>OW799226.2:2400000-3680170 GCA_941918905.2 Xestia sexstrigata
ATCTAATCACCACACTAATTAAACACTCACTGTAAGCTTTCACACACGTTTTAATCACTAAATCACGTATTTCTTCACACTTCACAATCACTATAGGTATTTATACCTACGCGTTTTCACAGGCGAAATACTGCAACTTTGCGATTCGAAACCTAATTTGTGTTATCATAATACGATAGTACAACTTCTGACGAACATTCAAAGGTATAACACTATATTACAATAACAAATACGTAACTCGTAAACACTTGAACCACTTGACTAACGATAACACGATGACGCAAGAAATGGCGCGCTTTGTTGACAATAATTTGTTACTATAATGTGACACTTGTTGATGGAATAGAGCTATGATTTTTGGTACGGAGTTGAGGAATATTATAGAGATGGGAAGTAAACTATCCTATCCACGAACAAAGCACGTTTAGTCGATTTTTAATTAATTTATTAACGGGGGTATTTATAAAATGTTTTGGGTCAGTTAGTCACCCGGTAGCTTTTATAGTTTCAACAAGCGGGTCAGCTAGTGAACCGGTAGCTGTTTAGTAGGTAGTTTGGTATTTATAATTAAATCACTTTATTAAAAAAATTTGGTAAGGAACTTAGTGTTTACGCGACGGCAGCGCCATCTAGCCTAGCCTAGCCATCGATAATGTAAGAGAATCCTGATGTTTAAGTGAAAACATACATTAATTATTATATTTATTTATTTATAATAAGCACACCAACAGCTCAGTCACTTACAATTCAAATCAAATAACATCTAATATTGGCATTTCTGTAACCATGCAAATAACAGTAATGCACAACATTCAGATATTGGACTACTTGGACGACCCGAATGGTGCAGCGGTAGTGAGGCTGCCTTACGTTCTTAGGGTCCCGGGTTCGTATCCCGGTCGGAGCAAATGTTTGTGTGATGAGCATGGACATATGTTTCCAAGTCATGGATGTTTATATGTATAATAAGTATGTATTTACAAACAAAAAGTATCTATGTAGTATATCAACTATCTGGTGTCCACGACACAAGCCTCGTTGTTTAGTGTGGCACTAGATGGCGCTGTGTGTAATCTCCAGCGATATTTATTTATTATATGAATATCAGAGACAAAAGAGAACAATAATAAAAAGTGTGTCTAGTAGAACACTAAATTTATCTAAAACACTACAAAACAAACCAATTTGAGCTAATATTTTATCATTATCATATCATATCAGCGATGGTCCAATGGTGGCCTCGACTTATGTGCAGTAAGTCGTGGGTTCGAACTCAGAACAACTCCTTATTTTATGTAATTTATTTCATCACCACTGCTCTCAAAACGATGAAGGAAAACATCGCGAGGAAACCGGTTTGCCCTAGACCCAAAATTAGAAGTTTTTTTCGCAAGTTTTTTAATGTCGTAACTTTACTTTAAATACCTTTAGGACCCCCGTACTGTCAATGCATCCATCAGTACAGTATTTTGAGTGCGTTACATTGAATTCTACCGTAAAAAGTGATTTTTCACCCAAAAAGATAAATCGTTTCCCAGCAATATCTTTTGCGTATAGTTAATCTACAGAATGCTTGGTTGACGGCTTCGTAAAGGGACCCGTTTACACCTCATTGATAAAATTAACCGTAATAAAGTTAATTTCAGAGTCAAACATAGCAATAACTGAATACTGTCGGTAAGTCTTAGCACATTCTTGAACCAACAATATTAACAAACAAACTACTCGTATTACAAAGAAATATCCCATATCAAAAAGATTGGTTTCCTACGTACGGATAGCATAAAATATCAGTAGCTGAATACGACACCCCATTTTTTTGCTGTCTCCCATTTTGACCCCATTTTTATTGCCGATGTACCGTAGAGAGTAACTCGACACTTGGTACAATGATGTATGACGGAAAATTATGAGCAGAACGGCAGGGTTATTACGTATCTTTCTGATATCCAGTGACCATCAAGCTTCGGTTGTACACCGAACTTTGATGACAACCGAGAATGTCATATAATCGGTATTACTTAACACACTAAGTGGATATCACTTTACGGTGACTAACAGCCCGGGTACGGTGTAACATCTTTCACTAAAGCCACTTCAAACTCAGTTGTCATCAATTTGATGTCCACTATGCTTGCATAATCGCAATATTAGAAGAATCGATACGAAAGCGTCTGTCAAAATGAGTTACGGTGACTATCAGCCACGATGGGCACCGATGACGTCATATTTGATCGCGACTGGTCATACATAAAACGAAAGTAACCTTTTGACAGTTATTTGATGGACACTGAGACCAGTTACTATCATTTCGAGCTGTCAACAGAGATACGTAATAGGCCTGCAGATCGGTAAAATTAAATAGCGGGAAGAGAGTATTTAGTGTTAGCAAAATATTAAGTTACTAACTTACCCACGGGTTCATACTAGTGGGATAAAAAGTATCCAATGTGTTAATCCAGGTTATACCTGTGTGTTATATTTCATCCAAATCCGTTTTGTAGTTTTTGTGTAAAAGAATAATCACATCCATACATCCTCACAAACATTCGCATTTATAGGTAACTGGCTATTGCCCGCGACTTTGTTCGCTTGGAAATTTTGATGAGTATGTGTGGAAATATAAGATAGCCTACGTTCTTCCTCAGGATATAGTCAATCTCCTTGCCAAATTTCATTACAAAGAAAGAAAGAAAGAAAGAAAGAAAAATCTTTATTCATCGCAGGGACATGACGTGCATACAAAATTTGAAAACAGAAACAATTAACATAACAAACATTCAGAGTATTTCAAAACGGAACATAAAAAAAAAGTAAATTTAAAAAAATAGTTGACAGCTTGCACGTCGTGAGTGCGATAAAATAGGTTACCACTCAGCATGATGCCGTGCTATGGGGGGCCCACAGCTCAGCGGTGGTTTTCAGTGGTCACCCGCGAAAAGAAAAACGTACGGAAGTCAAAACCACTTATTTAAATATTTGATTAATTAGAAAAAATAAAACAAACAGTACTTAAACGTAAAACAATATAAGAAACAAAATAAACATTACTCATTTCATACGATCCGATCCGCAGTTTAGTCGTGCAAAGATAACAAACAAACTAGAGTTACGTTCGCATTTATACTATTAGAGTATGGATAGTAGTAAAATAATTTAGATAAAATAGGAAAGAAGTATCCTGACAGTTTTTTTATGTCCACCGTACCTAGGTGTAAACGGAGGGTAGATATAAATCAATCGTCACTTGTTTACCAAGTGACGTGATAAGGATCAGGTGATGGACTTTACTACACACCTTTTACTTGGCTAGGGTTGTCAAACGACTGGTTTTAATCGTGTGATCTACAATTTAACATAATTGTTTTTTTTATTTTTTATTATAAGAATGTATTTACAAAAACAAAAGAAAATATAAACTATAAAGGGTGTAAAAAACCTCTTAACGAAGCCGAAAGGCACTTGTTCTCCTCGTCATTGCGATCATTTTTTTGTTCTACACCATACCTGGGAACCTTCTAGTTACGGAGATATTGGGGGTTGGAAGTTCCAACTTTTTGACAAGTTTTTTTTTAAATACAAGTTTTTAATGTAAGATTTTTACTTTAAACACCTCCACGACCCCCGTACTATTCAATCCATCCATCAGCACAATGTTTTGAGTGCGTTACATTGAGTACTATCACAAAACATGACTTTTCAACCCAAAAAAAAAAAAGAAATTTCCCAGCAATAATTTTTGCGTAAAGTTACTTAGTTTGATGTACAGAATGCTTGGTTGACGGCTTCGTGATGAGATCTTTTACACCCTGTATAGTATATCTACTATCTGGTGAACACGACACAAGCCTCGTTGCTTAGTGTGGCATTAGATGGCGGATTGTGTAATGTACAGCGATATTTATTTATTTTATTTATCGGCCGAAAACTGAATTGGAAAAATCCGGAGTTCAGGCTATGCAACCAGGCAACCAGTGAATTGCTAATAGGAATTTTGGGGTTCAATACAAATTATCATCATTAATTAATTAATCCATCAATTTTAACAAGGATAGTAGTGCATAGTCTTGAACTGTTGATAAATTAGACATTACCCATAAAAAGCATCAACCAACCACTCACTCCCAAAAATCAACCCTGCAACTGACAACCCTATATTTTAACACGTCACCCCCGAGTATTTTTGCTCTCTACCCTTATAATATAATACGTGACGGTGAGAACTGCTCCAGATTAACATTGAAGCAGCATCGTGTATGCAGCTGGTTTCTGTCACCTTGAGGGGCGGTACCAGCTGTTACGTGACTAAGATAAGCTGTGAGATGAGGTAAATTTGTTTGAGAAGTGTTCAAAATTACAATTTTAATCTCTGGCATTAGTGTAGGTCACTTCAATGGAGATTTTTTTTGCAGTGGGCAATTTAATTTTTACACGACTGTCAAGGAAGTGTATGTTTTCCGCGCGTATTTTCTATGTTTCTTTGTAAAAAACCTCGTATCTTCCAAATGACCGGATGGATTTCGACGATTAAGGTATCATTAGATTTATCTCAAAAACCCAAGTGTACTCAAACAAAAAAAAAACAAAATGGCAGATTTTCGGCGCAGTTCGAACTTATGGTACTCTTTTTTTTACACCCATACCCTTCAAATAATAACAATGGCGACAAAAACAAGTAAAGAAGAACGAGCTCCTTTACAAAGATCTACTACAAGACACCAAAGCCACTTCAATTTTACATTACATTACCACATAAATGACAAAACCTTCGCACAATAACCCCCAAGACATTCTCAACCCACAAAGGTCCTAAGAAAACAATAATTCTCTACAGTTAACTCTTAAAAAGTGACGAAGGGTCGCTGCTACATCGTCGCATGGGGTTGACCTCAAATAAATAATACCATTAGGAAATGAGGTAACGCACCCTCAGGGATCGCTCGTAATGAATATAAATTGAGTGTCTTATCGGACTTGCTTTGAACTGGGGAAAGCTATGCGGTTTTTAAAATGAAACTGGGGACTTTTACATACATAGGTAAACTGGCTCATGCCTGAGACTTCGCCCGCGTCTAGTTCGATAATTGTGCCACGGGATCATACTACCGGGATAAAAGTATCCTATGTGTTAATACAAGTTATAAACAATATGTTTGCTAAAAATCATCAAAATCCGTTCAGCAGTTTTTGCGTGACAGAGTAACAAACATCCATCCATCCTCACAAACTATCGCATTTATTATGTTAGTAAGATGCAAAGCGAGATCTATGGATAGCTTCAAGTTCAATTTTAGAGTTAAAAGAGTTGTCTAGTGCTTTCGTGTTCCATGTAACAGGGGGCAAGCCTATTGCCATCAACTGAGCACAAATCCAGACCTCTCGGGTGTTTGAAATAACAACAACCCTTACTATTATCTGCCTTACCCTTCGGGTAATCCTGGCGCGCAGTTATGGTATACCTACCTACGAGCATAGCCGGGAACATCTACGTGTTTCTCATGGCCCCTACACGTTCCCTATTCAATATGCTTATGCAAGGATTGGAGGCAGTACAATTGGCCAGAATTCGATTCCTGCCCGTAGGGAAATCAAGCTTTTGCAGCATTGTGTTAGGTCCACAATTGAATGTTGTGTTAGTTTTCTGGTAATCCCGGTAGAAATTGCTAGGTAAATTAGTAACGTGATGATACTAAACGCGCACCTCTGATTTTTAGGGTTCCGTACCTCAAAAGGAAAAAACGGAACCTTTATAAGATCACTTTCTTGTCCGTCTGTCTGTCTGTGTGTCACCACCGATTTTCTCAGGAACGGGTAGACCTAGCAAGTTGAAATTTATACCATATACTGATATCTGTCCCTATTAGGTGTATAAAAATCAAGGACCTGAGTTTTTGCTGAAAAATCGTATTTTGCATCGATCGTCGATCGCCGCCGCCGCTACCTGCCGCCGCGCTTAGGCCGCGCCGCGCGCGCCCGACTGCCACGAGTCGTGTGTGCAAGCGATGGAGGTGCGGGGTGCGGTAAGAGGGGTGATGCTCCCCGGAGAAGTTTTCGCCCCCGCGAGAAAGATTCATACCCTGCAATCGAATGTTTCCGCCGAATATTTCGCCCGAATAATTCAATGGGAATAAACGTGTTTGTTTGTGGTGAGTTAATTATTGTTCAGTGGCGCACATACGTAAGTAAAATATAAATGTTTATTTTATTATAAATGGGATTGATTAAGTTTTTTTGTTTTTCTGGTTTTTTTTTAACAGTTGAAATATTCCCAAAGTTTCGGAATATTTCGGAATACTTCCGAAGTATTCGACGGGAATGATTCGGATTTTTTCCCGCCAGCATCTATAGTAATTATCACTTGCTTCGGTGAAGGAAAACATCTTGAGGAAACCTGCAGCATGGCTGAGAGATATTTCTTAAAAATCGGCATAAAAACTCTGACACCTTTAGGCACTAACCACAGGATAAAGAAGAGCGATGATACTGGGAATATTTTTTCCCAACTGTTGGTCCGAAAAAAATAATGCGATTGCAGGTCCATCCTTCGGCTGTCCTTCCCGAAAGAGTCCAGCTCATCCTGCCATCTCCCTGTGGTCCTGGCGCGTTGTTGTTTCTTGCTATTTGGTATCTACTGAGTGGTTATTTTTGCCCATTGCTCCTCCGATATACCGCAGATGTGACCAGACCAGTTCCATTTCAACCTAGGAGCTGTAAGGACAGCACCAGCTATCGAGGTTTCGGAGTAAAGTATGGAAAAGGTTGACACCCAGTACACTTCGCTCCATAGCTCGTTGGCAGATGCGGACTTCTGTGGCACTTTGTAAGCGACCATGTCTGCGCTCCATAGACGAGCAATGTTAAGCAAGTGGCAAATGTTTATTTTGCTTTTCAGTTTCTGAAACGCACTTAATCATCATCATCTGCTTAGCCTTTTCCCAACTATGTTGGGGTCGGCTTCCAGTCTAACCGGATGCAGCTGAATACCAGTATTTTACATGGAGCGACTGCCAATCGGACCTCCACAACCCAGTTAGTAAGATTGGTTCCCTTTATGTCGAGTCCCTTTACTTCGAGTCGTGAAACAAATGACAACAATTTTAAAAAGTTTACGCTTGACCTTGAGGTTAGAAAAGTAGGTACACTTAAAACCAAAAGTGAAACGCTCTTATTCACAAACAAATACTGAGTAATACGATTCCCGCGCTTAAAAATCATCAGCATAGGCCTACACAGTAAAATACCGTTATCTCTTTATCTCACAACCAGAAAAAACATTGTTGATTTATTTTTTTAAACTTTTCTTTCAAAGTTCGCAAAAAACGCGTAGATTCAAGGCGTTGTTTCATTATAAGTTTTAATAAGGTTGCCTTGGTTCATTATTGAAGTGTTGCTTTTTTATTTTTAAAGATGGCCGCTGATGGGCTTTAAAAAAAGCAGCTGTTTGTATGAAACTTCAAACGATTTAACCTTTTTTTCTAATGAGGAAGTAAAAATATAGGTAAATGTTGGACGAATTTTAAGTTAAGAGAATTTATAACGTAGTTAAAAATGAAGAGTTTAAGAGTAAAGTTGATTGATGAAGGAGGATTTGTAACCTGCACACTAATATTATAAATAAGAGATTATTCTAATTATATCCTGCCTTAAAGCTGAACAGATGTACTTTATGTTTGACCTGGGAGTCAAATAGTATTAGTACCTACGTCCCCGTGGGATAATTTCTGAGCTCCACGTGGGCAAAACCGCGGGCAAAAGTAGTTATAAATAGGTTCGTATTAAAGGTGATCGGATATGACTACTTATATCACTGACAAAACGTGTCGAGTACCTACCTCCGAATATAATAATAATGAGCGAACATTTTTAGGGTTCCGTACAAAAAAATAAAAAAAAAACGGAAACCTTACAGAATCACTCGTGCGTCTGTCTGTCTGTCCGTACGTCTGTCACAGCCAATTTGCTCTGAATCTACTGGACCATTTCCAGTGAAATTTGGTAGGATGGTGTAATCCTATGACCCAAACACAAGGTACTATATATTTTTTTTAAGGGTAATTTTCGGAGGACAAATTAGGATATTTAAGAAAAGGCTCGTTATAAGGATCTCAAATATATTTAAGTTATTATTGTAAAATAAATAGCTTTTTTAACGTTTACAATCACCAACATTCAGACTTACAATAATTTTACAAATGAGAGGTCCCACGTTGGGCGCCAATAACGTTTTGTCATTTTCCTTCCACCGTTGTTCTCTCTCTCTCGCTCTTCTGTTATTTTTCACACGTATGAGTTAATTATCATGCTTATGAGGAAACAGTTCCGGTCTGGTACCTTTATTCACTGATTTTTGTTTGGTTGTAATTGAGGGTAGTCGGATATTTTATTTTTAAGCACTAGCGAGCTCACAGTCTTTCTGTTATTTAACTTCTGACAGAACAAACGCAACCTTATCTTAAGAAGAATAAAGATCTCTGGAATGTTAAAACTGATGTAAGATCACATGTAAAATAACTGTAAAAGGACGGTTGTATTTCGTTAAAATTTTAATGAGTACAGACGGAGCATTATATTGCCCAGCAGTAGAAAAATAGATTTCAATATTTGGTTTGCATTTTTCGTAATTTTGTAGTTTCTGTTCAGAAAATACAATTCAGATTTTGAATGGTGTTTTACGAATGACAGTAAACACGGTGCCAAGATAATCACACTACGCCCATTCCTAAATTGCATTACCTACAGCAATATTTAACAAAGGGTGTTTCGCAAGGAAATTCACAACAAAACTACCCTCCACCATCCAATATTCTCCAACTACCTACCTTGCTTAACATTACACCTTCTATTTTGGAATTCTCCACCTCTTCGGGAAGGCTATTAATTAATTAATGTCTATTTACGTAGCAAATCTCGATTGTTGGTACAAAACAACAGAGAAGGGTTTCGCCATATAATTGAATAAAATATTGAGGATAGTGGAAGTCAATATCGACCTCGGACGGTTGCGCTATGAATACTAACAGAGTGGACTTACAGGCGGGAAGAATGGTTAGCATATTGAGCGACGATTCGGTACCGGGTCCCGCACAGAACCAACTTTAGAAAGAGACACACGTATGAAAGACAGAGACGACGCTCTACAAAGCTTTAAATTTCAAGTGCTTGATATGCATCTTTATGGGTGATGGTACATGGAATTTAGAAATAACATCCAGTTCACCCAACAGGTAAGCTGGACGTCCTAATTGGAAAGTTTTAAGTATGATGGTTATAAAAACAGAGGAAGAACAGAGAAACAATTAGTGGATTGGGTGCAAGATGATCTGGCTAGCAATTTGGGGCAATATTAAGATGACGATTAACAAAGACGTATTGAAGAGGAAGACGATTTGATATATCGGCCTTAAATATGGGTAAACGCTGGAGAATGATAAACAAAAATGTATCAGTGAGCAATCCGTCAAAGCAAGTGTCATCCTGTAAATTTGACTCGGCAAGCAATTTTTGCTATGAAAGTTAAAATATTTTTCAGTTATGGCGTAAAGATATTTGTCTGATTTATGAGTTTGTGAGTTTGGCATCTGATTTAAGAAAATGAATTTTCTCCATTACTAATTAAAGAAAATGCGTAAAAACGAAGGAAACTTGGCACAAACATGAATTGATTTATCTAGTTATTGTTTAGAGCAGATAGTATATCCTGGCGTCTGTCCAGTTTCATTCAAGACAAAGAACATTAAACTTGTTGTAAAATAAAGAAATCAACTGAATTTAATTAAATTAATTCTAAAGGGTCTTCGCCCAGATAGAAGCGGCGAGACAATCTGGATGCGCACCATGATGGCTGGAACAAGGTGGTGCTAAAAGACTTTATAGAACTTGTAAAAATGTTGGAACTTTGACCCCCAATATCTCCGTAACTAGATGGTTCCCAGGGATAGTGTAGAACAAAAAAATGATCGCAATTACAGGGAGAACAAGCGCCGTTCGGCTTCGTTAAGGGTCTTGTTACATCCTTTATTCCTGCCTTTTCCAGGCATTTGTTCGGCTTTTAAACTTACCCAGCAGTGGGATTATAGGCACTATACTAAAAATATAGGTTTCGTTACCACAGAGACAAGTTTATTTTGATTTTTGAAAGTGTTTTTTAGTGATCTACCTAATTTAAACAAATGGTTTGGTTTTGCCTTTAGGCTTAAGTTAAAGCAAATACACTATTTTTGTCGGAAGAACCACACGGCAGTGCGTATCGCAATATTAGAGTATGTATCGTGTACACGGAGAAATGTATTATCCGCGTCCATTTAGCCCTTACTACATGCATTTTCAGAGGAAACGTATGTAATGGGATAAACAGGTCAGGTGGGGCTAATGGTAACACTAGTATGGATCGACTGTATTACTTAACTCCGAAGTTTAAAATACCGATGTACCGTGTACATAAAGTTTGAAAGTACGACTTACGTGAGTCAGAAAGTACACTATGACGAATTACTTCATTATGAATGTTCAACATCGCGATGTACGGTAATCAGAAAGTATGCTATGACAAATTCATCATCATTTCAGCCGAAAGACGTCCACTGCTGGACATAGGCCTCCCCCAAGTGTCGCCACATTGACCGGTCCCGTGCGACTCGCATCCAGCGGATTCCCGCAACCTTCACCAGGTCATCGGTCCACCTAGTGGGAGGCCTTCCAACGCAACGTCTTCCGGTTCGCGGTCGCCACTCCAGAACTTTTCGGCCCCATCGGCCATCCGTTCTGCGAGCAATGTGCCCTGCCCACTGCCACTTAAGTTTGGCAATTCTCCGGGCCACGTCGGTAACCTTGGTTCTCTTGCGGATGTCTTCATTTCTGATTCGATCGCGCAAGGAAACTCCGAGCATAGCCCTCTCCATTGCCCTTTGGGTAACTTTAAGCCTTCTGATGAGGCCCATTGTGAGCGACCACGTTTCGATCCCGTATGTAATCACTGGCAACACACCACACACACCACACACACCACACTGTCCACCCTGTCTTGAGACACTGTGGTATGACAAATTACTTCATTCAGAATGTTCATCATCGAGTAATTTTGTTTAGTTATCGAAATGGGAAAGTTACGAGATGGGCCGGAGCCCTGTTTTCGTTGTAGCAAAGTGCAGGTGACATTTTATTTGTAGACAATTAGATTTTGGCAGGGCATTATTTAATTTATTACAGTTATTACTGATTCCGTATTTTACGACTATGTTATTTAGGGTGCCGCTAAAATACTCTGTCATAATTGTAAATCAAGGTAACGTTCAAATTGAAAAGTAACGGTGCATCTAACGTCACCTGCGCCTTCCTACAGCGAAAGTACTATATAATTCGCCAACTTTGGGAGTCCGCTATTATTAGATTTAGAATGACGTCAGTTAAGCATACATTGATTTTGATTTTGAATCAAGGTAACGTTCAAATTGAAAAGGAACGGTACATCTAATGTCATCTGCGCCTTCCTACAGCGAAAGTACTATAATTCGCCAACTTTGGGAGTCCGCCATTATTAGATTTAGAATGACGTCAGTTAGCATACATTGGTGTCGATTCTGTTGTGCACAAACTAAACTTAATTTAGGCTATTGCTATCTTTTACTGAAAGGCAGTGCGACAAAAGGACGACTATAGGTATGAACTAAGTTAGCGATGTCAAACTAGTTTATGCCTTGCGCTTCACCGTGTTTTTAGTCGACATGTTTTTACGTGCACTCTTCATTTGTATGGAAATATTAGTTCCAATTAAATTTGACAGCTCTAAATTACGTCCGTCTCTTTCTCGTTTTATTAGAGAGAAAGAGATAGCAATAGCCTAAATTAAGTTTAGTTTGTGCACAACAGAATCGACACCAAAGTCGTCCAAATTAAAAGTGTTTGCAAAATTTCAACTTAATCGGGTAAATAACTGTTTTAAAATTCAGTTGTAAGTTTTGATCTAAACAAACAAACATTGCAAATCAAATAAAAGCTTGCAAACAAACAGCCAAAACCACCGATCCTAAATTATGCATCAACAAAGGCTACTGTAATCCTAGCCCTTTTCTCTAAGTTAGGATGGGTTCCCAGTCTAACCAGATGCTTCCAAAAGTCAGTATCTTACCTAAACTGCGTGTACTGCCTACGAATTACTTGCTTTTAGGGAGTTACAAGGCGGTTACATGATAAAAGATTTAGGGTATTTTGGGTATTACTTACACCAATTTCAGCTTATTTGGTTTTGTTAATATTTTTCCCCAATATGGAACAAGTTATTTATTTGAAAGACTTTATGGATCATGGCAGGTGGCGTTATGTTACTTTTGCCTACCCGCATGTAAAAAGGCGTCAGATTATGTAAGTATTACATAAGGGGTGTAAAAAGACCCTTGACGAATTTGTTCTCCCCGCGTCGTTGCAATTTTTGTTCTAGACCATACCTGGTAACCTTCTAGTTGCGAAGATATTGTGGGTCAAAGTTACAACTTTTTCGCAAGTGTGTGTAGGCGGAAGTCACATGTCTTCAAATGTATGGTGCTAATACATTCTTCTCCTTCATTTCAGCCGAAAGACGTCCACTGCTGGACATAGACCTCCCCGCGCGTATCGCCACATTGACCGGTCCCGTGCGACTCGCACCCAGCGGATCCCCGCAATCTTCACCAGTTAAAGTAGTGATGAAATAAATGTAAGTACGCATGGCGACGATCAGGCTATACAAAGGTAACAGTTTATGCGGATCTTTCATCGTACGGGAAATGTATACAAAGCGAGGTCATGTTATACTGGAAATGTATAGCGTGATGTGTCGCCGTATGTAGGTACACATGTGCCGAATATCTATAATTTTTAAACGACTACGGCGAAGCCAAAAGGAAGGTTTTTGATTTTAGCTGTCTATGTATGTATGTTTGTTTTTACGTATGTTCCTCCGTAGCTCTAAAACTATTCATCCGATTTTGATGAATAAGGTGTCAATCGATTCGTTATTATAGCCCGGGTAACATAAGCTACATTTTAACCGACTTTAAGGATAGGAGGAGTCGATTTTACCTTGTAAACCCTGAATTTAATTACAGCAGGATTTTTCAGTAGTCGGCTTTATAGTGGTAGTATACGACACAAATTCTTGTAAACGTCAACTGGTAGGTACATCCGTCAAACCCTATTCTTAAAACTTAAAAGAATCTGGCACATAATACTGCGTATGACCCAGATATACGCTTACTACGCGCACAAAACAATAGTCCGCCATTAAATAAAACACAAAATGGCAGTTCCGAGTCGTCCCCTTGTGACGTCACAGCCGCCATTAGATCGTTTGGCGGGAAACGCACAAAGGTCAGGCTGCGGTTCTACTGAAAGCTATACTGCCCTCCTAATAATGTGGTTCTTGCAAAAAGGAGCGAAAAAAAAAATACATCTCTATATCAGACAATTTTAAAACAAATACTGCATTGTCCGTTCCAATTTGTTTTTTTTTTCAATTATTTCTATTCTAATGTGTACTCTTCTGATGTATTTTTGATAAAGAAAGAAATTCATCAATATGGTTAGAACGTCACTTTTAACCACAGACTGCGTTGGTCAAACGTCATTGAGTTTTTTTTCAACAGTAATTTCTCAGAGGCAGTTCATGGCAATGAGGGATTTTCTTTTTAACTCTTCCCTAGTCGCTGGATAGATGGCGCTGAACTTAGTACGTTAATGCAAGGAACGGAACCTAAAAAAAACTGATTTTAACAAAGCGCGAGAAAACTAGGTTATATTCGGAAGGTTAAGCAAACGAAAGTGTCAGTCAACGAGCGTATGTGACGGGACGCAATGTTTTTTTTCCTAAGCGTTTTAGCTTTGGCACCAACTATCGTAGTCAGTTCAACGCCATCTATAGAGTTCTTGGAAACTAAGTTTTTTTTTTAATACCTCAAAAAGAAAACCTCTCATTGGCTCACCTACTATTACATGGAACTTAAACATAGCTTGCGAAATGTGGGTGTAATGTTAGATACACCTCTGCCTCACCCTGCAGGGTTAAAAGCGTGATGTTAATAGTTCACTATCTAACAGTGGATAGCTCTCAATAGCACCGCACCCTCAGGATGGTCAGGCAATTTCCTTGGTCACCCGACCTACCTTCCTACAACGTCGTAGTAACGTGTATAAGATCTCTTTGAATTGGAACCTATTCATTAAGTTTCTGTAGTTGGCGCTACCGTGTAGTGATCGAATGAATGAACAGTTTGCCTTTGAAGTTTTTGAATAGTTGTTCATTCATTAGTAAACGTTTGATTGCAGTTATATGGCGGAAATATGGCGCACATTATGAAAAGAATATTTTACCGTTATTGTTCTAAAAATAAAACGTAATAAATCTATTGCTATTTGACGCAAACCTAAGATTTATTAACCGCTTTTGCCCTCGATTTCGTCAGCTATCTAGCATATAAAGTTGTCTATGGCCCTTCTACAGGTCCCAGGTTACATAACTTCTTTCACAATGATCGATTTGCGTGAAAAAGGCAACAGAGATATAGACAGAGTTCCTTAAACCGTAATTTTACACCCCAAACAAAACTCGTTTCCCCGCAATATTTTTTGCGTAAAGTTACTTAATTTGATGTACAGAATGCTTGGTTGGCGGCTTCGTGGAGGGTCCGTTTACACCTTGTATTAGTGTAAATTTACTAACGTGTTTTAGGTGAATAAATTCGAACCTAATTATCCTCCAAAACAAACACCCAAACACAGTTAACAACTACCGACCAAGAAACAACCAATCGTGAAGTCCTTGGAAGAATTCCAAGATGGCGTCGGAAATACGCGCGGTTTATCTCACCATGTTCAAAGGTTTATCTAGATATATTATGTGAATTATTGCTTGCTTGTTTGTAGAGAAATTTCTTGGAAATAAGCTGCAAATTGGTTTTAAAATTGCAGCAAAAAGTGTTACTGAAAAGCTAAAACAAATATGACGTGAAAGACAAGAGAGCGTTACGCTACTTAACAAGATTGTGTCGCAAGTATGCTACACCTAAAAAACCCGACTACTGAAAAATCAAGCTCTAATTAAATTCGGGGTTTCCAAGGTAAAATAGACTTGTTGAAGTCGGTTAAAATGTAGCCTATGTTACCCGGGCCATAATAACGAATCGATTGACACCTTACTCATCAAAATCGGATGAATTGTTTAGGCGCTACGTAGGAACCAACGTATACAATAGGTACATAGACTGCCAAAATCATAACTCTTCCTTTTGGCTTCGCCGTAGTCGGGTAAAAAATGAAGTTGGAAGTTGCTTTGATTGAATCAGAAATCAGAAGAACAAAGACAAACGAAATCCAGGAGACCGATTTTCTTAAACTTTTTTAAAATCTAAGCAGATCGGAAGATTTTCTTCACATCGTAAGGAATTTGGTAGTACTAGACGCTCAAGAGTCAGAAAATCTTTTCAGCTGAATAAGAATACTGTAAATGACGTCATAAGAACAAAGCCGGGCCAGTTTTATGATGGCAACTACAGGGCCATTCTATCAGCAATAATGAATAATAGTCAAAAGTGTGTTGATTGATATCTATCGAAAAGTTTACTTCAATCCAGGATGAATATCGTTCTAGAAATACGTAAGGCTTTGAAAGCGATTGCCTTTATTCTAGGTAATAACGTAACATAACGCTTGTAATCTCCGAAGGGCTAAGCAAAGGTGTACCTAAAGTACAGTTATGTTAAAGTTCAACGTAATAGGGGGCGAGCGTATCGCCATCAACCAGGCACAAATCTTACTCCGTGGCTGCTACTGAGATATTCCTGTTGGAAAAACCCAATCACAAATTTGCCCGACCCGTGTATCGCACCCAGGACCTCATGCTCAGTGTTCATCCTGAGAAAGATCTTAGTCTAAACCTGTGTTGACGAAACATTAACCTTATTTTGTGTATCTAGTCTTAAAGGACCAGATATACGGCAAGTGGTATAAAACAATTTAATTATTTAACGCAGCGCATAAATTCTGTTAACTACCCACTCGTAATTAATCATTTCGGAGTACCGTATTACTTCCTTCTTAAAGATAAAAAGGAATTTTAATAAAGTTTAATTAATGAGCGTGAGCGCGTGGCTCTTATCTTCAGAATTATTTTCTTGCGAAGTGGGACTTGAAGGGTCTTCTTGACACATCATAGAATTGTGAATGAATATGAGTCAGTCAACAAATGAGGACCAAACATTTTGTATTTGTTCGTATGGTATTTTTTCAGAGATACACTTGCCTGAGATAGAGACCAATGTGACAATAGATTACGTAGCGAGTTCCTTACGTGCCTCGGAAAGCACGTTAAGCTGTTAGTCCCGGATGCCATTTTTAGATCTTCAACAGTCGTTACGGTACGAAAGGAAGTCGTCTATCTTGGTATTGACATGTAATGAGGAGGAATTAAACATGTACGTCAGAATCGCGGGTGTACTTTTCAGATCAGCCTAAATTTATTGCAATTATTTGGTACCTTCAGTGTACCTTTACGTACCTCTCCTGAAAATCTGTGTACCTACACCCGTACAATATTTTAAAAGTGCACTGTTTAAGTAGATTTGGTACCTCTTGTGTACCTTCAGAAAAACGTATTTAAAAACATATTTTTTTCATTTTTTCACTTTTTAGTGGTTCACATGTGCTTACCCCTTCACAGCGTACCGGCGTGATGTTATGTTATGAACTGGTGTGAACAATAGACAGACATGAGATTTCAGCAATCCCAGTCCATTTGCCATTTATTGAGGAGTTCCGTTGCCTATCTCCGAAGTTCTTTAACAGATCTTCACCAAATTGAAATGGGTGGTCCCATTTCAATTTGGTAGAAAGTACTTACTCCGAGAAAGTACTCTTTAAAAAAACGAAAACGAAAAACTACCCAAATCGCTTCAAGTGTGCCTACAAAACTTGAAGAGTTCTCTCTCTATATCTCCAGGACCCCATCATCAGATCCTGACTTGGATGATCATGGGACCACCTGGGAAGTATACCTAAAAAATCCAAATCGGTCCAGCCATCTTCGAGTAATCGGGGAACATACATAAAAAAAAAAATTGTTGCGAAGAATTGAGAACCTCCTCCTTTTCGAAGTCGGTTAAAAATACTGTAAGGTTGACATAATATTGTTAACTACCTAAGGAAATAAGATAAGTATTCTAAGCGATGTAACCACACGAGGAAGACTAGCAAGAGAAAAACAACGTCATCATCTGCCTAGCCTTTTCCCAACTATGTTGAGGTCGGCTTCCAGTCTAACCAGATGCAGCTGAATACCAGTATTTTACAAGGAGCGACTGGCTATCTGACCTCACCATAACCCAGTTGTACTGGGTAATACGATTCTCCTTGGTAGATTGGTTGTCAGACTTTTTGGGCCACTGACTACGACTGTCAAAGATCTACAAATGACAGCCGAGACCAACGGCTTACCGTGCTTTCCGAGGAACAGAGAAAACTCGGTATGCAAGGGTGGTCACCCATCCACAGACCAACCTAGACACGGCTTTACCTAAAGAAAGACCCGAGCGGCTGTTATTATTTAGCCACGAGCTCCTCCAAGAGAAAAACAACGTACACACTTGATTAACCTCACACAAGACAATTTAAACCCCAACCGCTAATCCAGTTAAAATATCGTCAGCCCAAACATATTTCCTAGGCCAGAACATAGGTAGACTCATATCTAGAACAGTTGGCAAGCAGCCTTGTTTACCGAACATCGCAGCATGAGATGCACGATCAAAATATTTGTTCAGCACTCAGTACTGCCCGGATTTATTGTGCTATTATATATTTCTACAGTAAATAGTTTGAGAATTTAGAATCTGAAATGCGTAAAAAGTTTATTAAATATTGGTTAGAGATGCTACTATATGGCAGATGAAGTTGAGCCGTGCCCGAGTGGGGTCCTAGGACTGAAAATACAAGTGTTGGTTCTCCAACGATGTTTTCCCTCACCGTTTCGAAATAAAACATACATCCCTTGATTCCTATTAGTAGCTCAATTGAATGAGAGCACCGACCTGTTTTTTTTAGAATAATAATAAATTATAATAAATAATAAATTATTATGACTTTGACCCATGTGCGGCATAAAACTCTGGACACCAGGTTAGTACCACACGACAAAGAAAAGGATGACTTAGAACATTATATTTGGACCCATTGGATGTGGTCTCTCAAAACACATCAGCCAAAATGGCTCAAGATTCTTCATAACGCAACTGCGATCAATCTTGAAAATCCTTTTTTAACATAGAAAATATACTAGCTTTAACATAAAAAATTATCACTCCTAATTATAAATTCCTTCGAGCAAAAATAATGAAAGAAAGCTTCAAGTTATAAATCAAGTAGAATTGCATGCAGTTTTTAAACATTGAAGCATTCTAGTTATTTTATCTTTGCTTGGAAACTTACCTTCAGCTTTTTAAGTCACTTTAGTGTAGGAGGGTAGTTTGTGATTTTTACGGTATAAAAATTCGAGTTTCAGTGGAAGCAATCGGGATCGTAAAAAACTCAGACACAGCCATATCTGTTTCGAGTTCTCGATGAGTGATGTTAACTACTATTACAAAGGAAGCTTTTGCCAATTATCGTAAAAGCTTCATTAGAACCTTCTTCCATCGGTAGGTAATTACGAATATTACAGCCTTCCCCTGTAATCTGCTTTATCTTATTAATACATTAATTATTATCATTAGACCTTTCAGGATACACCCTTATAATTGTTGCTTTTCAGAAACAATTAATGATAATTATATGTCAGTGTCTCTTCCTAGTATCAATAATGAGAAATACGTTAATTAAATATTTCTTATTGTTGTTCGAAGTACGCATTAAAATAAATTGAAGGTGTGCTCATATTACAACAAAAGGTTATAAAAAGTAATATTATGAATTAGAAACAGCAATCCAACTTATAGAGTCGCACGTTGGGCGCCAAACTAACGTCATTAATACTCGTAGACTTGAATTATATACCTAATGGAATGAATGCTCGAGGGAAATGACGAAACAAATCCCACTTAATGGACAGCGAGACTTAAAATACCAATGCAAGATCACATAAAAATAACCATTGGTTACTCTAAAAACCATTTTTTTTTTTTTTTATTTTTTTTTATGTGGGACCACTCGCAGACACAACACGTTAAGGTTGTCAAACTGCTTAACCGGACTCTAAAAACCATTATAGTAATGGTTTTAGAATAACAAATAGAAAAAAAAAAAAAAAAAATAGCAATGCAATCTGTAATAAAAGCAAAATTTCTAGTCCCAGTTGGGCGCCAAGATTCTGAGCTGGAAAAAACCTGATATATTAGATTTGTTGGAGCGAGGGTAGTTTCTGCAAACTCGCGATACATAAAAGAGTGTATTACTACGAAACAAATAGGTACAGAAGGTCGGCTTCATGTACAGTCACGGACTATAATTGATAAGCCACTTTCAAGATTTCCAATTTCGCAGTTTAATACATTCACGAGATACACGATTAAACACGAACTCAAACCGAATGCTCGGAAACAAGATGACAAATTACTAATAATCGGAAATAGTCTTATCCATAGAGGTTCAAGAATGACTTAGAAGTTGTCGATTATAAATCCATACAATGTTGCATAAGTTAATCCAATCTATTTGATACTGACCTCTTTTG
This sequence comes from Xestia sexstrigata, assembly GCA_941918905.2. Taxonomy (NCBI): domain Eukaryota; kingdom Metazoa; phylum Arthropoda; class Insecta; order Lepidoptera; family Noctuidae; genus Xestia; species Xestia sexstrigata. The sequence goes on from OW799226.2 coordinate 2,419,688, forward strand.
AATTAGAGCTCATCAGAAATACTCGTTATTTCTGAAAATCTATCACAAGACAGTGACAGTTGAAATGTCGATGTCACAGACGATAATATCGAATTTTGGTTAATCGTAGCCGTGGCTATTTACGCGATAATGCCAGCTGCAGTTTCTGAGGAAATTCGCCACAGAATAATTTTAATGATGATGCAATCATCAGCAACCCTCTGAGCAGTCGTGCGTGGCGTGGGCATGAGGTCGGAAGGTGTACGAGAGCTGGTTTAACTACCGCCTCTTACAATGCCGTGAACTCTCATTTCAATCAGCATTTTGGAAGATAATTTGCTTCCCTCTGAAAGAAATGCGTATCCACAGCACGAAATGGCAAATATATTTTTTTTCACGATAATTGTGCTATACATCGTGCAAGGATTGTCAGCACCTGGTTTGATCCACATCCAGACATAACGGTGATTCCATGGCCAGCTAAATTCCCGAACCTGAATCCCATGAACTGTGGGGTTTAATGGTGCAGCGATGGGATCACCGCAATAAACGAAGAAAAGATCTGGCCCAACATTGTCAAGAATTATGGGAAAACATGCAAGGGACTGATATTGGCACTAGATTGGTTACCTGCATGCAATTACGACTGCAAGATGAAATACACAGCCAAGGAACATAATAATTATACTCGATATTAAGTCTGTCCAACAATATTGATTGATAAACGAAATAAAACTATTTTTCAAAGGTTGACTGTTTTTTTAGCTTAGCGCATTTCAAGACATTTATAATAGCTAAAACAAACTCTTTACAGAAATAGTAAATGAAATTGGTAATTCTTGCAAGATGGCAACATTTATGTTTACTAAATATGCAAAATAAATCATAATTATCATGAACGTCATCTTGGACGCTTTGCGTTCGCATAAAATCGTGGGTGCGAGTTTTTCCGATGTCGAAATTATACCAATCATAATGTCTCCGTACGCCAACGTTACTATGGCTACGCTAAAACAATTGTCGCTCGGTTACGGTTTCTACACCTGCAAACCTGCAATTGGTCGACTTTGAGTGGTCACTCTGTACTATATGTACGAATATAACCGACTAAACCCGATTTTCTTTACACGGCTAAAATACGAATGGTGGCAAGTGGCTCATCATTTACAGTCCTTGACTGTACAAGCGAAAACGCACAAACACTCGCTTCACGTACAGCGAGTGCAGTCGCCTGTATTTGTCTATGTGTGCGTCGGACTCCTGTGTCATCATTCTCTTGCTCTTATTTGTTTGGGGTTGGTGCAGCATATCTTCTTCCACATTTCTCGTCATCCCTTTCATCACCCCCTTTCTAGCCATATCATCTTTCACACATGTCCATCCATTGTTTCTTTAAACTTTCCCTCCTCATAAAGCCATCCACACACTCAAAAATTTTCTCACGACATTTTTCTTACTTCCTCACACCCGGACTTCTGTACCTACCTATTTATTTTGTGGTATTACTGAAATGACTGGTCTAACGACCCGCGAGGGCTTCCTACATCCGCCGTGCGTCGAGCCAAGCCCGACTTAGAGGATGTGCACACTGAGATTAGGAATAACGGTTTTATTTTTACTTATCTCGTGTGTAATGTGAAGATGCATTAGGGAATTGGGTTTAAAAGTCACTGTTAGATGCATCTTGTGGTGCTAAAAGTAGGACTTTGATGTTTTCTCTAAAAAAAAGTGGAGGGTAGAATGTAGTCATTGAGTTATTACTACTACGTATAGAGAAGACACCGCGAACAAAATCTGTGCTCCGTTCAAATGCTGTCAGCTGGCTGCAATTCACTCAGTCGCTTGCTCGCTACAGAACATCTATATATATACGGGGTTAGCCGCCCCCCGCGCGCCCCGCACTGGGCACTGGATTTTGTTCGCGCTATCTTCTCTATACGTAGTAGTAATAGCTCAATGAGGGTAGTGGATTGTTTTATTGCTGTCAAAGTCATCTTCCTACCTTTGTCCCATTCTATTTGGTGTCGGCGCAACACGTTTTCTTCTCTCATTCTTCCCTTTCAGACGTAATGGCATCATTAATTCCTTTCTCTTTCATATCACTCCTCACACAATCCATCTATCTTTTCTTTGGCCTTCCTCTCCCACTCCATCTATCAACATTCATTTAGCGCTGTCACTGAACTTAAATCTATAGAACAAAAAAAAACCAAGTCCTTTCTCTCATTTTTTTTACAAACGTAACGATGAGGTTATTACCAAGATGACAACTAATAGAAAATATGGTAGAAGAAAATATACAGCGCTGCCCCAAATGAATAAAATCTAACAGCAGAAGAATGATTTTGAACCTGAATCGTCAATCATTTGCTCACTCTGTTAAGTTAGGAAGGTTGTACTGACAATTCAAACGATAATTTACAAGTATTTGCTAACCCGTGTGCCTTTACAATCCCAAACCAACAGTTTCTACAAAAATGTGAATTTAAAAAGAAGCCAGGTATATTGCCTTCAAGTGGATTTTATTGCATCGAAAATAACTTGTCATTCCTTGTAAAAAGCAATCTTCCTCAGTGAAGTCGTTTGATAAACTTTTCGTTTGATTCCGAAATTGCCAAAGTTGTCGTTTTAATAGGAGTGCATTAAAACTCCGGATTTTTAAAGAGGCTTTAGCAATTGACGAATTTTCTTTTAGATGGCCTTAATTTTAGATGGAATTGATTTAATGGCGCCGTTTGTGTTAAAAAATTCTAGAACTTTCTCCCGGTAGACGCTTCAAGTGAAAATAACATTCATATAAGGTTGTCAAACTTAGTGTAAAAAGAAATACCACGAAAAATAATCATTATTAAAAGATTTTCTTAGTTTACTTAGATCACTGTTGCATTATTCATTATAATTCCATTTTTTTATGTAAGCCTACATTGTGTCCCACTGCTGGGCAAACGCCTCTCTTTTCTCCCTCCAAACCTCTCTGTTCTGTGCAATTTCTGGCCACGTTTGCCCCGCGAACATGATCAGATCGTCACACCACCTTCGCCGCGCTCGACCTCGTCGGCGCCGATGTGCACCCTCTGGTGTCCTGTGAGTGACGATCTTTGCCCACCTCTCCAGGTGCATCCGTGCAACATGGCCAGCCCACTCCCACTTTAGCTCTCCAACATCAGCTACTTAAGTTATGGAACGCAGGGTGGTGTTTCTAAGACGATCTGATCGCTTGGCACCTATTTTACTGCGCTCCATCGCTCGCTGGCAAATCTTGAGCTGTGACTTTTTGGTGAAGCGTCAATGACTTTTTCAATAAAAAAAATTAAATAATAATATTTTAGGATTCTCTCACAGAAAATAGGTTAAAATAGGTTATCATTTCAAATTAAATATTTTTAACTTCTCAATTGATGAATCCTCGCACCAATATTTGTTGCCGCAGCGCCCGTATCAAGGCTTTCTTGAGTATTCTCTCAACATGCCGATAGATGGCATTAGCGGTAGAAAAGGGACCTGTCGCCGTTCGCAGAGACTGTGTGTGCGCAGTAAGTGAGCAACTTTGCGCACCGTAGGTTAGGACGGGCAGATTAAATCCATAAAACACACTAAAAAGAAAATCACCCCTACATTGCTAAATACATTGCACTGTCTTGTAACTACCCGAACATAAGAGAGGTAGAGTATGACCTCCGGTAACCTGGTGAACTAGCATGACGATGCCCCTATTGGAGAAAGAATATACCGACATGACAACCCAGGACAGACATGTCCTGTCGCCAGAAAATTAGAAGAGCCGACCCCACCTAAAGTGGAAAAGCGCTAGGAAGAAGAAGAAGATTGCACTGTCTAGTTATGTTAATGAAGTCTTTACAATAGGGTAGATGACTAAAAAAATCTATTTAGTCCGTCAGATAGATTTCCAAAAAATTTTGGATACATACGTTTTCTTTTTTCACTTAAACAAAAAATGAAGACGGATACAGTGCGTCGAAAACTAGTGTAACGTCACGTTTGAGTACATTTTTACTCAAATGCGACGTAACAAGCTCGTCACTCATGATCTTTGACACGTTTTATCTTCGTCAATTTTTATTCATTTGATAAAACAAAAAACACGTATCCAATATTTTTCGATAATCTAAATGACGGACTAAACAGAATCATATTTTTTTTGACAGTTATCATCCCTTGCTAAAACCTTGTAACTATCATCATCATCTGCCTAGCCTTTCCCCAACTATGTTGGGGTCGGCTTCCAGTCTAACCGGATGCAGCTGAATACCAGTATTTAACATAGATCGAATGCCTACCTAACCTCCACAACCCAGTTAGTACTGGGTAATACGATTCCCCATGATAAGACTAGTTGTCAGACTTTCGGGCCACTGACTACCTGTAACGACTGTCAAAGATCTACAAATGACAGCCGAGACCAACGGCTTAACGTGCTTTCCGAGACACGGAGGAAACTCGGTATGTAACGGATGGTAAAGACCAACCTAGGCAAGCGTGGCTTAACCAGAAGATTGGTCCGAGCGGCTGTTTTTATATAGCCACAAGCTCTATCTAAAATCTTGTAACTATATTCACCAATAAATATACAAATACAGGAACAATATTCAATCACTACCATGTCAATCACTGATAAATAAAATTTAAAATCTCCATGTACGTCGCTATCGAAAGAGTTAAGCTAGTAATAAAATCAGGGCACACGGAGTTCCTAACGCAATTCTGTGCAACTAACACGATTCCTTTTGTACGGAGAAACGAACTCATGCGGGAATTAGATGTAGCAGTTCTGTGTGGGGGACTGGAGAAGATCTTCCTGTAATTCTGTCGTTATTTTGTTTGGAGGAAAATGATCGAAAGTTGCAAGTGAATTAGATTGGTTTTACTTTGTCACTAGCTGTTACCCGCAACCTTCATCAGTGTGGATTTACTATAAAATATTTATTGTAACCCTATTTGAATCGGATTTTGTTAACAATATCAAGGGTTTTAATTTTTTGTATGTAACCCTAATTATTTTTCCCCATCCTGCCAGTCAAAATCGGTCCATCCGTTTCGGAAATCAGCCGGGACAAACAGACAGATAAAATTGAAAAAAAAAGGCCCCCAATATCTCCGTATCTAGAAGTTTTCCAGGTATGGTCTAAAATAAAAAAAATACCGCAATGGTGAGGAGAACCAGTGCCTTTCGAGTTCGTTTAAAGGTACTTTTATACCCATTGTAAAATAAAAGAAGAAAAGCGTCCTCCAGGTTATTTTTTTTCATGCAACATGAAATCTAGCCATCGTTGGTTTGAACTATAATATTAATAATAATAATTCGTCTGTGATTAGGCCTAAGCCGCCACAAAGTAAGCTGATATCAACGGTGAAGTAATCCAAATAGAATTAATAGAGTAAGAAGTAATAGTTTCTTTGAAAATAACTACGAGGAAAGATAAGCTTATCTAAGTCAGCAACAAAAATCCGTCTGAAATAACACAAACTCTAATTCTCCAATTAATTCAATTACCAGCAAAAAAAACATGCTCAATCCGTTCCACATTCCATCCATTCAGAAATTCCATTAATCAATGTGGAAAAAAATACGATTACCATAGTCCGAAGGGAACCGGGAGTCCAGTAAGTGATTTAAAAATTCACGTCGACAGAAAATTTATGCAAAATGCATCAACATTTGGCACTCACCGCTGAGATTTTTAGGGTTCCGCGTACTAGAGAAGAGTTGAAAGCCGTGCTGTATACATTAGGATGAAAGTTTTCAATGGGTTGATTGAATAAGTTGGCGGTTTGACTGAATTTAATTTTGAGCTCGAATTAAAGTGATATTGAGAAAGACCTAGAGCTTTTTCAATTGAATGCATTTTAGTTTAAAGATTTGGTCAAAATATTACGGCTCCAAAGCCAGTTTTCGGGTATAGTTGAAAAGGCGGATAGATCTTTTTTGTGGTTAACAGAGAAATATGACAAAAATAATGATCATTCATTTTCTATGCTATTACTATTATTCTATGCATTTACTATAATTATTTCTTTGATTCTCTATGTGCAAGCAAATTATAGCATGTTCAATCATTCTACATTTTACCCGACTGCTAATTTCGTTTATTCCGGTTATGTTTTTAGCGCGTATCTTGTATGTTTCTTTGTAAATTTATTTATAACCTCGTATGTTCCAAAAGTCTGGCTGGATTTCGACGATTTATATATCATTTGCTTCGTCTCAAAAACCCAAGAGCCCTTAGATAGCCTAGCCTAATACAAAATGGCGGATTTTTGGCGCTAAATTGTAAGTGGTTAATTTTTTTTTTCACCCATACCTATCGAATAGGGTATCAAAACGAAGGAAATTAAAAGGCGGTTACACATATATAGGTACATATTACAATTTGTAGTTAGGTTTTTTGATACTTTTAATTAAATGTTACTTGTTTATGATATTGATTATGTGATAACTTCATCGTCATCATTTTCCTGACCTGATCCTAATTTATTTGGTGTCGGCGCAGTTTGTCTTCCTCTTCCATACTTGCCTTCTCTTCGTGCAGATGAAAAGATGGACTATGATCATTTTACCACGAGCACATCAATAATATTAAGCCAAGCGGTGTGACCTTTAGACTACCAAGTCATAGGTCTCGAGTTCGAACCCAAGACACGCACCTCTGATTTTTCGGATTCATGTGCGTATTGTATAATTATCACTTGCTTCGGTGAAGGAAAACATCGTAGGGATACCAGTATTTATTTATTTATTTATTTAAACTTCATGTACAAGGGTGGTGACTTAATGCCACAAGGCATTTTCTACCAGTCAACCTTTCGGTCAAATAGGATAGCATTGTGATTATTTGTGATAGAGTACAACAAAAAAAAAAAGAAGAAAAATACCATTTTGCAAGCATCAATTAAAAACCATAAATGGGTACATAAATACTAATACATGTGTGTGTACAGTATGCCTAAGAGATATTTCTTGACGGCATGTAAAGGCAAGTCAGAGGCCCATGGGCGACATAAAAACTCCCGACACCAGGTTAGGCACTAACCACACGATAAAGAAGAAGAAGAAGTACCAACTACTTTTTTCAAACCGTAATTTTACCTACAGAACTCATTTCTTAATTACAGTTTCATCTTGACGTTCCACTTTGCTCTCAAAGCATTTTAGCCATTACCTCCCCAGCTATTAAGTTTTGAGTCCATCCGAATGATTAATAGCAAAAACTGCGAGTATTTGTGAACGATTTTCTGCATTACAAAAGGCATGATTAATTAACTTGTTTTTAAAGAGTTTTGTGAAAGAATTCAAGTCTTGCTTTAGTGAGATAGATATTGTTAGAGATTTTGAATGGGTTTCTAATTATTATCGATATTTTTCTAGTAATGAGGCTCATAGATTGACGACCCGAATGGCGCAGCAGTAGTGAGGCTGCCTTAGGTTCTTAGGGTTCCGGGTTCGAATCCCGGTAGGAGCAAATGTTTGTGTGATTAGCATGGACATTTGTTTCCGAGCCATGGATGTTTGTTGTTTCATAAGTATGTATTTACAAACAAAAAAGTATCTATGTAGTATATCAACTATCTAGTGTCCACGACACAAGCCTCGTTGTTTAGTGTGGCACTAGATGGCGCTGTGTGTAATGTCCAGAGATATTTATTTATTTATAGTTCTATTATGTTTTTGAGACAAATTAGGAACCATTTTTTTATATTAGGTAAAAGGCGCCTTCTGCCTAATGGGCAAAAGTTTCTGCTGAGTATGAGGTCCTGCGGTCAATTCCCAGGTCGGGCACAGTATAATTGGAATTTTCCATGAGGTTCAGGATCTGTGCGCGGGTGACGACAATATGCTCGCCGCCTTGATAGCACGGGCCTTAAACATAACTGGCAAAATGTGGGTGGTGAGTAGGTACACCTCTGCGTCACCCTTGAAGATTTCAGACGCCATGTTTTGGGTGGAACCCTATACCCGATGGCAAGAGGTGATTTCATATTTCTAAGGCGAATCAAATATGCTTCAATTATCCTTCAAATTAATTTTCCAAGGCTTTTATTTAGGATAAGTTTAAAATTGACATGGTCACTAACGTTATCATAAACACTGAAATCCGGATATTTACCATGTTTACTACACAAAAAGTTTTTTGTTTTTTAAGAGGGTAGAAAGATTTGTCTGCTCATAAACACCCACCCGCAATAAGTTCAGTTTATCCGGGATCATGATGCTTGCAACAGCGCTGAAATATCGGGAGCTTGAAACAAATAGTAAACATGGTAAATATCTCGTCAGTGTTAACGAAAATTTTAGTAAGTAGTCTAATTTCTTCAACAGGTGGCGCCAGATACAGAAAAATTTAAAAGAAATCGTTTGTCTTGGTATGGACATGTAATGAGAAGGGATGAAACGCATGTAACTAAAAGAGTGATGGACATGAATGTTGATGGATAGAGAGGAAAAGGAGGCCAAAGAAAAGATGGATGGTTTGTGTGAGGAGTGATATGAAAGTGAAAGGAATAAATGATGCCGTGACAGGGGATAATGGAACAAGAAAACGTGTTGCGCCGACCCCAAGTAGAATAGGACAAAGACAGCAAGATGATGAGTCTAAATTTCTTCAACAACAAAAATAACAGAACTAAAATATTTACCCACACCGCTAATCGGAATAATCAGCTCAACGCCGCCAGCCTTTCTCTACTTCGCATCCGACTCTAAGCATCCACCATCCTCACGTTTCTAAAGATAACACATGCACATAACAAGATGGTGCAGAAGACCAACTCCATCAAGAAAGGAATCTATTAGCTTCATCTCAAATCTGCATAATCCTGAACTTTAAAATAGCCTTCATGATTGGTAACACTTAAATATGCGTTCGGCATACCCTGGGAATTGCCAAACGTAAGTGGCAGTGGGCAGGGCACATTGCTCGCAGAACGGATGGCCGATGGGGCCGAAAAGTTCTGGTGTTGCGAACGCCAACCGGAAGACGTTGCGTGGAAGACCGCCCTGTAGTGCATTTTTTATTTTTATTTGTTCATGTTTTGACTTTATCCTTGCATGCTTTTCGCTTTCGAACATGGACAAGTAGGGTTGCCATATTTGTTTAAATCAAAATCTTCTAAATGTAAAATGTATTTGACTTGGAGCGACTGCCTCTGACCTCGAGAACCCAGTTGTTACTGAGTAATACGATATCCTTTGGTAAGACTTGTTGTCAGACTTTTTGAGTCACTGACTACCTGTATCGACTGTCAAAGGTCTACAAATGACAGCCGGGACAGCTAAACTGCTTAACCTCCCCGAACCCAAGTCATCAAAAATAAGCAAAGACCTTCCCCTCTTTGGTGCTAACGTAATACTTGGATGGTTCCTCCTGCCGACTGACTCATATGCTATTTTCGTACCGTTCTTGTTGATACGATTTCAGGGGCAGCAGGGCGGTGTTATGCAAAGACATAGACCTTCTACGTCGGTTTGGTCTACTTAATGTCAAGATTTATCATTACAATTTATGTCTGTATTAATCATATTATTAATTCCTCTATGTTTCCAAATTCTATATACTTAATTACTTGTAATATATATATTTTTTTCATTCTTATCTTTCTTTTTTTATTCTTATAATTTATTTTAATTTTAATTATTAGGGGCTTAATTTATTAACGTTATTGTGCATGTTGTGGTCTCCTATAAGTGAAGGAGTACACCTACTTAATACCTTGTGTCTTCCATTAACTAATAATGCTTTGTGTATATCTTTTGTTGGAGATCCTTAAATAAATAAATAAATAAATTTGTCCCGTAGTAAATTATTCAGCTGAAACGATGTATTTCTTTTGCTTTTAACACGCTTTTATTAGCTACAACTGTAAATAAGTAAAAAATCTTAGAAGTTAAATTTGATTCACTTCCCGGTTTACGATTGAGCTGAAATTTTCCATACATGTTTAGTTTGGATGACAATGCATGGCTAGTTGAGAGACTTCATTCTAAATCCAATATGGCTGACTCCCAAAGATGGCAGACTAGTTATTTTTAATATACTTATATTTTAAACTTTAATATTGTTTTATCAATTTATTTAACTTACAGTTCTGTTTCTAACAGAAGTAAGTAGAAGAAACAGTGTTCCTTCTGAGCTAATATTTAATGGGACTTGTGTCGTGAGCCAGAGGTCGCTGCGGGCGACTTACACTATACGATACGGCGATCGCAATTTCCTTAGACACGCTCCTCCTCGTTAAGAAAGGAAATTCATTGTTTGATACGTTATTACTCATTTATTGTAACAAAGGCTTAGTGTGGAAGGAAGACAATAGGTGCAGAACTGGGACCGATGGAAAGACCCCTGTTGACTAACAGCGGAACCTTACAAGTTAGATGTAATTTAAAAAAGTGTTTATAAGGAAGTGTACACAAGTAAGACTTAAAACTCAAACTAAAACTCAAAGCATTTATTTCAATTAGACCATTACGGCACTTTTGAATGTCAAAAATACAAAAAGAAAATCAAAGCTACAGTCCCAGTCACAAGGCATAATAACTTGAGAAAGTACTGTAGTTGCCCATTCCCTAGCGTAGATCTCTATGGAGAAGAACGGGCAAGAAACTCCATGGACACTCTTTTAAAATCAAAATATTGTTACAAAATCTTGGTTACATCATTAATTTTGAGATTATACATATACGTGAGAACGATGTAGAAAGACGTGCACACTAAGAGCGTCCAGAGTAAAAGATTAGATCAACAATTTACGAATAAAGTAATTAAAATGAACCTTGGCAGCTAAGAGCTAAAACAAAATGTATGTTTCCTTTTTCAACTTAATTTTCAGCAAAGGTTTTTTTGTTCTAGACCATACCTGGGAATCTTCTAGTTACGGATATACTCACCTCTATAACCTCTCTATTATTAAATGCAGCCATCGGCGCAATATGTTGAGCGTCTTACCGCTACCGTAAACTATGAATTTTCAGACCATCATAAAAAGTAATTTCTCAGCATTAATTTTTGCGCAGACTTACTTAGTTTGATACAGAATGCTTGGTTGACGGCTTCGTGAACAGTCCGTTTACATCTTTTATATTGCTATCATAATAAAATTACAAACTTGCCATTAAGAAGCTATTATAATTCAAACAGAGATTTTTGGTAAGTATACTACAGCTAAAAACCAGACTACTGAAAAATCACCATCTAATTCAAATCGGGATTCACACGGTAAAATTGAAACTGAAATTGAAACTCGGTTAAAATGTAGCCTATGTTACCCGAGTCATAATAACGAATCGATGGATACCTTATTCATCAAAATCGGATGAATAGTTTAGGCGCTACGGAGGAACATACGTAAGTACAAACAAACACACATACTTATACAGCACTGCTAAAATCATAACCCTTCCTTTTGGCTTCGCCGTAGTCGGGTAAAAAACCATCTGAAACTCGTCACTATTCTATTCTGAACTCATCCAGTTACTCTACATTCATCATTATCGCATATCTTCTCTCGACAGAATACAAATCAACTATTACCATTAATATTGATCACTATACTATTAAACTAATGCCGATTCCAAGCGCCACATTTGATTTCCGATAGTTCCTGCATAACGATCTATTCGCTATCAAGTGCTAACGAGGTAAGCAGAGACCATAAATCAATAGACGTATGACAGTTTGATTAGATGTCCCAATACCAAAGTGCCTACGATTAAGTAGGTACATAATCACCATCATAATCATTCTCTCGCCCTTATCCCAATTCAATTGTGGTCGGCGCAGCATGTCTTCTTCTCCCATACTTCTCTATTACTCGTCATCTCATAAGTCACCTCCTTTCTTGCCATATCATTCTTTATACAGTCCATCCATAAAATATGAGTACAATAAGGTTTTTAATAACAAACTTAGCCGTTAGTACCTACCTATGGCCACTGCTATACAAAACAAATGCCTTTCTTTATTCTAAAATCTTCCCTTCTTTAGGATTCTCTTATAAAATGAGACCGTTCCCCTCAATTGAACCTCCACCATCTGTCGACAAACCCTTTCCCTCCATTTCCAAACTGTCAAATCACCATAAGAAATTAAAAAAAGAAAACCCAGAAACGTTAAATTTAAATTTAGAACGCAACAACGGACCAAGCTGCCGCTCTTTGTAATAAAAAAATAAACTTTTAATTCAAACTTTAGAATTAAAAAAATGGCGCTTTGCTATTCGAGACGGTTACTTGTTGTTACTCAGAACTGGCGGCAACCGGATAAAGCCGGTTCTTTTGCATATGAAAAGGCGCCTTTTAGACGTGCTAACCGCCCTTTGTGAGAGTTTCAAGTTGGTTTCCTTTAATATTTAAATGAAACAGAGTCCCGTTTTAATGGAGAAATTGATTTTATGGTTGGCTAATTGAAATTAATGGTTTCTTAAAACTTGGTTCTGGAGTGGTTCAAGCTTTAGTGGTTTTAGACACTATGTGAAGAAATAATGTTCTTATCCTTTGGAGTTGTTAAAATTGCAATTGCTAAAACTTGGTGAAGATAAATATATTTTTTGCCTTAATTAATAACTTTATGATAAAAATAATTCATAATATCGTTTGTACAATGTAAAAGAGTGTAGTGTATGTAATGTAACGTTTGAGTAAAAAACACTGACATCAAAGTTCATGCAACAAATAGCTCTCATGCCTTAAAAAATCTTATTTAACTAATCTAAAAAAAAGCACACCGATTATATCATCGAATATGAAAAAAAAACATTACAATGGACGCTCGATTATGAAAATATAGTAAATATATATCTACACATAAGTTAAGATCTCAGAGAGCTATAGTTTACAAAATTGCCAGTGAGCCCTAAGCTAGACAGTTAGGCCGTGTTCAAACCAAACATATAGTCGGCCGCCGACTTCGCAAATGTTTGAAAAACAAAAGCGAATTAGGTGAAGTAAATCTGTCGTACATTTTGAACTGGATACTCACAGTTGGCGGCAGAATATACTCGTTGGTGTGAACGTAACCTTAGGTTGAAATCACATTTATGCGCTCAGATCATCATTTTCTTCTCTATCTGGCACTTGAAATTGCAACTCACTGACGTGAGAGGTCCGATTGCACGTCAAAAGTGCTTCCGATGCGAACCAATGCGGATGCTTTCGACCGTACCTCTTGCTCTACCAAATGATGCGTTTACGTGCGTCCTAATGTGTTTTCATCCTAAAGCACGGTTTCCACCGCGAAAGAGTAATGAGCCGGAAATGGCTAAGCGAAGCGGACTTCGTTTTCATGAAATAGTTTTGCAAAATGAAACATGAATGAGCAGTGCGAGCTCACTCTTTTCTCCCGCTGAGTCATTTCCGCTCGACTCTTTGTTGGTGGAAACACATGTAAGCAGTTTTGTCTTGCGAGTAAAAGAAGTCATTAATAGGTCCGCTCCGCTTGCGGTGGAAAAAGGGCTTTAGGCTGCGTTTCCACCAGACATGAGCGAGGATGCGTAGCGAGGGACGTGTGTCAAACACACACAAGTCTGTACCTTGGAGCTCGCTTAAAAACATACGCATCAATAAAACGGACGTATGCAAGAATGCGAACCTGTCTGCAGTGCGTCACCATACACTTCAAATAGCTCATCCTTAAGGGGCTCCCCCATGCACACTAGCGCCACTTTAGTAAAAAAATCAGAACTCGTTAAATACACAAATAATATAAAATCTGATTGAATTGACAAAATCAATGCTTTAGAGTTCTAGATTATTGACGTCTATTTAATTCATTAAAATATACTTCACTGTAGTTACAGTTAGAAAAATTGTTAAAAACGGCCGTTTTTTTTCATTTTGTATCTGTAACGACAGCGAGCTATGTTTCAATCAGATAAGCGGACGTAAATAATTTAGAAGACCAAATGATTGATTTTGTCAATCAGATTTTATATTAATTATGTATTTAACGAGTTCTGATTTTTTTACTAAAGTGGCGCTACTGTGCATGGGAGAGCCCCTTAATACCCAGACTAATGGTGAGCTTTTGGCAAAATACCTAGTCATATTAAGATGTGGATGTAATGGGATGTGATAACGTATGTTCATTGTAGTATTTTTGGCTGGAGATTCAGTGTTCATAATGAAGACACGCCTATCGAGTTTTTGCGTTGAAAGATACGGGTAGTGTACTAATTCAACTGTAAAATAAACAGATTTATTTTTTTACGTACCTACGCATGTTTCTACTGTATTTTCATGGTGAGAACAATGTCTTTGGAAAATATAGTGTCAAAATTTTCTGATTCGAAAAACTTTAGTTAAAAAGCTTAATGTTGAAATACAACACGAGGTCAAAATTATTTTACTGATTAACTGAAGCGATATCGGAATTATAGTGTAAACTGATAATAAAACAACAATAAAGTAGGTACTTACGTGTGTAATCCCAGCTATCTTGGTCATTTTTGAACACGTTCAATCTTTCGGGCTGTAATTAAAAAAAAAAAAGCATTTTAAATATATCTTTACATACTGTACAGTTTTGAGCCGTTTGGGGTCGAAACGCTCGGGTCATGGGGCCCGAGTGCGCGTCTCCTTTTTAAGAAAATCCCTCGCCGAATAATCGACACTTCACGTGAACAGAGGGCTGGCTCTTACTTTGGCCCATAGAATTAGCATTGCCATTTGACGTGGCCTTGATATCTAACTAGTTTGAGTGCATCGTTGGTTGGTTGGCATACGAGAGGTCATGAATTCGGCCCTAAGGTCGCCCTAAACGATGATTTATTAATGATTCTTGAACAAGGTCAATATAAATACTTTTTTTTTAGTTTTATCGTGTAGATATCGATGTCTATCACGTCTGCAGAGTTTTGCTAGTTAGTTTAATTTCATCTCATATAAAAAGGAGAAAAAACGGAGGTTTTAAAAGACGATTCAGTCACTAAAAGATACCTTCTAATAAAGTTCTACAAATGTTTTTATCCTTTGCACACGGAACCCTAAACCAAGTATTCATACAAAAACAAATTGTAGGGTAGTTTTGTATCGCGATGCAAGCTATTTCAATATATCGTGTTTTGTGGCGTTTACTGGCACCAACCCTTGTTGGTTGGGGCTGTAAAGTCAGAGGGTTAACATAGGCGAGAGCGAGAGCCGGGATAACATATTAAGCTATTAATGCTAACTTTTCTTGGTGAAAACTGCGAACCCAACTAGTACGTCGTTAGGTTATAGTAGCTATTTGATTAAATCATTTCAGGTGTCAAAAATAAATAACATGTTGGTGTCTTTAACAATGACGATTTATGGAACCACAGTTTCGTTAAAAATAACCTATTTCAAGTTTTGTCACTCGCTAACTGTATGGACTAACACGGATAACTTGCCAGAAACTATAGAAATGGTTGGCTGGCTACGCACGGGATTCAGAACAGCTTTTATTATTTCACGTAGCGTGGTCGGCGACGCAATGCGAATCTGTGGTTTAACTTTTTTTTTTCGGATGAGAAATCATCAAATGACTCCTACCGCTTTGGGCGGAGCAGGAGGGAGTGTCAGACTTTTACTGACTAAAACCCATCCATGTTCCTTCATTGCCTTTTGTGTTCCGGGGCCACGGTATTTCTTTCAAACAGTACCTCTCAATCTGTGGTTTACCTTTGACTACAATCAATTCATGGAATAAACTATAAGAACACTTAGGGTCGATTTCACCAAACAAGAGTAAATCTTACTCGAGAGTATCCGAGCAGTTACTCCTAGTATAACATGTTTTTACGTTTCACCATAGAATTAATCCAAGAGTAAACGTTTATGCAGGAGTAAATCTCTACTCCGCCGATTTTCAACGAACAGCGAGCTTATACTAAGGATAAGTTCAATATGGCGTCCGAGTGTCATTGTTCTGACAGCTGATTCGCTAACTGGCGCGCTGGCATAAAAATATTAGTACCTACCTATTAATAGGTATTGTTTTTGTGAAAAGTGAAAATAGTTTAGATGAGCCTGTGTATTGTCTAAAAATGGCAGATCGTTTGAGAGCATTATTTTCTATTACACTAACGTGCTTTTTTACTATGTCTAACAAAAGATGTTTTTCTGAAGCCAACCAGTTGGGGCTTTGTTTTCGCTTTTCGATTTGTGACATACTTACTTATTGACTGAGTTTTTACCCTTTTGACATAGGTATAACCCTACCGAATAGAATAATACGCAATACACTTTACTTATTAGAGGAGAAACGACGAAAACGAAATTGAATTTGGGTGGCTTATACAGTCATTCATTTCAATCATTCGGATTCACTACCTGTCACAGAATAACTATCCGAGAGTAAATTTACTCCGGTGTAGTGGTGGAACGTGAACGAAGTTATCCGAGAGTTAAATATAAGAATAAATATATTCCGTGGTTTCCGTTCTCGAATAAAGTCATGTTTGGTGAAATCCACCCTTAAAGTACTTACGGGATAATTTAGTGATTTTCTTTTGTTTCTATGAGCATGTTGCAAGCATCATGATCGCGGGAATGCTGAAGAGGTATGCGGGTGGGGCGAAAATTATTTAAATCACGGATATTATCCCGTAAGTACTATAAGTGTAGTGAAAAACCGTGAAAGATTAAAACTATAAGAAGTTACTTGTTTGTGATTTGCAGATATTTCATTATAGTACGACTACGTCGTGGTTCTTTCTTCAAAAGACCATCTTAGACACTATTCTACATAGTCCTCAAGTGAGTTGACCAAGATTATGTCTGGACTTTAAAAGAGACTCTCTCTGAGTTTGTTTCGGCTGTTTCTTCGTCGGATTCCAAACTTGGATGCAGTTGAACACCAGTATTTTACATGGAGCGACTGACTGACCTCCACAACCCAGTTAGTACTGGATAATACGATACTCTTTGGTAAGACTAGTTGTCAGACTTTCGGGATGAGGATAAATAGAGGATCAATTAATGGTACTACTTTTCACCTCGAATTCATTTGGTAAGCTATGGGCGAGGACTAAGATTGAGCCCACGACGATGTTTGAACAAAACAATCACATCATAATCTAACTATTTATTGTAAATGCGAAAGTAAGTTTCTTTGTTACCTTTTCACGCCTAAACCACTGAACTGATCATCCTGAATTTTTACGTAAACGTTGTCAGGTATACAGAAACGGATAAAATGCCTTTCATCCTAAAAACTACTGTTCCCAAGGAAAACAACAATAACGTTCTTACGATAATAGATGGCGCCACGTGTCTTTCGAACCATGATTGAATTATATTATTACAAGCAGAGTACAACCCGAATTGATTGTCAAATTCTAAATTAACGCGAGCGAAGCCGCAGGCAAAGGCTAGTTCGCAATAAATAAATACATAAAATAAATTTCTTTATTGGCATAAAAACAGGTTACAGAAAAAAATGAAACCCTGGCTCCAGAGCTAGGTTAGAAATCCTCGTCATTTAACCAACGCAGCTCCAAGACATGGCATTCAAGTTCCTACCAAGTAAAAAGCAAAACAAAAACGACTATCCTTCCAGCGCATGTCTGTCCCATCCCTGCGTGCATCCGATTGCCCTTACAAAGGCTGAGACAATCTAGCGCTTACCGCGAGGGATACTTTGCACTCCAGCGCTTGAGGGGAAAATAGCTTTTCCGCACTATATGTATCGCTTTACAGTGAAGCTATGTTTTCGCTTTATGGTAAGAACGCCGTAAGATTCTTTGAGTATTTAGGCTAGTCAACCATTTCAATAACGTGTTAATTCTTGATAAAGGTTCTAAAAATATGAGCGATGGCTCATTCGATTCGGAATGACGTATAGAAAAACAAATGATGTGCCAATGTTAGATGTAAAAACAGCAATAACAATATTAGGTAAAAAAATAACAACATTTCTTGGAATTTAAATTTTTTGTAAACTTTAAAAAAATATTATAAACAAAATAATATATAATAGTAATTAAAGCTTGTAAGTCTATATAAAAATTAAATTAAAACATAAACATTGCATTATTCACAAGGTAAAATTATTCATAAAAAAAAACACAAAAAATAAATCTACTCGTTGCTACCTTTTCCTTCTAACAGTGGTTTTATTTTCACCTTTTACACAAAAAAGTTAAAACAGAACAAGTATTTAGTTCTTTTAACTGTTTTAAGTCACTAGTCACACCTGAAAAACGACTGAAAGCTGAAAATAAGTTATTCGTATGCAAGGGTCGGCAACATTTTTCGAGTTCATTTAGAATTTTAACGTTAAACTCATGCCCCATTTGTGTGGCGAAAGAAAAATTACGGAATATTTTTAGAAGGTTCCGTATGAGACCTTTATATAAAGGTTTCTTTAAAAAAAAAATAATAACTATTGTGACGGTTAGTTGACAATAATACTTTAGGTAAATTCTCAACAAATTCGTGATTTAACTTACTTTATGTATATTTTTCAATCGGAATATTTTTTATTTAGGTCACAAAAAAATGCTCGAAAAAATACAGCCATTGCTCACCCTTATTAAAGTTGAAATTTAATTATAACCCTGTTTATTACTTTTATTACTTCTTAATAACCTACATTTGAGGGCGGGTATAGCTTAATAACTTATTATAAAAAGAGACTGGGGTAATTTAAAATGTTTGAAAATTCAGCATTCTCGCAAATTTTTGTCTACAAGTACTTTTTATTATGAATTTAAAAATAAAACCGGCTCTCTGAAAAGTCGGTTTACGGACGATATTTTTACGTGATAACGTCATTTTTCATGATAATAGTGATTTTAACTTAAAAAAACAAAATTTCATCCCTCTTTTCACCCCCTTAAATATTGAAATTCTAACAACACCGTTGCGTTAGCTTCCAACCATACGCCTAGATGATAAATTTTGTAATTTTAACTACGAAAATTTCGGACGCTTCGGACTTTCCATACACAACTTTATCCCCTTTTTTTAACTCTTTAGGGGTTGAATTATCAAAAACGCTGAGACGAAATTAATTTTCAATCGTCAGCCTAAACACAAAATTTTAAGATCCTAACTTTAAAACTGACGGACTTTCATACAAACTTTCATTGACTTTCGAAAAATCCTACCTCTTTCCTTGTCTACATTATAAAGGGAACCACTGTGCAAAATTTCAGTTTTCTAGGTCCAAAGGTTTGGGTCGGCCGTTGATCGCGGCGCGCGTAACGATGTGACACTTTTTCGTGCGTGCAGTCGGTGTTCATCAATTTATAAGACGTTATCACGTCAAAAAAGACAAGTACGTTAAAAGAGAAATGTCTTAAGCTTTGATATTTTTGATCCTTGTAGCTTTTAGCTTGCATCAAATAAACGGTTTTTATTTTGTTTCATTTTAAATGTCTTAAATCTTAAAAACCTTTAAATTCATTATCAATATAAACAGGGATTTATTATACAATATGTAATGAAAAAAAAGCCAACATTATATATAGCCTCATGTGAAGCGATGATACGGTCTAGGTTGGAGCACGTTTGCCTAGAAGAAACCGACTCACTCGAACTTTGAAGAGATCCAGATTAAAATGATCGGGGAACAGAGAAGCCTGCTGCGAGTGGAAACATAGACATACTTCAACCATAAAACGTAGACGCTTATTATTGTAACTTAAAATGCCAATAATGTACGATACAACTGTTTGGCCTAGTCTGGGACTAATGTGAAACACTGTGCAATCTTTTCGGCAATAAAAAAATTCAACACAAACCACAATGGTCTGCGGAACCCTACAAAAAGCTTCCCGACAAGCTTACGTGTCTGTAGACCGAAGCGAACTGACTCTTTTTTTTTATTTCAACTTAATCGGATGTTAAAATAGTCGAGTTTTTCGTACTACCCGCTTTTCATGTTTTAAATGTTATCCGTTTATAGCTTTTTACTTTATGTGCGAGCTGAATTTTAAGCTGTATTAAATGTAAGTGCAGTAAATTAAACTTGTATGGTGTATATGTTTACGTATTTTGTGCGTTTTTTTTTAATATGGGTCATTTGATGTCCTTAAGGGGGTTGTAAAGGCAATTGAGTGTTTTCAGCAGTGTAACGCGACGCTTAAGGACTCCTTGGTGGTTCGTGACCTACATGCCATTAAACTATTAGGCAGAACGAGTGATGAGTTTGACATAGAATGTTAAATTAATGTTGAAAAGTTTTTAAAGTTTTGATATGATTTTCTTGTTACCCATATTAAAACGTCACAATATTATTATTAGTATTTTTCTTTAAAAAAAAAATCATATAAAACATTTGAAAATATAAACAATAGTGGTCCGGTGCGCCGGTGCCAAATGGAAAGTTTAGTTTCTAAGCACCAGTACACTATTATAAAAAATACTTACAATACATTATTTGACCCCCACCTGACTTACATCGTAAATCTGTATAGGTTATTACACCCCCTAAAATATGCCATTATGTGTCCCTTAGACGAAGGGTGTCGCAATAATAGAACGTTTAGCGCTCATTGTGAACCCTATTATATTGTGTACGGAACCAGTGATCGATTGTAAGGGCTGTCACGTGCCAGAAAAGTTTGATTGTGTTTTTTTTATTGTTATATTTTAAAAGGTGATGAGTCGCCGTTTTTAAGATCTTTTATAATTACCCTCCTTTTGGGCTTCGCCGCAGTCGGGTAAAAATAGTCTTGTCACGGTTGTGTAATGAGTAGCTATTTATTTTTTGTAAAGATATATATATATAGCTTTACCTTAGTGGTTTTTGAGAATCTTGTGATCTGCTTCAGCCCTAACTCTATTAAAAATGCATGGTGCACCTTCTGAATCTATACTAATATTAAAAGGGGAAAGATTTGTATTTTTGTTTGTAACGAATAAACTTAAAAACTACTGGACCGATTTGAAAAAATCTTTCAGCAATAGATAGCTACATTATCAGCGAGTAAGATAAGCTATATTTTATCCCCGTACTCCCACGGGAACGGGAACTACGCGGGTGAAAACGCGTGACGTACGCTAGTCAAATACTTTTAGATCCGTCGATATGGTAGGTAGTTGATTTTCAGGAAAAACATATATTCTTATAACTAGCGTTTGCCCGTGGCTTCGCTCACATTAATTTAGAATTTGACAGTCAATTCGGGTTGATCTCTGCTTGTGTAACCCGAATTGTTACAATTTAATTATCATTCGAAAGACACGTGGCTCTATCTATTTTCATTAGAACGTTATTATTGTTTTCCTCGGGATGAAAGGCCGCCACCCTATGTCCGTTTCTGTACACCTGACAACGTATATGCAACGCAAAATTTCAGGATAATCGGTTCAGTGGTTTAGGCGTGAAAAGGTAACAAACAAACTTATTTTTGCATTTGTAATATTAGTTCGGATTTTTGGCGCTCCACCAGGACATTGCCTGGCCTCGTCTTTTAAAAGGAATCTTACAGTATTATTTTCAGAAAATTGATAAAGTGTAAATGAGTACTGAATTAATATCATTACTTTTTTTTACAAATACCCGGCTGTTTGTGACTTGTCACTGTTGTTAGCCCTATCCGTCTGGTAGCCCTATCACCGCACAGGGCTTTTTACACCGACCTCTTGAGAACACGAGTGCTTTTAGCGACTCCTTACAACAGGTTAGACGCCACGGAAGCTGTAGACGTGGCCAATTTTGTGATTATAATGATAAAAATCAACATACGTGCTTACTAATATGACAATAATAAGAGAAGTATACAGGGTGTAAACGAACCCTTTACGAAGCCGTCAACCAAGCATTCTGTACATCAAACTAAGTAACTCTACGCAAAAAAATATTGCTGGGAAACGACTTTTTTTGTGGGTGAAAAATCACATTTTCGGGAAAACTCATTGTAACGCACACAAAACGGCGTGTTAGTGGATGCATTGAATAGGTACGGGAGTCATGAAGGTTTAAAAGTAAAAATCTTTGACGACTTTGACTACCGTCACTTCCTGATGTGTAATTTGGGTAGAAGAAGTGGCGGAATAAATTCTCCACATCTGACCGTCAGAAAAAAACCTAAAGGTGTCACATATCCCATTCCAACTTAAAAAAAGCCCGAAACCAATACGAAACTCTTTAACGAATACAAATCCAATTTTAAATGAAAATACAAAATTTAACGGAAAGTTGCGATTCTTGCGATCACGACACACGTCCAAACAGTCCGACGGTTGTCACGCAAATAGCTCGAATTCGAAATTCGAATTCGAACTACTTTTTTTTATTGGTCGCCGGCGCGTTTTGGTAAACTGCAGAGATCTTCATTTTTCTGAATTGTTAAGTAGGACCGTTGTGTGGTCCAACGCGATACGGTTTCGAATTTCGAGTGAAATCCGTTTGGAACTACAAGAGCTTTTTCCATTGGCAGGTTTCAAAATGTCAAACGTAGTTCTCTATGGCGCGAAAATTCAAAATTAACGCTAGAAAGGAGGTGGAAGAACTATTTCAAAGATTTGATGTATCAGCAATTTTATAAGATCTACCTGTTAGTGGAATTATCTATGTATCAACTGCTTCAGAATTATCTATGTATCAACTGCTTCAGAATTATCTATGTATCAACTGCTTCAGAATTATCTATGTATCAACTGCTTCAGAATTATCTATGTATCAACTGCTTCAGAATTATCTATGTATCAACTGCTTCAGAATTATCTATGTATCAACTGCTTCAGAATTATCTATGTATCAACTGCTTCAGAATTATCTATGTATCAACTGCTTCAGAATTATCTATGTATCAATTGCTTCAGAATTATCTATGTATCAACTGCTTCAGAATTATCTATGTATCAACTGCTTCAGAATTGCTTTAATTATCATAAACGACTTTTAAACTGTGCAACTGTTTTACGTCCGTCGCAGCATTAACACAGGTCCAGTTGAAAACCACATTTTGCTGAACTTGGCCTATTTGGTGCAGCTGTGAGAAACACAATAAATATCTAATCATTTGTTTCTGTTTAAGGTTTCGGTTTTTTTTATCATTCTTTTTAATGTTGTCTGGACTTGTGGCATGTGCCAAATAAACCAATATTTTTTGTTTTATAACGACATTGGTCAATCTCAAAATCTAACAGTGAAATTACTAACTTCCGAAAAATTCCATCATCGTCTGACAACAAACAACCCTAAAAACCTGTCAAACTCATCCCCTAACTAAACAAACATCACAAAATCAACGGTTACTCGACCCTAAAATAATTACTGTTACAACCATTGTCAAGACCGGACCGGAATACGAACACAATGAATGTCATCACTTGCCGAGCCTTTTCCCAACTATGTTGGGGTCGGCTTCCAGTCTAACCTGTATTTTACATGGAGCGACTGCCTATCTGACCACCACAACCCAGTTAGTACTGGGTAATACGATACACCTTAGTAAGACTGGTTGTCAGAGTTTCGGGCCACTGACTACCTGTAACGACCGTCAAAGATCTACAAATGACAACCGGGACCAACTGGTTGACATGCTTTCCGAGGCACGGAGGAAACTCGGTATGTAATGGGCGGTCACCCATCCACGGAGCAACCTAGGCAAGCGCGGCTTAACCTTAAGATCAACCCGAGCGACAGTTATAATTTAACCTCAAGCTCCTCGAACACAATGAATGTAAAAAAAATAGTACTAACATAGTTTATGAGATTTATGTGACCTCTGCTATGGACTTAGTTGTCTATTATTTTATTTTATTTAAACATACTAAAAACTTCATTACATACTTGCTTTCCTATGATAATAGAAATCCAATAAAAAGATGAGGCTATTTCGAACAATGCTGTCAAATGAAGCACCCTGCCTAACGGTGAGGTAGGGTCACCATCCATCATCGCCACCGTCATGAGGGTAAAGATTATAGGAATATTCCTGGCAGTTCTCATTGGTCAGGTAGTTCTGATGTATGGTTGGTCAAAATGACGTGAAATAATATAAAACTAAGAAAGAAACAAAGAAACAAACGAAAGTAAAAAACCAACCAAGTGCAAGTCGGGCTCACGCATGAAGGGTTCCGTAGCATCGTAGTATCATGTTTTTATTATTAGTTGTTATAGCGGTAATAAAAAACACATACTGTGAAAATTTCAACTGTCTACCTGTTACGGTTCATGAGATACAGCCCGCTGACAGACAGACGGACGGAAGGACAGCGCAGGCTTAGTAATTAGGTCCCGTTGGTAAAGATCCGAATGATCCCGTTGGTAAGTTAGTAAGAAAAATTGAATCGAGAGACAACAACACAATTTTCAAACTTGCTAAGTATGTCCTTTTTAACCGACTTCCAAAAAGAGGACGTTATCAATACGTCAGATTTTATATTGTTGTATGTTTGTATTTCAGCGATATCTTCACCAATTGTGAACCGATTTCGATGATTCCTTTTTTGTTTGTACTTGTTTTCTTTTAAATTTGGTGATATGACAGTTATGTTAAGTTCCATTTATTGGGGATAAGCCTTATTATCATGACAAGTATTATTAACAATGTAAAATAAATTCATGGCAAATATTTGTTTGGGAACAACTAAGACTGGAAAAAAAAATACTTTTTTTGCAAAAAATAAAACCAATTTAAAAAAAATACAAAAAAGAGAAAAATAGCTTAAGCTTCAGAAGTTGGTGGCAAAAAAAAACCGAACTAAACAAATAAGTCACCGACTTCTGAATCTATTTATTTTTCTCTTTTTTGTGTTTTTCGAAGTCGGTTTTATTTTTTTCTAACATCATACTCCCCTTAAAAGTTTGGTCACTTCAACAACCCTATCATACCGCTCCACCGCTACACGGACACGGGGCGTTGCAGCGGCCATGTTTTTTTGTTACGCGCGCAAAATTCCCGCTCGCTAGCCGAGAAAAGGGGCGAATAAGCAAAATTTAGCAGCGTTACTTTTGTACGTCGTTCCTGCTTCGGACAGTTAGTTTCGATTGGTTTTGATTGTAATAGGAGTCTAGTAAAATTTTTAAAGCTTTTTACGGAACTTTTGAAACATGTCGAGAGTGCTTTTTGAACATATCTCTCTCTATTCTTTCAAAACGAAACTACTGGTATACTATTTTTTTAAACAAAGACATATTTTATGACCCTTTGATTTTAAAAAGGCACATGCTTAGTAACATATGTAGGTACATACATAAGATTATTTGATATTTTCATTAAAGCACTCATTAATGCAATCAAAACGTTATTTCCAAACAGAATTAATTATGCAAATATTATAATTGCATTAAATAACACCGCAATTACAAAAGGAGTGCAATTAAAATCACTAAAATTCACCCTCTTTCAAAACCCAAACCAATCCAACCACAATCATTGTCACTTAAAAACGTCTTTAGGGTGGGCGTACCAAATCCTCGTCATACCTTAAGTGGTGGTAACTTAACACTAGTGTAAACGTTTTGTTCATGAGAGCTCACTTAGCGCCCCCTGGCGGATAGAGTTACTGACCGATTGACGAGGATTGTGTAGCTACCTCTATTATGTCTTGTCGTGCGTGCGTTTGAAGGTGTCTTCGAGAATTTTATGAGACAGGTTTCGTCGATACGGTTTTCATATTACAATTACTTTTTGTTGTGTGATGTGATTGTTAAAAGACACTTTAATTAAGTTTAATTGATTATGTTAGAAATCATGTTTGTAGTAATCGAGTATCGAACTCACTGCCTCTCGCTTGCCATTTTACAACTACATTTTTATTCCATTTCGTTTCCACCTCTTCATAAACCACTTTAAAAATGGAAAACTCACACGCTAATATCTAATTGCTGCGATTAGCTGACTGCTTAAAAACATATTTTAAAGACCGATTTCACCTTTTTTTTTTTTAATTTAATCTGAACGCATCTTAAAAGCGGTATCTAAATTGTTACGGAATATTGACAATGAACAACTCTTGAACGCGATTTAGATTACGTTCAGTTCAGTTTTCTTTATATCTATAGTAAAAGTAAGTTTGACTCACCTTTGCGAACTCTATTTTGAGTGTGCAGCATCCGGAGTATATGTCACAGCCGTGTAGCGCTTCTTTAGCTCTTGTTGCCGATTCTACACTTTCAAATTTGTGACCAGGAGTTAAGGAAATAGTTTGTGTAATAACATGAAAATATTACACTATAAACCATCATAGGAGTATACTAAATATATATTCAATTATACATTATACAATATAATTATTATCAAATTATACTAAGGTAAAAGGCAGTAATTGGGGCTTCTACCGTTCGAGTATGTCCGAAAGGCCAGACATAATTACCAATTCCAAATTATTTACGCTACCGGATAACTTAAAAGGAAAAAAGAATAACTTATTTTATTTTAATACACTTCTGTTATTCAAACCAGCATCAAACAACACAATGTTTGGTAAAAAAAACAACGACATTTATTTGCTATAAACCACTAAACATAAAATAAAAATAATTTATTTCAGGTCATTGGCCCATATATAAAATTGAAAAAATAGTGTAAGTATATTGTTTTGTATCTAACAAAACAATATCCACTTTTTTTCAATTTTACAGGCATGACTATTCGTGCAATAAGTAAATAATAACTGATTGATTTAATAAATAAATAAAGTTAATTAAATTGCCTAAAAATATGAGAAACAAATAAATGTCAGATCAAATTAATTAATGCCAAAGGCACAAGCAAAAAAAAAAAAAAAAAGAATAATCGTGGCCACGAAACGTGCGAGTGTCTATTTGGCACGAGATTTCTAAAGAACCAAAGGTAAATGTCATGTCTGCCGTGGGGCTGTGGGACTGTTCGAAAGAGATACCGTGGCCCCGGAACAGAAAGGGCACATGAATGGGTTTTAGTCAGTAAAAGTCTGAGGAGTCATTTGATGATTTCAAATCCGAAAAAAAAAGAAATAACGTAAATGTCATGTCGTCCTGCTCCCTCATTCTGTTGCAAAGATCAGGAATTCATAAAAATCGTCCAGTCAATGACCAGATATTTATTAAGCCAATGCTAGACAAATCAACGTTTTTTTTTATGTCTTATTCTGCGCGCTATTACACTTCTGTCTACCCCATTCAAAGATAAAAGTTTGACGATACTAAAATCGGATTACGTTCCTCATAATGTTATTGAACGATTAAGTCGCGGAGACATTGGTATTATTCAAATATCTTCAGAACGAAAGCCATTTTGTGTAATAAAGATAACGGTGAGAGCATTGTGATGGGCGGAAGCGGGAGAAATTGATGTCAAGTTAAATGGAATAAAACCATAAGTAATGTTTCATTCTTTTAGCTGTCATTTATTAATTTCACTCATGTACACTTGCGGAACAAAAATAATAATCATTTTGCAAAAAATCAAATTGAGCGGCCAAAAAATAAATGATGTAGTTCCGACACATGTTAAGTAAAACTGCGTAGGCATAGAGTTCTTAATTCTGGACTAGACCATAAGTTACCACAAAAACATATTAAATTGCTCTTATTCAAAATTCAAATGAACATCATATTAACAGGCTTCAAAACCTATAAACAGGCCATTAGCACTAAACGCTAACCAAGGCTTAAATCAATTTATTGGATAGCCACAGCGTTGCCTGATTAACCTTGTTTGCGGGGGAAAACTTAATTACTGAAACCTAGTTAAATCTAAATATGTACAATCAAGGGAACATCCTATCACTAATTCACTACCGTTATATTGAGGGTTATTTTAATACTTAGTGGAGAAAAAGTTTAGGATTTTTGTGTCAATTTTACAAAAATCCTAAACTTTTTCTTTTAATTCCCTGACTAATTATGAGCTTTATAATTGACTGTAATAAGCACAAAATCGATCGAATACGGATGGAGGAATGGACGTATTTAGCCAGATGTGATAATCATGGCCGTTATTTACCGATGATTTTTTTTTATAACCTTGTACGTCCCACTACTGGACTAAGGCCTGCCCCATATCCTTCCAGGTACTCTTGACCTGCGCTACCTCGAACCAGCCTTCGCGATGCGCATCCAATGACAAAGGAGAAAAATATTTGGTATTTTTGACAAACGTAGGGGTGGTTTTCAAACATTTTTTATTGTATTGTATCTCAGCCAACAATGTGGTTATAATCAAAAGAGCCTGTCTAGGGAAATCACTACGCTAGGAAAAGGAATGGCTAATGTAAATCCCATAGTAGGATGGACATAATTCCCATGACATTAATTTGATACTTTGCTTTAGTATTGGTGACTTATGTTTTAAAATCGCTTCCGCTCATTACTAAGTCCACTGCCTGGAATCACAGACGTCGCTACTTTTATTCCAATTTGGGTGAAAACTTCGAACTCATTTGAATAAAAGTCCCTTTGGAAAAAATATGCAGAAAGTGTAATTAAACAAAGATTTTATTACTAATACTACTCCGTGGATCCGTTGTTCGAATTCAAAATTAGGGAGAATTATATCTGTTAAGTTTTTTTTATAAACCAGTTGCTTTTCACTACACGTAGTATAATTAGCTAATATACTTTAACTCTCTCAATAATAATAAATTTATGAACTTGATAAAAAAAAAGAAATAGCCCAAAGTGGTGATTTTGACTAAGTTCTAAAATAAAAGTCTTCACACAGTTTAATCGTTGGCAGTCGAGTAAAAAAACACCAAAAGAGCTCAACTTAAAAAAAATCTTATTTTTAAAAGATTGTCCTGCACTCTTAAATCCATCAAACACCAAAAAAATCCTACTCCATAATTTATTATTGCGAGCTATCTATAAACTGACAACAGCGTAGGTTGCCGCTCCAGCGGCCTTGTGTCAACTAATAATATTCCTTGTATTACACTAACGCGTAACATGGATTTACAAGTTACTGTTACACTTTTATTTTGTAAATTTTTAATAAAAACAAAACTCGGTGATCAACAAAAGTAGTGAATTTGGCAATGTTCCAATTCTAGCAATCATCCATAAAACCATCATCAGGGCCTTTGCACATCACTTTTTTTTATGCACTGACAACGCGGGTTTATAATGAGCGCGTCTTCGGCGCGTTATCAACACGATTTAGCAGATTTTACACGTATAACGATACAAACGCAAATGTAACGCGCGTTTGTATCGATTGAAACGTGCGCTTACAGTGCGTTTATGCCATTAGTGGTGCGGGGAAGAAGGTGACGCAGGTAGAGGTGCGCAGTACTATGGTTCCAAATGGCGCAGCCTTTCTGCGCGATGCATCGCTACAAACGCGCGTTTACAGCGATAGAAACGCAAGGATCGTGTGCAAAGGTAACAACGTGACTTCAGTCTTGCTTTTGCTGCGCGTCCTGACAGCGTCGTAAGCGCGTATAAAAAAAAGTGGTGTGCAAAAGCTCTTAGTTCATTTAATCCCATTGAAAAACTTTTTTCATGAAATAGTCATTCGATAGTATCCAATGAAATTGATGATTTGACAGCCTGACTGACTTGCGAAAAGATAACGTGCGGGAAAATTTGAATTTTGCGGTCTAGCATGGCGCTTCCACCTTGACTTCTTAAGTAAATGATTAATCGTCTAGTAAGAAAAAGTAAGAGACATAGACAACAGAACTCAAATGATCATTCTCTTGCCCTTATCCCAAATCATTTGTGGTCGGCGCAGCATGTCTTCTTCTCCCATACTTCTCTATTACTCGTCATCTCATCAGACACCTCCTTTCCTGCCATATCATCCTTCACACAATTCATCAATCTTTTCTATGGTCTTCCTCTACTCATATACCCATCCACATTCATTCTCAAAACTTTCCTCACGACATGTTCCTCATTCCTCCGCATCACATGTCCATACCACGACAACCGACTACCACACAACTTTTCAGTCACCGTCACCACTTTCAGACTTCCTCTTATGTTCACATTTCTTATTTTATTCAAAATTATTCAAAAATCTATCACACACAGCAAAAACAATAATTCCTACCACATAATTATTAAAGCGAGCCATTAAAAAAAAAACTATAAAGTAACTTCCAACCGCGTAGGTGATATGTAAACTAATAATATTCCATGTATTACACTAATGCGTAACATGGCTTTACAAATGTTACAACACGTTATTAGCGCTTACATGTGTCATTAATCAAACGCTAACGAACCTGTGTTTCATAAATCAAACGTGGTTTACAACCTCAGTGGCACTTGTAATTGAAAATACATGTTTTTTTTTAATGTACTTGCTTGTTAAACGAGTCTACAGTCAGAGACATTAATTTTTTTGCGGATTTACTCGCTATGACAATTTAGAATAAGCATGAAGACAGTATCAAAAAATGAAAAGAAATTGCAAATCTATTTAGTCCGTCAGTTAGAGTATTGGAAAATAATGGACACGTATTTTTTGTTTTTGTAAATCAATGAAAATGGACAAAGATAAAACGCATCAAAACTCGCGGAGTGGGGGCTCGTGACGTCAGAACTAGGTAAAAAATATACCTAGGCGTGACGTATTGAGAATTTTAAAAGCGTCATATCTTCGTCAATTTTGGTTTTCGTAACAAAAGAAAAAACACGGGTCAAATATTTTTTGATAATCTAACTGACGGACTAATTAGTTTTTTTTGTCGTCTCGCCTATTGCACTGGTCGATGTGATTTTTGGTCTTTTTTAAGGTGATAGCCAGTTTGCCTCCTTCGTAATAGGATAGAATAGAACATAGTGAGGTAAAAAAAAACTTGAAAACATAAAATACTTTTCAGTTTTATTATAATCGTTACACGACTGTGTGATATGCGCCCTGTCAGTAGCCCACGTGTTTTCAATAACTCAAACGAATATTTTTTCTGATTCGTAACAATTTAAGCCATAAATCATATAGATTTCAGTCTTCCATTTATTTTATATTTTTAATGATATTCATGCCATTTAAAAATAGAGTTGTGAAAATCTTTTGCCTAAAAATACCGTGAATATTTTGTTATGTAAACGTTTTTGGCGATTTTGCGATTATAATTTACATAATAATTTTGAAAAGGTTTTTATTTTACTCTTAATGCTAGTGTTTGCCCAGTAATCAGTCTTTTATGTCTTTTTATGAAGTTTTATATAACTTGCACTGTTCGTATATATCTAACTAAGCCGTCCGCTTAAAAATTTGCAAACCATTTTTGGACCACGTTTTACTACCCGATAGAGCTGAAATTCTACACACACCTTTAGTTCTGGTGACAATACATTTTGTATGACAGACATGACTTGATCCTGCAGACAGTATCGCCTCTTCACGAGAGAAGTTCCCAACGGTTAATAGCACGGAGACGAAACTTTGTATAACCCATGATAAGTCTGAACTAGGGTATGGTATGGGCATGTGATGCGGACGAATGAGGAAACTATCGTGAGGAAAGTTCTGAGTATGAATGTGGATGGATATAAGAGTAGAGGAGGACCAAAGAAACGATGGATGGACTGTATAAAGAATGATATGGCTAGAAAGGAGGTGACTGATGAGATGACGAGTAATATAGAAGTATGGAAGAAGAAGACATGCTGCGCCGACCACAAATGAAATTGGATAAGGGCAAGAGATTGATGATGAAGACGAAGAAAAAGAAGAAGCAGAACCGAGGGAAGAAGCGGAAGAAGCGGAGATGAAGCTGAACCTACGGGAGAGAAATCACAGTGGTCACGAACCACATCCTCAAGAGACTCGTGTCTTCCAACAGCGACTGCGGAAAAAGCAAATGAAGAACTTATCTTGAGCATGGCCACCAGTCACCAAGATACTACTGAATAAGGGCAAGAGATTGATGATGAAGACGAAGAAAAAGAAGAAGCAGAACCGAGGGAAGAAGCGGAAGAAGCGGAGATGAAGCTGAACCTACGGGAGAGAAATCACAGTGGTCACGAACCACATCCTCAAGAGACTCGTGTCTTCCAACAGCGACTGCGGAAAAAGCAAATGAAGAACTTATCTTGAGCATGGCCACCAGTCACCAAGATACTACTGATAGACATAGCTGACGTGCGCGCATGTAGCATCACCCGAGGTCGTGGACGCGACCGTAGAACCTGCTAGCAACTACTCACAACAAACATTCCAGAAGTAGACAAATGACAGACAAAAATTCTCCATACTCAAATTACAATAACAACGGTATAACTAGTCATTGCACTAGAACACGAGGTGTAGGAAAAATGATATGTCGTGTAAAATGAAGCATAAAATAACTGTCAAATAATGTATTCAGCCATTTTGACAACTGACAAGTCTTTGTAACTCAAGCCGCTATCACAGATGCGCAAAACAAAGGCACTCAGGCGCATCACAGAGGAATATTTTTCACATTAAAATATTTCTAGAAACAGTCATTAGTCATAGTTTATAAAAGATATCTTGAAACGATGATATTTTTATGTTATTTTCGGCGATCGACCGTTGTATTGGGCATTGCATGATTCCATCTGTTTTATGAGTTTTTTTATAACATTTGCATGGATTTTTTTTTGTGAAAAATATACCAACTGTAGACATTAGATCACCCTGTTTTTTCGCAAGAGTATTGATCAACACATTTCATAATCATCATCTGCCGAGCCTTTTCCAAGCTATGTTGGTTTCGGCTTCCAGTCTAACCAGATGCAGCTGAGTATACCTGTATTTTACATGGAGCGACTGCCTATGTGACCTCCACAACCCAGTTAGTACTGGGTAATACGATACCCCTTGGTAAGACTGGTTGTCAGACTTTCAGGCGAAGTTTGTTCTTGGTAAAATAATATCGCTTGTAATCCCTAAAGAATTAGGCAGAGATGTAAGAGACGAGCCTATTTTGCCATCAACCAAATCCAGGCTGCTACTGAGATGAAAAAGCCAATTTTTTTTTCGGTTGGGAATTCATCAAATGACCGCTCTGGGCGGAGCAGGAGGGATTGTCAGACTTGTACTGACTAAAACCCATCCATGTTCTTTCTTAGGCCCTTTGTGTTTCAGGGCCGCGGTTTCAAACAGTTCCGCAGCAAATGAAAAAGCCTAGCCTGGGAGTCTTGCGACTACAAGATCAACAAAGTAGTTTGTATAGTGAGTGTTGACGATTTCAGACCAATCAATCCAGGTTTACCCATCACCCGGTACCCAGACACAGTGAGGCGGGGTCACGGC
Source organism: Xestia sexstrigata (assembly GCA_941918905.2). NCBI lineage: Eukaryota > Metazoa > Arthropoda > Insecta > Lepidoptera > Noctuidae > Xestia > Xestia sexstrigata. The sequence continues at coordinate 2,452,751 of OW799226.2, forward strand.
AGGCCACAAAGGAGATGACGGGACGAACTGGACAAGTTCCGTCAGATCTGGAAAGAGTCTACACAGTCACTAAAATAGTGATCTCAAATATTAACTAAAAAAGTATATATTAAACCCTCATTTGGCAACAAAAAGTTAATTACCAATTAAAACACCATATTTTTATCGCTTACTGTACCATTAAATGTCATGTCCGTACATGAATTAAGTAATTACATTATGTCGTAAAAGTAACAAGTTTTAATATTACTAAAATGTTATTAATGATCTCGAGTTCATTATAATAATAATATTGAGTTGTAAGCGATAAGCTGTAATTAAGATTGACTAACTAATTATTTAATCAGTTTATCTAAAGCTAAACTAATATTAGAGAGGGGGAAGATTTGATTTTTTGTTTGTTTGTTACGATTTAACTCAGGAACTACTCACCCGATTTTAAAAATTCTTTCACCATTACAAAGCTACATCTTTACCGAGTAACATAGGCTAAACATAGGATAAACTTTATATATATCATGCAAATTAGCCGAGCTATCACACTTTTCGCGGACGAAGTGCTAGTCGTTAATATAATACGTTACTACTGCCTCGTTGGTCATAGATTCGATTTCCAGGTCGGGCAAAATGTTACGTAGGTTTTTTTCATCTGGAGGCTGGCTTTGTGCCCGGTAGATGGCAATAGGTTCGCCCCCTACTAAAATACAAAATACACACTCTGGGAAATACAGGAGTGGTAACATAACATCACGCTTGCAATCCCAGAAGGGTTAAGCAGAGGTGCACTAATAGTACACCCACATTTCCTCAGTTATAGTTAAGTCTCATTTCATGGGGGCGAGCCTATTACCATCAACCGAGCGCAATTCCAGACTCCGTGGCTGCTACTGAGAAATTCTTGAAGGAAAAACTCAATATCTCCTTGCCCGACCCGGGAATCGAACCTAAGACCGCTGGTCAGCAGTCGCGCTTGCGACCACAAGACCAACGAGGCATGTCAACAGGAGTGAATATATTATGTTACAATGAACAAACCCATGGAAAGAACTAAAATCACTTATTTTATATTGCAATTAACCCCATAAAGAAACCAAATAAGCAATAATCATCCTGTTTCGTTCCCACTGCTGGGACGCAGCAGGCCTTCTCTCTATGAGAGGGAATGGGCTATAATGCACCACGCGGGCCCAGTGCGGGTTGGTAGATGTCACATTTGTCTTCTGGATCTTAGGACACGCCGATTTCCTTCACCGTTTTGAGAGCAATGGGTGATGAAACAAATTACTTAGAGTAATGCGTCTGCTTGGGTTCGAACCCACGACTTAGGTACTGCTCGTAAGTAATTGCCACTACCACTGGGCCACTGCTGCTCTCCAGAAACCACAAACAAATAATAATATAGAACACGTTACAGTTTCTTCTTTGAGTCGTAAAACTCCCTGAACTAAACATACATAAAGATTTTTATTAGTTAAACATCTTTGAATGTTTGTTTTGCTTTCAGTTGTAGTGTCAGAAACTGTTGTGCCGTGTTTAATAGAGCTCTTCGAATGATTGAGTTGTCAAATAGAACATATAAGTAGCTGGTTAATTATAGTCTATATTAATTAAGTTAAGGTGCTCTGACACGGGCAGTTTTTTGAGCAATAATTTCTTGGCAACACTAATGGATCAATCTGGATCAATTAAGTGGAGCAATCTGGAACAATAATAATCAAATGCGGAAATTGTGTCGGGAATTCTAATTGCTCCATATATTTCACATTTCTCAATGTCGCCAAAATGAGTTGCTGAATATCCAATCGGTTTGGAATTTGTTGTCAAATTTCTTTCTATCTCGTTTGTACGTATAACTAAGTCTACGTCTTGTACTTTTCTCTCTATCCAAATGTAGTTTATTTTTTTATTATTTTACACACATTTATTCTATTTAAGTATCTATTCATATATACACATATCGAATTAGAACACGCACACCACACAACTGTTCTACGTCCGTGACATCATCATCTCAGGTCCAGTTCAGTCCAGGTCCAGGCCGTGAGACACACAATATTAATTCTCTATTATTTTTTTCTGTGCGTTGTTCTTGGTTTTTTTTATTGTGTTAATAGTTTCTTATTTTTTGTTTTTTTCTTATTAATTATTAATTGTTGTGTGCACTTGCGGCTAAAGCCCAATAAATACGTTTTCTTTCTTTCTTTACGTCTCGTTTTTGCGAGAGGAACTGGCCGGTGCGGCGACTTGTGCTAGGACTTGTATTGCCTAAAAAAAACTAGGCAATACAAGTCCACCCATCAACGACACACGTACTACACTGCACGTAGCAAGAAAGAAAATGGGGGCGTGGGGGCGGCGCGGCGCCTTAATAGAGACTTTAAATTGAGTTGTATTTGATAATTTGATACAAACTCACAGGAAATATACGCAAAACGTTTCACTGCATACTTTCATTTGAATAACTATAATAATAAAATCCTGAAGTATCGCGACTACTAAACGAGTACCGAGGCGGAATATATCCCGACTATGTGTTTATTTATGTAAAGTTTTACGGTTTTCAGAATGAGAGCACTGTGGCGCATCTCAAGATTCAGGGCGAGGTCTCTTTGAGAGAGGGATGCGGAGCGACAAATGCTTTAGAAAATATTTTCATTATTTCTGTTATTTTATGTTCTTGACACGTTCGAAGGATTAACGGTAAATAAAGTTGGCTGTAATTCTGAAGTTTATAAAACATTATTAAAAATCTTTTTTTATGTTAGGGGAATGAGAACAGTCAAAAGGGGCGCTCAGCTACTCTATTCTTTCTAACCTTTTCCCAACATGTAGTCGGCTTCCAATCTAACCAGGTGCAGACTCACAAATTGACTATCCAGTAATGACATCACGCCTGACGTCCCCGAAAGGTTAAACAAAGGTGTACATCATAGTAAACCCATGTATCGCCAGTTATGTTAAAGTCCCATGTAATAGGAGGCGACCCTATTGCCATCAACCGGGCACAAATTCAGACTCCGTGGCTGCTACTGAGAAATAAACCCAATAACACTTTGACCGACCTAAGAATCGAACCCTGGACCTCATGCTCAGTAGCCGCGTTGGCGACCACTTGACCAACAAGGCAGTCAACTTATCAACTAATATTTACCGTAAATTCAAAACGTGACTGTCATTAAAATGTCTATAGCACTATAATTAGCGTAGCATGTCAATCTGATTAGGTACCTATCGATTTTTCTGACTGTACATACGTTCTCTTATTTTTTTCTGTTTGGTTTTACTTTTTTTTTATTGTGTACCTGGTTTTAAGTTTCTTATTTTTTATTTTATTCTTATTTTGTTGTGTGCACGTGCGGATAAAGCCAAATAAATACGTTTTCCTTCTTTCTTTACATCAGAAGAACGTAGTTAAACATAAAATCGAGAGTCGGACAGTATGTTCAACGCTCCGCTTATGGTTCCGCTTTCAGTTAGACCTCGAGCGAGGTAAAGAAAAATATACGAATCTTATTTTAATGTGTTCGTTCTATTTACCGTTCTATCTATATTGTATATAATTGGTACAAAACTACAAACCAGAGGCATTCAAGTGTTTATTTATAGTGATTGACTTCGAACTATGTTTTGATTGAATTGCTATATTCCGCGTTATATTATTGTATTTTCAGGTCGTTGATGAAGGTTTTATACATAAACATAACATAACATCACGCCTGTAATCCCCGAAGTATTAGGTGTACTTAAGAGTACACCCACATTTCGCCAATACGGGGTGCGCCTATTGCCATCAACCGGGCACAAATCCAGACTCCGTGGCTGCTACAGAGAAATTCAAATCGAAAATCTCAAATATCTTATGTTAAAGTCCCATGGCGTAATAGGGATAGGGAGCGACCCTATTGCCATCAACCGGGCACAAATCGAGACACCATGGCTGCTACTGAAAAATTTTTGAATGTAAAACCCAATAACACTTTGCCCGACCCGGGAATCGAACCCAGGACCTCATGTTCAGCAGTCGTGCTTGCGACCACTCGACCAACGAGGCAGTCTATACATTAGCTCACGCCTTTTTCTTATGGTTGTGGGAAAAAACTACAGATCGCCACCAGATAATTATGATCTTTTTTTTTTTTTTTTTTTCCGGATGGGTAATCATCAAATGACTTCTCCCGCTCTGGGCGGAGCAGGAGGGAGTGTCAGACTTTTACTGACTAAAACCCATCCATGTTCCTTCATCGCCCTTTGTGTTCCGGGGCCACGGTATCTCTTTCGAACAGTCCCGCAACCCCACCAGATATGATTCTTACATACCTTTTTCTTTATCCACTTTCATAAATCTGGTCATACACGCACGCCGAATACTACTCACTCATCACCTGCCTAGTTTTTTCCCAACTATGTTGGGGTCGGCTTCCAGTCTAACCGAATGCAGCTGAATACCAGTATTTTACATGGAGCGACTGCCTATCTGACCTCCACACACAACCGAGTTAGTACTCAGACTTTTTGACACAGACCTGTAACGACTGTCAAAAATCTACAAATGACAGCCGGGACCAACTGCTTAACGTGCTTTCCGAGGCACGGAAAAAACTCGGTATGTAATGGGTGGTCACCCATCCACAGACCAACCTACGCAAGCGCGGCTTAACCTTAAGATCGACCCGAGCGGCTGTTATTATTTAGCCACGAGCTTCTCCAAAGAAGAAGAACATCACTACGAAAGTAGTGAGTAGTACATGTTTGAGCTAATAAAATTTCTTTCTTTCTTTCTTAGTTATAGTTAAACTCTAAAGATGTTTTTGATTGATTGATGCTGGTTATTTATCGTAGCGTTATGTATTACAAAACGACATAAGATGATTCTCACTCGAAACAAAAAGAAAAAAGAGAAAAGTTGATCTAATTTCCAGTATTCCGTTGGTCAAAAATTCTCGAAAAGAAATCAACTTTCTGCCTATACCGGTACTATATTAACTTACAATACCCAAATGGTCTTTTTTTTGGTATCGTCCGTCGTCGTGTCGTTGAGCTCCTTGAGTAATGAGTCGAACGAGCTAATGCTTGCACTGACTGGACAGGTCCACTTAAGGCTGTGGTTCCACTGAGGCGGAGCGAGGCTGCGTAGCGGAGAAACGGAGAAATATTAACCAATAGGATCGCATAAAATCTCAGCTCCGCTCCAGTATGCAATCCTATTGGTTAATATTTCCCAGTTTCTCCGCTCCGCAGCCTCGCTCCGCCTTCAACCACATCTTCAACTTCTTTTAGAGTAATCAGGTACGAAACATCATCTAGTTTTTATGCCTGAACTACTGTCACGCTGACGCTAGGTCGTGTACCATCGGTCGTGACGTCAGCGTCAACAAAATACGGCTGTCGGTCGCCGCTGATGTCAGCGTCGCAATATGGTGCTATGAAGAACACAACGTATACTCGTACGCGACTGACCGTACGCGATCGACTGTTAGCGCGACACTAATTCAGGCTTTAAACATTATGATGTGACGAGTATAAGTTTTTTTTTTTAACCAATTTACAGAAATAAGTATGATTCATGTTAATGATTTATGATTTAACATTATTATTGACTACTATTGCAAAGGATATTCAACCATGGCTTGTACTCCGTTTTTCTTAAACACGACGATCCTCTGTACTTGTCCGTGCGGTGTGCTGATTGTGTGTATAACGTCCTGTAACAAACAGACAGACAAAACTTTAATATTATAATCGTGACAACAGACATGTTAAACGTCCCTTCACGAAGCCGTCAAATTTATTGCGTAAAGTTACTTAACGTAAGTAGTTTGATGTACAGAAAGCTTGATTCTGTGAAAATTGTTTAATACTGTCACTTTTTTGATTGTATACCTAAAATAATCGTGAAGCATATTACACAGAGTGTCAACTATCTGGTGTCCACGACTCAAGCCTCGTTGCTTAGTGTGGCACTAGATGGCGCTGTGTGAATAAATGGATAGATATCTTAATTAAGAATTACTTAATAAATGGATACATAACTATCCATTAATTATATAATTCTAGTGCATCACAGTCCACAATTAATAATTTCGACCATAAAATAAATACTTTAAAATCGAGGCCAATAATAAACACTAACTCATTAAGCGATACAGTCGTAAATTCCCGTCAATGGCGTCGAGTAATAAAATTAATAATATTGATTTAATGTTTAGACAACACTGAGTAATGAATTTAATTTACAACTTCTTGATTGCCACGTCTAATGAAAGTAATAAAATGAAATGTCAATCTATTCTAACGTTTGCGGGGGATATTGAGCGTGACTATTGTTTATTGTCTCCGTCTGTATATGTCAGGCATGAGAATTAGATTATAATGCCAACAATAACGTGATGAGTTGCATCACGAGATACATCCGAAGACACTGACAGTCGTATGCACTCAATAATAAGGTTGAAAAATGGGTGAGCGCGGTATAACATACCTATATCATTGATCATCAATCTCTTGCCCTTATTTCATTTGTGGTCGGCGCAGCACGTCTTCTTCTCCCATACTTCTCTATTACTCGTCATCTCATCAGACACCTCATTTCTTGCCATATCATTCCTTACACAGTCCATCTATCGTATCTTGGTCTTCCTCTACTCATATACCATCCACATTCGTACTCAAAACTTTCCTCACGACATTTTCCTCATTTTTCCGCAACACATTACATCACTATTGCAAGAATTTTATGTAGGTGCAATTTCATCACAAAATCGTCATTTCCCAACTATGTTGATCTCGCCATTTCCCAACTATGTTGGGGTTGGCTTCCAGTCTACCCTGATGCAGCTGGCTATCAGTATTTTATATGGAGCGACTGCCTATCTGACCTCTACAACCCAGTTAGTGCTAGGTATTACCTAGCACTCGACACCCTTTGGTAAGACTGGTTGTAAATCTTTCATCCCGACTACTCGTGTAACGACTATCAAAGGTAGGTGCAGTGTACGGACATTAATAATTTGGCATATTTAGAGTGTGACTACACTTAACGACAAAGACAAACACATTAACAAACAAACGAACGAAAAAGTTAAGAAAACAAATCAATTTATTTTCAAACGACAACAAGAAAAAAGTTTAAACTATCCAGCAGAACCAGTACAAAACCTATCACCACTTAACAATGCACGGCAGTGTACATACAGTGGGGGCGCAATATCGCTACCCACTTGTTGAAATTGAAATCGTCGTACACTGGCGGCCGTAATAACATTTTGCATTTGACATTAGACGGCGGCGGCAGTTTTAATAAAAAATATTCGTTGCCGAGTCTAGTTGAAATTGCTAGGGCTTCCTTTTAACGCGACTGCGGCAAATCCCAAAGAAAGGGTTATCGTTTAAGCAGTTTTTGTATGTATGTATGTTTGTATGTAACAAATACGTATGTTCCACCGTAGCTCCTAAACCACTAAGCCGATTTTGATGGAAGAGGTGTCGATCAATTTTGTTCCGTTTTCGTATGACAGGAGTCACACGTCATGTTCTAATACAAACACAATATAAAAAAAGGATGTCAGTCTTGTTTACATATTTTTTTTATTTTATTTAAAAATACTCACTACTCTATATCTTATCTTAAATCTATATACCCACTAAACCGTTTTCACGGTTTGTCTGTGGGAATCTAATTTAGCGTTTTAGTCGTAGCTGGGTTTCTTTAGCAACTGTTTAGCCACAAAAAGGATATTTGGCACAGATACTTGCACAAATAATAAGTAAACACGAATGGTGTAATAATATAAAATGTAACGCAACGCATGAACTGCTTACATTCGCGTGAAAATCGTAAAACTTGATTGAGAGAAAGGAGATTGCCTGTTTTGTTGGCAACGAGAATGGTCTTGCAAAATGCAGAGTACAAGTCTCTTATTACACATAGACATAACACTGAGATATAACGGATTTACAGTTATTACTCGTTATTATTCCACAGCTATCACTGTTATCAGCCATTATTAAGATGAAGAAGTAAAAATGTATGGGACTGTCATGAGATACGGTAAAGCTATAAGAAACGATTAGTTTTTTTTTACTACAAAGCCTTTGCCTGATGATAAGCGATGATGCGGCCTAGGATGGAGCACGTTAACCATGAAGGAACCGATGCACTAGAACTTTGAAGAGATCCAAGTTATAATGATCCGGATACAGAAGAATGCAGTGAATTTAAAATGTCTTTATAGGTTTCCTAATACATTGTTTTGTTTTTATGGTGGTTATTAAATGAAACCTGCGTGTTAAACACACCTTAATAAACATACCATGTCGGGATTTCTTTTTCCTATTAATGAAATAGCTTGTCTACTTTCCTTAAAACACAATAATAGGCGAGACGACAAAAAATATTTGACCCGTGTTTTTTCTTTTGTTACGTAAACCAAAATTGACGAAGATATGACGCTTTTAAAATTCTCAATATGTCACGCCTAGGTATAATTTTTAGCTAGTTCTGACGTCACGAGCTCCCACTCCCGAGTTTTGATGCGTTTTATCTTTGTCAATATTCATTGATTTACAAAAACAAAAAAATACGTATCCATTAATTTCCAATACTCTAACTGACGGACTAAATAGATTTGCAATTTTTTGAAACTGTCGTCATGTCTATTGTGATAAAATCAGAAGGTAAAAAAAACTTTGGCACACGTCCTATCCTAGTAATATTATAAATGCGAAAGTTTTTGAGTATGAATGTATAGATGTATGGATGTTTGTTACTCTTTCACGCAAAAACTACTGAACGGATTTGGATGAAATTTTACACACAGGTAGTTTATAACCTAGATTAAAACAAAGAATACTTTTATCCCGGTAGTAAGATCCCATGGGACAATTGTCAAACTTCACGCGGGCGAAGCTTCTGGCAGAAGCTAGTTAAAAAAAAAAAAATGTTGTGCCATTAATTTCGGCCGAACCAACATTGGTAACTTCCTTTCTAAACTATTGACTCCCCAAAATTCAATCATCCCTGTTGATTTGAGAGAAAAAAATGGAGAGCATTTTAAATATTTGCTGATACAAAATAAATTATGTAATCAATTGGGTTCTCGAGAGAGGTCGGGAGATCGGTGAGATCTCAAATAAGTAAATTAAATATTATCGAAGAACACTTGATAAATTTCCTCAACCAGTCTTACCAAGAGGTATCGTATTAACCAGTACTCACTTGGCTGTAGAGGTAAGAATATCACATAGGCAGTCGCTCCATGTAAAATACTAGTATTTAGCTGCATCCAGTTAGATAGAAAGCCAACCCCAACATAGTTTGGAAAAGGCTAGGCAGATGAAGTGATTGAAATTGAAATTGTTTATTGAAATAATTGAAATACAAAAATTACAATAAGGCCTTTAAAACTATAGGTATACAATAATTGGATTCTACCTGAACTAGGAATAAACCTGTATCTCAGGTAACTCACTCAAGCGCTTATACATAAATATTATCTAAGATTCCATAAACAACTAGTAAATAACTTATCTATATATATGCTAGGTACATAATTATTATGGTTCTATTCAAAGTAAGAAAAAATAGTTTGTTTAGCTAACTACTCTGCAACATTCTATTATTTTTGCAATGATATGATGATATGATTTTTCAATTATTTTTTTTTGTGATAATTATACAATACGCAAATGAATCTGAAAAATCCGAGGTGCGTGGCTTAGGTTCCAACTAGTGACCTATGACTTGGCAGTCCGACGGTTACACCACTAGGCTATCACTGCTTTAAGATGATGAAGACGGCGCGGCAGATAGAAAAAATACCAGCTGATTTAATGCTGCCCGCAAATAGATTGGGTTTCCTAAGGTAGAAAGTTGATAATCATGAAGACACAGCGTCTTCATGATTATCAATGGCTCATCATCTGCTTAGCCGTTTTCCCAAGTTTTATTGGGGTCTGCTTCCAGTCTAAACGGATGCAGCTGAGTACCAGTATTTCACATGGAGCGACTGCCTATCTGACCTCCACAACCTAGTTCATACTGGGTAATACGATACCACTTTGGTAAGACTGGTTGTCATACTTTTTGGGCCACTGACTACCTGTAACGACTGTCAAAGATGGACAAATGACAGCCGGGACCAACAGCTTATCGTGCTTTCCGAGGCACGAAGGAAACTCGGTATGTAAGGGTGGTCACCCATCCACAAACCAACCTAGGCAAGCACGGCTTAACCTAAAGATCGACCCAAACGGCAGTTATTATTTAGCCACGAGCTCTTCTGAGAATCCAAATCCAGGCATCTACTGAGATGAAAAAGCATAACCTAGCCTAGGAGTCTTGCAACTGCTAGATCAACAAAGTAGTTAGTAGGTATAATGAGTGTTGACGGTTTCAGACCAATTAATTCAGGTTTACCCATCACATCTTTTTGAATGTTTAGGTTTGTTAGCAGGACAGGAACATATAGACGCTGTAATAGATCTTAGGACCTATTTGACTTAAGCTCCAAACAAGTTCACCATTCGCCTGTCTTTATCCCAATTTATATCAGCAGCAGGTATTCTTCCATTCTTCTCTATTACTCGTCTTTCTTGCCACATTATCCTTCACACAGCCCATCCATCGTTTCTTTGGTCTTCCTCTACTTTTATAACCATCATATTCATACTGAAAATGTTCCTCACGATATGTTCCTCATTCCTCCGCATCACATGCCCATACCACGATAACAGATACACACAACTTTTCAGTCATCGGCGCCACTTTCAGAGGTCCTCTCCTGTAAACGATGTCCTTTAAAAATCTTACGATAGGTATTTACATTTCAAAATCCTTTTTAACATTTTCAAGTGACAGTTTTCTGGAGTACTTCATTAGTATCACAAAATAACTACCGTACAAAAACTCTACACAAACAAAATACCCTCCGAAAAATAACATATACCTAACAAAGCTTATTGTTATAATTAATTTTCGCCCCTCTGCTCGGGGGTTGTAATAATTAAAACCCCCGACGGGATGCCCCGAACGTATTTTTTTGGCTGGCAAGTATTAATTTTTAATTCGCTATCTTACACACAGAAATATTTATGGGAATTCCGATGAATTAAAACGGTTTTCGGGAATTCGGATTTTTTACACGTTTTTAGGTGTAAGTAAAAATGTTTTTTAGTAGGAGCTACGTGGTCCATTTGAATGTAATTAGACAGTTGTGAAGAATTTATTTTATTTGGTAGGTAACGTTTTCTCTACGAGGCTTTTTTTAGTTGCGGGAAACACCTGGATAAGGGACGCACAGAGCCAGGAAGTGTGGCAGAAAAACGGAAGGCCTATATCCAGCAGATGGTGATTCCGGGGTGATACGATGATGGTGATGATATTTATTCTTGCTATAATTTAAGAACAGTCAATTCAATTAAATGCGTATTTAAAAAAAATAAAAAAAACTTTTACCTAAGTTAATTTCGCATAATACTCCGTTTGAAAAAAAGGTCCGATTTGCGAAACTTCCGATTGTCAAAACATATTCGCAAAACTTCCGATTCGCACAATTTCCGATTCAACAAACGTCAAACAATGCCTTCACCCCATTAGGTCAGTTTGTTCTCGCATCTCATCAGCACACAATAGTAGTTTAAATTAACCATAGGTTAAACTACACGTCAGTAAACTCGCTGTCAATTACACAATGCATCGCAAATGAACCCGCACCTATGAGGACAGCTTCCCAACTCTGAACTCGACGACTGTTGGCTAACTGACACCCGCTCGGGAGTCGAACTCAAGACTTTGGTAGGTGATCTTGTTTAATTCGTTGTTCAAGTTGACTTGTTCCCATTCATATCACACTAATATTATACAGGCGAAAATTTGTACGTGTGTATGTTTGTTACTCTTTTACGCTCAAACGGCTTAACTGATTTAGATGAAATTTAGCACACAGATAGTTTATAACCTGGATTGACACTTATGATACTTTTTAATCCTGGTAGTAAGATCCCATAGGACAATTATCGAACTTCACGCGGGCGAAGCCGCGGGCAGAAGCTTGTCATACATAAACATCACATCGCACCTGATAACCTATCTAACTGGCTAACCCTTAGAGGATATTAAGCGTGACGTTATGTAGAAGTGTACCTATAGTATGTTCAAGTCCCATGTAATAGGGGGCGAACCATAAACAGGGCACGAATCCGAAATCCCTGGCTACTACTGAATTTCCTGATGGAAAAACCCAATCACACTTTGCTCTACCTGGGAATTGTACCCAGGACCTGATGTTCAGCAATAGCGATCACATGAGCAACACAGCAAATTATGTTGTGGTTTTCCTTTACTTGTAAAATGAGTTTCGAGATTACAACGCCAGCAAATCGTCATTATCATCTGCCTAGCCTTTTCCCAACTGGGGTCGGCTTCCAGTCTAACCGGACGCAGTTGGATACCAGTATTTTATATGTAGCGACTGCCTATCTGACCTTCACAACCCAGTTAGTACTGGGTAATACGATACCCCTTGGTAAGACTGGTTGTCAGAGTTTTGGGCCACTGACTACCTGTAACGACTGTCAAAGATCTTCAAATTACAGCCGGGACCAACTGTTTAACGTGCTTTCCGAGGCACGGAGGAAACTCGGTATGTAATGGGTTGTCACCCATCCACAGACCAACCTAGGCAAGCACTGCTTAACCTAAAGATAGACCCCAAGCGGCTGTTATTATTTAGCAACGAGCCCCTCAACGCTAGCAAATCGTATCGGTAAGTATGTTTTCCTACGGGTACCTATTCACACACGTTGGTTTACAAAATCAATATATTTAATGCATATTTGCTTTCGCGCTCAAGTGGGTGCATGAAAAACGAGCCGACGTCGGGAAGACGTGACGCCATACTTTTTTTTTCAGGTGGTTAGCTAGCGGGTTGGTAGACCATGGCTACGGAGAGACTTGGAGGACGCTTAAAGTTGTAAGTGATCTAAGTTTTATAACCAACTAGCGACTCGCTCCGACTTAGCATGGGTGCAAAGTAGCATATACATATAATACTTCCTGTTGAATCACTCTATCTATTGCTCAAAACTGCATTAAAATCCGTTGCGTAGTTTAAAAGATCTAAGCGTACAAAGAGCGGGAGCGACTTTGTTTTATACTATGTAAAGAAGAAGATTCTTCGCCAATTTTTCTTCATAGGAAACTATTATTTTCTAAATTTTCTTAGCAATTTTTTCCTAACAGTGCCTGCCTATTGGTCTAATTAAAATAAAAGTTCCTGGGCGAACGACCTGCTCAGGTGAAAATAGAGAAGAAAACGAATATTCCCAGGACCTTGTTAGATCGATCGATTTATCGCCTCCGGAAACTCCTATGTTGCAAATTTCGAAAACGTTAGAGCTGTTTTCGAGAACGTGATTCCAAATATGTATACAAATCGCTTATTTAATAGTATTGGTCTTATAGACTGTACTATATATTTACAAGATAGCAGTTGATCACCAAGCGGTTGGTCGGCTCTTCACGTGACCAGAGAGCGGGCCTATTTTTAACCGACTTCCAAAAAAAGGAGGTTATCAATCCGTCTGAATTTTTTTAGGCCAAAGAATCAGCATTACCATCCAACGTGGCAATGCTGCCAGCCTTCTAGGCACTTTTCCTGTTGACAGCGTTGTGGACGAAGTTTTTGAGTAAACCTTTTGATACTAAATACTTGTACATATTTTTATAACTATTATAAAGTTGTAGTTTATAAATAATGTAAATAATAGTATTGGTTAAATGATATCGACATTCAGAGGCAGTAAACCAAGTTATAATAATTTTCTTGTTTAAATACTTTAATTTTTTTTAATGTTTTATGATAAAGAACACTTCCCCAGGATTTTACTAGGTATTCTTTACCTAAACTCTAGGCACACTACGGCGTATACCTAATCTCTGGGTGCCTACCCTACGGCGCAAAAAAATGGTTTCAAACTTCACGTATCGACATAAATAGTTATCAGCCTTTTCCCAACTGTTTTGGAGTTAGCTTTGTTTTTCATTCGTCATAATAACTTTATCCTACAGTTCTCGATCTCACGGTCGCCCTACACATCTAGAGAAGTATTGACATAGTGTTAGGAGGGGAGATGATTCCATTTGACTAAGGGCCTGCGCAGACGACAGACTATCCGTGACGCACTTTTAAGACTGTGAAAATACTTTTTTGCAAAAAATAAAACCGACTTCAAAAACACAACAAGAAAATTAACTTTAGACTTCTGTATGTTTGATTCAGTTTCTTTGACACCGACTTCTGAAGCTAAAGTTAATTTTCACTTTGTTGTGTTTTTGAAGTCTGTTTTATTTTTTGCAAAAAATTTAAAATTATTTTTTTATTAAAATTAAAATTAATTAAAAATTAAAATTAATATTTTTTTTTTTTACTTTTCCATTTTTAGTTGTAATATCCTATACATAACATCACGCCTGTAATCCCCTTGTCATTCTGGCAGACCACGCCGCGCCACACAAAAGTGGACGAAAAAATTAGAACGTTTGCTCCAAAGCGTGCTAATGCAGACGGCGCACACTTTTATATGCTATCTGCACTTAGTCGAGGACGTAACGTACGATGAAGATGTGCGTCGTGTGCGTTGAGTCTGCGTAAAATCCGCGACGGGCTTTTTGTATGCCATGCAGACATTTTGTGCGCCACAGACTCATCCGCACATAAAGTCTGTCGTCTGCGCAGGCCCTAAGGGGGATGATACTGCAGAGCTCGCACAATCTTATAGATAGCGTTGTCAATTTCTCCGTCAGTCTACGAGATAGCTTTTTGATAGCCAGGCTTTTTTTAAGAGCAGTTATTGTGAATTGGTGTCCCTAGTTTTATAACCAGTCTGAAATATCAGATTTATGGAAGACAATAATTTTATCGTTAAGCAGTTAGTCACGGCTCGGCACGGCACGGCACGTTAGTCATTTGTAGATCTTTGACAGTCTGACAACCAGCCTTACCAAGGGTTATCGTATTACCCAGTACTAACTGGGTTGTGGAGGTCAGATAGGCAGTCGCTCCATGTAAAATACTGGTATTCAGCTGCAAGCCGGTTAGACTGGAAGTCGACCCCAACATAGTTGGGAAAAGGCTAGGCAGATGATGAAGGAAGACAGTAGTAAAACGGATGATCAGCATTGAATAGCCTGCAGTGAGAGCCTAGTGGTGTAACCGTTGGACTGCCAAGTCATAGGTCTGGAGTTCAGACCCAAGACCCGCACCTCTGATTTTTCGGATTCATGTGCGTATTGTTTAATTATCACTTGCTTCGGTGAAGGAGAACATCGTGAGAAAACAAAAAAAGCATGCCTGAGAGATGTTTCTCGACGGCATGTCAAACCAACTCAGAGGACAATGGGCGGCATAAAATCTCTGACATCAGGTAAGAAAACCCAGAATTTGATCTTTATTAGTGACACTATTAAAATGAGCAATGCGCAATGGTGTAATAAAACAGTGTTTGATTTTTCCAAAATCAATGGGTTCGATTCCTGGCTAGGAGTATTGATTTTTCAAAAATCTAATGATGCAGTTTTAGTTTTCATCAAAATCGGGGTCGAGACTCCTTTGAGCATTTTTCACTATTCCTCATAGTTTCCTAATTGGCCATGCACGCCCACTTGAAAATTCACCCAGTCAGTCTTGGTCACGCTTACATAATTATTGTCATTAACTTTTCTAAGAATCTGTCCAATTATCTTGAAGTCTTGTGATTGTGACGCCAAAGGACATTTTTAACATTATCAAGCTACTCCAAAATCACTTCAAAAGCGTTAGAATGTACTAGCTAAAGAAAACCGGAGGAAAACCAGCACTTGAAAGAGTTTGAAAATACCAAATATTGAGATCAAAGAATCTACAGTGAGGCTTGCGTACGAATTGTTGTACAGACATCAGAAAAAAACAAGACTAGCAAAAATATTTTACATTTTTAGTACTTAGTGATTTAAAATACAAATTAAAAAAGTTCAAGATGCTTGATAAAGAAAATGCGATAGTAAAAGGATAATTCTGTCATTCTGCTTTTTTCCCATATTATCCACAACATAAAACAATAGCGAGTAAAACGGTTGCAGATTATAATCCAGTTATCACAAACAAACAATTCTTTCAGTTTCACAATTCAAAACAATTGTTGTTCTTTATAAAACCTCTGAAATACACCGTCAAAGGAAAACAAAAAAAACTGACAGAACTGCCCATATTTTTTTACCAAAAAAAAAATGTATAAAGCTACGTTTTTACGTAATAAAACTCTTCACTATTTCGACTGACTATCAAAGTAACAATTTGACACTGACGGCGCTTTTACTTCGTTGCAGTAAGGTCGGTTTTCGTGATTCAAGCGTTACTAGTACAATCAAATAAAATTCAATTGGTTGGTAGCACTCAAGTTAATTTGCTGTCGGTACACAGACTCCACAGGTTAGCTGTGGCTGTGCCAAATTGATTCACTTGTACGAAACTAAGTTTTTTCGTGGTTTTTATTTTTGTATGGCACCGCAATATGATTCTGGGAAGTATTTTTATTTTATTGGAGTTTCTTAGTTGTATTTTGTTTCTTTGTTTATATATTTTACTTGTTTAAAGCCCGGAATCCACCAAAGCGGAGAAGAGCGGAGATGTGTGAAGCGGAGACGAGAAGAAACGCGGGGGAGTGGTTCGCAACCTATGATCCGCTGACCACCACTGAGGTCCGCGGGGGCCTCGAATGTAGTCCGCGAAAGGGTAAAATGTTATTCATATTTTTTTACTTGCACAGAAGATGCAAGCTCAACCCAGCCTAATTGAACCTATCAGAGGCGAGGAAACTTATTCTTATTTCCGTGTGAATTATTACAAAATCTAGAACCATATGGCCCCTGCTAACAATAAATACACCTTAATGGTCCCTGGTACAAGAAAGGTTGGGAACCACTGACTAGGGTGTATCTACCGAGCTGTGTGGAGATGTGCAAAGCATCGCTTACATCTCTTCTCGTCTCCGCTGGCCTGAAGAATTGCGGAAATACGTTGAAAAAATACATTATGGTACGAGTAAAATTATACGCGTTCTCTTCTCTTGGCGGTTTAAAAATCTGAAGGGTTTATGCAAAACACAAAGCCTTAATTTAAATGAATTTCGTCCAAATGTGTGGTTTGAGAATTTCTTCTAAGTCGACGAAATGTTATAAATCTCTAAGCATACAACTTTTGTGTTTATATTGTATAAATATTTTTGTAAAATCACAGCAAACACAGAAATAAACTTTATGTTTAGCAGGGGCAATAGCAGAAAAAAAAATGGTCTCTCACTCTATGTTTAATACGCTGCATCCGGTTAGACTGGAAGCAGACCCCAGCATAGTTGGGAAAAGGCTAGCTAAATAATGATGAACAACAGAAACAAAAACTGGTACCCACATCACACCCATTTTAACAGAAAAACATTCGTATTACACACAGAACCCATTTCCGTATCAATTAATTAAATTTTAAAAAGTCCATTACTACCCCTAAACCGACAGGGCTGCTCGAGGGGGTTGTTACTAATTGATGTGCTATTCACCCCGGACACTGGCATAGCTTCAAATACAAGGAAAACACAAATTCGCGATGTTTAAAGATTTTTGAGCACAGCGTGTGATCAGTTTTAAATCCAAAAATATTTTGCACGTTGTCTCCTCTTTCAAGTCTTGCAGTCTCAAAACAAGTATTGAAAAAAAAACTAGGCGATTTTGTATCTTTCAAGTCATTCTCTCAGTATTGATTGCCTGCCAGCCTGAACAGCAACTTTTCCCGTCAAATAATATCCCGCTTATGAAAATCTCCTACTGCAAGTTTATAATGTTGTCCAAAACATTTACGGATATGTTTTTTGATAGCTTTTCTCACTAACAGCTTGAAAACTATAGCCAATACAAGAACATAGCTCAAGCGCTACTGAAAAATGTTGGTCTGTAAGTAAACTGGCTTTCACTTGTTTTTGTTGCATTGATAAATATTTGTTGTGCGTTGTATGTTTTTATTTTGTATTCACGGCATGTCTCTGCGACAAATAAATATTTTTTCACTCTTTTTTTCTTTTTTGTTATCCCAATTTATTAGAGTCGGCGCAGCATAAATAAATAAATATCGCTGGACATTAACACACAGCGCCATCTAGTGCCACACTAAGCAACGAGGCTTGTGACGATGACATAAGCCTCGTTGCTTAGTGTGGCACTAGATGGCGCCATCTATGTAGTATATCAACTATCTGGTGTCCACGAGGATACCAGATAGTTGATATACTACATAGATACTTTTTTTTTGTTTGTAAATACAAACTTATTATACATATAAACATCAGGATGTCTTTTTTTTCTTGTCTTTCCTTCCACAATTCTCTATTACTTACTAGCCATATCATCATCATCATCAGCCCATTAATGTTCCCACTGCTGGGACGCAGGCCTCCTCTCTATGAGAAGGAATGGGCTATAATCCACCACGCGGGTCCAGTGCGGATTGGTAGATGTCACATGTCTTCGAATATTTTGGTTCTAGGACATGCCGGTTTCCTCACGATGTTTTCCTTCACCGTTTTGAGAGCAGTGGTGATGAAATAAATTACACAAAGTAATACTCATACCAACTTTTCACTGGCACTAACTTTCAGACTTCCTCTTATGTATACATTTCTTATTTTATATAATTTCTGTTCCATCTTATCGCCATTCGTAAAGGCTATAGGCGTAGACACTGCACCGTTCTAAAACAACCCGACGTGATCCTGACAACCCTGGGTTCAGCCGAGCTGTTCACAATGGGGTAAAATACGTTATTGATGTGCTAATAATTCCCATGTCTTTGTCTTTTTTTCTGTCCGTAATAGGAATTAGGGTCACGGATGATGTATGAGACTAGCTCAGGAGTGTGGATATTGGCAGATTGGCACTAAGAAAGTCTGATGTCACGATGAGTGAAGCGGGTACTTACGACTTTGGTGAACAATTTCTGTGCCTGAGGATTGACTTGAGTGGCAAAATATACCAAAAACGAGACAGAGACATTACAAGTTGTAAATAATTAAATTAAAATCGGCTACGTTGATTCCGAGTTAAATTTGAGCGAATCAACAATCAACTTCGATATAACAGCACCGTGTCCTTGGCGAGAGCGAGCCATATAAAATTTACTGGTATAATACTTTTTTTGTAAAAAATGATTTTAATAAAAATATTACATACAATACAAAAAAAAGATACATTTTCTTCGAAAACCTTGATATATCACGCGCATGTCAATCAATAAAACTTCTCAGAATAAAATAAAAAAAAAATCTAATGACCTTAAAAAAAGAGGCAACGAAAATATCTCATACATTTTTCTTTCGACGAAAACACGAACGCGAAAGAGTAACAAAACAGAGCATGTTAATAATTAAAACATAATTTAGGACTCCTGCTTAAATGCCAAGCGATGACCCTAACATTAGGGGCGGTAATTCGCAGTAATCAAGTTTCATGTTACTTTTACCGCGAATGTAAGGGTAGGTAAAAGATCTGGTACAAATTAGCTAATTTGTGGCCGAATATTTTATTTTTTGCGCGAATCTGAAATTGAGAAAAAGCGTTTGAAATTACAGCAATTATTTATATTTATACCTGCATGATAATAATAAGCTTAGCATTATCAACTTATAATGTTTCCACTGCTGGCACTCATTAAACTTCAGACCTCCTCTCTCTAGGATAGGGAATAAAAATTGGTAGGTACAGTCAGCAAAAAAATGCTCAAAAAATGTCAACCTAAGAACATAAATACCGTCTCTATGTTATATAAGGGAAGGTAACGTTCCCTGAGATATCTTTAAGGTACCTCCTAAATTAACTAAGATATATTTCGGGTAATCTGTGATCTTACTCAAGATAATGACGCCATTTTCTACCATTGAAGTGGGTTTTATGTTTTATGTCATCTTTTAACCTTACATTTATCTATATTCTGGCATTAAGAAATATACCAGGCTTTTTTTACGGTGAAAGATATTTTTTTGTTACTATCAAAAATTTACAAGAGACATTTGCAAGAGTAAAATCGAAAACAAATGTATTTTCAGAAATTCTAGTACCTAAATAATAATTTAAAATATGTGTCTTTTATGTGTAAAATATTAAAAAAACCTTTTAAAGTTTGAACAACGTAACATACGAGGTATGTGTGGATATCAAGACCGAATTTCACTCTAAGGCCGTGTCGACGGCGCGTTCGTGTTCCACGCGCGCCTCAAAGAGAGTCAGCTAAAGGAAGGGGTCCGCAAGGACCGATGCCTGCCGGGGTTGCGGGACTGTTCGAAAGAGATACCGTGGCTCCGGAACAAAAAGGGCGATGAAGGAACATGGATGGGTTTTAGTCTGTAAAAGTCTGACACTCCCTCCTGCTCCGCCTAGAGCGGGAAAAGTCATTTGATGATGTTCCATCCGAAAAAAAAAAAAAAAAAAAAGGTATCTAACAGCTGTGCTGATCGCGTTCAATGGGTGCAATTCGCCCTAACGAGTTCTACTCTAGATCTACGGTCGAAAACAAAACACAAATTAAAAAAAATATTATAGGTTTGCAAAACACATTCTAGGCCCTCTTGTTATAATTGATATTTGCACGTAGCGACTAATGTGAAGTATGTCAGTTTAGTGGTCTGTTATTGCCATTGCAAAGGCGCACATTATCCCATTCCTTCGCAATCCGAGAACAATTTCAGCATCGGTGGTACCTTATGAATATTTCACACATTTTCGTGAGGCCGGCAAGTTTCGTTCACACTGTACCATTGTTTCATTTCGTTGAGATTAAAAAATTCACGCACTACTCCCGACCCGCCCCCGTAGCCCAATAAAGTGTGATAAATAAATAAAATATTGCGTTTAAATATTTTGTCGATGATTGTACTTTTCGTGAAAATTGGAGTGTAGTGGCTATTAGATTACTTTTGAGTAGTTTTTGTGTCTGGCTCTTGAGATTATTATTATAAGATTCTAGTTAAGGTGGTTTAATGATTATAATTCTGTAAATACATTACGTGTTACGGCTGCGAATCATATTTTAACATACAACCCGACACTGACCTGAAAATTGCAAAAAACGTAAAAAAATAATAATTTCGCGGGCTACCCTGACGCTTCTACCTTAATAGTTAATAGTTTTGAAGCACTTTTTCTAAGCCACCACCACCACCTCAGCCGAATGACGTCCACTGCTGGACATGGGCCTCCCCCAAAGGGGGGGTTTTGCCATAATCGCCACGCTTGGCAGGCGGGTTGGCGATCGCAGTACGGTTACGGCGGGTGCGGGTACGGTTTTTCTAAGCGGTAACTAGTTATTTTTTAATCCTTTTCTTCTGGGAAAGCTCGTTCTGCCTCTTCGGAAAATACAAAAATTCTTTCTTTTTTTCTCAGTACTAACTGGGTTGTGGAGGTCAGATAGGCAGTCGCTCCATGTAAAATTCTGGTATTCAGCTGCATCCGGTTAGGCTGGAAGCCGACCCTAACATAGTTGGGAAAAGGCTAGGCAGATGGGTATGACTAAAATTCTTTCAAAGCATTCCATTGGCAATTGTTCAATTATCACTTGCATTTTTCACACCGAACCTAAAGACGACAATATTAATAAACCTTCCTTCAATTCTATTTTAAGTCTTGAAGAAATCCTTGAAAGAGATTCACTTCTCGTCAATAGAAAAAAAATTCCCCGAACCTCACATTTTTCTCTGCAATATTCACAATTTTGTTCACATTCCCCCGCTACTCTGATACCCCCTGAGTACCGACGGATTTCTGCATATTTCTGAACGACGTCTAATGTACCGGTAAAATGTGTCTATTTTATTATATGATGTGAAACTCAGTTTCGACTAGTTTGGGTCGGATATGGAAAGGGTAACCTTATACAAAACAACAAGATTTTGTTGTTATGTCAGATGTATTGTGAGAGGAATTTATGAAAGTGTTATCATTAGCTTCATTTAGCTTTACTTTGTTATTTTGTATATTTTAATTTTATGTTATAATTTTCTCTTTTAGTTACTGTAATTGGTTTTAAAAACAGTTGTAATTAAATATAAATAAATAAATTTATTATTTTTTACGCAGTTTATATCTTTCTACGTCCCAAACCGTTTGCACTTTTTAAAAACAATTCGCAATTCTTTATTAAATTTACACTTGCCTTATAGAAGGAAGTATTATTAAGAAACAATCACAGTTTTCATTCTAGTGCACTCCTTTCATCCCTCGAGGGTTGGATATTCTTATCCTGCTGCGCTCCGCAGGTTTCTAAATGAAAAGTAATGTACCGGTAAATTGTGTCTACTTCATGATATTGTGATGAAACTGCTCTACCTGGGTCGAAACTAATTTGGGTTGAATATGGGAAGGGGTAGGGGCTGGCAGTTACTGCGAAATGAAGAACAGTTTTCTTACGAAGACAAAGATAGAGCACGCCTATGTAAAATAAGTCTTGTGTACAATCTCGAGCGCCAATATGTAAACACTTAACAACTTTCAAAAGTGTTTTTCTCCTACTTGTTCTGAATAAAATTTCATGTTGTTACGAACATAGTATTTTGGAACTCATATTATTTTATGAAAAAGGTCCTATGTCCAAGTTACAATCGTTATTTCTCACGAATATTGCTTTTAAATTTAGTAAAGTGTATACACATGTAAGTATACACTTTCCTAAATTAATTAATTAATTATCTTGTACAGTCGTACATGCAATGAATGTGAACTGTCGCCGTAGGAGCCGCAGTTTTGATTTTTGCCAGGTTGATGGTAATATGCTCGCCCCCTATGACAGGGGACTAAACATAACTGGAAAATTGTGGGTGTACTATTTATTAGGTACATCTCTGCTTAAGCCATAAGGCTTCCGAAAATCATTATGAGGTTAGCAACATCCATTCCAAGCGATTATTTGGCACCACTGAACAAAAATTGTATTGTCCTTGAAAATAAACCCAATTATGACAAAGTTGCATTACTGTCGTCCTAATAGCGTTGTAAGATTGCGTAAAAGCAATTATTTTAATACTGTCTTTCTTGCCTAAAAGCCGTTACGAGTAAACTGGCTCAATTTTAAACCAGAAACGTGACAATTAGCTTCATTCGAGTAATGACAAAACTCCAAATAAGAGTAACAGTTTTACAAGAAAAAAATACAACATTTCGTGTACCATTTTAATAAAAATATTCTTCAATGTAACAGTTGGTATGCTACTCCGAAAAAATCTTGTTATCCCTATATTTCACAAGGAAAGCGGAGATTAAGGAATTCAGGCTTATAACGTCTATTAGGACTTATGACTACTTAACATTTAAGCAGAGGACCCATTTATCTTTCTTATTACAAAAAATCCTTCAACACGGTAACAAAATAAAAAAAATATTACAAAAATTCATGCACCACCAAACAGTTTTACAGTCCAAGGAATATGAGTCAAAATCGTGTGCCACGACGATATTTGAGTTGGTAATCGTAAATCACAATCGGCTGACGCACAGCTAGCTTTGCAAACGTCAAAACATAGGTCACAGATGTGTAAATCAAAAGATTCCTCGAAATGTTACAATTTGAACTGCTACACTTCACTAATTCCAGTTCACACCTTATTTACACGTTGTTAAGACCTATTTTCAAACAAATTGAGAGTTTAAAGTGATGTTTAAAGTTTGTCATTGCAACATCTGTTGACGGGGTAATTATGAAATGCGTTTACGAAGCAAGTGTTGCGTGGATTAGAGTGACATAATATTACATGTGTTTTTGTCGCATGCCTTGTCTGTTTGTATGTTTGTGTCCTCATTTGTTGTAATTAGACGGCGCTGGTGTGGTTTTAATTTGGGTAAATCTATTTCGATATTTGGTATTTACACATTGAAGGGTGTTTTTGCTTGCTACTCGTCGTTAGAGGGTACGGCTAATCAATTTACGTACACTTTTGTCGATGCCTACCTGTGGTCTAGTATTCGCAACCGCTACTGTAGAGGTTGAGGTACTAGGTTTGATTCTCAAGTCGGGCAAATTGTTATTTTGGTTTTTTAATCAGGTATTTCTCAGCAGAAACCTAAAGTTTAGATGTGTGCCAGGTTGCTGTTAATGGGTTCACCCCCTATTACATGGGACTTAAACATAACTGGCGAAATATGAGTACTATTAATAACTCCTCTTCAAGATAAATAGGTATGAAGTCAAATAATAAATAAAATAAATAATAATATATAATAACTAAAATATCTATACTAAATCTCTATTAAAATATATATAATAACTTATAGGACACCGATTTTTCGACCACAATCAGCAAAACTACCAGCCAACTGTAAACGAAGACATTATCTGTCTTCTTACACAACGTCATTTGCAGTATTCCTCCAATTAAGAGCGCATAATTAGTCCAGCGTCTGTCTCTTGGACTAAAATGAATTACTTCAAACTGAATTGTTGAGAAAACCCTGACAGAACGTTAGTTATCGTTGATTTTATTTAGAACTTCGCTTGTGTTTGGTATCGAAGAAAGATACGTTGAAATTCTTAGTAAGTATCGTCCTACGGTTCCATTAAGTGGGCATCATTCCAAGTATCAATATATATTTTGCTGGGAATTTGTAACTAACCCAAACGACTTAGGAACTAGGTGAACCTGCGAACCTCGACCAAGATCGAGGGAACACCGGTGTGATTTTAGCCAGTATGAGTCTGACAGATCCCTCCCCAGGGCGGAGGACATCCATTGAAGATTTCTACATCGAGAGGTAAAAAGGGCCCAGACCAAGATCAAAAAATTAAAAATATTAAAAAAAAACCGGCCAAGTGCGAGTTAAACTCGAGCACCGAGGGTTCCGTATAAACTTGTATTTTGTTATTAAACTACATATTATTTTCGGTTTTCAGTTCTTTTTTTCGGTTTTTCCCTTAACATGAGCTAAAGAAAACTGAAACTCTTCTTGGCCAATTTCATGATTCTAGGTGAACATTTTGATTCCCTTGAGTGTCGGGACTGTAAACCTGAGTTTTCAACTCGATACCTCCACGCGTTCCTGAGATAAGGTTAACAGACAGACGGACAGACGGACAACAAAGTGATCCTATAAATGAAAGAAAAAGAAACCTCTTCGACTTGTGAAGCTCCTTTATTTTTCCGTCGGTTAAAATCGAAAAAAGTCACCTTTAAACTCAATAAATAAAACTAACACTCTAACAATGCCTCAACAAACTCGACAACACAGACTTTTGAGAATAGCATAAGTACTAACTACCATAACTTTAAAAGAACGTTCAAAAATCAAAAACCTCTTATAAAAGGTCCTCTCTCGGACACTCACATAATTCAAAAACCAAACCTTACTCTACGAGACAAGGTCTAAAATCTCTTAAATCAAGCTTAAGGATTGGTTCCGAAACAATATCAAAACGTAATCCGAACCCTTCAGAGTTTTGTCTCAATGCCAAGTGCTGTTAACGACAACTCTTAAACCGTCGAAGGGCGTCGGAGCCAAATTCCAAAGTTACTGATAACTTTACACCCTTAATCGTTCATTATAACTCCTTGATTTCAAAATAAAAGGGATGTTTTATGAAAATTAGAAAATTATGCAGGTCCGATTCGTTTTGAAGTCTCTTTGGGGGATCGAATTTAGGCAGATAACCAGATTGGTCATTAGCATTTTGCGTGCCCTTATCTCAGTTTACTTGCGGCCGGCGCAGCATGGCTTCTTATCCATACTTCTCTATTATACTTCTCGATTTTGGGGAATGTTGCTTACAAAAGGCGCAAGCTGCAGTGGAGATACATTTTTCTCCACGGCAGCTTGCGCCGGTAGGACGCCTTCAGGCTTGGCAGCTGTATAAGAGAAGTCGAGTTTTGAGCAAGTTGGCTTGCGATATCCAGCTGAGAACTGCTTTGACTGAAGATCATCATCAGCCTAGCCTTTCCCCAACTTTGTTAGGGTCGGCTTCCAGTCTGACCGAATGCAGCTAAATATGTACCAGTATTTTACATGGAGTCACTGCTTATCTGACCTCCACAACCCAGTCAGTACTGGGTAATAACTAATATTGTACCCCTTGGTAAGACTGGTTGTCAGACTTTCGGGCCACTGAATACCTGTAACGACTGTCAAAGATCTACAAATGAAAGCCGGTTACATCCGGAGTTATTTACTATACAGACCTTGTGGAAACTAGAACAAATTTCCGTGCGTTCAAGCGTTTTTGCCATACCTATTATTGGAATCAAATATAACAGCTCACAACTTAGGACCCATTAATGTTAATATTTATCCGTGGTGCTAGGCAACTGGGCCTATCCCAGTTGTAAACGTCCCTTTGTGCCTATTGGCTTTGTTTCGTTCTGTCTCCTGCTGAAATGGAGGGAAGTGGAAATTACGGATTTTTCCTACTCCTCCACTATACTTTTCTGATTAATTTCGTTGCGGGATCCAAGACAGTTAAATTCATTCTCTGGGACTTCGTCGAGCTTCATTGTCTCGGCGCTTTTCTGGTGGTCGCCACTGTTGATTCTGGCTTTCAGGAGTTACAGTGGTTTGGGAACAGTGTGGCGGGCATGTCCCAAAAAATAAAAAATATGAAAGCCGGGACCTACGTTCAACGTGCCTTCTGAGGCATGGAAGAAACTCAGTATGTAATGGGTGGTCACCCTTCCAAGGACCAACCTAGGCAAGCGCTTAACCCGAAGATTGATCCGAGCGGCTGTTATTATTTAGCCACGAGCTCCTCCTGCTTTGGCTGAAGACAACGAATTGTTTTGTACTAAAATCCAGAGAAATTGAGACCTTATTTGGAAGTTTATGATTTAGCGAGAAAATAGTAAACAAACACCATGAATAAAATCTCACGTAATCTTACGATGAACGTCCCAAGACGTCTTAAAGACGAATCGTACAAACGAAATCGTCAATTCCCTTGCGGTTCCAACATATTGAATACGCAGACGTCCGGGAACGTCCGGATTCGTCCGACTATAAACGATAAAACCCGAACTGTAATAAAAATCCTGTGGCTCCCGAAATCGTCCATCCATTTAGTATTTGATGGCCGGTTGGATAAAAATGTGTATGAAAGTTTTAAATTCCCAGTTGGACACAATTCTGGATTCATCCTTTATTATTCAGAGCCGTTTTGACAAGAATTGTTTGGGTATAATCGAATATTTATGAGTACTAGAGAAAAAAATAATCCGTAAAAACTTCGCATTTAATCAAAAATACATAAGTTGGCAGCAGCCATCTTTTTACTTCAAAAAATTTAGTAATACAGATTGTTCACTAAATTAGGTTCATAATCCTTGTCATCCCAACTTTCCACAACTACGAAGCCAAAAATTATTTCATGTTTTCCGTCTTTACGTCACTTAAAAATATTTTGTTGCAATTAATTTAATACCTGATTGATGATAAATGCTTAAATATCGAGCACCCAGCTAATAGCTCTAAAATCCGGCTTGTTTGGAAATGTTTTTCATAGATTCAGTTTAACATACCTACCTCTCAAATAATCACTGGTGTATTTTTCAGTGTAAAAAAAAAACTTAAATATTCTAGAATGCCATAAAACGAAATCCTCTATTACTTGTAGCTTTTCCATTTTTTAACGATGCGAATATGGTTTTATGCGTTTTAAACTGTTGTAAGTTTTGTTTAGAGACAAAATATGATAATCCTTAGCCTGCTGTTAATAACTGCCATAGGGATTCAACGCTTCTAGTGTTTTTATTTATTTTATTTGTAGTGGTATATCTAAACTGCATTTGAGATTAGTTCAATAAGTTCAGAGGATTAAATCTAAGACAGACTGAATTAGGCACAGATCTAGTCTCATCTACCTAGCCTTTTCCCAACTATGTCGGGGTCGGCTTCCAGTCTAACCGGACGCAGCTGAATACCAGTATTTTACATGAAGCGACTGTCTATCTGACCTCCACAACCCAGTAAGAACTGGGTAAGACAATACCCCTTGGTAAGACTAGTTCTCAGACTTTTTGGGCCACTGACTCACAACTCACACTGACAATCGGGACCAGCTGCTTAACGTGCTTTCCGAGACACGGAGAAAACTCGTTATCGTGGTCGTGGTCACCCATCCACAGACCAACCTAGGCAAGCACGGCTTAACCTAAAGATCGACCCGAGCGGCTGTTATTATTGGGCTAAGCCTCAATTTCTGAATTATCTATTACAAATATAATTTTACCCTTATAAGAAATTATTTGGTGTTGGTCGTCGCACAGCATGTTTATTCTCTTCCATATCTTCATAATCATTCTCTTACCCTTATTCCAATTTAATTAGGGTCGGCGCACCATGTCATTTTCTTTCATACATCTCTATTACGCCGTCCATTATAGATCTCACAATATATTGGGTCTCCCCTTACACTAGGAGCCGTTCTCAAATCATAAATAAACCCCAGCCTTTCCAATATCTAACTATCACAAGTCATAACCATTCGTTCCACCATAAAAGCATACCACACACACACCATCTGTCGCCAAACGACCATGAACACACAAACTGACATATTAACTTCGAGTCGACACATAAAACCTCATGCTTTGTCTATGGTATAGAACATAAACTAGTGGGGAACTAAGGCTTGTGTTGTGGAAGCCACATCCCGTAGTCCGGAGTCCGCACTCGTTTCCCGACAAACTTACTTAGTGGAAAATGATAGTCTGCGAGGTAATATGGCTGTATTGGTAAGCTGACAATGGGGTGGGAAAAGCAGGTTCTTGTATAACCAGTTGGCTCATGAAACCCTTGACCTAATTTAGAATGTTGACATCATAAACGAAGCAGATAAGGCACCGCCAAAAATGGTGACCTAAAGAAGTTTTACAGACATCCTGCTTAAGCAACTAGGTTTGGCCTAATTGAGATCGTCTCTAGCGCATTTGGTATTTTTACATTACAAGGTGACATTATGAATCTATACTTCTTTAAGATGACACTCATATTTGGAGACTAATATTGTAAAGAGGAAAGATTTTTTTGTTCGTTTGTTTGTACGAGTACCTGCCGAATAAACTCCAAAACCACTCGACCGATTTTAACCATTCTTTACCAATAGAAAGCTAAATTATCAGAAAGTAAGATACGCTATAAATTACATGTATACCATGCAAATTAGCCGACCTATCACAATTTTTGCGGACAAAGTCGTGGATATTTGAACACATTCATAAATCGTGCTACTTTATATGAAACAACAAACTGTGGTGTTGACATGTCTAGTACATCGGAAGCCGGGGCCGCGTCCGGCCACACTTCCTCCCGGAGCTTTCAGATTGGAAAATTACAGTTTGTGCCTGTGGTTACGGCATGCGGCTGGAAGGCTGTTGTTTAACAAGAATATAGGTATTGTTAAGTTTGAAAGCTTTCATATTTTGTCAGATGTTTTTTTTTTCAACTAGATATTTTGACTAGTGAGAATAAGTTCAAGTTTTCAAACTTTGGCTAACCTGTGCTGCTCTATGTGTAATTCCACCTGCACTTTGAGGGACCTGCCCGAAGTCACCACCTACGCCGTCGAGGTGGCAGAGATCTGGTCAAAACTAACGTGATTACAAAAAAGACATGACGAAGAAGTTTAAAATATTATTAAGTTTGATTTCTAAACAGACTCCGGACCCAGGTTGGCAGCAGCAAGGAAAACCTGCTTAGGTGGAGATTCATTACTGACTCTGCCCTGGAGTGTAAATGTGGTGCTGTTCCACAAATGATGGGGCATTTAATATCGAGGCTTGCTTGTCCTGTTGTTTGTTCACTACAGGAACTGATGGACGCTATTGAAAGCGCCAAATTAGTAGCTCAGCAGGCCTAGCCAAGTTACAAACGTTTCATATCGATTCTCTTTCTACAATCGTAAACGTCTAGGCGTAAGAGATTGTAGAAACCGCTAAATTGCTAGCCAAGTTGACACGACTGAGTCGATCGCTCGTTCTCTTTTGTCTGTTAAAAAAAAACATACACTTTAGTCTATAGTGAGCGTTCCTACCAAAGAGTATAGCGATCAACATTGTAGAAACAAAAACTTTCTATTCTATCATTTTGAGCGATATAAACTTGTCTAGGAATTTTCTAGTCGTTTGTGTTGATCACGTGATTTAACGTTGAGATGATGTCATTCCCATTCATTTGATTAGTTTTCTACTAGCGTTAACGATTGTAGATTGTCAACTTGGCTAGGGGTGCAGTTCTGGGCTGACACAATTTGATTGCCATCGACACGCTAAAAAGAAGAAGTTTGATTTTAATCGTTCCCTATACTCATCCCATCCATATTAACATCCACCTAAGTTTCACCATAACATAATTATGGGTCAGCTACCCAATTTCCCAACACCTATGCATGTAAGACGTTCGAAGCCAAGCCACCGGTTCTCAATCTTCCTGTTAAATTACTTACGGTTTCTCAAAGTTGCAGGTAAAGTGTCTAGTATGATGTATCGTTGGGAGCTAAATATTAATCTGTTGGTAACTTGGCCCCGGGGAAAGTGAGGAGATATTCTAAGCTTAAGTAAGCTTTGAAGTGTTTTACTTGACTTTTAAAGTTAAAGCAGGTAGTTAGTCTTAGTTAATAAATATCACATTTAGGATTTTTTAAGTGTTTGTGTTTTTTTAGTTATTAAACATGTTATGATGGCCCAGTGGTTAAGGCCTCGCTTCTCATGCACGAGATGGTAGGTTCAAATCCGGGCAAGTACCAATGTGACTTTTTCAATTCATATGTACTTTCTAAGTTTATCTTGGACATCACAGACATCGGTGAAGGAAAACATCGTGAGGAAACCTGGACTAATAATTATAAGACTGAAATCGCCAACCCGTCTTGAGGAAGCGTGGTGATCAATGCTCGTGCCTTCTCTGTATGAGAAGAGGCCTTTGCCCAGCAGTGGGACAGTAACAGGCTGGTATTATTATTATATTATACAGGGTTATACAGGGTAATCTGTATAGACATGATGATTCATAAGACGAAGAGTCGTCTAAAAATTGATTGTGCGTACCCAATTTGTGTTACAACTCACGCATCCACGGTTGTAAACGTGAAAAAAAAAACACTCCGAGTGATTCTTTTCACGTTTAAAACCGTGGGTGCGTGCGTTTAAGTAAGCTTTATAAGTGTTTTATTTGACTTTTAAAGTTAAATCAGGTAGTTAGTCTTAGCTAATAACTATCACATTTAGGAACTTATTTTTTTATTGTATTTTTTTTTCTGTTATTATACAGGGTAATCAGTATACACTTATCTATACAGGGTTAGTTTTCAATGACCAGCAAAAATTTAAAATTAAGATTTAGATATCAAACCAAAAGTGCATTTTAATTATTATTGTCGAAAAATATAAAATAATAGCTTTCGTTTGAAAGTGTTCTAAAAATTTCCTAAAACATAAACCTAGTGGGAATCAGTGCACTTGTGTGCGTGCATGCACCTCCAAATTTATGTGTGTGCTAACTGCTACCTATCTAGGTTGTTGAACTGAATTGTGCTGTAGCAATATCCACACTTTTGCTTTTTAGTGGTGGACAGGAATTGAATTTTATTAAAAAAAAAAGGTTTTTTTTCTTTATATCGAAAATATTACCGATTCTAAACCATCTCTGAAAATTTGGCCGGTCATTGAAAACTAACCCTGTATATACAGGGTATCCTAAAAATATTTCTATGATGATTCATAAGACCAAAGATAGATGACCACGAAGAGTCGTCTAAAAATTGATTGTGCGTATCCAATTTGTGTTACAAATCACGAGTGTTTTTTTCTCTTTTAATATACTATTTCTAGTATTTTAAGAAAATCCAAAGATCCAAAGATACTCGGTACAACCCGTTAAAACACTAACAGTTGAATTTTAAAACTTCTTAAAAAATAAGCTCTTGCAGTCTTTTGCGAGGCTTTAACAAAGTCCTTGCCAGAATAAAGATATAAACAAAACTACACAACTCTAGAAACGCAAGCACTTACCTTTTATACTCCACCTTTTGTTGCTAAAGTTAAGAAAACCGCTTTGTCTAAACCCAGCTTTACTTTGTTAGTGCGCTGTGACACAGTAGTCGCAGAGTACGAAAATGCAGAAGTATCAAGTGCCCTTGGAAACTTCATCATCATTTCAGTCGAAAGACGTCTACTGCTAGACATAGCCCTGCCCGAAAGG
Source organism: Xestia sexstrigata (assembly GCA_941918905.2). Taxonomy (NCBI): domain Eukaryota; kingdom Metazoa; phylum Arthropoda; class Insecta; order Lepidoptera; family Noctuidae; genus Xestia; species Xestia sexstrigata. The sequence goes on from OW799226.2 coordinate 2,484,987, forward strand.
GGGGTTTTGCCATAATCGCCACGCTTGGCAGGCGGGTTTCGATCGCAGTACTAGTTATACTTAAACTGTGACCCGCGATCATGGCGCTTGCAACAGCGTCGAAATATCGGGAGCTCAAAACAAATAGTAATCACGGAAGATATCCCGTAAGTGACATTTTAAGTATAGTTATGAACCGTGAAAGCTTAAAACAGTGTTCGCAGTACGGTTGTTACAAAAGCACAGAGAACGCTGCTGCCCATTCTCTGGCAAGTCCCTTAGTCGCCTCTTACGACACCCACGGGGAGATATGGGTTATTGTTTACGTCCGACACCATATTAAAGTACTTGGAAGCTAACTCTTAATGTAAATGGCTACACTTGATATAAAACAGACGGCAGATAGCTAAGCAGAAAGGTAAATAAGCGAAAAGGCAGCCCGCAAAATTAAATTTTATCAAATTTTGATCAAAATACAACCTAACACTGACCTGCAAATTATAAAAAAGTAAGAAAATTTTAGGCCCGCATTGTAATAAAAAAAAAAAAACATGAAAAAGTCATTCAATAGGTTACATGAACTAGGGTTGTATTGCTGTTTTTAATGATTTTAATTCTGTAACTACATAAGTGTTACTTACGCGACTCATTTGTCATTAACATACAACCTAGCAACCTGCAAATTGAATTTCGCGGGCTACCCTATCGGTTCCAGTGTAAACCTTCTGCGTTTCCAAAACGCAACGTTGTATACCAACTTAAGAATCTCAAGATGGTGGCTAACGTCTCAAGTTTGAATGGTCCTTCCAAACTTCTGCGCGGATGACCATTTAAATGAGAGCTGTGTTGAAAATTTATGATTGACCTACTTTTTAGGGTAGCTACGTTTCTGTTACTGTAGCAATTGTCTTAGAACTGTTATAGGGAACGCCATCTGGGGTTTTGGGGGTGGATAAAAGGAAATTCCTTAAAGCTTTTGTATATTTTCTTTATCATCTGCCTAGCCTTTCCCCAACTATATTGGAGTCGGCTTCCAGTCTAACCGGATGCAGCAGAATACTCGTATCAGTATTTTACATGGAGAGACTGCCTATCTGACCTCCACAACCCAGTTAGTACTGGGTAATACGATACGTTGTCAAACTTTTTGGGCCACTGACTACCTGTAACGACTATCAAAGATCATCTATACAAATGACAGCCGGAACCATCTGCTTAACGTGCTTTCCGAGGCACGTAGGAAGCTCGGTATGTAATAGGCGGTCACCCATCCACAGACCAACCTAGGCAAGCACGGCTTAACCTAAAGATTGACCCGAGTGGCTGTTATTATTTAGCCACGAGCTCCTCCTTATGTATATTTTCTTTACATAAGTAAAATGTGAGTAGACATTGAAGCTTCCAATAGCGGTAATGCTTTCACAGTAGACATTTTTAACGCCGCTGGGACTGCCCATTGGTATAGTGGTCGTAAGCTATACTGCTGAGCATAAAGACCTGGGTTTGATTCCTAAGTCGGGCAAGGTGTTATTGGGTTTTTTAAATGAGGATTTCTCAGTAGCAGTCACAGAGTCTGGATTCGAGCCCGGTTCATGGCCATAGGTTCGCCCCTACCCTAACGGTGGGTGTAGTATTAGGTACACCTCTGCCCATACGATTTTCAAGCCTGATGTCATGTTTTGTAATGTCAGTTTCTAAACTGCAACTTAATAACTACAAAGCTTCAAAACTCCACCACAGATAAACAAAACCAGAAACGTTAAAAACTTATTTATTATACACACAACTTTCTGAAGCTAAAATTTGAACTGCAGTGGGTGACCGGTACACGGTAAATGTGGCGTGCAGTCTAGACTTAGCACTATTTTAGCTGCAATCGATACTAGCAGACTATCCGGGCTATGATTGTGTTTATAAAGCTTTGTAGGGGGTTATGAGGAGGTCAGGTATTTTTGTTTTAATAAAGGCTTCTTCCGTGCTAGAATTATACGTACGCGACAATGTATATGGAAGGCGGAAATTCGTGTGCAATGATACAATTTGGGAGAGGACTGTGACAGTGGCAGACCGATTTCATTGACAGATTGATATTGCAACGTGTATGCTCCATTTGGTGTTGGAAGAAAGTTTTTGGCCGCAGGTTGTGGTGTTCCGTCGCTTCCGCGGACAAATTCCACAAGAACGCACAAAATATCTTGCAAGTGAAGTGCTACTAACATAGTTTTAAGTTGCTTATACTAACAAAAATTGTTATTAATATGTATTTTTAGGTTAAGGTATTTATGTATGGGTCTTTGTTACCTGAAATAAATGGATTATTATTATTGTGAACTATAGGAAGCAGCGGTGGCCCAGGGGTGGCGGCCCCGACTTACGAACAGTAAGTCGTGGGTTCGAACCCAGACAGGCGCATTACTTTGTGTAATTTATTTCATTACCACTGCTCTCAAAACGGTGAAGGAAAACATCGTGAGGAAACCGGCATGTAATAGGACCAAAAAAATCGGAGACATGTGACATCTAGCAATACGCACTGGGCCCGCGTGGAGGATTATAGCCCATTCCCTCTTATAGAGAGGAGGCCTGTGTCCCAGCAGTGGGAACATTAATAGACTAATGATGATGATGATGAACTATAGGAATAAATACATAGCATCACAAGCATACAGGAATAAATTCCGTCCAGGACAATCATAGCGAATTTATTAAAAAAAACTATGATACGCCAAAAATTAAAAAAAAAAACTAACCGTAACTAAAAACCATAAAATAAAAGCTCTGCCCACGTAACAAAACCAACATAAAAAACATGGAAAAGTGTCACCATTGCTATATAGTGTAATCATTTTAAAGCGTAAAGAAGAAACGTAGAAAAATAAAAAAATACACGGAATCAGTAGAATTCCGCGCGAGACTGCGTGTCCAAACGTTTGAAGTTAACATTATAAGAACAAGGATGTGTGTGTGAGACGGCCGCCGGGTTGCCAGAGCAATAGTAAAATAAACATACATTCACATTTTGTATTTTTTTGTCATTTGGCTAGGCTTTTTAATAATAGCGAACTGATAGTTGACGACAACCTGGGGGCCTGGGGTCTGCTTTATCAGAATCATAATATGAATCACGTTCAAAAATTAAAGTACTTAAAATTATTATTAAGAATTTTAAATTTTAGAATTTTAGAGCCATTTTAGGGCCCCCTCTTTTCTTGATTATTTGGCAACTAAATGGAACTACTTTCTATAATTACTTTATAATTCGCCATGTTGGTCTGTCTGGATGTCACACAGCCACTTTACACGGACACTATATCTTTCAAAAGAATTAAAACATATTTTTGCGGCCAGTAAACGTTAATCTTGACTACGGAACCCTTCGTTTGCTCGACACACACTTGGCTATTTTTTACTGTTATTTTTGAAAATTGTTGTTTTGTACTACTCACTTACCTACACATAACATCATCATCTGCCTAGCCTTTTCCCAACTATGTTGGGGTCGGCTTTCTGTCTAACCGGATGCAGCTAAATACCAGAATTCTACATGGAGCGACTGCCTATCCGACCACCACAACCCAGTTAGTACTGGGTAATACGAGACCACTTGGTAAGACTGGTTGTCAGACTTTTTGGGCCACTGACTATCTGTAACGACTGTCAAAGATCTACAAATGTCAGCCGGGACCAACAGCTTAACGTGCTTTCCGAGGCATGGAGGAAACTCGGTATATAAGGGTGGTCACCCATCCACAGACCAACCTAGGCAAGCACGGCTTAAACTTAAGATCGACCCGAGCGGCTGTTAATATACACATGTATCCACGAGCTCCTCCTGATTACATGTTATATTACCCAATTTCAGCTTGTAACTTAACCCCAGAACGTTCGTACCACCATTACTACTCATTAGTATAGTTTGTTTGTGGTAATGTTAATGTACCTACAAATTATTACAGGGCATAAAAGAGAAGGTAGACATTACGTAGCCATTACTGCTCGATATAACAGGAAATCAAACGAGTTTCACAGTATTTTATGGTCAATCAACATGAATATTTGAGGCAACCATACTTTGAACGTGAACTGAAGAACTTTGAAGTCTTCGTAATCGTCTCATCAAAAAAGTAAAAAAAGGTAGTGCAGTATAACAGTAAGTTTTGTGAATAATTTGGAGAATGTAAGAGCGAGTTTTAGAGAAGTTACTTAGCACGATTTGGTCAAACACTATTCCTGTCGTTGTGCTCATTGTTCACCAGCTGTCAAACTAAAAGTGTATGATAGAATACTTATGAGCGTGTTTTAGTTAAAACACGTGTTAAAACTTTTAAAGATTGCTAGTTTTTACCCGCAGCTTAGCTCGCGTTGACTTAGAATTTAACAATCAATTCGGTTTGTACTCTGCTTGTAATAATAAAATTCAATCATGATTCGAAAGACACGTGGCGCCATTTATTCACCATCTATTATCATAAGAATGTTATTGTTGTTTTTCTCTGGAACAGTATGTCCGTTTCTGTTCACCTGACAACGTATTATGGAACATTTCAGGATGATCAGTTCAGTGGTTTAGGCGTGAAAAGGTAACAAACAAACCTACTTTCGCATTTACAATATTAGTTAGAATTTGTTAGCATTGTTTTTGTTTGAATTTGTTTGAAGCAGCGGTGGCCCAGTGGTGGCGGCCCCGACTTACGAACAGTAAGTCGTGGGTTGAACCCAGACAAGCGCATTACTCTGTGTAATTGATTTCATCACCACTGCTCTCAAAACGGTGAAGGAAAACATCGTGAGGAAACCGGCATGTCCTAGAACCAAAAATTCAAAGACATGTGACATCTACCAACCCGCACTGGGCGCGCGTGGTGGATTATAGCCCATTCCCTCTCATTGAGAGGAGGCCGTGTCCCAGCAGTGGGAACATTATAGGCTGATGATGATGATGATGATGATTGTTAGCATTAAAGTAATTGACCGAGGAATTCTTATAAGATACTAGTCTTGGACAACAGAATAACTTCACTGGACTTATCCAAAACCGCCAATTGTGGCTAAGAATACAATTTGGTTGGCGTTTTGAACCGTTGTCATGACGACTCCTGTCTAGTTGAGTAGAGCAATTAACTCCAAACGGTCTTGGAATATATGTGTAAATCCAGAAGAATTAAATAATAGGTTACATATTTTTAATCAGTACAAAAAACCGACGACACATTTTCCTGGCAACCCCGATGACTAACAGCCCGCCAGACGCGTGCGGCAACTCACAACGCCTCGCGACAAATGACACGTGTTCAACTATTTCTGTCGCGTCATCGTTCGGCTATTTCCGTCACCCGTCGGCCGTTGACGGACAGCGATGCGTAGACGCAACCTATTTTAGTACCGTTTCCATTGCAATAAATACTTGCGCTGTGTATTTTGGCAGGTCAGATGGTTGCAATTTGTCATTTTGTGATTTTATTTATATTTTCTGTCGCATATTTGTGAGAGCGATGTTAGTTTTTAAGCAGGATGTTAAAAGGTTGAAAAGTGGTGACAGACGATTGTTATTTTCTCTCTCAATACTCACGATACGAACTGGTAAAGCTTTATTTACGAATAACGGCATACTTTGGGTAACAGGATACATACCTGAAAAGAGAGAGAACAAATATTAATACAAATATTCTTAAAGCAAATCTCATTATTACTAAATCATCTTTTACATAATAAAAACGGTTTATATCTATCATAAAAAGTACGAAATTCACAAACGCACTTCCGCTTCTCCAGGACTTTTATGTCAACCCAATTACTTATACCAAAATCTTCTAGCACAAAATCCACCATCCACTCGATTTCTCTAAAACTTAATCACATTCACGTCGTTTCATCCTAGGCAAAAAACTAGACAGACTGAAAGGCGTCTAAGCTGCGATTTATTCCAGTCTCAGTGAGGATTAACCTGGCGTTTAGCTCCGATACGAAGAAAAAAAATGAGAAAAAAGACGGTAGAAGGCTATCAAGCCCGTAAGCCGGAAGAGTGGGGGAAATGCATCGCTTTTGTTTTTATTTTTAGAATTGAAGTCGCACGGAGCGGACGTGTGGGAGGTAAAAGATTTACGATGTTAAAATAAGTAGCGGCACCTGTTACGTCGAGTATTACGTTTTGTTTATTTATTTAGGATTATAGCGGCGGTTTTTATAGGGATGTTTTTTGTTTTATAACCTAATTATACTAGAGTATTGGTTGAATTAATAATGCATTTGACGCGAATGTATAAAGAAGCAATTTCGCTAGAGAAATGTTCGAGACACATGTTAAAGACATAATCCTATTTTGCTGTTGCGCATTTGAGTTTTCACCGATCTTTTCAGGAAATATCTAAGTAACATTCTACGCAAAAAAGTATCTACTAGAAAACTTTCCCCAACTGACTTGAATCGCCTCAAAAACCAAGACTTAAAACTTTCATTCCTAAAAAGGCAGCTTGCCTAGGAAGAAAGAAAGCTTTAAATTTGCAAACACATGTGACCTTCAGGCTGCCCCTACATTTGGGGTTGAATTTTTGATACCACCCTCCAGATAGGGCTTAAAGGGGTGAGGGGGACGGAGGGGTGCAGTAAGTACCTTTGTACCGGTGGATCACGAGAAGCGAAAACAACAAAGAGATTTCGTTAAGGTTTGGTTAGAGATTTGGCACTCGGCATTTGTTTTGGTGTGTGACTCTTATGTAACATCGTGAGGAAACCAGCATGCCTGAGATATTTATCGACAGCATGTTAAGCCAAGTCAGAGGCCCATGGGCGGCATAAAATCTCCGACACCAGGTTAGGCACTAACCACATGATAAAGAAAGAAGGATGTTACAGATTTGAAAAATTAGGAAGTGTCAGTGATGGACCATTACTGCAGATCTACAAAGAGAAATTCTAAATTAGAAAACACTACAGGCAGTTTGGAAAACAATATTAAAAATAAACGTCCATTTTTCGATTGAAAACGAACGTAAAATATCAAGTTTTAACAATGAAGCAGGTTGTTACGTACATACTGGTCGTAACAAATCTGAATGACCGATTCGAGAAGAAGAAGACTATGTAGCATTGTTTAAAACCCGTTGGCGAGTTTAATGACACTAACTTCAAAACTCTCATACGTTTGAGTCGTTCATCAACTCGTCCCACAAGCCTATGGCCCATTTGGGACGAGTTGATGAAAATCAACATAAATAATATTTTCGTTCTGCAACTCGTCCCACGTTTCTTTTTGTTTGGAACTTTAATCTTTATTTTTTAAGAATTTTTAATTCAAACAAATTTATAAGATACCTTAGAAAAAGTACTAGGCTAACATAAATGAACGAAGGTAATTCCTCTACGGAAATTTTCGGATTTAATTTTAACATCTAACACCTAACACCCCAAAACCCATGGAAGCGACACCCATGATGGAAAATCCAAAAATTTTCCTCGGCGCCATCTTGAATTTTCATGGGCTGTATTTCACCGTATCTTCTTTTGCAATAACACAACTTTCTTTTCTTTCTTTCGTTTCTGCGGACGAATTCTTAAAAAAAAGCTGTACCCATTGAGACCATAGATTTAAAAATATTGTAAAAGTATGCTAACGCACAATGGTACACTTAGGGACTAAGTGCGGAACCAAAACCCTTAACATAGAAAAGTACTATGTTAATTCATAGGGCCGAAAAGTTCTGGAGTGGAGACCACGAACCGGAAGACGTTGCGTTGGAAGGGCTTCCCACTAGGTGGAGCGGTGACTTGGTGAAGGTGGAGGGGATCCGCTGGACGCGAATCGCACGGGATCAGTCAATGTGGCGACACTTTGGGGAGGCCTATGTCCAGCAGTGGACGTGTTTCCACTGAAATGATGATGATGTTATTTCTAAGTATCTCTACTAACAAAATATTATGTATTAACTAAACGGATAATACACATATCTTTAACTTCAGTCCTCTCGTATTATCTCACAAGGTAGTAATTACTATCTTTAATGTTGATAATAATTATGTACTTAATTTAAAATTCTCTGACTTCTCGTTTCTAAAACATTTTAGTTTGATTACAAGTCTGCTAGATAGAAACTTAATGTAGGTGAGAATTTCATTTCTGCTTGATTTTATATTCGACTAGCTAACGCCCGCGACCTTCTTTTGCGTGGAAATTGTGATGTGTATGTGTGAAAAAATAGTTTACGACCCTTTCTCAGCCCTACCAAATAAACACAAAAAAAAAACATAAAACCGGTGAAGCCGTTTCGGAGGAATTCGATAACAAACAGTGTGACGCGAGATTTTTATACATTAGATGACTCCCCCTATTTGAGTCGGATTTTGTTATGAATTTCAAGGGTTCAACAGGTTCTAACCTAACCGAATACAGCTGAATACCAGTATTTTACAAAGGGCGACCTCCTTACAAAAAGAAGTCTCTTTAAATAATAAACCTAATAAAGAAACCACGCAAAACATCTAAAACTTCCCATAAATCACTCTCTTCAAACGGGACACGTGTAGAACTAGTAAAAAACTACTAAAAACAGACAAACACGAGTAGTTTCTGTTGGTAGTTAACACGGAGACTCGGGAGCTACATAATAAAACGCACTCGGAATCTCGTACGGAACCACGCGCTTGTGTGTGGAGACGTCCCTAGAGGTGTAGGGTGGGGTGCCACTAATAGCAGGCTGCGACGACAACTTTAGACAACCAATGGTGGATTTATAAATCATGTTTTAGATGCAAAGGCACATTAAGCCGTTGGTCCCGGCTGCATTTGTAGATCTTTGACAGCTGTTCCAAGCAGTCAGTGGCCTGTAAGTCTGACAACTAGTTTTACCAAGGGGTATCGTATTACCCAGTACCAACTGAGTTGTGGAAGTCAGATAGGCAGTCGTTTCATGTAAAATACTGTTCAGCCACGTCTGGTTGTACTGGAAGCCAAAAGGCTACGGTTTTTTCGGAGGAATGTGGCAGTGCCACCTTTGAAGTTTTTTAAATCTTTCGTCATTTTAAAGAAATAGTAAAATAGTATGCTCTTAACGGACCTACACCACCAATACAACCGGTAACGGCTCTGCCTAAAACCATCATCAATATACACCTAATTCTGTAGCTACAGTTGCCAGTCAAACCGTCAAAACGGAGCTAGTAAAACAACAGCCCTTTAATTTATTTACTACAAACCCTTGCAATTTATTCGCTTTGCATAAAGTATAAACCTATCGGGGTTGTGGTCTGGTCTTCAGGGTAACGGTGTGTTGTTAGTCGATTCGGTTTTCAGTTCATTAAAATTTTATGTGACTAGAATGTTGGGATTTCGTAAAGCTAAAGTAATGGTGAAAATTTAATTGGGTAATGAGAGGTTTGTGCCCATTTCCACCAACAATAAGCGACATTAGAAGACGTGTTTAATGAATATTCTTCTTCAACCTTAGCTTATGTGACCTACACCCTCTTCAGGTTTAAATAAACCTTGTTCGGGCAGGTCGCTAACAAAAATTTGAATTTCACATTATCGTTACTTGCAACTGTTTAATATATTTTAGTTATAATTTCAAATTCTAATTCTAATTCAAATTCAAATTCATTTATTGTTTGTCACAGGTGAAATATTAGTGGTGGAAAATTTGTGTGGTTGGTGGTGTTATTTACTTTTATGCACTAATTATACCATTGATTGAGAAATAACAATAAGAGTACTGCACCTTTTTTTAAATAAAATTATTCTTATTCTTCTATTCTTTGAAAACTCTCCACGTTTGGCGGTTTTGTGTCATGGCTATCCAGTTTCTTCCGGCCGCTTTAATGAAATCGTCTGTCCACCTAGTCGGTTGTCTTCCCACATTCCTCCATCCCGACCGTGGTCTCCACTCCAGCACTTTCTTCCCCCATCTTCCATCCAGTCTACGGCTTATATGACCGCCCACTTCGACTTTCTTTCTGTTATAGATTTTACTATGTTTGTAAGTCTCGTCCGTGTCCATTGAGCTATTACTACTACGTATAGAGAAAACAGCGCGAACAAAATCTGTGCTCCGTTCAACTACTGTCGGCTGGCTGCAGTTCACTCAGTCGCTTGCTCGCGATTTTGTTCGCGCTGACTTCTCTATACGTAGTAGTAATAGCTCAATGTTCGTCTCCGTATTTCGGTGTTTTTCACCTGGTCGTAGACGGAGATGCCCACCATGGCTTGTTTCATAGCTCTCTGAGGGACTTACTCTTAAACAATGCCTAAATGCAAATATTATTGCAACATTGCGCTTTTGTCAGTTAATCCAACCCCATTATTGTAGGGACACACTCAGGTTGGATCTGCCTGGAGTATAGTCAAGGAGCTTAATGGTTGAGCTGATTGAGAATCGTGCCAACCTGACGCAAAATTCTATATTTCGCAAGTACAGATATTTACGAGATTGCATCCCGTCAAACGGTAATAGCCCACCAGGCACACAACTCGTTTCGTCCGACGATTCTCTCTTCACAAAGGAGAATCATCATTACCATTATTTTATTATGCGCACAGCCAACGTGTGGAACTCTCTGCCTGCGTCTGTGTTCCCACCAATATTTAACCCGCCTGCCTTCAAAGCAAGAGTGAACAGGCATCTTCTGGGCACGCTCGTTCCATCATAGATCTCATCCATCGCTTCCCATTAGGCGTGATTGAGGTCAAGAGCAGGCCTATATTGTAATAAAAAAATATTACAATATTGTTTATCTACGGCCGGCACAGCATGTCTTCTTCTTCCATACTTTTAAATAGAGGATGAGAAATTGTCTTAACAGTTAACCTCGCTTACACTAGCACCCAACCCGATCCATCTTAACAATCCCAAAGGCCCGGTATTAATGTTTGACGAGAGCGCCAGATCTTTAAGCCACGTGATTCATTCCAGACTCAAGTTAAGCGTAAATAAGGTTGTGTATCGATTGAAATATGTTGATTAAGTTGAAGTTTGGACGAGATGTAAAAAGTACATAATAATATGTTCCCAGAATTGAAACTATAACCACCTAATAATTTTCGCTCGCATAGAGAAAAACACGTTTTATTTTATAGGTCAAACACATAGTTACTTCCATAAGCAGTCATATTTTTTCCAAACATTTCGGGGGGAACCCTACCCTTAGTTCCCGTCGGTAGTCAATCAAAGTAAAACAAAGCAAGATTCAGATTTATTATCTCACGCAACGCCTCATCGGCCCGGCAAGCCTACTAAATATTGATACAACCATAAATACGGAATAGATCTACGCTAGACAACAAAATAATATATGATGTACAAGTCGGGGAATGAAAAGGATACACACCTTTATTTCACACCTTGGAAAAGACTTAATTAATCATTACACTATCATACCAATATTATAAAGGCGAATGTTTGTGTGTATGTGTGTATGTTTGTTACTCCTTCGCGTGAACGGATTTGGATGTTTGGCACACATATAGTTTAAACTTGGCGTCCAAGTCTGCTATTTTTATAAATTCGTCATTCCAACACGATCCCATTCTCATCCCACTGTCATTTTGCTAAAAGTTCGTAATCTGCTAATTCATAATGGTCGATCATTGGTCGGGCAATGGTCTCGTAATAGAATTGTTTGTGGTCTTGTAATAGTTTTAATGACATTGTCGTATTGTCATTGTTTAAAACCCGCCAGATTTCATTTATAAACATATGATTTATTAGTGTTCTAAGCAATCTGAAGTAGTAAGAAGTTCGTAAATAGCACCAGTCATTCATTTGTCATGTACAAGATTACCATTCTTTGCCATTTCTTTCAATGGTGTGTCAGTGGTTGACCATTGGAAAGTAATAAAGACGCCACCATATTAGTAGATTACCAAAATTGTCAAAATCAACAATTATGAAACCAATGATAGACCATTCTGACACTATTGTAATAGCAGACTTGAGGCCCTGGATTAACATATATGCTGATGAGATGCTTTTTATCCCGGTGTTACGATCGCATGAGACAATCATCGTACTTCACGCGGGCGAAGCCGGGGGCATAAGCTTGTTAATCATATCATACTAATCCTATTGAATAGCTATTCCATGAAACAGTCAATCAATGGGATTAAATGAACTAAGGGTTGTATTAATGATCTCAACTCAGTAAAGCGATAAAATTATTTGTTACGGTCGCATCGTATTTAAATCAACATACCTGAAACTGACAAATTTGCAAAAAACGTAAGAGGATTTGCGTGCTACCCTGGCGCTTGCTTCGTTCGTTAAGCTATTTAGTTAAGCTATTGTATAACGTATCCAGGTACAGGAAGACGTTGCGTTGGAAGGCCTCCCACTAGGTGGACCGATGACCTGGTGAAGGTTGCGGGGATTCGCTGGATGCGAGTCGCACGGGACCGTTCAATGTAGCGACACTTGGGGGAGGCCTATGTCCAGCAGTGGACGTCTTTCGGTTGAAATGATGATGATGATGATGATGATCCGGGTACAGTCACGTGCGTGCACCAGAGTGATACACTTGGCAACATTTAAAGTGATTTATTCTACAGTATTTTGTAATTTCATGTTATAATGAATATCGTATTTTGGAACCGTTGACATTCCACGAGAAAGACCTTTTGTTAAGGTTCCGTACAAAAAATAAAAAAAAACGGAACCCCTAAAGGATCACTCGTGCGTCTGTCTGTCTGTCCGTTCGTCTGTCACAGCCAATTTGCTCCGAATCTACTGGACCAAATCAAGTGAAATTTGGTAGGATGGTGTAATCCTATGACCCAAACCCAGATGTGCAAACAAATTTTTTTTTTATATAAGAGTATTTTCGGGGGACAAATTAGGATATTTTAAAAAAGTTTTGCAATCTTACTGTGTCACATATCAAATGAAAGGGCTCGTTATGGGGATCTCAAATATATTTTTGTTATTATTGTAAAATAAATAGTTTTGATTTTATTCATGAAAGAAGACGAAAATTTACTGACACTGATTGGTTAACTGGTAGAGAATGCCGTGTGGCATTAAGTCCACCTATGTACTACCACTCTTGTACATGAAGATTAAATAAATAAATAAAATTGTCCGTTCTGAGCCTAAAATTTTGAAAACAAAAATACAAAATATAGTTCATTGCTTTTAGATTACAGGAAAACCAATAAGAATTCTATCAATTGAAAATAAAGTGGTAAACTCAATATAATACGTTCACTTACTGAAAATAGGCATTGTACGGAACCCTCTCCACGCGAGTTCAACTCGCTCTTGGCCGGCGTTTTTTTGCTTTTTTTCGGTCATTCATTGTTGGCTGTGACTGTACTGTACACATGTTACTTGGTTCGTTGTTCACAACAAAGTAAAGAACACCCACTAAATATTTTCGGGCAAATAAATACTGTATAGAGGGTGTTACAAATAGCTCATGCTGTATTATTCGCTAGGCTGTAGCTACGGCCGGCTAACGAATCGGAATAAAGTATCCTTTTCTATTATTTAGGGGTAATCCGCGGTCTGCAGGAATGGGGATATTTAGTAGGAACGATACATTTTCGATACGATGTGCGTAGTCAGAGGAATACACGTCGTTTCTAAATAGAGCCAAGACAAATTAGAGTGTCTGACCAAAGCTTCGGCTTCAGCCACCTTCGGATTCACCTAAAATCAAAACTTGCACCTGGTGACGTAATGCTTTCTGTTACCTATAAAAGATAATTAATATCATAACTTCTGTATTGTTCAAGATATACTCGTAACACTAGTGCGCCTGAATGTACACTATTGAATTTACAGTTTTTAACTAAATTATTCTTATTCTTAACCTCCGGCCGAAAAAACCGTTATTGGCCAAACTTTCAGCTTCGGTCAAAATAGGCCGAAACCGAAAAGAACCGAAATTTAACAAACTGTTTCAAAAAACTACATTTGTCAATTTCTTTGGGAACCAGTAAGAACCAGTGCACCAAGTCGTTCACTAAAAAAGGTCCATACAAACCGCACGGCTGAACAAATTATTATTAAACACACAATACACACTTTTCTCGGGCACGGTCGGTCGTTAAATAAATTAGCCACCAGTACCCCACCCAGGGGTAGCTACCGGCACACCGGTGGGTGCTTTTGCATTTTTTAGTACTAAACATGTTTGAGAAGGAAGTGTAAAAGTGGACACAAAAGAATTCACGTGGAAAACGGTTTATGGAATTGACACCCAGACACGCGTCTGTAACGTTGAAAACAAGCAAAATTGGAAGCGAAATTGACTTCAGTTGTGTTGTGGTTTCAACTTTTCAATTCAAATAAAGCTAGCTATTTAGCCGTGGGTTATTTGTTGCCATTTAGAGTACTCTATCTCCGAACTTATTCATGAAATCAAGAAAAAGTTTTGTCATGAATCATACAATCATTGACAGTCATTACAGGCAGTCTTACCAAGTGGTATGCTATCAATTGTAGATCTTTGACAGTCGTTACAGGTAGTCAATGGCCCGAAAGTATGACAACCAGTCTTACCAAGGGGTTTCGTATTAGCCAGTACTAACTGGGTTGTGGAGGTCAGATAGGCAGTCGCTCCATGTAAAAGACACTTAGACTGAACGCCAACCCGATCATAGTTGCGTAAAGGACGGGATTGGAAGGTTGGGGAAAATAGTTGAAGATAATGATGACTCAGAATTGCTATGTGCGGGGTAATTGCATAAATATCGTGGTGGTTTGTTCAATTATTTACACACTTACGATGGAAACTCTGGTCTTTCATTGTTAGGGTTCCTGAAGAGTAACCAACAAGACACTGTTTTAAATAAATAAAATGCTTTTTATTCAGACTAAGTCCATTTGGTTAGTACAACACACAACTTAGAAACTAGTGTTAGTACTTAGTTAAGTTAGTGTGGAGGTGGTGTGTTGGTGTTAGTGTGTGTGGTGTGTGTGGTGTTAAGCTAGTAGTTTTAAGCTTTCACGGTTTAAAACTAAACTTATATTGTCACATACGGGATATCTTCAGTGATTATTATTTATCCCGTAAGTGACAATAGGCGAGACGACAAAAAAAAACGAATTAGTCCGTCAGTTAGATTATCAAAAAATATTTGACCCGTGTTTTTTCTTTTGCTACGTAAACCAAAATTGTTGAAGATATGACGCTTTTAAAATTCTCAATACGTCACGCCTAGGTATAATTTTTACCTAGTTCTGACGTCACGGACCCCACTCCCGACTTTTGATGCGTTTTATCTTTGTCAATATTCATTGATTTAGAAAAACAAAAAATACGTGTCCATTAATTTCCAATACTCTACCTGACGGACTAAATAGATTTGCAATTTTTTGATACTGTCGTCATGCCTATTTAAGTTTGACTAACGAGAGTTCTATGGTTCCAAGGATATATCCCAATACATAATGTATCAAATGTCGGTATAGCCCATTGAGCCGCGTGCCCATTAGCGGACATTATCGTGTAATATATTACGGCAGGACATGACGACAATAGGACTGAGGAGTTTCCTCGAACAATCACTCCAGGATCTATTGATCAAGGTTGTAATTAATTTCGTGTTTTTTGTTGAGAATTGTTCGAAGACTGAGAGTCTTGAGAACAATTGCTGAACGTATGTACTTCAGCGAGAAGGTATTATTTTAATTCATCGGGTTTACCTTGTGGAAATTAGGAGTTCGTGGCTAGATAATAACAGCCACTCGGATCAATCTTCAGGTTAAGCCGCGCTTGCCAAGGTTGGTCTGTAGATGGGTGACCACCCATTACATACCAAGTTTCTTCCGTACCTCGGAAAGCACGTTAAGCCGTTCCGGCCGTCCCGGCTGTCATTTCTAGATCTTTAACAGTCGTAACAGGTAGTCAGTGGACCAAAAGTCTGACAACCAGTCTTACCAAGGGGTATTGTATTACGGAGTACTAACTGGGTTCTGGAGTTCAGATAGGCAGTCGCTACATGTTAAATACAGGCATTCAGCTGCGTCCGGTTAAACTGGAAACCGACCCCAACATAGTTGGGAAAAGGCAATGGTGATGGCAGATGATGAGATGAGTTCTTAAAAAACTGCTTTATTTTTTATATATTAATATTAGCTTAATGATGACCTGGTGGCCTACCATGACATCTTAAAGCAGGGTCGTTTTAATCTTGTTCCAGTGTAGGAAAGAGATGGCGCTAGACGTCCTCTACAGCTCCGTCTCTTACCTACACTGGAACAAGATTAAAACGATCCTGCTTTAAGACGTCATGGTAGGCCACCTTGTGTAAATTAATAATCGCTGCATGTAGGCCCTTGCAATAAAAATACCAAGGGATTTACTTTGGCTAACTTAGAATGGAAATTGTCATGACAAAGAGTTTTGTTATATTATGAACACAGAACTCCAGTCTTTGTTAAAGAGTATCGTGTATCCGGTTACTGGATTTCAGAGGTGCAGTAGAAAGTAGCTCCATGTAAATAAAATACTGAAAGATGACCCCTCAAATTAGTTACGAGGTCGAATAACGAATAATTATTTAGATGTTAATTATATATGTAACCAAAACTAAAAATATTGTACAATGTTACAGGGATCTTTTATAATAATCATAAGAACTGACCTTTAACTTATTTAATCTTTTAATTTTGACATTTTATATTTTATTTGACAAAATATATTGTATTAATTTAAATTTTATTTTGTCTAGTTATAATAGTATTATTTGGCTCTGATTATTTGATTTCAAAGTAACATTTATTAACTAGGTAAACTAAGTTATCTATCGTTGTGTTTGATGCAAATAAATTAAGTATTATTATTTCACCTGTGACAAACAATAAATGAATTTGAATTAGTTGGGTAAACGCTAGCAGATAATGATAAAAAGGACATTATTTGCTATCTACTACTTGGATTGGGTGAGCTGCGTCAGCCGCATACACGATGACCGCTTGGCAAAAGTCTCCACATGGTGGGTAACGGGAGATGCGACGGTGCCGCCGAAACCGGCCCAGAAAGAGGTGGAGAAATGATCTGTCGGCTAATTCACGTAACTAAAAAAGTGCTGTTGCAGTGCAGTTGCAGTTAAGTTTCGATCAAAACGCTTTTCGTATTCTCCACCGCTGTCAGACACGCTCGCGTCAAGTTCGCGTCACGCAAGCGCAATAACGGCATTCTACTGTTGCGCGTCTTTTGTGCGTGCTTCGGAACGCAACATGATCGATATTCTACTAAGTAAGAAAAAGCACTAAAATCTATGCTGGGGTATTATAATATTTTTATAATATATTAATAATATATTAATATATATTAATAATATATTAATATATAATATATTAATAATATATTAGTATAATTCGGATTCATTGAAATGTAATCAATTCTATTCGATCATTCAGTGAGTAATATTTTTTCACTCATATGGCCACACCATAAGTAAGTTTGGTAGAGTTTGGCTGTCGTACAGTTGACGTGCAGTTCACGCGCAGCTTACGCACAGTTCAAAGATTACAAGAATACCGTTTATCACTCGAACTTGAACTTAACTGCAACTGCACTACAACTTCATCGGCGCGTCATAAAATTACGTGAATTAGCCCTCTGGACGCGTACCGCGAAGGCTGGTTCCAGGAGGCACGGATAAGAGCTCATGGAGTAGTGGCTCACCCAGCAGTGGGACAGTACAGGCTGACAACACCAAAAAAAAATTCTATCACTTGCCACGGCTTTAAAGCGACTCTATTAATAGGGGGAACCAATTTAATTCCGCATCCCGTAGAAACGGGTCCCTTCGAAAAAAGAATCAACAAAATGACAGATTTCTTTTGTTCATCTGCCATTTCGTTGATTCTTTCTTCGAAGAATACCGTTTCTACGGTGGTCATGCTACGCGGGCAGGATTATCATCAGTTTGACTAAAGCCTAAATTAAACCTACGTAGGGACTAAATACGACGTATGCTACATTGGGCACCCGCTTTAACGGCACCTGAGGTAATGGTACCTGAGGTATTTATTCCACATACGGCACCTATCAATATTTTTCGCAGGTGCCATTAGTGGAATAGTTTTTTTTTTTTTTTTTTTTAAGTTCAACAAGATAAACTAAGAATAGTACTGCGTGTGATCGACAACAGGAAACTGGTTCGTTTGGCTACTGATTGATTGTTGGCGCGAGATACTAGGCATTTGTCTCAGGCATCCAATGAACGCAATCGGTATGGGTAAGGTGCTAGTTATAGGAGAGAGCGGGTTTTTTACCCGACTTTGGCAAAGCCGAAAGTAAGGGTTATGATTTTAGCAGTCTATGTAGGTATGTATGTATTTAAGTATGCTCCTCCGTAGCACCTAAACTATTCATCCGATTTTAATGAGTAAGGTGTCAATCGATTCGTTATTATAGCCCGGGTAAGACAGGCTGCAGCGGCAGCCCAGTGGTGGTGGCCCCGATTTATGAACACTCCCTACAACCTTCCCAGACGTCGGGGGCTACCACGTAGCCCCCGGCCACCGTCAGCGCGGGCCTGTGGACGGTGGGCTATGGGCTAGCTCGCCGTCCGTCCGTCAAATGACGACAGGCCGTGTCGACGGCGCGTTCGTGTTCCATGCGCGCCTCAAAGAGAGTCAGCAATAGGAAGGGGTCCGCAAGGACCGATGCCTGCCGGGGTTGCGGGACTGTTCGAAAGAGATACCGTGGCCCCGGAACACAAAGGGCGATGAAGGAACATGGATGGGTTTTAGTCAGTAAAAGTCTGACACTCCCTCCTGCTCCGCCCAGAGCGGGAGAAGTCATTTGATGATTTCCTATCCAAAAAAAAAAAAAAGGCAGGCGCATTACTTTGTGTAATTTATTTCATCACCACTGCTCTCAAATCTGTGAAGGAAAACATCGAGAGGAAACCGGCATGTCCTAGAACCAAAATATTCGAAGACATGTGACATCTACCAAACCGCACTAGGCCCGCGTGGTGGATTATAGCCCATTCCCTCTCATTGAGAAGAGGCCGTGTCCCAGCAGTGGGAACATTATGGGCTGATGATGATGATGATGATGAACTAAGGCCACATTTTCACCGATTTCAAAAATAGGAGTAGTCGATTTTGTCTTGTAAACCCCGATTTCAATTAGAGCGTTATTTTTCAGTAGTCGGGGTTTTTAGTTGTAGTATACGACACAAATTCTTGTTTTGTTTTTTTCTTGTTTAGCCTATTCTATCCCACTGGGCAAAGGCCTCTCCCAATTCCTTCCATGAACTCTTTCCCGTGCCTCTTTTTCATGTCAACGTTGGTCACTTTCTGGGACTAGGCAGTACAATATGAATTGCCACGACAAAGCATTCTTAGGCTGTATTCAAAAGAGCGGGATTTAGCAGTGACGTCTAGAAATAAGCGATTTTATATTAATTTTGAATGATTATTGTTTTTTTAATGAAAGGTTTTAGTTATTGTTTTAATTTTATTAGTGTTTCCGTTTTGAGGGGTAAGTGCTGAATAAATGAGTGATTGAAAGATCGAAAGAAATCAAAAAAATATTGATTCGTCGCAAGAGGTTGGTCGTGGATTGGACGGCTCATGGCTCGAAAGGTGGTAGGTATAATTTGATAAATAGTTGTAAGACGGTACGCCCGGCGACCAAACAACAAGTTTATGCGGATCTCTCACTGTACGGGAAACCTATACAAAGCGAGGCCATGTTATACTGGAAGTTATAGCTTAATGTGACGCTGCGTATACAATGTGCATGATTATTTAACTCCGATTAAAATATCGTTGCGGGAGATAAGCAGTAGGTTAGCTTCAAAAAAACGACCGAAACGCTAACGTAATTCACCGAGCGCCCCTTCCCCACCCGTAAGGATACTTCAAGGTGCGAACAGACTGAGAATCGCGCGCGCCGCGTCATTTTCTTAACGATAAACCACACAGTACACCCGATAGTGGCAACCCTAGCCCTGATAGACAGTAGGCATTAAATTCAAGGACACGTCCGAGTCTCACTACTGCTTATCTTTTTACTGTGATATTAGGTAGGGACCATATTAGGTAAATCTTTCATGCGCTACGGGCCACGCACACGCACTTGTCCAATTCTATTTTTTAGGAAAAAAATTGTATAGAAAACCCATTTGCTCATAATTTACACCACACATACCAACGGGCTGTTTCTCGTCGTTGTCAAAAATAGCAGTTGGTTTAATTGTGGACTATTTTCGTGCGAGCTCGTTTGATACGCACTCGATACGCATATCGAACGCTCTCACTTATATCGACGCACGATTTACTGCCCGCTTTCTGTTTTTTACCCGACTGCGCCAGAAGGAGTGTTATTCATAGATTTTTTTTTTAAACATGTGTTAGTAGATGTATCGGTAGTTTTATTTGTATATTTATGGAACTAGCCATGAAGCAGGTGTCTAAGCCGATGGCAAGTGACCAACTGCCTAACCAGACGCATCGCAATAAGTTGTGGTCTTAGTCCCAAAGCTGAAGTGTATCCTTTAATTGCAAGGCGTAAACAGACCCTTCAAGAAGTCGATAAAAAAGCATTCTGTTTATCATAGTTAGTAACTCCAAGAAAAAAATATTGTGGGGAAAATACTCTTTTTTGGAAGTGAAAAATCACGGTTTACGATAGGAGATGTAACACACTCAAAACATTATGCTAATAGGAGCATTGAATAGTACAGGGGTCAGGGGTATTTAAAGTAAAAAAAAAAGACTTGTATAACAAAAAAATAATTAACCTCCAACTTCTCCGTCTAGAAGGTTCCGTATGGTCCAAAAAACTTAAGATCGCGATGACGGGGAGCGTTTTGGCTTCGCAAAGGGTCGTTTTACAACCAATGTCTCGGTACCCTTTAAACCCGAACACAGAAACACTGCTTGGTGGCACAAATTGACATGACTAGTTCTTTCCCGAACGATCTTCTTTGAACTGTTCACGTTCTACTGTTTAATTTTGTAACGACTATTGTTTTCTTTTACAAATAAAATACTATAAACATTTACGATACATCATTTGCCTAGCCTTTTCCCAACAATGTTGGGGTCGGTTTACAGTCTAACCGGATGCAGCTGAGTTTTAGTATTTTACATGGAGCGACTGCCTATCTGAACTCCACAATAGCACCACAATTACTGAACATCTGATATTCAAAAACCCATACTATATTCAAGAATGGTAATCTAGCGCAGAACTTCATAAATTGTATGCAATATAATAATTTCTACAAAATACGGTATAAAAGTAACAGCATTTTCAATAGCGCACCAGCTTAAAAATACCACAACACCCATTTGTCGCTTCGACTTTATAACGAACAGCAATACAAAACATTTCTCTTTATTTCTTTCTTCTCTATAATACTTGCTGGCTGACGACAAATATAAATGTCTTTTTAAACGTACGCTTCTACAATTCGTGCACAGAATAATACAGAAGCCTAGTTCCATATATCAAGCGAACACGCACGCACACATAGACACGCTACACGTACGGTCGAACAAGCTATTTGGTTTGCAGTTTAACCCACAAATTACATTGTAAAATGTAAACCAAATGGCTTGTTCGACCGTACAGCGAGTGCAAGCGCACTTGCTTGTGGAAGCCATTTTGATTAGAGATCGCTGTAACGCTTCTGTGTGCGTACGCCTGCTTCCGAGCGTTGTTAAATACCATCTACTTCGCTTTTTCCCAACTACATATATATATATGTCAGGGTCGGGTTCCAGTCAAACCAGGTGCAGTTGAGTTTCAGTATTTTACTTGGAGCGACTGTATCTGACCTTCACAACTCGGTTAGTATTGCATGGGTAATGCGATACCCGATGGTAAAACATGACGACCTGTTACGACTGTCAAAGATTTATAAATTATATCCGGGACCCACGGCGGCACGAAGGAAACTCAGTATGTAATGGACACCACACCTAACACAGAATTTGCAAGCACTGCTTAACTTTAAAGATCTTGATCGTGCAGCTGTTGTCACTTCTCGAAGTTGTATAAAGTTGTACTACTGTGTCATTCTATGGTTCGCGGGTTGATTTACCGAGGACACGAGGAGTCACGAATTAGTTTTTTGTTATTACAAGATTTCCGTTGTCACGTGCGTTCTTAATTATGTTATTTTTGGAAGTGTGAGTGTGGTCAGGATTAGAATGTGATGTGTTAACATGAGATGCCGTGGGTTAGGTCCGCTGAGCGGACGCGGAGCGTTCGAAGGTTAACTTATTTTTGAACTGTATTGGCGGGGATTCTAAAATAGTATACATGATGTTAAATAATTTCCATTTTTTATTTACACATAATGGCAAATTTTTTGACCAGTATGTACAATTTTTCTGATAAAACCAGACGATTTCTGATAGATTTGAGTTTATTAAAATGATATAGGAAGAACAGAAGTGTCTGATGAGATGACGAGTAATAGAGAAGTATGGAAGAAGAAGACATGCTGCGCTGACCACAAATGAATTGGGATAAGGGCAGGACTCTCTCTACGCGGCGTATTTACTTGTTTCCGATGATTTAAAAAAAAATCAAGGTACCTAACCATTAAAAGTAATGTAATCAACCAATTGCAGCCTGCACAAAACATTTGCTTGCACATACCAGGTTATACATGATAGTCTTATTCGTATCTTTCTCGCAATCTTCTGTTTATGTCTACAATAAAGCTAAGGCCGTGGAGATTTTATTTCAAAAATCTAGAGATGCTAGAAAACTTCCAGAACAGTGAAATTATACTAAAACCCGAGCTAACAGTGCATATCACAACACACGAACTTGTCAGAAGCCAGGCGAGCGGCGTGACATTAGCGAACGCCTCTTGTGAGATCAGTGCGGTGTATGGCATAGGCGGAGGCGGCAGCGAGTTGAATCAACGCGGTACATTTGGGTTATCACAGCGTTTATTGAGCCCGAAAATATGTGGACAAAGTGACCTATGTGCTACCACCGACGATCGTACAGGATGTTTTGAGCGAACTACATACAACCCGGTTACATTTTCTCTGAACCTGGCGTCGATGACTTTTTCTAAATTCTGTCGTGTCAGCGACACGGAGAAGAAGACAGCGTATAGCGGAGAAACTCCGCTGTTTAATTTCGTCGCGGGATCCAATACAGCTAAATATTTTCTCTGGGACTTCGTCGAGCTTCATTGTCTCGGCGCTTTTCTGGTGGTCGCCACTGATGATTCTGGCTTTCAGGAGAAACAGTGGTGCGGCGGTGACCTCTCGCTTCTGGCCTTGGTTCAATCCCTGGTCCGGAGCGAGACGGAATGGGACGCCGTCGCCTCCTTCTGCTAAGCAGTAATGCTAGAGGATGTGGCGGAACGTGAGAGGGAGAGAACCTCACGTCCCGGCCGCCGCGGGAGACGCCCCGGGCGTCGGGGGCCACTGTAGGCTCGGGCTTGTGGACGGAGAGCTATGGGCTAGCTCGCCGTCCGTCCGTTTCATGACGACAGACCGTGTCGACGGCGCGTTCGTCTTCCACGCGCGCCTCATAGAGAGTCAGCAAAAGGAAGGGCCAAAGCCTGCCGGGGCTGTGGGACTGTTCGAAAGAGATACCGTGGCCTCGGAACACAAAGGGCGATGAAGGAACATGGATGGGTTTTAGTCAGTAAAAGTCAGACACTCCCTCCTGCTCCGCCCAGAGCGGGAGGAGTTATTTGATGATTTCCCATCCGAAAAAAAAAGGAGAAACAGTGGTCTGGGATTAGTGTTGCGGCCTTGTTGATTAGCGTTACTGCGTTGTTGATTAAAAAAGGATGATATCGCTATCACTCATAACGTACACCAGCTCAACCATAAGCTGCACGTTTATTGTGCTTCAAGACAGGGTTCGGATGGGATTTCAAGATTCACGCCGCATCGCCTCCTTTTATAAAAACATACAGTGTGCACTCGAGTCACGCTGCATCGCGTTCGGTTCTAAAGCTGCGCTTACACTGGCAATTTCTGAAGAATTTATTGCCCGGCGACAAATCTAATACGTTTATTTTTGCACAAAAGGGAGGAGAGGGTTGAAACTGTGGCTATATTTATGTTAGTAAAAATAATTAAGTTTAGATAGATGAAGGGATTTCGTATTACCCAGTACTGACTGGGTTGTGAAGGTCAGATAGGCAGTCGCTCCATGTAAAATACTTATATTTAGCTGCATCCGGTTAGACTGGAAGCCGACCCCAACATAGTTGGGAAAAAGCTACGCAGATGATGAGATGAATTCTTAAAAAAATGTTGCCCCACGAAAAGGCAAAGGTATTTTCCCAAACAGAGAAACCATGGATATCAGCGGGTTGGAACTTAGACTTATTTGAATAATAATTAAGTCCAAATTTCCGTAACTGTCGGCATCTCAATAAATTGCTGGTTGTCTTCTTGCATCAGCAATTTAAGTTGCTTGTGTAAACGAACCTTAAAATAGTATACAGTGAGTCAGTAACTAAAGTGTACATATACTAGTGTTGAAATAACATTCCCAAAGTAGACTATTGTACAGAGTCTCCTTTGGGAATGTTATTCTGACGTTTTATCTGTTAAGTTTTAATTTTATTTCTTTGTGAAGTTGGATGCATCTTGCTAAATGAAGCTTTTACTAAGATTGCATTTTCTATTGCTGTTTTTATTTAATTTTGCTTGTTACCCGACTACGGTGAAGCCAAAAGGAAGGGTTATGATTTTAGCAGTCTATGTATGTATGTACTTGTACCTATAATTTACTTATGTTCATCCGTAGCGCCTAAACTATTCATCCGATTTTGATGAATAAGGTGTCAATCGATTCGTTATTATACCCCGGGTAACACAGGCTACAATTTAACCAGCTTCAACAATAGGAGGAGTCGATTTTACCTTGTAAACCCCAAATTAGAGCATGATTTTTCAGTAGTCGGGTTTTTTAGTTAGTACGAGTATACCACACAAATTCTCGTTGACTAGATGTTTTATGTTACTCAATAACTCGGTTGAGGAAGACAGATCGGTGAAGAGCCGCTCCATGTGGAATGCTGGAATTCGGCTGCATTCGATTAGACTGAAAACCGACCACAACATTAATTTCTGTTGCTATAGTATAAAGTAAGAGCTAGTGTGCAAACTGAATTATTATCACAGAACAGATAAAAGAAGTTAAAATGGAAATAGTTGTTGATTATGTTAGAAAGCACACAAATAAACAACTCACACTTAGATCGCGAGCTTGCTATTGTATTCAATAGCAAGCTCGCGAACTGAGTGCACGTGAAGCACAGTTTTGCGTAAGTGTGACAATTCACTGTGCTTGACGTGCACTCACACACGCCAATGTTACGGTGACCAATGAGCAATCGATTGACGTATGAGCGTTCACTTGAATGAGCGAGCGGTGCGCCTGCCCCGTCCACAAGGCCATTCTAACCTCTTTTATCCGTTCTGTGATTATTATTGTCAAAGTACTAAAATTCAGTGTCAATCACAAGCTTAGCTTATAAGGTTCCCACTGCTGGGACACAGGCCTCCTCTCCGTGAGAGCGTGTGGGCCGAAATCCACTACGCGTATCCAGTGCGGGTTGGAAACAATCACACAGCTACGTTCAATTACACTTCAATTAATTTGTGTTTATGCCTTGAAAATAGACAGCAAATTACCACCAATACAATAAAATGGCAAACCACAATCTTAAAAACGCAAAATAATACGCAAATAACAATGATCGTAACCGTAACGTATCATTAACCTGAAATACGGCGTATCATTACAGTCGGATTCATTCGAGCGTTTTATTGCACGGAGTAGCCAATCAATGGAGTGTTAAAGCTACTTCAAAATGAATGTTGTGGACCAACACTGGGTTTTTTAATGAAGTATTAGAAGTTGAGTATTTTTCAAACTCTAGCATTAGTGTTTTATTTTGTTTTATTTTTTTTTAATTTCTTTGTCTTCCAGTTTAAGAAATAATCAAGAAGAATTTGACAGGTTCTAAACTTTGTATTCTCAGTACAAAAACCGGGTATAAATTAGTATTAATTTTGACAGTTTCGAAATAAGTAATACACGTATAGTCAAACTGTATTGACAGGTGCCTTGCTGTCAAAATAACAAAGCCACATTATCTCCTAATATTGCTTCACCATATAAAACATTATGAATTATGAATGTTACGAACAAAAAGTAGTTATCCCGTTTTACCGTATTTTAGTTGTATCCTCCATTCATTCATACTCTGTGTTTTCATCCAACATATCGTAAAAGCAATTGAGTCGTATTGGCAACTTTCCGAAATACGCAGCCCAAAGTGATAATTTGTCGTTTGTTCCATATAAATTACATTTTACAAACGCTTCTGTGTGAACAACTGCAGTAGTAAATACGTGATTCTTGTTTGAAAGCTGTTGCAAAAGTGAATGAACAGTTGTGCGTGACAGTGTATTTTGTGTTACTATATTTTGTGTTGCATTGTTTCTTTTTGTGAGTAGAAAATATATGAATGGTAATCTTACACACACACAAATCACTTATCACATATTTTTGTCCTCGTATTTGCGTCCTAATTAAATTAAATGTTCTTGTGTGTGTGTGTGTGTTCTTTGCAGCTATCCTTATATTCTGTATTATAATCTATTTATTTATTTATTTATTTAAACTTCATGTACAATAGTGGTACATAGGCGGACTTAATGCCACAAGGCATTCTCTACCAGTCAACCTTTGGGTTAAATAGGAAAACATAGTGATAGGGTACAAAGTAATGTCTAAAAAAACTTTTTGTTAACGAGAGTTCAGATTTAGATTGATACTAATACACATATCTTGCTCGTATTCATTGTTAGCCCTGCTTTTTTTTTTTTTTTTTTTTTTTAGAAATAATTGGAGGGAAATAGAGGAGGCCTATGTCGCAAGACAGCCTGACCTGGTAGCTGATTAGTTTTAAGTTAAAGTATTACTAGTTTATGTATTAAGAAGGTCAGAGTAAAATAAAGGCTATTTTTATTTTATTTTATTTTAATACACTTAAACAGATAAAATAAACTAATAGATATTTTAACAAATACCAAAAATTAAAAAGAAGATAACAAGAAACCTAATAATTATTATTATGACGATTTCAAATTGAGAGCTATTTATTCTGACTTAAATAGTAGTTACGAACTTTTCTTTTGAAAGTAAAATTTGCTTTCAGCTTTTCAGCGTTCCAGAGCTTTATAGCAGAGATAGCGTAAGAATTTGACATGAAGCCTGTACGGTGTGGAGGAATTTGGAGGAGTAGGTTCTTTGAAGCTCGAAGGTTACGACTATGAGAACTGTCCAACACTTTGAAATGAGTCATAATATTATTTAAAAAACAAAAACAGATACATGAATTCTGATACGTAAAATACAGAAACACAGATCTTCTGCTCTCTGTGTACGCGTACTTTTTACCCAAGTACGGCAAACCCAAATGGAAGGGTTATGATTATAGCAGTCTATGTATGTATGTATTTACGTATGTTCCACCGTATCCGATTTTGATGCATAAGAAAGAAAAGAAAAGAAAGAAAAAGCATTTATTATCCCGCACGGGACAAAACACAAATAAAAATGGTTGAACCAACACTACAACTAATAAAAATTAGACAAAGAGAAAATAAAACAAGGGAATCGATATCAATTGATTCGATATTATGGCCCGGGTAACATAGGCTACATTTTAACCGACTTCAACAATAGGAGGACCCTATTTTACCTTACAAACCCCGATTTTAATTACAGCGTGATTTTTAAGTAGTCGGTTTTTCAACACAAATTCTTGTTCCTCCCTCAAAAACTGCACAAAAATATCTTTTCACCCACATAATGATAGAAAGCAATCGCTCTCAACATTAACGGCAGTCAATCGAACTGATTGATTGAGTACTATCAATCACAATTGAGCTGAGCTAGCAATTTTGAACGAACTACTGAGCAATTTTGTGGGAACTAGCGTAAACAGTCGTGTCACTCATTCGTCCAGTGCGAGATGATTCGACGCTTTGTGACAAGTGAGAGAAATGTTTTAAGGCTAAGCTGTCTCTTTGTGTTGAGAGGAGCTCGTGGCTAAATAATAACTGCCGCTTTGGTCGATCTTAAGGTAAAACCGCGCTTGCCTAGGTTGGTCCGTGGATGGGTGACCGCCCATTACATACCAAGTTTCCTCCGTGCCTCGGAAACATGCTAAGCAGTTGGTCCCGGCTGTCATTTGTAGATCTTTGGCAGTCGTTACAGGTAGTCAGTGTCCCAAAAGTTTGACAATCAGTCTTACCAAGGAGTATCGTTTTACCCAGTACTAACTCTGTTGTGGAGGTCAGATAGGCAGTCGCTCCATGTAAAATACTGGTATTCAGCTGCATCCGGTTAGACTGGAAGCCGACCCCAACATAGTTGGGAAAAGGCTAGGATGATGTCTCTTTGTCTTGATATAACGACTGATCCTGTTTCTAAAGTCCTTATACACACTCTCTGTTATTTGAATACGAGTATTACAGAAAGTATTGAGAGAAGTGTAAGAGGTAGGAAGTGGAAGGCATTTGCCCTGCATTGGCACAGGCTTGCAATATCCTAAACGCCTAAACCACTGAACAGATCATCCTGACATTTTGCATGTGTCAAGTGTACAGAAACGAACATACATACCTTTCATCCTGAAAAAAAGTACTGTTCCCGAAGAAAACAACAATTACGTTCTTATGGTAATAGCTGGCGCTACGTGTCTTTCGAATAATGATTGAATTATATTATTACAAACAGAGTGCAACCGAATCATGTATACAGTCTGTAAACGAACCCTTCAAGAAGCCGTCAACCAAGCATTCTGAACATCAGACTACGCAAAAAATATTGCTGGAAAACGACATTTTTTGTGGGGTGAAAAATCACGTTTTACGGTAGGACTCAGTGTCTACTCAAAATATTGTGCTGATAGATGCGTTGAATGCGTTGATGCGTTAGCCGTGTGGTATCCGGCAGAGCGGAAGTAGTATAAGGCGACTAATGTCTGAGGCAGAACACCCTGCGCCTCCGTAGACCAGAGAATGGGCAGCAGCGTTTTTCTGTTAGTCTTTCATCACTGCGATCTCCAATCCGCCTGCCAAGTGTGGAGATTACGGCAAATTCCTCCCATCATGGGAGAGGCTTATGTCCAGCAGTGGACGTTATGGGCTGTTGTTGTAGATGCGTTGAATACTACAGGGGTCGGGAAGGTATTAAAAGTAAAGCTATAACATTAAAACGTTGTATTTAAAATAAAATTTGCGAAAATGTTGGACCCTAATATCTCCGTAACTAGAAGCTATCGCAATGTCGGGAACAACAAGTGTCTTTACGAGGCTTTGTTAGGTTACTTTTACACCCATTATAACAGTACAGAGGTAACACTTATTTAAACAGTGTTCAAGAAACACTATTGTGTTTGTGTTTCTAGAAATCGAATCAACAATACTATCGAATAAATACATTCCTTTATAGACACAATTAGTGGTCACAAATTTTATTACCAAAAATTATGAGACCATTCTCAAATCTGCTGAAATAACCGAAAATATTGCAAAAAAATAATCTTCAATAAATCGCCAATCAATTCCTGTTCATTACCATACTTAATAAGGCTATTTCAGATAAAATATTCCGGAAAAGAAAATCTAATAAAGCAGGAAAGAATTATTCTAATATTAGAAACGTAGCGTTCGGAATCAGAGTGATAAATACGTTTTAATATTCTGAATATATTACTCGTAGCACCATCGGAGGGGAAATTTGATTGCGAACGTTTTTAAAGAAAATGAGAGGAGCTCGTGGCTAAATAATAACAGCCACTCGGGTCGACCTTTAGGTTAAGCCGTGCTCGCGTAGGTTGGTCTGTGGATGGGTGACCACCCATTACATACCGAGTTTCCTCCTTGCCTCGGAAAGCACGTTAAGCAGTTGGTCCCGGCTGTCATTTGTAAATCTTTGACATTCGTTACAGGTAGTCAGTGGCCCACAAAGTCTGACAACCAGTCTTACCAAGGGGTATCGTATTACCCAGTACTGAGTTGTTAAGGTCAGATAGGCAGTCACTGCATGTAAAATACTGGTATTCAGCTGCATCCGGTTAGACTGGAAGCTAACCTCAACATAATCAGAAGATGCTGCTTTTTGTCTAGGCAGATGACGTCTTTTATGAAAATAAAATACGTAAAGATTGTTCCTTTAAGTAGAGCAATAATTTCGGAAAGAAAGAATGGAGTTCTTTTATGATAAATGATAAATGATGTTTATTTTGCAAGTAGGTTTTTACAAACACTTTTACACGTCATTTTTTTTTTTTAAACTAGATGGGGCCGGTGTTTCGTACCTGACTACTCTGAGAAGAAACAGCCGAAACAAACTCAGAGGTCATAGTCTCTTTTGAAGTCCAGACATAATTTTGATCAATTCACATGAGGACTATGCAGAATAGTGTCTGAGATGGTCTTTTGAAGAAAGAACCACACAGATTTGAGTGGACCTGTCCAGTCAGTGCAAGCATTTGTCAGTTATCGTGTAGCTCGACTTATAACTCAAGGAGCTCAACGAAACGGCGAACAATACCAAAGAAAGGACATTTGGGTAGGTCGCTTATAGTACTCAAACTGCCAGACAGTTGTGGGAAAAAAAAAGAAAACAAATAAAAATATATAAAAATGAAACCCACATGGTCCCCACATTCACAATAATCAAATAAAATTAATAATAATTTACAAAATCAATGTCAATAAAATTAACAAAAATCATATGTCAATAATAATAAAAAAGTAAGATACGAAAATATTCCTGTCAAGTCAGTAGGTAAATGTAACATAAAATAAAATAAAAAAGTAAAAAATAATAAAATACTTTTGATACTGTTACTTTTTGATAATGTAATTGAGGTGGACTTAGGTATTTTGGGCTGAGGGACTGTTCGAAAGAGATACCGTGGCCCCGAAACAGAAACGGCGATGAAGGAACATGGATGGGTTTTAGTCAGTAAAAGTCTGACACTCCCTCCTGTTCCACCCAGAGCGGGAGGAGTCATTTGATGATTTCCCATCCGAAAAAAAAAATATTTTTATGGTCGCAAGATCATTAAGGCCTAGGTTTGATTCCTGGGTCGGGCAGACAGTTACTGGGTTATTCCATCAGGAATTTCTCAGTAGTAGTCACAGTCTGGATTTGCTCTCGGTTGATGGCAATAGGCTCGCCCCTTATTACATGGAACTTAAACATAACTGGCGAAATGTGGGTGTACCATTAGGTACACCTCTGCCTATCCCTTCGGGGATTACAGGCGTTATGTTATTAACGAAATTACTGACTAATTCACCGACAGCAACAAAGTAAAACAAATCAAAGCCACTATCACAAATCACAAAGTACCATCACTCCGGCACTAGAGGTACCTAGTGTCACTTCGCCAGTGCTATACTTAAAACCAACACAGACGTTCAATGATGTTTAGTACACTGTTAGAGACAGTAAACATTTTTTGCTACTGACTGTCTGACATTTATATTGTTTGGTTTAGAGAACTATTTAGTTTTGAGGAATTTTGGATGTGGTAATTAATAGTGGCCGTGAAAGTGTTTCGAATCAGTCATTTTATGGCAATGTGATGATGTTATGGACGAGGAGTTCATATTTTTATTTAATAATAAATACTTATCCTCAGGTTCAGGTTAAAGCGCTGACCACACCGCCAGCTAGACTAATTTCAATGACTCCTAGCAAAACCTTATTGACACTAATAGCCACTTTCTGAAGCCCTGATGACACAGCTAGAAGGCGTCGCGGCAGACCTCGTAGAAGATGGCAGAACGAGCAGTACAAAACCAATGACCAGTGGTCCACATTAGCCCTGGATCAAAACAACTAGAAGGCATGAGGAGAGAGCTTTGTCCAGCAGTGGGATGACGCAGGCTCAGTATCAATATCTAGAAAGCCTGTATAGTTAAGGTATGTTCAGGGCTAACCGTGATCCCTCTAGAATTTACGAGAAAGACACATTTTTATGACGGCTAATATTTCTGTACAAAAGATATAATTATTCCGAGCTAATTCCAGGAGTTATTTGCCTCTATTCTATGTACATTTTGACACACAGACAGGCTGACATCCAGTCTATTAGCTCAGCTAACTGAGAGCTAAATTTATAAGCGATCCGTCCGTATTATGAGACAGGAACATTCAAATAGGATTTTGATTTAAACTATAATCGTTTATTGCGAGATATAAAGAGTCGAGTATTATCTTCCTAGTACCAGAAATACGGAGACGAACGACACTCACGGACATAGCGGAAACGATAGGAAAAAGAAAGTGGAAATGGGCGAGCCATATAAGTACTGAATATGTCAGTGTCCCAAGTTGCCATGGCTGACCTATAAGTGTTTAGGTTAGCCGAAACAAGGAAAAACCTGTTCAGGTGGTTCATAGATGACTCTGCCCTGGAGTGTAAATGTAGTGTTGTTCCACAAATGATGGGACACTTGATATCGTGGTATCTTGATGCTGCTAAAAGTTCCAAACGCGTCGCCAAATTCTTAGGCCGATTTCATTTAGATTGTCATTGACACGCTATGAAGCAGCGGTGCCACAACAGGTCCACAATATGTGCGTACTAGTTTTACTGATCCTTTATACGCCCTATCTTTGCTTGCCCTCTCCCATCATTTTTCAGGTAAAAAATCTCCCCAATCTCTCCACAAGCCCCTCGTTACCAATTTCTAAAATTTTTTCCTTTAGAAATCGGCACGTCATCGCGAAATGCCTTATACCTTCACGCAAGTCATGTAAGGGGAACGTTTGACCTCTCTACATGTTATATTAGTATCGCAGAATGTGATTCTATATTGGAAGGATTTGCTTCGTCATTCCTTACGTGTAGAAGATATGGATTTATGGACGCTATATTTTTCGAGGAATGTGTGAAAGGCAAATTAGACGTGAATTTAGATTATTTAAAAGAGCTTGATTTGGTTTATATTAAAACTGGCTTTTGGTCGCGGCTTCGCTCGCTGAAAGATGGAAATTTTACTACAGAAACGTACGGTCGACCGCTATTTGGTTTACATTTTACAATGTAATTTGCATGTTAAAATGTAAACCAAATAGCTTGGTAGACCGTACTACCGAGATAAAGTCCTATTTACTAATCTCGCAGTCTAATTGCGTGCTACATTTCATCAACATTCGTTCAGCCGATAAGGCGTGGAACAGGCAGACGGAGTTACTTTTGCATTTATGAAACGGTTTCCACCAGAGTGGAGCGGTGTGATTGGACAACAATTAGATTGGTCAATTCCTGCACTTCTACCCGCTTCGCTCGTCTCTACTTTTTACCCGACTTTGGCGAAGCCAAAAGGAAGGGTTATGATTTAAGCAGTCTATATATGTATGTACGTATGTTTGTATTTTACGATGTTCCACCGTAGCGCCTAAACTATTCATTCGATTTTGATGAGTAAGGCCTCAATCGATCTCATGACGACAGGCCGTGTCGACGGCGCGTTCGTGCTCCACGCGCGCCTCAAAGAGAGTCAGCAAAAAGGAAGGGGTCCGCAAGGACCGATGCCTGCCGGGGTTGCGGGACTGTTCGAAAGAGATACCGTGGCCCCGGAACACAAAGGGCGATGAAGGAACATGGATGGGTTTTAGTCAGTAAAAGTCTGACACTCCCTCCTGCTCTGCCCGGGAGAAGTCATTTGATGATTTCCCATCCGAAAAAAAAAAAAGGCCTCAATTGATTCATTATTATAGCCCGGAAAACATAGGCTACGTTTTAACCGACTTTAACAATAGGAGGAGTTGCTTTTACCTAGTAAACCCCGAGTTTAATTAGACCGTGATTTTTCAGTAGCCGGTTTTTTTCAGTTGTAGTATTCCACGCAAATTCTTGTTTAAAATAGGACAGCAGCTTGTAGACATCTAAGATTTGCGAAATATAATTGTGCACGTCATGGAACCAAACTGCCTCATTGGTCTAGTGTTCGCGAATGCTGACCGTCAGGTCTGATGTCTGGTCTGGCTTTGACTACCAGGTCGGGAAAAAGTGTTACTGGGTTTTTCCATCTCAGGAAAATCTCAGTAGATTCTACGGCGTCTGGATTTGTGCTCGGTTGATGGCCCCCCATTACATGGGACTTAAACAACAACATCAGCCCATAACGTCCACTGCTGGAGATAAGCCTCTCCCATGATGGGAGGAATTTGCCGTAATACCCACGCTTGGCAGGCGGATTGGAGATCGCAGTGATGAAAGACTAACAGAAAACGCTGCTGCCCATTCTCTGGTCTACGGAGGCGCAAGGTGTTCTGCCTCAGACATTAGTCGCCTTATACGACACCCGTAAGTGTAATGGGTTGGTTCTATTCTACTCTGCCGGATACCACACGGCTAGGGACTTACAACAGAACTGGCCAAATCTGGTTGTACTATTAGGTACCTACATCTCTGTTTACCCTTTTGGGACTACAGGCGTGATGTTATGTCACGTGATAGAACCATCTGGTAGAGATTTTGTATCCACGGAACCCAGATGGTAAACTTAATCTGACCCATAAAACCGATCATAAACCCAATCGATATGGAATGAAAATCATGCGCTATCTGCCAATAAAATGTACGCTATAATGAGCATTAAAAATGTCTCAATAAAAATTATTTTATTATGACACAGTCGTAAAAAGATTGCTATCTCTAGTAAATTGAATCGTGATCTGATATTATGGGGGTGATAAAAATCTATACTTTTTTGGTATGAGCTTGTGCAGTTTCTGGACGTAGTAACTGTTTTAGTTTTTCTGGGTGTCGGTAAAGAGGCTGACTTGCGTAGACAAAGCTTGCCAAGGTCATTTCATCACCACTGCTCTCAAAATAGTAAAAGTAAACATCGTGAAGAAACCGGCATGTCCTAGAACCAAAAATTTTAAGACATGTGACGCGGGCTCAGTGCGCATTGGTAGATCCAATCCGCACTGGGCCCGCGTGGTGGAATATAGCCCATTCCCTCTAGTGAGGAGGCCGCGTTTCCCAGCAGTGTTTTTAATCGTTGGCCAATTGTACCTATCAACAATCTTGGTGAAAAAAATATCATTTGAAAATGTAGAGATCTGCTGAGCTACGAAATTTACAGACTTTATTTTGATTTCAGTTTGGGTCAGGACAGATGGGCCAGAATCGTCACACAGTGGGTGCCTGAAGACTGTCGTCGTCACCGAAAGAAACGCTGGGGTGACGATTTGGACTCGTTCCTGTCTGATTGGTCAGAGGAGGCAAAACACTGGGAGAGTTTTAAAGGAATTGGGGAGACCCGTGCCCAGCAGTGGGACAGAATAAGCTAATAAAAAATGATGTCGTGTGAAATACATACGTTTTGGAACGCTGTAAACGGGGGTTGTAAAAAAAAATGTTGATATATAAAATATAATCAATCGTCACACAGTGGGTGCCTGAAGACTGTCGTCGTCACCGAAAGAAACGCTGGGGTAACGATTTGGACTCGTTCCTGTCTGATTGGCCAGAGGAGGCAAAACACTGGGAGAGTTTTAAAGGAATGGGGGAGACCCGTGCCCAGCAGTGGGACAGAATAAGCTAATAAAAGAATGATGTCGTGTGAAATACATACGTTTTGGAACGCTGTAAACGGGGGTTGTAAAAAAAAATGTTGATAGATAAAATATAATCCGTCTGATCAGGACGGAAAGCGATGATTAACAAACTAAATGAAAACATATAGGTCGTCAGGTGAGGTTGAAAATACACTGGGTCTAAAGTGACCCTTCACGAAGCCGTCAACCAAGCATTCTGTAAATCAAATTAAATGACACTGCGCTAAAATGATTGCTGGGAAACGAATTTCT
Organism: Xestia sexstrigata; assembly: GCA_941918905.2. Lineage (NCBI taxonomy): Eukaryota > Metazoa > Arthropoda > Insecta > Lepidoptera > Noctuidae > Xestia > Xestia sexstrigata. Next base: position 2,520,780 of record OW799226.2, read on the forward strand.
TTTTGGTGTCCATTGTAACACACTTAAAACATTATGCTGATGAATGCGTTGAATAGTACAGGGAACATGGAGGTATTTAAAGTAAAGTTACAACACTAAAACCTGTATTAAAAAAAAAAACGTGTAAAAAAACCTTAAACCCAAAAACCTATTCAGCACGCACTCGGCTGAATGCTAACTGTTTTAAAAGCGCGTAGTGCTTTATTTAACTATTTTTTCCCGTGCCTGTTAGTGATCCAAGATTTCTACTATATTTTCTGTTTTTACTCGTGAGAGCCTGTAATTGGCTCTGTGTTAAACTTACAATTGTTTTTAATTGTTATAGCTGTTGGTTCTCCTATTCATAAATAAATAAATTTAAAAAAAGTTGGAATGTTGACTTTCTATATCTCCGTAACTAGCTGGTTCTTAATTAAAAAACAACCAATTAGCAAGTTCCGAAAACAAAAAAAAATATGACAATGACGGGAAGAACACATGCCTCTCGGCTTTTTACACACACCCTTTATTTTTTTGTTTTTGTGAAATACTTTTTCAGTTTATTTTGTTTAAGACAATACCTAAATAATGATTTTACCAGATTACTTCATGAGAATAAATACACGAAAACTATAAAACCCTAAACTGCTCCGGCAAAGGTAATTAACGGTATTAACAAAAAAGTTTTTAATAAAAATCGTAGATTTCGTGAATGTTGAAGGCAGATGTGATTAATTATCTGTTTTTGGAGGGAAAAGGGGATGATCACCCCTGATGAGATACTAAGAAATCACTTTTTAAAGTAAATTTGAATTTTCTAATGAAGTATTTAATAGGGCATTATTTTTACAATTATCTACGCCTAAGTCTGCTTTGTTTTGTCTTATCAAATGAGCACGCTTATTTTATTTGTCTAATAAAAAGAAAAACAACAAACTCTTTTGTTAAAAATATTTTGTCAAAACAATAGTATCTCTGAAAAATCTGGATGTATCGTCCAAAGTTCGATTCCCAAAAAAATATTCTTGGGTTTTTTCATTATTTTCTAATTAACAACCCGGAATCGTTTATGGCCCGGTTGATGGCAATAGACTCTCCCTCGTATTTCTTGGGTAAATTGAGGCTGTATGATGGTACCCCTACTTAGTACACCTCGGCCTAAAACTACGGAGAAAAACAGGCACATACAATCGTTTTGGATGTTTCCGGAACTTAAATTATAATCTCAACATCACTATCACTACATCACTACATATTATAAAACAAAGTCTCCCGCCGCGGCGGTCTGTCTGTCCCTATGTATGCTCAGATCTTTAAAGCTTATACGCAACGAATTTTCATGCGGGTTTTTTTAATAGACAGAGTGATTCAATAGGAAGGTTTTAGTATATAATTTGCGGACGGGCAAAGCCGCGGGCATCAGCTAGTAAATCATAAAGCATACGAAGAACCAACACAACATTATTTAGCCCAGCACTACAATTTTAAAGCCAGACCTAATGAAAAGTATGACCAGAACACCACAGAGCATTCGACATCACTCGTTGTAATCTATACAATAAACTAGTGGACAGTTCATAGACCACGGAATAAGTAGCGTATAATAGAGACGGCATCGGCAGTCCATACATGCCTTTTCCCAACTATATTAGGGTCGGCTTCCAGTCTAACCGGATGCAGCTGAATACCAGTATTTTACATAGAGCGACTGCCTATCTGATCTCTACAACCCAGTTAGTACTGGATAATACGATACCCCTTGGTAAGACTGGTTGTCAGACTTTTTGGGCCACTACTGACTACCTGTAACGACTGTCAAAGATCACAAATGACAGCCGGGACCAACTGCTTAACGTGCTTTCCGAGGCACGGAGGAAACTCGGTATGTAATGAGTGGTCACCCATCCACAGACTAACCTAGGCAAGCACGGCTTAACCTAAAGATCGACCCGAGCGGCTGTTATTATTTAGCCACGAGCTCCTCGAGCAGTCCATACATACATAAGACACGGTTTTTTATTATAAATTCGAAAGTATGTGTGTTACCTTTTCACGCCTAAACCACTGACCGATCATCCATCAAATGTCGCATACGTTGTCAGGTGTACAGAAACAGACATAGGGTACCTTTCATCCCGAAAAAAAGTACTGTTCCCGAGGAAAACCACATTAACGTTCTTATGATAATAGATGGCACCACGTGTCTTTCGAATCATGATTGAATTATGTTATTACAAGCTGAGTACTACCCGTATTGATTGTCAAATTCTAAATTAACGCGAGCGAAGCCGCGGGCTAAAGCTAGCTATATAACATAGGTATTCACTTTTGCCGCCTAACTGTGTGCAATAATGCCGTTCTGTGCCACCACGCACCGTCTTCGTGAGTCCGTACTCTGTGGCACTGTTCCTGTTTCAACTACTCACAGAATGCTATGATACTCGTAGGTCCAGGCTTGAGTCGAGTGCAGTTATGGCAGAAAATAAAGAAGGTTGCAAAAGATCTTGATATAGTATTGTCATTAAATGCGTTTTAGTGGGAAACCTAGACAAATGTGTTTAAGAAAGCTTTATGAAGATGGCGGTCAGTTTGCAGTGAGTTGAGTTTTTGAATGGGGTCATTTATTATTGAAGTTAGACTGCTTTGACAGTTGGATTGCTTTAGCACAAGTGGCATAAAAGTAACGACTTGATAGTACTCAGTATAGCTTGCGAATGCTGGTTGCATTCGCAAGCTATACTGAGTTAGCATGAAATTTTGGTTCGATTCCCAGGTCGGGCAAAGTGTTTTTGATTTTTTCAGTAGCAACGTAGAGCCTGGATTTGTGGCCGGTTATGGCAATAAGATCGCCTCTATTAACGGGATTTAAACATAACTGGCGGAATGTGCTGACGTGATATATCAACTCTGCCTATCTATTCGAAGCATGCAGGCGTGATATGTCATAACATAACGGACAAAGAGCTGGTATACTGATGCTGACACCTTCGCCTACTCGATGAAAAGATACAAGTGATATAAACATTGTTTACGAAAAGTCTAGCTTGCTAAAACTCCAGGCTTTGTCCATTAACCGAGCCAATAAACTAAGCTCTCTGTGGCAGGATGCAACCGCCGCTGTACGTGCTACCATCTGATAAACACCAGTACAGTGACCAAGCTAACAGGAGTTTCAGGAGATAAAAGTTCCAATGATTTTTTGAAAGAAACAAATCATTTAGATAGGTACTTTATTCTTTTGTTTGAGAGTCAATGTGGTGGAACTGGTTTGTTATAATAAAACTGGACTCCATTTTTTTTCAAAAGCTTCCTTTTGTAACCGAATAAGTGCAAGTTTGAGACTCGAGGTTGATCTTTCCAGGTCGGGTTGGGAATCAGTTCCCAAAGTTCCTAGACTCTAGGAGCTTATTCTCAAATGTTTTTGGGTCGGCTTCCAGTCTAACCGCATGCATGCTGATGAATACCAGTATTTTACATGGAGCGACTGCCTATCTGACCTCCACAACCCAATTACTGAGTAACACCGATAGATACCCCTTGGTAAGACTGCTTAACAAAACTGGCTAAACTTCACGCGTCTGACCTACCCCTAATGACTGATCTGTAATGAGTCACACCAACACATTAAAATAGTTCTAATGCAAATAATAATTGCCTTGCGCCTCCGTAGACCAGAGAATGGGCAGCAGCGTTTTCTGTTAGTCTTTCATCACTGCGATCTCCAATCCGCCTGCCAAGCGTGGAGATTACGGCAAATTCCTCCCATCATGGGAGAGGCTTATGTCCAGCAGTGGACGTTATGGGCTGTTGTAGTAGTAGTAGTAAATAATAATAGTATTTGTTTCATCGAAATAGGGCTAGGATTTCTAAAGTAACAGCGTTGTAAAGTTTCACCGCATTTTTGAAACGCAAAAGCACGTCACAAGTGTCATATCCGATTGCGGGTGATTTACACTTATTATTTTAACAACTCTACGAGTGTTTAAGTTCATAAAATTTGATTTGTAAAGTGGTTTGCACTTATTATTTCGACTCGCAGCTCGCGAGCATACGTTAGTATGTTTTGCCGCGGAGGCCGTACTTAAACGTTTAATGGTATCGATTCTGTTGTGCACAAATTAAACTAAATTTAAGCTATTGGTATCTTTTTCTCTCTAATAAAACGAGAAAGAGACGGACGTAATTTAGAGCTGTCGATTTTAGTTGGAACTAATATTTCTATACAAATGAAGGGTGCACGTAACAACATGTGTACTAAAAATACGGTGAAGCGCAAGGCATAAACTAGTTTGACATCTCTAGTTCATAGCTATAGCAGTCCTTTTCTCGCACTGCCTTCTAGTAAAAGATAGCAATAGCCTAAATTAAGTTTAGTTTGTCCACAACAGAATCGACACCAATATCTGTCATTTTTAAAAATAGGAAAAAAAAAACAGATTCTTTTTACTCGAGTTACCTATTTTTTAGACATGCTGATAACAATAAACGTTGGTGTGACTCATTGTCAAGAAAATAAGTGTTTTAAATAACGATCCCTCTATTATTTGTAAACCCTCTCAACTCATGGTATCTATAGAAGTCGGGTTAGATAAGACCGCACACTAAACTTGGTAGCGTAGAACCATTTGTTTTAATTTGGTCGTCGGCGGCACCCGCCGCGGCGCTTCAAACTGGACTTTACGGTACCAGGCTGATACTAGGTGTTCTAGTTTTAAATGTAGGCAATTCATCTGCCTAGCCGTTTCCCAATTATGTTGGGGTCTGCTTCCAGTCTAACCGGATGCAGCTGAATATCAGTATTTTACATGGAGCGACTGCCTGTTTGACCTCCACAACCCAGTTAGTAGTTACATACTGGGTAATATGATACCACTTGGTAAGACTGGTTGTCAGACTTTTTGGGCCACTACCTGTAACGACTGACAAAGATCTACAAATGACAGCTGGGATCACCTGCTTAACTTGCTTTCCGAGGCACGGAGGAAACTCGGTATGTAATAGGTGGTCCCCAATCTACAGACCAACCTAGGCAAGCACAGCTTAACATGAAGATCGACCCGAGCGGCTGTTATTATTTAGCCACGAGCTACTCTTTTATATGTAGGCAATTGTGATGCAAAAAGTAACAAACTTTAAAATGCCCGGACGGTTAGGTAAGAGTGTACACTTAGGTCCCGTTCACACGGTGGTGATCTGTTCGAAATTAAAAAGAAAACCCGACTACTGGAAAATCACGCTCCTATTAAATTCGGGGTTTACAAAGTAAAATCGACTCCTCCTATTGTTGAAGTCGGTTTCAAATGCAGCCTATGTTACCCGGGCCATACTAACGAATCGATTGACACCTTATTCATCAAAATCGGATGAATAGTTTAGGCGCTACGGAGGAACATACGTAAATACAAACGTACATACATAAACTTATATTGTCACTTTTTTTTATTTTTTTTTTTCTGATGGGAAATCATCAAATGACTTCTCCCGCTCTTGGCGGAGCAGGAGGGAGTGTCAGACTTTTACTGACTAAAACCCATCCATGTTCCTTCATCGCCCTTTGTGTTCCGGGGCCACGGTATCTCTTTCGATCAGTCCCTCAACCCCGGCAGGCATATTGTCACTTACGGGGATATCTTCCGTGATTGTTAATGATCCCGTAAGTGACAATATAAGTTTAGTTGTAAACCGTGGAAGCTTAAAACAGTGTTTGATACATACATAAAGACTCAAGACTGCTAAAATCATAACCCTACCTTTTGGCTTTGCCGTAGTCGGGTAAAAATTGGGACATGTTTATAGGTTAAAAGCGTATGAACGGCCGCTTGGTACCCAATATTCACCAGTAATGTTGAGTCAAATGCAAAAGGGGTCGAGCCTATAACGCCATCAACCGAGCACAACTTTGCCGGACCCGGGAACCTCAACGAAGGACCTTCTGCTCCCCTCTTTGAGGAGTGGCTTGAGAGACGCCACGGCGTCCTCACCTTCCACCTGACGCAGGTCCTCACCGGACACGGTTGTTTCGGGAGGTTCCTGTACCGAATCGGGCGGAAGGACACGCCCGGGTGTTTCCACTGCGAGGATGGACCGGAGGACACGGTGGAGCACACGGTGGAGGTGTGCCCCGCGTGGGCGGAGCACCGCCGTGTCCTCGAAGCGGCGATTAGTGGCGGCGACCTCTCGCGTCCGGCCCTGGTGCAAGACATGGTCCGGAGCAAGACGGAATGGGACGCCGTCACCTCCTTCAGCGAAGCAGTAGGAAAAAAGGACCTTCTGCTCAGCTGTAGCATTTTAACCACTAAAACAACGAGGCAGCTGCCATAAACACAATATACCCAGTTCAGAGTGACCGCAACCCGTTAAAATTAGGAAGGAACCTTGTCTTGGGTAGCAACAATGAAATACAATGCACATTGTAGTACATTCCAATTTCGCAGCATTGGAAATTGTGGCGGAGCTGCTGTGAGCAGCTTGGCTCTTAGGTCCATTTGTACTGAAAGATATAGTCAATTTAAGACGGGGCGAACTCAAAATAAATAGTCAAAGATCCTGTTGAAATTGTGCCGTTAGAGGGGCAATTTCGAGTCTCGATTTCTACACTATTTTCTGAACTGTCCGTCAGTGCTGTATATCATATACATTGATGTATCATGGCGCGTGGACGACATCGCTATCTTATTTTTGACAATAGATTTAACATTACAATTTTACCAGCAGCGGCCTTTCAATGGCAATTAAGGCCCAAAAGATAGTATTCATTCTAAAAGAGAAATACTAAGTAAGGTCTTACATTCACGATATGTCCAAATAGCCAAATTAAAAAATGGAACTGAAATTTTCTGTAAAGTAAGTTAACGGAAACTTAACCGTATAGGTGGTGAAATACGCCCTAAGACTTAGAAAGACAATACACTTGTTATACAAACAACTATTTTAGCTCGAACAAAGGAGTAACATAAATCCAGCACCTAGCGACTACACTAATCTTCAAACAACACACAATTAATTATAAAACAGAAACACACACGCAACATAAATTTCCAGCCCAACGCGATTCCTTCTTATGAAGAGTCGTTGTATAATTTCACGACTACCCTCAAATAGTTCTAAAATGTGCAACTAAACAAATGCACAAGCATCCCTTGTCATTGCTGGAGTGACGACTCAAAACTTGAATCAAGTAAAATAAACTACTTTAACTAAGTTAGATCTGCTATCTTTCATAGGGTCGGATCGCAGTATGAGCGGGAGAGGATTAAACGTTACGAGTAGTCTTTGCTGGGAATTAAAGAAATGAAAATAAAAAGTTATCCGGCTGGCACACAGGCCTCTTTTTAGTGGGCCGTAGTCCATCACGGGTGCCTAGTGTGGGTTGGTGGAAGTGCAAATATGCCACTGCAAGAGTAAATAATGTAGATACATCCAGAAATGAAAATGACCTAGCAAAATATCAGAATTTAGTTATGAGCGGGAAAGACGGCAAAAGAAAGAGTATAAATTGAAAATAAATATTTACATTTAGGTTTTTTGAACTAGGAGACAATCTCGTGAAACTAGCATAAGAGAATTTAGCTAAACGAGACCAGATCAAGACAATAAAACCATCATCATCATCATCATCTCAGCCGAAAGACGTCCACTGCTGGACATGAGCCTCCCCCAAAGGGAGGTTTTGCCATAATCGCCACGCTTGGCAGGCGGGTTGGCGATCGCAGTGCGGTTGTTACAAAAGCACAGAGAACGCTGCTGCCCATTCTCTGGTAAGTCCCTTAGTCGCCTCTGACGACACCCACGGGAAGATATGGGAAGGTGCTATTCTTTATGTCCGACACCATACAGAACAGAACCGAATAAAACCATACGTTTTCCTAAAGAACCAACAGTAACTTCTGAACTCATTTTAAACTACTAATTATATCCTAAAATATTAATAAATGAATTCTGGCAACACACAAAACGACCCCAGCCTTACACCACTATCCGACACCAGCTAAACGTTGCAAAACAATGCAAAAACAGCTCTATTGTGAACGAAATAAGATCCAACACGACTGCACCAGATATGCACCAAGATAACAGGGTGATGTAAATTTAATTAGAAACTTAAGACACTACAGATAGAGTGTCTTATCTGTTTTCTCCTGAAACGGGTCTGGTTGTTCGTTACGGGGAAATTGCTTTCATGAAACTTTCATACGGAGTTCTTGTATTGGGGAGCGAAGAGTTGGAATGGGAGAACAGGGTTTTGGGTAACCGTTGTGCACTTGTTTTCAAGAAGCCTTTCTTTAGGAAAGTAACTAATTAGTGCTTGCTGGCGTCTATAAAATCGCTTAAGCGTTTCGTAATAATTTTTTAGGAAAGGATTTGCGTCGGTAAATTCCAAATTCTCTATGCTATATTCTACTCACAACTGAAGATTTTCATGAAACAGCATCAAACATACCTGAAAAGATAAAAAAAATATAGGTTAGGTAAAGATAAAAACTAAATAACTTTTATAATACATTCCATATGTCCTACATAGAAAAAGATCAATATGGAACAACAATTAAACAACATAGTAGCTCTGATTTTAAACAAGAACAAAAGAATAAAGATACAGATAAGATAATATATATTTGTTTCCGAGTCATTCATGTTTATATTATGTATGTATTATTAGCACATATTATCTTTTCCTCCTTATTTTGTATCTTTTTTTTAATATTATTGTGTGTGCTTTATTAACTGACGTCAAATATATTTTCTTTTTTTCTTTTCTTAATTACAAACAAAAAGTATCTAAGTAGTATATAAACTATCTGGTGTCCACGACACAAGCCTCGTTGCTTAGTGTGGCACTAGATGGCGCTGTGTGTATCGTCCAGCGATATTGATTGATTGATTTTGAAATTTCTTTATTTTAACATAAACACAACAGATAAATGACATTCAGATCTTATTCTAAAAGCATTAAACATTAAGATAAGGTGTTGCGTTAAGATAACTATGGCGCCTATATAAAACATTTGCGAATACAAAAAATATGTACTGTATAAAACTTAGTAGTCGATATGAGTCAGAAGTATCTTATTACTTACGTTATACAAATGTCGAACTGTACAGCGCAATGATTAGACACAAACGCACTTTAGAACACATAATAAACTATGTCCAGCGATATTAATTTATTTTATTTATTTATAAGAATAAGAAATAAAAAAATTAAAGTCGAAATAGATACTGTGCAGGTAGCTACATACTGGTTTAATACAATTTGAGTTTCGTTGAAAAATAATGATAATATCAATCTTTAATCCAGATACCTACAATTATTTAAACGTATGTGGGTAGTTACGAAACGAGGCTAATCCGATGTTTTCTGACGGAGTGTCTGGATGTGAGCTATAACGTACGAGTATGTTTCATAGTATTATACTTGAGGCTTTCTTTTTAATAACTTTGTCATACACAATGATGCGGAAAGATTGGCATATATTTCCAACTTATACTTTTTAAACTAAACCGAATATTAGAAAGAAAGCTTTCACTTTTTCAAAACTACCCTCGAAAATATTTCACCAGAATAAATAAGTTCACTTACAACGTATCAGAAGTAGCTGAACCCGACCAATATCCATCAAAAGGAATAGGAAATAAACAATCAGTGCTACTAGCATAGCCCTCATGCAAAACAGACTGTGGGTAGTCCGCTAATCGGATTTAAAGTCTCCGAGAGAACGTCCCTCCATCCTCTCACATGTTTTATGTATAGCAAACTGTGTTGGAGTAGGAAGCACTCTTTTTACTTTTATTTTTATAGGTTTTACATACGGCCTGGTTTTTATGGTAATCGCTTCAAAATGTGGTGCAACTTTTTGAAAATATCGTAAAAGCAAGTGTATTTTTTTTTTTTTGACAATTGTTACGGGTAGCCCGAGATTCTAACATCTAGTCATTATCAAGGAACATCTAGTGAGAGTTGTGGAAATCAGATAAACAGTTGCTTCATGCAAAATTCTGATATTTTATTTACCCGGAACCAGTTAGACTGGAAGCCGACCTCAACATAGTTGGGAAAAGCCTAAGTAGTATGATAATGATAGTTTCAAGAGCACGAATGAATAACGCTACTGCTTTCAACGAAATATGGGGGTTGAAAGACAATTATTTAGCTAAAATAACCTTTATGATAGAAGGCAAAACCGTCCAAAACCAAAACTACCATTCGATTTTTTACAAGAGACGACTTTTAGTGAAATTAAAACTTTAGAAAGACGGTATTTGGAAAAATGCTTCTAAATACAGCTCATTGTTCTTTAAGAAGCTGAGACATTAACTTGATTTAAGAAGAAACATTAGACGTAGAACCTGAAAATCAGTCTGCCATGAATAAAGCAATCACGCATTAGAATTTTAGAACTAACTGCTTTCTTAGCAAGACTAACTTCATTCAATCCCAGGAATGTTGCCAGAGCAAAGAAGATTACAGTTGCTAAGATAGATTCATCCACAAGATTCAACAGCGCGAGCATTTCTAACCTAAATATAAGTGGCACAGAAAGTGGGTAGTCGAACTTACACTAAATTGAATTTAAATCCTCGCGCTATCTGGCTATGTTTTATGTATATCCGTTTGCGTTGTTTAACTGGGAATCTCTGGTTTAGTAAAGGATTTTCAGTTACATTATTGTATAATGTGAACGAGTGTTTGCGAATGTGTTGTGTTAGTTTGTTTATAGAAATAAGTCTTAAAACAGAACGTTTAAACAAAATTGTGCATAGTGGAAATAACTTGCTCCGAAAGTAGGCTCTATAAGAAAAAGTATTTGTTTGTCTCGCAAAGTATAAAACAATAAAAGAAATAATAAGTTATACATAAAACTAAATTGGTCCTGTACGAGGCCAAAAGACAATGGTGCTGGTGGTGTAACATTTAAAAAATAACATGTGAAGTTTAGTGACATATATTACAACAACAGCAAACTATCTATACCGGTTGCATTGGAAGCTTTGTTTTAATCGGATTTGGAGCTTCCTATCTTGTGTCGGCACTATTTACGATAAGGAATCTTGTTGTACTTAGGATTGTCTCGTTTCCTTTGAGGGTATTTGCTAAAGGTTTTCAATTTAATTTGTGTTTTGTGTACTGATGAACTGCTAGTCTAAGAATTTATCTTTGCCCTTTGTGAAAAAGAAAAGGCTGTGTATGGTTTAAATGGACAGCCAAATATTGAGATTCAGCGGTTGAGGTTAGCTTTAAAACGTTTCTGTCAACAAAATATTTATAAGGCATAGCTGCTCTTGTTTTCTTGCTAACTTTAAAGTGCGAACCATTTATTTATATCTCATTGGAAAATATGTCATTTGAATAAAGAAGCGTCAATTCAACAGCCAATCATGCAGATTATACCGTTATTTTGCTATTTCAAAACAAAATGATTACAATTTCTATTCCCACCAAAACAACGCATCGGTTGCGCGTTGGGCGCCAATTCATCTTGCGTGTTGCCATAATTAAACCGTCAAACTGGTACGAATCGACATAAAATAGATTCTCTATTTGATGGCTTTCCCGATTCTATTATACACGGTTGATTTAACAGAGCTCGTACTACGTGAAATACTAAGCTTGATTCGGCTTTTGTGATTAGTTACACGTAGAATTGCTGAAATACTAGTCGGTAACTAATTAATCGAATGAAAGGATTTGGACAAATTAGATCACATATTTCATTGAATAACCTGTCTGCCTAATTTTCACGTCAGGTGGTGGACGAAATACAGATAATATTTCCAAAAATTAGAGCCCATGATAAAAAAAAAAACACATTTATATTTTTTTTTGTCAAAATACCCGCCGCGCCGGCTTGAAGTTTTGTGCTATTACTGAAGTATAACGAATCTAAAACCATTCCTGATTTTCTAGTGATTTTTTTTACGATTTATAGTTCTGCTATATTAATAATAAAAGCCCATGACACACTCATCTCTCACACATCAAACAGCGTCAAATCGAAACAAACAAAAAAAATACTACCCGCCATTTTGCCGGTCCCGCGCTGGGCGCCAATTCATCTTACCCTCTGTAATAATTAAATGTCAAACCGGCACGCATCGACGGGCAAATTGTTTCGCCTTCACAACTGCACGTTGGCTTTTGACATCGTTTTTCCTATATTAATTACTCGTACCTGCCACATTTTATTATTGAGTGTGAAAACTATGCAGTTTTCCGTTAATTAACTTTTAATTTATTGGTTTACGATACGGATATGGTGCGTCGACACTTTTGGAGATCGACGTTTTTTAAGTTTTACGGAAATGCTGTAAAATGTCTCATAATGTTATTTTTTTTTTGTTGGAGGATCTCCATGGGAACTTTTATTAGAGATAGCTGCTAGTAGTATACTAAGACATATCAACGTGTCAAGAACAATCATTTACAAACTCATGTATACTGCCCTCAATTGATAGATCGGCACATGTCACGTCAAAACGTCAAACCCTACATTGCTTCCTTTAGTAAATGCACAACAAACCGTCGCGACGTTATTTAGAATGCATTAGGGTTAATGCATGCGCTATCGGATGGCGATGCATTATGCTCACGAGGGATATCCGGGTATAGATCATTTTGAATATCTCTGGAATATATTACCGGTGGTATGGTTACTTGGTTTTATTTGAAGATAGTTTTATTGGGTAAATGCCTTGCGCCAGATAGGATTTCCAATGGGTAAATATTATGAACTTCCATATAAACTGACATCCGCTTTAAGTGGCAACTATGGTTTTACCTACTTCTCCACTATACTTTTCTGATTAATTTCGTTGCGGGATCCAAGACAGTTAAATAGTTTATCTGGGACTTCGTCAAGCTTCATTGTCTCGGCGCTTTTCTGGTGGTAGCCACTGTGGATCTAGCTTTCAGCAGTTACAGTGGTTTGGGAATTGTGTGGCGGGCTTGTCCCAAAAAAAAAACCTTGTGACGAAAACCAATCCATGTACCAACCAGAGGCACCCAATGATAAGTGGTCACCGCCGCAATGGACACTGCAATATCTGGTCTTAAACTTTAAACTACCGTGAAAAAATTTGGAGGCACTTTCCCGAACTATTTCTTGCCCTCTGCCCGGCTGGGCAAAGGCTGAGAGGCAAAAGTCTTTATTCCATTTTGGGGTCTGCACTTCTTGTCATACTTCGCCAGTCATGTCGGGTACTGAGACAACAATACATCTAAATTCTCTGCCGTAGCTACAATAGAGTATATTATATCTATCCTTGTGCGTAATCACTCAGTCACTGCGCCAACGGCTCCCTCAATTAGCTATGAGTAATCCCCGGCAGTCGACTCGGCCTTTGAAAATTGTTTCACAATAAATTACCAATATGTCAGCCCTTTCATACATAAATAACTCAGAAACACGACAATCCATTTGAGCTCCACAAATTATAACATGTTTTATGAAAAGTATAAAATATCAAACGTTTACATTTACAATCGAAAAGCCGTTACTGTCAGTCAGAACTGACGGGACATCAAACGGTTACTGAAACTCTGAAACAGAATTTGCTTGACAATAGCATTAGTGTTTGTGAGAACCTTTGGCTAAACTTGTACTGTCATTTATTTTGAACTCCCGATATTTCGACGATAAATGAAAATCACGGTAGATATCCCGTAACTGACAGTATAGGTTTAGTAAAGAAGAAGAAAGAATTGGATCGCGTAAATACACAACGGTGAAGGAAAACATCGTGAGGAAGCCGGCATGTCCTAGAACCAAAAATTCGAAGACATGTGACATCTACCAATCCGCACTGGGCCTGCGTGGTGGATTATATAGCCCATTCCCTGTCATTGAGAGGAGGCCGTGTCCCAGCAGTGGGAACATTATAGGCTGATGATGATGATGAAATACACAACACATTTTAGCTGTGGCACTGAGGTGGCGATTTCTGCGAGGACTCTCGTTTTAACAGAATCCGTCCAAAGGCGACGGTGATCGCTTACGATGGTGGTCTTTTGTCAGCTAATAACATTTTCGGCGGAGGAGCTCGTGGCTATTTAATAACAGCACCTCTCGGGTCGATTTTTAGGTTAAGCCGTGTTTGCCTAGGTTGGTATGTGATTACATACCGAGTTTCCTCTGTGCCTCGGAAAGCACGTTAAGCCGTTGGTCCGGGCTGTCGATTGTAGATCTTTGACAGTCGTTTAAGGTAGTCAGTGGCCCAAAAGACTGATAACCAGTCTTACCAAGGTATCGTATCAGTACAAACTAGGTTGTGGAGGTTAGATGGGCAGTCGCTCCATGTAAAATACTGGTATTCAGCTGCATTCGGTTAGACTGGAAGTCGACCCCTACATAGTTGGGAAAAGGCTCGACAAATGATGGTGAACATTTTCGGCACCTAAGTAACTTTACGCAAAAATTATTGCTGGGAAACGACCGCTTTTTTTAGTGTGAAAAATCATGTTCTGTGGTAGAACTCAATGTAACGCACTCAAAACATTGTGCTAATGAATGGATTGAATAGTAAGGGGGCAGTGGAGGTGTTTAAAGTAAAAAAAAAAAATACATTAAAAACTTGTATTAAAAAAACGTTGTCAAAAAGTTGGAACTTTAACCCCCAATATCTCCGTAACTAGAAGGTTCCCAGGTATGGTGTAGAACAAAAAATGATCGCAATGACGGGGAGAACAAGTGCCTTTCGGCCTTTTATATTCATCACTCTTTTAGTCACATGCGATTCTTCCTTCCTCATCACATGCCCAAACCAAGACCAAACCAAGACAAATCAACATACATAATTCTTGTATAACAATACCTAGAATATAATCAGGGTGGCTGAACCTACAGTGCGGTTGCTATGATCGGATCGTGTTTCGCGACAGAATATTTTTGGCAAGCTACTGAATTGATTGAGGTTTTAAATCAACATATTTTGGCATCGCGTTTGTTTAAATGTTATGTGTTAAAAAACGCGTTTTTTGTGTACTAACACGAGCCTGTGTAATAAATCATTTGCTGTTTTTGTGAAAATAAAGCTTTTATTATCTTTTTGGTTTAGTAGTATGTTGTGTTTATTTAGTAATCTACAGAGAGTTTGGTTTACGCCTATTACCCCCCAAGTACTAGGCAGACATGTAGTATACCTACCATTTCGCTAATTATATTTAAATCTCATGTACGATAGAGGGTAGCCTATTACCATCAACCGGGCACAAATCCAAACTCCGGGCTGATACTGAAAAACTCCTAGGCTTGCAAGTCTCTACATCCAAGATGCGTTTCTCGCAAGCATCTTTATTGCAACCGAATTTATTCGTTAGTAATTAGCAATCAAAACTTAGCGATTTTGTCGCTATCTCTGTCGAGACTGCCGGGGCTGCTGCGAAAAACACAGTCTGACCCGGGAATCGAACACAGACTGAGCAGTAACGCTAGCGCCCACTCGACTAATGAGCGACTACTCGCGTACACATGATGAGCATGATTGTTTTTCAATTCAAAACTAAACACTGAAATATAGTATCTACTTGTGTGTTTGTGTATGTTTGTTACTCCTTCACGCTCAAACGGCTTAACAGATTCGGTTGAAATGTTGAGTATTGAGTATGAAATTTAGTTTCAAGATAGCTTATATTCTGGATTAACATAGGCTACTTTTGATCCCGGTAGTATATTCCCGTAGGACAATAGGCTTGTCAACTAAAAAAATCTAATTAGTCCGTCAGTTAGATTTTCAAAAAATATTTGACCCGTATTTTTTCTTTTGTTACGTAAACCAAAATTGACGAAGATACGACGCTTTTAAAATTCTCAATATGTCACGCTGTGTTATAATTTTTAGTGCGTTCTGACGTCACGAGCCCCCAATTTCGAGTTTTGATACGTTTTATCTTTGCCAATATACATTGATTTACAAAAACAAAAAATACGTATTCATTATTTTCCAATACTCTAACTGACGGACTAAATATATTTGCATTTTATTGATGGTGTAAACTAGCCTATTATCGAACACCACACGGGCGAAGCCGCGGGCATATGTTAGTTAATTATACAGTTTGTTATCCACCTCCTTCATTTCTTAAAGACGTGGAGAATCATAATTTCAAACTACCCACATCAACAAAATGTCCGACAGCACTGACTAGTAACAACATTTGTGTGCATTGTGCATTAGCGTCACGTCACACGTCACGCGACGTTCACGTCAAACATTGACGTTAAACTGTATATCAATTGAGAGTATGGTATGGCAAATTGACGGCCATTTTGATGGTTATGAAACTG
Organism: Xestia sexstrigata; assembly: GCA_941918905.2. Classification (NCBI taxonomy): domain Eukaryota; kingdom Metazoa; phylum Arthropoda; class Insecta; order Lepidoptera; family Noctuidae; genus Xestia; species Xestia sexstrigata. The sequence continues at coordinate 2,537,039 of OW799226.2, forward strand.
AGTTTCGAGTTGTTTCCATCCCGAATTGCTCAGTAGCAGAAAGGATTCTGGATTTGTGTCTAGTTGATCGCAATAGCATAACCATAACCAGCGTTAAAAAAGTTTCGCCATTTTGTTTTTTTTTTTTTATATCTATCTAAGGACACTTGGGTTTTTGAGACGAATCTAATGATACCTTAATCGTCGAAATCCATCCAACCAGCTATTTGGAAAATACGAGGTTATAAAGTGGGCAAATGTGGTCCAAGCGTCACCAAGGATGAATCATAATACCAAACAAATTAAAGGATTACTTATACCCTTTATGATGCCCTTCCGCATGTTTGAACAGTACATGGTACCTTTCATTTGGTATATGAATCATCCTTGGCGACGCTAGAACCAACTCCCATACATTTTTGCGCACTGTCTTTTGCAAAGAAACATACAAGACACGCGCTAAAAACATAACCCTTCCTTGGCAGTCAAAAGTTTCTATAGGCATTATGAACCGGCTAAACACTGGGAGAAGTATTGGAAAAGTAAGCATTTTCAGGTATTCTAGTCGGTTTTAGGCACTCTATACTAGAAAAATATTGCAGTAAAAGTAAGCATGTTCAGACATTCTAGGCGTCGTTTTCAGGCAAAAAATAACCTAACAAAATAAACGTTCGAACTTCGAAAAATACCGTTAAACCAAAGCCTTTGTAACATCGCACACACGCAACCAAGCTACACGATTGGTCGTCCGTAATCCAATAGGATGTTCGATTTGAATTTCGATCGGATTCGTGTTCTAAATTTAAATCTCGTTCGGATCACGTACGGTACGTGAGGGCGCAACCGACTTTCTGGTGTAAGTTTGCGGGTACTTGTTTGTTTACTCTATTTTCCGGAGGGTGGATAGAGATTTCATCCAAAACAATGTTTTCGTTGAAACTTGTTGCTGAATTTGAGCATCAGTCTCCGCGCCAGCTATAGCGAGACGCAAATAGAGTTATAGTTGGTGCCAGTTAATATGAGAATAGCGGTCATTGCCCTTTCACTAATATCTCTTCTTACGAACCAAAACAAATAAACCATGTATCGTTTTTCATTACAAAAAATGTTGAAGATCACGATAGACGAAAATTCAAGACTTGAACTTATTGACTTGAGCTTATTTTTGGTTGTCAAAGTTAAGAAGTTTAATAAATGTAGGTGGGTCAATGACCGCTATTCTCATCTTAACTGGCACCAACTATAGTACCACAGAATACAGTACAGTAGTACAGTACACTACAATTGAGTTGTCGATTAGAGAAACAAGCGCAGCGTACGCGACGGGAACGAGTGTGTAGCAAACAAGAGTCTCTAAGCGAGTGTTCTACTTGCTAAGCGAACATCGCTGAGCGAGTATTCTCTTGCATAGCTCTTCTCGCTGCGACAAACAAGTACTCGCCGACGCGCGATGGTGTAAACAGATAGCGATCAATTATCAATACATAACAGAACATCACGCCTGTGATCCCAAAAGGCTTAGGTAGAGATGTCGCTTTTAGTACACTCACATTTAGATAGCTATGTTTAAGTCCCATGTAACCTCCTTACATGAGAGCAAGCCTATTGCAATATTATGAAATACCACATGGAAAAATCTAATAACATTTTGCTCAACCTAGGAATCGAACCCAGGACCTCATGCTTAGAAGTAGCGCTTGCAACCACTCAACGATGCAGTGTTAATACATGAATTTCTTTTACTTACACAAGGTTAAATAATAACAGCCGCTCCGATCGATCTTTAGGTTAAGCCGTGCTTGCCTAGGTTGGTCTGTGGATGGGTGACCACCCATTTTAAAGCATGTTTAGCAGTTGGTCCCGGCTGTCATTTGTAGATCTTTGACAGTCGTTACAGGTAGTCAGTAGTCCAAAAAGTCAGACAACCAGTCTTACCAAGGGGTATCGTATTACCCACTACTAACTGGGTTCTGGAGGTTAGATAGGCAGTCGTTCCATGTAAAATACGGGTATTCAGCTGCATCCAGTTAGACTGGAAGCCGACCCCAACATAGTTTGGAAAAGGCTAGGCAGATGTTGACACAAGACCTACCATCTATTATACATTTCTTGAGCGTGAAAATTGCTTCCTCGTAACCAGCAGAACGGGTTCCTTAAAGGAGGAAAGAATTAAACAAAGCGTTTATCAAGATGGCCGAAGTCCGTGTCACGTTCTGTGATATTATACCAGTAATAACATTAAAGTTTGAGGGTCTAAACCCTTGTTGGCACAGCTGTCAAAATTATGTTTATAGTTCCGCCAATTATTAATGGTACCATAAAGTTTTATTGGAGTTTGTGCGGAAATTGTAAAATATGAAGTACTTAAAGAAGATTTGATTTACGTCCTTCTGGAATTACTCAGTTTCCTAGAGTTCGGATCATTTCAGCCGCAAGATGTCCACTGCTGGACATAGGCCTCCCCCAAGTGTCGCCTTGCGACTCGCATCCAGGAGGTCCCCGCAACCTTCACCAGGTCATCGGTCCACCTAGTAGGAGGCCTTCCAACGCAACATCTTCCGATTTGCGTATAGTTGATGGCAATAAGTTCACCCCTAATTACGTGGACCTCAACAAAACTTAAATGTGGGTGTACTATAGATACATTTGACGGCATGGTTGGCTGAGCGATTGGCTGCTGAGCTGATTGTCACGGGTTCGATTCCCGATTCCGTGCAAACAAATATTTATAGGGTCTACAGATAGTTGTTCCGGGTCTGGCTGTTGGTTTAAGTGAGTTTAAATGTTTGTAAACACACCCACGGTACAGAAGAAAATACTAGATATCTAAAAGCTAAAAAAGCAAAAAAATAAACTTCTGACTGACCCTTCGGGGAAACAGACGTGATGTTAAAAAGAATAATCCTGCTGACATTTCATTAGATATCTATTAAAAGACCAATTATCATTCTCTTGCCGTTATCCCAAATCATTTGTGGTCGGCGCAGCACGTCTTCTTCTCCCATACTTCTCTATTACTCGTCATCTCATCAGACACCTCCTTTCTAGCCATATCATTCTTTAAACAGTCCATCCATCGTTTCTTTGGTCCTCCTCTACTCTTATACTTATCCATATTAATACTCAGAACTTTCCTCACGACGTTTTCCTCGTTCCTCCCCATCATATGCCCATACCATATCACGACAACCGATTACCACATAATGAGTACTTTAAATGAAAACTAGTTAAGCTGAAAACACCAACACAAATTACTGATTTCTTCAGTGAAAATCTTCTCCAATCCATCAAAAACCATTCCCTACTCATTCCAATCACTCAAAAATCAAAATAAACCGTATTTACCACACTGCCTAACTGGAAGTCAGTGTATTACTCGGCTTAAAACAACTTAACGCGGACTTAAAAGTTCGCGTTGACCGCGCGCCGGCTGCCAACTTTAGCCGAATGAACAAACGGTTTAAAAACTTTTCAGAAAGTCTGAATTAACTTTTTAAATTTGAAATAATGAGTTGTTGGGAAATGTCGTTATGAATTAGAAGTTGGTAGTGTTGGAAAATAGTCGGTTAAGGGTGAGGCTACATGAACGTAATTATGACAATGAGTCGCGTAATTTACGCCACATTATCATACGAAAGTCTGGTTTGTGTCAAGCGACGACGTAAAATAAGCCCATGCTATGTATGAAACCGAATTACGCGACACACACAAATAACGTTCGTTTGGCCTTACCCTTAGTCAGCTGCTTAAGGTTTAAATCGAGTCCCCATAATTTGATTATTCAGTTACCAAAGTATGGGAATCACCAGTTCTCGCCAAACAGCATTTAAAATACGGCTCTGTTGGACCTTAGCTTGCAAATTTTGAATGATGTTGAACGGACGGACTGTATAAAGAATGATATAATAATAGCAAGAAAGGAGGTGTCTGATGAGATGACGAGTAATAGAGAAGTATGGGAGAAGAAGATATGCTGCGCCGACCACAAATGAATTGGGATAAAGATAAGAGAACGATTGAATGATGTTGATCACGTCACGAATGAAGTTAATTACATTGACATCGAAACACGAAGATACTTTTGTCGAAGTTCATATTCCTATCCTTTTTTTCCAGGCATGTTGGGTTCATCGGCTACTTTTGTTGAAGTTGCTAACACGCATATTGCTGCTTGGTATAGTTAATATTGGCTAAAACGTTGAATACAGTCTTTAATCCTTTAAATTTGGGAAAATACCTTTTTTTTTTAATTATAGTATAATCCCTTGACAAACCTCCCATTTTTCCCAGCCAAACAATTCCGGTTTCAAAACTATCCATACCACAAATGGACTAGGGTGACAATATTTAACTTTCAGTAAGTAGCTTTAATCCCTAGCACTTAACGGATCTATTTAATCCTGTTTACTTAACTGGTGTTCTGTTGCAGTTAACCGATACTTTAGGTTTTCGGTAACTCGAGTTGATCCGGTTAGGGATACGACAGCTACTTTCTGAAAAACATTGCTTTTAACCGACTACAAAGACTTGAGGGTAGATCGTTTGAAAATGTTTTTGCTCGCCTGATTATATGCGATGTCGTGGCCTAGTGTGGAACACGCTTGCCTAGAAGAAACCGATTCACTCGTACTTTGAAGAGATCTAGATTATAATGATCGGGAAACAGAAAATGCGAGCGAGCGGCACGTTTATTTTTGACCTAATCATGTTACCTCCATGTTACATGACTCAAAATGTTACGTTTAAGTTTCTTTTAGGAATTAATAAAAAATATTGAAAATTTCCCAACGAACCAAAAATAATCGAGGGACAGAATGCATCCAAAAAAGTTTTAGATCGTCGTATTGTCGCACTTGATTTTGTAGCTGACTGTACATAAATACGTCAGATTTTCACGCCCGCGCCCGAGCGAGTTGACGACTAAAAAAATGGGTAAATCGGAAGGTAAAATCAACTCGCGAGTTTCACACTCGCCAGTTGACGAACAAGTCAATCTACCTCAACTTTTTCCTCCAAACTTGGCACAAAGCGGACCCCTAAACCCCGTCATTTCACCTTCAAACCTAAGTAAGTCGCAACAGGTACACAGTCGTGCCAAGACAATTCCATCAGTCTGCTACTCTGGGCGACGAGAGACGAGAGCCTGCCAAATTTACGAAGTAACTAGTTATTATGTTATGTATCGTCTGGTAGGTTGTATCTTTACCCGACGACGGCGAAGCCAAAAGGAAGAGTAATGATGATGAGGCTGCGGGACTGTTCGAAAGAGATACCGTGGCCCCGGAACACAAAGGGCGAAGAAGGAACATGGATGGGTTTTAGTCAGTAAAAGTCTGACTCTCCCTCCTGCTCCGTCCAGAGCGGGAGGAGTCATTTGATGATTTCCCATCCGAAAAAAAAAGGGATATGATTTTAGCAATCTCTGTACCTATGTATGTTAGTATTTACGTTTTTTACTCCGTAGCGCCAAAACTATTCATCTGTTTTTGATTAATAAGGTGTCAATAGATTCGTTATTATGGCCCGGGTAACATAGGCTACATTTTAACCGACATCAACAATGGAGGAATCGATTTTATCTTCTAAGCCCTGATTTTAATTAGAGCGTGATTTTTCAGTAGTCAGGTTTTTTAGTTGTAGACTGTAGTATACAACACGAGAGACACACATCAACTCACGCTTTTTTCCCAAGGGGGTAGGCAGAAATCACAGAACGCCACCAGCTACGACCCTTACATACACCTTTTGCTTCGTCCACGTCCATACATCTGGTCATACATGCACATTGCACACCGGTTGCAAGTACTACGCATCTGACCTTTCTAAAGAACCTCACCAATAAGGGGAAGCCCTAGAAGGTCATACACTAGTATGTCCTTCTAGAGCGTCCTGTCCCGATGTTGCCCCTTACATTTACCTTGTAAATACCTTTTGTTTTTCGCCTTTCACTCATAGAGAGACATGTGCATAGAATTAGAGCTTTGGATGGTTTGTGTTTTTGAGGCTTGAAGCCAGATTCAGGGTCAACAGAGTACTAAAACTTTGAAGAGGGCAGTCTAGTGATCTCAAAAGCTGTTCCCGGCCGGGCACAGTCATCATTACCTTCCTAGCCTTTCCCCAACTTTGTTCGGGGCGGCTTCCAGTCTAACCGGATGCAGCTGAATACCAGTACTTTACATGGAGCGACTGCCAATCTGACCTCCACAACCCAGTTAGTAGGTACTGGGTAATACGTTACTCCTTCGTAAGGTTGTCAGCCTTTCGGGCCACTGACTACCTGTAACGACTGTCAAAGACCTACAATTGACATCCGGGCTCAACGGCTTAACGTGCTTTCCGAGGCATCAAGGAAACTCGCTATAAAATTAATTGGTGTTCACCCATCCACGGACCAACCTAGGCAAGCGTGGCGTATTATCTATAGATCGACCAGAGCGGCTGTTAATATTTAGCCACGAGCTATTAGTCCAATACCTTGATACGTTTCGTTTCTCTCCCTGTCTTTATCCATTTCACGAACACAACAAAGTTCACCTCGAACAAATCAATAATACCAAACTTTTCCTAGCAGCTCAACCCTTCCACTGTTCAAGTCCGTGACGACAGTCGCACTATTCGAAATATCCGTCCGGTGGAAGGACGGACAGAAAGTTTTACTTTAGTTTCCATTTAGTTTTAGTTTGGGATTAATGTAGGTAAATAGGGTGGCTGGGAAGTTATTTTTACCCGACTACGGCGAAGTCAAAAGGAAGGGTTATGATTTTAGCAGTCTATGAATGTATGTTTGTATTTACGTATGTTCCTCCGTAGCGCCTAAACTATTTATCTGATTTTGATGAACAAGGTGTCAATCGATTCGTTATTATGGCCCGGGTAAAATAGGCTACATTTTAAACGACTTCAACAAAGGGAGGAGTCTATTTTACTTTGTAAACCCCGAATTAGAGCGTGATTTTTCAGTAGTCGGGATTTTAGTGGTTGTAAACCACACAAATACTTGTTTACATCTGAGTTTCGAACATTTTCCTCACATTTAACTCTTTTTCTAAGGAGTGGAAAGCTTCTATTTTTAATCAACTTCCAAACACTTTCTCACAGTTGTCACTGTATTTAACGATTGGAATGCTGCTTCTTATTAATTTTTAATCTATTTTCGATGGTATTTCTTATTCTACTATATTATAGTGCTTATTGCTTTAGTAATAAATAAAGCTCATTTATTAGAAATCTCTAAAGATCATTTTGCTAAATGATTTTTACATATGTATGGCTTGCAAATTGTTACCCTAACCGAACTTCTTTTATTTTAATCTGATTCGGACGAACAATCAATTGCTGAACTCTATACACTTCCTCAAGAGCCATACCATTACCACTATAGTCTCGTGTTTTGTGCCTTCACCAACTCGTAGTTAGATACAGAAGATCAGCTCCACGAAAGAAAACAGGTACACGCACACATAGAAGCGTACGTACGGCGATCTCAAACAAGCTATGTGTGCGTGGAGACCACAAGACGTGTCGTTCGCGAGTGCGCTTGCAATAGCTGTACGTGAAGCGTGTCTATGTGTGCGAGGAGATATCAAACAAGTTCTGTTCGCGAGTGCGCTTGCACTCGATGTACGTGAAGTGTATCTACGTGTGCGTGCATTCTGCTCATTGTATAGAGCTGGCCTTCTGTATCTACCTATTATGTGCCCATGCCATCCCAATAAAAAGGCTTGCCAAAACTTGTGGGCAAGCTCAAAGTTTTAGTTACACTTCACGGAGTTTCTGAGTGTCAAGTGGCTACAGTTTCAATTTAGTTTGATTTGAGGATTACTGAGGCGAGAGAAAAATCCGTATGATGTCAGGCAAAAAGGTTTTTAAATAGTAAAGTAAGCGCATCTATAAATCTGCCTGTCTTGATGTTTGCACATCACAGGAACTGATAGACGCAACTGAAAGTACCAAAGTCGTCGCCAAATTTTGGGCTGATTCAAGTTAAAGGAAGCAGATTCATCTTGTCTCTTGAAAGTTTACCTAGCAGAGGAATAATACACAGGCCTTCTTATAAGAGTGGACTGTAATGTGTAATCCACCACACGGATCCATCACACATGCCATCGATTTTTGGTGCTAGGACATCCCGGTTTCCTCACGATATTTTCCTTTACCATTTTGAGAGCAGTAGTGATGAAATAAATTACAAAAAGTAAAGCGTTAGCCCTCTGCTATGCCTGAAGTCTCTCTGAGGGAGGGCCATCCGGAACGTGGTTATCCGACAGAGAACCAGAGTTGTCGACATAACTCACAGAATAAGTAAGCTGAAGTGGCAATGGGCCGGTCATATTATCCGTAGGACCGATGACCGCAGGGGTAGACGTGTTCTTGAGTAGAGACCGCGAATCGGAAAACGGGTGGAACGCCCTCAGGCTCGGTGGAGCGACGATCTCCGCAAGGTGGCTGGTAGCTACTGGAAGAGAGTTGCTGAGAATCGCGTTGAATGACGTGCGAATGAGGAGGCCTATGTCCAGCAGTGGACTGCTGTAGGCGGTTGATGATAAATAAATATAAACATAAATATCGTTGGACATAGCACACAGCGCCATCTAGTGCCCACACTAAGCAACGAGGCTTGTATCGTGGACACCAGATAGTTGATATACTACATAGATACTTTTTTGTTTGTAAATACATACTTATTATACATATAAACATCCATGACTCGGAAACAAATGTCCATGCTCATCACACAAACATTTGCTTCTACCGGGATTCGAACCCGGGACCCTAAGAACGTAAGGCAGCCTCACTACCGCTGCGCCATTCGGGTCGTCGTGATGATGAAAGCATTAGTCTGCGGTCAAACTCAGGACCTTGCAATTCGTGATTTGGGGCCATTTCCAATGAACCAATCGATTGCCTAGGGGGCGCCAAACGAACGCTCAGTAGTTTTCACTCCTGAAGGCTATTTAAAACCTCTTGAACATTAATATTTAACTCTCCCACTAAACAAACATGGTATCCGTTTAATTAAAAGCAACATTGTAGTAGTAACAGGTAGTTACTGTCCACGGCACTTTAATGAACATAGCGTTACTATTTATGTGATCATAAAGGCTATAATGGTGTACAATATACAATGATGACCTGGATGATGGGACATCAGCGATAGACTATCCTTTGTGTTGTATGTAGAAGATTTATGGGGCAAGGCAGAAACTGCTACACACCAAGCTCATCAATACATATCCAGAATGGCCTCGCTTTGTTTTAAAGGTGTAAATAGACCTTTAACGAAGCCGACAGGCACTTGTTCTCTTCTTCATTGCGAAATTTTTTTTTGTTCTGGATCATACCTAGGATCCTACTAGTTACGGAGATATTTGAGGTAGGGTTGCCACCCGTACTATAAAATAGAGTATTGTCCTCTTTTTCATGTAGGCGTACTTTATAATCTACGACACCACTAAAGTTACTGGCTCGTTACTGGTTATGAGTATGCTTATGAGACTAAATAAACTGGTTTTTGATTTTTTGATTGCAAAGAGGCTGTAATTATCTTCAAGAAAGACAATTATTTGTTAAAAGTCGCAAAGAGCAACAAAAAATACGTTTTTAAGGACAAACAATGAAAAATAATAATAAATACTCTTTTTTTATGCTGTGTACTTTATTTAAGTTCTAACAAAATGAAAAAATACTTTATTCGTCCTAAAACAGGTGGCAACTCTAATAGGAGGTCAAAGTTCTAACTTTTTAACAAGTTTTTTTTTTTAATACTAGTTTTTATGGCCATAACTTTACTTTAAATACCTCCATAACCTTGAGTGCGTTACATTGAGTTTTACCGTAAAACTTAATTTTACACCTCAAAAAAAAGTCGTTTCCCAGCAATAATTTTTGCGTAAAGTTACTTAGTTTGATGTACAGAATGCTTGGTTGACAGTTTCGTGAAGGGTCTGTTTACACCCTGTAGATTTTCAATACAATGAGAGATCCGCATCTATGCTGGTTATGTATAGCTTAATTGGTCGCCGTGTGTACAACAGTTTTTTTCTTCGTCGGCCCAAAACTTGGCTTTTTCAAAGGCATTGTCTAAAACAGCGTAAATATCACATTGGTTGCCTGTTTTGGGTAATCAACCTACCCTCAAATTATATTTACCGAATATGAGGAAAACCAGTTGAAAATAAACTCAGCATTTACCTGAAACCAAAACAAAATACATAAATTATAAACGCAAAACTAAACACAACCACAACTTCAAAACTAACAAAAAAAAAACATTCCAATAACAAATTACCCTATCACACAAAACCTTTCTATTCACTGCACTCCCATTGGTCATCTATCAATTCATACGCGTTCTAAATTCAAAACAAAAAGGCAGTATGCGCGCCACCTAGCGGCAGGAAATTGCAACATCGATCTGTCAACGACACTCAATGGACGCGTGATGAATTGCCGCCGGTGTACGTCATAGAGGAAATGTATTGCATTGTGTCGTGGGGTGAGCAGTGGACGTGCTATTGTGGGTGATGTTGAGGTATCGTGTTTATTGGAAAAGGTTGTATCTAGCCTTCTTCCCGTTAAGTAAGTTGAAAAGTCGGCCGCTGCAAATATAACCTGGCAAAATGGGGTATAATTGGTTCTTCCAACACCGAGTGCGAGTGCGGCGCCCCGGACCAAAGAATGCCCCACCTGCTGGAATATCCCAGGTGTCTGTTAACCTGCACCCTTGACGACCTGAACAGCGCCTCTACCGCTGGAATAAACGTGGCCACCTACTGGGCCCACACCGTGTAATTGGAAGGAACATCGATACGATAAGAAGAAGTTGGAAAGTACTGTTTTGGGTGTACCATGTCAAAAAGAAGAGAGACATGGTAATCGAACTTGCTTCTCTTGCCGATCAAAAACCAATCGTTAGACTACTTCACCGATAAGGTGGTCAACCAATGATTCATATTAATTTTATGGTAATCGAACTTGCTTCTCTCGCCGATCAAAAAACAATCGTTCGACTACTTCACCGATAAGGTGGTCAACCAATGATTCATAACATGAACGAGAAATTAACTCAGTCTGACTTGCATCTTTATACTCCGTAACGGCTGAACAAGTTCCAACCTTCCAAATCGGTTCAGGCGTCTTCGAGTAATCGGTACCCACATACATAAAAAAAAAGATTCCGACGAATTGAGAACCTTCTCCTTTTTTGAAATCGGTTAATTAAGTAGAAACCCAGATGTGTGCTGTTAAATACAACTAATAAATATCCAATAATCTCAGAAAAAGCCGCCAAAAAATCTTATTTTAACATCTATTTCAACAACAATTAAAGTTACAAAACTTATCACGCTCCAAGCAGATTCAATAGATTCTTCTAGAAACTACTAGAACAACAAAAGCTTCTCCTATCCGTTACAAGTTGGAGACTCGTTAGCTAAAAATTGAGCTCACCAACACAATCACGTACAAAGTTTGCAAGTAGGTAGTGCTCAAACTGTATAATCACATAATTTATTACGTTAGGTCGAGTTTAGACTAACTGAGCTGCTTAGGACAAGGATACTCTTTGGTTGTTAGGTCATTTTTGAGAGTATTCATCACACTATATTATAAAGGCGAAAGTTTGTATGTGTGTATGTTTGTTACTCTTTCACGCAAAAACTAACGAACGGATTTGGATGACATTGAGCACACCGATAGTTTATGACCTTGATTAACACATAAAATACTTTTGATCTCGGTAGTACGATCCCGTGGCACAATTATCGAGCTCCACGCGAGCAAAGCGGGCATAAGCCAGTTGGAGATAAAAGCTATCCACAAACGATACAAAAACCATGTATCGGAAGGTGGGGTCATAGTTAAGAGACCTTCAAACTAAACATCTGTTTTATAGGACCAACATCGTTCCTTCAATCCTACCGTTCCTTAAATCCAATCATTCTACTGCCTTTATCCCAATTTATTTGGAGTCGGCGCAGCATGTTTTCTTCTTCCAAACTTCTCTATTACTCGTCATCTCATCAGACACCGCATTCCTAACTATATCATCCTTCACACACATACTACTACGTATAGAGAAGACAGCGCGAACAAAATCTGGGCGCAGTGCGGGGCGCGCGGGGGGCGGCATACCCCGTATATATAATGCTGTGACGAGCAAGCGACTGAGTGAACGACCGATTCCCCAATTAATGATCCGACCCAGCCTGTTGTCCCTTGCTGCCCTCTTATCAATGACGCACTAAGCCGAGGCCCGAACCCCACAGGGGGTGCCCTTAGTGACCGTTCATTTAATTTAAATCCTTAGTTTGTAAGCCCTGGCTGGGGGCCTTAAAGTAATTTTTGGCCACCACAGGATTGTCCGGTTAAGCAGTAAAGCAACCTTAGCGCGTTGCAACTGCGAGTGGTCCCTCCTAAAAAAAAACAAGCGACTGAGTGAACTGCAGCCAGCTGACAGCATTTGAACGGAGCACAGATTTTGTTCGCGGTGTCTTCTGTATACTTAGTAGTAATAGCTTAATGTTACTACATTCGAACTCAAAACTTTCCTCGCGACATTTTTCTCATTCCTCCTCATGACATGCCCATACCAAGACAACCGACTACCACACAACTTTTGAGTCAGCGTCACCACTTTTAGACTTCCTCTTCTTCTTTCTTTATCCATTCCTGTAACACCACAGATCCCCCTAAGCATCCTCATCTCAGCTACATCCAATTGAATTATAAACATCCCTTTTGTGGTTTAACCTTCTGATCCATACAAAAGTAATCGCGAAGAAATATTAGCTGACCCATACAAAATTAAAATAAATACTCGACAAAAATGACTCTGTCAGCTGATTATTAAGCTGTACGCAGACCGGGACGCCTTGGCAAGGGATGTATTTTTTTACGAATGGACAATCAAACGTATTTATATATATAAATTGCTATGTTATTTATTTAAACTTCATGTACAATAGTGGTACATAGGCGGACTTAATGCCACAAGGCTGGCTGGCTGGCTTGTTTTAAAATTATCCTGTGACATCGAAAGGGAGTTGTATTGAAAGACGCGCCACGGCCGTATTTCTATATCAATTCGTTTGAATGTCCATTGGCAAAAATTTAAATCCCTGGCCATGCCGTCCCGGTCTGCGTTCAGCTTTACATGGCATGTAGTATGTCATGTCATGTAAAAGTTTTTCAGTTTGTGGCATACTTATTCACGTTTTAATGAAAAGTTTTTTTTTAGTGTAGGTAGCTAAATCACAACCCTTTATTTCAACCACAAAATATTTCAATCATTGTCCTCTCTCCTGTCTAAACACGCCTTTAAAACACCGCAACTCTTACATTAACAAGATTAAAACAACATTTTAAAGGATTTCCCTCTGAACAAATAAATATCTTGGTAACATGTGCGATGAAATATTGGAGCATTCTGTCAGAATATGTTGCTCAAGATATATCGTATGAACGTTTCAAACGCGGCTGCGTTGTATTGAAATTTTACAAAATGTAAAATGAGGAAAACGAACTAGTTTTCAAGCAGAATTCTATTTGGATCATTGTTTGAATTTTTTATTTTTTTTTATTTAAAAAATAATTCTATTACAGTTTGGTTTTAGCCACAAATCGAAAACCTCTCAGGGCTTATCTGTGTGCTGGTATGATGTTTCATATTTCACATATTATTAAACATTATCTACTGAAAACTGAAATATGAGGTTCCTTCACCACCGTTTTCTTGTGCAAAACTTGTCCATTCATACTTCCTTTATCAACATCATCATTATTACAGCCGAAAGACGTCCACTGCTGGACATAGGCCTCCCCCAAGTGTCGCCACATTGACCGGTCCCGTGCGACTCTTGCTATCACATTGCAGATTAAACTATTTCTAAAACCTACTGATTACGAAATCAAAGTCGTACAGATTCCAGATTCTGCCAATCTCCACAAAAACGTCGCAAAAAAGAACTTTAATCACTTTATAAAGCACTTACCACACTAATTATGCGAACACAACATATAATTAAGCCGGCAAATCGCGTGTGACTCGTAAATTATCCGCCGGGCCGTACATTAGCCGGCCGTCCGTCTATCCGGTACGGAAACGCCGTGACGCGCGACAAACGCATAAATTTCGCGCGGTCTGAACACGCACTTAGGTTCGGTGTATAATGACGTCATTATAAGGGGGTATTTTTTGAATATTTTAATGGAGGAAAATCTTTGTATGGGTTTAGATACCCGCAATTACAGACACAATTAAAATAACAATGCTATGTTCCCCTCCGGGAACGGCTGGGGACATACTGGTTAAACTCCACTAACACTTTAGCTGAAAACACTCTTATCATCAAATAACTATACCGTCAAATCTCTTGTAAGGTAGCAACAATTATTACTCTTGGAAATTCGGTAAAGTAGGTCTGTTAGATGTCTGAAAGCGAAGTTTCAATAATAGGCAGATTCATGGCGAGCGGTCCACGGAAAGACTAAAGCTGTGGCGAGGTCGTGCATCCTTACCTAACCGATTCGAACCATCTGCTGAAAATTTTCCACCTGGACATGAGTTGCCATGGCTGACCGGGAAGTCTTTAAATAGACTTCGGACCCAGGTTGGCCGCAGCAAGGAAAACCTACTCAGGTGGGTCGGGGGTCGTGGAGGTATTTAACGTACAAATATTACATTAAAAACATGTAAAAAAACTTGTTACAAAGTTGGAACTTTGACCCTCAATATCTCCGTAACTAGAGGCTTCCAGGTATGGTGTAGGACAAAAAAAAATATCGCAATGACGGGGAGAACAAGTGCCTTTCGGCTTCGTTAAAGGCCTGGTTTACACCCTTTATATCCAGCTAAACACAAATGTGAACAAAACGCAGTATTACATTAATTATTAAAACTAAACACGCTCGTCGGCCATGATTGTCAGCCCGCGAGTCCCGCGACCACGAGTCCATTGATGCGATGCAAACGCATTCACAATTGCTATCACACAACAACACGGCAGTTAGTAATTCGACACACCGCAATTGTGACCACTGACTAACGGTATATTACAAAATTATTTACGAAATAAATCACAGGACAAAACCAAAATTGGATTCAACAGTTTTGGTTGAACCAGACCAGACGGTTACTTTGTAAAGAAATCATCAAATGACTTCTCCCGCTCTGGGCGGAGCAGGAGGGACTTCAGACATTTTCTCTTTTCTTTCTCTTTCTTCTCAGACTTTTACTGACTAAAACCCATCCATATTCCTTCATCGCCCTTTGTGTTCCGGGATCACGGTATCTCTTTCGAACTGTCCCGCCTTCCTATTGCTGACTCTCTTTGAGGCGCGCGTAGAGTCACACTTAATATTATAAAGGCGAAAGTTTGTGTGTGTGTATGTTTGTTACCTACTCTTTCACGCAAAAACTACTGAACGGATTTGTATGAAATTTTGCAAACAGACAGTTAATAACCTGGATTAACATATAGGATACTTTTTATCCGAGAAGAGTAGTAGAAGTTAGTGAGACAATAAGATGAAAATCTGATGAAGACAGAAGAAACCTCTCAGGGCCGGTAGGTTATGAGGCACCAAAATTTTTTTAACTTTTCTATCCTCACCAATGGAAAACCCTAAAAGAGAATATCTATATTTTTCTCAATATAATGAGTTATTGCGTTGGTAGGGCTGCTGTCAGAGTTGAACCTTTGTCGCCGTGTTGATACCCAAGTAAAAATCCCATGTACTATTTTCACCCGACTACGGCGAAGCCAAAAAGAAGGGTTATGATTTTAGCAGTCAATGTATGTATGTTTGTTTGTATTTACGTATGTTCCTCAGTAGCGCCTAAACTATTCATCCGATTTTGATGAATAAGGTGTCAATCGATTCGTTATTATGGCTCGGGTAACATAGGCTACATTTTAGCCGACATCAACAATAGGAGGAGTTGATTTTAACTTGTGAACCCCGAATTTAATTAGAGCGAGATTTTTCAGTAGTCAGGTTTTTTAGTTGTAGCATACGACACAAATTCTTATTAGCTAAATGAAGCAAGTCAAGTTATTTCCTCAAGGAAGAGTTTTGGCCGAAGGGTGTCATGTATCGGCGATTCCGCGGAAGGCTACGCGACACCACGCAGCGCAACATGACGCCGTCTCTTCGTGTACAATAGTTTAATTAGGTTTTTGTAGTCTAAATAAATATGTATGTTAGTCGGTAGGTATATATGATATGGGTCTTTTGTTACCTGAATTAAATGATATATTATATTATTATTGGTTGATTTCTGTTAACATCATCTCCCTTTCATATTGACAACCACCAACATAATTTTATAGGTTACAAACTCACTCGTTTTAAGCAAAAACCAGAACTGTCCAGCTACAACAAAACCCTCACTTACCACCTACTCTGCTCACAAACAATTAGCAATTAATTCCCCGCACATTTTTAATCTCTCTGCGTCTGATAAAATCTAATAAATTATCAACGGAAACGAGAGTGCGACCGTATCCTGCACCCCATATGCTTACAAAGAAGATTTATAGCTGTACTAATCTATGTTACAACGGTTTATGGAAAATGTATGTAATCCTGCTGTCTATTTAAGTGGTTTATTTTATCAGGTTTTTGTAAAGTAAGGGCGATGAAGGAATATGGATGGGTTTTAGTCAGTAAAAGTCTGACACTCCCTCCTGCTCCGCCCAGAGCGGGAGAAGTCATTTGATGAATTCCCCAACCGAAAAAAAAAAAAAAAAAAATTGTAAAGTTGTGTGGTAATCGATTGTCGTGGTATGGGCATGTGATGCGGAAGAATGAGGAAAATGTCGTGAGGAAAGTTGAGTAGAGGAGGACCAAAGAAACGATGGATGGACTGTATAAAGAATGATATGACAAGAAATGAGGTGTCTGATGAGATGACGAGTAATAGAGAAGTATGGGAGAAGAAGACATGCTGCGCCGACGAATCGCCAATGACTTTGCGCCTTGATCAATCTGGCTTTTTGTAAATTACTCACAGAACCTTGAAAAGCTTTGTTGTACCAACATAATAATTATGTGGATACTCTTAAAGGCGAAAGTTTGTATGTGAGTATGTGTGTGTGTTTATTACTCTTTCACGCGAAAACTACTGAACGGATTTGGATGAAATTTGGCACACAGATTTTTTATGACCTGGATTAACACATAGTATACTTTTTATCCCGGTAGTCGATCCCGTGAGACAATTACCGAACTCCACGCGGGCGAAGCCACGGGCATAAGCTAGTTTTCCATGAAATGTTGTATAGTTAAAAAAACCTCTTTTCACAAAGCTATTTTCCACAATCATACATCGCCAAAGCTCAACAATTCCACAAAGACGTAGAGAATCCTCTTTTCGGCGAAACCCTCCTCTTTACCGAGACCTCTTATCATGAATAGTTTGTTAATTGCCTCTCATATCATCTTCACAATAGACCACTAATTGGCCCTCATTACTAAGTACTTACAAGTTTTCACAACAGGTAGGAAGATTTTCTTTATTGAATATAATACTGTCTGCTTTACTGGAGTGGTCGCAACTACGCTCAATTTTTAAATCTATTTCTAAGTAGCGGTAGGTTGATTTTCTAGACAAGTCACAGATTAGACGACCCGAATGGCGCAGCGGTAGTGAGGCTGCCTTACGTTCTTAGGGTCGGTTCGAATCCCGGTAGCGGCAAGTCAATGTTTTACGTATGGGCCATTGGGCACCCGCTTTCACGGCATCTGAGGTATTCCACATACGGCACCTATCAATATTTTTCGCAGGTGCCATTAGTGGAATAGTTTATTATTTAAAATTTTATTCCACAAAGGGCACCTACGAATCAGTAGGTACCAGTGTTTGGACGTTTACTTTGTGTGATAAGCATGGACATTTTTTTTCCGAATCATGGATTTTTAGACTTATAATTAGTATGTAAATATTTACAAAAAAAAAAAAGTATATCAACTATCTGGTGTCCACGACACAAGCCTCGTTGCTAAGTGTGGCACTAGATGGCGGTGTGTGTAATGCCCAGCGATATTTATTGATTTATTTATTATTAGCGGGTGTTAGTACAGTATTAACGTATACACGCTTAGTTTTAGGTCGTTCTGGAACCGAAAGCCATAAACTCGAACATCGAACTTATTTTTAACAAAAAAAAAATATTTATATTTTTCGGGTTTTTTTTTTAATAGGTAGGTAACAATAAAAAAATATATAAAAAATCACGAAAAATTTAAATAATAATAAAAAATCATAAATAAATTCAATAATATTTTTTTTTTTTATAGTTATCTATAAAAAAAACAGTCCCAATCGTTCCGAGTTCGATAATCGAGTTTATGGTACGCTTTCGGTTCCAGAACGACCTAAAATTAACGGTGTATTATAGGATTCGTTTACAGTCACGTGTAAACAGGAACACAATCAATGAAAAAAACAGTACTAGTACATTTAAATAGTGTTGACATGTCCAACTTCTCAATGTAACATAAGCTCGTCAATTAAAGTTGTTCATTAATTGTTTATATAACCAACATCACGCCTGTAATGCCTGAAGGGTTAGACAGTTGCATATCTTCATCATCATAATCATCATTTCAGCCGAAAGACGTCCACTGCTGGACATAGGCCTCCCCCAAGCGTCGCCACATTGACCGGTCCCGATGCATATCTTGGAAGAATTGATTAATTTTTTATGCATATTAAATCTATGTTAGACTTCTATAGTAAAAATCACGCGGATTCACGCGTCATATTTCTAATTTAAGTTGCAAGCAGTTGCTCATAACGGAATCTCACCATAATCAATTCAGCAGTTGACTCCTCAAAACTCACAAACTGACACACTCTCATTCAATCAATTTGTTACACTGACCTCATTTAATCGCCCCATGTACTAACCCCATTTTCGTGAGATTGCATGAACTATTCCCAAAGAGTCCTTCGTACCTCAAAGTGACTAAAATCACCTAAAAGTGAAGTAAAAGTGAACTAAAAGTGGTGTTGCGTGAGGTATCAAAGAGTGTGCAAAAACGAGCTCCGAGCGAAACGAGACCCAAATGTTTAGCGAGAGTCTTAGTGTCGCCAGCTTTTGTTCAAAGAAATGTCGGACACAGATGCTGGTATAAAATTAAAAATGCAGTAGGGTTCTCAAGGTTTGTGCAAATAAACAAGGTCAAGGAAAGTGTTTTTATTTGGTGACCACATTTTCGGTTAATTTTAAAAGATACTTTTGTAGTTATTTCATCTATGGTAGTACAAAACACAGTGATCTTTATAATTGTCACAAAAATATTGCTCTGGGGTTGTTGCCAGCGTCAAACCTTTCAGATCTTTGGTCTCGTGAGAATTTTATTCAAATAAAATCAAATTATTCATTTGCTTAAATAAATGCTTTGATTTTATTAAATTCTACTTATCCTGCTTCGCGAGTGATGTGACGCCATCTCACATAAACGGCAAAACGGATTTGGACGAAATTTGACGCAAAAGCCGTATCCTAAATTAAAACAGAATATTTTTAATCTGGATACAAGACACAACACTCAATGAGCTGTGGGCCAAAATAACCACAGAGACACAATCAGAAGGCGACGTGGCAGACCTCGTAGAAGATGGCGGAACGACCAGGACAAGACCAGCGACCAGAGGTCTACGTTGGCCCTGGATCGAAAGAAACAACGGTTTTGATATTTCCCGTTGACCCCATAAGTGGGGCAAAGCAGCGGGGGTCAGCGGGAATACACCGAAACAACTAGAAGTCATAGGGAGAGGCCTTTGCCCAGCATTGGGGTGACGCAGTCTAACAGTATCAGTAAAGTATACAAGAAGCAGTTCTAAACTCTTTTAATTCCAAATTAAAAACACACATCAAGAAATTCCTCAGTAAACATTGAAGGTAAAACTAAACTACCTTCGTTTCTAATGTTTATCCAATCAAGTCGAGAAGTCTCGAAACACGAACGACAAATGAAATACATTGGGCATAAACAAAAGGAATTGTAATCGATTCCATCAGCTCTTAGAACCCTTTCACGTTTCTATCAGCACTTAACTCAGAGGATTTAAGTGGGAGATTTTACATCGATTCAGACTTAAATATTTCATTTTGTAAAGGAATAACAATTGGGTTTGCTTTCAGGTCAAATGCTGAAGTCCCTAATTTTGGACGATGCTCAAGATTTTTGCAGATGAATATTAAAATGGTAAAGCTGAAAGAAACTTTATGAATCTATCTGAAATCTTAGATTCTATGTCCAACTATTGACAACGGCTGATTTTGGGATGGCTGGATTTGAATGAAATTTAGCACACAGATACACTGGATTAACGCATTGGATACTGTTTATATGTATGATACCGTGGGACAGTTATCGAACTCCACGCGGACGAAACCGTGGGAATAAGCTAGTGAAATAATATACACAATGTAAAGTATCATCCTGTAATGGAACCCTCTACGTAGGTATATCTCGTAAAACGTTGTCGATACGACTTCATACGACTTGTTAATAAAATTCTGATAAAACGCACGCTAATACATTAGGTCTAAGTAATCTAACGATGTGAAGATCTAATCTGAATTGATGCGCACACATGAAATCGTTGTCATGTCATTATCAATTAGTAACAATAATTTGTGTGGTTTACAACCACAAAAAAACCCGAATACTGAAAATTCACACTCTAATTCAGGGTTTCCAAGGTAAAATCGACTCCTCCTATTGTTGAAGTCGGTTATAATATAGCCCATGTTACCCGGGCCAAAATAAAGAATCGATTGACACCTTATTCATCAAAATCGGATTAATAGTTTAGGCACTATGGAGGAACATACGTAAATACAAACAAACATACATACATAGACTGCCAAAATCATAACCCTTCCTTTTGGCTTCGCCGTAGTCGGGTAAAAATAAAGAGGACTGTCCCACCTGCCATCTTTAAGTTGTCACCCTGCCTTCTTTTGATCTCAGAAGCGCTAAACCGTAGCCACTTCCCATGTTTGCCGTGGAACCTCAGCGAAAGAGCTGAATGTGGAAGATTTTAGTTTGTTTAGCCAACAGCTGAATGAAGCGGTGATTTTAAAGCATTCAAGCGGCTCGACGGGCAGAATAGATGTTTGTGTAAGCAAGGTTTGGTATCAGGATTTGACGATGCTGTGAAGTTTAAGTTTGATTCGTGAAGGATAATTTCTGGTGCAAATGGAATATTACTTTTTTACCCGACTACGAAAAGTCGATTTTACCTTGTAAATCCCGCTTTAATTAGAGCGTCTTTCTTCCACACAAATTATTTTTCCCTAACGAAATTGAGATTGAAACTAGTTCCGAACATTTTTTTTGCTTACAGACGGTTAGAAACCAAACGTCGCAGAAAATCTTTCTCTGATATTTCTATGAATCAAGAGACAGACCCATTTCAAAAAACTTTTTTTATAGAAACACCGATAGCTGCAAGACGTGGCATATCAACTGACAGTTGTAAGTAAGTTACAGAAAACGGGCCTAACTGGGCATATATCCATACCACTGAGAAATTCCACAATTATTTTACCTTGCCTGGAAATCGAACCCAAGACCTCTTGCTCAGTAGTACTGCTTACGATCAGGAGACTACAGATTCGATTTAATTGCTCAGATATTTAAACTAAGTCAAAACTAATAGTTAAAGGATTTTAAAAACTTTTAACCTCTTAAGAACCCGATTGATCCAACAAAAACAACACAGAAATAATTTATGTAACAATTCACCTGAATACCAACAAATTCATAATTGCCATAATAACATAATTTATACGAAAACTTTAATCCATGGGCGCTTAGAATCTAAATCACCCAAAAATATTCCCATTAACGTTTTGGTAGTCAACAAAACAACTATTTCAGGAATTCCGAAGGCGGGTACAGTCATGAGCACCGAGGAACTTGTAAAAATGACCCAATGACACATTATTTTTAACCGACTTCTAAAACGGAGGTGGTTACGTATTCCACCAGTGTATCTTCGCTGATTTCTTCGTGATTACTGATCCGATTTAAGTGATTATTTTGTCATTTGGTAGAGTAAGCTCGCACAGTGGGTACAGGGTGTAAACAGAGGCCCTACTCCCTAAGGCTTCGTCCGTAAATTCGGATCTGCCTCACTCGCGCACGTCTGCAGATGAGTGCGAATGAGAGAGACGGATAGATCCGAATATACGGACGAAGCATTCTGTACATCAAACTGAGTAACTCTGCCCAAAAGTTTTTGCTGGGGAACTACTTTTTTGTGGTGAAAAATATTTTTTTTTAGGAAAGCTCAATATTTTAACGGTTTCAACACATTGTACTGATGGATGTATTGAGTAGTAAACGGGTCATCGAGGTAATTCAAGTAAAGTTAAAACATAAAAAACTTGTAGGTATTAAAAAAACTTGGAACAAAAACCAATATCTCCGTAACTAGAAAGTTCCCAGGTATGGTTTAGAACAAAAATAAATGATGGCAGTGACTAGGAAAACAAGTGCGTTTCGGCTTCGCCAAGTCTTTTTACACCCTTTAATTTTTTTATTAATTTTGCTTCGGTGCTGAGTTATGCTCTAAAGTCTAAAATTAGCGTTTTTTCTTCTTAGTCCATGTGGATGATGTGCTCATAACTTCAAGTTACAACAAAAAAAAAACTTCTTTGCAAAAAAATAATCGTCTACTTTTGGATGTGAGATATTTTTTTTGCAAAAAGATTTTTTAATGTACCCTTTTCGGAATACCCATATTACTATGAAATAGATCTGTCTTGGTATGGACATGTGATGAGGAGGCATGAAATTCACGTGACTGGGATTGGATGACCAAAGATGGATGGATGACGTGAGGAGTCATGTTTAAGAAAGAAAAGGAATAAATTCTAGCGTGACGGCTGACAGGGGAAAATTAGAGAAAGATACGTTTTAAGACAACCCCAGGTAATATTGCAGAGCAGGTAAGACCATGGGTATTACGAAATAAGTCATCATCATCTGCCTAGCCTTTTCCCAACTATGTTGGGGTCGCCCGGTCGGCTTCCAATCTAACCAGATGCAGCTATTGTACATGGACCGACTGCCTATCTGACCTCCACAATCTAGTTTGTACTGGCTTGGCTGGTACCAACAGCTTAACATGCTTTCCGAGGCACGGAGGAAGCTCGGTATGTAATGGGTGGTCACCCATCCACGGACCAACCTGGGCAAGCACGGCTTAACCTAAAGATTGACCCGAGCAGCTCTTATTATTTAGCCTCGAGCTCCTCTCTTGGGTATTACGAAATAAGTCTTATTTCAAAATTGCAAAAGTTATACCACGCGAAAATAACGTTTGAATTAAGGTAAGCGTAAACATATTTAGTGCTCTGACAGTACAAGTGGTACCTTCTTGACCTACCCTCAATAAATATCAAACAAATATAAATTACTGACTCGGCTCTAATTAGTAGTAAAACGTACTCAAATTCCTTCTATTGTTGGTATACCGGACGGTATAAATCAGTAGTCGCTAGTGATGGGACATGTCGACTAATTGGAGACCGAATAATGTGTCAATACGATTACGATAATATATATTTATGGGGGAAAATATAATGACCACCAAAAATAACTTTGTGACCATTAACAT
Source organism: Xestia sexstrigata (assembly GCA_941918905.2). NCBI lineage: Eukaryota > Metazoa > Arthropoda > Insecta > Lepidoptera > Noctuidae > Xestia > Xestia sexstrigata. The sequence continues at coordinate 2,560,662 of OW799226.2, forward strand.
CTATCACCTAAAATATCAATTGATCATCAAATTTAGTAAATTGAGCAATACATTTTGATGAGGTGGTTGATGTCAAACTAGTTTTGCCTAGGCCGACTTGGGGCATCCCAACACGGATAAATTAGGTTAGAAGGCCATAACCTTCATGGTTATTTCTCCATAAACCATTCAGAAGTAGGAGCCCGGGTCTCTCTCGACTCGATGCAAGAGCATAACAGTTCAATTTCTGGTGGTTATTAACTAAAAAAATAAATTTTTGGTTCTAATTTCACGATAAAATGGGGATTATTTTGGTGATCAGATCATTTAGTAATTTTAAAGTGATTGAAAAAGTGTTTTTTTTGCCGTTACATTTTGCTAAATCTGGTGGTTCGTTAATTGTATTCCTATATTATTAAAAGAAACAATGAATCATGTGAATGGTCTGATTTTTTTGTATACTACTACAACCATCCGCGCCCCCCTCAACCAAGACTTTAATTAAAATAAAATAAATAAATATCGCTGGACATTACACACAGCGCCATCTAGTGCCATACCGAGCAACGAGGCTTGTGTCGTGGACACCAGATAGTTGGTTAGTGATGGTTGGTTGGTGGTTAGTTAGTTGGTAGTAATTAATAGATACGTATACTTCTAGTACGTGGTTTCGTCTACGTATAGTTCGGATCATCGGAAATGGATCTTATGTCAAAACCCAGGTTGAGATGTCAGCAAAAGGAAGGGGTCCGCAAGGGCCGATGCCTGCCGGGGTTGCGGGACTGTTCGAAAGAGATACCGTGCGTGACCCCGGAACACAAAGGGCGAAGAAGGAACATGGATGGGTTTTAGTCAGTAAAATTCTGAAACTCCCTTCCGCTCCGCTCAGAGCGGGAGGAGTCATTTGATGATTTCCCATCCGAAAAAAAAAAGGCAAAGGCCAAACGAGCACAGCACAACTCATTTTGCGTAACCGTGTGGTACAAACAGGACTTTAGTATGAAACCAGCGAAATTTCCACGACTCGTTTTACGCGACTAACAGCTCAAAAAATTTCGTTCGTTTGGCGTCTGCCTTAGGGACTTACCTGTATCAAATTGCGAAAAGGCTGGTTACAAAGTTTACAACCGACGGACAGAGTTACATACACATTTACAATATTAGTATGTACTATCGAGGACACTCCCGCCTGATCACCACTAAGCTATTTTTTGTTTGCACTCGCAACATAGAAAGGCTCTCTAGCCCCACCCCGTTGACTTTGTATAGAAATAATTAATGAAAAGATACCGAATCGACCGAGCGCACTGACGACGCACGCCAAACAAGAGTTGATTGTTATTTTGCGCGCCAAAGTTGACGGTTTCCTAATAGGCCTAAACTTTAAGGGGGCGTGGCTCGGCATGATTAAAGCGAAAAAAATTTTAACTGGTCAGGCGGAAAAGACCACGACTGTACCTAATAGCATAAACAATTGACCTATATTTACACACCTAATAGCATAAACAATTGACCTATATTTACACAAGCTCTATGGAACTTGCTAAATCCTCATTTTCAGTCTCCACACGTCTTAGCCACAAGTGGCTTATACTAGCCGCCTTAATAGCGAGATTTTTAGTACGGCTACACTTGGCATTCTGCTCACCAATACGAGATTACGAGCTTGAAGATAACTGAGAGACTCCTTATCTTCGTTTATGTCATGTCTTGGTGGAATAACAATGGAACTAGGAGTTTAAAAAAAGCTGGAAAGCGTCTAGATTATAAATATATATTTATTTGCATTTTATGTTTGTAAGCAGAGATAAAAAAACAGAGAACCCACATTTTTTAGTTTTATGTAATAGGGGGCAAGCCTATTGCCATCAACCGGACACAAATCCAAACTCCGTGGCCGCTACTGAGAAATTTCAGAGGGAACCAATAACACTTTGCCTGACTTGGGAATCAAACCCAGGACCTCATTATATGTTTGTCTGTACTAATACTAGGTATTTATGACTGCAGACGATGTAATATTTTGAAGATATAATGCTAGCTGTTTGCGTACGTGAGTTTAAATGTTTGTAAATGCACCTAGAGAGGAATTCCTAGTTCGGTTGTAAAGTCCAAAAAAAGAACAAAAAATGTCATACAACAAAATTCAATTAAGATCATATGCATGGATTTTAAGTCTAGGATTAAAAGATACCTTACAATATCAACATTCAATGAAAGGTTTTCTTTTTGAGTATTTAAAAAAAAACATATTTTCCAAGATCTGTAAATGGCGTTGAACTGACTACGTTACTAGGTGCCAAAGTCAAAACGCTTAGAAAAAAAAACAGTGCGTCACGTCACATACGCTCGTTGACTGACACTTTCGTTTGCTTAAGCTTCCGAATATAACCATTACATCCAAGTGAATTGATGTGACGTTCCGTTCCTTGCAGTAACTTACCAAGTTCAGCGCCATCTATCAAGCGACTAGGGAAGAGTTGAAAAAAGAAAATCCCTCATTGTACTTAGACAAATTTATTTAAGATCGGCTCAGCATATCTTCTTCTTCCATACTTCCTACAAGCCGAAATTTGAGTCGCCCTTTCTTACACACACTCCTATGCCTTACAATAAGACGAAACAGATAATATTTTATAACTTCGATAAAAGCTTTTAAAAGAAACCTATGGAACAAAACTTCAGATTGAAGACGGAAAAAGTAAGTTACAAACAGGATCTATCTATCTATCAATCCCTTCGTGATCCTAGATTCCTAGCCTTTGTTTCAAGTTCTCTAAAGTCGGCTTACAGAATCAGCCGCCGATAAATGCGTATATGATTATGTATTTTAGCAGATATACATATTCTGGTGTTACCTAAAAACTATAACAAGTTTATACAAGCACGGGGAAGTATCGTTAAGTAGGTACTTAAGTTGAAAATTATAAATCGTTATTTCAGGACCTAATCGATTGTTATGACGTGCGGTAAGATTCGAATGAAATCGAGAATCGCATCAGTACGATCCATTAAAAGTCAAAAATTGAATTTATAACATTATTTAACGCAAAGTAATAAACAATAAACATGAATAACAAAATTAACAAGTTTTGTCACCCGAGTTTGCATACAAATTGCTAAGTTTAATTTATTTGTGAACTTTCTAGCAAATAATAATGTTTTAAACGAATTAACATGGGGACGGGGTGTTAAGAAAACTGTTATTACATAAATTACCTTTTGACCAACTTTTTGGCTTCGAGTTGTAAGAGTATTAACCAGGAAGTGACCGTGGCTTTATTTGAGAGATACCTACATTAGATTGGATATTTTGGTGTGTACAAAAAGAAGTCTTACTAAGGGGTATCGTATCACCCAGTACTAACTGGGTTGAGCAGGTCAGATAAACAGTCGCTCCATGTAAAATACTGGTATTCAGCTGCATCCGGTTAGACTGGAAGCCGACCCCAACATAGTTGGGAAAAGGCTAGGCAGATGATGATCGTGTGTACAAAAAGAAGTATGTTTGCAAAGCTTGTCTCTTCTTTTTTGTAATAATAAAAAGAAAGTGAAAAACCAAACCCAACTACGCCAAACTGCAAGACATAGATGTTATTTTTTCATTTAATTTTTTCATATCATTCACATGAATAATATATTATGTTGACACATAATATATTAATTATATGAATTAACTACAATACAGCTTAAAAACTAACAAATTCATCTTAAAACTAAAGCACTTAGCACCTCCCAATATTGTTACAAAATATCCACAAAAAACACTATCCAAGTCGAACTTGGTCGATTATTTATTCGGACGCTTATCCCGTCCCTACCGGGTACAAAATTAAGTGCCCCGGGGCAACAACTCAAAACAATTAATACGTAATAGGGGTAATATTAAATAATCGGGTCGTTTGTCCCGACTGAAACATGTAGGAACTGAGCAATTTTATGATAGAAGAAAATGTGCCCGAGTTAATAAATCGATTTACTGAGGTTTTGGAGACGGGTGAAAATGAATTGGATTGTGTTGAAGAATTCTAAGGAAAAGATTGCTGAAAGACTAGCTGTTCTGTCAGTTTCTTGATCGTTCTTCTCCGTAAAAATGTAGGTACGTTTTTGAACGAAGAATTTGATAAGTTAAGACTATGACCACCTCCGTACGCTTTAGTGCATTTTTAACTGCCAGCATTGAGCTGACCGTTAAAAAAAAGCGCCCATGTAATCGTGGCCTACCTGAAGGAATCTTTGGTGTTTAAAATGCTTTAAATTGTTTAATGGCAACCTAATAACAAATAAGCAAGGAAGCAAAGCGCAAATAAACTACTATTTTAGTATTATAAGATGCAAGTCATCAGGTCAGGAAATAGACCTAAGCAAATCTACAAAAAGAAAGCCCAAAATTGAAAAAAAAAAGCGTTATAAGCATCCCAAATTACAGTCACACAGTTAAGTCCCAAAGAAAAAAGGTTTTAACTTTTCAACAATGGAACTTAACTGTCAACTCTTTGTAGCTACTCGTAAGTATGCGCGGGAAAATGAGAGAAGCACAAAATGGCGGGCAGTCGCGTAATTCCGTCGTTCGCTTGATGAATTTTGATTATGAGCACGTACTTACAGATCGTGGGGGAAATACTGAAAATACTCAGGCGGGTTTCGTTTGTTCAGGTCGACACAACCGGTTCGGAAGAAGCGGAATGTAGTCAGCGAACGGAGTTTTCGAATTGGCAAAACCCGGAATGTGGATGACCTTAAACTTCTAGGCTTAAAATCTATACCTCTGATCAAATTTAGTTGTACGACATTATAACTTCGACATAACTATATACAATATATCGTTCTCCTGCCCTTATTCCAATAAATTTGTGGTCGTCGCAGCATGTCCTCATCTTCCATATTTCTCTATTACTCGTCATCTCATCAGACACGTCCTTTCTTGCCATATCATTCTTTATAGGTACAGACCATCGATCGTTTCTTTAGAATTATTAAAAAAATACCCTGGCCGATCTGCAAGGGTATTATTAGGTATCAAGATTAGATTCTATTTATGGAATCCTTTTTGAAGAACAAGTGAAAACTAATTCCCCGATGAAAATTAAACAAAATGTACTAAAATGAGGAAACTCGTACCTATATGGCAGCAACCGCGCGCAAGCGGTCGCTCTAAGTCATAAAAAACAATTGACGATCGAACATACTTATGTCGAAGACGGTGTTCTCACGTTTTAAAAGTTTGTTAGAATTTAAGGAAACGGTGGTAATTTGGGACAAACGTCATGCATTTTTAAATTAATTATTTATTATTTTTACTTTCATCAATATTTTATGTTTCTTATTTTATTTACCAATGTCATTGGTATACCTTTATTAAGCCTCTTTCCGAAGTTTTTTTTTTAACGTATTGGTAAGTACTAGACAAACATAAAAATGGGGCCCTGGGTTCGATTCCCAAGTCGGGCAAAGTGTTATTGGGGTTATTTTTAATCAGGAATTACTCAGTAGCAATTACGGAGTCCGGATTTGTGCCCGGTTGATGGCAATAGGCTCGCCCCCTATTACATAGGACTGGCGAAAAGCTAAAATGCGGATGTCCTAATTAAGTATACCTCTGCCTAACCCTCCAGGGATTACAAGCGTGATGATTATGTTTCATGTGTTAAAGTCAATTAACCGTGTACAGTTCATAAGAAACGAAACAAAGAATTGCTTCTTATTTCTCATGAGGGGCTATTTCACTTTTTCCGGTTGAAAACAATTGATTTACGTCAGCGTCAACACAATGGAAAAATCGGAAATACCTACTGCGACTTGAAACTCTTTAAAAACTTCAGAATGTCATTTTCAACGTCTTTTTAACAATATTATGTGTTTTTTGTTATATTGCATTGGTTCTTGTACAAATATAATTGAATATAAAGCTGAGTAATTAATGAAGCCAATTAACATAATTGCAGCAGCTGTGACAATCAAATGTTTTTAATTTCCGCGTCCCCAAAATATTTGTATACTTTTTGCTAGAGTAATTTCGCAAAAATGTTTTTATGTTATCCTTCCTATATTTTTTGTGTTATTTTAGTAAGTGACGGAAATGGCACATGTCCACTTTGATATTGTCATGTGAAGTGCGCCTGTCCGGCTGTCAGTCAAAATTTGACAAGGCCCGTGTGCTTGTAATTTCAGTAGGTAGGTACTCATTATTTTTTTTTACCATTCATATTGGTTTTTAAATCAAAATATTTTTATTTCACATAGCACTTATAAATCGTCGAAAAAAGACGATTGTTCGGATTGGTCGTTGCCTGAACAACAAACTACTAACATACTTTATGTTTAAAAGTCTTCCAGAATGTATCAGAAAAGACAAAGACGATAAAAAAAACTAACCCACACACAACCTGAATTTTCATTGTTGCTGAAAAATAGAGTCGTTTTAAGAGCCAGGTTTTAATGTTACTTAGTTACGTAACCCAAATTTGGCCATTAGAATGGCCAAATTTGGGTTACACGTCGGCTTTGCCCAACAACAGGGCAAGTGCAAAGCAAACGCCGCGGTTTCTGGCCGCAAGAGTGTGATTCGGGAATGTCGCTTGCAGTTTTCGCTATGTTGGTGGTTGAGTCTTTTGTTATGGAAACGTTTGACAGAATAATTACCATAAAAAAACCTTTATATAAGTAGTTCGACATTTTCTGAGGGAATAAATACCCTTTGAAAATGTCGATGTATTTAAAGTTATTTAACTTTGTCTTCATCTCGAGCAACAACAACAGCCCATAACGTCTACTGCTGGACGTAAGCCTCTCCCATGATGGGAGGAATTTGCCGTAATCTCCACGCTTGGCAGGCGGATTGGAGAACGCAGTGATGAAAGACTAACAGAAAACGCTGCTGCCCATTCTCTGGTCTACGGAGGCGCAAGGTGTTCAGACATTAGTCGCCTTATACGACACCCGTGAGTAATGGGTTGGTTCTATTCTACTCTGCCGGATACACACGGCGGAGGCGCGGAGCGTCATCTCGAGCGTTTCCCAAATATTACAAAATTAACGTAACGTGTTTTCGCCAGCCATTCCCTAAGGTACATTTATCAATATTCTTGTTTAGATCAAAATACGCTCACTTAGTTACAGCATTCCCCCCCTACAATTTTCCATACCGCTAAACTCTAACCCCAAAGCAATTACAGTCAAAACAAAACTACCCGTCATTTCTGGCAATAAATTCCCGATCGGTTTAGTTTAGAGAGTATGACGTCACTACACGCGTTCAGCAATACTATGCTGATTTATCACCGGGCGACTGTCCGTGGTAGATAAAATATTGTGAATGTACAGTATTATTTCAGACGGCTTTTGAAAACATACTAAGTGAAAAGATTTTTTCACGCCGATTTTAATTCTGTTTATTTTTGCAATACTGCTGCTGCTATACAACCTGGCACTGACGTGCTAATTCCAAAAAACGTAAGATAATTTGAATTTCACACTTTAGTAATCATCAAGTTAATTAAATCATGGGTCAGTAAATTCAGTCAGGACTTTCTTTTGAACCATTTGCTGTAGATTATCCAAGAAAGGTATTGTAGATTTTCAACCCATCATCTGCCTAGCCTTCTCCCAAATATGTTGAGGTCGGCTTCTAGTCCATCCAGATGCAGTATTTCACATGGAGCGGCTGCCTACCTGACGTCCTAAACCCGGTTAGTACTGGGTAATACGATACCCCTTGGTAAGACTGGTTCTCAGACTTTCGGTCACTGACCTGTAACGACTGTCAAAGATCTACAAATGACAGCCGAGGCTCGGAGGAAACTTGGTTTGTCAGGGTGGTCATCCATAGACCAACCTAAGCAAGCACGGCTTAACCTAAAGATCGACCCGAGCGGCTGTTATTATTTAGCCACGAGCTCCTTGGATTAATTAAATAAACGTATCTTCTCTCCTTCCTGTTCAGTTGGTGTATCATCTTGTGATGAAAGAACAAACAGATTTGTTGATATTTGTTCCCTAGTAACGGAAATTCCGCTAACATCACCTAATTTACGTGTAAGGAAATCCCAAATCACTCACGAACTTTCGATTTCAGCACGAATTTTAAATACCATGATTATTTTACTGACGCCAAAAGAACTATTAATTATAAAATCTTTACAACGAAATAGCCTAACTATAGTATTAAAGCATAACCCAATTAACTAGCAAAAAAACTTCCCACATGTCCATAAGGAAAAAGGAGTTAAAATTAGAACTTGGTAAAAAATCCGCAGAGCAAAACCTTAAGATGGCTATCGGGGTCCAAACTCCAATAATAAGGAATATTTGGACCCGAACATGATGACTTGCAGTCTTGTTGGTTTTTAGTGTTCCGTAGACCTGACAAGGAACCCTTATAGTTTTATGTCCGTCCGTCTGTCTGCAAAACCGGTCTCTTAGCAAAACCCGAGGTTATGCTAAGAAACCGTTAGTACTAGAAAGCTGTAATTTTATAGGGGTGTGCATATCAATTACGGCGACAAAATGGTGAAATAAAATTTTGGAAAATATTTTTTTTAGGGTAGCTCCCCTCCCTACATGTGAAGTAGGGATGAATAGTTTTTTCGTCGTCTACCCCATCGTGTGGGGTACCGTTGAAGAGGTCTTTTAAAATGACAAGGGGTTGCTATTACTATTTTTAGATTTAATGCTCCATTTACGAAATAATAAACTTTAAAGTGCAAATTTTTGTTCCAGTGTTTTTCTCCTCCTCTAAAAACTGAACTGCTAGCTTGACAAATCTGGAAAAATTCATGATGATAGTGCATTTCATAAACTTTAAAGAAAAATTATAGCGGTTAAGATAACTTTATTAGTTTAGCAGTAACAGTCGTTGAACTTGGCCATTGGATAATTTTGTACCAAAAACCAAAATCTTTAGAATAAATCCTTTATAGTGACTAAAATGAAGTAGTTGCTTGTTTATAATGGCTAAATACTTGCATTGAAAAACAAAATCTGAAATATAACGGGCTACTACGGAACCCTACACTGCGCGTGGCCCGACACGCAGTTGGCCAGTTGGTTTTTAATTATCGACGAGATGAAGGTCGATTCTAAGTTATGACTGGGGACCAAATCTAATTTATCTTACTAATCATACTTCCTATCCTACCTACAGTATTATAAATGGAAAATTTGTGAGGATGAATGTATGTTTGTTACTCTTTCACGCGAAAAACCAATAAACGGATTTGGATGAAATTTAGCACACAGATGGTTTATAACCTGGATTAACACATAGGATACTTTTTATCCCGGTGGTATGATACCGTGGCACAATTATCGAAGTCCACGCGGGTGAAGCCGCGGGCATAAGATATTCATCAATATCATCATTCATCATTTCAGCCGAAAGGCGTCCACTGCTGGACATAGGCCTCCCCCAAGTGTCGCCACATTGACCGGTCCCGTGCGACTCGCATCCAGCGGATTCCCGCAACCTTCGCCAGTCTAAAATCAAGGATCAGGGAGGGAGGGAGAGAGGGAATGATCTGGGAGCAAAGCCAGACCTCTGTTACGAAAAAGGGAAGATGATAATTATTAGTCCTGAATAGCTCTAGCTTCATCACACTGGTAATGAGATGCCAGTTTCTAGAAAATCATGGATCTTATTATAATACATAGTCTATAGTACAACCCCGGATCGCCTGTTCAGAAGAAGAATGAAAAAGTTAATCAATTATAGGTAACACTAGACTATGCCCGCGGCTTCACCCGCGTGAAGTTCATGAATTATCCCAAGGGATCATACTACCGGGATAAAAATCTTTCTACTATTATAAACTATCTGTGTGCAAATTTTCATCCAAATGCGTTCAGTAGTTTTTGCGTGAAGGAGTAAGAAACATATAAACATACACACATAGTCCCATACACACATACAAACTTTCGTCTTTATATTATTAGTGTGAATAAAACCCGAATCGAGAATGGGCCGTATTATTTATCCGAAAACGTTCAGTCATAACTAAGTTCCCGCTACGTAAGAAAGGAATCTATTGACACACGGTAAAGATGAAAGTAGAAACGGATTTAAAAATCAGTATCCAATTCTAAAATAACCAAAAATCAATGACACACCGGTATACCTATTTGGATAAAATTTAGAATAAAACCACAATCACGATGACTAGCAAGCTGATGTGTTAATAACTCTGTGTGTCGAGGTGAAGGACGTGGCTACGTCACTAACATGGATTCTGAGCTCAGGTATTATCCAATGGAGCTATGGTTGTCAAAGTTTTCAATAATGCCAAGTATGGGAAAATATTATTGGTAGATAATATTGTGTCGTTAACTTTTTCACCCACAAGTTATGTGAAGTATGGATAAATTGAATGTGAACATGGGGCAATATCTACTCTTGTTTCGTTTGCAAAACAAATTAGAAAAAATCAGACCATACCTTGTGATAAGGATAAAACCAGTATTTTAAGATTTTCCTTTCTATCCTGTTAGGGGCTCGTGGCTAAATAATAACAGCCACTCGGGTTGATGTTCAGGTTAAGCCGCGCTTGCCTGGGTTAGTGAATCGATAACCACCCATTACATACCGAGTTTCTTGTATTTTTTTGTCAGACTTTTACTGACTTAAATCCATCCATGTTCATTCATCGCCCTTTGTGTTCCGGGGTCACGGTATCTCTTTCGAACAGACCCGCAACCCTGGCAGGCATCGGCCCTTGCGGACCCTTCCTTTTTGCTGACTCTCTTTGAGGCGCGCGTGGAACACGAACGCGCCGTCGACACGGCCTGTCGTCATGAAACGGACGGACGGCGGAGCGGTGGAGCTAGCCCATAGCCCACCGTCCACAGGCTCGCGATACCGAGTTTCCTCGGTGCCTCGGTCCTGACTGTCAATTTTGTAGATCTTTGACAGTCGTTACCGGTAGTCAGTGGCTCCAAAATCTGACAACCAGTCTTACCAGTACTAACTGGGTTGTGAAGGTCCGATAGGCAGTCGCTCCATGTAAAATACTGGTATTCAGCTGCATCCGGTTAGACTGGAAGCCAACCCCAACCAAATTGGGAAATGGCTTTGCAGATGATGAAGTTCTATCCTGCCCCAATCGCGTAGATAATTCACATTTACAATATTGTGATTGTAATTCGAAAGGTTTTTAAGGAAACGCCTATGCTTCATAATTATGTTTGAAAAATTCGTCTGCTAAAGTTAATAACGCCAATAGAATATTCATAAAAATTAAAGCAGTAACCTTATATTCACCTATCTGGTGTCCACGACACAAGCTTCGTTGCTTAATGTGGCACTAGATGGTGGTGTGTGTAATGTCCAGCGATATTTATTTAATTATTTATTTTATTTAAAGCCTTGGTTGTTCCAGTAAAAACTTTTCACCACTCCATCAGGAAGTACTAACATTCAACAATGGATTCTATATTCACCACCAGCTGTGTTATTTCACATGCAGTTTTACACATTTCAGTGTATTTAGCTTCATACGATTCCCTAGGTTTCCAGAACTTTCCTGAACTCGTGACCGCTCCCGAAAGTTGGAAAACACTAACTATTTGGAAACTGTGAAAAGCTATATAGTGTAGAAGTGAGTTTTAGACAGAGTAATGGTATTTTAAAAAAAGCGCTTTTTAGGAAAATTTTAAAAGTTTAATAGAAATTACCGAAAATTCGAAACAAAAAAAAATCTGCTCTACCCCCTAGCTACAAATTTTTCGCAATTTCGAGGTTGGTCACATAGTACAACATTGTTCACAAAGGAGTTTTTATTTAAATGCTAAGTTTTTTTTTCTCTATACAAGAAGAGACCGCTGAACTGGCAGGAATAATAAGAAGATGATATAGAATATCGTTTCAAAAAGGTTTAATTGAAAGGATGATAAGTGGGTAATTGATTAACGTATTTGTGAGTTAATTTTAATATTAATTTATGACACATTGTAAATAAAAGGCCCGAATTTTCTCAACCATTACGTTAAAGTCCTGTATATTGAAATGAAATTAAGTATGCAGATTTTCTGAATCCTTTATTTAAATGTTAATTTCTCTGGGTTTAAGCCTTTTGTATTTCAATTGAACAGTGTTCACGAATTGAATCAATCGGAAAAAAAGGTTTCATGTAAAACTTATTCTCATGAGAAATTCCATGAATTTACATATATACACCACGCCTATAATTCTTAATCAGGTTTACTCACAGTTCAGTTCAAAATGTATGTTTTTCCCAATGGAAAAATCCACCAACATAATAAAAATATATATAATAGTTATATAGATAATTAAACTTGAGTTCTAAACATTTTTTTTAGTTCTGCACATTCCCTGAATAATAAAATTAAATAATGCATAAAATCTTCATTGATTATGATGACTCAGTGAAACTTAACTTAAAATAAAAAAAAACTTGTATAAAATCAATTGAAAAATCATAAAAAAACTTTGAGAACTCAAATCTATATCAACAGCAGAAACCAGTTTGCTGATATTCGAAGCCAGAGCGACACACGTCGTCAGTCATACAACGGACACCATCACAAACGCTACCGCGGCATGGATTTTACCGGCAAAGTCGCTATCGTTACCGGCGCCAGTTCCGGCATTGGCGCAGCTACTGCCAAATTATTTTCACAACATGGAGCCACACTTGCTCTCGTCGGACGAAATGAAACAAGATTACAAGCTGTTGCAAGTGAATGTGAAGCTGCGAAAGGAATACGACCCATAGGTCTCCTCTACGACTTGACAATCGACGGAAATTGCGATGAAGTCGTCAGAAAAACAGTGCAGACGTTTAAGAGGTTAGATATACTTGTGAATTGTGCTGGAAAAGCAAGTGTTACTTCACTATTTGATACAACTATGGATGCTTTCGATGATCTAGTGGCTCTTAATCTTCGCGTTCCTTATAAATTGACTCAGTTGTGTACTCCACATTTAAGAAGAACTAAAGGGAATATTGTGAATGTTTTTGGTTCTCCTGGTAGAGTGCGGCCTGGTTTCTTACATTGGTCGATGGTCAGAGATGCATTGCAGAGATTTACGAAGGCTGGTGCATTAGAATTGGCAGTCGAAGGTATAAGAATGAATGCTGTTCGTCCAGGATTGACCAGAACTAATATATTGTCAAATTTGAATGTGCTAGAAGATGATATGCCTCACGCGTATGAGAAGCTTGCCCAGACAGTACCTAATAATGTGATAATAGAGCCTGAAGAGATAGCCAGAATGATTGTATTTGTTGCTAGTGATGCTAGCCCTAATCTGAATGGTGCTAATTTGGTGGTTGATGGAGCGGCATCTGGCAGTGTTTAGTGACAATGTGACAAACATGACGAAGTGACAAATACAAGAATAAATATTTTCAATCAGATTACTAACTGACAAACTTCTTAAGTGTTTAGGTAATTTAATTTGGTATGTGGAAATCATTAAATTTAAGATCAATAAAGCAGTGGAATAAGATGGAAATAACATTGAGTTTAATCTAAAATCACAAATGTTACAGATTGGTAAGCAACCAAATGATATGGCAATAAAACATAATGGAGTAAAAACTCATATTTTGAAACTAATTTCGTTTTAATTGGCGTCCATTAGAATCCATTCAAATATAGGTAACTGCTTACTGACATTGACATCAAAATAGCTGATTTTGTACACAACGATTGAATTGTTTGGGATGTGAACGGTTAATAACAAGATATTATCAAAATACCTCAATTGCGTTGTCTTTTTTGGCTAGATAACAAAAGCTACTAAAGCGTCAACCTTTTTGTGATTACAAATTCATACCAAGTGAAAAAGTTAATTTAAAACGAGTACCACAAAAACTCCAAATATAAAGATTTTAAATCACAAAATATCTAATTCAATATTATGTATGAGCGTACTCATACAAACCAAAACATGTATTAAAATAGATCTCAAACAGGTTAAGTAAGATAAAGTAGCTCTGAATGAGGAAAACCTGTACAACAATAACAATACTGTGATGACGGAAACTGGTTCTGACGTCACGATCGACTTAACAGGAATTAATACAGAAGGTCGAAAACGGGCGCACGTACACAGACGCGTACGTACGGCGATCTCAAAGAAATGCCGATCGCATTCGCAAGTGCGCTTGCACTCGCTGTACGTGAAGCGTGTCTATGTGTGCGTGCGTTTTCACTCGTTGCATGAAGATGACCTTCTTTATCGTTTTATGAGCGTAAAGTTTGTGTGTTTAATAGCAACACATGTAATTCTGTACACTGTAGTTATTTGATTTAAGTTTTTCATTCATAAACATGTGATTTTTATAGTTACGTTATGTTTTCGTGTTTAGGAAATTATTGATGAAGGTTAAACTAACATGGGAACACTCAATACCAGGCTTGAACTTGAATTTGGTGTTGCCATCAGCGTATAATACAAACAAGAATTTGTGTGGTACTACCACAAAAAAATCAACTGCTGAAAAATCACGCTCTAATAGAATTCGGGGTTTACAAGGTAAAATCGACTCCTCGTATTGTTTAAGTCAGTTAAGATGTACGTTAACCGGGTCATAATAACGAATCGATTGACACCTTATTCATTAAAATCGGATAAATAGTTTAGGCGCTACGGAGGAAAATACGTAAATACAAACACACATACAGAACAAACATATAGAGTGCTAAAATCATAACCCTTCCTTTTGTACAAAGGTCAAGCTTCGGAAGTCGGTGACAAATACATTAAATCAATTAAACAAAGGTCATCGACTTAGAAGCTTGACCTTTGTTTGATTGATTTGGTGTTATTTTCACCGGCTTCTGAAACTAAAGTTATTTTTCACTTTTTTGTGTTTATCTTTAAGTGTTTTTATTTTTTTGTGTTTTTCTTAACGTGTTTTTTTTGCTTGTTTTTTTTTTGAAGTCGGTTTTATTTTTTGCAAAAATGTTTTTTATTTTATTATGTTTTTTTTTGTGTATATTTGGTACAATGGTAACAATGAAAATCAACCTAGACCTAAATCACAGTTCAATCCTTCCTACATTCAACATGAAAGCACCTACTTTCCCCAACAATACCAGGCCCATATTAACTTGTAAAAACAACAAAAATCCCCACGTGTGCCACTGATGAAAACTTCAGTATTGTTTGTGAGCCCCACTGTTCGCGGTCGCGGACTTTTAGCTATTTGAGGCAAAAAATCTTGGCCTTTACAAAATGTTGGAATCATACCTCACGTTTTGTATGATATGAAATGGGGCCTTTCAATTTTATTGCATGAAGAAGGTCATGGAATGGTTAGTGTGTATTTTCAGACTAGTTTTGGGGTAGTGTGTAAAGCGGATTTGGAGGTTAAATCCGTGGCATTGATAAAGAAATCCACATAGGTAGGTAAGAAAAATATTATCTTTGGATAGCTTTGAGTAAATGTGGTGATGTGTGTCTTCTGTGGGAGTAGAAGCCTTTGACGAGGAGTGGAATAGTCACAGGCTGGTATAATTATTATATAAACAAATCAAAGATCATACCAGATTAGGTGCGGTATTTAAAAAAAAAAAGTATTTTACAAGGTCATGAGTACAAATTATGAGGGAAAAATATTAATGCAAGAGCACGACTTTATTCGTGTGTTCAGATGAAATGATTTAGCACTATTATTAGCAAACAAAATAGCGTGATCATACATATACACGAAGATAACAAATATGAAAATTACATAAACACTTTTCAAGGTAAAATACATAAAGTGTTACAACTCCACAACGCCACAAGTAAACACAGTAAGACAGCAACAAACTGATAAACACTGATTATGTTATCAGTATTTATCCAACCGCCGCCGTATACAGACGCGTACTCTATCATAAATTAAGTACAAAACGCGATAAAAATAACAAACCACAAATTCACAAAAGGAATCCTGATACTAAAAGAATATTTGACAAACTTAAAGAGAAAGCCATAGAAATGGATACCATAGACTTAACAGGAAAAGTGGCAATTGTAACAGGAGCCAGCTCTGGTATAGGAGCAGCAACAGCCATGGCATTTGCCAGATTCGGAGCTAGACTATCTCTAATTGGAAGAGACGAAGTGAGATTGTTAGAAACAGTCAACAAATGCGTGGCGGTGAATAACGTAATGCCTTTATTCATACCACTAGATCTAGCTCACGAAGGAGCTTGCGAAGCAGTAGTGAACAAGACAGTGGAAACATATGGAAGAATAGACATACTAGTGAACAGTGCCGGCAAAATGGCGATATCATTTCTGTCTGACGAGACAATGGAGAAATTAGACGACCTGATGAATGTGAATTTTCGAGTGCCGTACCATCTATCGCAACTAGTGTTACCGTATTTGGTGAAAACAAAAGGGAACATAATAAATATAGGATCTTCGATGTCAAAGCGGTCAACGCCAGGTATGTTGGGGTACACAATATCAAAAGCGGCTTTACAAATGTTCTCAAGGCAAGCAGCGGTTGAATTAGCCCCTAAAGGAGTAAGAATCAACTGTATCAACCCTGGACCTTCCAAGACGAATATTCTGGCTAAAGTAATCGTACATAATCCTGAGTTGAGAGATCAAATTCATAGTAATATGCAAGAATCTGCGTTCGATGGAAAGATGTTGGATCCCAAAGAAGTTGCGTTATTGATTTGTTTGACAGCTAGTGATATTTTCCCCAGTTTAAATGGTTCGGATATGTTATTCGATGGTGCGGCTTGTAATGCGTGATTTAAGTGTAAAAAAGTGATGCTTTATGTGGCAGTGATTTTAAAAATTGGTTATTTGTCATTATTTTTGGTATGATTATTTTCGTTATTAAGTTCATTGATAAAAAATGAGTCAACATTGTACTTGTCGAGTTTTTTTTTATTTCTGATTAAATTAATTACGATTGTTCACTGTTTGTAGGTTATGTTTTTTCTTCTCAAGAATATTAAGTTCTTTCATTGGAACTTGTTTTGCTTCCTAGCTATTAATATTGTATCGGATACTAAGCAAACGTTCAATATTGGTACAGATCGTAGTCTGAACTGTTTACAGCAAATATTTATCAACAAGCAATAGATCAGGTTTGAAAAATCTAATCTCTTTCAGCTTTAATGGAAATATCCCAGTATTTATATTCAATAAAAGCCATAGTTCAATTACAGTCTGTCTTCATAACTCCCGATTTTATTATATACAAAGTAGAATTTATTCACGAAACAGAATTGATCGCTATTTCGAAGAAGAAAGAGACTATAATCGTATGTTAAAGTGACAGAATAGAAGCTCCCTAATTTGTAGGCGAGGCCAGTTATTTGAACTAAATTATGTTACTTAACTTCACAGAGACTTATAATTTAGGTTGAATTTAGATGGTTATGTTTTTGTTCGTAACCTTAGAGCAAATATAACTAAAGGTATGTTTAATGTAGTTCACATAATTATGGAAATTGGCTATGTAGTCTGATTTTTAACAGGTTATCAAAGAGATATTTCAAGAACGTGGGTCGTCGGATTTCTACTGATAAACGAACGTTGATTGGGCTGATACTAAATTCAGTTATTTAAATATAGTCCTACTCCTACCCTATCTGTATTTCCTACTCTATGACCATCATCTGCCTAGCCTTTTCCCAACTATGTTGGGGTCGGCTTTCAGTCTAACCGGAATCGGTTCAGTACCAGTATTTTACTTAGAGCGACTGCCTATCTGACCGCCACAGCTCAGTAACTGGGTAATAAAGTGTCCACGAATATTTAATTTATTTACTTACATGTTGATCACTGAACGTGGACTTCGAGAAACCCTTTATCTATCGAGAGATTTGTAATCCAATTTACTTTGTTTATTTTTAGATCAGACAGCGAGTTTATTTAAACAGACACGATGGTTGCATAATTAATTGATGATACTAATTTAAATATAAGCCGTCGACCTCGTGAAGGTTAGGAGAATCCATTTGATGTGGGCTGCAGTGGATTATTATATTAATAGCTTAGGCGAAAGTTTGTATGCGTGTGTGTGTATGTGTGTATGTTTGTCACACTTTCACGCAAAAACTACAGAACAGATTATGGTGAAATTTAGCACACAGATAGTTAATGACCTGGATTAACTCGTAGGATACTTTTTATCCCGGTAGTATGAATCCGTGGGACAATTTTCGAACTCCACGCGGGCATAAGGTAGTCTTTGCTCAAATCACTTGAGCACAGTAATGTACCAGGCACACAGACAAAGACGTAAGTATACATAACATGTCAAAATTAACGCCACGGCGATGTAACTGTGTGTCAGAACGTATCAAGGCGGCTCTGCTGTGAATGCAGCGTCAGGATGAAACGCTATGATTTTATGATTTACAGCGACGACGATTGTCTCAGAGGGATGGAGAGCAAAGGAAGATATATAGCAGAAGGCAAAGACAGATTCGCCTTAAGGAATATAAGTATCCGGGGTTGCGGGACTGTCCGGAGTTGCGGGACTGTTCGAAAGAGATACCGTGGCCCCGGAACACAAAGGGCGATGAAGGAACATGGATGGGTTTTAGTCAGTAAAAGTCTGACACTCCCTCCTGCTCCGCCCAGAGCGGGAGAAGTCATTTGATGATTTCCAAAAAAAAGGAATATAAGTATCTTTAGCACTTCAAAAGTTTCTGTTAAAATAAAATGTACTCCCGAGTTCACTGACGATCAGTTTACCCTGAGTGATAAGGTTGAAAAGTAGTAGACCGTTAGCCAGCGCGGTAGTACCTAACATTTTATTAAAAGAGAAGTAGACTTGTAGACTGCGGCTGTTTACCTCGCACAGAGAGGTGGTCGGATGCCTTAGTCCCAACCAGTGCGAATATTGACGTTGCTATCATCATGTGCCTAGCCTTTTCCCAACTATGTTGGGGTCGGCTTCCAGTCTAACCGGATGCAGCTGAATACCTGTATTTTACATGGAGCGACTGCCTCCACAACCCAGTTAGTATTGGGTAATACGATACCACTTGGTTAGACTGGTTGTCAGACTTTTTGGGCCACTGACTAACTGTAACATTGTCATTACTATAAGGTTTAAATAGTTTGTTCACAATCACGAATTCGGAACTAATGAATACAGTAATACGTTAACATATAAACCAACCTAAACTTACGCTTCTTACCCAAGGCGAAAGACCACCAGAGCTTTCTGAAGGACACCCTATAAGCCATTTAACTCGATTCTCGGCAACTCTCATCGATCAGAGTTGCCGAAAATCGAGTTAAGTGCGATTGAAGAGGCCTATGTCCAGCAGTGGACTTTAGTAGGCTGGTGATGGTGATGATCCGGCGTTTTTACTCTTATCTGCCTTGTAAATCAATGAGTATAGGTCATAGGTCTTCCAACCCCTCGATTCCATCGGTCAATCTTCTTCTGTATCTACACCCCATATAGAATCCTAAAATCCATTCGCTCATAAAGTCACATTTCAATCCGGGGAAAACAAACCACTTTACAATCTAAAAACAAGAATTTGTGTGGTATAATTACAACTAAAAAACCCGACTACTGAATAATCGCACTCTAATTAAATTAGGTGTTACAAGGTAAAATCGACTCTTTCTATTGTAGAAGTCGGTTAAAATGTAACCTATGTTAGCCGGGTCATAATAACGAATCGATTGACACCTCATCAAAATCGGATGAATAGTTAAGGCGCTACGTAGAAACATACGTAAATACAAACATACATACATAGACTACTAAAATCATAACCCTTCCTTATGGATTCGTCGTAGTCGGGTAACAAAACAAATGACAAACTAAACCTTCTGCCAACCAGCCTTATCTGTAAGCTCAGAAGAGCCCAACTTGCATATTTTCTTACCTGTAACAAAGAGATACAGCGTTATTTTCATAAAAACTCCATTTATCAAACCGAGATGTAAGCGCTCGTAAAAATATACTGTAATTTAATAACTGCTGAAGTTTTCATCGTTTGGTTTTTTGTAAGAGAAAATTGTGAGTTCGTGTATTTTTTTTGTTTTCTGGAATTTGTGTGTTGATTTTTTGAGAGCATGTCTAGGTGGGCTTTTGGGTCAATGTCCTGTTTTGTATGATTGAAAGATCAGCCAAACTGGTACTGGTATGGAGGTGTCCGTATCTGTTCGTATCTTGTCCGTACCGGTTCAATCGTACCCTAAGGGCCTATAAATAAGTTTTGAAGCTTCTGATATTAAAACCCCATAATAATTTGATAGTTGATAGTTCATTTGCAAAAAAATATGGAAATTTTTTCTTAGTAAAAGACTAGATTAAGATGTCACATAATGCTAGTATAATTATACTTTAATAATTTTAATTTCAATTCAAAACAAAAATCACTGCATCAACCTATCACAAACTGGCACAAGTCACAAGCTCAAGCGATCTCTCATCATAATGACAAGCGTCTTCACAATCAGAATAATATACGTCCGCAACAGTCGTCCAACTCGACACATGTGGAAACAATGTAATTAGATAAAGCTAAATGTTTTGATTTGGTGTGTGGTCCATGGTGTGAGCAGAAGCAATTTGAGTCAAATTCATTGTAAATATCTTGTTCTCGCTGGATGCGAGTCGCACGGGACCGGTCAACGTGGCGACACTAGGCCTCCCCAGGCCTATGTTCAGCAGTGGACGTCTTTCAGCTGAAATGATGATGATGATCTTGTACAGAGAAGATACTGAATTTCCACATTATTTTAATTCTTTATGTATAAGTGCGATATCATAATTTTCCACTTTTCGTCTCTAGAATTTATTAAAAGAAGATTTCTCAAGCCCACTAAGAGTCAGATTCCTTATAGCTATCAATTTATGAACTTGTTAAAATGACTCAATCAATAAAATAATAATGACTAGAGCAAAGGAAGTGAATTATTTCATCTATCAACAACACATAACAGTGAATTATGAGGCTCTGACTTCATAACTACAATCAACAATTATCACATTCCACTATATCTTTCAGTTTCTTGCTCCAAATACTAGTTTGGCAGTAGACGGAACATTATATCAGTGACGGAACATTATATAATCAAATTAATGTGACACAGACAATGTAATTAAACATAACAATGTGCCTACATGTTGTGGTGGGTGACAAAAGAGAATGCGAAGAGAGATTTGTGACTAATTGGTGTGATTATAATGAAGTAGAAAGATTCTCTAGTCGGTAAAACATAATATTAGAAGATTTGTTAAAACAATAAAAAAAACAAGAACACAAAGAAAATGAATAAAGAGGACTGAATAACGAGGTTAATCATTCTCCTGCCCTTATCCCAATTCATTTGGCATTTCGGCAGAGCAGGTCTTCTCCCATACTTCTCTATTACTCGTCATCTCATCAGACACCTCCTTTCTTGTCATATCATTCTTTATACAGTCGATCCATCGTTTCTTTGGTATTGCTTTACTCTTATATCATCCACATTCATAAATAGAACTTTCCTCACGACATTTTGCTCATTCCTCCGCTTCTTGAGGTTATTCACACGAAAGCAAGACATTTAATAGTACCTACCAACCTACCACCTGCACCTACTAACTTTTTCAACCAACATCGCACTGAGAGTTTAAAAATTCATACAACATCTCCAGAAAAATTTTTTTTTACCTAAACTTTGTGACTTTTTCCTTCACGATACATTTTAGCAACACACAATACATTCGCAAGACCTAATTTCCAGATTTTTCAACAGGCCTACATTTCATTTTCCTTTGTTAATATTAGCCATTGTTATCCCCAAAACACTCATGAATTACCCCGCTATCGCTCATCCCTCACACCATACACTACTTGAAGACTAACATTCTGCTCCACTTAGTTTGGCACACTCTAAATATCGCCACTAAATAAAACTACCGCCATTGTCTCATCACATGCCAACTGTTCACCGCACTTTCTTATCCTGTACTTTGATTTATCAGACTAAAGTATACATTTTGACCGTGTGTTTATGAAAGAACTTCAATACACTGTATTTCACTTACGTCACAAGCATTTGTGTTTTCACCACTAATTAAACAATGAAAGAGTTTAGAGGATCTTAAAAGTTTGAAAACAATTTCGATCAACATTTTAAAGCTTATCATCAAAAGAAGATAAACTTAACACCTCCTTTATTAACACTTCGGGCCACATTAACGGCCATTAAACGACTTCCGCGAACCAATCATAAACGTTGTTCTAATTAACAATTATTACTGCAATAATCTATTTAATTATTATTATAGTAATAACGCCTGTAATTATTATCTAACAACGACAATAAATTCAAAATTTAGACTAGCGACATCTAGTTATAAACAGTTGAAACTAAAATAGATGTTCGAAACAAAAGACGTTAGCGTACACTGGCGATGCCGGTCGTTTATCGAGAATTTAATGCATCACACAAATCATAGCTCGGAGACAATTTTGGTGTAATAAAAATTATTTATAAACAAAATCGTCTTGAGAATTTCTTGTTTGATATTTTATTAAATCTTCAGCTGTGACGTGTTAGATTTGAATTATGGCTGAGGAAAATTTGTAGTCGACGATGGAAGAATTTTGGCGCCTAACGTCCATGTGTAAACATACCTTTTTAAATAATTTACGACATAGGCAAATTTATTTTAAGCTTTGCAACCTTTGATGTAGCATTCACCATATTAAGGGGTTTTATATCAGCGGCGACCTCTCGCGTCCAGCTTTGGTTCAATCTATGGTCCGGAGCGAGACGAAATGAGACGCCGTCACCTCCTTCTGCAAAGCAGTCATGCTAGCGAAGGAGGTGGCGGAACGTGAGAGGGCGAGAACCTCACGTCCCGGCCGCCGCGGGAGAAGCCCCGGGCGTCGTGGGTCACGTGGCCCCCGGCCACCGTAGGCGCGGGCCTGTGGACGGAGAGCTATGGGCTAGCTCGCCGTCCGTCCGTCTCATGACGACAGGCCGTGTCGACGGCGCGTTCGTGTTCCACGCGCGCCTCAAAGAGAGTCAGCAAAAGGAAGGGGTCCGGGTCCGCAAGGGCCGATGCCTGCCGGCGTTGCGGGACTGTTCGAAAGAGATACCGTGGCCCCGGAACACAAAGGGCGATGAAGGAACATGGATGGGTTTTAGTCAGTAAAAGTCTGACACTCCCTCCTGCTCCGCCCAGAGCGGGAAGAGTCATTAGATGATTTCCCATCCGAAAAAAAAAAATAGGGGTTCTTCTATATCAAGAGGTAAAACAATAAAAGCAGCAACAGTAGTATAATCCGCGAAAAGCATTTGCTTATCTTAGGTGAAATGATGTCTTTGCGCTCTGTCAAATAACCATGCGTTTTTTTTTTTGAGATCGCGTCTCTAAGGGTATGAGGCTGGCTTCTGGTCAATCGGACTATCTTGTGCGTGCCTTGAGTGTAAGGCCTCCAGCCTGGGGCATGAAACTTATAAACTAAGCGACAGTGTGCTAAGGGCACCCTCTGTGGGGTACGACGGTACGAGCCTCGGCTTAGGGCGTCGCTGGGAAGGGCAACAAAGGGACAGCCTGGACCTTAGTGAGATTATTATTTAGGGGCTGATTTAAAACTACTGGCTCAGTATCGCGGGCTGGCTCGAGCAAGGGTCGGGGAAAACATTCGTGCTATTCAAAGCCAAATTATAAACAGCATCAATAATAATGATATTGTAATAGGTTTTGCTTGCCATACGGCTGGCATAAAGATACGCGATTAAAGTGAATTTTGCAACCGTCAATGATAAATTACATTCATAAATACTTAAATCAAACCACTGCAACCAGATTCGGAATTTATCAGAAAATAAATGTTTGGTTATTCGTGCATATAAATGTTATCAATGAAAGTGACATTTCGATCGCGTAGTTTTGGAGTTCTGATCTCCATGAGAAGAGTTGCTGGTTCAATTCTCACAACGAGACGGATTTATTTAATGTCCACACATCCATTATTCATTTTTTCTAAAAAATCTAGTTTCTGAGTAAATCATATTTATGTATGGGGTTTGAACCTCATTTAACACGGAATCGTACTTTTCGTTAGCACGCTGTTTCTAGCTCTAGCAAATGATGGTTCTGAGCAACACAAAGGGAAATAAACCAAAAATTTAACAGAAAGTGTCTGCATTTCTAGTGCCAGCCAATAGAACTATGTATTATGTTATGATATCATAACAGACATGTGCATACATTCCACCAGTTTTGAAAAAAAAATACTATAACTTTGAAGCCTTTGAAAAAATCCAAAATGACAAAACCAAAGAAACTTCCCTCTATATTACATTTAAAACATTCATGAAATCAATAACCCAGAAACGTTTTTTCAGGACAACGTTAAAGTTAAAACGAAACACTAGAAATGACAAAGAGAAATTTAAAGATTTTTTCATAAAAGAGACAAAACTGTGGAGCCTTTACAGAAGTTTAATGGAGCTTCCCCTTTATTTCGCCGTCGCTGCGTCGTCGTCGGGAGACTTTTTAAAGAAAAAAAAAGTGATTCTTTGGAGATGTCAAGGTGAAAAGTATTTGCAATGCTATGAAAGAGTCTTATTTTGAGGCTCATTAGTTAAGTTTCGTTCGCAATTATGTCTTTTTGTATTAAACTCTTCATCTTGCCATAATTTTTTTTGGTGGAATGTCAACTAAAGAATAGTGTTTTGAAGAATATAGTGTTGTACAGTAATCGTAATTTATCTAATTTAAGAAAGCTCACTTAGCTTTGACTTAGATTCAAAAGGACAAACACAAGGTTTGCCAACGTGCTATGGAGCGCAGTATCTTGGGTGTAAAACAGATCGTGTTAGAAGCACTACACTGCGCTCCAAAACGCAAATGGTTGACGTGGCTCAAAAGGCTGCCCAACTTAAATGGCTGGGCAGGACATGTCTGCCGCATGCCGAACGAACTGAGGGCCCGTAAGGCTCAGGATTGGCGCCCTGAAACAGTGACACGGGGTCGCGGCAGACCATGGAAGAGATGGCGGGACGAACTGGATGTCTTCCTTGAGAATTGGAAAGAAGTGGCACAGAATCGTGACCGTGGATGATGGAGGGAGGCCTTTGCCCAGCTGTGGGACAATATGGGCTAGCTATATAATAATATAAAACAAAGTAAGCACATGTGAAATTTCTAAAAGATAATTTGGAAATTTCTAAATAAATTGAGATAAAAGTAGAAGAATTATTAAATAATTTTTAAAATAACATCTGTAGTACATACAGCGACCCATCAAGCACAAACATATACAGTACTCGTATAACATGGCCTAGCTTTGTTTAGATTTGCGATACAATGTGAGATCCACATAAAGAGGTTTTGTATAGCCCGATTGGTCGCCTTGCGTACCACAACAAACAAAAAAAAAATAAAAAAGAAGAAACCGAGATATTGCGAAAGTCTGTTTAGCAGCCAAAAATCGACCATTGATAGTACACAACCGAGTGTAATGGCGAAGACTTAATCGAGAGCGAATCCTGGCACAATGCCGGAAAATGGCTAAATTATTTCAATGCTGAACACAATTTCACCCTGAATCATTCCATCTGCAATAAATTCGCAACTAAGAAACGATTCGCTCGTTCATCGGCGTATGCAATTTCCAACATTAATTATTTTACGAGTTCTGTGACATTTTAACAGTGAGCAAATAATTCTTCACTGATTTGTATACAGCCGGTAGTCTACGATGTATGCTTGGCTGCATTAATAGGGAGTAAATTAATCAACACAGACTGGAAAATTGCGATTTGCAATAAACAATATGCATGAAATTATAGTGTGCTAATGATTCTGACCGGCAAGGTGGATGGGAAAAGACCTCGTGGACGCAGCCCAATACGATGGTCTGACCAGATCCGCACCGCCCTTGACTCCACAGTCCACAAAGCGCCTTTCATACAGCCAGAGACAGAAACAGATGGAGAAAGATCATCCGAGAGAAGGTGATACAGAAGGGAGGTCGACCCTCAACATTGAGGAATACGACGCAAGAAGAGGGGAATAATTCTGCAATCATTTGTATAGCGCAGTATAGTCTAGTTATAGTTTCTATTATGCGAATTTTTTGTTACGATATAGAAAGTGCAGATATTATGTGTTTATTATAAGTCTTCATCAAACTTTCTCCGAGTGTTGGCAGAAAGCCAGAAAATCAGCGAGCAATAGTTGCAAACAAAATTGGTGTTTGATTGAGCGATTCAGTCAATCTGGAAGTTTTACTATTTCTCATTTGGGAAAGCAAATATCTAAACAAACTACTGAAGCATGCCAGAAACGGCAGAAGACGTGATATCTTATTCTCATCCGCTTATCAAGCATCAATCCAATGAGTATAAGTAGATACTTTACTAGAGTTAATATCTCAGTAAATGGAATATTTGGATAAAATTCCGAATCACAACTCTTGGAGCTGGGCTGAGCCACACAGGTCGATCTTGAAGTTTAAGCAAGGCTTGCCGAGGTCGGTCCGTAAATGGGTAACTGTCCCTGACATACCGAGAATCCTCTGTGCCTCGGAAAACATGCTCTTGTTGGTCCTGGATAACGTTCGTAGGGGTACGTATCATAATACCTAAGTTTATCCTAACTATTTTCGATATAACTACGGTCCAAAGGCCTACTGTTTAAAATACCTAAAGATCGTTTCACAGATTTTTGTAATAACTAATAAACGAAATCCATAAAGGACCATTCATTTACGGTTGACTCACCTACTGTTTAAACATGCGCACGTGTTAGTTGCATTTCTTTTCTGATACATAAAAACATACAAAGTACCAAGGAAATAAAGTAGAACTCAGTATTGCTTAGTGCTCTTCTGCATTGGGTCTTGCTAATTGGCGTCAGGAGCGTAGGCCGAAGGCCGGCGGAGCGACGACGATATTTGTGACAGAAAGTGGATGTGTAATGTAAAATGCGAGCGTAGCGAGCGCGCGTCAAAACCAAATAATGCCATAGCCAGTATCTTTAAAAACGGTTGACAGAGGAGAATGAAAGAAAAAAGTGTCGTGCCGACCCCAAGGAACTTGGAATAAGAGCAGGAAGATGTTGAGTGACCTGTATCCGGTAGACTAGAAGTGAACCCCAACATAGTCGAGAAAAGGCTAGGTAGATGAATATAACTGCCTACCACTTCAGAAAACCAGCCTGATGTCATACACATAGTAAACAGAACGTCAGCCACAAAACAAAACATTAAAAAGTATTATGTCACTTTTCAACATGTTTTCAAACAATTCCACGCAACTACAACACAAAACCTCACCGAACCGTTAATTTAAAATGAAATAAAAGTAAAACAGAGTTATCTGTCTTGTTCACCGTAATTACATAGATTATAGACCTGTCAGAATGATAATACCAGCGGAATGGGTATTAACAAAGCTAATTTATTATCGCAAGATAAATAAGACACGTTCAACGAATGAATTTTCAGCGAATTTTACACACCGAGTTGAAATAAAGTGCATTTTGTTATGAATTTCTAAAGTGAAAATGATTTAAGTATACTGATTTTATGAAAAGATTTCATCAATTGCTTGAGGAGCTTGTGGCTCAATAATAACAGCGGTAGGAGTCGATCTTTAAGTTAAGCCGTGCTTGCATAGGTTGGTCTGTGGATGGGTGACCATCCATTACATGCCGAGCTTCCTCCATGCCTCGGAAAGCACGTTAAGCTGTTGTACCCGGCCGTCATTTGTAGATCTTTGACAGTCGTTACATGTAGGCAGGGGCCCGTAAGTCTGACAACCAGTCTTACCAAAGGGTATCGTATTATCCAGTACTAACTGGGTTGTGGAGGTCAGATAGGACGTCACTCCATGTAAAATACTGGTATTTGGACTTGGAGTTGACCCCAACATAATTGGTAAAAAGGCTAAGCAGATTCTATCGTCATTCTTCTACTCTTATCCCAATTCATTTGTGGTCGGCGCAGCATGCCTTTTTCTCCCATACTTCTCTATTACTCGTCATGTCATCAGACACCTCCTTTCTTGCCATATCATTCTTAACACAGTCCAAGCATCGTTTCTTTGGTCTTCCTCCATTCATATACCCATCCACATTCATACTCAAAGCTTTCCTCACGACATTTTCCTCATTATCATTAGCAGAGAATTAAATAGATGAGTATTTCCTTTTTTCTACCTATCTATTGGCTGCTGGAACTCAGGAAAGTAAAAAAGGTACTCGTCGTGTGCTGTACTTTCTCTAAAAGGTAATAATAGTTATTATATTCCAAGCTCACTATCACAGACACGACAATGAGAAGTACCTGGCCTCGCTTTACGACGTACAGTCGGCAATATAAGTCGATTGCACATTATACAGCTTAAGGGGAAAGGTTAGGGGCGTTGATCCCATACAAACGTATTCCTCTGTTTTCTTCCCACAAAATAAAAACAGAGCAAACATTTTGGTAGTGAAACTTTCTTTAGCCGCGTTGAGCATTTTTGGTGAGCACTTTTTGGGTAAAGAAAAATCATGGAACTCGCGTCATCGTTCGTTTGTCTCGCTAAAACACGAGAACGGCTGGGCCATAATTGGCCCAGCCGTTCTCCAGAAACCCACCCAGCCCCAGCCTTAACCTAAATCAGCTAAATAGCTGATTTAGGTTTTGAAATGTTTGTCGTAGTACAGGGAAAGTTTAAACGGTTAGAAAATTTGGAAAAATTGCGAGGAAGATAGTCAAAATAAACAACAATTTCATTTTCCCATAATATAAACTGTTCTACCTTCTTTCCTGTCAAACATTTGACGTTCGTCCCTTCGGTACGGTAGACTCTTGTACACTCGAATTGAATAGATCCACATTACTCGGATTATCGCTTATTTAAAGTTTAAATTGGTCTTAACACTTCTTTACAAATCAAAATATTAATTCAAATATAATAATCTAATAGTTCGACGATAAAATTCACAAGTTACTTAGTTTTCACTTCTATCGGCAGTCCCCAAAGACTGCCCCGCATGTTTTTTTTTTTAGTTGGTAGGTAACCGTATTCCACCCTGTATATACATTGCAATAACCGTGAGTCTTGACCAATTATACTTTGGCAACCTAATACTACCTAAACATATTCGCAATATAGTTGTTACTGAATAATAATCAGAATATCCCAATCTAACGATGTTATACAGTATTGGTCATAAAACGTTGAGGCCAAACATTTTGGACATGGGCTATCGTATTAACATGTTCGCTTACAAATGTGCTGCACCGTGTGCGAACAAATGTTACGCAAAGCTTTGCCGGTGGAAACGGTTCGGCAACTCAGTGTGCAAACATTTTGTGCAGCACAAAATGTTCGCGAACAAACAGCAAGTATAATCGCGCACAATTTTTGGAGAAATCGTACCATTACGCTTTATAAAACACTTAATTTATTAACAACATAGTTGGGCAAGGCTAGGCGGATGATGTTTATTTATTGAGCTGACTGCCCAGGGTGCAAGCACTCTTTAAGCATTGTTACTTTTTAATGCGCCGTTTGAGCTTTACAACGGTAAAGTCGTTAGTAAATGTAATCAAGTTGTGTTATGCAACTTTGTTTGCTGACCGTACATAGCAGCTGAGAGAAAACACACTTTCTAACATAGGTTAAGGTCACTAAGAGTTTATTGCTAGTAAATACGACGTCATTACGAGTCCAAGTGAGAGCATCTACGACCGAATATGGTGTGCTAACAAAAAAATCACACGTAACGTTAAGATAATCGCATCTCTTTTAGTAAATGAAATGAAGTAATCATGTTCATAATTTCAGCCGAAAGACGACCACTGCTGGACATAGGCCTCCCCCAAGTGTGACACAGTGTGATCGGTCCCGTGCAACTCGCATCCAGCGGCTCCCCGCAACCTTCACCAGGTCATCGGTCCACTCCACCTAGTGGGAGGCCTTCCAATGAACAAATGATCGACCATAATATTAAAATAATCATAACCCCACGCATGGATCTCTCCAAAGGGTTAGGCAGAAGTGAGGAGTCCTATAGATGATCAACATTTCAACAGTTATGTTTAAGATTGATGATGGTAATACGGAGGAAGCCTATTGCCATAAAACCGGCAAGAACCAAGATTCGAGGAATTATCTAGACCGCTTTAAAAACTTCCAATTAGCTTCAACCTAGTCATACGTCGTTCTACAGTAGAATTACAAAAAAATCCAATTTGAAATAAAGGTCACAGTTGCAGGCTTGCAGTATCACGATCCAATTGGCACGATAGTGTATTGAAAACCATATTTTTTTATTCCACTATCGCGCCAATCTGATACGCGTGAACGTTAAAGTTAATTTCCGCAGCACGTCCTCCAGGCTCGCGTGTCGATCACTGAATGACGGGCGGGAGCTAGCGCGTCCGGAAATTTAAACTTTTCGTCGACTACCCGCGCGATTTAACTTTTTATTTTTCCATATCGATGTGTTCAATCTGTTTGATTCAATTTATAAAGTTCCATTCTGTGTCGTTTCATTTTATTTTTGGTGTATGCATTTTGTAATAACGGAAAATATTGAATGGCAAACTACATTAATTGACCTACATTGTTCCCAATGCTGGGACATAACGAAGCCCAGTACAGGTTGTAGGTAGTACTTATCTCACTCTCCATGGTCTCACGCTTGTAATATCTTAAAAAATAGACACAGAAGCTATTTAAAAGGACAAAATAGTACTACATACCAATGTCAACGAAGAATTTATAACAAAAGATAATCGTACTGCGCAGTACAAATCTATTACTGTACTAACAACGAAATAACAATAAAACGCTATCAGTTAGTGTATAGATAGGCAAGCTGTAGTAAATAAGGATTAGTTAGCAATAAACACTAGGTTTTCATTTAATGAAATCGAACATCGAAACAATGCAGATGTATAATTAGATTTTGTCTTTGTGAAAGTAAACGACGCTTAATCAGATACACTGGTAAAGGTACAGGTAAAACTTCCTTTAAATTGACCGTCGGGTAGAAGAACCGACCTCACTCATTATCACCTGCCTCGCCTTTTCCAACTATGTCGGGCTCGGCTTCCAGTCTAACTGGATGCAGCTGAATACCAGTATTTTACATGGAGCGACTGCCTATCTGACCTCCACAACCCAGTTAGTACTGGGTTATACGATACTCCTTGATAAGACTGTTTGTGCGGCCACTGACTAACTGTAACGACTAAAACAACAAAGATCTACAAAAGACAGCCGGAACCAACGGCTTAGCGGGCTTTTTGAGACACGAAGGAAACTCGGTATGTAATGGGCGGTCAGCCATCGACGGACCAACCTAGGCAAGCACGGCTTAACCTTAAGATCGACGACTATGTAAGGATGTTAGCAGGTGACGTTTTATAAAACTACCAAAAAAAGACGAGAGTTTGTTGTTAATCTATACATATAATAAAAATGTAACGGATCGCTCTGTATATTGAAGATATTTATGAGAAAAAATATTATTGGGACCTTTATCAACGCAAATAGCACCCAAAACAATGATTGTTAGTTTTTTTGTGCGTTTGTGCACGCTAATGTCAGAAACTGCTTATCCGATTTAGATGTGGTTTTCACTAATATATTGTGGTAAGTTTAACTTAACATTTGGTGTTTGTTTCATGTCAATCAGTTTATAAATAAAAAGTTGTGTCAATTTAAAGAATCACGTCGAACATTTGTTCTATATCTTTCTACTTTTCTTTCTCTGTTCAGTAGCATTGACTGAAACTTTACTAAACTTCATAATATTACCTATAGTGCGAAAGTTTGTAAGTATGGATGGATGTTTGTTACTCTCTTCACGCAAAAACTACTGAACGGATTTGGATGAAATTTTGCATAAGTACTTAGTTTGTAACCTGGACATATTATCAAACTTCACGCGGGCGAAGCCGCTGGCAGAAGCTAGTTACATATAAGTGTCGAGATTTTACTACAAATAATATAATTAATATCCGAAAACAATTCCGGCCAATAAATGTAATAATCAGAAATATACTGAGAACTACTCATTAACACAACTCCACATTAATAGTCAACAGCAATTTCCCTTAATTGGCTGAAAATCAGAAATAACACAACCAATTTGACCGCAAAACCGACAACACGAAAGCCAATGCCATTAATAAAATAAAAACTACCACAACCTAATTAATCAGTATTAAAAAAAGACTAATGAAAAAAAAAATGTAAACAAAAAAAAGACGGGAAGGAATGTTTAGATTTTACAAAGCGATACAATCACTATTAATAAATTACATGAACTATTAGTAACAGAATATTTTTAACTAGCTCAAAAACCAGATTAACGTGACCCCGAAATCTTCAACGTTCAAAGACTAAAGTACCATTTACAACTAAATGTACATCGTCCGAAGTGTCTTACTAAAGTGGTACACCGTTCTTGGCTTCAGTCCAACTTTGCCGGCAAGCTTTAGCCATTGTACATGTTTGCCATTGAATATTACACCGTATGTTAGTTGTGATATGGTTGTAAACCGATCCCTGTGACAGACCGCTGAAGTTATTGGGATTTGATAGGCTTGGCGGGCTAGGGATGTTGGTAAACGATTTCGGAACGATAGTAAAACGGTTCAGAGATGAGTTATAGTAAAATGTTAAGTAATTGCTAAGAAATTGAGATATTATCTATGCTAAGAAATTGAGATATATATTAATATAATCATATTTATAATATTCCTTCTGCTAGACACTGTGAAAGATTTTAATTAATAATATTGCAAAACCAACATTAGAATGTAAACTGTGGCAACTCGTCCCTTCCATCTGCGACACTGGTCCAATACAGACGTGAAATTTACATGTCCGCCGTTTTACTTTATCATCCTCGGCACCAACGTACCAGCTCCTCATCAGCACCTTCCACCTCAACTACAAAGCTACACACACACAGGCCTCCGCTGTGTGCGAGGTAGCTAAATCTTTTTATAGTCCGAACCTAAGCGACTGAGCTCTGCTCAAGCTCATGCTTGAAAATAGAGAAATCGAATTTTCCCAGATATGAGATCTATATATAGTTCGTGCCAGTTAAGATGAGAATAGCGGTCATTGCGCTTTCCCTAATATCTCTTCCTCACCAACTAGACAATTTTTTCAACCCCGTAAACCCCTACATTGCAACTTTCTTCGATATCGTTAGTTCAGTTTTCGAGACGTGATTACACATGCAAATATTGGTCTTTTAATCCTGTACTTAAATTGGTCTACGAAAATAACTCAGTTTTCGTTCTCAAGCTTTCTAATTTTTGCATGTATTTTGAGAGGCAGATGATCATGAAACTTTTTTGTTCAGAAGTGACAATTTTGTAGAACAAAATATGAAATCACTAAGTTACTATAATACGGTCAAATTGATTGCTATTAGATTATGACTGGCATTCAATCAAAGTTCGCGCCGCACTATCATCGCTTAATGATTTTGAATAATCAGTAAACATTACATAACCTTATCCATCTTTAACTTTATGATAATTATCTCGAACCAAGATATGAAACAAAATTGGTCTCAACATATTAGACGAACACAACTAAATAAACAGACAAAACAATTTAATATATCTCAGAAGAGAATTTATGGCTTCCAGATATTAGACGCTCGGTAAACTAAAATTAACGACTATTGCGATCACTAATAGGCAAAACGTGCATAAAAACCAAAACTACAATGTTGCTTTAATTGAAGCTGTTAATAAATTCGAAGAAAATTATTCACAGGAATAAGATATTGCTTGTGGCTTAGACATTAATATACACCACAAACTTGAATCGGAAACCACATATTTTCTTTCTATCGTGGTTATAAAACAAATATTTATTTATTTAAATTTCATGTACAAGGGTGGTACATAGGCGGACTTAATGCCACAAGGCATTCTCTACCAGTCAACCTTTGGGTTATATAGAATAGCATTGTGATAGAGTACAATAAAAATAAATTACACAAATACCATTTTCTAAGCATCAATTAAAAACACGTAAATGGGTACCTACATACTAATACATATAACATGTATGCTAAAATAAACTAATATATATTAGAATACATACAAATAGCCCGAAATACGAGAAACCTTATAATAATTACTACGACACTAGTAATGACTAGAAAGTAAGCAATTATAAGGAAAAATTGTAAGGAATATTTTCTTTTTGGTAATAATATATAGTAGGCCATTTTTCTTTGTTTTTTGATATTTTTGCCATTGCGGGAATATCTTGGATGAGGTTGGCGCAAGAGCGTGGAGTTTAACACAAACAAAGAGAGGCCTATACCCAACAGTGGATGAAGTTGGGCTGTGGGTGATTATGATGAAGATGAAGTAGACCTTTAACAACTATGTCAACAGATGATGACATGGTCGAAAATAATACACGCTTATGAGACTGGTACAGACCGTGGAGATTGGCACAAGAAAAGAGAGGCGTATACCCGTAGTGGGTGAGTTCGGGCTGATGTTGTTGAAGATGAAGTGTTTCAATCAAGACCTAAAGACGTGCAGATTTTCACGATAGCTATAAGTGCCTCGTCTTACCATCCTTCTCTCGTAGGAGTAGCTGCAAACGAACTCATGAAATCTAGCTTTCTATTAACGTCCTTCCTTAACTATAGCTTAATGCGGTAATCTGATAACAGACTGCAGGCCATCTGTCTAATCTATCATACGTGTATTTAATCCGCCACACCTTGATATAACTGCGCCAATTTGATTGGGGATGAATCAAAACAATATGAGCATATTAAAAAAGAAAGCACTCTTTTCGTTACTTGGTGACACTATCAAATTTGGCCCCACATTTCCTCCATACCAAAAAGTACTCAACACACTTCGAACTGACGAACGCCGCGAGCATATTCAAGTAAGAGAATCTCGTTACATTCTCGTCAACCAGCATATCACTGTCGTTTAAATAGTACCTAACATTGACTTGGTGGAAAGTTTTCCTACATATGGCGATAACTATAGGAAATGATTGATTTTGAATATTTTGGCACTTCGAGGGACCCAACAGCATCATTCGGATATTCATTCGTTCTCTATGTCAGTTTTGGCGTCAGACAGACAGAAAAGTTGAAAGGGAATCGCATGTGACTAAAAGAGTGATGAATATAAATGTTGAATGTTGATGGATGGAGAGGGAGAGGAAGTCCAAAGAAACGATGGATGGATTGTGTGAGGAATGATATGAAAGATAAAGAATTAAATGATAGCGTGACGGTTGACAGGGGAGAATGGAAGAAAAAAACATGCTGCATGCAGTTTTCACTTTTATCGGCAGTCCCCAAAGACTGCCCCGTCTTTGGGGACTGCCGATAAAAGTGAAAACTAAGTAACTTGTGAATTGTATCGTCGAGCTATTAGATTAATATTTTTGAAAAGAAACAAGTGTTAATGACCAATTTAAACTTTAAATAAGTGATAATCCGAGTAATGTGGATATATGCTGTCGATTCAAAACCCTTAACTTAATACGTGCTTCAATTCGAGTGGACGCGAGTCTACCGTACCGAAGGGACGGACGTACGTCAAATGTTTGACAGGAAATTTGGTAGAACTTTGGTTGTTGTTTTTACATCGTCCTGCCAATTTTTCCATATTTTTCTCACCGTTTCAACCTTCCCTGGACTACGACAAACATTTCAAAACCAAAATCAGCTAAGTCGGCCCTCGAATTTTAGCGAGACAAACGAACGATGACGCGAGTTCCATGATTTGTGTTCACCCGAAGAGTGCTCACCAAAAGTGCTCAACGCGCCTAAAGAAGTTTTCACTTCCACTTCAGGCCAGGAAGATGATGTCAGTTTTAGCGTCAAAGTCTTTTTCAGCCCCTCAATAGTATTTTAGAACTAAATCTTTGCATTCGAAACATCCTTGCGTAATCGGAAGTTTTCGCAATACGCCTCTGTCCGTATTTAGTTACCTGATGGTGTCCTATGTTTTTTGCTGTATCTGTCTATCTCTTTGTAGTTGTCACAGCTTTAATATACTCATTACACTCTCAAATGATACGCTCTCTACCGTAAATCCTTTTGACCTAATCCTTAAGTCACCTTTGAGAATTCCGTAAGTTGAATATAGCTGCTAGTCTTTTTGCTACTTACAGCTTTTATGGGTAATCCTTGAAGGCCAAAAGGGGCCATTTTATAAATACGTTTTAATACTCGTAATTCCTCTTCCATATTCCCGAACCTCTTCGTTCAATTCTGTGCATCTCTCAAAGACTGTGCTTTTCTCAAGTTGATTAAAAGTTTAAACTTAAGAGATAAGGGCAGCTCTTCCAAAGTTTTACTTATTTGATTGCGAAGAGCTATTTCGTTAATAAGAGCGGGCGGTGGTCGAAGATTGATGAAGCTAACTTGTGTGGCAAATATTTTCTGGCTTGTACTGGGAAATAGAATTGAGATAATTTGGTGGTAATTATGTTTTTAATCATTTTGAGTAGATTTAAAAGCTTAGAAGATTTTAGGTTTCCGTAACTAAAAAAAAACAGAACCCTCATAGAAACTATATTTTTCGTCTGCCCGTGTGTTTTATTTAGCAACTTAATATAACAGTTTTTTATGAAAATAAATCTTAGTTTACGTTTCAAGTTTGTTCATAAAATTATTGGAATAACGATAAAAAGCAATCTCCGGCATTCTAAAGCACAAAGCTGAGATTAAGCTAACATTTTGTGAGAAAAACTCGGATGTAATCAGTTTTTTTTTTTAATAGAATTAGCCGTTCTTCTAAACTAACTAAAATTCAAAGCCATTCAGATGCTAGCGTGTACTAACGCTAGCATCTAAAATGGCTTAGAATTTGACTACAAGTTTGGCAGTTTCAATAGCGTCATTTAGCTCCCGTTACGAGGAAATTTCAAGACATGCAGGACACGATATTAAGTGTTCCATCGTTTGTGGGCAAGTATTATCATCATCATCATTTTAGAAACTTTCATTTGATACCCATACCATGGGAATGCATAAAAAATTACTTGTCCGCCATCCTTGGAAGTCCGCCATAATGGATTCAGAATGACTTCACATAGCTAACTATGCATTGCCATCCAAACTAAACATAATGTATACAACAGCTCAATCGGAAACTGAGAAAAAGGATCAAAAACTTCCAAGATTTCAAAAAAAAATCAAGCTGTTTGCTTGAGGGGTGCCTAAATACAGCAGTAGATGTTTTCATTGGAAGAATATAGCCAAGTACAGCAAACCAAGTTAACAGTGTTACGCAATAATACAGCTATCAGCTGATATGAAAATAATTTTAGTACATCCGATAAGTTACTGAATAATGCGTTTTAAAATAAACAAAACAGCCAGATGTTAAAATAATCAACTTTGATGTTGCGATAAAGGAATGATTAAATAAGAACAAGATTATGCATATTATTTAAATATCAGTCCATACTGTACCGCATCAGGGCAAAGCCCCCCTCCACTCCTTCTGTTACTCACGGCATAGCATAATCAGCCTATAATGTTGGCACTGCTAGAACACAGGCTTCCTCTCGGTATGATGTAGTGGGCAGTAATCCATCATGAGTTCCCAGTGCTGGTTAGTGGATTCCAATCAATGTCTTCAAACTTTCACCTAACTTTGAAAAAGATCCCTTTCAAAAGAGTAACCCATTACATTTTCAAACAACTATCAAAACTAAACCACGCAGCTAACACAGACATGATCTGTCCAATCTCGACACTAGCCAGACCGGTAATCCAGTAATCGCATCAGATGCGGCTCTCGATAAGGTAATGTAATCTGCGTCTATAATCGTGCTACTGTCTGTCAATGTCAATCGAGCGCTGCATATCAATGACGTTGGTCAGCTTGGGGAATATTAGGGCGAATTTTGTTGTTCGATGCGTACGGTAGATACTTGTCGTTTTCACGAGTTCATGTAGCAATGTTCAGTCTAGTGATTGTAAGCGCCATTGCTAATTGTGAGGTGCTAGGTTTAATTACAAGGTGGGGCTTTCTCAGTAGCAGGAACATAATCTGGTTCCCGGTTGATAGCAATAGGGTCGCCTCCTATTACGTGGGACTATTAGGTACTACTTCGGGGATTACAGGTGTGTTGTTATGTTCCATTGTTCCACATATTACAATGGCTGAGTTCTCATAAACATTAGTATTGCTTTCAGA
Organism: Xestia sexstrigata; assembly: GCA_941918905.2. Classification (NCBI taxonomy): domain Eukaryota; kingdom Metazoa; phylum Arthropoda; class Insecta; order Lepidoptera; family Noctuidae; genus Xestia; species Xestia sexstrigata. The sequence continues at coordinate 2,598,768 of OW799226.2, forward strand.
CACTTGTTTCGGGTTGCTAACTATATCAAATCTAATATCAGCACACTATTTTAATCAGCTAGATAAACCTGGGATATACGTTTTCATGGCACAAGTAGCGATAAGAAATTTAAATATATCATCATTACATTTGGAATGTATTAAAACCACAAAAAAAAAATTGAAGCAGTGAAATTCCAGTGCGGCTAATCATAGCGTGAGCAGTGGAGCTTTCTATCTAGTCTAATCAAAACTGTTAAAAAGAAAGGTCTCTTGAAACTTCACATTATTTTTCAAGCTCTCACGAGACGTTTCAAGTGTTTGGAAAAGGTAAATGAAGATAAGAATTCCAGTCACAAAAATTTCGAATAGTTTAGGACTCTTTTAATAAGAATATACAAGAAACAACAAACAACCCTAATATAAAATATCTTAAACTTAATCACGAGCTCACTCACAATTTTTATTTCGAAATAAACATCAACCTGAAAAAATATTTCATCGCTTTGTTTTCTCAGTCCAAACAAAAACGAATTCACGTAATATCTGTGTCACAGGTCACTATGTTTTAGAAACTATTCACTTCCACACAGTTAAAATTGACCTTCACACCCATCACATAAACGAAGATGCTCCAGTCAGCCCAATATCAGAACCATTCAGATTTGGACACACTTCACTTGCAAGAAACACTACCATTTTAGCAACCTCCTCGGGATCCAAGATTGTTATCCTATTCGACAGACGATCATAAGCATAATTCATCTCATCTTCTTCCATTGCCAAATTCTTCAAAATATTCGTTCTTGTTAAACCAGGTTGAACAGCATTCACTCTTACTCCTTCAGATGCTAATTCCACAGCTGCAGTTCTAGTAAATCTTTCTAACCCAGCTTTTGTTACTGTGTACGGCAAAAATCCATGTATGACTTTTGTGTACTTCGTCGCGTGTAAATTCACTATATTCCCTTTGGTCTTTACTAGATACGGTAACGCTAAGTAAGTTAATTTATACGGTACACGAAGGTTAATATCTATCATTTCATCAAATGTGTCTATACTGTCATCGAATAGCGATCCCATAAGCATTTTGGCAGCACAATTCACTAGGACATCAATTCTGTGATATTGAGCAACTGTTTTGGTGATTACTGTAGCACAGCTTCCATTAGCTGTAAGGTCTAATCTGAGACATAACGGTGTGAGTCCATTGGCTTCCTGACACTTATCTGAAGTGTTTTTGAGTCTTTGTTCATCTCTGCCTATAAGAGTCAGCTTGGCTCCGTGTTTCGCGAAGAGAATAGCTGATGCTGCTCCAATTCCTGAACTGGCTCCAGTCACTATCACCACTTTATTTGTGAAATCCATCTTGAGCACTTAAACTCTTGTTTTAGTAGGATTTATTATAGTTGGATTACTGTTATTGTCTCTTCCGTCACGTTACTTTGCCAAAGTTCGATTTCAGTCGTTTGTTGTTGTGTTTTCTTCGCCAAATTACTCTTAATTTTTTATTCAAATTTGTTAATATATCTTGAGTGTTCGATACCGCAGTCAGTATGATACTGTGGCTGAAACATTCCGCTTGCGATAGGCCGAGATAACACAATCTCAGTCTGCACTATATTCGACTTGTAAACATTCGGGAGATGATAACAAGTGTGATAACAGCGATATGTAATATTTATCATTGTAATTATCGTAAGGTTAGGGCTCTTGATAACGTGACGATGAGGTAATAGAAATAAATAGTAACAGTGGTATAATGAATGGCGCCTAGTTTCTGAACTTTGACGGTAACATAGATAGAATGAATTTACTTCTAGAGGTCAAGAACAAACTGGCAAAAGCAAATGTGAATTCATCAATTTCATTAAAACTGAACTTTAATTGCATTTTAGCGACTAACCATTAATGAAAATACATATATAAATCTGGATATATATTGGTTTGAAATATTCAGGATGCATTTTAATTGTTTCGTTGTGTAATAAACGCGGCTGGTGATTGGCAAAGTGAGTGTGGAGCCACAAGATATGACGCATCTTCTGTTCTGCCCATCGTACACAATTACATAGGTAAGTTCTCATGTAAGCCATGTAAATGACACAAACAACAGAGCTGTCCAGATCTATACGTACAATTCTTCGAACAGAATTTAAGTCATCGACACTAGAAGAAGAACACAGGCTGGTACAAATAATAGTTGTGGCTTAGGTTTGATGATGGACAAACAAAAACTAACTCGAAAATCCTAAAAAAATATAAAATACATGGTATAGATAGATGAAAATAATCTCTCAATATTTCAAAATACCCCAATCTCGCTCGCACTCGTTATCCAACCACAACAAAACGACTCAAAATTCTTCTATCTACCCGCACGCAATTCACGAGTCCCGTCAGTCGAAGCACGGCCCTTAAACTGGTCGGACGTGCCGTGCATACGTACGGAATGTATTACCAACGAGCGATTAGTGTGCGTCGAATCATGCATTAAGGATAACGTTGGAAGGGGATTATTTGTGTTTTGAGGAGTAGGATGAAGCTATTTGTAAGTTCTTTTAAAAAGACAAGTAGCTTGTACAAACGTTAATGGCTACTTTAAAGCTAAGCTATTAACTAGCTAATACTACTAACTACTAAGTGCACTGTTTTCAGCGAAAATGTCTTATACAGGACTGAAAGTTACTGGCAAAGTGCCATGTTAAATGGTTAATGACGGCTGAAGAATTTTAGAGTCATTAAAATAATAAATGCAATAAACCAATTGTCGATGTCGTAAAAATGTTCTTCTGTGGTTTTTATTAGATACTTATTTATTTCTTCATATACCTACAGTAGTGATGCATTGATGGATTAAATGCTACAAGCAATCTCTACCAATTAACCTTTGCCTTCAGTCAACGTTTTGTATTTGAAACTCGACTAAATTTGCTCAAATAAGTCTTTTTTTACAACACACGAAAGTTTGTATGTGTGCACGCTTGTTACTCTTTCACGCAAAAACTACTCAAAGGATTTGGATGAAATTTAGCACACACATAGTTTATGACCTGGATTAACAAATAGTATACTTTTTAACCCGGTAGTATGATCCCGTGGGACAAGAGATCTTCTCTAAACACTGACAAATTCAGACATCCGTCCGCATCCCATCTCGCCAAACATCACACAATTCGTACACTTGCGTGCATTATCATACCTTAAGCACACACTCTGCCTGAAGTGCACGATGTACGCCGGAGCTGAACGTAAATGCGAGGGAGCTTATCTCCCTCCATTAGTCGAATTGAACTGGGCACTTTTGTTTGCAACGCAGTGTACCGGTCGGATTGTTGCGATGCATCGCGGAAGGGGCTGTGGTGCAAGTTTTGAGACCAAGCGATTTTTACCCGACTACGGCGAAGGAAGGATTATGATTTTAGCAGTCTATGTATGTTTGTATTTACGTATGTTCCTCCGTAGCGCCTAAACTATTCATCCGATTTTGATGAATAAGGTGCCAATCGATTCGTTATTATAGCCCGGGTAACATATGCTACATTTTAACCGACTTAAAAATAGGAGGATTCGATTTTGCCTTGTAAACCCCGAATTTAATTAGAGCGTGATTTTTCAGTAGTCATGTTTAGGGTAGTTAAGTACAGATTATGAGTAACGACAGCTTACTGGTAAACTTCTATTTTTAAAAAACGGTTTTTATTTTGGCAAAAGTGATTTAAATTGGAAAACTTTAACTTTATTGTTTATTTATTTATTTATTCATTTATTGCATCAAATATGGTAGGTACATGAAGTTTTTGTATAAAATATTTAGTAACACACATTTGGCCAATATATAGCATGCAATAGTACAGGTTTTTACAGTTAAGATAATAATTACTAGGTAACTACATTATTTTTTTTTAGTTTACGTCCACTTAACAGTTAAATATGTCGGTGCTTCAAAGTATAAAATTTACAGGGACACTTTTGAAAGAACTCGTCTATCGAATAAAAACACTCTTCTAACAACCACTTCCGCAACGCAACACAAAACTTATTGAAGGGTAGTTGAGTAATTGACCTAGGTAAAGCATTATAAATTAGGGGAGCCATATGAACGCAGCTCCGACGAAAAAGTTCTAGCTTTGGAACAGGCATTTCAAAATCTAAATGTGTAGGTTTCCTTTTATTTGTGTAATCCTTCCGTTTAAATAGTTCAGGATTGGACCTCACAAATCTGGCAACTTCGTAAATATAAATGCATGGGACCGTCAGTAGATTGTGCGACTTGAATATAGGCCTGCATGAGTCAGACCACTGCATTTTGAATATTGCACGAATACACTTCTTTTGGGCAATGAAGATCTTCGCTATTTCGGAAGAGTTTCCCCAAACAACTATACCGTATCGTATTACTGAGCAAACGTATGCGTGATACACCATTATGGCGGTACGCAAAGATGTAATAACTTTAATTCTTTTCAAAGCAAATACGAATTGATTGATTTTTTTTGAAATTATTTCGATGTGATTCCTCCAAGTGAAATGCTCATCAAGTGTTACACCAAGGAACTTTGCATTACGTACCTGTTCTATATTATTATTGTTAAGTGCAACATTAAGGCGTACAGGCTTACTTTTAAATGTTTTGCAATGAAGTAGATTAGTTTTGGAAATATTTATTTTTAATTTATTAACATCCAACCATTGTATTATGTCATTTAATGTTTGCTTAATTTCAATTTCAAAATTTTGTGAATTTTTACATTTAATAATAATTGTGGTGTCATCGGCGAACAATACACACTGATGTTTTATTGACTGCGGCAAATCATTTATGTAAAGAAGGAACAATAATGGCCCCAAGATACTACCTTGTGGTACCCCACAGAAGTTAGTCCGTGCTTCAGAATCAAAGTCTTCTAACGTGTTACTTAATTTGTTTAATTTTGTTAACCTCGTTACCTGTTTTCTGTCAGTTAGATAAGATTGAAACCAGACTTTTGCTGGACCTCTGATACCGTATCTTTCAAGTTTTTCTAGAAGCCGCGCGTGATCAACACGATCGAACGCCTTACTTAAGTCTAAGAGCAATGCACAATTAGGTATTTTATCATTAATATTCGTCATCATTGCTTTCACTAGCGTAAATATTGCCAAAGTAGTCGATTTATTTTGTCTAAACCCGTATTGCTGGTCAACAAGAAGGTTGTGTTTAATAAGAAATTTCATCACTCGCCTGTACATAATTTTTTCAAAGATTTTTGATATAATGGGAGTGAGAGCGATAGGTCGGTAATTGTCAACGTCTGATTTTGACCCTTTTTTGTATAGCGGCTTTATCAGAGACAGTTTTAGCCTATTAGGAAAGCAGCCCTGTTCCAAGGATAAATTGACGATGTGGGCCAATGGCGATGCTACATGTTGAGCTATTTTTTTTACGAGCTCGGTTGTGATGTTGTCAAAACCAGCCGATTTCGTGTTTTTTAAAGACATTATGATACGAAATATTTCTGAGGCATTAGTGGGTTCTATAAATATACTTTTATCATTTGATTCTATTTTATGTATGTCAGTTTTATTATTTTTATGTGTAGAGCAATTATCATTATTATTAGAAATGTTAACAAAGTGATTATTAAATTTATTAGCAATGTCAGATCCAGATGTCAAAGTAATACTACCATCATTAATTTTACTGATATATTCCCTAAACGGTTCGTTACCCATGTTGCGCTTCACTACTTCCCACGTGGCCTTAATTTTATTACGAGAAAGAGTAATGTGGCTTTCATTACATAAGGAATGTAGATTGTTCATGCACTTCCGCAATAATTTAGAATACGCCTTAAAGAGTAATGTGGCTTTCATTACATAAGGAATGTAGATTGTTCATGCACTTCCGCAATAATTTAGAATACGCCTTATACTTACTCTTATTTTCATTATTTTTATTTGAGTAATACTTGTACCTTAATGACCGCTTAGTATTACAACTCTTTTTTATACCTTTTGTTATCCATTTTGGTTTACCACTAATATGTTTCATTTTAACTTTAATAGAAGGGAAACATAGTCTATAAATAATGTCAACAAATCATGAAATTTGTCAAAGGCTTCATTAGCATTTGTTAGACCATAGATTTCACTAAAACTTATGCAGCTGATGCAATCTACGAATTTTGTGATGTTCTCTTTATTTAAATCATTTAAAGTCACGAAACAATAATCCGTTTCCACTCTGCTTGAAGTTTCCTGTTCAATTTTGACTATTTGAGCTGTGTTATGATCAGACAGGTACAAGTTATATGTCTTACCAGTGACATTATGAATATTGCTAATAATGTTGTCTATGCATTTATTAAGCCTAGTCGGTTCATGTATGTGATATTTTAGTCCATAATTAAGCATCAATTCTTTGAATGTAGTACTAGTCTTATCAGATAATAGCAAATCTATGTTAAAGTCGCCTCAAACAATTATATTGCATTTTTTGTGTTGAAGTTTTGTTATAACTTTCGTAAAGTGACCAAAGAAAATATTAATGTCAGAGTTTGGTATCCTATATATACAAATTACGATTAGTTTTAGCTGTTTTATTTCCACACCACATATAGGTAGCACCACATATTGGTAGTTTTACTAAACATTTTTCGTGGAGAAAAGAATAAAATGCCTTTGAAAAATCGTTTGAAAAGTCATCGGGCCTTTTTATTAATAAATAACAGTAAAACACAAAAAACTCAAATATATAAAAGGTCTTGAGAATTATATGATTTTTAAGTGACACGACGTATACTCTGTTTTTAGTTTTTTACAGTATTTCCCGACACACATTTAATGCATCTGACACCGTTTCAATAGCTCAAACTTTTAATAGGGTTATTTTTAAACCTCGCTACTGCTTATACCTCACGCCCTATTCAGTAACATGTCTGCAAATAAAAAACACAATGCAATCTGATTAATAACCGAGCACTGATGAGTACCATTACAATAATAAATTATTAAGTTCATACGTTTTAGATAACGCACCGTTCGAAGAGCTAGATCTGTTTGATGTTGATAAGTTTTTGATGAAACATGTTTTGAAATGAAAGATATGGTAAAGGTAGGTTTGTTTCTCAGGGCTATATATCCCTCAAATGGCTTAGCATGACCCTCCGTTACTCCTAAAATACTGCAGCAATAATTGAATTAAATATATGGTAAAGTTGAGGATTAATGCTAAGTCCTATGTGTGACGAAAACACGATTCCATAAACTTTTCTCGAAAGAAGAAAAATCCAGAGTTACCTCCAAATCGAACAATAAACCGCTAGTATTCTAAAAGTACTTGAAATTAGATCATCAAACTTTACATACTAACTGAACTAACTATAAAGCAGATCTTATGTGTTTTATTTTTTTAGTCCAATCAATAGATTTTTTGTAAATCGCAAAAAACCACTCATTTCGCACTATTCGGCCGCAGTGACTGACGTAACAACCGCTTTGTAGTGCAAGCTGATTAGAACTTTATTGTAACAGTATTTCAAACGAAGTTTGAACCACCACAAATAGAGTTGCTAATTTTAGGGTTAGAAGGGCTTAAAGTGTTATGTATCAATAAAACATGAGTATAATGAGAAGTATAAGAGTCATCATCTGCCTAGCCTTTTCCCAACTATGTTGGGGTCGGCTCCCACTCTAACCGGATGCAGGTGAAATCCAGTCTTTTACATGGAGCGACTGCCTATCTGACCTCCACAACCCAGTTAGTACTGGGTAACACGATACACCTTGGTAAGACTGGTTATCAGACTTTTTGGGCCACTGACTACCTGTAACAACTGTCAAAGATCTACAAATGACAGCCGGGACCAACGGCTTAACGTGCTTTCCGAGGCATGTAGGAAACTCTGTATGTGCCCAATGGTGGCGGCCCCAACTTACGAACAGTTAAGTCATGGGTTCGAACCCAGACAGGCGCATTACTTTGTGTAATTTATTTCATCACCACTGCTCTCAAAACGGTGAAGGAAAACATCGTGAGGATACCGGCATATCCTAGAACCAAAAATTCGAAGACATCTGACATCTACCAATACGCAATGGGCCCGCGTGGTAGATTATAGCCCATACGCAAAATACGCGCTTTGACGTGGAGTTGCGGACACCAGCCCGTTATACAATACAATACAACTCTGTATGTAATGGGTGGTCACCCATCCACAGACCAACCTCCTAGGCAAGCTCGGCTTAACATAAAGATTATTATTATTTAGCCACGAGCTCCTCACGACCAAATATAGATAGATACCTATTGTTTTTGAAATGAAAGTGCTTTGTCAATGATTTTTGATTACAGAGAATTATTAATCAGCAATTCAGAACTAATTCAGACAGCGCAGCGGCGGGGCAAATACATATACCGATTCTTAGACGGCTTTCTTAAAGAATAAGCGAGGAAGAACATCATCATTACTGCCTAGCCTTGGCCCATTCTAACCGGATGCGCGACTGCCTATCTGACCACCACAACCCAGTTAGTATTGGGTAATACGATACCCCTTGGTAAGACTGGTTGTCACACTTTCGGGCCATTGACTACCTGTTACGACTGACAAAGACAGCCGGGACCAACGGCTTAGTTAACGTGCTTTCCGAGGCCCGGAGAGAACTTGGTATGTATAATGAGCCAGAAAGAGCGCCGTATGGAAATAGTGGAGCGTGGAAATATACAGGCGACAAGTAAACTAAATGTGAAATTGCACAAAACTTGTACTTGTTCCTCGTCCCCACTATACAAGAAGTTGGAACTTATTACATCGTTCTACACAATTAACGGCCTAATAAACTAACTACGCGTATATTAGGACTAAGGACTTGGACTTCTGCCCGCCCCTAAACAAAAACGTACGACACGAGGCAACAACTAAGTACCCAAGTAAACAGTATTGCAGAAATAATAAAAATAAACAAGGAAACGGAATTTATATGAGAATAGAGGGGCGACTGATGTTCTGTCGACGACTCGGGGACTAGGGGTGCGCCTGCGATAAAAATAGGGAAAATATTATCTTATTTCCATCGACTGCCAGTTCGACTGTTAAGTAGGTGGCATTTATTGGTAAGGCTTCGGTCAGTATGTGAGCGAGCGGATGTGAGAGCGAGTGTTGATGGAAATATTGCATTTTAGGCCGTTTTAAGGGTTCTGTATCTCAAAAGGTAAAAAGGAACCCTTATAATATCACTTTTCTTGTCCGTCTGTCCGTCTGTCACTACCGATTTTCTCAGGATCGGGTAGACCTAGCAAGTTTAAATTTATACCAGATACTGAGGTCTATAGTCCCTATTAGGTATATAAAAATCAAGGTCCTGAGTCAACATGATAAAAAAATATGGGCAAATTTAGGTTTTCGCGAAATCTTGTAAGTACCAAAAATTACCTTAATTTTCAACTTTTTTATTTTTCGGACTTTTCCCTTTACTTGTGCTTTAAGACGTTGCTTTTAACCAAAATTGACAGTTCTAGGTCACCCTATAGGTTTTAGGTCGAAAACCTATAAGGTAGTTACCGTTGACCTAGAATCACGAAATTTGGCGAGAAGCAATGTCTTACAGCACATGTAAAGGGAAAAATCTGAAAACCGTAAATATGTAGTTTAATAACAAAAAAAAGCGATTTTACTATTACAAACTTATTATTATGCGGTTGGTGCAATAGCCGTTTCTTCGAACAGCAAAGTTAAGTTTGTCCTCTAAACAGTTAGTACAGAACCCTCGGTGCACGAGTCCGACTCACTCTTGGCCGGTTTTTTGTCCATATTTCACTCGTATCAAGAAAACTCTAAATTTTCACTCCTAAACCTAAATAAAATCCAGTAGGATTTATATTTTACTAGATTTTTTTAAGTTTAGAAGCGTAATATAGAGTTAGTAAATTAAATGCAGTATCGTGAAATTAAGTGAAATAACGGTATGGATTAAATCAATTGAAAATTAGATAAATAAAGCAAGTTTTAAATAGGTACATAAACATTATTTGACAACTCAGCCGTGCAAGTACGTAGGAATCGGTTCGATAAATCTGACAGTCATTCTCGACAAAATGAATTTAGAACAAAGATAAAAACTCATTTTGTCGAGAATAACTGTCAGATTTATCGAACCGATTCCTACGTACTTGCACTGCAGATTCGATAAGCTTGCAACTTTGCAGCTTTATAAATAAGTCCTGTCGTCAAGCCTCTCATTGCTTGCAAGTGTTACCGAAGCCTTATGCCTCCTTAAAGAGATGAACTCTTAGAAATGTTGCTTGATTTGGGTAGCTGTTTGGAATACAGAAGGAAAACATTGCTAAATAAAATAAGGAAAATGTTTGAAATAACTTTCTAGTTAAATAGTTCGAATATAAACTAATCTATCGAACGGAGTTTTTATGCATAGTGCATGTCTACGTGATCAGGATTATGAACACTTTCGAATTTGTAAGTAGGAAATCTCGGACTAGCTTTTTCTCAACTACGTTGGGGTCAGCTTCCAGTCTAATCGGATACAGCTGAATACCAGTATTCCACATGGAGCGACTGCTTATCTGAATTAGTACTGTGTAATACAATACCAATCGCTAAGACTGGTTGTCGGATTTTCTGGGCCACTGACTACCTGTAACGACTGTCAAAGATCTACAAATGACAGCCGGGCCAACGGCTTGACGTGCTTTTTGAGGCACGGAAACTCGGTAAGTGGGTGGTCACCAATCCACGGACCAACCTCGGCAAGCGCTTCTTAACCCTAAATATAGTTCTTATTTAGCCTCGAGTAAGTACGAAATAAAAAATATTTTATTGTGACAATAACACTTGCATAGAATATGCTTTTCTAACTTCATCTTCTTTTAAATGCTTTGGTTGGTTATTGTCCTAAATTACTTTGGTCCTAACAACGGGATACAACCAGATAACTTGTTTATTGAAAAACTTAGACGATGAATATACAATCAAATCACTTACTAAGTATACTTGAAGATTTTCTTCTCAAATTACTGCATATCATATACAAACGGCACTTACCTGAAAGAAAATAAACAAATTATTAAATTTTTTGGAAGATTTTGATGTAAAATTACATTTGGATCCGGTCAGACTAGAAGCCGACCCCAACATAGTCAGAGAAAAGGCTAGGCAGATGATGACAGCCACTGGTAAATAAAGTGTGTGCTTAAAAAGATTTTTTGTTTTTTTAATACAAGGTGCCAAGCATTCTGTATATCAAACTAAATAACTCAACGCAAAAATTATTGCTGGGAAACGACTTTAGTTTTTGGGACAATAAAACGCGCTTTACGGTACTCAATGTAACGCATTCAAAACATTGTGCTGATGGATAAATAGGCTTGTCAACTGAAAAAATCTAATCAGTCCGTCAGTTAGATTATCAAAAAAAATTTGACCCATATTTTTTCTTTTGTTACGTAAAACCAAATTGACGAAGATACGACGCTTTTAAAATTCTCAATACGTCACGACGTGGTATAATTTTTAGTGCTTTCTGACGTCACGAGCCCCCACTCCCGAATTTTGATGCGTTTTATCTTTGTCAATATTCATTGATTTACAAAAACAAAAAATACGTGTCCATTATTTTCCAATACTCTAACTGACGGACTAAATAGTTTTGCAACTTATTGATGGTGGAAACTAGCCTATTGGATATTAGTCACGGTGATCATGGTATTTAAAGGAGGAGGAATTTAAAGTAATAATATTAAAAACCAGTATTTAAAAAAAAAACTTGTATCTCCGTATTAACTAGAAGATATTAAGATATGGTTCAGAAATGATCGCCATGGCAGGGAGAACAAGTGCTTTTCAGATTCGTGAATGGTCTTTTTACACCCATTATAAGGTTCCCTAGACTGAAGACCTGAAGACCGCACGGGTCGATCTTCAAGGTTAAGCCGCGATTGCCAAGGTCGGTCTGTGGATGGTTGACTATCACAACATGAGTACCGAGTTTCCTGCGTGCTTCGGAAAACACATTAAGTCGTTGGTCACGGCTGTCATTTGTAGATCTTTAGTAGTCGTTACAGGTAGTCAGTGGCCTGAAAGTCTGACAACCAGTCTTACCAAGGGTTATCATTTTACCTAGTAGGTACAAACTGGGTTGTGGAGATCAGATAGGCAGTAGCTCCATGTAAAATCCTGGTATTCAGGTGCAGCCGACCCCAATAAAGTTGGGAAAAGACCAGGCAGTTATTGATAAAGTTCCTTAGACTTGCTTTTCAAAACTCAATCTCGTGGGACTATTAAACGCACAGTTGAGCTCTACTCAACCGTTAGTTGCGAACAGCACCGGAATCACTAATGTTATTACTAAACGTCTATAGCAGTTAACAGCTCTTAGCTCCAGAGAGTGCTTTACTATTCAAATAGGGCTTTTAGAGAAGGTACTAAGCTAAGTTAGTTATAATGGGCCAATAATATCTACTCGTTTCTGCTACCTAAAGGATTAAATTACCAAAAGGAAATTGGGCATTTATCACCACACTTTTTCATAATTACAGATTTAGAAAAAATGGTTTATTTTTATTACCCGACTGCCAGGAAGGGTTATGTTTTTCGCGCGTTTCTTGTATATTTCTTTATAATCTCGTATCTTCCAAATGGCTGGATGGATTTCGACGATTAAGATATCATTAGATTTGTCTCAAAAACCTAGTTGTCCTTAGCTATAGGTGTTTAAAAAAACACAGCCGTGGGACAATAGGCATGACGAAAGTATCCAAAAATTGCAAATCTATTTAGTCCGTCAGTTAGAGTATTGGAAATTAATGGACACGTATTTTTTGTTTTTGTAAATTAATGAATATTGACAAAGATAAAACGCATCAAAACTCGGGAGTGGGGGCTCGTGACGTCAGAACTAGGTAAAAATTATACCTAGGCGTGACGTATTGAGAATTCTAAAAGCGTTATATCTACGTTAATTTTGGTTTACGTAACAAAAGAAAAAACGCGGGTCAAATATTTTTTGATAATCTGACTGACGGACTAATTAGTTTTTTTTTTGTCGTCTTGCCTATTACCGAACTCCACGCGGGAGAATTCGCGTATATTATCCACTTTACAATATTAGCACATGCATGAGACGAGAACAAGGGACACAATTAGTACATAGTTCTAAGTTCTAAAATCATGACACCCAAATCCTGCAATTCAAAACGTTCAAAATCTACTCGCAATTCCATTTCAGCGACAATCAATGTCAAAAATGTTGATAAATAAGAAGAATTTTTGACAGATAGAGATCTAGATTAGTAAGAGAACGCTCTTAAAAAAAAGGATTTTCTATCTGTTACCCTCTCAAAGCAGAAAACTTAAATCAAAACGCAAATAAAGAAATTCTGAACCTCACTTATCTTTACATAGTATCAGACAAAGTCGCTCCCGCTAGATCTTTAAACTACGCAACGGATTTTAATGCAGTTTTCTGTAATAGATAGTGATTTAAGATAAAGGTTTATAAGTATATGTTGCACCCGTGTGAAGCCGGGGCAGGTCGCTAGTTTATTCATAAACCAGTACATCATAAGAAAAGCCAAGTTAATTTCACAACTTAACAAGCACTTTTTACTCCAGTAAACAGCAATAATTTTTCATCGCTGCGCTTCAGACGATAAGGTAGAGGAAATTAATATCTTTCCGTCAAGGGTTCCTAGTCTTGTTTGTACAGGTTATGTAAAGCTTGAGATTGTGTTAAGTTGCCGAGTCATATCGTGCTTGGAGTAAGCTTAGATGTTCGTTGATGAGACAAAGAATATGCATACATCCTGATATCCGAAACAGTTAAAATGGGACTGTTCGGGTCACATTTCCAGGATGGGTCAGGACAGACGGGCCAGAATCGTCACACAGTGGATGCCTGAAGACTTTTTTGGGACAAGCCCGCCACACTGTTCCCAAACCACTGTAACTCCTGAAAGCCAGAATCATCAGTGGCGACCACCAGAAAAGCGCCGAGCACAACAATGAAGCTCGACGAAGTCCCAGAGAATGAATTTAACTGTCTTGGATCCCGCAACGAAATTAATCAGAAAAGTATAATGGAGGAGTAGGAAAAAACCGTAATTTCCACTTCCCTCCATATCAGCAGGAGACAGAACGAAACAAGGCCAATAGGCACAAAGGTATAAATGCCTGAAGACTGTCGTCGTCACCGAGTGAGGCCCAGGAAACGCTGTCGTGATAATTTGGACTCGTTCCTAACTGATTGGCCAGAGAAAGCAAATCACTGGGAGTGTTGGAAAGGAATAGGGGAGGCCTTTGCCCAGCAGTGGGACTATATAGAGAGCCTATTAGTGCTACTTAAAAGCAGTGATAGCCCAGTGATGTGACCGACGGACTGCCAAGTCATAGGCCTTAATTTCGAACCCAAGACACGCACCTCTGTTTTTTTCGGATTCCTGTGTGTATTGCATAATTCATCACTTGCTTCGGTGAAGGAAAACATCGTGTCGATCTTCAGGTTAAGCAGTGCTTGCCTAGGTTGAGCTGTAGATGGGTGACCACCCATTACATACCGAGTTACCTCCGTGCCTCGAAAAACACGTCAAGTCGTTGGTCCCGGCTGTCATTTGTAGTACTTTGACAGTCGTTACAGGTAGCCAGTGGCCTGAAAAGTCTAACAACCAGTCTTACCAAGGGGTATAGTATTACCCACTACTAACTTGGTTGTGGAGGTCAGGTAGGCAAGTAAAATACTGGTATTCAGCTGCATCCGATTAGACTGAAAGCCGACCCCAACATAATTGGGAAAAGGCTAGGCAGATGGTATCAGATGCACATTTACAAGGCAAAATGACTGTGTAGATCATCACCATGCTGACTAAACATAATACTGACTGCAGTATGTAGGTATTAATAATTAAACCGCGGTCGTGTTCCACGCGCGCCTCAAAGGGAGTCAGCAAAAAGGACCGATGCCTGCCGGGGTTGCGGGACTGTTCGAAAGAGATATCGTGGCCCCGGAACACAAAGGGCGATGAAGGAACATGGATGGGTTTTAGTCAGTAAAATTCTGACACTCCCTCCTGCTCCGCCCAGAGCGCGAGGAGTCATTTGATGATTTCCCATCAGAAAAAAAAAGAAGGATTTGGCAAAAAGTGATTCAAACACGCATTACATTGCATCACTTTATTTTATTGTTATAACGATCTATTTATCTTAGTAATCAGAAAACTAAAAAGCCTAGCTAATCAGTCTAAATTATTTTATCAGTGCTCAACAGGATTAATTATATGATTCACACAAAAACAAATTGCAACTGCCAGAGGCCCTGGGTTCAATTCCCAGGTCGCGCAAAGTGTTCTTGGGTTTTTTCATCAGGAAACTCTCAGTAGCAGCCACGAAGTCTGAATTTATGCCCGGTTGATGTCAATATGCTCGCGCCCTATTACATGGGACTTAAAACATAACTGGCGATAATTACTCTTTACAATCTTAACATAGACTATTTTAACTAATCATACAGCCAATTAAGGATTTACAATTTAACATCTATACATAACTAAGATTACAGCGTGTGAGAGTGTGTGTGCCTGAGGAGTTAAACTGGGTGTGTGAGTATGTTATAACGGTGTGTGTGTGTGTGTGTGGTGATTGTCTGTATACCTTCTCTACAACCCTAATTATTTATTTATTTCGTTTAGATGTGTTTGTCGTGCCGTGTGGTATCCGGCAGAATAGAATAGAACCAACCCATTACACTTACGGGTGTCGTATAAGGCGACAAATGTCTGAGGCAGAACACCTTGTGCCTCCGTAGACCAGAAAATGGGCAGCAGCGTTTTCTGTTAGTCTTTCATCACTGCGATCTCCAATCCGCCTGCCAAGCGTGGAGATTACGGCAAACTCCTCCCATCATGGTAGGCTTATGTCCAGCAGTGGACGTTATTATGGGCTGTTGTTGTTGTTGTTGTGTTTGTCAGTGCGTCACATACTGACGTTATTAATTGTCTCCTAAATATACCTTTTTTAGTATTAAATATATCGAAATGAGAGAATTTTTTGTTATAATTACTCAGCGTCCTACCAATGACTGAGTTTTGAGCGTAGTTTGTACCACTGTATGGTACTTCGAATAATTGCGTGTGCCTAGTCCGTCGAGACGGAGCACTTAATCTTGTAACTAAATTTATTTAAAACAGTAATGTGGGTGTCTTAATAGGTAGGTACACCTCTGACTAACCCTTAGGGGAATAAAGGCGTGATTTTATACAGGGTGTAAACAACCTCATCACGAAGCCGTCAACCAAGCATTCTGTACATCAATCTAAGTAACTTTACGCAACATTTATTGCTGGGATAAGACTTTTTTTTTTGGGGTGATAGATCATATTTTGTTGTAGAACTCAATGTAACGCACTCAAAACATTGTGCTGATGGATGGATTGAATAGTAAGAGGGTCATGGAGGTGTTAAAAGTAAAAATCTAACATTAAAACTTTTATTAAAAAAAAAAACTTGTCATAAAGTTGGAACTTTGACCCCCAATATCTCCGTAACTAGAAGGTTCCCAGGTATGGTCTAAAACAAAAAAATGATCGCAATGACGGGGAGAACAAGTGCCTTTCGGCTTCGTTAAGAGGTTTTTTACACCCTTTATTATGTAATATAAAGCAAATTTAAACAATGTCATTAGCATTTTCTACCATTCACTTTTTTTGTGATACAGTTAAAACCGTAATGTTCATTTACCAAAAAGCTCACGTTGGTCAATGAAATATGCAAGGACGACATATCGAGCTACAGAAGAGAAAACGACTCAATAACCGATCTAAACGTTTCGCCCGATACGATACCGCACGGTACACTATTGGTTTCGTACGTAATAACGATTGCAATGGAAGGACCGTCCCGCCAATAAGGCTTGTTAAACACCGGCAGAAAATTTTAATTAAGGAAAAGTTACTTTTTGCTCCTTTTAGAGTTATTTCTCTGTTCACATTTTCGATATGGTATACAATACCTACATAAAGTTAATTTGACCTTATTAATTTCTCAAAAAGAAAACGCGAATAATTTTGGTGGTAAATTAGCATGATTAATTAGGATATAAAGTGCGTTTGTGTCTAATCATCGCGCTGTACAGTTCGATATTTGTTTACCTTAAGTAATATGATACTTCTGATTCATAACAAATAATAAGTTTTATACATTATTTATTGTTTGTATTCGTAAATGTTTTATACAAGCGCCATAGTCTGCACAAAAAACCTAATCTTAATGTTTTATGCTTTTAGAATAAGATCTGAATGTAATTTCTGTCATTTCTGTCTGAATGTCTGCAGAAGATTGTAAAAATATACTTGCATTATATAGATTCCAGTTCTTAGTATTATATAATTGCATAGCACATGTGTGAGTACTTTGTACTGTTCAGCCACCATTTACATTTATTTATCTTTCATTGACTTGAATATGCCTTGGTGGCTGAGAGAATGTCATGCTCACTTAAATGTCTCGCTGATGGTGGCGGGTGTGTCGGGTCATTTAGTTCCCTTCAATATGGTTGAGTTGAATGGCGCTGGTACATGCGTCATGTTCGTGAATGGGCGCTGTCAGTTGGGACTGGTCATCTCTTAGCTGCCAAGGTTCATTTTAATTACTTTATTCGTAAATTGTTGATCTAATCTTTTACTCTGGACGCTCTTAGTGTGCACGTCTTTCTACATCGTTCTCACATATATGTATAATCTCAAAATTAAAGATGTAACCAAGATTTTGTAACAATATTTTGATTTTAAAAGAGTGTCCATGGAGTTTCTTGCCCGTTCTTCTCCATAGAGATCTACGCTAGGGAATGGGCAACTACAGTACTTTCTCAAGTTATTATGCCTTGTGACTGGGACTGGACTAGCTTTGATTTTATTTTTTGTATTTTTGACATTCAAAAGTGCCTTAATGGTCTAATTGAAATAAATGTTTTGAGTTTGAGTTTGATTTAAATGTTGTGTTTATGTTAAAATAAAGTAATTTCAAAATCAAATCAATTAGGATAGTTTCTCTCCGCTGGCTGTCTATCATCCACACTTTATCCGTACCGTAATGTACTACAGAGTTCACTGACGGTCGGCCACTTACAACCTTATTACTTAGAGCATTAGGGTGAAAATAGAAGACCGTCAGTGAACTCGGTAGAATCTGTAACGGTATAGTAACATTAAAGATTGGTACAAAACATGTCTTACAGGCTCTCGATACGCGTAGTTAATCAAAATCGCCACGTAAAACAGTCATCATCTGCCTAGCCTTTTCCCAACGATGTTGGGGTCGGCTTACAGTTTAACCTAATGCAGCTAAATACCAATATTTTACATGGAGCGACTGCCTATCTAACTTCCAAAACCCAGTCAGTACTGGGTAATACGATACCCCTTGGTAAGACTGGTTGTCAGATTTTCGGGTCACTGCAACGTCTACCTGTAACGACTGTCTAAAATCTACAAATGACAGCCGGGACCAACGGCTTAACGTACTTTCCAAGGCACGGAGAAAACTCGATAAGTAATAGATTATCACCCATCCACAGACCAACCTAGGCAAGCGCGGCTTAACCTGAAGAACGACTGAGTAAACGAACTAAACGTTTCAACCGATTCGGTGAAGTCTACACTATCGGATCCCTACGTAACAGCGATTGCAGTGAAAGGACTGTCCCGCCAATAAGGCTTGATGCACACCAGCAGAAAAACTTAATTAAGAGAAAGTAATTATTGCCGAGTGTATTTTCGGGGTGAAGTGCGATGTTTTTTGTTTTAGTTCGCTCGCCTGTGCAAATTGTAAACGGGAGTGATGGAAGCAATTAGGTTCGACGTTTATATTTGGAAACGTTTACTTTACTGGTACCTACTATTGTTTTTCTCTGTGAATTAAAGTTATTTTTCAAAATTCAAGGATAAGAAAGCGTAGATAATTAAGCCAAATTGCCTCTTTTTCAATCTTTCGGAATCTTAAAATTAGGAATTAAAGCATTAGGAGTTATGTAATGGCATCTTTCGTACTGGTTTGAGTGTGTTGACTCTTCAAACACTCAAATACAAGAAAAATATTGTGATAGCCCTCTTAAGGGGCTCCCCCCATGCACACTAGCGCCACTTTAGTAAAAAAATCTCAAACTCATTAAATACACAATTAATATAAAATCTGATTGACAAAATCAATAATTTGGTCTTCTAAATTATTTACGTCTGCTAAACTCATTGAAACATAGCTCGCTGTCGTTACAGATACAAAATGGAAAAAAACGGCCGTTTTTAGCAATTTTTCTAACTGTAACTACAGTGAAGAATATTTTAATGAATTAAATAGACGTCAATAATCTAGAACTCTAAAGCATTGATTTTGTCAATCAGATTTTATATTAATTGTGTATATAACGAGTTCAGATTTTTTTACTAAAGTGGCGCTAGTGTGCCATGGGGGAGCCTCTTAAGCAGAGGTGCATCTAGTACTACATCCATATTTCGCCAGTTATTTTAAATTCCATGTTAGAAGCATAAAAATATGAACGTTATTATTATCACTGCAAAACTAAATGCCATTTTTATACAATGTTAGCTGACCCATATTTCGACAACCCACAAATAAATTACAACTATTAAAAACACGTCCATCATAAACCATAGTGCACACAACATAACCATCACCCCCACCCCTATAACTTATATTCCCACATCACACGTCCCCAACACAGTGATATTTCCCCTCTACCTAACCGACCAGACACTATTATCTCGAGAGCCGGTGTGCCCCCACCCTATTTATCCGGTTGTAACCGCTTCTAACCGCTCCGAAGCGGTTCGGGCCGGAATTGAACGGCTTAATTTACCGCCACTAGTTCGGCACGGCTGATTAACGGCTCCCTTCTAGGAGGATAGCAGGATGAATATTGATGACATGCTGCGACCGGGGAGATGAGGGGGAGGGGGGGGGAGGGGTGGAAAGTGTTTATATAGAGTATGTTTTTGGATTGATTATTATTATGAGGATTATGATATTCGGGTGGATATGAAGCTGTCTAGATGAGTGTGGGAGAAGTTATTGGAAAATAACGACTTTGGCCAAGTAATCATTTATTTACCAAGAAAAATATCCTCAAGCATTAGTGTTGTGAATATGACTATTATAGAGTAAGACCTTCCTGTCTTTAAAGCTAGGAAAATTTGTTAGTAAAATGATTGATTATACTTACCAACTGTTATGATAATTTAAAGCATGTAACTAGTGTAGAGTAGGCTTTTCTTTAGTTACCTTTTACACTAAGAAGGACGCAGAAACAGTTCAGGCACCCCCCGGGCCTTTCATACCACTAACTTAACTTCCAAACTCCCGCTACTACTGAGAATTTTCTGATGGCAAAACCCAGTAGCACTTTTTGCCCGACCCGGGAATCGAACCTAGGTCGACGCTCAGCAGTCGTGCTGGCGATCACGAGACAAGATGGGGCAGTTAGTTTACAAGTAGCAAGCAACGGAATCAAATGTTTTAGTCCCAGTTTTATTAGAAAAAATATGTAGTGTCTGTCTGATGTAATGCTTTTTTTCATCTGAGAAAACTGCATTTACTATCATTATGTACGTACTACCGAGTTCACTGACGCTCGACCAATTTTCAACCTTATTACTTAGAGCATAAGGGTTGAAAAGGACACGGAAGTACGTACAGTGCTAACCTAATCAAGAACCTCACCAAAAAACCGCAAACTGCATACAATCACTGTCATCAACTAACATTACTGCTACTTTACGTCATAACAAGAATTCTTTGAACAAAGTAAATAGAAAAGAAATGAATATCTAATCAGAATAATCACGCGCAATTCACTTCCGTGCAATGTTACACCTTGAACACAATTCAACTTTAATCACATTAAAATAAGACCTACATTTCCTTGCAGAAATTTTAAGTAGATAGAGATTTGTGCAAAGAAAACTGTGTGGTGGTGATGGAGTTTATGTTGAAGGTGTTAAGGTTGATATTGGCCTGGATTAGGGTGGGGGGGTGTTTGCTAGGTGCAATGAAACTCGGGAAGACGTGCGGTGAAAGTTTTCGCGCTGACTGTCGGAAAAACCGTGTGTTTGACGTGTGGTCCACTCATGAGCGAATTATATGGCAATTTTTTTAAACATTTACTTTTTATTCGTAACATACCAATCTGTCTCTGAAACCACGTTAAACAGTCGGTCCCGTCTGTCAAGTCAAAAATTCATTTGTTTTCAAGACTCCTAGTAAGGAAAAAGTTTTTGATGACCATTCGGAACAGTGACGAGTCGGAAATAACTCATTTGAAGGAGACACGACTATCCCACGACTATCGTTGGTCAGAAGTCCAAAAGTCTTACGACTGACTAGTCACAATAAGGGGTATTGGATTACCCAGTAACTCAATTCGGCACATATCTTACCTACACAGACGTCCCATCTGCCTAAGGAGGCAGACGGGACTCTTGACACTTGGGAAAAGTTGCCCCAATTCTAACCGTATGCTTATCACTGATTCTCGGACATTCCAGCTCAAGTCATCAACTTCCTGCCCCTATGTCATGTTACTTGGGGTCAGAACAACTAGTATTCTTCCATTTCCATCTGTCAGCCGTTAGATTATCGAGCTCAAATATTAAATATAAAAGCCATAATTAAATCGCTTTCGCTTACAACTTGTGCCCACAACTCTTACTTAACGATCGAACGCGTGTGAATCCAGTTTTTTTTTGTAAAATATTACGCGATCCTATTGTGGCGAAAACGATACAAGTAAAGATGTCTATTAGTACTATTATTTATAGCCGTAATAAGAGAAAACCGCAGGTAATTCTGTACAAGATATTGTTGTTCGATATCACAGAAATACTTTCTATGTTTACGCAGTTTTTGTATGTTGTAGTTATGTTGTGCAACCTGACAAATCATGAAATGTCTAGAACTAGTTACCTACTACTGTGACAAGTCTTTTATTTGAGGCGATCGATATATTTAAACACGTGATTTTACTCAAAATCAAAAACTTTTTTTACCATAGGTAATCACTGGAAGCGCGCGAAAAATAAAACAGCTGTTTTTTTTCGAGGAATCCGAAAGCCCCGTCATTCAAATAAAGAACTATCTCATCCATGTGATTGCCAGATCACTCTACATAACCGAACTTCATTTAATATACTGAATGTGCCATATCAACGACACAGCCTAAATAGTTCTTTTTTTTATTAAAAAAGGTGTGAGTTCCTCAATTGAAACCGCCCGACAAGCTCAAACGGCGTCATGTTCTCCCCCGGTAACACGGCACAGAGAACCGGACACGAAGCGAGAACACTTTTCTAACCCCCCAGAGACTAGTCAACAAATTTCTGGCCATGTCAGCAAGAAAAAAAACGGTCAGAGGTGCCAAACAACACACTAAGGGTTCCGTACAATATTTAACAGTATAAATATTCAAAACCGGTGGAAAAATACGTTTCTACAAAAAACGCGTTTGCTCTTATATCAACAATAGAAATACAAGCTCTGTTAAAATTTAAAGTTTCTACTTATTACGGTTCAAAAGATAAATAAGTCAAATGGGTCTCAAATGTGTATGCGGCGTGTCTCCACAGACAATGGCTTATATTCCTTGCGCCGCATGCCCTGACACCTGCATACCCGACGATCTTATGACTGCATCAGCGAGCGGAGTTCGTATAGCAAAATTTTGGGCCAAACATATTTGATAAAAATTTGGCATCGACACGCTAAGAAAAAAGGTAGAAACAGACAGCCTTGTGACAAACGGACGGACGAACAGACAGCAGATTCTTAGTAAGAGGATCACGTTGGCGCCCTTTGCGTACGGAACTCTAAAAAAGGCAAAACGTTAAAAACCGCTTCCACCACAGTGAGCTCCACAGAACGCCTGGAGCCCTGCCCATCACCACAAAGAGCAAAGAGCATTTTTTTAATTACTCCGT
Organism: Xestia sexstrigata; assembly: GCA_941918905.2. Taxonomy (NCBI): domain Eukaryota; kingdom Metazoa; phylum Arthropoda; class Insecta; order Lepidoptera; family Noctuidae; genus Xestia; species Xestia sexstrigata. The sequence goes on from OW799226.2 coordinate 2,621,719, forward strand.
GCACAAACAATTGTTTGTGAAGTTGAGGGGAGGTAAACAGGGGCTCATTTCCTCTCTCATGGGGAGAAAACGAGGTAAAAAAACCCTCCCTGACATTAATGAGGCGTTATTAAGTACTGGAAAACGGAAATAAGTCCTAGGGTTGGAAGTGAATCGTATTTATCGGTCGATTGTGCAAGAGCTTTTGTAACGGAGATTCGCACAATTTAATATTTTTTAGAACGTACGCTTGGAGTTTCTTTGAAGGATTAAATCCGATATTCTTTTTTTACCCGACAGCCAAGGAAGGGTTGTGTTTTCCACGCGTATCTTGTGTGTTTCTTTAAAACCTTACTTACTTTCCAAACGGCTGGATGGATTTCGACGATTAAGGGATCATTCGATTCGTCTTAAAAAACTAAAAGTCCTTAGATAGCGGAATTTTGGCGCTAAATTGTTAGTCGTTTATATTTTTTTTTCAACCAAACCTGATCTGAGCTCGGTGGTGCACCCGTTCTCAGAGAAAGGAGGCCTGTACCTAGTGAGGTACAGGCCTCCTTTCTCTGAGAACGGGGGCACCATAGGATGCAAATATATATATATATATATATATATATATATATCTCTCTCCTGACGTGCAAATATATATATATATATATCTCTCCTAGCTAGTGAGCTACGAGATATATATATATATATATTTATTATGCTGCACTTAAAATTGTAACAAAAAGCGTTATCCAATTATTTAAGAACGCTAAACATTCCGACATTGTACCAATAAAGAGAATTCTTGCGAAACAAAAAACCTAGTCTTTGTCCTTGTAGGAGGCCAAACGCTCTGAATATAGATGCGGAGAAACACGTATTTTGGAGATGTCGTATTTAAGGACATTCGCTTCGAGATTCGGTACTTTAAGGATAACGATGGATACCATTTTAAGATGTTATGGGTCAAGTTGTGACCCTGCATTTTATTGATACACATATTCGGGCCCAGTTACCAAAAAACAACCAACATCCGAAGTATTGTTTCGAATTTTAATATTTAACGCAAATAAGTTTTTGAATGTAATTGTTTTTGACATTACCATTTAAAATATTTGATTAGTTTGACGTATATGAACGTAATCAGAAATAATGAGAGATTAGCTGATGCCGGCGACCCTCGTCCGCGTGAAGCTATTATAAAAATAATACTTCCATAACTGAATCGGATTTTGTTAACAATTTCAAGGGTTTTTTGCACGGAACCCTAATATTTTTTTTATAAAATAAAAGTAGCCAAGTCATTCCTATAACATCAGCTATCTGCCCGTAAAGTTAATTTTTTATTGTTTATTTATTTACTATTTATGTACACAGTAGACAACGCAGGAAAATAACATAATATGTATAAAATTTTAGTACATACGAGTAGATCGTTATAAGTACCGTATATACGAGGGCGGCACTGAAAATTTCGGGAATCAAGGAAGTGACACAACATTACTATTTAAAAATGTATTTATTGCTTTTCGAAGTATTCTCCGCGAAATTTGACACATTTTTCCATACGATGGAACCAATCATTGAAGCAACCATTCCATTCGGAAGTTGGGGTCTCCATAATGGCCGTTTTGTAGGCGTCCACAGCTTCTTCAGGTGATGAAAATCTCTGTCCACGCAATTTATTCTTTATTTTAGGGAAAGTATAGAAATTTTAAAATTCGTCACCATGATACGATGTTGTATACAGCATTTGAGGATCCTGCGTGGAATCTTTCGAGAGTTCTGACGCACCAAGTAATGCGAGCCGCTTTTTGCTCTTCACAGAGCGAATGCGGTATCCATCGGGAAAACAACTTTTTTACACCTAATTGTTCATGCAAGATTATTTGTATTTGACTCATGCCAATGTCTAAAGTTGCCTGAATCTCGCGGTATGTCACATGTCGATCTTCCTCAATCAGCTTACGCACAGCATCAACGTTTTCTTGGGTGACTGCAGTTTTTGGACGACCTTGGCTGGGATCATCACTGAGCTTGACACGTCCACGTTGAAATTCAGCAAACCAGCGATAAATTGTGGAATTTTCTCGAGTCAATTCCATTTTCTCAACGACTAAACAAGTTTGACAAAAGCTTGTGACAAGACCGACAATCTTTTTTTTAAATAAATAAATAAATGGTATTCGATTTTTAAAACCAAGGAGTTTTCAATTAAAAAGATTTTAACATGACAGGAACAGTGGAAATATTCCATTCCCGATACTTTTAGTGCAGCCCTCGTACTTTCATATGCATTCAGTAAAAAAGCTATTATTTTAAAATTACAAACAGACACTTACATTTTATTTATTTGTACAGATTGTATGACTCATTAAATGGGACTTACAATGGAAGAAGAATTTGTGTGATAAACTACCACAAAAAAACCCGAATACTAAAAAATCACGCTGTAATTAAATTCAGGGTTTACAAGGCAAAATCAACTGCTTTTGTTGAAGTCGGTTAAAATGTAGCCTACGTTACCCGAGCCATAATAACGAATCGATTGACACCTTATTCATTAAAAGCGGATGAATAGTTTAGGCGCTACAGAGGAATATACGTGAATACAAACATACATACATAGACTGCTAAAATCATAATTATATCCCTACCAAGCTAATAGGCTTCGACGTAGTCGGGTTTAAAAGCCTTACACAATCTTAACTCTGGCGTTAAAAGGAATATTACTTAACCTAACGTGTCCGCTACGCACTTAGCGATGTACGAGTATGAAAGAAAACCACTCCCATAAAAATACAAAACATAAAATCATACTAGGTTTCTAGCTCCAACTTCCACGAGTACATGTCCTTTTTAGACATGATTGATAAGCTGGAGGCACTCAATCTCTCTCTACTACCCAACTTTCGGATATATCTTATTATGAACTTTTTTCGCCGAACTGAAACGAATTTTGTGTGGAGACTCGGAATTAGAAACTGGCAACTAAAAAAGGTATTTCGTGGGTTTTAGAAATAGAGAGGAAAGTTAACAGTTTAAATAACTTTTAGCTCTTCGAATCGCGTCTTGCAGAAAACTGCATTTAAAAACGTCATCATCATTTCAGCCGAAAAACTACTACTGGTTACAAGGTTACAATCTCGTGACTCCGAGTTCGATTCCAGAAAAATGGTGAACCATTTTGTTTTTATTTTATTTTATGTGTTTGTTTCTTATATTGACTTTTTTTAAGCATATTACTTGTACAAAATAATTTCGATGTATCACATCTGCCAAGCGTCCCGCGACGGCTCATTTTTTTTATTTCAGTAGTATGATTCCGTGGAACAATTACCGAACTCGACGCGGGGACGCATAACCTAGCTAGTGTATGCATAAATATTTATGTCTCAGTCAAATTACCTAGTTACAACAATAAACCTTCATACAAAAGGATTAATTTCAATAACCCGATTAAATTCTAAATAAAAATCTGTACCACAATACCAACTCGCCAACACAAAGCAAGCTGTCATCATAAATATAAAATATAAGTAGAATTAATATCTCCAACCGAGTAAGCGAGAGGAAAAATCTATTTGGGATGTCAAAGTGGAACATCTACCCCCAATCATTATCTCTCAAAGTTACCCCCGCGAAGCCCCCCGAGAAACTGGGAAAGACCGGATATTTCTAGTTCTCACTGGTTGCTGGAAAAAGGGGAACGGTGTAGGATAATAATATAATACATTTTGTTATAAGGTAATATTAAATGTTGAATATTGAGTAGTTGACAATATTGTTACTGCAATGAAACCGTGTATTTGGAGTATTTTGGATATCTTTTTTGATTTAGAAGGAAATCGAGATTGAAGGTAAATATCTGTCTGTAGTATTGAACGAAAATAGATTTCATATAAAAGATAAGTCCTCTTGATATCATTCATTCAATAGATAGAAATTCATACATAGCTGTTGCCCCCCGACTTCGTTCGCGTGTAAATTTTGATGTGTATGTATGAGATTAAAAAATACCCTAATATTCTAACACCTACCAAAAATACACAAAAAAAATTATAAACTTCGGTCAAGCCGTTTCGGAGGAGTTCGATAGCAAACACTGCGACACTAGATTTTTAAATGGGTATTTCATTAAAACGCGTAAGTAACTAAGTCTGTCTGTGTCTTACAATTTCAAGCTTTGACGGTTAATCGATTTTCGATTAAAATTGGCATACCGATTGACTATGAAATTGGATAGGTACTTTTATAATAATTTCTATATTACACCCGTGTGACGCCGCACGCAAAAACTAGTCACACATAAACGCTATCATAGCAAGAAAAAACTATCAACCGTACTTAATATTTTGATATTTTAATCAGCACACTGAAAGGTAAAATAAATCCTCGTAATCAATTATTTCCGAATTGTAGGTACTTTTTTGCTACCGTGGTCCGGTGTTTTATTCCTCCCGGGGGATACGCGTCGCCGAAGTGGCTAGACGTTAAGCGAAATGTCCAGTATTGATAATATATTGTCTGCTACTTGCTGGTTTGTTTGTATTGTGTTGTACTTTGAATCCTGTAATTTGAGTTTGCGATTCTCATATTGCTTTGTTCTTGCAGTGTTATCATGTGTCTATACGTTTACCAAATTGGGCCGGCTTTCTGCTTAAACTAATTCAGCTGAATACTTGTATTTTACAAGGCACGACTGACTATCTGACGATGACAAAAATACGACTGTCAAAGATATACTAATGACATCTGGGGCCAACTGATTAACGAGCTTTCCGAGGCAAAGAAGTATTCAATGGATGTTCATCAATCCACGGAACGACCCCGGCAAGTGTCGCTTAACTGCGGCTATAATTAGGAATGAGCCCCTTGATCTCGCATTCAATATATTTTTCGATCAATCCGAAATGACCTGTATTGAAAACAAATTAAACGCAGTACCATCATTCTTCTTTCATTTCTTAATAACACACATAGCTTTAAACAAAATAACCAAAACACTAAGCAATAAAATAAATTCCAACAAAACTTACAGTCTCACTCACACGTATTTGACGGGGTAACAACCCGCCTACACCCCGGGGTAACGGCCGGAACTGGACGTTAAGCGAAACGTCCGATGTTGATTTACTGTCTGCGACTTGCGTATTGCGTTTATATTCTGTTTCGCAGCACCTGGCAGACTCCCCGACTATTTGTATTGGAATTTTGTATGAATTCCTATTTCCTTTTTCAGTGTGTGGAAAATTTCAAAATGTTACGAGTTTGGCATAAATGCGGTGTTGGGTTTCACCTTTCTGGATGCAAATTGCCGTATGTGGATTGTGATTGCATCAGTTTGTTGCCTTTTTTTAAACAAAAGTGTAGGATTTTATATGTTGAAACTGTTTACTTTTTTTTTTTTCGTGCTAGGCTGTTACGGTTTATTATTTTCTTTTTCATTTTGCGTTTGCAATAAAGTTTATTGAATTGTATTGTATAATTATTATAATGTAATTTTAGTGCAGAGGTACCTATGGATCCTGCCGGGGTTGCGGGACTGTTTGAAAGACTGTTTGTCCGTGGCCCCGGAACACAAAGGGCGATGAAGGAACATGGATGGGTTTTAGTCAGTAAAAGTCTGACACTCCCTCCTGTTCTGCCCAGAGCGGGAGAAGTCATGTGATGATTTCCCATCCGAAAAAAAAAAAAGCAAAAAAAAAAGGGGTACCTATGGATCGTGGTAGGTGGCGTTCTGTACATTTTGCCCAAATATGGGAAGAGGGCATGCGATTATGTATATATCTACTTGCACTTTTATGTTATTTTGAAGTTTGTTATGTAAGTGTGCCATCTAGTTTACTTTTATTCACATATCGCGGTATTTGCATAACTTGGGTATCCTTTATCCAATAATAAATATACACACATGAAATACACATTAAGATAGGTTTATTTCCTTACTTAGAGAGCTATAATGCTGAGCAATAATATCGCCATATGAGATCAGGTCTGCTTTTAAAACGTAGTTTTACTTACAATAGCAAGCAATCGATAATACGCATTTAGGCTTCACTGTGTTTCATGGTTCCGGATCATTCATCAAAACTAAACTTACTTTTAAAAACAAGATTATCTACGCTAACGATAATCACAGTTAAATTCAGTTAACTTCTTCAATTTACGCGAACGAGTAATAAATCTTCGACACTGTTGCGTTCTTCGTCAAGTTTAACTTATATAGTTAATTTTATTTGGTATACAAACTGTATACTATTTAATTTACGTAATGAGATGTTGTAAATTGGCAGAATTGATTTTGACGAGTAGCAGTAGTAAATGTAAGTTGTAAACAAGTTCTTACAGAGTTAGTGCATTTCATTAGTTAAATCTGCCCGAGTTTATTGGTAGTAGTTTAGTTACTCCAATAATTTGTAGTTAAGTAACTTGGTAAATCAACAATGTTATAAGCACCGACTATGTAGAGAAATCATGCCTATCCGAAATGGTTTAAACATAGTTACTTTTCAATTGCAGTATTGACAGAATTCAATTCTTAATTATATTTCCTTACTAGCGGACGTCCCGCAGTTTCACCCGCGTAGTTCCCGTTCCCGTGGGAGAACGGGGATAAAATATAGCCTATGTTACTCGCTGATAATGTAGCTATCCATTGCTGAAAGAATTTTTCAAATCGGTCCAGTAGTTTTTAAGTTTATTCGTTACACACAAAAATACAAATCTTTCCTCTTTATAATGTTAGTATAGATGTAGATTGGTGATGTTGTTGACTGCCTCGTCGGTTTAGTGGTCGCATGAGGTTCTGGGTTTAATTCTCGAGTCGGGCAAATTGTTATTGGGTTTTCCAATCAGGAATTTCTCAGTAACAGCCAGGGAGTCTGGATTTGTGTCCGGTTCAAGGCAATAGGCTCACCTCATATTACATGGGACTTAAACATAACTGGCGAAATGTGTGTGTACTATTAGGTACACCTCTGTCTAACCCTTCGTGGATTACAGGCGTGATGTTATGTTATTATATATATTTTATTTACATTCAATTTGAAAAGTACTTGTTATTAATTTTATTTGATTATTGTGAATGCGGGGACCATGTGGGTCACATTTTTATTTTTTGTTTGTTTTTTTCCCACAACTGTCTGGCAGTTTGAGTACTCTAAGCGACCTACCCAAATGTCCTTTCTTTAGTATTGTTCGTCGTTTCGTTGATCTCCTTTGTGTTATAAGTCGAGCTACACGATAACTGACAAATGCTTGCACTGACTGGACAGGTCTACTCAAATCTGTGTGGTTCTTTCTTTAAAAGACGATCTCAGACACTAATCTGCATAGTCATCAATCATGTCTGGACTTCAAAAGATACTATGACCTCTGAGTTTGTTTCGGCTGTTTCTTCTCAGAGTAGTCAGGTACGAAACACCGGCCCCATCTAGTTTTAAAAAATGATGTGTATAAGTGTTTGTAAAAACCTACTTGCAAAATAAACATCATTTATGTGATGATCTTCAGAATGGTCAGGTGTGTGGTACTCACAACCGGCGAGTATGAAGCAGAGTATGTAAGAATCGTAGCAGATGCCGTTCTAAAATATCTGCCTCCTAGAAGCAAAAGCATGAGTTTATGAACGTATGATGACTTCGAAGATAAATGCCTCAACAGCCAATCAAGATGGTGGCCAAGTGGTGGCGGCCCCGACTTACAAACAGTAAGTCGTGGGTTCAAACCCAGGCAGGCGCGTTACTTTGTGAAAATTATTTCATCACCACTGCTCTCAAAACGGTGAAAGAAAAACGGTGAGGAAACCGGCATGTCCTAGAACAAAAAAATCTAAGACATTTGACATCTACCAAACCGCACTGGGCCCGCGTTAGATTATAGCCCATTCCCTCTCATAGATAGGAGGCCGTGTGTCCCAGCAGTGGGAATATTAAGGCTGATTAAGATGTTATTTTGAAATCAAGATTAATAGAACAAATTACATCACAAAATCGACCCTATAAGCGCTAAACCAACAACACATAACCAACTAATTTCAGCAACAGCAACGCAAAGTTCCCGTTAAACACAAACGCCCCAGGGAATGAAGGATTTAACTAGATAACGGGAACAGTTAAGTGAAATGCACGTTAGATTTACAGTTAATTTACAGTTTGCCACCTCCGTGTAGATTGGAATTTCGGATTTAGAAACCGTCATCTTGATGAGGAAAGGCATGAAGCTTTGTATAAACGGCGAAATTCCAAATACTGAGACACTATCCTCCTCTCTTTGAGAGGAAATCATCATTTCAGCCGAAAGACAGCCACTGCTGGACATAGGGCTCTCCCAAGTGTCACCATATTGACCGGTCCCATGCGACTCGCATCCAGCGGATTCCTGCAACCTTGACCAGGTCATCGGTCCACCTAGTGAAAGGCCTTCCAACGCAACGTCTTCCGATTCGGTGAAAGGGAATGGGCCACGAAATTAAAAATAAAAACTTTTTTTGTAATTTTTGTCTGACTCTTCTGGCTAATCTCCGAAACGGCTGGACTGATTTTGACGAGACAGGCAGATAGCTGATGTAATAAGGAGTAGCTTTGCAACTTTTATTTTAGAAAACGGATTAGGATTCCGTGCAAAAAATTAAATCAATTGAAATTGTTACCAAAACGCGATAAAAAAGGGATGTAATATTTTATAATAATTTCACACGAACGAATGAATCGGGGGAAACAACTAGTATTATTGTATATTGTATAACGGGCTGGTGTCCGCAACTCCACGTCAAAGCGCGTATATTGCGTATGGGCTATAATCCACCACGCGGACCCAGTGCGGATTGGTAGATGTCACGTCTTCAAATTTTTGGTTCTAGGACATGCCGGTTTCCTCACGATGTTTTCCTTCAACGTTTTGAGAGCAGTGGTGATGAAATAAATTACACAAAGTAAAGCACCTGTCTGGGTTCGAACCTGGGCCGCCACCAGTGGGCCACCGCTGCTCAGCGTGGTTACTAACCCGCCAAGGTAGTAATCCTGTACACGTAACGGTTCTACTGACTGAACTATTCACCTCAAACCAACCCCTGGGGGTATACAGGCGAGATATTATTTGTTTAAGACATCAACTATTAGAGAGTATACGTACGGAATGTAAGCAAACCAATGAATGTTTAGACGAAGGTACATAAGTTACGATAACATTTACTGCAGCTGGACTGCTATTTGGTGCAGACGTGGTTTGCATAACAAATGATTCGCTTTGAATAGAAAATCTAATTCTACGTCGTGTTTTGCAACGAATATTATTGCTGTAAGTGCGTGTGCGTACGAGGTGATCCGACAGAGAACCAGAGTTTTCGACATAGCTCACAGAATAAGTAAGCTGAAGGTTCAATAGGCCGGTCATATTAACCGTAGAACCGATCACCATTAAGGGACCAATCTACTAAAGAAAATTACATAAAAATAAAAATTTAGTAAACTGATCTCGCGGGATCCAAATGAGCGGGATCAATTTACTAAAGAGCCTTGCGGTAGACGTGTTCTTGAGTGGAGGAGACCGCGAATCGGAAAACGTAAGATGGGACGTCCTCAGGCTCGGTGGAGTGACGATCTTCGCAGGGTGGCTGAGAGTTGCTGAGAATCGTGATCATGAAAATTATTATGAACCAATAATATTATTAGGAATGTTAGCTAGTCTAGATTTTATTATTTATTTGTTTTTAGTGCGTATTGTTACTCTGTTGCCAGCAATTAAATCAATTTAAATTTCTAATTGCATGGTGTAATTAATATTTTGTTCATTTAATATTAAAGGGGGCTCCCATACAACAAACGTGTTATTTTGCCGTTTTGCCTAATGTTGTATAGATAATGGTACGGAACCCTTCGTGCGCGAGTCCGACTCGCACTGGGCCGGTTTTTTCACAACGGAACTAACAACAAAAACACATACTTACTTTTCAATAAACACATACAACACAATAAGATCTAAATAAACAACACATAATCTTAAACTCTCAGCTCAACCGTCAAAACGTAACGACATATATAGGCATTACGCAAAATGTCCAATACTGCTTTACTGACTGCCACATACGCTGTTTATCGTTTTACATCTTGACGAGCCCTTGGTTTTTAGAGCCTATAATATTCTATGGGCCATTCAAAGTCCCCGAAGAGCTTAAGAAGATTTTTTAAGCTTTGTATACTTCGGTTAGATGTTATTTTTACACTGATTTCAAATAGGCGAGACGACAAAAAAAAACTAATTAGTCCGTCAGTTAGATTATCAAAAAATATTTGACCCGTGTTTTTTCTTTTGTTACGTAAACCAAAATTGACGAAGATATGACGCTTTTAAAATTCTCAATACGTCACGCCTAGGTATAATTTTTAGCTAGTTCTGACGTCACGAGCCCCCACTCCCGAGTTTTGATGCGTTTTATCTTTGTCAATATTCATTGATTTACAAAAACAAAAAATACGTGTCCATTAATTTCCAATACTCTAACTGACGGACTAAATAGATTTGCTATTTTTTGATACTGTCGTCATGCCTATTGTGAGAAACAATTGAAGCAGTTTGTGGTCCTGGGTTCGTTTTCCAGGTCTAGCAAAGTGTTATTGGGATTTTTTACTAAGAATTTTTCAGAGACAGCTGCAGTTAGATATATGCCCGGTAGCTCGCCGTCCGTCCGTCTTTTGACGACAGGCCGTGTCGACGGCGCGTTCGTGTTCCACGCGCGCCTCAAATAGATGTCAGCAGAAAGGAAGGGGTCCGCAAGGGCCGATGTCTGTCGGGGTTGCGGGACTGTTCGAAAGAGATACCGTGGCCCCGGAACACAAAGGGCTAAGAAGGCACATGATGAGTTTTAGTAAAAGTAAAACTCTGACACTCCCTTCCACTCCGCCCAGAGCTGGAGGGGCATTTTATGATTTCCCATCCGAAAAAAAAGGACATGTGCCCGGTTGATGGTAATAACCTTGCCCCTAGATAAACGAAGACAAACTTATCTGGCGAAATGCGGTGACACAAGGTGTAACATAATAAACTCAAGACCTTTCGTGGTGGTGTCTCGGACCATGATACCGAACAACTTTAGTTTTAGAGTTCTTAAAGTTCAGAAAAGGAAATAATTGGACTTTCTATAGGAATTGACGCGATCCTCTGATCAACATGGATGGTAAAACTAAAAAAAAGTCCAGAATTTCATTCACACTTCTGCCTAATGCTTCGAAAATGACAGGATAAATGTTGTGTTTTGTTTAAATATTGAATATATTTTTTTAAACTAGTTAAATCCCGACAATAGCTGATATTTTTTTCGGGCTGTTGATTTACATATCCAATTTTACAGTTGGTACGTTATTTGTATTGGATAGAATTGAAACAAATCCTGAATTGGTTCAGTATTTTTGCTCGATTTTATTCAACTTAATTGGTAAACCTGTTGTAGATACACCTTTTATTTTGTACTTCACAAACATAACATCACGCCTGTAATCACCGAAGGGCTAGGCAGAGGTGCCGCCGGGGTTGCGGGACTGTTCGAAAGAGATACCGTAGTCCCAGAAGAAAAAGGGCGATGAAGGAATATGGATGGGTTTTAGTCAGTAAAAGTCTGACAGTAAAAATCATTTGATGATTTCCCATCCGAAAAAAAAAAAAAAGGGCTAGGCCGAGGTGTACTTGTACTTGATGGTTCACCCACATTTCACCAGTTATGTTATAAGTCTAGGAAACTCGGTATGTAATGGGTGGTCACCCATCCACAGACCAACCTAGACAAGCACGGCTTAACCTAAAAACCGACCCGAGCGGCTGTTATTATTTAGCCACGAGCTCCAATTATTACGATAGTAACACAGTAACACCATTATATTTTTATTCCCCGTTCCACATGAACGCTAGTTTAACGTCGCGTACAGGTGACATCGCACGAATGACGTCACACGAAATGGGCTCTCAACTGGACATACACTGTATTGCAGTGGATTATGAAAAATATTTTCATGTTTTTGAAGTGATTTAAAATATGAGCCGTTGGTTATGGAGAAGTGAAACATTTCTGGGCTGACGATTTCACATGACAGCTTTTTACTAAATGCACTTAAAAGTTACTTGAACGCGTGAAGGTATCGAGTTGAAATTAAAACCATATATATACTCAAGTCCACAGTCCCATGAAACTGTGAAAAAAACAAAACATGGAAATTAACGTTAAAAAAAAGATACGGCCGTTTATGACGCAATAAACATAATGTATTTCGACACTCTCAAGGGAGTCAAAATTTACAAAGTACCTACTTCCCGTTGACCTAGTATCATGAAATTGGGCAAGAAGCAATGTCTTACAACATGTAAAAGAAAAAGTACTTAAAACCGTAATTATATGTAGTTTAATAACAAAATACATACAAGTTTATACGGAACCCTCGGTGCGCGAGTCCAACTCGCACTTGGCCGGTTTTTTTTTCTGCCACCCGAACGCATTTCTGCGTTATCTCTAAACCCAGTGATAAGTATGTTTTCCTATCGGTAACGTACAAATCTCACGGTTCAACGCATCTTCGTTTACCTACAGTGAGGAATAATTGTGAATGTTTACATCCTTCAAAAAATATGTTTGTATACACGAGTAAGCTTTGAAGTTATTATAATAATGTTTATTTAAATGTATAGGGAAAAACGATACCTATTTATGTCAAGTTGAAAGGTAATACTTACGCGAAGGTAGAACTAGTCAAGTGAGATACGCGCGAACGGTTCCGTACCATAACATTTAGTAAATGTCATTTGATAAGGCGCAAACCCACCGCGGTGCACGCTGTGCACGAGCACGCGACGCACGTTGGCTGCGAGGATTCATTTGTTTGACAACGTGGGTCTACGTTTCCACTGCAGAACACGTGGATGGCCCACGCGGCGCACGGAGAGGCTACACACGTTTTTTACCAAGATTTTACTTGTATAGCGTATACCGCGTGTATAGCGTTGATAGCGTTGAGCTATGTGAACGCTTTATTCGCTAAAGGCATCAATTCATGCATAGCGTGTCTGTGGTTTGCAGTGGACACAATCACATACATTTTCTTACAAAGCGAAGCTTAAAACACGAGCGTAGCCTCTCCGTGCGCAGCGGTGGGTTTCTGCTCTTTATACTGTTTTCGCTGTATCATGGTGCGGGTGACATTAGATGAACCGTTGCTTTTCAAACTTGAACGTTACCGCGATTTACAATCATGACTGAAAATTTTAACTGCACCCTTAAATATCACAGTCGTAAAAACGGTATCAGTAATAATTAAAACCAAGATGTTATAGACTACAAATAAAATCAAATAGACTAAAGGGCAACAATCTAACAGCCAATGGTGTCGATTCTGTTGTGCACAAACTAAACTTAATTTAGGCTATTGCTATTTTTTTCTCTAACAGAACGAGAAAGAGACGGACGTAATTTAGAGCTGTCAAATTTAATTGGAACTAATATTTCCATACAAATGAACGGTGCACGTAAAAACATGTCGACTAAAACACGGTGAAGCGCAAGGCATAAACTAGTTTGACATCGCACTCGCGCTGCCTTTTAGTAAAAAATAGCAATAGCCTAAATTAAGATTAGTTTGTGCACAACAGAATTAAAATACAAACCAGACTTACGTTATAATGACGTTAAAATCGAAGATGTCATTGACACAACATTCTTGGGTATTTCCTTAGATAGACACTGCAATTGGAAAGCAAATAAACCGCATTTGCTCTAGTCAAACCAAATTTGTTTTTGCACTAAGAAAACTTAGAAATTTTTTAAGTTTAAAGTTAACTGCTATGACTGCGTACCGTGCCTATGTTGGCGCAATACTCAGATACGGTCTGCTTATGTGGGGTAACTCTACCTTCGCAAAAAAAGTATTTATAACCCAAAAGAAATGTGTCAGACCTATTTGTGGCGTTGGACCGCTCGAGATAAGGATACCTCTTTTGAAAAAATTGGGCTTACTCACTATTCATAGTTTATACATTTTAGAAGTGAAAAAGCACCTAAACTTGTTTACTAAAGTAATAGAAAATAAAAAGTTTCTCTAGAGACCCCACTAAACTGGCCATAATAAGATGTAGAAGCACACTCTTCCAAAACAATTGCTATATTAGCATGTCGGTCAAAATTTTCAATAAATACCCAAACTAATCAAAGAACTACCAATTAATTATAATTTCTAGCCATTATTTATCGAAAATATAAATCAATCAATCAAAAGTTCAACTAACCTCGCCAAAATTAAAAAAAAAATACAACTCAATACATAAAACAGGTGATAGGCACGTGGCAGCACCGTCGCGTGACAAGATATGATCAGTTGCGTCCCGTCAGCCCCGGAGTGCGGACGTCTCGTTTGCATAATTTGTTTATCGTCGTTTGTTGGATGTCAAATATCTTGCGATGTTTTATTGTTTCTAGCGTTTGTTGTTGCGTTTAGAATTTATAGGAAATTATTTTTAAAACAACATCACGCTTGTTGCTCCCGAGGGTTTGGTAGAGGTGTGTAATGGGGGCGAGCCAATTTATCTACCGGGCACATTTTCAGATTCCGACCTGCTACTGAAAAAATCTTGACGGATAAATCTGAACCGTCGTGCTCAGTAGAAGCTCTTGCTACAAAAATACTAACGAGGCTGTCAGCTTGCTTTTAAACAATATTACCGAAAAGATACACCGCAAAACATATTAAAACACAACACAAAACATAATAAACTTAAACTCAAAGCATGTATTTCAATTAGACCATCGGCACTTTTGAATGTCAAAATTACAAATAAAAAACAAAGCTACAGTCCCAGTCACAAGGCATAATAACTTGAGAATGTACTGTAGTTGCCCATTCCCTAGCGTAGATCTCTATGGAGAAGAACGGGCAAGAAACTCCATGGACACTCTTTTGAATCAAAATATTGTTACAAAATCTTGGTTACATAATTAATTTTGAAATGATACATATACATGTGAGAACAATGAAGAAAGACGTGCACATTAAGAGCGTTCAGAGTAAAAAAAAGACATCACATTAACAGTAAACGAATTAAAATGAACCGTGGCAGCTAAGAGATGACCAGTCCCAACTCACAGCACCCATTCACGAACATGAAGCATGTACCAGCGCCATTCAACTCAACCATATTGAAGGGAACTAAATGAGCCGACACACCCGCCACCATCAGCGAGACATTTGAGTGAGCATGACATTCTCTCAGCCACCAAGGCATATTCAAGTCAATGAAAGATAACTAAATGTAAATGGTGGCTGAACAATACAAAGTACTCACACATGTGCTATGCAATTATATAATACTAAGAACTAGAATCGACACAATGCAAGTATATTTTTACAATTTTCTGCAGCTTCCACAATACATCAACATGGGAATCAAAAGACCACAAACAACATCAAATTATACGACTTTATCAAAATAACCCACAAAATACATCGTCACCACGTTTCAACCTCATTACTAAGACCTAACCAGTTGTCAGACTTTTTGGGGCACTGACTACCTGTAACGACGGTCAAAGATCTACAAATGACAGCTGGGACTAACTGCTTGACGTGCTTTCTGAGGCACGGAGGAAACTCGGCTTGTAATGGGTGGTCACCTATCCACAGAACACCCTAGGCAAGCGTAGCTTAACCTGAAGATTGATCCCATCGGCTGTTGTTGTTAGCCATGAGTTTCTTACCTCTGTGATTTAATCATTTTAAATAATCCAGGAAAACACCTGCCCCCAAAATAAACACCATTGATCACATTCAAAGCGTAATTTCCACAACAGAAGCAAACCATACAACATATTTTGGGACAGGAACCGGATAGGCACCTTTCTTCTCCAACAAACACGTAAACGTAATACATATTTTGACATCCAAACACAACATATTTTTAATACCAAACATCTCGACATAATAACACGGGGTCAGAGCTACCCCTACGAGATTCTGAAGGGTTGATTGCGTGCGATGGGTTCCGTATGATGTCATGTGGAAATATATTCTTATTAGGGTTCCTTATTATCATTCAGGGTACGTTGGCGCTCTGATTATGTGAGGAAGGGATGTGTGTCATGGATTGTGAGTTTTAGCGTGATCAACCGGCCTAATCTTATTTTATATTAAGTAAGATAGAAATGAATGAGATGGTGTTCTAGAATTGAGGTAGTTCCTCAATTCTAGAACACCAGCAACAGCGAGTTGCGAAGTAATAGATTTGCTTACATTTGACTTATCTAACTTTTTAACAAAAAGGATAGCAGCAGTGGCGTGCCTAGGGGCCAACAATACGGCGAGCTCATTAAGCAAGCAGACTGTTCAGAAACAATAAGGCCTGAATTCTTGTCGCGCTGACGGTCAACGTTCGTGACGTCAGCAAAAACAAAATACTACTGTCGGTCGCCGCTGACGTCAGCGTCGCAGTAGGATAAAAGAATAGGCCAAGCTTTTAGGCTTGTATGAAAGTACCGCTACCAGAAAGTACCGCTACCAGAAAGTACCGCTACCAGAAAGTACCGCTACCAGAAAGTACCGCTACCAGAAAGTACCGCTACCAGAAAGCAGTGTACTTACACATTAATCATGGATATCAAACATTGACTGCCTTGTTGTTCTAGTGATTGCAAGCGCGACTGCTGATCATGTCGTCCTGGGTTCGATTCCCTGGTTGGGCAAAGTGCTATTGGGTTTTAACCCAGCAGTGAGCAATGGACTTTTTATAACAAATGGGCCATCAAAATAATCATTTATTCAACTTTAACGTTTTAAATAAAATAGACAATACGGGTTCCCACCTTAATTCGTAAAGATTAATCCAAAAATAAAACTCTTTATTACAAATTTTATTTCTTAAAGCTTCGCGCACCAATAAAACTCTTTCCAAAGAACAAAAATAAACTCATTATGAGAATATTTATAGCAGAAATGAAATGTCAAATATAAATAAATATGGAGTGGCTAAAAATATTTTTCCTTGAGTTTGTTTGTATACATATGTGTGCTTCTGAACATTTTATCACGCTGAAATAGGTATTTCCCTTTTAACTAAAATTATGAAAGAAGAATGGATTGAGGTATTTTCCTTTGCTATGTGGGTTTAATTGGTATTGTGAATGTTAATTGAGGTACTACATAATCTGCCAGGGCTGGGGGACTGTTCGAAAGAGATACCGTGACCTCGGAACACAAAGGGCGATGAAGGAACATGGATGGGTTTTAGTCAGTAAAAGTCTGACACTCCCTCCTGCTCCGCCCAGAGCGGGAGGGGTCATTGGATGATTTCCAATCCGAAAAACAAAGGTAGGTACTACATAATAAGAATAATATTGACAAAATTGTTTTAAGCTGGTTATTGCCAGCGGTTCCACTCGCTTTGTAGGTAGATATAGATATTAAAATTCTGGTACATCTATCTGGTACTGTCCCTAGTATCGACCGAATATGCCAGGATTTTAACACTTAAAGAATCATTGACATGACGTTGAAGAAGAATAACGAGATTAAGTAAAAAAACCCATGATTTGTTCATTACAGGAGCTGATGGATCCAGTATGGACGCGTTTTGCAGGCGCCGCGTTTTGTCGACACAATTTAGATTGCCATTAAGAAGAAATTATATTATGTCTTGGTAATTTTATTCAAATAAATTCAGCCATTCAAGTGTGATTGACCAGCTAACATAGTTTACCTTTAAGTACAATATAAAAAGGGATTTAATACTTTAGAACATTTTTCTTCAAAATAATGTTATGTTTATAAAATAACTCAATGCCCAATGAGAGGTGACACGTATAACGCTCAAATAATATATAAACTTTTACGTGGTTTCGTCCAATAATTTGTGTTTATTTATTAGGCATTTTGTAAGTAAAAGGAATTCTTCGAATTAAATGGGGCTATTTTGGTCGAGTTAGGTTGTATTTAGGTTGACGAATTAATCGTTCAGTAAAAGTAAAAGTTTCTTGGTTGGGATAATTAAAAAGACTTCTATTACATTTTACGTAAGCTTCCATCCAGTAAATATATATAAATTATACTTGCCGCATAATAGACATATTCTTGTCAGATTTAAAAAGGAATTTTAGTCAAACATTTTGTTCTTTTACTACATTAAATACTATTTATAACAAACTCAAACATAGTAAACAATAGCTGATATTCAAAAATTTTATTTCAGAAGCTACAATTTTTTATCAAAAAGAAAATAGAAATTCGCTCCTTTATTTCATATTTCACACCAATATTCAATATTTCTGACGGCTCCAACAACACATATATTTTATTTACAAATCTACAAAGAAATATCTTTCGAAAGACCGGGACAGGTATCTAATTTATCAATGCTATCCGAGGTAATACCTACTGTATTACGAGTACCTGGTGGTGTCAATACTAGCAGTTTTTTTTAGGAAAGTTCTATTTTTTCGTGGTTTTCCGACCTAGCTCTTTAGCAATAAATGAAACCAACCGAGAAGTTTTTCCATAAAATATTTTTTCTGTACCTTCGTAGTCGCAATAGAATTATGTAGATTACAGACTTATAATGCGACCAATTTCCAGAATACAATGTCTTTCTATAATCCGTCACTGTATTGTTCAGCTAATACATAAAAAAAAAATTGCCATTTTTATCATGTTGATTTTTATACACATAATAGGGACTATAGACCTCAGTATCTGGTATAAATTTCAACTTGCTAGGTCTACCCGTTCCTAAGAAAATCGGTGGTGACAGACGGACAGACGGACAAGAAAGTGATCTTATAAGGGTTCCTTTTTTACCTTTTGAGGTACGGAACCCTAGAAACACAACTTAATCCATACTAGAATTATAATGTGAAAGTATCTCTGTCTGTTGCTTTGTCATTCCTAAACGAGTGAACAGAAGAATGAAATGAGATGAGATCACGACCTAGGATAGAATTTTACTATTTGTACATATGCCTTATTCATGCAAAAATTAAAATAAAATCACAGGGTAAGTACTTTTCACATAAAAGTGTTTCCTTGACACATAGTTTTTGACGTCACTACGGGCGTTATCGAGGACGACGCGTTTTGAGGCTGCGTTCCGTTTCACAAAAAACACCAACATAAAACAAGTGTACCACATTGTTTATATGGTCCAAAAATATGCATTAAAAAAAAAAACTATTACTTGCATATTCCCTATAAACTTCCGACGACCATGCTGGAGAAAGGTGTGAGCGAAAGCTAGTATAGAACATAATCCCACAGTTACAGCCCGACTACCCTCAGATCCACAGAATTCAAACCGAACACAAACAATAGAGGCTTGCCGCTTTTGTATTGAAATGCGCTTGAAGGCAGTTCGACGTACCGTAACTGAAACGCACTGTAGACACGACTGATTGGTCCAACAAATCCTGGCAAGGCCGCCTGTGGCGCTGCGACACTGATGGCGATTAGCTAGAGGCGAGTGGAGCTAGCAAGTTGGCGAGTAGCGAGAGTGTACGTCGAATAAGTTTTTCCTTAGGCTTTGAGCGAGGATGTGAATGCGACAGGCGAGTGCTCGTACAGCAGCGGCGAAGGGTCAAAATTGTGTCAGGGGAAGTCGGCAGGCATCGGCTTCTTAGGTGCCTTCGGGCCTGGTGCCCAGTCAGTTGCTGGTAATGGTATGCTGGTATCACAGAACAGATAAAAGAGGTTAGAATGGCCTTGTGGACGGGGCAGGCGCGCCGCTCATACAAGTGACCGGTCATATGTCAATCGATTACTCATTGGTCACCGAACATTGGCGTGTGTGAGCGCAAGTCAAGCACAGTTTTGCGTTAGTGTGACAATCAATAACAAGCTCGCGATCTAAGTGTGAGTAGTTTATTTGTGTGCGTAAGCGGCGACACACGTTCTAACAAATCAGGAACTATTTTCTTTCTAACTAAGCTCTTTTATCTGTTCTGTGGCTGGTATCAACAAAGTCTCCTATTGAGACTTTTATTCGAGCGATGTGAGCGTCGCTGAGCGAGTTTTATTATTTTGGACAGCTTTTGTGACTGGGAGAAACTAGTGGAGAGAATATCCTCGGTGGTAGTGTGAACAGCGATCAATTGTTAATATATGTTTGCTCTGACCTATAATATTTTGTGGCCCGATAAAAATGTTTAGATGGTGGCGAAATGCGGAACTACACATTTCCTACCTGACAATGCCACGGGCCTGGGTTCCAGCAGTGGGAACATTAATAGGCTGATGATGATGATTATGAATGCCACGTGGGCTTGTCAATACTCAGGATTGCCAGAAAGTCATTAACAACGGTAACGCCCCCATTTTTCCATACACTATTTTGCCCAACTGTATGTTTCTTGAGCGAGAAAATAGTCGATAGAGTATTGTTTCTTCGTCGGCGGCAGGATAGGTTTCTATTGCTATGAGGTACCAAGCACACACGGTAGCAGCACAGTTCGTTATCTCCGGTCCGAAATTCGGAACAAACATGTGAGGATCGGCTTTAGCTACCAACTTCATCAATATGAAATATTAACTTGCTTCCGATTTGGACTAAAAGCATTTTTATTTTAAGTTTTGTATCATGATAGTAGCGGTAGTGACAGGACTCCAAGTTAATAAATTACAAGCAAAATATAGATAGCTTTGCTTGCTTATAAACACTCTTTTATCATCTAAGTGCATTAAACCAGCACTGGAATGAAAAAAAAACAAAAAAAAAATGAAAATAAAAACATTAAAATATATATACATTCAGTCAAAAAAGTATCGGGAATGGATGATTTGTTTATGGTTCCAAATTCAAATTTTTGTTTTTTTTGTAGTTGTTAGATTGGCACAACTGTTTTCCATTTTGGCGCGGAGTTTGAGTTGCATCTGTTATTTATATTAAATACAGTGCTGGTTTTAGTAATATCATATATAGTGTGTATTGCGAATTTCAAATGGACAAAAATATCGAACAAAGAGTTTGTCTTAAATTTTGCATCGCCAATGGAATTTCGTGTTCGGAGTCACTGAAAATGTTACAGAAGGCTTACGGTGAATCGACTTTATCAAAAACTCGTGCTTATGAGTGGTTCAAAGCGTTCAAAAGCGGTCGAGATGTGATGGAAGATTTGCCTCGCTCTGGTAGGCCGTCAACGTCTGCAACTGAAGTTAACATCGCAAAAGTGAAGAAAATAGTGACTGAAAATCCCCATTCAACTCTGAGAGAGATAGCCGCCGAACTTTCTGTATCTCACGAGTCGATCCGTACCATTTTAACTAATCATTTGGGTATGAAACATGTCGCTGCTCGGCTAGTCCCAAAAGATCTGAATTTTCTCCAAAAACTCAATCGCATGAAAGTCGCTGAGGACATGCTAGAACGAGTCAGTTCGGACCCAACATTCATGAAACGCATTGTTACTGGTGACGAGACGTGGATTTACGAGTTTGACATGCAAACTAGTCAACAAGCTTCGGAGTGGCGCCTTCTAACTGAACCGAAACCGAAAAAACCACGCCAAAGTCGATCAAAAGTCAAAGTCATGTTGACTGTTTTCTTTGACTATCGCGGTGTTGTGCACTCTGAATTCTTACCGGAAGGTCTAACGGTAAATAAAGAATATTATTTGAGCGTTATGCGGCGTTTAAGAGAGCAAATTCGACGAAAAAGGCCAGATTTGTGGAAAGAAAATTCTTGGATTTTGCACCACGACAATGCGCCTTCGCACAAGGCTATCATTGTGAACGAATTTTTGACCAAACACTCAACAAATACCATCCAGCAACCACCATATTCACCAGATATGGCTCCTGCTGACTTTTTTATTTTTCCTAAACTCAAATTACCACTTCGTGGCACCCGTTTTCAATCGATAGAAGACATAAAGGAGAATTCGCGGCGAGAACTGAACTCAATTCCGGAAGCAGCGTTTAAAAAATGTTTTGATGAATGGATTATTCGTTGGCGCAAGTGTATCGTTTCTAAAGGAGCATACTTTGAAGGTGATAAAATAAATTTGGATGAATAACAGACATTTTGTGTATTATTGATCTTTTCCCGATACTTTCTTGACAGAGTAGTATATATGAAAAAAAATTAAAAAAATATATATAAAAAAAATATAAAACAAAAAAAAGAAGCAAAAGAACAAAAAAGAAAAGAAAAGCAAAGAAAGGCAAAAGAGCAAAGAAGTTCAGCCGGATCAGTTGGTTTCAGTCAATCAATCAATCAATTCAATTTGTTAAATCATAAATATAATATATAATATAATATAAATATATAATTAATATATATATATTTATAAAAATATATATATTAATTATGAAATTTCGCGTGGAAAGTTATGAGTATGAATGTGGATATTATGGATATGAGAGTAGAGGAAGACCAAAGAAACGATGCATGGACTGTGTAAAGATACAAAAGTGTGAAGGAAAAAAACCAAAACATGCTGCGCCGACTGCAAATAAATTGGGATGCTCTTAATCATGGGTATGATAATGTTGATGACTGAACGGACGGACGGTTGCAGTGTTACAATCTCGCTGGGAACACATCCTTATAGGCTAAATATGATGTACGACACTTCATAAAACAAATAGATTATGTTCTGTAACTGGCCATAAAAATGTCCTAAGGGGGCGTCCATTAATTACGTGAGGCGTTTAGGGGGGGAGGGCGTCGAGCCGAATCTCACCCAATCTCACGAGGGAGAGAGGGGGGTCTCTGCAAATATCACGCATTTTTTCCCCCTGCAAGAAACAGTGTAAAATTGCGAGAAAACTAGGTTTAATTAAGTAAATATGTCTCTCTACTAAAATATGGCCAAATCGTACACAATAATAATTATTTAATGATAAATATTCACTGAAAATAAAATTAAACAAGCAAGCACAGATTACCGTATTTATACTAAACTACGCGTTTTGATAATCTCACGTGAGATTAGGTGGGGTGAGAGAGTCAAGTCAAATCTCACGATATCTCACTAAAGTGGGAGGGGGGATCAAAAAATCGCCAAAGTAGCCTCACGTAATTAATGGACGACCCTTAAGAACACCATCGTTCAACAACAAAACTGCTGATCTTGACACTTTTCCGCATAGCCCCAAACATTTTCCTTACACTGTGACCGTAACAAACAAAAACGACACGTTACTATCAATATCCAGAACATCAAAGGCCGTCATCCCCGTGACCTACTATCACAGTGAACATAGAGAATTAACATACAGTAATTTAACTAGGAACATATTTCAGAATCGGGTCACACACACGTTTTCACGATCTAAGCCTCGTTGGTGTAATGGTCGGAAGCACGTCTGCTGAGGTTAGGCACTAACCACACGAAAAATTAAAAAGAACAGGTTACTCGTGAGTAAGTCGGGACTGTCGCATTGAGGCAAGCGGTTACGTTTTATGTGTGCAACATAACGAACAGTTTAGTTTACAACCTTATGGTACTTAGCCTGCGAAATTCATATTTTCTTACGTTTTATGCAATTTGCAGGTCAGTGTCAGGTTGTATTGATGATTTTAATGATTATAATTCTGTAACTACGTACATGTGTTACTTGCGCGATTTATATTTTATCAACATACTCGTACAACCAAGAAAATTTTAATTTTGCTAAACCCACTGTCTATGCATGCCATGCCTACGACCGCCTTTGCTTCCTTCCACCTTAACACCTGCGTTTGATTCCACAAAAAAGAAGTAGTTGGTTTACTGGCTATCTTTATACTGTGCCGGAATCCTATTTGGCGATCCATCTACCCTCTATACTCCGAAGCCATCCATCCCAAATATATAGTTCAAAACTAAACATCACGCACGAAGCCTCGTTCAAACTGAATAATACAACAGACGCACGTGTCAACTGGGCTATACAACTGGAGCGAGTCACTTGATAATAAAATGTAGTTTATATTCAAGAGGTTTTCCTATGATTTTTGCAGCGTTATGGCTTTGAAAATGAAATGGAATGGGCTATATATAGGTTGGTTAATAAATGTTGCAATGATTTCCTTGAAGGCTTGATCAACGTGTGCAACATGTGCCCAAACTGGGAAAAACATGAAATTAAATGAATTCATGGCATCTGAGGTCTCTTTTTGACTTTAATCATATTAAAAACCCAATTGCTTCGTTAAAATACTTTGGAAGAAGAAATCACAAATTATTAAATTTACCAAGGCATACCTAAAAAGTGTTAAGCACAGAATTGACACTGGATGGATGAAATGGCGGTAGGTGACGCGAACGATATACGAATCCCACATTCCCCTTAAACGCAAAATTTATAAAACCATGGTTAGACCTGCTCTCTTGTATGGAACAGAGTGTTGGGCCACAAATTGGATGAATGCATTGCATATGGCTAGATGAGAATGCTGAATGGGATATGTGGTGTTACGCGAATATATAAAATTAGGAATGAGTACCTACATGAAAGAAAGTCTGAAAGTAGCGCCGGTGACTGTAAAGTTATGTGGTAATCGGTTATCGTGGACATTTGTGATGCGGAGGGATGAGGGAAATATTGAGTATGAATGTTTTGCAGGCAATAAGAGTAGGGGAAGACCAAAGATACGATGGATGGACTTTGTAAAGGATGATATTGCTACAAAGGAGGTGACTGTTGAGATGACGAATAATAGAAAAGTATGGAACTAGAAGACATGCTGCGCCGACCACAAATTAATTTGGATAAAGGCAGGACAATGATGGCCAATGGAGCATTTCTGCTATAGGATAAAATGCACAAACCTATTTGCTTAGACTGCCCAGCACGATGAAAGCAATTACGCACGAAACCTAATCAATACCAAACCACTATCCAACAAACTCGCTCCAGTAACTATCATAATATCTATCTACCTACGCTAAACGCTCAACTTATTTAGCCAGTCCGTAATTAAAACTTGCTGCAACTATTTATTAAATGATAAAATACGCGAGCGATCGGGCACGATCCCGGACTATCCCGGGACGGTCCCGGTGTACGGGATGCCGGGATACATCTCAATTAATGAGCCCCGCCGGACTCACTATCGATGTAACCGCTAAACGTAGGCTGCAAAGTTTTGAACGGAAAATGAGATTTTTGCATTTTTTTTAGTCAAGTCAAGTTAGTCTCCGAGCCTTTTGAGTATTTTAGCTAATTTCCCTTATATGATGAGATGATATAGGCTGATTAATACAAATAAAGTTTTGATATCCTTAGACTAAGACGTTGCGTTGGAAGGCCTCCCACTAGGTGGACCGATGACTTGGTGAAGGTTGCGGGGATCCGCTGGATGCGAGTCGCATGGGACCGGTCAATGTGGCGACACTTAGGGGAGGCCTATGTCCAGCAGTGGACCTCTTTCAGCTGAAATGATGATTATGATAAAAATCCTTAGACCAAGTCAGATTTAATTTTGATCTTATTAGGTTTCACAGGAGAAAACTGCACAGAGAGAAGAGTGGAAGGTTATGTAGGAGATCTTTGACCAGCTGTGGGAAGAAACCGGTTAAAAAAAATTTTCATTATTCTCCGTTTGAGCTCAGTCCTAAGCGGTCGGGTGAAAATGAGCCTTTAATTTTCTGTTTTTTTTTACTATTTCACCAAAACTTAAGTACTGAATAAAATAAAATTATAAAATGCAACTACCTACAAATGCACAAAACACTTACAACCTAATATTCAGAAAAGTAATACATAATCCAGCGGCATGGCCACCAGTGCCCTACATACAGTACCTTAATTAATAACTGTGGTCAGTCTATAGTCTATACACTAAAACTGACAACTTCACGCTAACATCGGTAACTAATGGGGGTAAACTGATACTGGAGGGTGCGTTCGATAAACTCGTTAGCACAAATTGTATGTTTCGTGTAATTTATGCGCTGTTTCCACAGTGGTGGTTTTTTCCATCAGGAATTTCTCAGTAGCAGCCACGGAATCTGGATTTGGGCCCGATTGATGGCAATAGGCTCGCCGAAATTCGGGTGTACTATTAGGTACACTTTTGCCTGCCTAATCCTTCGGGGATTAGAAGCGTCATTTTGTGTTTGCGTTTCATAGAAAACATGACATGACGCTGGTTTCCCTCAAAGGCATTGACAGAGGCATGCAGTACAAAATACGCACTTATTTCGCCAGTTTAGTTGTGTAGTCCCAAGTAAGAGGGCTTATAGATATTAACAGCGTACGATTAAAACTTTTTATTCTGCATTATTTTTTAAAATATTTTAAATGCAAAAGTTTGTATGCCTGTATGTTTGTTACTCTTTAACGCAAAAACTACCGAACGGATTTGGATGAAATTTCGCACACAGACAGGTTATAACCTGGATTAACACATAGGATTATTTTTATCCCTGTAGTATGAACCCGTGGGATAATTATCGAACTCTACGCGGGCCAACCGCAGGCGTAAGCTAGGTCTGGAATTTTTTTGTCACGTTCAACAGTTGATCCGTATCAAAACCAGACTTCCCGTATTGCTTTTGCAACCCTGGAACCAGTGTGGCAGTCCAAAAATCTCTTAAAATGAGCAGCAGCATAATCAGCTCATAATGTTCCCACTACTGGGACACACGGCCTCTTCTCTATTAGAGGGAATATGCTATAATCCACCACGCGGGCCCAGTGGGGGTTGGTAGATGTCACATGTCTTCGAATTTTTTGGTTCTAGGACATGCCGGTTTCCTCACGATGTTTTCCTTCACCGTTTTGAGAGCAGTGGTGATAAAATAAATTACACAAAGTAATGCGCCTCCCTGGGTCCGAACCCACGACTTACTGTTCGTAAGTCGGGGCCACCGCTGCTCTATAAATAAAATAATTAACGAAAAACAAAATGAAATATTCATCCACTAAGCACCAAGCATCACCTGTCACATATCATTACGTTTTAATTTCACTACTTTTAATTCTATTCAAATTACACCAGCATCATCCCTCAGTATAATGCCGTGGGGTGTACGAATGACGTCGCACGTCAAGTCCGTTACCTCTACACAGGCTTGAAGCGCGACGCTACAAAAGCTTTATATCCCAAAGGATTTGTTTTAATATGGAAGTCGAATTAGGTAGGTTTATTTAATTTTAGGAGGTGTTTTATTTATGTGAGTTCGTTATACAGGCTGTTTGGTGCATCGTTTGCTAAATTAAACTAGCTAACTAGAAAGAAGAAATATTTCACCAAAATCCTTATCAATTGCTTAAAAACTAATCTACATAAATAATTAGGTAGGTACGTCAGAATTTGTTAAGTTCCTACCTGATCTCGTTGGGTGAAATGGTGGTCCTATAAACCGGGCGTAAAGTGTAACGTAGTGGAGATTATAGCTAGCCAATTGACGCGAGCTGAATAACAATAGGCTCAGCCGTTCCGAATTTTAATTCCGAGTTTTTTTTTGTTAAGTGTTCTCGCCAAGGCTGTTCGTGATTATAATAGGAATTTTATGCTTTAAATTAAATTAAGCTACAGAGTAAGGTAATTAAATTTGGTTTTGAGTAAAAGCAAAAAAAAAAGTAAATTATGTAGGTATAAAATTAGAAACAGAATTTCGTCAGAAAGCTTCGAGTGAAGAACGGCATGTCTTCAAACCAAAAACGAAAACGCGTGGTGTTCTGTCAGCACCACAGAGGATGACCGCTCACAGAGGACGCCTGATAGCGTTGCTACTTAACACATTAAAAACTACTACTAAAAAAAATACTTGTGAAAAAGTTTAAACTTTAATCTCCAATATCCTATGTAACTAAAAGGTTCACAGGTATGGTTCGGAACAAAAACATAATCACATTATCGGGGACAACAAGTGCCTTTTGGCTTCGTTAAGGGTCTTCTTACGCCTAAAATAATATAATATTCTTAAGAATCCGATCGATCCGATTTTGTGGCCTAGACCAGGCCTGTCCAACATACGGCCGGTCTTCCATCCGACTCGCAAGCTATTTAAAACGAATGAATAAAGATGAGTGAATAAAGATTACGCGAATATTGTTTAAAAATTGTTTGTGAGTCAGTTATTCCCTCGGCATACCCGCCCCACCTCACCTCGCGAATGCAGACCGCATCGTCTAGTCCGACGAAGCTTGTTTTATTTAAATTTAGAGGTCACTTTGAATTTCTTTTGGCCCGCTACGGTTGCAAAAATACTAAACTTGGCCCTCCATAAAATGATGGTGGGCACTGTTACTGTTTCAGTAATTTTCTCTGGGAGCCGGCGTTAATACATCACACCTTTCAACCAATTACCAAACTAACACCCCACCTTCAGTTCAAATGAGCCCCTAATCCCTGCTACATTGCCAAAACTTCCTCCACAGAACACTACCGTAACTATCTCGTCATCACTGACATAGTGACGTCACGCGCCTATTTGCATGTAAATTAATGCCTACACTGCGTTAATGAAACTGTAACACTTGTTAGTCAAGTTTCCGAGATTAACTTAAGATTTAGTTCGGGTGTATTGGCAGAGTTGATTAAGTTGCTTGCTTGGTTTATAATACCTCTTTTTGTACTGGTCGAGCTCGTCTATTGCAACGGTAGAGGCGCTGTACAGGTCGTCAAGAGTGCAGGTAAACGGACACCTGGGGCATTGTTTGATCCGGGGCGCCGCACCCATTTTGCCAGATTATGTTTACAGCGACCTATAGGGCGGTTATAGACGCACACATCACATCTGCCTTAGTGCCTCAAGAGTCAGTTCCCAGTCTACCCCGATGCAGCTGAATACTAGTTTAAAGGGTGTAAAAAAACTGTTAACGAACCCGAAAGGCAGTTGTTCTCCCCGTCATTGCGATCATTTTTAGGGTTCCGTAGCCAAATGGCAAAAAAACGGAACCCTTATGGATTCGTCATGTCTGTCTGTCCGTCCGTATGTCACAGCCATTTTTTTCGGTATCTATGGATAGGTCTTCAAAAATGATATTGAGGTTTCTAGTATCATTTTTGTCTAAACTGAATAGTTTGCGCGAAAAACACCTCCAAAGTGGTAAAATGTATGTCCCCCCCCTGTAACTTCTAAAGAGAAAACTAAAAAAAATATATGATGTAGGTACATTACCATGTAATAATAAAATCGAAAACCGCAATTTACCTTTCATTCAATAAAGTTTCTGCAGAACCCTCGGTGTGCGAGTCCGACTCGCTCTTGGCCGGTTTTTTTGTACTAGACCATACCTGGGAACCTTCTAGTTACGGAGATATTGGGGGTCAAAGTTCCTACTTTTTCATAAGTCTTTATTAAATACTTACATGTTTTTAATGTAAGATTTTTACTTTACACATCTTGACGACTTCCGTATCTACTATTCAATCCCTCCACCAGCACAAAGTTTTAAGTGCGTTATATTGAATCCTACCGAAAAGTCAGATTTTTCACCCAAAAAAAAAAGTCATTTATTTCCCAGAAACAAAAATTGCGTAGGTTTTACTTAGTTTGCTGTGCAGAATGCTTGGTTGACATCTTCGCGAAGAGTCTATTTACACCCTGTATTACATTGAGCATGGTTGCTCATCTGACCTCCACAATCCAGGTAAATACTCCTTAGAACGACTGCTTGCCCGACTTTCAGGATTCTTGCCACCCATAACAAGTGCCAGAAATGACAAAAGACAAGCGAAGCCGAACGGTTTAAAGTGATTCCTGAGTCACGAAGTGGTCTAGCTAGGTTAGAGATGGATGGCGGCTCCGACTTACGAGCAGTAAGTAAGTCGTGGGTTCGAACCCAGGCAGGCGCATAACTTTGTGTAATTTATTTCATTACCACTGCACTCAAAAACGGTGAAAGAAAACATCGTGAGGAAACCGGCATGTCTTAGAACCAAAAATTCGAAAACATGTGACATCTACCACCCCGCACTGGGCCCGCGTGGTGGAGTATATCCCATTCCCTCTCATAGAGAGGAGGCCGTGTGTCCCAGCAGTGGGAACATTATAGGATGATTATAAAAATTAAAAAAAAATCGCTGTACATAACACGCAGCGCCATCTAGTGCCACACTAAGCAACGAAGCTTGTGTCGTGGACATCAGATAGTTGATATACTACATAGATACTTTTTGTTTGTAAATACATACTTATTATACATATAAACATCCATGACTCGGAAACAAATGTCCATGCTCATCACACAAACATTTGCTCCTACTGGGATTCGAACCCGGGACCCTAAGAACGTAAGACAGCCTCACTACCGCTGCGCCATTCGGGTCGATTGTGCTTATGCTATACATCCAAGAAGCTAACTCGGCATGCGTTACTCCTGAAGGTTACGTGAGGCCGTATTTATGTAGCCACGAGGCCCCTAACAACACACCAAACAACCAAAAACATCAACAAATAGGAAATACACTTCAAGCCAAAAACAACTACACACCAACAATAATTATGATTAACACAAAACACAATAATCCCTCAGGCCGGCTCATTAAAAGCCAGATAGTTATCTAAATGAACACCTTCTTCCCCTCTGTTATTTTTGTCAGTCACCCAATTTCTTGTCTTGTTAAGTGTTAGAGATGGCCCGATAACCCCAAAGCGACGATTTGACGCTACGTTTTTTGTGTCCGCCAGTGGACGGACTTTTTTGTTGTAATTTAGTTTAGTTATGGTAATATAATTTAGTTTTAGTAGCTGTTAACTTAATTGTTATTTTTGTTGAAAGTAGCGTAGTTGAAACTGCTGTCTTTACTCGTAGTTTATTTTATTATACATACTAACCGTTGAATCTTCTTATTAATCGCATGGAAATAAGTCTTGGTACATACCTGAAACAAAAATAAATACAATTATTTACTTATATGTTCAAATGATGACTTAAATAAAATACTATACGATATGATCTCAATACTAACATCACATCTTAAAGCAACTGAAGAAGTACTTCCAAAGTTAATTCAGGGAAATTAATATTTTATCAAATTGACACATAACGCCAAATTACCGTAGCCATTTCATACAATGGTTATAGAAACTCAGAAGTGATTTGCAAATAATTTCCCAGGTTGATTAATTTAATAATACACTGGTGGACAAAACAATAAGGCTCCCTATTAACTCTACAAACCCGCACTGGGTCCGCGTGGTGGATTATAGCTCATTCCCTCTTATAGAGAGGAGACCGTGTGTCCCAGCAGTGGGAACATAATAGGCTGATTAGGTATGCTATTAGCGAAACGATGACGGTCTCCTATTTCAAAGAACAACCCTCTAGATTTCCACTAAAAATCAAAAGCTACCCCACAAATAATCACAGTTATTTCCTCTTATTTAAGTAATTTCACTTCTGACCTTTACAGCCATTGTTTGCCAGCCGGGTTACATAAAACCCCACATCTTATTGATACTGCGGCGCGGACTAAACCTAAGTAAACATCAGGATTAGATAATCTGTTTTTCTTTATATAAGGCTTAGGTTTAAGCGTGAAGGCCATGAATTTGGGTTGAAAAGTGAGGTCGTAAATAGAATTAAGACTGGCCGGAAAGTAAGGGTCTAAATAGAATCTATACAACAATTTCTCGTTGGTTTCGCAATGTAGTAGGTGAATACCTTATGGGGCAGAGCGGCATTCATTCGGCTGCTTTATGCTATATCAAGTTTTTCAAAAAGCAATTCAACTGAAATACCTATAATCAACAATGGAGTGTAAAAATTCCCTTAACGAAACCGGAACGCACTTGTAATGACGGGGAGACCCGTCATGCGATATTTTTTTTGTGCTAGACCATACCTGGGAACCTTCTAGTTACGGAGATATTGTAGGGCAAAGTTCCAAATTTTTGAAAAGTGTTTTGTTTTAATTACTAGTTTTTGAGTGTGCTACATTGAGTTTTAACGTACTTAAAACGTGATTTTTTCACCCTAAAAAAAAGTCGTTTCCCAGCAATAATTATTGCGTAGGGTTACTTAGTTTGATGTACTGTATAATGCTTGGTTGATGGCTTCGTGAAGGGTTCGCTTACACCCTGTATCACAATTACGACGACAAAAACTACTAGGCGTTACGCTGTGGGATTGCTACGGGCGGCGTAGCGATTATGCTACAAGGCTTCGCTACGGTGGCGCTACTACGCTTCTCGTAGCTCACTGCCTTCAGCTTCAATTCATTCAACATTTTTAAACTTTACTTTATCCATTAGTTACACATTCGAGGCCTAAAAACACAACAGACGCCACGATTACCGTGGCCGGCTACATAGCTTCATTTTGTCATGAAAAGAAGCATTTTCCAAGATATAATATTCCACGTAAGGAGGCCGCGACATATTTTCGTAGAAACAGCAAAGTCAAAGCAACTTCAATGTTCACACAGACCGCGAGCGAGCTGGGACAGAAGGCAGGTACACACTGCCAGAGGAGCGGGTGATTTTCTCATAGAGTTTGCAGGATCTATGGAACCTACCGGCTATGAGTCTTGTGTATATATTCTTTTGACTGACAGTCTTCGGGTAAATACGATTACCTTATTACTAAAATATGGCTTGGGAGTAAGTGCCAATGGCGATTATAATCGATTTTAAATAATTAACGTTCGTTCCGCCTTTCAAATCTTATCTTTATGAATATAAATGTTGATGGATGGAGAGGGAGAGGAAGACCAAGGAAAAGATGAATGGATTGTGTGAGGAATGGTACGAAAGAAAAACGTGTAAATGATTGCGTGACGGTTGACAGGGGAGAATGGAAGAAAAAAACGTGTTGCGCCGACACCAAGTGACATGAAACAAGGGCAGGGAGATGATGACGTGAAATAAAACCAACATTTTTAGTCTCCCGGTGAAACTGGTACCCGACCCCATCCATTTACGCGGTCTCAAAAGCGGCCGGCTCAGCTAAGATTGAGCCTCCAAGACACTGCCTACAGCTATGAATCCAAATGAAACGTTTGACCAAACCTAGGAACGGCCGACCAACATTTGGTCAAAGTTTTCTGCAATGTTGGCTTTAGTTTCCAACAGTTCGGTGGCAGTTAGACTCGCGGTTTGATTGACTAAGTTGGACGTCAGTGAATTGATTTGATCTTTATGTAGTGTCAGTTTTGCGTGATTGGTTTTAAATGACGACTATTTAAAACGTATGAACACGGGACATCTTTTTGAATTAATGATTTATTTTTACATGGATGTTCCGCTGGTGTTCATGATTATTTTATAGGATTCTGGACTGCTGAAAGGACTTCGATTAAATTCGGCTTGAGGGTAGCCCATAAGCTGATAACATTCCGTGAGAATATTATGCAGCCTCAACGCGGGCGAAGCCGCGGGCAAAATTAACAGTAGATAATAAGCTGTGATCGTCCCCTTCTGATAGATACCCTCTTTCCTCACCTCATC
The DNA here is from genome assembly GCA_941918905.2 of Xestia sexstrigata. Taxonomy (NCBI): domain Eukaryota; kingdom Metazoa; phylum Arthropoda; class Insecta; order Lepidoptera; family Noctuidae; genus Xestia; species Xestia sexstrigata. Next base: position 2,655,026 of record OW799226.2, read on the forward strand.
ATCATCTGCCTAGCCTTTTCCCAACTATGTTGGGGTCGGCTTCCAGTCTAACCGGACGCAGCTGAATACCAATATTTTACATGGAGCGACTGCCTATCTGACCTTCACATCCCAGTTAGACTTTTTGGGCCACTGACCAACTGTAACGACTGTCAAAGATCTACAAATGACAGCCGGGACCAACTGCTCAACATCTTTTTTCATCTCAAATCTCCTGAAAGCCACTGGTTCCTCAGTAACGTAATTTCCCCGTCGAACGAAGGCAAGTTCAAGGCGAAGACTGTAACTGCTTCAGCTTTATGAGCACATTAACCTAGTTTATTGCGTTGACTGTTACATCGTTGTGATGGGAGATGACGACATCTTAAAAACCAAAACCAGTGTACTGCACTATACTTGTAATGGTTTTTTTTTAAGACTTGCTTAGTACTAACGTTTTCTACGAGCTGCTGGGTTAGATTCCCAGGTCGGGCAGTGTTAATGGGTTTTACATCAGGAATTTATGATTACCAGCCAACGGAGTCTCGAGTTGAGCCTGGATGTTTGCAATAGGGAGTCGCCCCCTATTAAATGGGACACAATCATAACTGTCGAAATGTGGGTGTAAAGAAAGAATTTTCTAGGAAGAATACCCTTCAATATGGTTGAGTTGAATGGCGCCGATGCGCGCGTCATGTTCGTGCGCGGGCGCTGTCAGTTGGGACTGGTCATCTCTTGGCTGCCAGGGTTCATTTTAATTCGTTTGTTGTTAAATTGTTGTCCTTTTCTACTCTGGACGCTCTTAATGTGCACGTCTTTCTACATCGTTCTCACATATATGTATAATTTCAAAATTAATGATGTAACCAAGATTTTGTAACAATATTTTGATTCAAAAGAGTGTCCATGGAGTTTCTTGCCCGTTCTTCTCCATAGAGATCTACGCTAGGGAATGGGCAACTACAGTACTTTCTCAAGTTATTATGCCTCGTGACTGGGATTGTAGCTTTGTTTTTTATTTGTAATTTTGACATTCAAAAGTGCCGTAATGGTCTAATTGAAATAAATGCTTTGAGTTTAAGTTTAGAAAGAAAGAAAAATATTTATTTGGGACAAGCACAGGAACTACAAAAATAATAATAATAATAATAATAAAAAACTTTACAAAAAAAATAACTTTACTAATTAATAAAATGAAGACCTGTGCGAGGCCAAAAAGGCTCCTATCTCAGCATGATGCTGCGATAAATGAAGAACAAATACCGCAGCGCTGGTATTCTGATAGGGCCCACTGTGATACTACGGTCACACCTACGGACACAAAATATAGTACTGTTAGGTACACCTCTGCCAGACCCTTCGGGGATTACAGGCGTGATGTTATGTTAAGTTTATGTTATGCAACGTTTTCTAAAGTCAAAACATTAATACCCATTTAAGTACATATCCTGGAGAATCAATGTGTTCTGAAGAAAAATTACTTTACCAAGTTAAATGAGATTTATACGAATATTAACCTTACATTTATGGGAATAGTGTTGCTAAGAGATCGTAAGTGGAAAACAGTTTCTTACGAATCTGAAATGCCTACTTTACTTGAAGAAAATTATTCAGTTTATGAAATAATGACGCCATGCACTTTAATTTCTAAAAACTAATTTCAGTTCTAAAACTGATGTTCTAAATCCTAATGCAGGCTATCGCTGAACACAAAATGTAAAAAGTATGCCCAGTATTAACCCGAAAATTAATCTCAAAACAAACTGAAAAGCAAAATCAGTTTTAAACTTTAAAATTAATAGCTCAAACCATAACCATACAATCGTATTTACAAAATACGCAAAACTCAACCGCATAATTTTAAATCAGAACACTAAACTCTAACATAAAACCGTGAAATAGTCCATTGCAACATCTATTATTCCATTTTCATTACAAAGTACTATTCAAAAACTACAGTGGTCATATTAAATTCAAATAACTGTTCAGTCAAAACAATAGTTAACTAAAATAACACTAGAAAACGAAGTTTTATTTCAGTACTCGTAATAGTCATCAAAGTCCAAGTTTTATAGAAAACTGTAAATGCTGCCACATATTGTTACAAAAACACGGTTTTTCCCTTTAATCCAAAAAGAAATTAACATAATTTATTTCTAGACGAATTCCCTGATCCGAACACAAAAGAGGCTATTAAAAGGCTAATTTCGGAACGCATTCATAAACGTCGGTTACGGAGAACGTTCTAAATTCAAATTAAAACGCGCGGCAATTTTCATTCGACGCTTAACTTTGACAGTGTAAACACGTCTGTTCAACAAATATGGAAGTTTTAAATGTTGGAAAATTAATTAGATACAGTGAGAGCAAGTTGGGTCGGATTTTGTATGAGTATACGCGTGTCTGTTTGTCTTTGGAGATTTAATTGGTTGTTAGAGGAATGATGTCGACCGCTTAGGATTTAATAATGAGGCCTAAATTTTAATTCTCGAATGATTTACTCCACATAATTACCTAGTATTAGTTTAACCCTTGTTGACTCACGCCTAATAAACGTTATTAAGGGTTATAGGCAGAGCTGTTCCTAATAATACACCCACGCGAGTTATTTTTAAGACCCATGCAATTAGAGGCGAGCCTGCTATCAACTGAACACAAATACATACTCCATGGCTCCTACTGAATAATCAAATGCTTATGAAATAAACCCAATAACATTTTGCCCGACCTGGGAATCGAGCCCAGGACCTCAAGCTAAGCAGGAGCGCCAATGCAACAACTAGATGACTAGACCAACGAACGTTATATTTATTTTTTATTACATTTTAATGTGTCCTCTGGTATACATCAACAAGTACCAGCACTAAAAGGTGGTGAGCGAACATAAATAACATCTAAAGATTCAATAAGTCAATAGGATCTCCGTTGTGAAAGTCACAAATCTTCTGAATCGGATTGGCTGTGGAAATAAAAAAATCGAGTAGTGTTTCATCGTCTATTATCATTTTCATGGAAGGCGTCTCTTCTCTCTCGTTATCAAGCTAAGCTAATCAGAGAGGAATCGGAGAGGAGCTCGTAGTTAAATAATAACTTAGGTTAAGCTGTGCTTGCCTAGGTTAGCCTCTGGATGGGTGACCACCCACTACATACCGAGTTTCCTCCGTGCCTCGGAAAGCACGTTAAGCAGTTGGTCGTTACAAGTAGTCAGTGGCCCAAAAAGTTTGACAACCAGACCACGGTTAGACTGGTAGCCGACTCCAACATAGTTGGGAAAAATCTAGGCAGATGAACTTCATATCAATAACTTCATAGACTTAAACCATTCTTCCTAAACTAAAAGACTGAAGTGGCCACCCACCCAGCAACCATCTACGTCATAAAAGTGTACCCACTTAACCGTTTACACTCCATCCTGTATGAAAGGGCCCATTAAATTATAAAGGGCCATACTTTACCATAACACACACGAAATTTTAAACTCAACGACTTTTACAGACTACCCTCAAATGAGGAGATAAATATTGTGGAGTTTTGTGGGTGCTAGAGTTTATGTGGGATGTTTTATTTATATCAACACTACCTTTTGTACGCGGGTTCGCTCATGTTAATTTAGAATTTGACAATCAATTTAGGGTGTACTCTGTTTGTAATATTATAATTCAATCATGATTCAAAAGACACGTGGCGCCATCTATTATCCTAGGAATGTTATTGTTGTTTTCCTCGGGAACAATACTTTTTGACGGGATGAAAGGTATTCAGCATTCGGCATTTCGTTCGTCTGGTGATTTCTAGGGAGGTATCTCCCTATTGGTTATCTTGACGGGGCGGGGTGTCTCAGCACAGGGGTATTTTTATGTATGTGTTTTAGATGATGAGTGTTGTCCTTTGTAATTGTATTTAAGTCCTAGCAATAGTTTCTAAGTTTTGTTTATCTAACCCTTGGATCTAGTTGTCCCAAAATAAATATATTTGATTTTTTTTATTATTTCGGTTTCTGTACACATGACAACGTGTAAAATACGTGCAATATTTCAGGGTGATTGTTTCAGTGGTTTAGGCGTGAAAAGTTAACAAACAAACAAACTTACTTTCGCATTTATAATAATAGTTAGGAAGTTAGATTTAGTTAGGATTACACTATTATTCCCCCACGGGTTTGGCAGAGGAGTACTTATATATGTTTCAGTTTCTTTTAATAGGGGCCAAGCCTATTGCCATCAACGAGGGTCAATCACAAGCTCCGGGCTGCTACTAAAAAATAACTAATTAAAAAACGCAATATTGTCTATTTCAGGGTAGACGTATACATACCTACTTGAAAGCCTTTGGTCGTGTAATAGAAAACAAGTACTAAAAAATCCAATCGCAAAGGGTTGATCTTAAAGCTTATGCCGCGCTTGCCTATGCCAGTCCATGGATGGGTGACCATCTACATATAACAAACCCTACTTACAAAGGTACGGAACCCTTAATGCGCGAGTCCGACTCGCACTTGGCCGGTTTTTAATTGTAAATATGCTAGTATTCCATTAGTCGACTCCCCTTTAAAAGGCAAACGGAATATTTTTCCCACCATATTTTTCAGGTCATTAATTAAATAACGTGTTCCGGGTATTTTATTGTTGTACAAAGGTTATTTAAAGGCTTATCAACAGTCATTAAATATTAAAAAAAAACAAACGTTACATATATTTTCTACCAATTATACATACGCCTATTTGGTATTATTTTCCGATTCCCGGATCTTTATGCCTGTTATAGGGTTAAGACAACCGCTGGATAAGATGGGATAGCGGTACACAGTCCGGCACCACATGGACTGGCTTCAACATAATCAGACCTTATCTTTTTTTTTTTTTTTTTTTCTTTATCTTTTTTTTTTTCTTTGTCATTTTTTTTTAATACTGTTTCTTTCTTTCCTTTTCTTTCAATTTATTTGGGATCGGCGCAACATGTCTCCTTCTACTATACTTTTCTATTACGGACTGGCTTCAATAATCAGAATATAATGTTTATCCAATCGTAGTGCAAGTGTCCCATCACACTAATATTATAGAGACGAAAGTTTGTATGTGTGTGTTTGTTAATCGTTCACGCTAAAACTACTGAACGGATTTGGATGAAATTTAGCACACTGATAGTTTATGACCTGGATTAACACATAAGATACTTTTTATCCCGGTAGTATGATCCATACTATGCTCCACGCGGGCGAAGCCACGAGCATATTAATATATTTCTTATCCAATCGTATTTATTATCATAATCGTAATCTTATTTCATTATAAACCAACAGTTTCCTCACTTCGTTCCCCACATAAAGGCTGTGGTTGAAAGCTCTCCTTCGCACGCAAGTCGGACGCGGGTTAATATTTCACACCGTGTCACCCACTCCCTGTATTCAACAAGTTAACGATATTAATGCGTTTTATACAAGTTAGAATTGGTGTTTTTTTTTCTTGTTCAAATTGTAAGGAAATAGAAATTTGTTTTGGTACCGTATGGCGGAAGTTTGGTTCTGTGAGGATGGGTATTAGTTATTAAAAGCATCGTCCTGTATCATCCATTTGCTTTCCAAGATGTTGAATATTTGACCTTATAAAATGGAGTAGGTATTTAAGGATCGTAGCAGTAGATGACGTTTTGTAGTTTCTGCATACCCACCCATGGGAAACAGGTGTGAGTTTCTGTAACAAAACATCACGCCTGTAAACCCCGAAGGGTTAGGCACAGGTGTACCTAATAGTACACCCACATTCCGCCAGTTAGGTATGTTTAAGTCCCATGTCATAGGGGGGCGAGCCTACTGCCATCAAACGTGCACAAATCCAGACTTCGTAACTGCTACTGAGAAATTCCAAATTTTTATTTGGAATTTAAATAACCTTTGCCGGATGCAGCTGAATACCAGTATTTTCCATGGAACGACTGCCCATCTGACCTTCACAACCCAGTTAGTAGCGGGTAATACGATACCCCTTGGTAAGACTGGTTGTCAGACTTTTTGGGCCAATTACGACAATCAAAGAACTACAAATGACAGCCAGGACCAACGGGTTTACGTTAAAGAAACGCGGAATGAAAATATTATTTGTTTTGATTTTCATCAACTCGTCCCAAATGGGCCGTAGGCATGTGGGACAAGTTGATGAATTACTAGTTCTTTCCGAGGCACGGAGGAAACTCGGTATGTAATGGGTTTTAACGCCAAGCTTAACAAAAATTCATTTCATTTGAAATATTATATTTATTTAGTACTTTCTTATAACTAGAATAAAACACATAAAATTTCCTTCGCCACACATTTCTGTGAACTCGAAAACAATATTTATTTCAAAGTTTTTTCAAAGTTCAAGTTAAAGAAGCCACTCATAAGAGTGAGGTTAAACAAAAACTTGCTTGAAGTCTTAATAAATCTAAACTTGAAGTTAACAGAAACTTGGTAGGGCCAAACCGTAGTAAAGGCGCATACCTACCGCGGCGCATGGATAGGCTACGCTCGTGTGTTAAGTTTCGCTTTACAAGAAAATGTATGTGATTGTGTCCACGGACACGCTATGCATGAATTGACGTCATTAATTTAGTACATGCGTTGCTTGCTCGAATAAGGCGCTCACGCTGTCAACGCTGTCAACGCCATGCACGCTTTGCATGCGGTACACGCTATGCACGTAGTCTTGGTAAAAACACGTATGTAGCCTCTTTGTGCGCCGCGGTGGGTCACGCACGTGTACTGCAGTGGAAACGTAGACCCACGTTGTCAATTAAATGAATCCGCGCAGCTATCGTGCGCCGCGTGCCTGTGCACAGCGTGCACCGCGGGTTTGCGCCTTAATTGTAACGACAGTTTTAAGCACGTTGATTGTAATTATGAATTAAACTAGTTTTACTAAATACGTTTTAATCTGTAATTTTCAAGTGTCAAGAAAAATGAATTTGCTCGTTTGGTGTGTAGTATTTGATTGTTTTGGAAAACTTGTACAGTAAACCAGCTAACAACATCCAAAACACCTTACAAGAAACTTGAACAGAAAATCCAATTTATGATCTCTGACGAAAAAAAAAATTCCGACGAAGTCCCCAGAGTATATATATTATTATGGCAGCAGAGATTTTTTCTCATTTTCTACGTGATGCCAACACTTAGCTTATTATATACTGACGGTGTGAATACAGGGGGATTATATGATATACAACTCATATGATTTGTACGGTTTACGTATAGGCTTAGTTATTTGTTGACGCCGCGACGACTTACGACTTTGTCTTGCTTCAAATATCAAAAGTACAGGGAATCCCGGTTCTTTAGCCTGAAGGTCCCGAAAATCCCGGTTCTTTAAAACAGAACTGGTTCTGCATTCTCCCTAATTGCATTGCAATGGTTATATTTTAAGACAATTTTAATATCTAGTCGACGATGTTAGGTTAGGTGCAGAATTCCCACAGCTGGGACGCACAGCCTCCTCTCTATGAGAGGGAATGGGCTATAATCCACCACGCGGGCCCAGTGCGGATTTGACGGACATGCCACATGCCGGTTTCCTCACGATGTTTTCCTTCACCGTTTTGAGAGCAGTGGTGATGAAATAAATTACACAAAGTAATGCGTCTGTCTGGGTTCGAACCAGCGACTAACTATTCGTAAGTCGGGGCCACCGCTGCTCTTTTCAGTATAATAAAGATCATACTTGCTTCATTATAAAAAAGAATCCAAATACGATTAATGTTTTTTTTTTGTTTCAAAGTTTGTATTTTTTTTTTCTAAATACATTGTCCTACATATTTCCAGCTGTAATTTTCCTCTTACGTATTTGACAAACAAAACAACACAATAGCTACCTGCCTACGTGATTGTTTCAATCCGATAAAAGTATGAATTTTGTTTAACCCTCAAATGCAAGCGGTGCTTATTTCGAACAAATCTGTTCGTTCGAGTGTTCGATGGGAATTGTCAATTCCCATTGCAGACGTTACCTCTTCGGATTGGGAAAGCGTTGAGAAGTACATGTTTGTTTTTATTTTGTTTCTTAGGTGAGGAGTTTTGGTTGTAAGGAAATCGTTTTTGGAAAAGCGTTTTTATTTTTGGTATCTGTTTGTTTCTCTAGTAATATTGCTCTCCAATCAGGATGACGCTTCAAACTGAACCATTTACCCAATCATGACTTTTTAAATATCAAAACTAGTTGTTGCCCGCGACTTCGTTCACGTGAAAATTTTGATGTGCAGTATGTATGAGACTAAAAAGCCTACGACCTATTTTCAGACCTACCAAATATGTATACACAAAAAAAAACATAAAAATCGGTCAAGCCGTTTCGGAGGAGTTCGATAACAAACACTGACACGAGATTTTAAAATATTTGATGTATCATTTCCGCGTTAAGAATAGACGAAATAACCCACATGAAAACATACTCAGTCCAAAACTAAAAACATAATAAACAAAAGACAATCATCAATCATACCGCGAGAACGCGCGACGCAATACAATAAAAAAAAACTAAAACAGGCGTAGACAAATGGCGGGCGCTACAAGAGTTTATCCCTTTAGCGAGTAAGAAAGGACGGGGTCAAACAACTGAATAATTCAGAACGAATATAAGTTCAACAAGTCTGCAGGATAGGGTTATGTTGGCTGTGGACCGATTTATCGATGTTTTGTTAAGAATTTAGTATCGAAGTAGAATCTTATCTGAAATCGTTTTTTGACCTCGAAATACCTAGCTCCTAAAGGAGCTAACTCGTTTACAAGATAAAGCGAGCAAAGTGAATAAAATGTATATGGGACAACCACACGCATTTCTTCTACCAAAAACAAAAAAAAACGACCCAGTTATAGGAGAAACCAGTGCAAATCTATAAAACATACGAACACTGAAACTCCTACTTTTCGGAAGAAAGTAAAAAAAAAACAAAAAATGAATGCCGATCGTAAGACAACGAATGAACCCTTTTTTTCTTTTATTTTTCTTCAAACGCACGCAAGACTTACAAGTGCAACACTAGAACATTGATATTACTCTACAGTTTGTTTGTTTGAACGTACTAATCTCTGAAACAACCAGTCGGTTTTTTTGGCAATTGATAGCCCAATTCTTGAGGATGGTTCTAGGCTACTATACCCTATATCACGCTAAGACCTTAAGGAGCCGAGCAGAAAGAGAAACGGCGGAGCACAGCTAGTTTATATAAATAGTCTATTTCTTATATACAAAGAAATAAAAATTAAAGTGTCTGTATCCATACAAAAGAAAAAAATAATAATTGTTTGTTTCTTCTAATTTCAAAATAACACTTTACTGAATGCATTTGAAAGTATATACGGTTCCTAAAACATTAAAAAAGAGTTTTTTTTTTAATGTTTGTCCGTCTATTTGTTTGCTTGTTCCGGCTAACCTCCGAAACGGCTTGACTGATTTTGACGAGACTCTAACTGGCAGATAGCTGATGTTATAAGGAGTAACTTAGGCGTAAGGATTAAGGCTTAATTTTAGATTAAGAATTAGGGTTCCGTACAAAACAGTTATAACCCATTAAATTGTTATCACAATCCGATTCAAATATCCCAAGTAATATAATATTTTTATCATTATTTCACGCGGACGTAGCTCCTGGTCGAGAATTCTAGAATGAAATAGGTACTACAAAAATTCAATGTAGTGGTGGTTTGGCTATTGGATAAACAGAAATACCTAAAGCTTTCAATACGGACGAATATTCTAGAAATCTAGAATAATGTTTTATGTATTCGATTATAGATTTGCTCATGAAATGCAAACTGAATCCATTACGCTAATCGGGATATTATGGTAGGGTGATTGTATTTAATTTTACATATTTTTTTGGTATTCGATTGTTAACTTAAGTGGGAGTGGGCAGGGCACATTGCTCGCAGAACGGATGACCGATGGGGCCGAAGAGACCGCGAACTGGAAGACGTTGCGTTGGAAGGCCTCCCACTAGGGGGACCGATGACCTGGTGAAGGTTGCGGGGATCCGCTGGATGCGAGTCGCACGGGACCGGTCAATGTAGCGACAAGCGCGGGGAGGCCTATGTCCAGCAGTGGACGTCTTTCGGCTGAAATGATGATGATGGATGATTCGATTGTTGTTGTTAGAAAACGTTACGTGTCATAATCAGCCTACAACAGTCCCACTGCTGGACATAGGCTTCCTCAATCGCACGCCACTTAACTTGACTCTCGGCAACTCTCAACCAGTTGCTACCAGCCACCCTGCCAAGGTAGTCGCTCCACCGAGCCTGAGGACGTCCCATCTTACGATTGCCGATTCGCGGTCTCCACTCAAGAACACGTCTACCGCAATGGTGATCGGTTCTACGCCTACTATGGCAGGCCTATTGCCACTTTAGCTTAATTATTCTGTGAGCTATGTCGACAACTCTGGCAACGTTACGTATGTTTAAAACGTAAATATGAATTAAATCAGTTTAAAGATTTTTTTTTATTTTTCAACGTGAATAAAAATTCTACCTTAGCATTAGCTACAGCTTTCCGAAACAAGTAGGAAACTCGTCCATGGATGAATGGATGGTCACCCATCCACGGACCGACCTAGGCAAGCGCTGCTTAACCTAGAAGATCGACCAGTACGGCTGTTATTATTTAGCCACAAGCTTCTCTATCATGATAGTACGAGTATCTAACGAAAGAGAAACGGAGTTGGCCATAAGCACACTTTCTACAAGGAAAAATTAAAAACAGTACACGCTGCAAGTATACTTACGAAGCAAAACTGTATATTCTGCAAGAATATTTACCAACATACTTAAAAATAAACATTTATACGCTATATCCAGCTATGTCCAGCGATATTTTATTTATTATTATATCAGTTATTTCTCATCAGTATACATAATTACTATGAAAGCTTTGCGAAAAAGCACTAACCTGTTGCAATGATTTTTAATTTAACTGAGGAAAAACAGGTATACACCTCGTGAACATTAAGGTTTATAAATTAATTTATTTTATATAGTAGCACTTAACCACATTACCTGCCTTATTAAAATATTACTAAGAAAAATTGAAAACGTACACACATTTTCACCTGGATGAATGACGCACAGAACCGGGAAGTGTGGTACAAAAAAGAGGAGGTCTATACCCAAGAGTGGGTGATTCCGGGCTGATATGGTGATGGTGATGACACACATTTCGTGGCAGAATATCATTATCTGCCGAGAATTTTCATACCTATGTCGGGTTCGGCTTCCAATCTTAACGAATGCAGCCAAATACCAGTTGCATGGAGTGAGGACCTATCAAAACTTCACAACTCATTAACTAGGTAAAACGACCGCCTATGGAAAGACTGGTTACCAAGACTACCGAATAGTATCCGACCCAAGTTTTGGTTGGACGGTTTCTGCCTAAAAATCATGTTTCGGCCAAAGGTTCGGTTCCGGCCAAAAAACAGCCAAAAAACATGTTGCGGTAGGACACTACTACCGAGCTTTTGACTACTCGTAACAACTGTCAAACATCTAGAAATAACAGCCGCGATCTATAGATTTACTTACTTTCCGAGCCTCGGAGGGATCTCGGTATTTATTGGGTGGTCACCCATCCACAGACTGACCTCGGGAAGCGTTGCTTAACATGGACATCTGCCCGGGTGGCTGTTACTTTCCGGAGACAGAGTCGAAAAACTTTACGCAAAAAAAAAATACGGATCCTTCCACTGAATCCCTGCCACATTTACAAAATCGATACGGTCGTCCCATCCCTATTCTGAAGCATCTCACTAAAACTCAACGTTCGGTACATCAGCATAGTTTTACAAGCAAAAGTGACGAATACATAACGCATGTGGAATTTATTGGTGGCCATGTTTCCTTCTTGTCACAAATACGAATGTGTACTGAAAATGTATGAGACCTTGGAGTTTTCGCTGAATTTTGATGTAAGTTTGTTTGGAGCTGCTTGTATATACGATTATTTGTCTTTTAATATCTTACTAGGGTAATCAAACAGGCCGCCGGGCAAATACATTTCTACAACGATTTTGAACAGTAATTACATTCATTTTCCGGTAGCTTATGATCCAAAACATGTTTCATCCCGATTATTGCTGATAGGAATGAGGAGCCCGTGGCTAAATAATGACAGCCGCTCGGGTCAATCTTCAGGTTAAGCCACGCTTGCCTAGGTTAGTCCGTAGATAGGTGACCACTCATTATATACAGAGTTTCCTCCGTACCTCGGAAAGCACGTTAAGCCGTTGGTCCCGGCTGTCATTTGTAGATCTTTGACGGTAGGTATTTACAAGCCCGAAAGTCTGTCAACCAGTTTTACCAAGGGGTTATTGTATTACCCAGTCTTAGCTGGGTTGTGAATGTCAGATAGGCAGTCGCTCCATGTAAAAAACTGGTATTCAACTGCAATCGTTAGGACCAGAAGCCGACCCCATAGAGCCCATAGTTGAGAATAGGCAGACAGATGATATGGCTGATAAAAAATCGTCTCGTCTAGGCTCTCTGGATAGCGTTTCCTTTCATACAACTAAGTATAAAGTTTATTATTATTATTTTTTTACTTTATTTTACATTATTTAATGTGACATAAAATACACACTACACTTATACCACTTCGTTGAGCTCCTTGAGTTATAAGTCGAGCTACACGATAACTGACAAATGCTTGCACTGACTGGACAGGTCCACTCAAATCTGTGTGGTTCTTTCTTCAAAAGACCATCTCAGACACTAATCTGCATGGTCCTCATGTGAATTGAGCCAATTTATGTCTGGACTTCAAAAGAGACCTCTGAGTTTGTTTCGGCTGTTTCTTCTCAGAGTAGTCAGGTACGAAACACCGGCCCCATCTAGATTAAAAAAAAAATGACGTGTAAAAGTGTTTGTAAGAACCTACTTGCAAAAATAAACATCATTTCATCATCATTTCATTTCATTTCATCATATTATTATTATAAGGAAAACTGAAAATCACTTCAGTTTTCAGTTCATTAAGCTCACAGGTGTTCTTAAAGTTCCCACTTTAGTTACAATCTGCTATAGTGGCGATGGCGACCTACTTTTACTTCTCATAATTTATTTCATAAAGTGCTAACTTTATTATTTTCGTTATTTTGTGCTAAGTTATGCTTTTAACACTGATTAAATTGCTTTATCTAACATAGTAAGTATAGTAAAGTTGGTTTAGTTAGGTAGTTTAGTAAAGTAAAAGATTCACCTATTTAACAAATTTTCATTAGCCATAATACTCGGCAAAACGGCCTTAGTATGCGGCCTTATATTTGGAACTGTGTCACAGAAGCTGAGGCATAGTTCAGCTACGCTGCTACTTCTACGTCGTCCCTCTGTACCTCAAAGAAGCTGCAATCAAATCCGATCGCTACGCTGCCACTGAAGCAACCAAAGGTGATAACTGCTTCGGTGACGAGTATGTAATAAATAAATAAATATAAATATCGCTGGACATTACACACAGCGCCATCTAGCGCCACACTAAGCAACGAGGCTTGTGTCGTGGACACCAGATAGCTGATATACTACATAGATACTTTTTACTTTTTTGTTTGTAAATACATACTTATTATACGTATAAACATCCATGACTCTGAAACAAATGTCCATGCTCATCACACAAAAATTTGTTCCTACCAGGATTCGAACCCGGGACCCAACGAACGTAAGGCAGCCTCACTACCGCTACGCCATTCGGGTCGTCAAAATAGAGGGAAAATAGAGGTCGTAATAGAATATGGGCACCAACTAAATTGAGATTCAGATTCTCATTAAGTTCACCTAACATGGAATGGACATGGTTGTGTTTGAGCTTTTTTTGGTTGGACATATAAACAGTAATTTAATTGACATTTAATCCTCAGTTGATTTACGCTAAATGGAATAGAAATGGTTGTCTTTGTGCTTTTTATGGTATGTCTTTTTGTACTTTTTGTGGTATGACTTTTTGTACTTTTTATGGTATGACTTTTTGTACTTTTTATGCTTTTTGTGCTTATTATGGTTTTTAATTAATGACATAGTAATATTTATTTATTTATTTTTTGTTTGCTTAGTATTTGATTCTGTTATGATTTGAAATGTAATTATTTTTTTAAATCCGAACACAATGTAAACGGTTTCACTGAAGGTCACTGAAGGCGTAAAACTGGTGGCCCAGTTCTGTGCCGACTCAATTTAGATTACCATCGACACACTAAAAAGATCTCGAGTATGCCACTTCAAAATCCTCAAAACACAAGCTTCCTCTCCAATGAACGGTTATATAAAAGCCGTCCCGCATTCTCCGCCGCTTGCAGTTCCCAACTTGTTAGGAGCATCTCAAACTTGTCCCAACTTTAAAGATTTAGAACTTAGACCGGCCTGCACTTGACTGTGCAGCCGCTGAGTCCTTATGTACTGATATTATATGCAGTTTTATTAAAGAGTAAATATCCTCTGGTCCCGGCTGTCATTCCTAAACCTTTGGCAGTCATTACGGGTTTACAGAAGCCCGAAAGTAAATGAAAAAAAAACAAATAATATTTGTAGATCTTCGACAGTTGTTTTAGAAGCTTGAAGGTTTAATAACCATTCTTACCAAGAGGTGACGTGTTAGACAGTAGGCAGTCATTACGGTCATTACGGGTTTGCATACGCCCAAAAGTAAATGGAAAAAAAAGCAAGTAAATGGAATGTCATTTGTAGATCTTCGACAGTTGTTTTAGAAGCTTGAAGGTTTAATAACCATTCTTACCAAGACGTGACGTGTTAGACAGTAGGCAGTCATTACGGTCATTAAGGGTTTGCACACGCCCAAAAGTAAATGGAAAAAAAACAAGCAAATGGAATGTCATTTGTAGATCTTCGACAGTTGTTTTAGAAGCTTGAAGGTTTAATAACCATTCTTACCAAGACGTGACGTGTTAGACAGTAGGTAGTCATTACGGTCATTACGGGTTTGCATACGCCCAAAAGTAAATGGAAAAAAAAGCAAGTAAATGGAATGTCATTTGTAGATCTTCGACAGTTGTTTTAGAAGCTTGAAGGTTTAATAACCATTCTTACCAAGACGTGACGTGTTAGACAGTAGGCAGTCATTACGGTCATTAAGGGTTTGCACACGCCCAAAAGTAAATGGAAAAAAAACAAGCAAATGGAATGTCATTTGTAGATCTTCGACAGTTGTTTTAGAAGCTTGAAGGTTTAATAACCATTCTTACCAAGACGTGACGTGTTAGACAGTAGGTAGTCATTACGGTCATTACGGGTTTGCATACGCCCAAAAGTAAATGGAAAAAAAAGCAAGTAAATGGAATGTCATTTGTAGATCTTCGACAGTTGTTTTAGAAGCTTGAAGGTTTAATAACCATTCTTACCAAGACGTGACGTGTTAGACAGTAGGCAGTCATTACGGTCATTAAGGGTTTGCACACGCCCAAAAGTAAATGGAAAAAAAACAAGCAAATGGAATGTCATTTGTAGATCTTCGACAGTTGTTTTAGAAGCTTGAAGGTTTAATAACCATTCTTACCAAGACGTGACGTGTTAGACAGTAGGCAGTCATTACGGTCATTAAGGGTTTGCACACGCCCAAAAGTAAATGGAAAAAAAACAAGCAAATGGAATGTCATTTGTAGATCTTCGACAGTTGTTTTAGAAGCTTGAAGGTTTAATAACCATTCTTACCAAGACGTGACGTGTTAGACAGTAGGCAGTCATTACGGTCATTAAGGGTTTGCACACGCCCAAAAGTAAATGGAAAAAAAACAAGCAAATGGAATGTCATTTGTAGATCTTCGACAGTTGTTTTAGAAGCTTGAAGGTTTAATAACCATTCTTACCAAGACGTGACGTGTTAGACAGTAGGTAGTCATTACGGTCATTACGGGTTTGCATACGCCCAAAAGTAAATGGAAAAAAAAGCAAGTAAATGGAATGTCATTTGTAGATCTTCGACAGTTGTTTTAGAAGCTTGAAGGTTTAATAACCATTCTTACCAAGACGTGACGTGTTAGACAGTAGGCAGTCATTACGGTCATTAAGGGTTTGCACACGCCCAAAAGTAAATGGAAAAAAAACAAGCAAATGGAATGTCATTTGTAGATCTTCGACAGTTGTTTTAGAAGCTTGAAGGTTTAATAACCATTCTTACCAAGACGTGACGTGTTAGACAGTAGGTAGTCATTACGGTCATTACGGGTTTGCATACGCCCAAAAGTAAATGGAAAAAAAAGCAAGTAAATGGAATGTCATTTGTAGATCTTCGACAGTTGTTTTAGAAGCTTGAAGGTTTAATAACCATTCTTACCAAGACGTGACGTGTTAGACAGTAGGCAGTCATTACGGTCATTAAGGGTTTGCACACGCCCAAAAGTAAATGGAAAAAAAACAAGCAAATGGAATGTCATTTGTAGATCTTCGACAGTTGTTTTAGAAGCTTGAAGGTTTAATAACCATTCTTACCAAGACGTGACGTGTTAGACAGTAGGCAGTCATTACGGTCATTAAAGGTTTGCACACGCCCAAAAGTAAATGGAAAAAAACAAGCAAATGGAATGTCATTTGTAGATCTTCGACAGTTGTTTTAGAAGCTTGAAGGTTTAATAACCATTCTTACCAAGAGGTGATATGTTAGACAGTAGGCAGTCATTACGGTCATTAAGGGTTTGCACACGCCCAAAAGTAAATGAAAAAAAAACAAGCAAATGGAATGTCATTTGTAGATCTTCGACAGTTGTTTTAGAAGCTTGAAGGTTTAATAACCATTCTTACCATGACGTGACGTGTTAGACAGTAGGCAGTCATTACGGTCATTACGGGTTTGCATACGCCCAAAAGTAAATGGAAAAAAAACAAGTAAATGGAATGTCATTTGTAGATCTTCGACATTTGTTTCAGAATCTTGAAGGTATAATAATCATTCTTACCAAGAGGTGACATGTTAGACAGTGGCTAGATCCTAGCAGATAGCAGATGACAAAATTATGAATTTTAGACATACCGGGTTTATTTGAATGTTGATAAAAACTGGTACATACCTGCAACAAAAATTAAATCAAAATTAGGTTGTGAAAGGGAACATGAAATACAACAAGGAGATTAGACAGAAGCGTAGGTAGCATCAGCAGAACCAGCTTATGACGTCATTACTGCTTCGGAAGCTTCCTTTTTTTTTCGTGAGAGTGTTACACAACCCACCAAGTGGGCCCAGTGGTTCTTGGATTTTGGTTTAGAACATGATGGGAGTAAAAATATCCTTAACGAAACCGAAAGGCACTTGTTCTCCACGTCATTGCGATATTTTTTTTGGTCTAGAGTTCTAGACCATACCTGGGAACCTCTTAGTTACGGATTTGTTTTAGGTCAAAGTTATTTTTTCTTTTACATTTATTGGGTTTCCGTACCCAAAGGGTAATATCGCTGTCCGTCCGTCCGTCTGTCACCAGGCTTTATCTCATGAACCGTGATAGCTAGACAGTTGACATTTTCACAGATGATGTATTTCTGTTGCCGCTTTAACAACAAATAAAAACAGAATAAAATAAATATTGAAGGGGGGCTCCCATACAACAAACGTGTTTTTTTTTACCGTTTTGTCTTGTGTTGTATTAATAATGGTACGCCCTTCGTGCGCGAGTACAACTCGCACTTGGCCGGTTTTTTTTTTAATGTTACAACTTCACTTTAAATATCTCTATGACCCGCGTACTACTCAATGCATAAGTACTTAGCATAATGTTTCGAGTGCGTTACATTGAGTCCTACCATAAACCGTGATTTTTCACCCCGAAAAAAAGTTGTTTCCCAGCAATAATTATTGCGTATAGTTACTTAGTTTGATGTACAGAATGCTTGGTTGACGGCTTCATGAAAGGTCCGTTTACACCTTGTAGATACCGATTTCCCACGGCAAAATTAGGTAGAAAATTTCTGCAGTTCCAAATAGTTTCAACAAGAAACTGTCTTTATTCTTGAGTTAAAGTCTAACTGTAAATAAGCTTGTGTACTGAAAAAATCGAATAAATCCGTCAGTTAGATTATCAAACATATTTGACCCGTATTTTTTCTTTTGTTACGTAAACCAAAATTGACGAACATACGACGCTTTTCAAATTCTCAATACGTCACGCCGTGGTATAATTTCTAGTGCGTTGTAACGTCACGAGCCCCCACTCCCGAGATTTGATGCGTTTTATCTTTGTCAATATTCATCGATTTACAAAAACAAAAAATACGTGTCCATTTTTACAATACGAGTACTCTAACTGACGGACTTAAATAGATTTGAAATTTATTGATGGTGGAAACTTGCCTATTATAGTAGGTACCATTTAGATTACTAAGGAGGCATATTAATGTCCCACCTAAACACGCTGTAGCCTAGTAAAGTACCAGACGGTACCAATTATCACTTGGTACCATGTCAGTCACGTAACGTTATATCTTATTGAGTTTACAGATCACAGGATACATTTGGAATGTTTAAACGTTAAATTTACATTAAGTTTGAACACGTCTGGTTTATACAATTAAGTCAGTTTCAGTAATCGTCATCATCATCTGCCTACCCTTTTCTCAACTAAATAGGGGTCGGCTTCCAGTCTAACCAGATGCAGCTGAATACCTGTATTTCACATGGAGCGACTGCCTATCTGACCTCAACAGCCCAGTTAGTTCTGGGTAATACGATACGCCTAGGTCATACTTTTTTGGACCACTGACTACCTGTAACGACTATCAAAAATCTACAAATGACAGCCGGGAGCAACTGCTTAACGTGCTCTCCGAGGCATGGAGGAAACCAAAACTATTTTTACGGCAGCATCAACAGTAGTCTGTACGATTACGATTCATAAGTTTAAGTAAAGCTTGTAATAAATACGCCATGTCTGAAACCAAGCCAATTGTTAAACATGTTTAACCAAGATAGAACATGGCAAGAAAAAAACTTGGGTTTAACAAAATGTAACAAGGCATCAACATTTTTTAACCATAAATTCTCTTAAACTGTATTACTGTATGAGTTATTGTATTTATTTATTTCAATAGATTTGTCAGAATCATTTTAAAATATCCACATTAATTGTTTATTATATTTTTTCTTCCGAGTGTACTTGAGTGACGAGTCGACGAAATTGGCAAATTATGGAAACTGTCGAATTGACGCAACTGTCGAATTCACAAAACTGTCGAATCAGCGAAAGTGACGAATCAACGAAAGTGTCGAATTAAATAAAATGACGAGTGAGGGAAACTGACCAGTGTTACGCGGATTCGGTGTAAACACACACACACGGTGCTAGGCAGCTTTTGTTATATTTGGCAAGTCTTGGCAAATCATTCAATACTAACATAAAAGGATCTCGCGTCCTTGGTGACTCTTATGTACTCCCATGTATGTTATGTAATTATCTTCCATCTACACCGTATCTAATTAAATAACTAATCCCTACATAATAATATCGTAATAGATGCAAAATCACAAATGGCTTCCAGATCTTTCGTTGATACAGATTAGCGGTAGAAGTTTAATTACTTGAAGATTTACCTCCGGAGCGCGGGTACGTGTGGCCTTGTGACATAGTTACCTATATGCTTAAGCCGTGGGGATATGTTTTACTAGTTTATGCCCGCGGCTTCGCCTGTGTGGAGCTCGATAATTGTCCCACGGGATCATACTACCGGGTTAAAAAGTCCTATGTGTTAATCCAGGTTAAGAACTTGATACTGATGACTTCGATAGTTTTTGCGTGAAAGAGTAACAAACTTACACACATACATACACACTTTCGCATTTATAATATTTGTGTGATTAAGATTTAGTTGAGGTGGTGATAAATAAAAAAATATATATCGCTGGACATTAACACACAGCGCCATCTAGTGCCACACAAAGCAACGAGGCTTGTGTCGTGGACACCAGATAGTTGATATACTACATATATACTTTTTGTTTGTAAATACATACTTGTTATACATATAAACATCCATGACTCGGAAACAAATTTCCATGCTTATCACATAAAGGTTTGCTTGATAGGGAATAGTGTCTCTGTTATCAGCTTATCACCGAGTGTGTTTTGAGCATTGTTCTTTTAATTGGGTGTCTGAAAAGAAAATCTTTTTCATCATGATGTTTATAGGAAGAAATGTATTATGCAAATAAATGATAAATGTTTATTTCCGATAGCAACGAGAGATTTTGTGTGTATTCAGCTGCATTCGGTTAGACTGGAAGCCGACCCCAACATAGTTGGGAAAACGCTAGGCAGATGATGAACGAGAGATTTTAGGGTTACTTAAAGGTGACCATCCATTGCATCCCACCTTCCATCTTGCACCGCATACCTTATCACCTCCGCACCTGATGATCTGCTTACTGTATCAGTAAGTTTTGGGCTAAACATAACATTTTAACTTTTTGACATCGATACGCTAAGAAGAAGATTACACCCCCAGTTCCCCGTAGTCATTTGTATATCTTTGACAGACGTCACTGTGAACACTAGCAAGTCATACAACAAGGGATATCGTATTACTCAGTAAACTTTGTTAAAGAGGTCAGATAGGTAACGCTTGGTACAACATACTGGTATTCAGCTGCATGGTTAGACTGCAAGCTGACCCCAATATTGGAACAAGAATTTGTGTGGTTTACAACCGACTACAGAAAAATCACGCTCTAATTCGGACACAACAAAATAATCCATAAATTAACCATAAAAAAATACCGATGACGAACACCTCATTTTCACACTATCTGACATGAACGTGACGTCGACGCGGCGTGAACGTGACGGCCGCGAGTGCCACGACACGTGTAAGCGTGACGCGTGACTCCTGACCCGTGAGAAGGGTCGCTAGTGAAGGGATGACGTGGTGACGACACGGGATTTAGGGAGGAAAGTTTGCTGCTTCATTGTTGGTGGGAGAATTCGTAGTGTGGAAAGTTGTGTTTGAATAAGACAGTGAAAGATCTGGTTTTAAATATTTTTTTGAAATTTTTGACGGACAGAAGATACACTTAAAGTACTTACGGGATAATATCCGTGATTTTCTTTATTTATGAGCTCTAGATATTTCGACGCTGTTGCAAGCATCATGATCGCGGGAATACTGAAAAGGTATGCGGGTGGGCCGAAAATTACACAGAACACAGACAGAAGACAGCCAGGCCAGAACAGAAGACAGAAGATAGCCAGTATATAGAGGAAGTTTGAAAGAGAAGTTTGAGTTTGGTCTTGAATCGCATGTGACTAAAAGAGTAATGAACATAAATTTTGATGGATGGAGAGGGAGAGGAAGACCAAAGAAAAGATAGATGGATTGTGTGAGGAATGATACGAAGGAAAAAGGGGTAAATGATAGCGTGACGGTTGTCAGTGGAGAATGGAAGCAAAAAACGTGTTGCGCCGACACCAAGTGACATGAGACAAGGGCAGGGAGATGATAGGTGATAGTGAATCGGGTGTTGTGAACAATAGGCTTGTGTCCTGAAAAAATCTAATTAGTCCGTCAGTCAGATTATCAAAAAATATTTGACACGTATTTTTTCGTTTGTTACGTAAATTTGACGAAGATACGACGCTTTTAAAATTCTCAATACGTCACGCAGTGCTATAATTTTTAGTACGTTGTGACGTCATGAGCCCCCACTCCCGAGTTTTGATGCGTTTTTTCTTTGTTAATATTCATTGATGTACAAAAAAAAAATACGTGTCCATTATTTTCCAATACTCTAACTCAGGGACTAAATAGATTTGTAATTTATTGATGGTGGAAACTAGCCTATTTAAGGAACAATTTAAGAGAGATCCATGCCTGATGCTAAGTTGCGTAGCTAACATTACTAGTTACTAGCAAAATCATGCCGTAAACAGCGATTTTTAAGGCATACAATTAACGAACCACCAGATTTCGCAAAATGTAACGGCAAAAAAATCACTTTTGACCAAAATTAATCCCCATTTTATCGTGAAATTAATTTTTTTAGTTACTGACCACCAGAAGTTGAACTGTTATGCTCTTCCATCTGAGTCTAGGGAGACCCGGTCGCCGGGCCACGCATCGCGGGGCTCCGCATGGCGGGGGCTCCTACTTCTGAATGGTTTTAAAAAAAATAACCACGAAGGGTATGGCGGGGTCTATTCGCTCGCTCATTCGACCCCGCCATACCCTTCTAACCTAATCTATCCGTGTCGGGGTGCCCCAAGTCGGCCTAGTCAAAACTAGTTTGTCATCAACCACCTCATTAAAATTTGGTGCTCAATTTATAAAATTTGGTGATCAATTGATATTTTAGGTGACAGATGTTAGTGGTCACAAAGTTATTTTTGGTGGTCATTATATTTTCCCCCGATTTTTAACAACCAAACCAAAACCAACAAGTATGTTAACGTCCAATGTAAAGAGATTTAAAAGACCTCAAGAGCGGACATTGGGGATATTTTCATACAAAAATTTGGATCCCGAACATTTTAGATTTTGACTCACGAATGCTACCTGACAAATGGGCCGCGGGCGATACATGACACTAGGGCAGACCGATTTCTTATTAAGTATTAACAAGTATTGGATTACTATTTTCTTCGTCTTGTACCGTCTATCGCTCCTGAATGTTTGAATGACTTTGGTTCAATATTACTTCGTTTAGGTACAAAATGCATAGAAATCGCAAGACTTTTTACCGACTACGGCGAAGCCAAAAGGAAGGGTTATGATTTTAGCAGTCTATGTATGTATGTTTGTCTGTATTTACGTATGTTCCTCCGTAGCGCCTAAACTATACGACCGATTTTGATAAATAAGGTGTCAATCGATTCGTTATTATGGCTCGGGTAACATAGGCTACATTTTAACCGACTTCAACAATAGGAGGCGTCGAATATACTTTGTAAAGGCCGATTTTAATTAGAGCGTGATTTATCAGTGATCGGGTTTTTGAACCACACAAATTTTTGTCACAGTCACAGATCACAGTCACATTTGTGTCACCAAACATGTACTTTTTCATTGGTTGCCACTAGGAAAAACGCCAATAATCACCAGCATCAGCAGAAAGCTGACATCACACAACAATTTTAAACAAGATATTCAAAAACAGACATTACATAAAGACTAACTAAACAACAGTGCCACAAAAGTTTTTAGTCCCGAAAAAGGCTACACCCAGACAAACTGTCCCCTGCTAGGTTCATAAATACGTACACGAAATGGCCTAGCATTCACTGCCAAACTTCCACTGTGGCTATTTTAATGAGGGGTGACTTGCCCCTGACGTAAAACTAACGAACTGGAGAAGGTTAACTTTGGTCAATGCAGAATAACTAACGAAAACATTAATTTGGGTCGATCTAGCCACCATCCGACCCGAGCCTCTTCCCAAATATGTTGGGGTCGGCTTCCAGTCTAACCAGATGCCGCTGAATACCAGTATTTCCCATAAAGAGCGACTGCATATCTGAGTTCCTCAACCCAGTTATTACTGGGTAATACGATGCGCCTAGGTAAGACTGGTTATCACACTTTCGGGCCACTGACTACCTGTTAATATATATATAATGTAAATGACAGCCGGGACCAACGGCTTAACGTGCTTTCCGAGGCACGGAGGAAACTCGGTATGTAATGGGTGGTCACACATCCACGGACCAACCCAGGCAAGTGCGGCTTAACCTGAAGAACGGTCCGGGTGGCTGTTATTATTTAGCCACGAGCTCCTCATCTCCTGTTAGCATCTGAGTACTATTAATCAGTTGAAACTTTCTGTGGGCTTTCTGTATCTGCTTTGTGTCGTATAATCCCTTAGTTCAGGAGCACGTCGCAGTTTTATTGTGTCTTCCGAGTTTAAACAAGATGTTACGAAAAGGTAAAGAAGGTAAATATAACGCAATCTTGTTTGACGATGTGAATATGAATTTAAAATTGGAGGATTGGGGAAATTGGGGATTATCGAGGTTTTTTTTGATGATCTCTTTGTTGTTATTTTAAACCCCTGTCAGTGTTTTAGTCTACTGACTAAAACACTGACTAAGACACCATGTTTTTTCGGTTGGTCGGACTGTCAGACTTACTAGTCTGACAGTCCCTTCCGCTCCACCCAGGGCTGGGGAGGACTCATTTAATGATTTTACCACCCAAAAAAAATAGAATTATTGGAAAATAAAGGCACCCGCATTTCAAAATAATTTTACAGTAAGCGCACTTCTTTTTTTGTTCTAAATTGGTCCCGTGCGAAGCCGGGGCGGGTCGCTAGTAAAGTATAAAAAGCCGTTTAACCGACATTATGACGTACAAAGATTTCAATCATGCCCCAGTGTAAACTATGGCGCGTGACTTTTCAGCGAACGACTGTAGTTTATTGGAAATCTTTATTATGTCAATATGTTCTATTCGAGAGTGTTTATAATGAAATAAGATTATAGAGTCGTTGGAGATTAGTATGAAGCGATGTTATAATTTACTAAATTAGATCCAGAAAGTATATTAAAATGGTTAACTGTTGAGAATTGATAGCTTTTTAAGTTTTATTTGCGGTATTTAATTTGATGGATGGAGAGGGAGAGGAAGTCCAAAGAAAAGATGAGGATGGATTCTGTGAGGAATGATATGAACGAGAAAGTAGTAAATGATGCCGTGACGTCTGACAGGGGAGAATGGAACAAGAAAACGTGTTGCGACGACCCCAAGTAGAATGGGACGAGGACAGGAATTTTTGCGGTATTTTATTTCTTTTATGATATTTATTTTAGAGCTGCAGTTTCAGTCGGTAAGTAAGGCCTGATTTTAAAGTATATCTATACTAATATTATAAAGAGGTAAAATTTGTTTGTATGTAGATCCGATTCTAACGGGAAGCTACATTATCCCCAAGTGTTATAGGCAACATTTAAAACGTTCTCGTGAATAAATTACCGTACATAACGGGAGCGAAGCCACGAGCAAAAACTAGTAACGTTTATAAACAAGGAAATTAAACGTACAACAAATACATGGCCGACGAGTATGTCTGTATTAAAAATTAAACGTACAACAAATACATGGCTGAGTATGTCTGTATTAAAAATTAAACGTACAACAAATACATGGCCGAGTGTGTCTGTATTAAAAATTAAACGTACAACAAATACATGGCCGAGTATGTCTGTATTAAAAATTATACGTACAACAAATACATGGCCGAGTATGTCTGTATTAAAAATTAAACGTACAACAAATACATGGCTGAGTGTGTCTGTATTAAAAATTAAACGTACAACAAATACATGGCCAAGTATGTCTGTATTAAAAATTAAACGTACAACAAATACATAGCCGAGTGTGTCTGTATTAAAAATTAAACGTACAACAAATACATGGCCGAGTGTGTCTGTATTAAAAATTAAACATACAACAAAAACATGGCCGAGTATGACTGTAATAAAAATTAAACGTACAACAAATACATGGCCGAGTATGTCTGTATTAAAAATCAATCCTAGCTATGTCTAGTTTGAAATCTAAAAAGTATTTTTAGACTCTCAGCTTGATGATTAACAAATAGGGCCAAATCGACCCGCTAAACATACCCCATAAGTAAATACAAGCACCAAAAAGTCACAGCGTGGACAACAGAACTTCAAAAACCAGTCCTTTGGCAGAATTACCAACAGTTACCAACATCAAACGCGGCAAGCAAAGTAAACGAACAAACTTTCATATTTATTTTCATCTTTTCCCCCAAAAAAGTGCCAAAAACCGCATTCATAAAGGATGGGGCTGTAAAAAATTCAACAAAACACCATACCCTGTTTACCTGGAGAAGGGAGAAGGTTTGGCTAACGTCATAATTTAAAAAAATAACAGGTTACGGTGAAATTATGCTGTATTTTTGTTTTAGAAAACTCAGGGAGGGTTTTTTGCTGGTGATTATTTATGTACTGGCCGTAGTAAAATGTAAAAGCTTTAAAGGTTCAGGTAACACCGTAAAACTGTGAAAGAGATCACGATACATGATGATTCAGGGCACCATCTTTTTAGTGAGTAAATGGTTCGCTAAAAAAACATCATACAGAACTGACATCCAGTAGATTGCTATCGACATAAAGAAGAAAGAATTTAGTATCGGTAATTTTCCCAGCTAGCAAGTGGGGTAACAGCTAAGAAGTCATCCTCATTCCGTTTGCTCTACCATTGACTAGTTAACACCCTTCTTAATCGATATCATATATAGGTATGGTGCAGTGCAGCTAGATAGCACATTAACCACACATAACATCAATAAACCAAAACTTCACCCCATAAAAACCAAGCATAAGGCACCCTTTGCAACTAAGAGCCCTCAGGATTCGCTTACACGAGCTACTAAAATCACACAATCTTTGGCCCAACAGTGGTCAACTATGACTCACCGAGAAATTGATTGCTATACTAATGTTGTAGAATGGAGAGGCAGTTTACAGCTGTGGACGTCAATGGAGCATCATTCATATAAAACCCAACTCCCCCCCCCAGGTGATGATGGCAGGTGGAGTAAAGCTGTGTCGGAGTGGCGTCCAAGGAATGGAAAGAGAAGTGTCGGTCGTCCGGCGGGGAGAAGGGCAGACGACATTGTTGCCATTGGGGAATAACTTGGATGAGGCTAGCACAAGAGGGAGATTGGCACAAGAGAAGAGAAGCCTTTACCCAGCAGTGGGTGAAGCCGGGCTGTGGATGATGATGGTGATTAACTGAGCCTATCGCTGTCCACAGCTGGATACAGGTTTCTCTAAAGCCGTGCCACACCAGCCTGTTTGCCACCTAAAGTGCTCGGTCTTTTCCAGACGCTTTTTTAAGCTTAACGCTATGATACGCGTCTCCATCAACTGTTGCCGGCAACATGCTGAAAAAATTGCCCGTCTAAGCCCAACTAACACGTGGCGCTATTCGCTAACATTACCACAGAACCGCGGACCCTAACGGCAGAACAATACTTCCAACATATGACGTCATATGTGAGGTAGTTCAAATATGAGGGTAGTGAAATATTTTTATGACCCGCACGTGGGCGAAGCGTGAAGGGACTTTTTTATTTACTGGCTAAGTTGTAAAGGGTGATTCGTTTCTAAACTTCCGCTTTTTTGGAGGTGTCAAGTTACTGATCAGAGAATTTTTTGCTGAATTATATATATCTGCCAAGCCTTTTCCCAACTGTGTTGGGGTCGGCTTCCAGTCTAACCGGATGCAGCTGAATACCAGTATTTTACATGTAGCGACTGCCTATCTGACCTCCAGAACCCGGTTAGTACTAGATAATACGCTACCCCTTGGTAAGACTGGTTGTCAGACTTTTTTGGCCACTGATTACCTGTAATGGCTTCCAAAGATCTACAAATGACAGCCGGGCTTAACGTGCTTTCCGAGGCAAGGAGGAAACTCGGTATGTAATGGGACCCATTCACAGACCAACCTAGGCAAGCACGACTTAACCTAAAGATCGATCCTCTATCGAGCTGCTGTTATTGTTTAGCCACGAGCTCCTCTAATCCTCTAATCTGATGTTGATTTAAATATTGCAATTATTGACAAAGGAAACATTGATAATAGTTAGTTTTATCAACAGTTGCAATGAGATGTCTACATCTTTTGGCTGAAATTATGAGATAATTTACGATTAGAAATAGTTTCAGAGCTCATTTGGGAATCACCACACTTATCTACGCGTAATCGGCTCGCGTCGTCCGAAGCTAAGCCAGGAGAATGACGTCTTTTTCGAAAATATAAATGTGGTACTCGTTTATCGACAGTCTCTTCCTTAATCTCTATGTGTCATACATCATCGTCATCATCATCAGCCTACAACAGTTCACTGCTGGACATAGTCCTCTTCAATCGCACGCCACTTAACTTGACTCTCGGCAACTCTCAACCAGTTGCTACCAGCCACCCTGCGAAGGTATTCGCTCCACCGAGCCTGAGGACGTACCATCTTACGATTGCCCGAAGATTATATGCCATAATCATCATTTTCCCGAATTTCATTTACCCGAATTTCATTTGCCCGAATGTTTCATTTGCCCTAAAAGACATATGACATACTTTTAATTGCCCGAATTTTAGATACCATAAGATACGAATGCCATAAGTATTGTTTGCCTTATTTTTATGTGTCATAATAATTATTAGACATAATATTATTAAGTTTATTAAGAATAACTTTATTTATTCTGTGCATGGTTTTTTTTTCTGTGCATGGTTGATGGTGGGTTAGGTCGACGGAGCCCCGCTTCGCGGGGCTCCTACTTCTGTGTGGTTTATAAAAAAATAACCACGAAGGGGATGGCGGGGTCTATATATATATCTATTCTAACCTAACCTGTCCGAGTCGGGGTGCCCTAAAGTCCCAATTGCATCCAATTTCTCTTGATATAAACAACCGTTACACACCCGATGTCGATGGCAAATTATGTTATGGCATTTCATAATTATGGCATGTGATAATTAGGGCATGAGATAATTAGGGCTTACAATGATTATGACAAATGATGTTATGGTAAGTGACTTTATGGGAAACAATGATTCTGGCACGTGACTAATATGGCAAATGAGAGTAGAGCAAATGAGTATTATGTCGTATGATATTATGGCTGTTGACTATTATGGCAAATGATATTAGGGCAAATAAAATTCGGGTAAACGGCGGTATACCCTCAAGAACACGTCTACCGCAATGGTGATCGGTTAAATTCTTCGGCTAATATGGCCGACCTATTGCCACTTCTGCTTACTCATTATATGCCTAAGTACCGTTATCAATTAAACAACCAACCAAAACTGTATTAATTGACCTGTACAAAGTGACAATATCACCCGATCTAAAATCCTATTTTATTTAAGATACCAGTTAAAATCTCCCTCCCAGCTTCCTCTTAAAACACCGATTGAAGGAGATTTGATACTCTTAACGTCTGCGATCAGACATCAATCGAGTCTCGATGTTTGCTAAGTAGATTCGTATCTACCCTCCTTTTAATAATGCGCTGAACATCGTTTGTTATCCGTCTTTAAGAAGTATGTGTGCGATTTATATACTTTTAACTGCGATGGGAATGGAAATACTGACGAAGATTGTATTTCACTTTTAATTTTGGGGAAATGATAAAATCTGGATTTAGAATTGAAAGCAAATTTAAAAGTAACGTCGCCATGTATTTTTTTTCCTTTTGTGTTTAAAGCTAGTCAAATAAATCAAAATCTATCTCAAATCAATTGAACTAGAGTTGTTGAAAATTAAAGAGGAAAGAATCATCATCATCATCATCATCATCATCATCATTTCAGCCGAAAGACGTCCACTGCTGGACATAGGCCTCCCCCATGTGTCGCCAAATTGGCCGGTCCCGTGCGACTCGCATCCAGCGGATTCCCGCAACCTTCACCAGGTCATCGGTCCACCTAGTGGGAGACCTACCAACGCAACGTCTTCCGGTTCGCGGTCGCCACTCCAGAACTTTTCGGCCCCATCGGCCATCCGTTCTGGAGCATGTGCCCTGCCCACTGCCACTTAAGTTTGACAGTTCTTCGGGCTATGTCGGTAACCTTGGTTTTCTTGCGGATGTCTTCATTTCGAGGAAAAGGATTTTAGATTATTTAGATTTCGAGGAAGAGGAAAGAATTAGCAAAGAATGTCTAGATTCAAAAATCAATATTTTCTGAGGACTACATGGAGATCAAATATAGCTTTCTTATTTGTCCACACCTATCAGCTATCAAAATCAAATTCACAATTCACACATAAATTTCACGGGATTTCGAAGAAACCGCCGAAAATCTCTGAGATATCTTCGCGCAACGTATCCGAGCACGAAACCGATTCCATAAAAATATTTACCGACAAAAAATAAATCGGAACGAGTCGAACAAACCATCTTTGACTCGTAACCTCGGATGTGTGGAGGACATCAATCTAGGGAATTAAGGATGCCACTTAGAGACAGATCTGGCTGAATCTTTCGACGGATCGGGCTGGATTTTTCTCGCATTTCTGAATACGGCTTATCCTGTCTGCTTGTCTACAGTATCTAGCATACCACCGTCTGAATCAACAGTTGCCTTCAACGAAGTTTTATGTATTCAGCTTCATGCTTCTACATATTCAGCACTTTATAGGCTGCGTGTTGTCTGATAATGAATAAATTTAAGATGTTATGATGCAGATGGTAATTCAACACTGGGCCAACTCTTTCACAAGGAACTCTGTCAAAATCATCAATACTAATATTATAAAGAGGTAACATTTGTTTGTAAGTTTGTATGTAGGGGGTAATCTCCGAAAGTAATGAACCGCATTCAAAAATTCTTTAACCATTAGAAAGCTCACCCTGAGTAACATAAGCTATATTTTATCCCCGTACTCCCACCGGAACGGGAACTACGCGGGTGAAACCGCGGGACGTCCGCTAGTTCGTGATAATATCGGTTACAAGCACTTCGTCCGCGAAAGTTAGTAGCTCGACTAATTTGCATAATATAAATATAGTTTATAGCCTATGTTACTTCCTGATAATTTAACTTTCCATTGGTGAAAAATGTTTAAAATCGGTCCAGTAATTTCGGAGCTCATTCGGTACAAACAAAAAATATTTCCCCATTCTAATACTAGTATAGAAAAGTATAGATAATCACGCTGCTGCCATATGTAATCCGGCTAGGATTAGACCACTTCCTTAATTCTCAAAATTTATATAAAACCATGAAAAAATTATAGCATCTTTAAGCAAAGCATTATTTTAACTATCCCGACTTTTAAATCATATATTTTTACGTATAATCAAAATGTGCTTACTTCATGTTCCCTACTCTTATTTCCTTTTTATACTCCAGCTTTATACGTTACTTAAGTATCTAGTTTTGGTATATGATCCAGTTTACGACGCTACTTCTATAGTATTCTCAAGTTCAGAGCTCGCAATCTGCTATTGCGATCTTTAAGTTCAAGATTTTGCAGGTTATGGAACGTTTTATTTTAATATCCCAAGTTATGAATCTTCTAATTGGATATTATATTGCGTTTTGAATTATGCAGTTGCTTTCAGTTTGAACCGGTACCGGTTCTGCATACCCTAAGGCTTGATATTAAGTGAAATCTCCATATGTCAGTCCCTCATTCCAAAAATATCGACACCATCTTTAAAACCCAAATCAATCCGGCTGGCATCCCTGAGCCCGTCACGTACGCAATGTTTGGCGACCGACGATTGAAATCTACCCTACATTTAATAAGCTGTGGCGCGAATCCGTTCATGTACAGAAGCCAGCAGATCAAACTACTACAACGTCAAATTTCTTTTATAGATTTTCACCTTTATCCCTAAGTATTAGGTTCAAGGTTGATTGGAAAATTTGACTGTTTTGAGTATCTTGATGTGTACCATCTGTACAGTCACACTTTCTACACACAGCAAAATTCTAACGCGATTTTCTCTTGGAATGACGATTGCAACGTTGAGATCGGACTAATTTCATTATAATACTAGCTAGCAGACCCGTGTGACCTTGTCCTGTCCTAATGTATTCTAGATGTCGACAACAACGCCTACCGGCTTAAACTATTGCTAAAAGTCCTCCAGGTGATCCCATAACAAAAAAAAACGAAGAGAACAATGATTGTGAACACACGCACACGGCACACCAGAGTTTTATAAAGACGGGATTTAAAATACTATGTTCGTAAGAACATTAAATTATGATCAAAACAGGAAGAGAAAATCGCTTTCAAAAATTGTTACGTGTATACATGTATGTATATTAGTGCTCGTGACTTTACACATGCTGTCTCGCTCAGACGGTCCTCCAATGTTACTTGTTGCCATCGATCGTATCGGCAGGAACTCTTTTTAGAATGTAATGAAATTGCGTTAATGTGAAGGTTGTTATTTGAGAGGACGACTTCGGAGGGTATGAGTTTTGATCTGGTAATGTGTTTGAGGATTGGGATTTGAAACCTCGAAGAGACTGGGCTCTTTCGAGCCTCGTATTTCTTTAGAGATTGATTGATTTTTGCGGTACAGATGAGCGTCTGCTAGTACTATTTTCCTTGTACCATAACGATAAGAAAGTAAAGCAATGCTAACGAGGTAATCTATGAAACAATGAAACATTACCATAAAACATCATGAACTCTATACGACAACGACAAACGATGAATTAAGAAGCACCGAAGAATAGTTGGCAGGGCAAAACAAGGTTACAAAATGTTGGTGAGGAAAGACAAAGTCAACCCACAAGTTCTGAAGCACTAAAATAACCAGTAGAACAGAAAACCTTGGAAACAAGAAAGAACAAGATGAACATAAAATAGTTTAAAGAAACTTCGCGTTACCTTCCCTTGAGGGAAACTTCAAGCCTTACTAAGATTAATTACGACGCCACGTGCAGTTAGAATGTTTAAAGGTCAGTATGGGACACAAAATATTTAAAATTACAGAAAGCCAGGTCCATACCACGACCAAAAACGCACGCACACATAGGCATGCTCAAACATGAGTTTGATATTAGACAGCCACTATTTGGCGGACAACTATCAATGCATCGTGAGGAAATCGGCGGTTTTTGGATCACAATCCGAAAACCGAAACCAAGTGAAAAAATGCGGCAATTGTTTCAGGAATCAAGTGCCTAGCCTTTTACCAACTATGTTGGGGTCCGCTTCCAGTCTAACCGGATGCAGTTGAATACCAGTATTTTACATGGAGCGACTGCCTATCTGACCTCCACAACCCAGTTAGCCCAATTGTTTCAGGAATATTCAATGTCGCCAATATGAGTAACCGAATAACCAATTGGTTTGGAAATTTTAGCCAATTTTCTTTCTGTCTCGTTTGTACGTAGTTATACGTACAAAGGTCTCGTTTTTGCGAGAGGAACCGGCTGGCGCGGCCTCTATTTTTTTAAGTTGCTCCATATTGCATGGCCGTATCTCTGGCAACAGGTTGCTACATGTTACTATCGAAATAAATTGTTTGGATGGAGTCGTGACATCATAGTTGACGAGAATTAACCAGGATTGAGCAATTATAGTTGCCCCTGTAACCGCACCTTTACAGCGAGTTCAAGCGCACTCGCGATCGGCATTTGTTCCAAATCGCCGTACTTTTAAGCGTCTATGCGTGCGTGCGCCTGTTTTTTCGTTTCTGCTACGAAGCTTATCTTCTGGAGGTCTTATTCTATGGTGGAACCTAGCTCGCAGAAATAAGTTATTTCTCTGAAGTGAGCTAAAAATAACTAGCTCATTGCGCGTATTGTTCGTTGAGAAATAAGATACAGATCCTGTGGGTGTTGTTAGCGAGTTAATTGCATGAGGATGTAGAAGAAGCGTTTTGAGATACGTTGCAGTGTAATAAGATCATAGTGCAATTAGCAATACGACTCTGATTTATCTAGCATTTACGATCTATGAAAGCAGATATAATGAAGGGCTAAATAACAACAGCCGCTTGGGTCGATCTTTAGGTTAAGCCGTGCTTGCCTAGGTGAGTGGATGGGTGACCACCCATTACACACCTAGTTTCCTCCGTGCCTCGGAAAGCACGTTAAGCCGTTGGTCCCGGCTGTCATTTGTAGATCTTTGACAGTCGTTATAAGTAGACAGTGGCCCAAAAAGTCTGACAACCAGTCTTACTAAGGGGTATCGTATTACCCAGTGCTAACTTGGTTTTGGAGGTCAGATAGGCAGTCGCTTCATGTAAAATACTGGTAATCAGCTGCATCCGGTTAGACTGGAAGCCGAGCCCAACATAGTTGGGAAAAGGCTTGGCAGATGATGATGATGAGAGCAGATGTAACGCTTATAACTTACCCGTTATCGTGATGTACGTTCTACAGCTGCACTCAAAACGGTGGAAGAAACTACCGTAACCGACCGACTGTTCTAGAACTGAAAATTCATAGCCATGTGACGTGGTGAATGACGGCCCACTCCCAATACATTAAACGGCTACTCATCAAAATTGTTTTATGTCCGTCACATCACCATCTCAGGTCCAGTTGAAAGCGGCGGCGACCTCTCGCGTCCGGCATTGGTTCAATCCATGGTCCAGAGCGAGACGGAATGGGATGCCGTCAACTCCTTCTACGAAGCCGTCAAGCCGTACGTCCGTCTTATGACGACAGGCCGTACCGACGCGACGGCGCGTTCGTGTTCCACGGGCGCCTCAAAGAGATGTCAGCAAATGGAAGGGGTCCGCAAGGACCGATGCCCGCCGGGGTCGCAGGACTGTTCTAAAGAGATACCGTGGCCACGGAACATAAAGGGCGATGAAGGAACATGGATGGGTTTTAGTCAGTAAAAGTCTGACACTCACACACACTAACGTGCACATCTTGCTACATTGTTCTCACATAATATACCATCTCAACATGAATGATGTAGCCAAGATTTTGTAACAATATTTTGATTTAAAAGAGTGTCCATGGAGTTTCTTGCCCGTTCTTCTCCTTAGAGATCTACGCTAAGGAATGGGCTACTACAGTACTTTCAGTTTTTATGTCTTGTGACTGAGACTGTAGCTACATTTAATTTTCATCTTTGTTTCGACAATTCAAAAGTGCCTGTAACTGGTCTACTTGAAATAAATGCTTTGATTTTGATAAACTCCCTCCTGCTCCGCCCAGAGCGGAAGGAGTCATTTGATGATTTCACATCCGAAAAAAAAAAGGTCCACTTGACCAGCGTCGGGCACTAGCTGCTCGGAACTAGGCCTATTTGACGCAGCCGTGAGACACAATATTATTTCTGTTTAGTTTTATGTTTTATATTGTGTAGTTTTTTTGTTGTGTGCACTTGTGGCATGTGTGCCAAATAAATATGTTTTGTTTCTTTCACCTTTATTTTCGATACAATTATTTAGTTGAGTGGGCAAGACATAATTAACTAACATCTGGTTAGATACTGTCAGCAATGATTAAAGAGCCATTGCATCAGTTACCAATACAAATACAAAAGGAAACAACCTCAAAGGCGAGGTCTTACCAAAGCCACTACGACACATACAATTCCTAGAAACAGCAAACACAGGAACAGGAAATCCTAGCTCCAGTTCACAAGACTCAATCCAACTGAACGTGTTCAAACAATTCTCAAATAACCCGACACTGAACACCGGAAATACCCTCCGTTCGCTCATGAAGTCATGACACATTCATATATTATAGAATCGGCTCACTTTCGCCGCGACCGCCGGAGCGTGCGGACGCGTCGAAGCGTTGCATCATACACGCACGCGATTTCCTGATTAGAAACCATCAGACGTAACTGGTAATGATTTTGAATTGGAAAAGATTGCATGTCGGGGGTTTGGGTGTACGTAAATGTAGGAAATAGTTTAACAAGTTGTAGTGAGTTTGAATTATGTCGTGTGAAGTATGTTAGTGGTGAACTATGTTGAAGTAGAGGCATGTTTCTCTCATTATAAGTTTGTAAACATGTATGCCTTGCTCAGCAGGGCGTATTACTGAGCATTTAAACGCTATGCTTAAACATTAAACGTTGTCTAATGAGGTAAAAGAATTCAACTTAGAGACAGATAAAGAACAAAGAGACAATATTATGAGAAAAAAAAACCTTTTTTAGAAGTCGGTTATAAAAAAATGAGATGTTGTGAATGTTTGTGGAAAAGCGACGATAGGGCATTTTAATATCATGTCCTGCGTGTTCTGTTGTTTGTTCATTCTGATGGACGCTACTGAAGACGCGAAACTCGTGGCTCGGTTTTGGGCCAACACAGTTTAAATTGCTATCGACATGCTATGAAGAAGATGTGAATGCTTCACCAGTAAAAACGCACAGTTGGTTATCAATCATGGGCAGAAAAGTGCTGTAGCTAATGTTTTGGCACATCTTCTTGCAAAGAGGCTGTCCCATGACGAATATAAATAATACAGTTACTTTGAGGTAAACGGAATTCAGAAACGAGTCCCATGTCATGTACTGTATTTACATACCCATATACCAAGAACTTGCTTTGGTCGTTAATAAAACCTGGCACGTACCTGTAACAAAATTAAGGCAAATAATTAATTTAATGTTTAGCAGAAAAGTGGGTCCCTAAAAACGGAGAGACAGAACTAGAGGAGAAAAACACGAATGGTTATGTATTGATATTTGAGATAACATAACATATCATCACGCCTGTAATCCCGAAAGGGTTATGCAGTGATGTACATAACAAGTACACTCTCAGTTACGTTTAAGTTTCGCGCGAGTTATAAAGGGTGAGCCTATTGCCATCAACTGGACACAAATCTAGACTCCAGGCTGCTATTGAGTGACTAATATTTGACGACCCGAATGGCGCAGCGGTAGTGAGGCTGCCTTACGTTCTTAGGGTCCCGGGTTCGAATCCCGGTAGGAGCAAATGTTTGTGTGATGAGCATGGACGTTTGTTTCCGAGTCATGGATGTTTATATGTATAATAAGTATGTATTTACAAACAAAAAGTATATATGTAGTAGGTATATCAACTATCTGGTGTCCACGACACAAGCCTCGTTGCTTAGTGTGGCACTAGATGGTGCTGTGTGTAATGTCCAGCGATATTTATTTATTTATTTCAGATTATATCTTATCTGGTATAAAACTACATCCAATATTATTAACATAACATTGAAGGTTAAACAAACTTACCTGAAGTGAAGTTTGACCGTAATTATACGAATCGCTGCATCCGAAGAGATTTTCATATTCACCAGGTAGTCACTCCTAAAAGTACTGGGCATCGAACATATTTTAGAGCTAGCAATAAAAAAAAATAATAATAATAATATTGTCTATTATTGAAAACTCTACCACCCATTCCGCTGAGCGGGGAGCGCGCGCGCACGTCACTGCCTGGATTGTCAAAACTGTCATTCGCTTCTAATGTTCGGGCATCGTAACGTTCCCTCAACTTTTAAAACAAGTGTTTCTTTGTTTTATTTCTTTTCCCTTGTTTTCGTTATATACGGTGTGTTAGTAGTGCAGTGTTAAGATGGGGAAAAGAAGACATACATCAAAAAATGATAAAATACGCAAGAAAATACGACGCTTAGAACGTCGTCTAATAGTAAGCGATAGCAGTTGTGATGGTAAGTTTTTGCTTTATTATTCCGACATCGAGGTAATTATTGCAGGAAGTACCTACATATTAAAACTACTACTGATCTCTTGATCAGTGCTAGTTCGAAACAATAAGATTATTGTGAACGTAATCTACCTACATAACGACGCCATATTTACGAAATTATGACTATAATTGCAAAGTTTTTAGAAAACATTGTGCTAACAAAGTTTGTAGAGTTGTACCTCCTTAGTGTTGTATTTTTAATGGATATAGGGGTAGGTTGTACCTTTTTAATTTTGGTGTAGCCTTTTCCCATCAACCGTGCACAATGGCAGACTCCGGGCAATTCAATTTGTAATGAAAAAACCTAATAACACTGCCCGACTAGGGAGTCGACTGAATCGAGCCCAGGACCTCTTGCTCAGCAGTAACAAATACAGAATTTGGATATAAAACCAATGACATCATCTGCCAGTCTAACCGGATGCAGCTGAATACCAGTATTTTACATGGAGCGACTGCCTATCTGAGCTCCACAACCCAGTTAGTACTGGGTAATACGATACCCTTTGGTAAGACTGGTTGTCAGACTTTTTGGGCCTCTGACTCCTAACGACTGTCAAAGATCTACAAATGACAGCCAGGACCAACGGCTTAACTTGCTTTCCGAGGCGCGGAGAAAAATCGGTATGTAATGGGTGGTCACCCATCCACAGACTAACCTAGGCAAGCACTGCTTAACCTAACGATCGACCTGAGCGGCTGTTATTATTTAGCCAAGAGCTCCTTATATAAAAAGATACAACGACATCAAATATTAATTAACACTTATGTTTTCTCATTAAATAAATAAATATTAATAACAAAAGCGCGTAATTAATCATTTACGGTGACTCTGCTAATCAAAATACCAATTTAATTTTAACCGAACATCATTATCGGTTACCACTAAAATAATTGGAAAACCGCAAAACGATGCTGAAATTATACGTGGATTTTTATAAATTTATTATGTTTGGCAAGGAATCTTAAAAAAGTAACGACATTTTATACTTAAGTAGTTAAATAGTATTTTTAATTTGATCAAGTTTTTAGTTTGCTGCCTAAATTGTTATCTGGTTAATAGTAAAGAAACCTTGATGATAATTGTTATTATTTACAAAGAAGAATGGAACAAAAAAACTTACAACGTAAATATTTCAGAAATAAATTCAAATTCAGTTCAAAACATTTTATTTCACATAAACTGACGTGGGTACGTATTATGTCACGTCAGATGAAGCCGTGCCCATCTGACGTGTCACGGTTTTAATGGGACGAAACTCCATGTTTTTTTTTTTGTTTCTGTTTACTCTAAATAGACTTACGTTTGGCCGCTACTCGCCTAATGTTGAGCAACGATCCGGCCTAGGGTGGAGCACGCCTGCCTAGAAGAAACCAATCCACTCGAACTTTGAAGAGATCCAGATTGATCGGGAAACAGAGAAGCCGGCAGTTAATAGGGAATATGCATTTATTTATTTTTTCACTTAAACCAATAAAATACAGGACTATCAACCCAAGAAGTATTAAAAGTTAAGTCCAACTACGGCTTGAAGCTTAAAAATAATATTAAACTCCTGCAATTTTCAACGACAGTTTAAATGTCCGTATTAGCTGTCGCGGCCATGATATGAC
Source organism: Xestia sexstrigata (assembly GCA_941918905.2). Taxonomy (NCBI): domain Eukaryota; kingdom Metazoa; phylum Arthropoda; class Insecta; order Lepidoptera; family Noctuidae; genus Xestia; species Xestia sexstrigata. The sequence goes on from OW799226.2 coordinate 2,693,729, forward strand.
GTCATTTACCACAATCTGTCTTGTTTACATCAATTTTTTTGCCCTTTAAAGGAATAATATTACTAATAACTAGGCATGACGACAGCACCAAAAAATTGCAAATCTATTTAGTCCGTCGGTTAGAGTATTGGAAATTAATGGACACGTATTTTTCGTTTTTGTGAATCAATGAAAATTGTCAAAGATAAAACGCATCAAAACTCGGGAGTGGGGGATCGTGACGTCAGAACTAGCTAAAAATTATACCTAGGCGTGACGTATTGAGAATTAAGCGTCATATCTTCGTCAATTTTGGTTTACGTAACAAAAGAAAAAACACGGGTCAAATATTTTATGATAATCTAACTGACGGACTAATTAGTTTTTTTTTGTCGTCTCGCCTATTGTATGTGCTCTAGTCAAGTAAAAATTGCAATAACAATATTATAATAAAATCTTAGTGAAACTTTAAGCACTTTTCAAATAAAAGTGTATTTTTGACATATAGACTTTGACGTCACTACCGGCGTTATCGAGGACGACGCATTTTGAGAGTGCGTTCCGTTTCACCAAAAATACGCTACATAAAACAGTAAATTGTAAAATAAGTAATGTATAAGCAACTTAAACAAGTGTACCCACTATGTTTTTTTGTGCCAATACAAGGTATTTTTGATAAATAAAAAGAGTTTTGTATTTCATGATATTCCCTATTCCACAGACTGGCGGTTCGCACAATAAATGTTGAAGCAAAGCGCTTTGTTCGGGTTCCGTGGGAGTTCAACCATATAACAGTGACATACGGTTTTTACCCGACTACGGCGTAACCAAAAGGAAGGGTTATGATTTTAGCAGTATATGTATGTGTGTTTGTATTTACGTATGTTCCTCAGTAGCGCCTAAACTATTCATCCGATTTTGATGAATAAGTTGTCAATCGATTCGTTATTATGGCCCAGGTAACATGGATTACATTTTAACCGAGTTCAACAGTAAGAGAAGTCAATTTTACCTTGTAAACCCCGAATTTAATTTGAGCGTGATTTTTCAGTAGTCGGGTTTTTTAGTTGTAGTGTACCGCACAAATTATTGTTACATATTACAGTGACATCCCCCATCTAGTCTACACTAATAAAACACACAAGTCTATCCATTTCGATCCGCGCCGGTCCCCGTTAATATTCCATGATAAGGCACAGAGTACATTATACAGTTTATTATAAAACTAGGGCGCCACTGAATGTCTGATAGGCTACTGTGAATATGTTTCATTGTAACACTGCGGCTTGCACGCCGTAGGTACAAACATGAGGAAAGCATTTTTTATTGTATTGCTATGGTATTTCGGCTTATAACTATTGCACTGGGAAAAGCTGTTTGTTTTATATCTTTGCACTAGCTTATCCCCACGGCTTCACTAGCGTTAATTTAGTATTTGACAATCAATTCGGGTAGTTCTGGTAGTTTCGGGTAGTTCGGGTTTCCTGCTTGTAGCAGTTCAATCATGAAACGAAAGACGAGGCGCCATCAATTATCATAAGAACGTAGGATACTTTTTATCCCGGTAGTATGAAAGAAAGAAAGAAAAAACATTTATTAGCCTGCACAGGACAAAACACAAATTAAAATGGTTAAAATAACAGTACAGCTAATAAAAATAAAAAAAAAATAAAAAAATACGATCCCGTGAAAATATGATCCCGTGGGACAATTATCGAACTCGATATATGCAACTTATACAATAAATACCTTTACTTTATACATTTACAAAGGTGTTGCTCCGTGTTACAGTCTATCAATATCAGTGTGACAAGTTTCCGGAGGTGTCGACATCGACTGTTTCTAAGGGGAAATGTCAGAGAGTGGGTGGTAGCATCCTGCCGCATGAGAGCACCTTTCCAAGCATGCAAAGGGCAAAAATAAACTAACGAAGTGACTAATTGGCTTATCTAGCGAAAGCATATTTTTACAAAGTAATTTTTGTTGAAAATCATCATTACCTTCCTGGCTTTTTCATCTTCCATTCTCCTCTGTCAACCGTCACGCCATCATTATTTTAAATAAATAAATTTATTTACTCAAACACAGATTGTAGTAGGATACATGGTTATAGCAAAGTTCTTAGAAAATAAAAATATGTTAGGTTAGGTTAGTTCGAAAGAGATACCGTGACCCCGGAACACAAAGGGCGATGAAGGAACATGGATGGGTTTTAGTCAGTAAAAGTCTGACACTCCCTCCTGCTCCGCCCAGAGCGGAAGAAGTCATTTGAAGATTTACCATCCGAAAAAAAAAAAAAAAAATTTTGTCTACAATCGAGTGGGGTATTTTACTCCTTTAACTTTCATATCATTCCTCACACAATCCATTCATCGTTTCTTTGGTCTTCCTCTCCTTCTCCTTCCGTCAACATTTATCCATCGACATGAATAATATTGATCAGGCCGGAGTCATAATCATTCCATAATTCTTGGCCACCAATCCACTATGATTTTCGTCCTTCAAAGGACCCCAGGTTTCCCAGATATGTCAAAATGTTCAATTTTTTTTTCTACATTCTCTTTTTATCAAAATACCGTGTTCATGTACCTGTTGAAAGTATTCCAACCATAGATCAAATAAAAGTTCGCTTTACATACAGCGACAAACGCGCTCGGTTATCAGTCATAACTTCAACACTTTTATTATCTACGATGTGATTTCAGCGCTCAAGATGCTGCAAAATGGCGCATTTTATTACATTTTTAACGAAGCAATACATATTCGGAGCTTGACTAGTTAGAATGAATCTTCTTATCGTATTATTAATGTGGGATTGTATGGCAAAATAAGCGAATTAAATACTTTTAAAACATTTTTTTTGTAGCACACAAGAAAATCAACGTCACACCGTACATCCGTCGTTCTCCTCCCTCTCAATTGCACACATACTTCTCTTTCTTTCATCCGATGGGTTCCATTTTAACAATATTAATTACTAGCGGACGTCACGCGGTTTCACCCGCGTAGTCCCCGTCCCCGTGGGAGTACGGGGATAAAATATAGCTTATGTTACTCGCTTATAATGTAGCTATGCATTGCTGAAAAAAACTTTCAAATCGGTCGTTTTTAAGTTTATTCGTTATATAAAAAAAATACTATACAAATATTTTTTTATCTCACAATAATCTGTGGCTCTTTCATATTATGATGTCCCATTTAATAACTTTTGCACAAACTCATCCGAAAGCCGAAAAAAATGCTGCAAATTCACACAGGAGACATAAAGGAGAGTGAAGTAGGTACTATAGACAAATATACATTGATAGCAATGGATATATTGCATCATAAAAAGTCAGTTTTATACTTCTATTCACAACATCCATACTTAATGTTATGGATGCGAAAGTTAAAAGTCCGTCTGTTAACTTTTCACGACTGAACGGATTTCGAAAAACAAATTAGCACAAGATAGACCTGGTCAATGACATCAGGATACTTTGTACCTATTCCGGTAATACGTCTTTGAGACAAATTCCAGGTAAACGATCGCTACAACATTGTAAAGTGGTAATCTGTCATCGTCCATTCTGCTCCATCTTATAAGGCATACGGGTAGACTGTGACCTGTCCCGGTAATATGTTACCGTGGCCTCGCCATTTCCGACGTATACGCGGGCGAAGCCGTGGCCAAAATTAAGCCCAGACTGAGACAGTCGTCTGAATACGACCTATGAAAAACACGTACTTACCAATATTCTCCTTTGTATCGCCACCTGTGACAGCTAAAATAAAAACTCCCGCGATAACGTTGTAACGGAGTTATCTGTCACCGCCTTATTGTACTCCGTGGTATGATTAAGCGTGATTTTAGCGCTCCCAAGACGCGCGTTGCGTTCTGAAGCGCCATTTTATTATTTTGTATTAAAGTAATTTATTTAATTTTGTTAATGAAAATTTGTATTAACTGTCTGTAATTTAACTGTGGTTAATGGAATTTAGATGATGAAGTTTTACAATTATACGAGTATTAAGCTTGTAACTGTCCCACTGGGCAAAGGCCTTTTATTATTCAGACGAGCATTGAACATTGCGTCGTCTTGTCAAGTGAAAAACGACTAAGGACTTTAATTATTTCAGTTAGTAGTAGTTCATTTAATTAATCAGTACACTTAGCACATTATCGGTAACTACTCCATTACACGCTTTCCTACACTACGAAAATCAACGTCATTGAACTACGATTTTTCGAACGGATTTTTTAACATATAGGTCTCTTCAATTGTGTATCATTAAGCTGATTTGAGGCCATATTTTATTACACAAAAAAAAACTTTTTTTTTTTTAATCTACAATACAATATGGTCACATGAAGACGTAGAAAATCACATATTTTGAATCTTTATTTCTTGAGCTAAAACAGAACAGCTTAACGATATATTCACAATTTTTCTTGTTTCATCTTTGCGCTTTCTGCATGGTTATTAATTTAGTCTCAATTTTCACCCAATTTTGCTGCTTATAATGTTTCCAACATGACTAATTGACACCCAAGAAACTGAAACCCACACTTTTACTTCAGCACTTTATCACTAGATCGATTCAGTTTGAGACTTCGAGTGGCTTGTAGTAAAATATTCCGCTTGTCCCGACAAGCAGGGCAGACGTCTGACAAAACAATAACAGCTAGGCAGTGTTACAAGTATCGATTGCAGGACTGGTACGGTACACACTCAACGTGGACAGCGTAGTTTGTTAAGGAAGTGTTTCAGAGATTTTGATATCTTACTTTTTTGTGTCAGTAAGGAGTTCGTAGCTAAATAATAATAGCCGCTCGGGTCGCTCTTTAGGTTAAGTCGTGATTGCCTAGGTTGGTCTGTGGATGGGTGACCACTCTTACATACCGAGTTTCCTCCGTGCCTCGGAAAGCACGTTAAACTGTTTAACGTCCCGGCTGGGGAGTAAAATATAGCCTATGTTACTCAGGGTGAATGTAGCATTCTAATGGTAAAAGAGTTTTTGAAATCGGCGCAGTAGTTTTTGAGTTTATTCATTACAAACATACATACACACACACAAAACTACAAAAATACAAATCTTTCCCCTTTATAATATTAAATATTATATTTAGTGTAGATATAATACGACATGCTGTAATGGATTAAGTGGTTAATTTATTGACAATTGCTGTTAATTAAGACTTATTAGTAACAAGGAATTTGATTGTTTCTGTGAAGTAGAATACGTTAAGTCGTCACTGTAGTTTTTTCGATTTGGATATAACTTTGCACATAGATAGTTTATATCGTGGACATAATATAACATACTTTTTAAATAGAAGTATGATCCCGTGGGACAGTTACCAAACTTCAAGCGGGAGAAGCCGCGGGCATAAATTAGTGACGTTATAAAATCTCATTTAGCAAGCCGCGAGCCTATTGCCAGCTTCAAGTCTAACCAAATAGGTACGTTGCCACTACAATGTACTGAATTATGCAACAGCCATGCTAAATGTTATTCGCTCGCCCTAAATCAAGAAGCGACGATAAATCATACTGTTCTCCCATACTATTTCAATAGCTGTCCGTTATAAATTTATACGGCTTCACTAAATAAACATTTGAGATCTCAATGCGAAGTTATTGCTTCCTTCCTTGTGGAAAATAGCTCGTATGTTAAACACTAGTTTGTAGTATAATGTTTTGTCGCTTCATGTCGCTGGGGTCGACTTAAAGTCTAACCGGATGCAGCTGAATATTTCTGTATTTAACAAGGAGCTTGTGGAGGAGGAGGGTTGAGGTGTTCAGATAGGCAGTCGCTCCATGTAAAATACTGGTATTCAGGTGCATCCGGTTAGACTGGAAGCCGACCCCAACATAGTTGGGAAAAGGCTAGACAGATAATGATACTTGTTTATAATATTGTATGTTTATACAAATATTATTGGTCATTTTGATACTTTCATAACGAGTGTGTCCTCAGCCAGAAAGTGCCCGAGCCTTAGCTTTTTTAATTAAGATTTTGTTTGTTCAGGCTTTTATTAGGTATTGTATTAAATGTGTCATAATATAAGATGTGAATTTAGTTTAGTTTAAGCTTGAATGTTATCCTGTATTTTTTTTGTAGCAGTATTATGTTGTTCACACTTTATCTTTAAAATCAGTTTTTAGAAGTGAGGACTTTTAATTGGCTGTCAGTCTCACATACTATTTTTTAATCTGTTTATCTTAGCTGTAAGTCTTCCATAGTTAATAAATAAATAAATAAATAAATAAATAAATAAATAAATAAATAAATAAATAAATAAATTATAATTGCTCATTTAGCACCTATCCTATACTTTTCAATGAGCATACCATTAACCATGGCCCGACTTTACCCAAAGCTGGATCCAGGAGTCTCTTTGCATGTCAATCCACGCCCGATCCCAGTATTGTCTGATTAAATAAAGCAATAAAGTAAATAGGTTTTCTGAAACCAGGATAAGAAATACTCTCGCTTTCCTGGTAATATCCTAAGCAATTTATACGAAAATTTGAAGAAAACCATTCCCGAGAGATTTTCCTCATATGTTCCTTAAATCTGCAACACGAGGATAAAACGCAGAATCATGTACTTATCCAGTTTATTTTATCCCCTTCATAACATAAAGTACAACCTGTTGGCGAGGCCGAGCTTCACGCTCAAGCGACACAAACTTTGCGACTGCAGAAAAAAACGAATTGAAGAAATGTTTAAAGCTATCTGTAGAGCATGAACTGTGTAAAGAATGATATGGCAAGAAATGAGGTGTTTGATGAGATGACGAGTAATAGAGAAGTATGGAAGTAGAAGACATGCTGCGCCGACCCTAAATTGGGATAAGGGCGAGAGAATGATGATCTGTAAAGGTTCCGTTAACCCGAGAAGAGTGGAGAGAAGATCGGACTGCGGACACTGAACACTGACATCATCATCTGCCTAGCTGTATCCCAACTATGTTGGGGTCGGCTTCCAGTCTAACCAGATGCAGCTGAATACACTTTACAAGGAGCGACTGCCTATCCGACCTTCACAACCCAGTTAGTACGGGGTAATATATTATGGGCAAGCGCTGGCAGCAAGCGCTAACCTTGAAAATACGTGCGTCTGTATCAATTTGAACATTGACAGAAAATGTACTTAAATATTTGTCGAAATCATTTCGGCAGTCAGGTCGGGCGGACCTTTACAAGACTTGCGACACGACGATACTCACGCGAAGGAAACAAGTGACACAAGCATCTGCCAATTAACGCAAGAAATAGTCGCATCGCCTGGGGTCTTGAACGGCGCGTAAAATCCATCCCGAACACCCTCTATAACTTAAATATAAAACGGTACCATCAAAGACTATCAATTTCACAGTTATTAGCACCGTATCACACTCGTCCGTAACGGCGAGTTTAAAAATAGTACCGATATGAAAAATGGAGTTCTATTTTGTGTGAAACGATTTCTATGAAGTGAGTGGTCTTTGACGTTTGCAATTTATCTAGGTACATAAGTATTTAGATATCCTCTCGGTCTAACAGTCAAATGTGTAACTAATAAAAGTCATGCATGCTAAGGCACGCTGAGGTCTACTTGGGCACACACAATAGGAGTACAGAAGACCTAAGAAAACTAGTTACATAATTAGAAAAATCAAAAACCTGACTGGCAATATTATTTTATTATTCCTAATTAAATTTAAACATGTAATTTGTATATAAATATTATGTAATTTGATACCCTACTCGATAGGTTTCGTAATATTTTTTATTGACGTATCACTATGACGCCCAAAAAACCCCGCCATTTTGTTTTGTTTTTTAATACTTGGGGTTTTTAAAACGAATATAACGATACCTTAATGCCCTTCTAACCCTAAAATTAGCAACTCTATTTGTGGTGGTTCAAACTTCGTTACAAATACTGTTAGAATAAAGTTCTAATCAGCTTGCACTACAAAGCGGTTGTTACGTCAGTCACTGCGGCCGAATAGTGCGAAGTGAGTGTTGTTTTTGCGATTTACAAAAAATCTATTGATTGTACTAAAAAAATAAAACACATAAGACCTGCTTTGTAGTTAGTTCAGTTAGTATGCAAAGTTTCATGATCTAATTTGAAGTACTTTTTGAATACCTGCGGTTTATTGTTAGATTTGGAGGTAACTTTGGATTTTTTTTCTATCGAGAAAAGTTCATGGAATCGTGTTTTCGTCACACATAGGACTTAGTATTAATCCTAAACTTTACCATATATTTATTTTAAATTAATGCTGCAGTATTTTAGGAGTAACGGAGGATCATGCTTAGCCATTTGAGGGATATATAGCCCTTAACTGTCGAAAACCATCCAGCCGCATGGAATATACGAGGTAATAAAGATATTTACAAACATACAAGATACGCGCGAAAAACATATCATATCAACCCTTCCTTGACAGTTGGGTAAAAAGACATTCAACAAGCTACAAAAAACAAAAACGTAGTGGATTAACATAAGCTACGGAAAACCTTAAGTTATCTACATAAGTTTTGTGTTTAAACAACTTATCAAGGCCGTCTGTTCGGGAGTCTGTAATTTTCCAGCTTACAATAGTAAACATTATTATTGTTCCAGGTTTCATTTTTTCTAAAAATAATATTAAAAATTCTCGTTTACCATAGTAACCTATTTAATTTAGCTTTTATGGTGTATGATGCGTAAAATGAGCAGTTGTTCTCAAGAGGCCTGCGATGGATCCAATTGTTTTTCTTTTGTAAATTACAGAAGAAAAATGGCGAAAAATTATGTTCATTTTAAGATGAGGGTTTTCGCAGGAAATAAGAAGTACTTTTCTTGCTTTATCCAATGGTATAAAAACTTATATCTCTAAAATATTCGAAAACTATCGCAACTAAACCAAACCAAGCTATAATTAACCAGTTTCGCATAACAACATCCGACGCCCTCGCATGACACATGTCAAAAATGACACTTGACAGCTGTCAAAATTGACAAGCCGCACCGGACCTTGGTGGTATTTTTGGAAGCAATTGTTTTAAAATGCTTTTAGAAATACAAGATGGAATAGCTACATCCTCTTGGATTCTTAGAAAGTTTTGATTCATTGTTTCGTGAGGAAAATGTGTCTGGAATTTTTAGTGGTGACACATTTAAACACACGTGAAATAAGAATGATATTTGTCATATTTCCATTCTTCCGCGTTCAGTTTTAGACAGTTGTGAGCCGAGATAATACTACTAGTACCTACTTTCCCTCTTGCATATTGGTTTGTTCACTTTTATTCTACTTAATTTCTTATCAAAGATATCTATCTATCCTCCTCCACTATTCTACCACAGCGTGATGAAAAAAACAAGGTTGTGAAAAACGAGCTGAGCAATTCCTAATGATGAAAGTCTGATAACATGATCTAATAATTAATGCTGCTGTTACATATTAAATTTTTCCTAAAAACGTCATCTGATATTATGTAGAAAATATCAGATGACGTTATGACCCATATAAAGCTAGCCCACTTATAAGCCTTGCATCGTAGCAGATCCCGTATAGCTCGACTTGATGCAATTATGATCCCTTTCAGTGCTTATAACTGTGCATTGAGTGTTGAACTTAAATATACAGGTGATCTTTCCCAAATTCCACGCTATCATTTCTAAGTACAATCACAAACTTACACCAAGTAATCAGAACCCCCCCATTCAAAACTCGAGAAACCAATTACAAATTTAAATCGTGATTCTGAAGGTATTCTTCCAATTTGCCTGCAAAGATACACTTGGTACGGACCAATAGATCGATGAAAAGGTAAATTATTCCAACTTCGTATCTCCAATCAGACATAAACTTTGAACAGGCAAGTTTTAACAAGCTACCGTTATCTGGAGGTGTAGACTAATAGACTGTATCTACTGTGTAGTTAGGACAGTTTTTACATTAGAATTTCTTAGTAACAACCTAAAGTTAGGTGTAAGTGGGTTCGAACCCAAGGCAGGCGCATTACTTTGTGTAATTTATTTCATTACCGCTGCTCTCAAACACGATGACGGAAAACACCGTGAGGAAACTGGCATGTCCTAGAACCAAAAATTCGAAGACATGTGACATCAAGCTCGTTAAGTCGCTGATCCTGCGCCAGATCTCTTCCCAGTCGTTGTTGTGCGATCGGACAGTGAGAGTTAGGGAAGAGAGTGTACAACTGTGTCGCGCTCACACTTGTTCACTTCGCCAGCCATCTGCTATCAGCCATCTGCTGCTGATGGCTAGTCTCCACTGACATTGGCCGCTATGGCCTACATTCCGTTAGGAAGACTAATACTTCATTATTATTACAGTAAAATACCAAACGCTGTCTACGGATATCTGCTAGCAGTAGGTAAATAGGCCTCGTAGATGCGTTTTTATCCCACATTTTACCAGCGTTAGCAGTAACGTCATTGTACCTGATCGGATGTATTAAGCAAATCATGATTGTAATTCTGGAATTTTAGTACCTCCGAAGTTACTCTCCTAAATACCTAGTATTTATTATTATTTTTTTCAGCATAAAACTAAACAAGTCTAAAATTAGACTTGTTTATTAAGTTTAGGCTTTGTATCTGATCAGATAGGTGGTATATTAAGCCAAATTTACATGTTATTCTGGAATTTCAGTATCTCCGAAGTTAGTTTTTAAAATACTAGGACACCATAAAACTAAGCAAGTCTAATTTTAACCTTGTTATTTACACAGCAACATAATAATACTAACAAAATTAAAGTGTTCTAACCATTCGGACAGGAGGCACGCCCATATAATTTATCGGTAGCTTGTAATTAAAATATCGCGAGGCGCGGCGCGGCGGGTATTTAAAATTAAACACCCTGTAAGTAACCGGAGGATGGGACACACGGGAGCTATGGTTGTGTAACAACATTCTCTTGGTTGTACGATATTTACTAGATTATAGTCTAACTAAACTCTAAAGGTATAGGTGAGGAGCTCGTGGCTCAATAATGACAGCCACTCGGATCAAACTTCAGGTTAAGCCGCGCTTGCCTAGGTTGGTCTGAGGATGGGTGACCACTCATTACATACCCAGTTTCCTCCGAGTCTTTGAAATCACGCGACAGCACCTGCGCAGACGTTTCTGCAACTTACAGTAGACCTCTTTAAGGAGCTATATATGCTGATATGGAGGGAAGTGGAAATTACGGTTTTTTCTACTCCTTCGCTTTACTTTTCTGATTAATTTCGTTGCGGGATCCAAGACAGTTAAATTGTTTCTCTGGGACTTCGTCGAGCTTCATTTTCTCGGCGCTTTTCTGGTAGTCGCCGTTGTTGATTCTACCTTTCAGGAGTTACAGTGATTTGGGAATAGTATGGCGGGCTTGTCCCAATAAATAAAAAGACCTTTCGGAAGGACCGTAGCGTTTATGTCCGCGTTTAGAGTAAACGTGATCTTGCTTCTCAAGCAAGGAAGGTAGAACAAAGTACTGTTGTCAACACAAGCTTTCTAGAACAAACAGCCTGTAAGTACAGTCATGTCTGGTACGAGTTTCTCTCGCACACTCACACGCAACTCGCACGATGCGAAAACTTTAGCGTTTTATTAGTTCGCCCTTAACATACTTCGCAGACTTCCTTGATTTATAAGCTCAACATATTTTATATTAAACTTGAAGCAATTTGTTGTATGTTTTATGTGTATCTTTCGTAAAATAAATGGATACCGAATAGGTATAGGGCACATATACTTTTGGACATTTATTGCGTACTGTTTTGTCTCACATGTGCTCGAGTGCGTGTGTGTGTGTGATATTCAGAAATTGTAATGCTGTAAGAATCTAATTATTTTACTATTTTTAAGTATTTCCTTTATTTATCTTTTTGCAAATCAATAACATTTTACAATATTCCTTAAAAAAAAACACTAACAATAATTATAAAAATTGTAGCCCACCGGTATCGGGAACAGGGTCCAAGCTACTGGCGGTCAGGGCTCCAGAGAGAGGAACCTCCTAACAATACGAGCCGTGTCCAACAGTAAAGCTTTCTGAATCAAGCTCTTGATCCAGATCCAAGCTCTTCCTCAGGTATTGATCGAGGCTCTTTGCAATTAAGGCATGGGCTGATACAACTATCGGCACAATGATCGCTGAGTCCACACATAATTATGTGAACAACCAACTCGTATATATATTTATTTCTTATTTACTTACATGTTTCTTATGGCGAGTAAAGCCTTTGATAGCGTTAGCGATGCAAGCATATTAAATACAATTTGGAGACTTACCTGGAACAAAAATAAACAAATCATTAATACAACACATTCAGAAAAAAAAAAAAGTACTGGAATGTCTTCACCCTTTTATCCAACTACAATGAGGAAGGGAGTGTCGGAATGATCTTTAATGAGATATTAAATATAGTTTCGACTCGTAATGTGAATGCGGTGCTCTTAACCATATCATAGACAATAGGCGAGACGACAAAAATAATCTAATTAGTCCGTCAGTTAGATTATCAAAAAATATTTGACCCGTGTTTTTTCCTTTTGTTACGTAAACCAAAATTGACGAAGATATGACGCTTTTAAAATTCTCAATACGTCACGCCTTGGTATAATTTTTAGCTAGTGCTGACGTCACGAGCCCCCACTCCCGAGTTTTGATGCGTTTTATCTTTGCCAATATTCATTGATTTACAAAAACAAAAAAATACGTGTCCATTAATTTCCAATACTCTAACTGACGGACTAAATAGATTTGCAATTTTTTGATACTGTCGTCATGCCTATTGCTCGAGTGTCTAAAGCACACCTGCCACTTTAGAGGACATGAAAAACGTCATCGACGCTTATTAACGTGGCCACCTAATGGGCTCAAGAAGGTGGGTGAAAGAAGGACATGTACTGACCTCTTCGGTGAGGTTCTTCAGAAAGGTCAAGCGTGTACTCGCAACCGGTGTGCGTGTATGACCAAGTATGAACGTGGACGGGGGGAAAGGGGTATGTGTGTAAAAATCGTAGTAGGTGGCATTCTATAGTTTCTGCTTACCCCCACAAAAGAAGAAGCTAACCACAATGCTTCCCGCGTTTCTGTTCGTCAGTGTTGTCAACGGAATGGTTACGTTGGGGTGTAGATGTAATTATTATTTTCTTCGTATCTAGTATACTCCACATATTTTTCTTTAAGTATATTTGTTTATTCGTTTATACCTTTTTTTTTTTAAATCTTATCCGTATCTGACCGTGGCATCACTTTGGGCCCTATAATAATTTAGTTTTTTTTTGTGTTACTTTTTATTAGTTGTACTAAAAATGTTACCATTTTATTTTTGTGTTTTGTCCTTTGCAGGCCAATAAATGCTTTTTCTTTCTTTGTTTCTTTATTTCCAAAAAGAGGGTACTTGAACATTTTAACTACACGGTAAAATCTCGAACTACCGCCCATCTCGTCTATATCGACGGGCGTATAATTCATACTTACATGTGCCGAGTTAATGGGTCTCCGTAATAGCTTGTAAACGATAAATCTTTATTATGCCACTATTTATACCCACTATCGAGTGTTACGATCTAATTGGATGTGTGCTTTCGAATTAGAGCTTACAAGTCATCAAAATTTTCTCAATAACTTGGTCTGCTGACATCAAAGATGACGAGCAGAGATGAAATAAGAAGAGACTTAATGCAATTCTAGCTAGAACATCACCTGCCTAGCCTTTTCCCAACTATGTTGGGGCTGGCTTCCAGTCTAACCCGATGCAGCTGAATGCCAGTGTTTTACATGGAGCGACTGCCTATCTGACCTCCACAATCCAGTTAGTACCGGATATTACGATACACTTAAAGGGACCAACGGCTTAACGTGGTTTTCGAGGCACGGAGAAACCTCTGAATGTAATATGTAATGGGTGGTCACCCATCCACAGACCCACCTAGGCAGAGAGCGAGAGAGCTCTTATATTTTCTTTTCTGTCCTTAAAAATTGCACTCTTCAACTTTTCAAGCACCTTCATACATTTCATACTTCGGCCCTCCTAAACTGCTTTTCTTTTCCTTGAATGCTATTAAAATGTATCTGTAAATAGGATCCAAGAACACCTCATTATTAAAAAGGTAGACGTATCGTCAGGTGAGTGTCTGGTGCCCCCCCCCCCCCACCCATACTTGCCTACGGGCATGTGATAACGATGAACGTTGTTAGGAATTCCTACTTACGAATGTGCGGGGCTATAGGAATAGCGATGGCGGATCGAAAGGAAAATTAAATGTTAAATGTGGCTTGGATTTTTCGATATTATTTTTGTTCTCTCTAAACTGTAATGTAGTAAATGTAGATATAAACCTTCCCCTTGAATCACTCTATCTATTGCTGAAAACTGCATTAAAATCCGTTGCGTGGTTTAAAAAAAAAGATGTAAGTTCTAAAGGAATGTTGAATGTTAATAAGGAATTAAATGGATAAAAATAATATTTAGCGGAAGGTCTAGAATATTTTTTTAAAGCCTCATATCGAATCCGTGCAGTGAGGAAGCTATTAGAATGTAAATGTTTATAACAATCCGTGCGCTTTTTTATGGTTCAGTTAATGAAGATGATATAGAAGAAGACTACCTACGCTGACCACAAACAAAGACAGAAGGAAGATGGTAAAGCAAGCTTTTTGAAAGTCCCAGGTCAAAGTATCTGTAAAAACTGGATACAAAATCGCCAATCTCGTGGTCACCAATCAAAAATCCTGTGTATAGGGACGAGACGTCTCGCTAATGGTAATGATACTCCATAGTAGCGTTCCTGGCGTTATTAAACACAAAGTTGGGCTGCACACTACATCATTATATTATTATACGAGTTTCTGCTGCGATTTATGTGTTAACTCTAAAGATAATGCTGCTATAACATACGCTATTATCTTTATTATTGCTTTGATGGATGGATTATGAGCACAGGTATGGATATAGTTAGATCACAAGCAAGAGCAAGAAGTGCAAGAGCACCTACTTCGCGTGCCCGGCTTAGGCCCGGTTTCCATAAAAGTGGAGACGAGCCGAGAGGAGAAGTGCAAGCTTCAACCAATCACAGGATAGACGAGAGACCTGCAACTACATATGATTGGTGGGTTTCCGCATTATGCATGACGTAGCGACTGTCGCAGTACGCTAATTTGTTGTTTCATGTTTATTTGTGTAGCATCAGTTTGTAGGTCAGATGACAGGCATAATCGGTAACTTAAAGGTTACGCAGACAAAAAAACACTGACTGCCCACTACAGAAGACAATTGATTTCAACGTAAACACTATGTTGACAAAATAGTTTTTAATTTGTTAAAGAAACAACATTGTGTACACCCTCCTACCTGCTAGCTTGTAGTTGAAGTTTCCTAAATTGTACTCATCCAATTCGTTTAAGTAAACTGGACTTTACAACAAAAGCACTATTTTGTAGAGGACAACAAAATAGAAGAATAATGTTTTCTCTAACCCTAGGCGTCATCTGAAAGCAATGCATCGAATTTTTGAATGTCGACGCTGAACGGAGCATAGAAAATCTCTAAATTTGAGCTTTTTCTTAAGGGTTTTACGATCGTGTTTTTTTTTTTGTAATCTTGATTAGAAAAAATCACGATTAATCACGATGGGGTGATGGGATTGAGTGACAATCACGTGAGGAGGGCCTTTAAGACCTTACTTAATTAAAGGATGACCCCTTTTCTTCTTTTTTTCAGTTGGGAAATCCTCAAATGCATTCTCCCGCTCTGGGCGGAGCAGGAGGGAGTGTCAGACTTTTACTGACTAAAACCCATCCATGTTCCTTCATCGCCCTTTGTGTTCCGGGGTCACGGTATCTCTTTCGAACAGTCCCGCAACCCATCGGTCCTTGCGGACCCCTTCCGTTTTGCTGACTCTCCTTGAGGCGCGCGTGGAACACGAACACGCCGTCGACACGGCCTGTCGTCATGAGACGGACGGACGGCGAGCTGGCCCATAGCCCGCCGTCCACAGGCCCGAAAGGATGACCCCTAAGTCATACACATGCATTCCATTTAAGTGTCGTCTTATATTAGGGAAGAACAAGATCACTGTCCAAACAAACACAACAATGTAAACGCTAAACCAACTAAGTCCCAGTGGACTTGTGGAGTATTTGTCATCAGTACAAATAAAACCAAGTGGCTGGTTACTTTGTCCATATTTACGTTAACGTCGCTACAATGTTATTAGTCGAAAAGTCTTAGTTATTTGCAGCGTTGTCGCTAACTAATTACTTTCTTACTATTTCCTTGATAATGGTTTTGTTGTGGTCCAAGTTATAAGGTTACAGCGTACATTTATACTAGGCTTATTTCAATTAGCTGAAATTAGCAAAATATATAGTGAGGAAATCGGCATATCTTAGAACCAAAAATTTGAAGACACATCTACGATCCTGCACTGGGTTTGCATGGTAGACTTCGGCCCACTCTCATAGGCAGGCCTTTAACCCAGCAGTGGGAACGTTACAGGCAAATTACGATAAAATAAATTAGCTAACAAGACTTCACAAACGTGATGGATTTCAATATCTGATTAAAATGAAACAGATATATATTTTCCAATGTTGCAATTTCATGCTATTAACGGAGTCAACGGTCAGAGGAGCTTGTGGTTAAATAATAACAGCCGTTCGGGTCGCGCTTGCTTAGGTTGGTCCGTGGATGAGTGACCACCCATTTCATACCGAGTTTCCTCCGTGCCTCGGAAAGCACGTTTACCGTTGGTCCCGGCTGTCGTTTGTAGATCTTTGACAAACGTTCGTTACAGGTAGTCAGTGGCCTGAAAGTTTGACAACCGGTCTTCAAGTTGTCTCGTTTCAAGTGGTATCGTATTATTCAGTACTTACTGGGTTGTGGAGGTCAGAAACTCGTAGGCAGTCGCTCCATGTAGAATACTGGTATTCAGCTGCATCCGGTTAGACTGGAAAGCCGACCCCAACATAGTTGGGAAAAAGGCTAGGCAGATGATGAACGGGGTCAACGGTCGATTTTATACCAGCTAGTTATTAGACATTGTATAAATTTTCTCGCACTCTACAAGCATCTTATCACGTAAGTGACGGTATGTGGGTGTACCAATTGTACACCCATATGCCACTTCGTTTGCTTTCAGGTGTAGAACCCTTTGAACAATATTTTGTGAACAACTTAAGGGATTTTACGTATATGAGGTCTATCTATTCATACACGAAATCTCTTAAGGGGTCATTGTACTCATCGTTATGAACAACTTTTACTATGGGACCAATACCCTGAACCGCTGTTTTATAGAGATTTTGTGTATGAACAGATAGACCTTAAGGCTCATTATAAAACATATGTAAACGGGTATTTTCGCGAATTAGACCTTTAATATAAGCCCGACGTTTCGACCGGATTGCACCAGCCGTGGTCGCGGGAAGACTGAAGTATTGGAGGAACCGCCACAGCAAAGCGAAGGTGTTAATTCAACTACGTAATTAATTTGTACAGACCAAACCACACCAGATCTTAAGGCTACTTTTGAGTGATCTATGTTCGTCTAGACTTTCAGCGAATTAAATTTATGAAAAAAACGTCTTCGTACAAAAACACTAATGAAATGAAACGAAAAATCTCGTTGTTCACGAAAAACAATATAAATGCAATAAAAGTAAATTTTACCATGACAAAATAAAAGTTTCAATGAAATACATTTACACGACCATTCTGAAACAGATTAATTAAACCTGAATGATACTGAACAGAAACAAATTTCAACAAATCCAAATTTATAAAACCGCAGAACCATTCAGTTCATTACCAAAAACACTAGTAATTTGTTTTAAAAAGGTAATTTTATCAAATAATTCGTACTGGACGGTAAATTGTGGAACTAATGGCGCCACTAGTGAATATTGAAATACATTCTCATTGGTTAATTGTTTTACATTATTTCTAATGTCAAATAAATTCGGTTTTCGTCCGTATGCAGAATAATAGATGAAATGTAAATGTAAATTACTAGGCCGCATGATGATTTGAATGTGCAGGTACAATTTACAATGTATACTCCACGGCGTTAATTCAAAATGTACTGAGAATTTGATGGACTAGCTAATGCCTGCGGCTTCACACATATAGAGAGAATAATAATCCAGGATATAAAGTATCTGTGTGCCAAGTTTCATCCAAATCCGTTCAGAAGTTTTTGCGTGAAAGAGCAATTACCAATATTCCTACATGGATCCATCCATCCTTACAAACTTTTGAGAGGAGTAAGAAAAAATATATGCGCGGTAATAAGCGTTTAGGTAACACACCACTTTCGAGCGATGAATTCTTAGAAGCTTATTATGATGCAACACAATTTTTTTGCTGACCATGATCCTATCCTTCCCATCGCAATCACTACAAAGGATAGATCAATGTTCCAAGCCCTCCATAATGCCCGGCAAGCCGCACGGCAAAGCTTAGGCTAGCCCCATGGACAGGCGGCCACAGGGTTTGGTGTAGCCGGTTGTAGCAATCAATTTGAGAGGCCCGTGGTGAATTACTAACGGGTACAATGGTGTCGATTCTGTAGTGCACAAATTAAACTTAATTTAGGCTATTGCTATCTTTTTCTCTCTAATAAAACTAGAAACAGACGGACGTAATTTAGAGCTGTCAAATTTAGTTGGAACTAATATTTCCATACAAAATGAAGGGTGCACGTAAAAACATGTTGACTAAAAACACGGTGAAGCGCAAGACATAAACTAGTTTGACACCTCTAACTTATCTATGGCCGTCCTTTTCTCGCACTGCCTTTTAGTAAAAGACAGCAATAGCCTAAATTAAGTTTAGTTTGTGCACAACAGAATCGACACCAATGTCTGTCAAACCGCTGTATTATTCGTTGTGGGCGTTTTCCAGTAACGCGCCCGCTTCCACTTGTAACTTGCACCTTCTCGTTACAAGAAGCCACAGCGATTTCTCGTTCGCTAATATCAGCAGGTTTAATGAAACGCATTTCTTTGTTGTCACGTTGCCGCGATATTTTTCTTCTTACACAATTTACAGTTCAGATAAACAAATTAGGTAGCAGGATTAATGTTTTTAGAAGGGTTCGCAGTGGTAATCAAGGAGACGGAGTGCTGTAATTGCTTTATTGGAAGGCTTTGGGTGTTGTTTGGTGTATTTTAGAGTTTGTAGAGGAATTTGTGTATTTGTAATCTATTTATAGTTTTACTTTTAACTACGATGAAAGAAAGATGTCTGAAGATTTATGTAACATAACATCACGCCTATAATCCTCGCAGCGTTAGGCAGAGGTGTACCTAATAGTACACCCACATTTAGACAGTTATGTTTAAATTCCAAAAAGTAATTGTGGGCGAGCCTATTGCCATCAACCGGGCACAAATCCAGACTCCGTGTCTGCTACTAAAAAACTACTGATGGAAAAACCGAACAACACTTTGCCCGACCCGGGAATCCAACCCAGGATCACCAAGAACCAATTTCATCTCTATTCTACTGAGAATAGACAAAGCTCTTTCTATACAACTCGACATGTCTTCTGCCCGAGCATGGGGCCTCCCGTAGACTCGAGTTTATACGAAGACATAATAGATCAACATTTTCATGAACAATAACAGGGACTTCTTCATTTATAAAAAGTCCCAAATACCTCTATTTCAAATAAAGGTATTCTGAACTACTTTATATAATAATCCACGTTTTAATACCTGGACAGTTTAATCACACACCCCAATTACAAAGGGTGTTCACGTTTAGGAGCAATTAACTATCTGAATAAACGTGGCTTAACCGTGAGTTATGCGCAAATTGTGAACACGGTGTATTTAATAACGTAATGCAGTTTATTAATCTTTTGGGTGCGATCATTTTAATAGGATTATTGGTTGGTTGATTTATCAGTGACTAAAGCGTTTCTAGTTACTGTGGAAACTGTAAGGTACCACCGAGTTCGCAGAGGGTCGACCAATTTTCAATCTTATTACTTTAGGCATAAGGCTGAAAGTGGCAGATCATCTGTGAACTCGGAAGTACAAAGTGAATAGAATGATTATTGCTATATTTATGTTAATTACCACGAAAATTATGCGTAAAATTGACTTTTAAGATTTATTAAGTACACTTGTGTACGATTCAACTCGAAACCATGAAGAAAAAAAACAATCGAGTTCCTTACCGGTTCTTCTCCATAGAAAACGACCAACCCGCACCGGACACCTCTTTTCGACGTTTTATACATGCCCATATACAGGCCTATGTGAAATAAAATATTTTGAATTTGATACAGTTTTACGTGAAACTCCATGCATATGTCGGCGGCATATTGTAAAACCCGTCATTTTGTAATCTGCCTAGTCAGATTATAAACTGTCGAAGTAAAACCGTCAAATTGTCAAATGCATGTGACGGGGCTCACCTCGCGCGCTGTGGAGGGGGCGGGGTCCCCCTTGCTCCTGGTACTACTCCCATAAAAAGATAATGCACAATTCCTGAGCAAAACCGATTAATGTAACCTAACCTCAACATGGGCGTGCGCAACGAAGAGGCAATTAGACAAAGCCTACCCTACCAACTGGGAGAATTATTATAACTAATGAACTATGTAATAAAATAACACTTTGTACAAAATATTAAAAATCCTGTTCGAATACTTATAGCAATTTTTCGCGCCCGTGTTACGTAACTAACACTGTACTGGAAGTTGCTACGAAGCTCGACGCTCACCCGTTGGACGCATCTTACAGGCAAGCAATCCACTCGCCTAAATCCCATTGATAAATTTACGCACACAGCGGCACATTGGTGCATATTTTCGTGTGTATGAACCGCACACACGTATAGATTGCAGCCATTTTTGGGCGGTAACTCCTGCGAGTGTAGCTGGGCTATGATTGGCTGCTACAACACAAGGCCAGGATTCAAGGTGGATGTTCTTTAGCCCGCGAAATTCAAATTTCCTTACGTTTTTTGCAATTTGCAGGCCAGTGCTATGTTGTATGTTGATTAAAATATGACTACATACGTCTTACAGCCGCAAATCATATAAATCATCAACATACAACCTAGCACTGGCCTGCAAATTGCAAAAAACGTGAGGAAATTTGAATATCGCGGGCTACCGTGCAGCAATGCACTAAGCAGGGTTGGTTCCGGTTCCTTTCCAAATTAAATATAAATTAGTGTAATTTCGTATTATCCTGCAAAATTTTGTTGATCACTGTTGTGAAGCAACTCGATATGAAAATGATGCAATTTTATTTGGTCTTTTTTTTCCATCGACAAATTAGAAATTATATTTTTCTGAAGGAAGCCATTATTGTTTCATTGTGACAAGCAATTTATATCGCGATCTTGAACGTTTTAATTTTAACATATTAAGTTATTTACACATTTGTTTTGAAACAAAAAACGTACATTTAACAGTAACAGCAGTGTAAATATTAATTTTGTTGTGTATTCATTGTTTATTCACCTAACAATGGTGTTTACTTGTGAGGTTTGTGCTGATAATGTGTATTTGTTAGAAGTTAAAGGCATTAAGTTTTCTCTATTATCGTATAATGACAAGCTTCAAGTTGTGTCTAAAGGTAGATGTGTACCCGAATTACGAGAATTAATCTAAAAATAATATATGGTAATTAACTGACGTGTTCTGTAACTATCACCCACTCACTTGGATAAGATATTAGAGGTAGCCGAATCTTTCTTCTGTTTGCATCGTTAGAAAATCGTGAGTAAAACCTTGAATAATGTGGTGAGTTCTTTGTTTGTTCTTGTATTTATAACTTTTGTTTTTATAGGCTTATTTTCAAATATTATAAATCAATAAATGTGACTACTTTGAGGGCCATCATAATTATGTAGAGCGACGGACGTTGTGGAGTTGCGCTTTTTTTTTTTGCTATCATTATTTCGTGGCCTACCCAGCCTGGTGGACGACTGCACGCCGCAGAACCTCAAAACAATTTTTATTTGCTAAAAAGCGTAGCCGACGGGGCCACGCTACGCGGGGCTCCTATCTGTCTGCAGGGTTCAAAGGAACCTAACTAACCTAACGTGGGGGTGCCCCAAGTCCCGATTATGGGGGCAGAGATACTTTGATCGCATTTGACAATTTGACGGTTTCACTTCGACAGTTTACAATCTGACTAAGCAGATTACAAAAAGACGGGTTTTACAATATGACGCCGCCACATATACCACAACAATTCGTGTTACAGTTATCCTGTCAACTGTTGCTATTTCGTCGTATTTGAAGTAATTCATTAGTCAACATATACCACAACAATTCGTGTTACAGTTATCCTGTCAACTGTTGCTATTTCGTCGTATTTGAAGTAATTCATTAGTCAAGTTTTTGCCCACGTCCTCGTCGGAAATTTATTCCACGAGAACGTAAGTACCACAAAAAAAATGCCCTATGTCCCCACTGGGAATATGATGGTCTACCTAAACTTCCAAAGGAGAATAGGCAAATCTAAACCAACGACCAAAAGCTTATTCAAGGTAAGTTTAAAACGGTTTTATGATCGTAGGTTCTATTGTGGTATACTTTGTTTTGAAAGGACACAACCAATATCATAAAAAATCTGCGTCAGTCTGTAGAAATGGTGATATTTATAATACAACTCAGTCACTGTCTCAATTAAAATAAAGTAAAAAAAATATAGCTGAGTTGGCGTAAAAAAGACAAAATAATAGAGAAGCGTAAAAAAAAAACGAAGACGATATAAAACAAATATAATGTAAAATGGTCACATAAAAAGAGTACATACAGAAAAATGTCAGGAAAAAATAAA
Source organism: Xestia sexstrigata (assembly GCA_941918905.2). Lineage (NCBI taxonomy): Eukaryota > Metazoa > Arthropoda > Insecta > Lepidoptera > Noctuidae > Xestia > Xestia sexstrigata. Next base: position 2,716,497 of record OW799226.2, read on the forward strand.
ACTGCATAAAAACTTTAAACAGCCGACGCGGTCTTTAATAGAAACGTTCATACTTTATTTTATGACATCCGATTGTATTATGTTTAACAACACTTTATTAAAAAAGTGCCTGAATTTTTTACGACTTTTTTTGTGTGAACCTACTAAATGAGATTGTTTTTTTCGTCGATGTATAAGTACCAAAGTGCGCACTTGTGAAAAATATTTTTATGAAAGTATTAAATGTTTAAATTGACTTCACGCTGAAAGTTAAATGGTAGAGCTGACACTGATTTTATTTATGGTTTTATAGTATACGCCATTAGGAAAAACAAAAAAAGAAACAACCTGTGTACAATACACAAGTTACATATATTTTTGACTCATTCACACACAGATCATCACTTGTGACAATAAAGATATTTACAAATCACAGTTAAAAACGGTAGTTCGTATAAGTACTCCCCTGAATATTATTTTATAACAACAGGCTAATATCCTACAAGCCATATCACATAACTATATAGGAGATTAACCTCCTAATCCAACATTAGCCGACTAATTTCCTAATTATCATCAAAAACATATTCCTTACCATATCGATTCTACTTAAGTACTTACTAACGAGAATTAGTGAAGCGGCAATGTGCTGCCTATAAAATTTTACGTTTACTGCTTACGGAGTTCCGACAGCGACAGTACTCCATATCATTAATAGTATCCTAGTACTATTGCATGTTGGGAAGTAATTATTTAATTAACTATGCGTATGACGTCGCATGACGTGTTAATAATAAATAGGGCAGGAGGATGACTTGGCTTTTACTGAATAAAATGTTTTTTTTTTTGTCATGCCGTTTAGGTTAAGTGTAAAATGTTTTATTTCCTGAAGTTGAATAAAAAACGTATTCCTCCGTGTAATGTAAGTGTTTAGGTATATTTTGTTCAATTCTGCGACTGGTCGTTAACCCCCGTAATCAGCTGTAAATGTCAATTTATTTTCTTTAAAAGACCCCGCACAAAATAATGAACGAAGCCGTCAACCAAGCATTGTGTACAGACTGCTGCATTAATTAGGTATCTGTCATGCATTAAGACACTCAATAAAAGAGGTAACGAAATAATGCAGCTGTCCGTACACCAAACGTCCGTACGAAAACGACCTTTTTTTGGGGTGAAAAGTCACGTTTGACGGTAAGACTCATTGTAACGCACTCAAAACATTGTGCTGATGGCTGTATTGAATAGTACTGATGGCTGTATTGAATAGTACGGGAGTCGGTGTGAGGTGTTTAAAGTTAAAATCTTACATTAAAACATGTTTTTTGTTTTTTTTTTTCAATTTGCTACTTTGACCCCCAATATCTCCGTAACTAGAAAGTTACGGAGATATTGGGTCTAGAACAAAAAAAAAAAGCCAATGATAGGGAGAACAAGTGCCTTTTGGCTTCGCTATGGGTCTTGTTACACCCTCTATAGAAAGATGAGTAGGTATTGTTTGAAAAATACTGTTAAAAAAAACAATATATTATCCAAATTGTCCGACGTAAGCGATACAGGGGTAGTTTATCGCACCCCAGGAATGAATAAATAGGCAATAATGTATCAGCATCAGCAAAATAAAAAAAATATGTAAGAGTGTGTGTGTGTTGTGTATGTGTGTGTGTTGTGTATGTGTGTGGATATGTGTGTGTGTACCTGTGTGTGTGTAATATATGTAAATTTGTTAATAGTATGTATTTTTATGTTAAGGTATTTATCTATGGGCCTTTGTTGCCTGAAATAAATGTTTTATTATTATTCCTTTATTCATTATATTACATATTTTTAACATTTTTAAATATTTTATATATACAAAACACTATAAAAAAACATTTTAAAATATAAAAAATAGTAGCCCACCAGCGCTGGGAACAGGGTCCGAGCTGCCGGTGGTCAGGGCTCTTGAGAGAGGAACCTCCTACACTGTTAAAAATTTTCAGGGAATTTTACATAATTTTAGGGCAACTTTCGTTGCCCTAACGTTTCTGTTTTTTTACATAATTATGTAATTTTACAAGGCGTATGTAATTTTACATATCCACCTGGTTTCATTATTATGTAATTTTACATATATGTAATTTTACATAATCAAACAAATTGACGATTATGTAAAATTACATTTATGTAATTTTACATTAGATTAGATTATGTAAAATTACATTTATGTAATTTTACATAATTATACAACCAGAATAAATATGTAAAATCACACTTATGTAATTTTACATAATCTGTAAAATTTCGTGTATGTAATTTTACATATCCGTAAAATTTCACTTGTGTATTTTTACATTTTTTCGGTAATGTTACAGAGTAATTATGTGTTTCATTACAAATTTCGTATGTAAAAATACATAAAGTTTGTGTATTATTAATGATATTTTATGTATATTTACATTTTATTCAATAATATTAACGAATTATTTTGTATTTTGTTACAGATTTCGTCTGTAAAATTACACAAACTTTATGTATTATTCACGTTTTTTTAAGTATTTTTACTTTTTATTCTGTATTATTACACAATTATTATGTATTTTGTTACAGATTTCGTCTGTAAAATTACACAAACTTTATGTATTATTCACGTTTTTTTAAGTATTTTTACTTTTTATTCGGTATTATTACACAATTATTATGTATTTTGTTACAGATTTCGTCTGTAAAATTACACAAACTATATGTATTAATAATGTTTTTTTAAGTATTTTTAATTTTTATTCGGTAATATTACACAATTATTGTGTGTTTTGTTACAGATTTCTTATGTAAAAATACATTAAGTTTGTGTATTATTAATTATATTTTATGTATATTTACATTGTATTCTGTAATATTACAGAATTATTATGTGTTTTATTACAGATTTCGTATGTGAATTTATTACAAAATGTATGTATTTTTAATGTTTTTTTAAGTATTTTTCCTTTTTATTCGGTAATATTACTGATAAAATTTACGTGTATTTACATAAGAAAACTGTGATTTTAAATATGGGCACGGTAAAATTACTTGTTGTTTGTGTATTATTTACCTGTAAAATTAGGTAATATTACATGTTATTAGGGGATATTTTTCTGTATGATTCAATACAAATTCTGTACATTTACATGCTGTCGGTAATTCTCCGGATTTAGTTATTAGCCATAGCCAGCCGTTAGTTTTTCTTATGTATTTTAATTAATGCAGCCGTATATATCAAGACAAAAAAAACATTTGGGAATAAGTCAATCAGGATAATAAGTTAATAACCGATCTAACGTATATACACTGGCTGCATCTATATTAGTAACAGTCCGCCCAATATTATACTCCTGTAATATTAGGCGCACAGTTATATTATTCAGACGTGACGAGAGATTATACCCAGATCGGTTAGACTGATGATTCCCTATGATTTTCACACAAGTATTTTGATGACGACGACTGCATTTATTAAAATACATTAAAAAAAAAACAACTTGCCAATAGCAAAATCGATTATCGATAGCATGTTAATGTACAAAATTTGTATTGAATTCTATAGAAAATATCGCCTAATAACATGTAAAATGAACTAATTTTATTAGTCATAATACAGAAACAACGAGCAATTTACAGTTTGGAGGTTATCTAATAAAAAAACAAAATTACAAAAATAATACCATTTATTGATTTTCGTACAGGTAAAGGATATCCATAGATAAATAAGTAAATGCTTAGCTTATACCTTCTTTTGAAGTGACTTCTTATACTTATAATCACAAGGATTTACTTTAATTTTATTCATACGGCCCCGTGTCTATAAACTGTCGCGTTCTATTAAAAGAATAAGCCTGGTGTAGCTAGTTTCACTATACCATTAATTTCGTACGGCAATTAGACCTCTGCTTAACACAATATAATATAATTAAAATATCGCTGGACATAACACACAGCGCTATCTAGTGCCACACTAAGCAATTATATATACACGCAATGAAAAAAACTCCTACAGACGGTGCCAATGGGTTAAGCAGAGGTCTAGATAAGTTTTACAAATCTGATGTGTGAGCTGTGTCACCTGCGGGCAACACGAGCCCTGCAGAATAATGTAACCGTCTTGGTTATTACAGTAACATATAAAACGATATAATTAAAAGCTAACAGCAATCCAATACATATACAATTATATACGTAACGAGACCTATGCACAGTAAATAATAGTACATTACGATACAAGTGTACTGTAATAGTTATTAATAACATTTTCGCAAATACATCCATCCATACAATAAATGAGGACATCATTATTCTAAGGGTTTCTTTTAGGAATATGCAGGACAAAACTGTTGTTTTGGCTTCATCAAGTACATACATGTGTGCCAAAGGGCGATTCTGCACATCATTTCCGTTTTTTTGACGTAGATATGCCTTACAGTATATTTGTATATTTATAATTAAGATTCATATGTTTATAATTATGAGTCTTTTAAGTAGCACGTAAATTATATAGTGCCTAATAAAGTATTATTGATGGGTATTCCGAAACCGCTCACAGCCTGCACTACTCGACAAGAAAATAAATTAGGAAAAAAATGGTTTTAGAGTGTACAGTTGTGTGTACTATATCAACTATGAAGTAATTTTTCAAAAAATATATATAGGTATCCCTATAACGGAAACCTATTTCCTATGTGTGTTATCTTTATTACGCGTGTTTTTTTAACAATAGAAATGGCGATGAGCTAGCTGGTCACATGATGAAAGACGCAAAAGGGAAGTGAATCATGAAAGCAACAGATGGGTTATTCCCATCTGTTACCAGTTATCTCCAAGTAACTGGGAATTTTTATTTCCCAGTAGTTACCACTGGTAAAAGATGCGAACTTTTTTTCGCAGCAGTTACCACCAAAATTTTGTTAAGAGTTCAATAGTGATAAAACAGCTTAATTAGTATAGTATAAATATAGTGTGCATTAATAATGTAGTTTAAAAAGTTAATAACTATAGTGTTTCAGTAAAACTGCTTTAAAACTAATCAAAAACATATAACGTTTATCAGTAACTACTCAGAGTCATGCATTTTCTTAGTCGTTTTACATTAAATGTATTTTAATAATTGTATTTTTAATTATTTAAGTATACGAGCAAACAAACAAATCATATGTTTTTGATCAGTATTAAAGCAGTTTACTGGAACACTAATTGCCATATGTGTAGTTTCCAAGCAATAACTCCCACTTTGTCGCTTGCCATAAGGACGCTTTGACAGGTTATTCGTATTTATATATTTTTTTAATTTATACGTAGTGGTTTATTTATTTATTAAAACTTTATGCACAGGTAAAAAACCTGTACAAAGGCGGACTTAATGCCTTGTATGTGTAATATTGTGTAATAATGTCTTTGGTAATACCTAAGTCTGTGAGTGATCCGCGCTGTGCTGTATGGAAATGCTTACCGAGAGCGAAGACCGAATACAGCTATTAGAACTAATAGAATGAACTAGTTCACTGTCCGAAATGAACTAGTACGGAGCGATCTTAAAAATGACCGAGCTGGCACAAAACTAATTCCAAGTTAAGAGGTACTAAAGATATCCATGAACATATCGATACTTTTCTTTTTTTATTTGGAATAAATGAGGAAGTATGATGAGTCTTCAATCTTCCTAATTGAAAACGTGTTTTTCAATAGCTTCTTTAGAATCTGGATAAGTTTCAAGTGCTTATAGACATTTAATTTTAATATTTTTCAAAGAATTTTCATGGACATCTGAATAACCTTCCACCACACTGCGAATAGCATCTTGAGAAAGAAGATTTCGTGTCTCTAACTTCAGTAAAAGTAACAGCAATGGTTTTAAAAATAACAACTCAGTATCGTTATTAAGATCCGTCTTGACTTCTAACTCGTCAGACATATTACAATCTTGAATATCGCTAGTAGTAGGCTGAACGTGATCTAGGCTGTTCGGGTTTAAAAATTCTTGATCTGTCAAATTCGAAACAGAATTAAAATGATTGCGATACACATGACTTTTTAATGATGGTATACTAGTAAAAGTAGACGAACCACATAAAGTTGTTTCAGATGCAAGATTATATGGACAAGTTACCGCTTTTCCAGATTGAATATCACGAGTTCTTGAATGGTATTCAACATTTTTTAACAATATTCTCTGATTACATTCTGTACACTTAGAATAGGTTGAATTAATGTCAACTTGTGGACTATCAGTACTAGTACCAGGCTGATGCAATCTAAAATTGTGATTTCTAAAAGACTCATAATTATTGAAAATACTCTTACACAAAGGATCAACACACGGAAATTTAACATTTTTACAGAACCTGTGACTTTTTTGATGGTTATTGTACGAAATCAGTGAGGAGAAATTCTCGCCACAATAACCGCATGTAAATGACATAATATCTTTTATATAATGTTAAGTTTACTCATTAATGACAATACTTTATTCAGCGTGCGTCCTTTACGGACTTTACTTCCTTCTTTAGGATTTATCTTAAAAACATACCTTTGTATAAATTCTAATGTGTTTTGACACTCCACTGGATATTCCATATTCAAGTTGAAGTAAGCCGCCATCAATAGTTGTAACGACGTAGACAGACTCGCAGTTTCGCTGACAATCGTTTTTTCTACCAGCAAGTAATATATATTTTCATTATCTGTGGGCAAAAAACAAAATAGTTAAAAATTAATTTGGTTAAAGGCAATTTAGGCTCCCAAATTGTATAATAACGTACTTACTTTAAAAACCGGGATCTCAAAAACTGATCATTAGACTAGATAAATAAAATAATAAAATATTACCGGTAATGGTTATACATGCATGTCAGTCTTAATTTAAATGTATCGTATTATGTTAAGTGGATTATTAGTGAATAAGGGTACAAGTCTCAGGCAGCGCAGTTTAAAAAGGGTGTAAGTTCCAGTAACACTTATGCCCTTTTACAACTAAGCTGCGCGAGACTTGTACCCTGTTTCACTAGGGCCACAAGTTTATTCAATACATTTACGTTTCAACACTGTATGTTACATATAAATAATATTATGATTAATTATAAATTATACGAAATTTACAGTGTTATGCTTCGCAGGTAAGGCATTTTATCATTGTAATAAAAATTAAGTCTCACCTAAAAATACAATGTTAGGCAGCTACTTTGGACAGCTCTGTTGCAACCTGAACCCTACTTAATGGTTCCTGAAAAAATTAATAAGATTAGTAAATTGTATTAGTATTTAGCATGGAACCACATCTGGAAGAAAATTATGAATGAAAAAAATAAAATATATATATAATTATGTATTTATAGATACCTCATGTGTTTGGAATATGTGTTTTATATCTTCATTGAAATAAGTTGCAACCATCTGTAGGTTGTGATTTAAGTTATTGTCATTAACAGTGTACTTCATTTTTTTCTTCGCGATCATAGCTTTCAATCGCTCGTTCAATGCCGTCGTTTTGTTTTGAAAGGCGTCCATGCACTGGCCAGAATTCAAGGCACAAAGACGATCAAAATGCGAAATCATATATTTCTCCTCTAACAATACTGGCCACTCGTCAAGAATATGTGTTATGGTAGGTGCCGAGTTCAGAAATATCCTTTGCTGTGCATAGGTCTCGTTCATGTATAATTCAACTTGTGGTTCATCTCTTTCCTTTATGGAAGAAACCGATTTAAGGCAGCCCTTCTTAGAATCTAAAGTTTCAAGATCCACATTACCGGGATCACTGGGTTGCCATTCCTTACAGCCTGCACTCAAATTTCTGATGACTCTAGATTTCTTTCTTGATCCTAAGGTATCGTCACGTATCCCTCTTTTTTTATTCGGCCATTGGAGATAATGAACTCTTTCTTCAATTTTTTTAAAAATTTTGTGGTAGCCTGTTCCAATAAGTTCTTTTGTATCAGCATCTCTATCATATAGTTGTGGATATTTGTCACACAAATCCCGTGCAACCACTCTGTAAGCTGATCTTGATGCTACTTTTGATTCTTGGAAGAGTTCATCTGTTACAGTTCTTACGATAGTGTTGACATCGGTATTAGAAATCGGTTCACAATCATGTAATTTTGTCAAAAGCGTCGATGGAAGTTTGTCATAGGGAATGTCAAACGCAAAGCTATTTATGCTTGTGTCGCTGTTATTGCTAACTGTACTTGTCGTTGGTGAATTAGGAGCCGTGATTGTAGAAGCTGTTGCTGTGTGACTTTGATTATCGTTTTGATCAGGTTCCCAACTATCCCCTATAAGTATAACCTCATTTTGGAGTTCTTTGAGAGATTCATTGTCTTCTATTTCTGTGCCATCCATCAAAAAAATCTTAGATCCGTATATTCCTTTCATTTGCTGTAACATGAACAAAAAATATACAGCAATAACTTTAATGAGAACCTAAGGATGGTTCCAACATATTTCAATGATTATTACAATTAATTATAATAATTTAGCATAACTGTGTTGTCTAAAAATTAAAGAAACTTTTTATAAAAAAAAACGCCCTACGCGCCTAAAATATTACTTGATCAAATCATTTATGTATTCCCCCCCCCACAACCATCAACTACTCATTGAGAGCCACTTTATCAGATTTTGAACAAACTAGAGACCCTTTACCAGCTGGTGTAGTGAAAAGTAATTACCCGGATGGTTATTAATTTCAAAATCATCTTATTCAATATCGAAATCGGAATATTCAAAACTACTTATTGTCTGACTTATTGTCGGTTATCAATAAGGTGCTACTGTCATAAAGATTCGATTAGAATTCAACCTTATCATTAACCAACAATGCCAAACCTTTGTCTGAAAACATCAAAAGTAACTTTAAATATAATATGTTACGAAAGCATTAATTAGTGTAATTTTAGGTTTATTGTTTATTTTATGTTTATTGTTTTACTTTTTAATTTTTGACTGTAAAACATATGTAAGTTAATTTTGTATAAGGTTTGGTTGTATCGTTTTAGTTATCAGTAATTTTGTATTAATGTACCTATTGTGTAATTGTTAGTAATGTAAGGTTATTTTAAATAGTTAATAATTATTACAAGTAGTCTTAGCTATCGCATTAGGTTTGTAACCTGTAATGATAGTATAAGAGTTTTAAATAAATAAATAAATCACAAATTAACATATGACCACATATGTTAATTTGTGATTTATTTATTTATTAAAAAGGGACCTTATTTTCGATGGCGCTTACTCTATTATTAACGATGCTCCGATATAAATACAATGCTGCGCGACGCTGTGCGGCGAAAGCGCCTTCGACAATAAGGTCCCTTTTCATAGAAAATGCCCCATATAACAAACTTACTACATTTTGTGGCAGTTCACTAACTACAACTACAATCCAGTTGCGGCATCGTTGTCTCCTGAGGCAGCTCATCCAATTTTGCACGGTCTACTACTCCAGTTCCAAAGCAAGCTTACTACAGAAACTAAAAGCACATTATATTTCATGTCACCTCTATTGCTAAATACATACAATTAAAGATGGCAACGCAGACATTTTTATCTGCACAACAGTAATAAGTTTCTGACAATTTTTTTTCAAGAAATAAACAATTAAAACCAGTGAGATAACTCAGTAGTCAAATTGCTAGTCACCGGCATTAATATGTAGTGATCGGTAACAAAGTTTTAATTTCATTGCTGGATGGTATAGTTAAAGTAAAGGAAAGTAACAATTTTGAAGGAGACAGTCGGGTTCATATAAAGGTTATTAACCATTATCAATCATTTTAGCTGAATTTTACTTCACAGATTCATTTAACTCTGTTATGTCCCCGGCAAGCTCGGCCGAATTTCACCTTCACATACAAACATAGTTACATTCTCATTTTGAAACTATGGGTTGGATTGTAATGAAACTTTGCACATACAATGACTTGAGGTATATATAGGTCTGTAATTAGTTTATATACCTCCAGGTAATAGAACAAACGAAATAGAGCAAAAACATATTTTGTATTAAAAACTTAAATTTGCTGTATTTTTTTTTAACTATGGAATTTGAAGTTACATAAACTAATTACAGACATAGATATACCTTATCCTATTGTAAGTACAAAGTTTCAGTGCAAACTAGCAACTCGTTTTAAAATGAGAGTGTAACTAAGTACATATGTATGGAGAACTAAGCTTACCGGGGACCCTTAAAGCAATCTGTGTGGTAAAATTCAGCTAAAGCTATTGATAATGGTTAATAACCTTTATAAAAACGTTGCCATGAAATTTAAACATTGTTACCGATCACTAATATTATATTTAACAAATTTCTGTACTTAGTAATTGTGACTTTTCAAGTTAGCGCTATGTGGTACAATGTAATCAAATGTCTGCTTAATACTTTCATTCACAATATGTATATCAAGTTTGTATGTATTTAAATAGATGTTTACCTGCACGAATACATCTGTATCCAATTATAGTCTACTCTACAATCTTTATACACTAAAAAGATTTCATTACGAAAAGTTAAACTAATTTAGATTTACCTGTCTGTATTACATTTTCCACAGTTAATTCCAATATTGGCACAGCTTTCTTTACTGTTTGGTCTGCCGACCAAATTTTCACGACGGGCATGTTTTACTGTGAAAGAATAATATAGTTTAGCTAATGACTAATTATTTGCGTAGCAGTTTTAATAAGAAAATGTATCATCGCTTTTTGCTATGCGTAAGGCACGCCTGTCGTGTCATGAAACAATTGTTCGCCCGCCACAGCCAAGTTTTTGAAAATGGAACGTTACACACAACGAATCGGTTAAGTTATTAACCTTCAAAATCAATTTACGGCTTGGACTGTTTTAAATTTAGATGTACCTATCTAGTACGCAGGTAAGTACTTACGTTTATTGAATGGCAAACAAAACAACTTCAACAAGATCATTCGTCCACCCTGGACGTGAATCAACTGCAAGCTGCTTCCACCATCCACAAGTTCTTTCTAAAACAATCATATTACGTAACACGTAACGCTAGGTATAAGGTCTAATGCAGATTTCACTAGATTTTTGATGCAAGAAACTAAAGTATATCTAATACTTACCATAAATTAGTACTACGGTGTGGTGTGAGCACATCAGCACAAACAATGCACATGCAGGTTAAAACTTGTTCAAGGTTGTTGTTTATGCATTGCTTTGTGTTCTATTCTATAAATGTATGTACCTCCCAAAGGTGGTGTGGTGGGTAACTCCCAAAGGTGCGGTTCTGAACGCGTTATTCTTCTTCACAAATTCAAAATCCTTACCGGCCGGCACCGCGGTACCAAAAGAATGATTCCGGCAGTGTTGCCAGATGCCTTGAACCATTTATCTGTAGTAGAAACTGCTAAAATCTGTGTTAAATCTGTATGTTATTTAACTTAAAAATCTATAAAAAATCTGTTTATTCAAATAAACCAAAATAGAATATTAATCATCATCATCATCGCTTCTTTTGAAAAACAAGCGATAAATACTAACGTGATATATATATATTATAATATTTTTGTTAAAAAATTCTGTATAAAATCTGTATCCAGTGCTAATCTCTAGCACACATATCGAAAATCTGTTTAAATACGGAGAAATCTGTATATATGGCAACACTGGATTCCGGGAATGCGCTGCCCCGCCGCGGAGCTCGGGTTCGCAACTTCGCACTCGCTCACTTAGCAATGTGACGAGTTGGATTTTTTTACTCGAGTTAATACGGCTACTGACTCGAGTCGCAACTCGAGTTGACTCGACTCGGTGTCTCCTGTACGGAGAGAGACCCCGACCGATTCGGGGAGCTCGATTCAGCCAGCTTGACTCGAGGCGCATAAGTATTAAAATGACGTTGAATTGAACTAAAACTAATTTAGGCTATTGCTATCTTTTTCTCTAAAACGAGAAAGAGACGAACGTAATTTAGAGCTGTCAAATTTAGTTGGAAGTGTTTGAACTAATATTTCTATGCAAATGAAGGGTGCACGTAAAAACATGTCGACTAAAAACACGGTGAAGCGCAAGGCACGTTGCGGGACTGTTCGAAAGAGATACCGCGGCCCCGGAACACAAAGGGCGATGAAGGAACATGGATGGGTTTTAGTCAGTAAAAGTCTGACACTCCCTCCTGCTCCGCCCAGAGCGGGAGAAGTCATTTGATGATTTCCCATCCGAAAAAAAAAAAAAAAAAAAAAAAAAAAAAAAAGCGCAAGGCATAAACTAGTTTGACATCTCTAACTTAGTTCATAGCTATTGCCGTCCTTTTCACGCACTGCCTTTTAGTAAAAGATAGCAATAGCCTAAATTAAGTTTAGTTTGTGCACAACAGAATCGACACCAATAACAAGGCAACAAGGTCAGTTCGCGCGCGGGTCGCCAACGGTCAACTAATAAAACAACAAGATGTTCAAAAATTCAAAATAAACTTTCACCGCGCTTCATTTATGCAATTCCGTTTCCAATCCTGGCCGAGCGAGCCCGAGCCCGACTCAGACCGAGTTCTATTTGCATGCATTGCATCTCACTTAACTCGATGCGAGTTGAATGAGATGCAATACATGATGCAACAGAGAGTCCGAAGGGTGCGCGCGGGGGTGTGACATGTCAACTCGTGAGGCCCTGCGCAGTCGCGCACGCCGTGCGGTGTGCGTTCGATCAACCGAGTTGACTCGAGTTGGTAAAAACCGATCCCGAGTTGACTCGTTTAAGACTCGAGTTACTCGAGTCAAATAACTCGACTTGCCCATCACTACGCTCACTCGCTCACTTGGTGCGTCGTGCGTGTCACTCATCATGTCGTCATAATAATTTACCTACGTACCGTTTTTATCGTTTGGTTTGGTTGGTAGAAAGGCACGCGAAGCAAAAGGCCTTATTACTATCTCCTTAGAGTTCAAAATTGTTTCTTCCAAGAGAGGGATGCGTTGATGATTTGACGATCATAATACGGTGCGCTCTTATTTCTATCGAATTAGAGTATATATGGATTGACTGGCACGCATAAAATATGATTTTTGTGTTATTTTAGTCGCTTATAGATTGACCACGCTTTTAAATTATCCTTTCTAATACCTATATTAGATATTCTTCTCCCAACTTCAACATTGTTTTAGTTGTATTTATTTTTATTCTGGGGCAGGAAGTAAAAAGGGAATTAATAAAACATTCAGTAAAAACAAAAGTAAGTAGGTAATAAGTAATATTTTATACTGAAAACAAGATAGGTAGGTACCTAGTTTATTAAACTTTATAGCTATGATTGCGTTGTTGCACTAGATTCATTAAAAGTAATATCGGTCAGTATGGTGAGTGTTGGGTTGGGCAATGGTTGGACACTCAAGAATCAGGGGTGGGGTGCCAACTTAAGAGTTTTTCCACTAAATTTAGTGGAAAAAAAGCAGCGTAGGGTTTTTTAGTAGCAAAATATTTTTAGGGATTTTTCTATTATTATAGGTAAGTACCTACCATGTTTGTGTTACATGGAAAAAGTGTTCACGATGTGAGAAGTCACATTATTACTGGAAATGAAACGTTCTCTATACCTTAATGTTCATAGGTATATATCCTAGCGATGCGCGATGGCGAGAGGTTTTATTCGATTGTTCGAACATCTCGATGGTTCTCGATTGTTTCGACTTGGGCCCGAGTCCGACTCGGTCTGTTATTGCGACTGGCGCATGGCGCGTTCATTCGAGTTGTTCCTCGATGGTTTAGAGTTTCACGAGTTCTTCTTGACTTGCGTTGTGATTGCGAATTCATACTACTTATTTCTTTCAACAAGAGCAATCGAAAATTATCAATACCGCGACGGGAATAAAATGTACCTACTTAAGTAGGTTAACTTACGTACGAATACTTTAGATAGCTCGAGTCTGGCACGCTCTCGCCTGTAACTAAGATGCACCTCGGCTCGATGCATGCAATCGACTGACCCCGGTAATCGAAAAGTGACTGATTCGAAAACTAGCGGTCGATTCCGTTGACTCGAAACAATCGAAAAACATCTCGATTGTTTTGTAGAACGGCGAGTCGATAGTTGACTCGATGGTTTACTTTAACGACTCGCGATTCTTTCGATTGTTAAAACATCATGGAATTGCCCATCGCTAATATATCCCACTCGTGTTGCTTCAAATATCAAATGATCTTTATTTTGCATAAAATATCTTGAACTTGCAAGTGCGACTGAGAAGGAAATACACGGCTGAACGATTCGTTCCGATTTACGCTAAACTGTGTTTTGTAACGTGGTTGTATGATCTTTCGTCGCTATAAAGGCGGTTTAGACCTTACTTTTGGTTGAGCCCCCTTGTCGGGTCGGGCGGTGTTAGGCCGGTCAGATACTTAAGTACCTACGGATTTTTTACCCGGTTTCGTTACGGAATGATCTTTGTGAACGGGACGTCGCTATACACATTATAGAGCTGTCTCGTATGCACATGTCATTTCGTACGGAAAACAGATAAAAAGTCTAATACTAATAAAAAGCCTAATAAGAAAAAGGAAGAACGGCGGAGCAGGGAGAGGCAGGAGGCACGGTACTTCTATATGTGTCGCGGTCGTGGCGAATGATGATTTTATTATTGTCGGTCAAGCAGATCTTGTCAGTAGAAAAAGGCGGCAAATTTAAAAAATGTAGGTGCGAAGGTTTTTGAGATTTTTATGTAAAATACCCGTTTTAGTAGATAAAAACACATAAAAAAATGTATTTGTCCCAAACATTCCATGTAATTTTACATATTTTATGTAAACTTCCATCTCTTAGTGATTATTACATATTTATTATGTAAAAAGACACATTTTAACAGAAAAAGTACAGAAAATTTGTAAAATTTAAGAAATGTTTGGAAATTTCATATTAATGTTTGTATTTTTACTGACATTTTTCGGAATAATGCATTAGACGTAAGTAAATTTACATAAAAACGTATTTTTAAAAAACATTGGTAAAATTACGAGATTTTAATGTAAAATTCCCGTTTTAATTATTAAAAACACATAAAATAAAGTATTTGTCCCATACATTCGATGTAATTTTACAGATTTTATGTAAACTTCCATCACTTAGTGATTATTAGAAATTTTTAAAATGTAAAAAGACCATTTAAAGAGTATATTCTACAGAATACATGTAAAATTAAAGAAATGTTGTGAAATTTCATAACGTTTTTTTGTAATTTTACTGACATTCTTTGGAATATTACATAAGACGTGAATAACTTTACATAAAAATGTAATTTTCACAAAATTAGGTAAAATTTTGAGATTTTTATGTAAAATACAAGTTTTAATTGATAAAAACAAATAAAAAAATGTATTTGTCCCAAACATTCCATGTAATTTTACATATTTTATGTAAACTTCGATCTCTTACTGATTATTACATATTTATTATGTAAAAAGACACATTTAAACAGAAAAATTACAGAAAAAATGTAAAATTTAAGAAATGTTTGGAAATTTCATATTATTGTTTGTATTTTTACTGACTTTTTCGGAATATTACATTAGACGTAAGTAATTTTAAATAAAAATGTATTTTTCAAAAACATTGGTAAATTTACAAGATTTTAATGTAAAAATCCCGTTTGTAATAGTTAAAAACACATAAAAAAAGTATTTGTCCCAAACATTCCATGTAATTTTACAGATTTTATGTAAACTTCCATCTCTTAGTGATTACTAAATATTTATTATGTAAAAAGACCATTTAAACAGTAAATTCAACAGAATATACGTAAAATTAAAGAAATGTTTGGAAATTTCATATTTTTGTTTGTATTTTTACCGACTTTTTCGGAATATTACATTAGACGTAAGTAAATTTACATAAAAATGTATTTTTCAAAAACATTGGTAAAATTACGAGATTTTAATGTAAAATTCCCGTTTTAATAGTTAAAAACACATAAAAAAAGTATTTGTCCCAAACATTCCATGTAATTTTACAGGTTTTATGTAAACTTACATCTCTTAGTGATTGTTACATATTTATTATGTAAAAAGACCATTTAAACAGTAAATTCAACAGAATATATGTAAAATTAAAGATATGTTGGGAAATTTTACTATGTTTTTTGTAATTTTACTGTTTTTTTTCGGAATATTGCATAAGACGTAAGTAAATTTACATAAAAATGTATTTTTCACGAAAATAGGTAAAATTACGAGATTTCTATGTAAAATTCCCTTTTCCATCGTAAAACATACATACGAAAATGTATTTATCCCAAACAATCCATGTAATTTTACAGATTTTATGTAAGTATCCATGGCTTAGTGATTATTACATACATTTTATGTAAAACTACATAAAAATTGTTGATTTTAACGAAAAAATGTAAAATTGACGAAAATTATGTAAAATTTCATATTTTTCCGTAAATTTCCTAGATTTTTCGAGAATTTTACAGGATTATGTAATTTTTTTGCATGTAAAATTACATAATTTTTAACAGTGTAACAATACGTGCCGTGTCCAGAAGTACTGCTTTCTGAATCAAGCCCTTGATCCAGCTGCCAAGCGAGAGCCTCCTAAGATGTATTATTATTATTATATCGTTTCTAGGTAAAAATTACATGTGTATAGGCAAATAGCCAGCAACTTGTATCACTAATACTGTTATTACAGTTGTAACTAACTACTACTAAAACATGATCGGGATCGTTATTTATTTTTATAGTTTCTTAGAATTGTGGTTTACGTCAGAAATATGAGAAAAATATGAATAGACTAGACATTGGAGAATTCAGAATTTGAATTTGAACTGACAATAAGATGAAAGTTGTATAACTAAAGTGTGTTCTCTTTATATTTTATTACAAGTTACAAGTGCTTATATACCAGTGCCAAAAACTAATATGTGGGTGCAAATAGTACACCCCTTATTTATACATATAGGGGGCAAGCCAATTGCCAACAACTAGTCACAAATCCAGACAAATGAAAACAGAATTTATTCATAGCAACAAAAAATACGCATTCTTAAAATTGTAGACACGCAGCAGAAAAAAAATCTTTCACGTAAACCCAATAAAGTCGAGTTCACATTCACAAAACACTAACTTTATCAGACGTGAATAACGTTCGGAAAACGTGCCTCAGTTTCGAATAAAACACAAACTAACAGAATTGCCTCAAGTATTTCTGCGTTTATCTAGTGAAACGAACGATGCTGTTAAAATCTATTGGCCGGAAAAAAATTAAGGGCAAAAAGGAAAAATTACGCAAAGAAATATACTTTTGAAAGTTCAAGTTCATTTTCTGCAATTGACATAGGAGCAGAGGTGGCCCAGTGGTGGCAGCCCCGACTTACGAACAGCAAGTCGTGGGTTCGAACCCAGACAGGCGCATTACTTTGTGTAATTTATTTCATCACCACTGCTCTCAAAACGGTGAAGGAAAACATCGTGAGGAAACCGGCATGTCCTAGAACCAAAAATTAAAAGACATGTGACATCTACCAACCCGCACTGGACCCGCGTGGTGGATTATAGCCCATTCCCTTTCATTGAGAGCATTTCCCAGCAGTGGGAACATTATAGGCTGATAATGATGATGATGATGAATTGACATAAAACGATGAGTTTCTATGTGGACATCAGGCGTTACAATAACTACAATTACTGGGGTATCTACCTCAAAAAACACGTAACACAGTTTATCAGGGTTTCCCGTTTCAGTGTTGCGTTGTACACCTGCTTCTATAATTGGATTGACCAGATTTCCAACTTTAAGTCGATTTATTCGTAAACTGGAGTTGGCACCTTCCGATTTTACCAATTTTTTTTTTCGTCAACTCGGGACACTTGGGTTTTTGAAACGAATCTAATTATACCTTAATCGTCGAAATCCATCTAGCCATTTGGAACATACGAGGTTACAAAGAAATTTACAAACACAAGATACGCGCGAAAAACATAACCAATCCTTGGCAGTCGGGTAAATATGGTGACCCAGTTGCAGGATAACGATAATCTAAACAAGTAAAAACTCATAGACATTATCTTTTCTTTTACTTTACCCAAGAAATAACAGTTCCCTTGCACTGGACCCATGTCGTCGGACAAATGGCTTTAAGTACGTAATTACTACTAACTGTGTTTCTATGGGGGCACAAATTGGACCTCCGAATGAATCCCGTAGTACTACAAGGTGTTTCGTCGACTGTGCACTGGTCTACTTCTGGTCCGGTTAGACGTAACGTATTTAGGGACTTTGGTCACATTGGTGTTTGTAGTAATAAATTCAATTATGTGTGACACACTAAGTGGAGTTGTCACAGTTTTCGAATTTGTGATTGTTATATGCATAACTAGAGACCCGCCCCGGCTTCGCACGGGTGCAATGTAGATTTACATATACATTTAAATCTTCCTCTTGAATCACTCTATCTATTGCTGAAAACTGCATTAAAATCCGTTGCGTAGTTCAAAAGATCTAAGCGTACAGACAGCGGGAGCGACTTTATTTTATACTATGTAAAGATATGTAGTATAGGACACGAGTTGGTACACAGTGAGCATTTAAACACGGTTTGTCTTGAAAACCAAAAGAAAAAAGAATCACTTAAATCGAACTAGTAATTTCGGAGAAATCGGTGTACAAACATAAAAAAAAAACTTTTTTAAGAAGTCGGTAAAAATAAACTTGATTCTAACCTTATGTCAGTTTTTATGCCGCCCATGGGCCTCTGACTTGGCTTTATATGCCGTCAAGAAATATCTCTCAGGAATGCTGGTTTCTTCACGATGTTTTCCTTCACCGAAGCAAGTGATAATTATACAATACGCACAAGAATCCGAAAAATCAGAGTTGCGTGTCTTGGGTTCGAATTCAAGACCTATGACTTGTCAGTCCGACGCGCACAAAACTATAAAGAAGGTAATAACAAAATAATAAAACCTCAAGTACACAAGTACTCTTTTCGTACCTCACGTATTTCCGATGCCAATAAGCCTCTTTCATCATCATCATTTCAGCCAAAAGGCGTCCACTGCTGGACATAGGCCTTCCCCAAGTGTCACCACATTGACTGGTCCCGTGCGACTCGCATCCAGCGGATTCCCGCAACCTTCACCAGGTCAACGGTCCACCTAGTGGGAGACCTTCCAACGCAACGACTTCCGGTTCGCGGTCGCCACTCCAGAACTTTTCAGCCTCATCGGCCATCCGTTCTGCGAGCAATGTCCACCGCCACTTAAGTATGGCAATTCTTCGGGCTACGTCGGTAACCTTGGTTCTCTTGCTTGTCTTCATTTCTGATTCGATCACGCAACGAAACTCCGAGCATATCCCTCTCCGCTGCCCTTTGGGTGACTTTAAGCCTTCTGATGAGGCCCATTGTGAGCGACCACGTTTCGGTCCCGTATGTAATCACCGGCAACACACACTGGTCATAGACTTTCGTCTTGAGACACTGCGGTAAGTTGCACGAGACCTCTCTTTAGGTTATCTTAATACACAAGTCTGTACTGGGTACACAAGATCATACCGTGTACATAACAGAACGTGCCTGTAGGTATGTAGGTATATACAGGTGCAAGGTGCAGCTGTTCTCGATTATCCCAGATCGCTGTGCTAACTGTTTTATGCTTTGACGCTTACTGCCGCTATTGTAAGCCGGCAGTGGTGCTCAAACTTGAGCGTTAAGGTATGATATGATCAATACTAATATTATAAAGATTATTTTTATTTGTTTGTACCGAATAAACTCCGACGCTATTAATTATATTTATATCATGCAAATTAGCCGAGCTATCGCATTTTTTGCAGACGAAGTCGTGGGCGAAGTTCTGTTATCTATTAACACTGATTCATTGAACAATGCATCGTTTTAATAGTCGCAGGTTGTGTATGCTGAACTCCCGTCGAGGGGTCCTGGGTACGATGTCCGAGTCAAGTAATTTTATTGTGATTTACAAAATAAAATAACATGAGACATGCGGTCGCTTGTAGGTTAAATTTCTACCTTGTTAGAGTACACTACTTTGGCAATTAGATGTTGTCTTTTTAAACTTTCACGATCAGAACACATTATAAAACATATGAAAACGGTGGTATTTATCGCCAATTTTACCTTTAATATAAGACCGTTGTTTCGACCGAAGTTTCGACCGGATTGCACTAGCCGTGGTCGCGGGAAATACCCGTTTCCATTATTTTATAAAAAACCGTGTTTTTTTTTTTTTCAATAAACCTTTGCTCCACACTAGGAATTTCTCCTGATCGTGGGTGCACTTACAATCTGTAGGCCATTCAAATATTTGTCCCGTGCGGGGATCGAACCCGCGACATGCAGCGCAGCAATCAATCGCTCAGCCACTGCGCCAACCGGGCCGTCAATTACCGAAGTTGGCAAGTCGATTGCCAATTAACTGAAATTAAAACGCTACTCACACAAAGTATAGACAAAACAAACTATCCCATTACACAACAAACTAAAACAAACATTTCTCTCTAACTTATCCATACGTTACGTAAAGGAAGCTAGTTCAACTTAACTTTGCAGTTCAAAATTAAGTTAAAAACCCCGAGTCGAAGAGGAGCAAAGAGAACCTGAACATAATGACACTTAACTGACTCACTGAACCAATTTTAGGAGTTGCAAGTTCGTATGCGATAATTTTGTATGTTAATTTGATAAGTTATTGTGTAGTTCGATGAAGAAATGAGTCCTCGTGAAGACCACATTTCGGCAAGCACAGTGTGGGACACCGCAAGCTGAGTAGGCGTAATGGGAAGCTACTTATAAAAGAGTTTGGTCGCAGAAGTTCCTTCTGTTTTCAAATCAGCGTTGGAAAACATCGTGAAGAAGCCGGTTCTAAAATCAGAATGTACATAATTAATTTCTTTTAACATCATCATCATTTGCCTAGACTTTTCCCGACTATGTTTGGGTCGGCTTCCAGTCTAACCGGATGCAGCTGAGTACCAGTATATTACATAGAGCGACTGCCTATCTGACCTCTACAACCCAGTTAGTACAGGGTAATACGATACCCCTTGGTAAGACTGGTTGTCGGACTTTCGGGCCACTAACTACCTGTAACGACTGTCAAAGATCTATAAATGACAGCCGGGACCAACGTGCTTTCCGAGGCACGGAAGAAACTCGGTATGTAATAGGTGGTCACCCATCCACAGACTAGGTAAACCTAGGCAGCTGAGGTGAGGAGCTCGTGGCTATAAGTTACAATAAAGACCCGATCTTCTCCAACGTTTGAGCTCCACTGACCACTGCTATCAGGTCCGTATAATCCGGTATTGTGTGATCGTCTCAATATACATAATAGGCGTCTGTCCCGTCTAGATAGACCGCAACGTGTCCATACTAATTTATAGTGAGACCATTATTGGTTACATCTTCACGGCTATATTAGACCTTAACAGCCTTAATTTTTGGGGTGAAAAGTACTTTTTGTGGTAGAACTCAATGTAACGCGCTCAAAACATTGTGCTGATGAATGAATTGAATAGTACGGGGGTCGTGAAGGTGTTTAAAGTAAAAATCTTACATTAAAGACTCGTATTAAAAATAAAAAGTTGGAACTTTGACCCCTAATATCTCCGAAACTAGAAGGTTCCCAGGTATGGTGTAGAACAAACAATGATCTCAATGACGGGGAGAACAAGTGCCTTTCGGCTTCGTTAAGAGGTGTTTTACACCCTATATACTCTTTCTAACACGCGTATCATGACCATTGTAGAAACGGGTTTCGTCGACGGAAGAATCCACAAAATGACAGATCAACAAAAGAAATGTCTCATTTTGTCATGCTACGCGTGCTGGACTGGCTGTGCTGGCTGTTAGAGAACGTTTCTGCGCTCCATTGACACAACGGGCAGATACTTTCTGCTTCCCTTGCTGGCAGGCTAAATCTTCGTCATATAGCAGCCAGTCAATACAAAAATAAGATATACTAATTTAAAACTAAGAATCAATTGCCCACTACAAATACTTTGACAAACCTTCCATTTCTGCTTATCTCTCCGGTCACAACCAACCATTGTGCGCACTTAACGGTCTCTGTCGGCACAGATAGTACGCACATACGCCGCACTAATTATAACAGAGAGGACATTATTTGTGACGACGCGCGACGTAGTAGTACGCTAGCACCTGTTGATGTTACAGATTAAGTTGATGTCATCGTGGTGATGTCGACGTTTAGCGATCATGATAAGATCTCTAGCTACTCCGTGCTGCGTGGATATTTTATACCACTTAAAAACCCGCCTACTAAAATATGATGCTCTAACAAATTCGGGGTTTACAAGGTAAAATCGACTCTTCTTATTATTGAAGTTAGTTAAAATGTAACCTATGTTACCCGGGCCATAATAACGAATCGATTGACACCTTATTCATCAAAATCGGATGAATAGTTTAGGCGCTACGTAGGAACTTTGACGTAGCCGGGTAAAAAGAAGATTGTGTAGTTCGTTTCGATTATGGCCAGGCGCTATAAGATCATTTTAGACGAAGTCCGACCAGGTTTATTTGACCGGTCATATGAGAAGTCCCCCAAACTGTTCTTCGTACTCTTTTGATTACCGTGTGACCTTTGTAGACGAATATCAAGGTGGAGACGAAGCTGACGTCTTGCCTTGCAAATTATTGGAAATAATTTCAATAACACAACAACATTCTTAATCGAATTTAACTTGTTCAATTCAGGACCTTTGAGTTGGACGGAAAAAGCCGTCATACTCAATATCCAGCAAGCACAGCATGACCACCGTAGAAACGGGTTTTGTCGACGGAAGAATCGACAAAATGACAGATTTCTTTTGATGATCTGTCATTTTGTCTATTCTTTCGTCGACAAAATCCGTTTCTATAGAGGTCATGACACGCGTGCTGGAGTCTAAATGAAAGTTTTCTATTACAATCAGAGACACCTCAATCTTAAAATTTAACTCTCGTTTCAGAGCCGAAAGATGAAAATCCAAGAACGTGCTTTTGTTTAGGCATTCATGGAGGTGTTGCCTAGTGCCTTGTGAAAACGGACATAAGACCCGGGTCACAGCCCGGGTCCTCATTATAACTAGGGTCACAATATTATAGTTGTTTTGGGTCTCCGCTCATTAACAGGGATAATATCATCCCTTCTAGTTATTGTTGTTCTAATTGAACATAAAAACTAGTATTGTTTAGGTACTTAAGTTTTCCTAACTCACGCCGTTTTCCGATGAGGCTAGGCAGAAGCTATGGAACTCCACCTACCGATGAGACAAATGCGATGCTTTGGGTATTTTTTGCGATTTATCTAAAGCTTTCGATTGCGTTCTTCATGAAACATTAATCAGGAAACTACACCACTACGGAATCCGTAACGCCTCTCTGGATCTTCTTATTTCATATTTGAGTGATAGGATTCAGAGAGTTGATGTCAACGGGAAAAGATCTCCCGGATCCGTAGTAAGAATGGGGGTACCCCAGGGCTCAATTCTTGGTCCATTTTTGTTTCTTATTTACATAAATGACTTGCCTTACCTCATAAAGGATAATCATGACATAGTATTGTTTGCAGACGACACTTCTCTTTTATTTAAACTCAAACGTCAGCAGTTAGTTACGGATGATGTTAATAGCGCCTTGGCAAAAGTCGTTAATTGGTTTAATGTTAATAATTTACTCCTAATAGAGAAAAAAATTAAATGTATTAAGTTTACGATACCCCATGTAAGACAAGTGGAAACCACGGTACAAATTAAGAATGAAGAGTTGAAACCGGAAGATAGCACAGTGTTCCTAGGCATAACTTTGGATGCCAAGCTTCAGTGGGGCCAGCATATAGACAAATTGTCGAAAAAACTTAGCTCTGCAGCATACGCCGTTAGAAGAATTCGTGAGTTAACTGATTTAGAGACAGCCCGTTTAGTTTACTTTAGTTATTTCCATAGCGTGATGTCGTACGGTATTCTCTTGTGGGGCAATGCCGCCGATATTCAGACAATATTTGTTTTGCAAAAAAGGGCAATTCGTTCAATTTATAAATTAAGACCCAGATACTCCCTCAGAGAAAAATTTAAAGAGATTAATATTCTTACTGTGCCTTCTCAGTTTATTTATGAAAACCTTTTGTACGCACACATAAATATTAATTTGTTTAAAAAATACAGTGATATCCACAACATAAATACGAGGAACAAACACAAGTTTGTTGTTCCTGTAACGAGGCTCAAAAAAATAGGGGGTACGTTCAGATGCCAATGTATACGTTTTTACAATAAACTTCCGACCCAAATTCAAGCACTAAGCCTAAATTAATTCAAATCGTTAATAAAACGGAAGCTGTGCTTGAAAGCCTACTATCATGTTAACAACTATCTCGAAGATAAAAAGGCTTGGGATTAAGCTGCTCCAATGAAATTTGCTCTGTGAATGTCGAAATTTCGGACTTCGCTTGTTTATTATTTATTCCTTTCTTTTATACACTCTGACATTGAATGATTTGACATGAATACTTATTTCAGTATTTTATTATTTTTTACTTTTTTATTTTATTTTATGTTACATTTACCTACTGACTTGACAGGAATATTTACGTATCTTACTTTTTATTATTATTGACATATGATTTTTGTGATTTTTATTGACATTGATTTTGTAAATTATTATTAATTTTATTTAATTATTGTGAATGTGGGGACCATGTGGGTTTAATTTTTATATATTTTTGTTTGTTTTCTTTTTTTTTCCCACAACTGTCTGGCAGTTTGAGTACTATAAGCGACCTACCCAAATGTCCTTTCTTTGGTATTGTTCGTCGTTTCGTTGAGCTCCTTGAGTTATATAGTCGAGCTACACGATATCTGACAAATGCTTGCACTGACTGGACAGGTCCACTCAAATCTGTGTGGTTCTTTCTTCAAAAGACCATCTCAGACACTATTCTGCATAGTCCTCATGTGAATTGAGCAAAATTATGTCTGGACTTCAAAAGAGACTATGACCTCTGAGTTTGTTTCGGCTGTTTCTTCTCAGAGTAGTCAGGTACGAAACACCGGCCCCATCTAGTTTAAAAAAAAATGATTTGTAAAAGTGTTTGTAAAAACCTACTTGCAAAATAAACATCATTTATCATTTACCACGTACCTCACATACTATTTTCGCTTCATTTACGTTCATACATCAGGTCATACCCAATCGAATGTTGAGATTTAATTCAAGGAATTTCTCTCGTATTTTTGTTGTCCTTTTGAAGATAATAATGGTCGTTCCATATTACATGAGCTTGAAAAAGGACTGGTGACATATGAGCACCTCTGCCTTCGGTAATCCAGGCGCGATGTTTTCAATCATTAATCTTTATTGATTTAAATCTTAGCTTATCAGAAATAACGAGTAAACTGTCGTAACCTATATAAGTTAATGGTCTCGCGCAGTTACAAGGTTTCTTTTAAACCTGTAAGACTTCCAATATTTGTATTTGCTTACTTATTTGAAGACAGGTTTCGCGACCAAGTAATAACAGCCACACGAGTTGTTTCTCAAGGTTAAGCAACGTTTGCAGTGGTCAGTCCTTGGATAACTGACCACCTATAACATCGGTATCGGTATGTTACAGGTGGTCAATCATCCGAGGAGATTTATCGATATAAACCTCCGTTCCTCGGAACGCACGATAAGCCGACACACAGGACAGTCGCTACGGTAAGTTAGTCCTGAAACCAGTGTGACTACGGATCAGCCGCAGTCACACCAGTGTGACTACAGATCAGGTTAAATTACCCATAGTCACACCAGTGTGACTACAGATATATAAAATTAACCATAGTCACACTGGTGTGGCAATGTGGTGTGACTATGGATCGGTCATAGAAATTCCGTGTAACATCGAGACTTACCAAGCGGTACCAACTGGATTGTGGACACAGAGAGGCAATAGCTCCATCACACTGATATTGCTAATGCGAAAGTTTGTATATGTGTATGTTTGTTACTCTTTCACGCAAAAACTACAGAACGGATTTGGATGAAATTTAGCACACAGATAGTTTATGACCTGGACTAACACAAAGGATATTTTTGTTTTTATCCCAGTAGTATTATCCCGTGGGACAATTGTCGAACTCGACGCGGGCGAATCCGCGAGCATAACCTAGTGTAAAATACTGGAATTCAGCTGCATCTGGTAGGACTGGAAGTCGACCCAAATATACACACATCAAAAATGTCTAGGGATCAAGCATTTTTATGCGGATTTCTTGAGATTGAGATGTGGCTTTGTAATAAATTTATGATTTTATAAATTTATATGGATCCTTTTTGGTGCATTTCATAATTTGAATCAGGAACTCTCAATCAAATTCGAGTAAAAGATGAAAATAAGCTGTCAATATTTTCCCTATAAAAACATACAAC
Organism: Xestia sexstrigata; assembly: GCA_941918905.2. Lineage (NCBI taxonomy): Eukaryota > Metazoa > Arthropoda > Insecta > Lepidoptera > Noctuidae > Xestia > Xestia sexstrigata. The sequence continues at coordinate 2,742,870 of OW799226.2, forward strand.
GCATTGAAGACATTATTAGTGCTACTGTTTCCCTACTACTGATTAAAACCAACGTTATTATGGAGCGGCGACGTCATTTAAGCAGGGAAGAAATGCTCAGAGCCGTGGGAATGATAGAAGCTGGTTCCCGGCAACGTACTGTAGCTTTAGCTCTGAATACAAGTCAGAGTGTTATCAGTCGACTTTGGACACGTTACCGAAGCACTGGTACCGTGGCTGAGCGCCATGGAGGACGGTATCGCTGCACCACACGGAGACAAGACCGATACATTCAAATCTTAACTCGAAGAGCTCCAACAATAACCGCCATGATGTTAGCCGTGAGGCTTCATCACTCTTCAGGGAACTTAATTAGCGACCAAACAGTCAGAAACCGCTTGCATGAAGTGAACCTTCATTCCCGAAGACCGCTACGGGTACCACCTATAGCAATGCACAATCGTAGGATTCGATATCAATGGGCTCTTGAACACAGAAATTGGGCAGAAGAACAATGGCGTTTCGTGTGCTTTTCTGATGAGTCTCGTTTTGGTATGAGACCGGATACAAGACGTATACGACACTGGAGAACCCCTGGACGCCAACAGCGATTAAAATCCTGCCAGGAAGTCCATCCTTATAGTGGTGGAACCATCATGGTATGGGCGGGTATTTGGATCGGCGGAAGAACTGAGTTGATTTGGATCAGAGGCAACCTCAACGCTCAAATTTATGCTGAGACGATTGTATCAGACGTCATCGTTCCTCTACAAGTGCAAATCGGTCCCTTATTTCAGTTAATGCATGATAATGCACGACCGCACACCGCAAGAGTTGTAAGACAGACTCTCGCCGCAGCTAACATCAATGTCCTGCCCTGGCCTGCTCAGTCGCCAGACTTGAACCCGATTGAGCATGCATGGGATATGCTACAGAGAAGAGCTCTGCCGAATATGGAGGGTATCCAGTCGCAAGAAGACCTTTTTTTGTTGTTGCAACGAACATGGGCGGCCATTCCACAGCGTGATTTGGATGAACTCATTTTGAGTATGCCAAACCGATGTTCTTGTGTTGTTAGTGTTCGCGGTAGAAACACGGATTATTAATTGTTTAAGTTACCCAATAAAATTTTAAAGAAAACTGTTATTTCAGTCTTTTTTTCGAACTTTAATGTTAGTGGTTCAAATGTCAAAAATCCCTTTATTAGGAAAATGGCAAATTTCTTTATTAATGCAAAGGTGACTTGGTTTATCGTTACTGTGACAAACGAAAACACTTTATTTGATGAATCCTTAAAGAAAATTTTAATTAATATCAATCAGGAGAAAAGTTATTGCAAAAATATATGTTGATCCCTAGATACTTTTGATGTGTGTATTTATAAAAACAACAGGACTGAACATAATAGTTGGCAGCTTTGTCGTGACTGCGACAAAAGATCAAATTCAACGAAATCCACAATAGGTACACACACATCACAATGACCCTCCGTCCGCCGTAACGTCTTGACACGGTCAAGACTTGCATGCATGCCACTATTCGTCGCAACACGACTCGTTGAGTCGCGAGCTGCAATCATAACTGAAATAATAAATGCAAACCACTTTACAAAACAAATTTTATGAACGTAAACACTCGTAAAGTTAAAATAATAAGTGCAAACAAGTGTAAATACCCCGCATCTCCCGCAACTCCCGCAATCGGGCATGACGCTGCAAGTCTGCGATCTTTCGCACACTCGCAGCGTGCTTTTGCGTAAAGCCCCATGAGAAAAGGTTTTTGTATGTATGTGGTAACTGTTTGTGTTTAAGTCAAACTATAAATCAACGTAAAAAAAAACTACAAAAGCAATTTAACTCAAACTTTCGCGAAAAAAAACGAATTAAATTTCTCAATTTTCAGGCAATATTTCAATAAAATCGTACGGAGGCGTAGACAGGTTTCACCTGTCACTTTTCAGATCTAGACATATTTTATCAATACCTAAAAAATTCAATAAGGAGATCCGAGGTAGTGCTTGTCATCCCAATTCTAGTAATTTCAATAGAAAATGTTCGATAACCGATGGGGGTGAAATCCGGAGAGGGGGTGAAATAAGTACAGGTGCTTTTTATATTGTTGTAAAAGTAAAGAAGAATGTCTGCCAATTTTCTGGCTATTCAGAACTCGTGAGAATCAGAACGTAGTGGAATTTTGTAGAAATGAAATCGCGTTGAGAGAAACTTTTAATGGAAAAAAACCCAATAATTCCCAGGTCGGTGTCGACCAGGAAATGGAACCCAAAACTCAATCACACATAAAAGGCAGCGAACCTATTCGTAAGAAAACGTATTTTTGTCCGTGCTTAAGTAGGTATACACCTTTACATATAATTTTGGAAACGAAACCCACAAACACTACACGCATAGAATAAATTATAAGAAATTAACTGATTCCCGCGGCTTCGCCCGCGTGGAGTTCGATAATTGTCCCACGGGATCATACTACCGGGATAAACCGCAACCAGGTTATAAAGTACATGTGTGCCAAATTTCGTCCGAATCCGTTCAGTAGTTTTTGCGTCAAAGAGTAACAAACACATCCATCCTCACAAACTTTCGCATTTAAAATTGCTGGTATATGTACCAAGAATAATACATAGTTTACAGTTTCCATCATAAGATAAAAATAGCACCAACAAACGAAGACAGATTTAAAATGACAGCTAACTCTAGGGTGAAAGACCCAACTATCGTCCACAAATAATATTTTCTCACAATTTGTCATCGCTCCGTCCAGAACGACTTTAATCAAATTAAGTTTTTCTTATTCCGTATTATTTTCTTGCTTTTAAAGTGATTATTTATTTTTTTGTTGAAAGCAAATATGAAGTAGTCGAGTGACGAGTTTATTTCTAGACAATGGAAACTGCAGTAATTTGAAACATGCGAAATTGAGTTTCTCTGTCTGCGTCGTCGCTTATTTAGTTCAATTTACAGTAAAAACTACGGTTCAACCAGTTTTAGACAAACGAAAATTAGGCTGATAAATGATGTTTATTTCGCAAATGGTTTTTACAAACACTTTTACACGTCATTTTTTTTAAACTAGGTGGGGCCTGTGTTTCGTATCTGACTATTCTGAGAAGAAACAGCCGAAACAAACTCAGAGGTCATGCCTCTTGTAAAGTCCAGACATAATCTTGCTCAATTCACATGAGAACTATGCAGATTAGTGTCGTCTTTTGAAGAAAGAACCATCAACACGTGTCACAAAGATTTTACATACCGAGTTTCCTCCGTGCCTCGGAAAGCACGTTAAGCCGTTGGTCCCGGCTGTCATCTGTAGATCTTTGACAGTCGTTAGGTAGTCAGTGGTCCAAAAAGTCTGACAACCAGTCTTACCAAGGGGTATCGTAATACCCGGTACTAACTGGGTTGTGGAGGTCAGATATGCATTAGCCCCATGTAAAATACTGGTATACAGCTGCATCCGGTAAGACTGGAAGCCCACCCCAACATAGTTGGGAAAAGGCTAGGCAGATGAAGTACGATTCCGTGGGATAATTACCGAACTCGGCGCAGGCGAAGTCGCGGGCATAACGTAAATTACATACGCGATAACGCGAAGCTTTGTAAGATAAGTAACCGAACGTCGTACGGGATAAGTCACCATCGCTTCACGTCGATAGTGCCGTCTGATATCCCGGGATTCTCAACGGACATTGTTTTAGAAGGCTATAAATCTCTATATACATCATCCAGAAAAGAAAACTGTTTGAGTATTGTGAGGACTGAAATCAGTAGGCTTCGTGACTCTTTCAATTATTCATGACCCTTATATCAGAGACTTATGACCTGTTATAAAAAAAACAATGCTCAAAACAGATGGGACATATTGTTTTCTGCAGTATTCCTTGAGTACCAGTGATCAATTATATTCAACTATTAAAAGTAAGTGTGTGAAAAATTTAGAGATTTTGTATATTTAAGAACTTTTCCCGCAATTATAACAAAAAAGCTTTATCATTTTATTCTTAATACGGTGTAAAAAAAAAACTTTTAACACCAAGTCCGTACCTAACGTGTTTTTATTACAGGCACTTTTGAATGTCAGAAACAACAAAGAAGGCGAAGCTACAGCCACAGACACTCGGCATAGTAACTTGTAAAAGTACTGTAGTTGCCCATTCCAAAGGATAGAGCTCTATAGAGAAGAATAAGCAAGAAACTCCATGGACACTCTTTTTCAATCAAAATATTTTAACAACATCTTGGTTACATCATTCATGTTGAGATTATGGACCCTGTTAAGCAATTAGCATTTTCTAAACATGGTCCACATGTAAAGATAATTACAGCAACGAACCCCTACATCAGAAAGACAAGCACCCACATCTTCAATTTTAGTCCATATAAAAATAAACTGCTTTCGAAAGGCGGTGATTATAGGCACGTTACCTCCCAAATGTTCGTCGCGATTAACGGGACGATGTGCCGCGGAGGAAGTTTCTCGGCAATTACCGCCAAGCCGTGTGATTAACCCCCCCAATACTTGCCACGTTTACTTGGCATAAACTACATATGACGATGTTTATATATTTAACAAACTCGCTCATGAGAACTTGTAAGGGATATAATAATAATTGTCGTTATAACAGATTGATAGAGGGTTGATTTTCAAGGTTTAACAACGCATGCCGAGGTTTTCCCGAGAATGAGTGACCATTCTCATACTCCGCACCTCGAAAAGCACATTAAGCCGTTGATCGTGGCTTTCATTCGTAAATCTTTGACAGTTCTCACGGGAAGTCATAAGCTTGAAAGTCTATTACCAAGGGGTATTGTAAAAGGCAGATGGCCTATATAAGGCAGATGATGATTGTATGACCAAGTTAGACTGGAAGCCGACCCCAACTTATAGTTGGAAAAGGCTAGGCAGATGATTGTAAAACCCAGTTGCAGGCTTGTGAAGGCACTCCAAGTAAAATAGTAGTATTTAGCTGCATCAAAATCAAAATCAAAATCAAACCATTTATTTCAAGTAGGCCAGTTACTTTTGAATTGTCGAAACAAAGATGAAAATTAAATGTAGCTACAGTCCCAGTCACAAGACATAAAAACTGTGAAAGTACTGTAGTTCATCCGGTTAGACTGTAAATCGACCCCAACGGAGTTGAGAAAAGGCTAGACTAGGATGATAGACAATGAGGTAATCTCAAAAAGCTTAAGCTACTTAGTGTTATCGCCTCATTCTACTATCATAACCCATTTTCTCTTCGAACTACCAATGTCTACTTATCCATAAAATCGTCGCACCCACAAAATGCCTGCCATCATAATCTCATTATCGATACCCAAGACATCAAAGTATGAACATAATAATATAAGTCCCGCTTACTACAAGCTCGAACAGATACGTCACAAGCCGGATGTCCGGAGCCCCGGGATAAGCACACAGAGATAGTGTTGCGACACGACTTCATCCCGGGGAAGTTTTATTTTTAAGTTGATCTTTCAAGTTGACTTGGAAATTCAAAGTGGATGTCAGAAGTTTTGTTATTTGTTACTGTGAGGATGTGATAGCTGATACTGAATAAATTGCTATTTTTACCAACGTGCAACGGTCGCAATGTATCGAAATAACTTTTGCTTATACTGAAAATCATGATTGGTTTGAAAAGTGTAAAGTTTTGGTTTGGACTCGAACTTTGTCAACGCTTATAAAATTGGATCACAATACCCTCCCCGATGCAAACTAAAAGCTTTCCATAATCCATAAATTAATCGCATCAAGGCACCACATAGCGCAATCTGTAGAAACCATATTATGAAAACGTTTCTTTACCAAAATGTTTTTATGATGAAGTGCTAAAATCAAAGCAATTTATTAATACACCCTTTTATACACAATAACCCAATTTCAGCCATGTACTTAAACAACACAAAACTGTATCTGTGTTACCCCACCGATAAATCCCATTCCCAAAACCCCGTGGTATATCCCGGGGTGTTATCCCGTCACTAGTGAAGTATCGAATCTCAGCTTACGTTAAGTACAAGCGTGCTTAATATTTAAGATGTCTGCTTATCTTAACAGGCGTGTTATCGGGAACTCCTTTTGGCTATAAAATGGTTATTTTCCGTAATATGGTTTAGCCGAAAACTTCTGAATATTTTGGGAGATTTTCAGGTAAGCATGTTGTTCCTTTGTTAAAAATTACCAATTTTGCCTTGCAATTTAGATAAAGACTTTCATAACATAACACCTAAAATCCCTGGAGGGGGATAACTACCTCGGTACATATCCAGTTACCTACTACAATATTCTTGATGGGAATATTTATCAACGGTTTGCTCGACGTAGGTATCGAACCCAGCAGTCAACCTAATTGCATCTAGTAGGAAATATGTCTGTTGCAGAAGTTTTGTGAATCGTGTATACAGGGTGTAAACGAACCCTTCACGAACCCGACAACCAAGCATTATGTACATCAAACTAAGTAACTTTACGCAAAAATTATTGCTGGGAATCGACTTTTTTTCTGGGGTGAAACGTTCGTTTTACGGAAAAACTCAATGTAACGCACTCAAAACATTGTGCTGATGGACATATTTAATAGTTAACGGGTTATGAAGGTATTTAAAGTTATGACCATAAAAACTAGTATTTGAAAAAAAACCTTGTGAAAAAGTTGGAACTTTGACCTCCAATATATCCGTAACTAGGAACCTACTAGTTTGGTCCCAGGTTTGGTCTAGAACAAGAAAATGATCGCAATGACGTGGAGAACAAGTGCCTTTCGGCTTCATTAAGGGTCTATTTACACCCTTAATATGTATCTGTCATATATTTTAATTATGTGCTTTTTCGTAAAAATAATGGCAATGTACGATCATTGCCACCAATGTTGCCAGTAATTTACGTTGCTTCGTTTAGTAGGTTAACATAACATCACACCTAATCCTTCTAGTCCCATGTAGGTAATAGGGTGCGAACCTATTGCCATCAACCGGGCACAAATCCAGACACCGTGACTGCTACTGAGAAATTCCTGATGGAAAAACCGTATAACACTTTGCCCGACCTGGGAATCGAACATCGCGCACAGCAACAATTTAGGGTCTTCTCAGAACACAATTTATATGGCAGATCCCTGTTTTGAGCAAGACAAGGTACCATGCTTACCAAACAATCAAATCTATTTAAAACAGACCGCAACCATTCATTTGGAAACAAAAAGAATCTCATCAGTCAAATGCATTCGTACTACTAAACGTTTTCGATCGTAACTCGAATGAGAGAGTGACTATGGTCGAATAGAGACAATGAGTTACGGAGTATTGAGTAAATGGATTAACAACGTGCTGTAAAACAGGGGTATGTATTTTGTGAAGGATTTTGACTTGATTGCATCGAAACGTAGGGCAAGCTACAAATCGCTAGATATGAAAGACCAAAGACACACGTTTTTTATACATGTTTTACCCAGAAACTAGGTTGTAGGAGTCAGATCGACAGTCGCTCTCTGTAAAATACTGGTATTCAGATGGATTGTAGTGGCATCCGGTTGGACTGTAAAGCCAAAACCTACAAAGCTGGGAAAAGGCTACACATATGTGGGAAATACACAAGTGTACAAGAACAGGCGCACTTATCTTTGTTGTGCCTGCAGTATACATAGAGCAAATACTTCAAGAGAATGATAAATTATTCTTCTTGAGCTCTCATCAGAACTTCTTATGACGATCTCCGGCCTCTCAAATCAGAAGGGTTTTCGGTTGAATCCTTGCATAAACTTGATAAACTTGAAGCGTCAGAAATACAATATGCACTCCATTCATTCATTACTCCGTGAACGGAAACAATGAGCCGCAACGGTTCGCAACGGATAGCAACAAAAGGCGGTAAACAGCGGGACGTTTGATTACTTAACAAAACCACTACCATTGGAACGAAAAACGATACTGTTCCGAATTTATACAGAGTATTTAAAGTTGTCTTGGAGTTTGTCGTCGTAATTTTATGATGCAGTCTAGTCCGGTGTGGTGACGTAATACTCGCTAGCAAAAGGCAACAATTGAGTAAGAATCGTTGCAGGTGGTGTTCTGTAATTTCTGACTACTTAAACCCATAGGAAAAAGGAATGAGTTTATGTATTGTAGGCTTTGTAGATTCCCAGATGCTTGTTAAGTTTTTATCTTGTTTTACGGCTAGGTATACTAAGTCTTCAGGTCCCTGGGACGCACTACCCGATCGCAATTCACACATGTGATGTCGTCAATAGTATATTGTGATACAAGGGTGGGAAGTAGATAATTGCGAACGAGGTGTGATTAGCAAAATAAAAAATTCAGAAAATGGCGCGTTTTTGCAACTGGACATATATTTTTTTACAGCGAAAACTGCCTGTACAGCCAGCATACAGCCTATTCGATTTTTGACAAATGTTGATGTGAAAATTTAAAGTTAATTAAAAGTGGTAATTAAATATATTAATCAACCATTTAAAAGACTTTTGAGAATCTCATTCATTTTTCCTCGTATTAAATCTATCCTATTTTATTCTATGTATGAAAACTCCTTGCTACTAAACTTTTTAAAATGACGCAAAAGTAATGATCGAGCTCGTAAAAAAAAGTGACGACCGCGTAACAGAAAGATGCTTATGCAACAGATTTAATTTTCGAATCATAATTAGAGCCTCTGAAAGTACGCCATGTTTAACGAATGTATTGAAAACTAACAATCAATCCAGTAGGATAATATCACGTTAAAGTGACCATAAAAAAATAATTTCAATAAAAATATACAACAAGCACGGAAAGGCCTCTAAATATCCGATACGATTACGTATTTTACGTAGAAAATCACATCAACTGCACTTTTCCTCGAAAAACGATTTATAGAAAAACTACCGTCCGGTAAAAAACCAGCAAAGCAAGCAAATTGATAGAAAACACACCGGAAACGCTGTGAAAACTGATAAAATTTATAGAATACGGCTTTACCTGAACAAAATCTGATCCAAAAACTCGTTTATAACATTTTGTATTTTTTGGGATCACAACAGTCGATTTTAATTTTTGAGGTTTAAAATTTATGATTTTAGTCACGTAAAATGTGTGGGCAAAATGAAGGAATTACTATCAATATAACCAAGTTATTTGTTTCCAAATCGCTTGCCAAGTGTTTTCGTTTGATGTTGTTGTTGTTGTTTTGGTCAGCCGATCACAGAAGCACGACAATTACTTACAGTAGATTTACTAATCAGATTACGATGGAATTTACTTGGTAAAACAATGAGGGAAGCAGTCTTTCAGCCACTTGCAAAACATAATAGAGAAAGTGTTAAAAGACGGAGACGCGTCGGCGATCGCTGTTGGAGGTGGTATTTATTATCAACACATTTGATTTCGGTAATATCTTTTGATCGCGTTGATTTACAAATTTGGTTTTTTCACTGCTCCAACGGGAAGCAGACTTGAATATTTTTTATTAGTTTCAGCTTGATACCTCCACGGGTTCCTGAGAAAAAGGGTCTTGGCAGACTGAGACACGGACAACAAAGTGATCCTACACTATTAAAGGTTCCGTTTTTGCCGACTGAGGTAAGGAACCCTGCGCGTTATTTGTTAACAGCACCCCAATTTTAAGACTTGCCACGCACTTGACCGATTTGTGAAAAAGAAAAACATGAAAGGTCTTTCAATCTTTGAACGAGTGTATAACACAAAATATTAAGATCAAAACAAACGGCTGGGGAATAACTTCGGTGTTTTCATTACGTTATGTTTTAACAAGTTCGTTTCTTAAATTAAGTGTTGTTTAGAAAACATGGGGGCCCTTGCCTTTGGCAGTTATTGTTCTACAAGGGACTTGTTACTTTTTATAATGTAGGAGTTGGCGTATGTTTTGTGTACTTTCTTTTTCTTTTGAAATTCGATTTTAGTGGACTTCGTTGCGTTGTCTGTGTTCCGTAAAAGTTGGATAACTTTTGAAGCTTATTGAGTGTGGGTTTCTCTTGAGTTTTGAAGATCGAGGCTTTTCGAAGTCATAGTAGAAATTTGTTATAAAACCTGTTGGTTTAAAGGCGGAGGTGATATTTGCTCATGTGTTAGACAAAAGTAGGAGTTTTAAAATGAACCCCATAAAAAACCGGAGTTAACGCACCGTGGCTGGTACTGAGAAATACTTGAAAAACCCAATTCCACTTTGGCAGACCTGGTAATCGAACCCAGGACCTCACGTTACGTTAGCGTAGCGGTTAGCAGTCGCGCTTGCGACCCCAACGAGACATCGAGGTCAAGCGTAAACATTTTAAAACAGGTGTCATTTGTTTCACGAGTCGACATAGCGGGAATGGGGTAAATGACACATCAACCAATATTGAGACACATAAATTTAAGAGCTGTCAAAACGCGGTTCTCTCATAGATTTTGTAGTGCAATAGCAAACTGTGACGTCACTGTTTACGCAACTCAATGACTCAACTATTTATTGATTTCAAAGCAACTAAAAATCGAATTTGGCAATTAATTAAAAATAAATCGGGTTTTCAGGCCCAAAATAAAGTTTTTTTTTAGAGATTGGCGTCTTGTAATTATTGTTCTATGGTATAACTCGTAACTTTCCCATTTCAACCACTAAACAAAAGACGTGCAAAACAAGTGAAGTCCCCGTTCGTAACTATTTTAATCTTCATACATTGAATCCCATTTCGTCATCAATAAATTTCTGTTTTTTGTACAGTACAGTCAGCTCTCAAAGTTACAAGGAAACCATTTGTTGATATTGCTATTTTTTGTCTCTATCTGACACACTAAGGTTTGTTACGAGAGAACTCAATTTTGATGTGGATACTGACATCATTTAAGACTTTCTCAACCCATAAGTAACTAAAGCACTGCACAAAGAAAGAAAGAACAAGTATTCATTTGTCGCAGGCACATGACGTTCAAAACATACAAAGCATAAAAGACGTATAAAATATAACAGAATGGAACAGAAACAAGAAAAAAGAAAAAAAAAAAGAATTTGACAGCAACAAATGTAGATACTTTTTGTTGCTGACACGGCACACCATCACAGGAAACCGTAGTTCCTGTGTCCTGTAGCAGCGATAGGACACAGTCGCCGATTGCTACTCCTGGTCACTGGTAACCGTAGTTACACTCAACAGCTCAGTACAAATGTTAGGAAATTTCTTAATGTTGCTTGTGTCTTCAACTGACGACTTTTAGGTCCCAGTTACTGACACCGAACACTATTTGATCGGCAACGAATGTGTCAAGTGGAAGTAACAGGACCAAAAAAATTTTGCATCTGCGTAGGGAGTGGCTAATTTCATACTGGTTTTAAAGAAATCAAATATTCATTGGTAGCTTGTATTCGACATAAGATACAAAAAGTGTCCACATTTGTGCAGCCCCTTAGACTCCACACTAACAAGTACACAATTAATAATTCAACGCGTCTCAGGTGCATTTACCTAGACTAGACCATAGACAAATAGTCTGGCAACTGGTCTGTTAGCCATACTAATGTTTGTCTAAATGCGGTAAGTGAGCGTGCAACACAAAGCGAACTGTTACTGGGTAAACTTTATTACTAATACCATCATCACGGTGTAATCCCCGAAAGGTTAGACAGAGGTGCACCTAACAGTACACAGCTCGAAATCTTATTTTACTACTATTAGTACAAGAGTTTAGATGGATGGATTTGTAACTCAATCACATCAGAACGGATCTGGATGAAACTTTTTTTTTTTCTAACTTGCCGCCACGCCTAAAACCTATATTAATGGATAGCTGGTATCAATACGAACCAGTTTTGAAACAGACCAAATGTTCTTAAGTGTCACGTTTTCGAGATATGAGCTATCAAAGTTAAAGTCCATGCACTGATAGCATCTTCAGCACAATTAAAACGGCGGAAGTTAGGCCGGCCATTAAATTCAAACCCCTTTGGCAGAGAGATAGATTATAGTCTGGAATACCACATCGACAATTTTTTTGTCTATAAGTATAATTTTTGAGTAAGCAGTGATAATCTAGTGGTGTGACCGTCGTACTACCAAGTCATAGGTTCTGAGTTCGAATCCAAGACCTCTGATTTTTCGGATTCATGTGTGTATTGTATAATTATCACTTGCTTAGGTGAAGGAAAACATCGTGAGGGAACATCGTGACTGAGAGATGTTTCTTGACGACATATAAGGCCAAGTCAGAGGCCCATGAGCGGCATAAAAACTCTGGACACCAGGTTAGGCATTAACCACACGATTAAGAAGATTTTTTGAGTTTGATGAAATACAAAGTAAACGCCGAGAAAGTCACAGGCAACAGCTGCTTAAATCATAAGTCCTTGTGACTATGTAATCCACTACTAAAAGCGACTGAATAGCTTGAAATAAGCCATAATAAACACACGGCCAAGTTCACAATAGCTCAGCTGGTTCCACATTGTAGCTCCACAGTAATCGATGCTGAATGAACGCATTTGTCCACGACTGCAGCTCTTTGTCCAGAAAGCACTGTAACGTGTTGTCTGTAACATTGTGACTGTGTACAGTTGAAACAATGTTGCAGGAGTAGAATGAGGATTTATATGGTTAGGTTTTATTTTAAACTAAAAAGTAATTTCCAGTTCCGCAGCTGATGTAAAAATAACTGACCGGATAACGTCACACTGCTTTACAGAACACAAATGGCTGACGTAGCTTATAAAGCTAAGAGACTCAAATGGGACTGGGCAGGCCATGTCTGCCGGATGCCGGCGAAGCTGTGGGTCCGCATATCACAAAACTGGAGGCCTGAGACAGCTAGACGGGATCGCGGCAGACCGAGTAGAAGATGGTGGGTCTTGGATGGCTTCCTCGTGAATCGACGAGAAGAAGCACACCATCATGACAAGTGGAAAGAACGGGGGGAGGCTTTTGCTCAGGAGTGGTACAATATGGGCTAACTAAAAAAAAAAAGAGTAATGTCTAATTCAGTTTTTAAATGGCCAGCGTACGTTTGGCTGTTAATCCCGCTCGCAAACCTTTTTGACTTTGTAATTTATACATTTTAGGAAGATAGGTTCACCTGTCCGTCCTGTGGTCTTAGTCTTGCTTTTCTCTATTAAATAATAGTGGACTAGTAAAATATTAAAATTAATGCTTTAATTTATTTATTAACTTACATAAATATTATGGCGAGGAAACGAGGAAATCAGAATCGGAAACTTACCTGAAATTAAAAATAAAACAAATCAGTTATAATACAACATAACATCACGCCTGTAATCTCTGAAGGTTTAGGCAGAGGGAGCACACCCACATTTCGCCAGTTTAAGTCCCATGTAATAGGGGGCGAGTCTATTGCTAAAAACCCAAATCCAGACTGGGATTCAGAATCCAGATGGGGGCACAAACCCAGACTCCGTCACTGCTACTGAGAAATTCCTAATGGAAAAACCCAAAAACACTTTGTCCGACCTGGGAATCGAACCCAGGACCTCGTTCTCAGCAGTCGCGATTCCGACCACTAGACCAACAAGGCAGTATAAACACAAATTCATTTCAATTCCAAGTCATCATAACCAATAACCAATAGTCTCCGGTTATCAAGGACAGAGACCTGGTGCCTCGGAAACAATGGCTGTGACATTCAAGTTTCTGATTACTAAACAGCAAGAAATCACACTAGTATTATAAAGGCGAAAGTTATGTGTATGTTTGTTACTCTTTCACGCAAAAACTACTAAACGGATTTGGATGAAATTTAGCACACAGATAGCTTATGACCTGGACTAACACATAGGATACTTTTTATCCCGTGGGTCAAATATCGAACGCCGCTATACCTAGTAGAGTTCGATAATTGACCCACGGGATCATACTAAAAAGTTAGAAAGGGTAAAAAATCGATATATGTATACTTATCTGTATCGATTGTTTACCCTTTCAAACTTTCAGTTCACCAAAGGACGTTTAAACATAGATATTAAACGACAAAAAAAGACCACTTCCCTTCTCAGCCCGTGCCAATGGCAATTCGACACGAAAATGGATAAAAGTTTCGTACAACTTGTGTCCCGCTCCATCGAGAGAAATCTCATAAAAATAACACAATCATGTTAACAAACTCTTTCATCCCAGTACTAGTGTATTTCCAACTTTTTTATTCGGTTCCTTTATTACAAAACGGGGGATTTCACTCACCAAGCGTTGGTAAATGGAAACTTTTGCGTGTGGTTTTTGAAGAATTGGTTTTAAATACTATTGTGTTCTTTCATATCGATTAATTAGTGTCAGTGTTACATCCTCTATTTAACATGCAAGTAGGTTTAACAAAAGCTAAATAGAGGCTCGATTTTATTGCTGCATATTAGATATTTATAAAAGAAAAAAATACAATATGAAGTAAACAAAACAAACATGTAAAACAAAAAGATTAGTGGGGTTCCATCAAAGAAGCCCAAAATCGCGCCTATACAGAAGCGAACACTACATACGACGAAACCTACTCAAGTGCTTCAACAACCAACAGATGGTAACCATAGAATGAAAGAGAAAGAAAAATATTTATTCGAGAAAAAAACATCAAAATCTCACTCTCCGCGAAGTCAAAAAGTAACAATAAAGCAAGAACTCGTAATATAAACATCAGTAGTGCACAAGCTAATAAAATGTGGGCCAACATTTCATACAAGTTGTGCCTTCTGTAGCTAAGTTTTATTGAAGGAACTATTGTACCGCGCGGTGATAGTTTGATGGCCGTTCTCAAACTTTGATGGACAGAGAAGATTTGGTAGATGGACTTTCGTCTTTGGTATGTGATACGTTTCAATTTTACTTTTCCAGTTTCATATGAAGTTTGAGTTCCAATGATTTGTAAAGAGTTCGTGTAAGTTTATTATTATTGTATTTTTGTAGTTACGTATTTAATAAAATCGATTGTACACTACACGTAAGTAAACGCATTGAAAAAGTTCACACTTTCATTCATTTTAATTAATCCTGAATGGATTAATTCGAATCTCGGATCTCGGATCTCGGATCTCGGATCTCAGATCTCGGATCACAGGACTTGAAAGGCCAAGTTCTATAAACTTATACTAAACAAATTGTAATCATAACGTGTGTAACCTCGTTTTTCCTTAATTTTGATACCCTACTCGGATGGTTTGGTTTGAAAAAAAAAATTAACATCTAACATTTAGCGCCAAAAACACCCATCTAAGAGGGAGGGTTTTTCAGACGAATCGAATGATACCTAAATCGTCGAAATCCATGCAGCCATTTGGAATAAACGAGGTTATAAAGAAAATTACAAAGAAACATACAAAATACGCGCGAAAAAC
Source organism: Xestia sexstrigata (assembly GCA_941918905.2). Taxonomy (NCBI): domain Eukaryota; kingdom Metazoa; phylum Arthropoda; class Insecta; order Lepidoptera; family Noctuidae; genus Xestia; species Xestia sexstrigata. The sequence continues at coordinate 2,758,179 of OW799226.2, forward strand.
ATAACCCTTCCTTGGCAGGCGGGAAAATGAGGCTAGAAGCTATGTAAGCCAAATCTAGTGCTAAGAATGTTCTTAGATCTCGGCTTGAGGTTAGGGTATCTGCTAAATTAGCAATTCTATTTGTTGTGGTTCAAACTTCGTTTGAAATACTGTTAGAATAAAGTTCTTATCAGCTTGCACTACAAAGTGGATGTTACGTCAGTCACTGCGGGCCGAATAGTGCGAAATGAGCGGTTTTTATTTATTTATTTATTTATTTAACACTTCAAGCACTAAGTACAGAGGCGGACTTAATGCCATAGGCATTTTCTACCAGTCAACCTTTAGGTGATGCAGAGACAAGCAGTGGTAGGTGTCACTTCTGAAAATGGGATAATAATTTTATTTAATACTACGATATACTACATCATCAGCCTATAATGTTCCCACTGCTGGGACACGGCCTCCTCTCAATGAGAGGGAATGGGCTATAATCCACCACGCGGGCCCAGTGCGGATTGGTAGATGTCACATGTCTTCGAATTTTTGGTTCTAGGACATGCCGGTTTCCTCACGATGTTTTCCTTCACCGTTTTGAGAGCAGTGGTAATGAAATTAATTACACAAAGTAATGCGCCTGTCTGGGTTCGAACCCACGACTTACTGTTCGTCAGTCGGGGCAGCCACCACTGGGCCACCGCTGCTCTCATACTACAAGAACATATAAATACTATACATATAGATCAAACATCAAGTTTTTATTTAATTGTAGGCTAATAAATCATTAGATCAAAATGCCAATTGTACACTTTGTGAAGAAAAAAGTGACAAATAAAAAACTTAATGCCGTTTAGGAGTAGTTACGAAATTTCAAAGAAAAAATGCTTCACTTTGAAAAAAATTGTCATCTAGTAATAAGTTAGAATTATTTCAATTGTACCAATTAAAGTTAAGAGTGTAATAAGCAACAATTATTATATTTTTTGCACATTTATATTCACTCATCAAAGAGGAGTTACATGGAGAAAACCTCTCGTTAGCAGATACCACCCCCATAAATCCATGGCCGCACAATATTATCATCTTCATCTTGACGACCCGAATGGCGCAGCGGTAGTGAGGCTGCCTTACATTCTTAGGGTCCCGGGTTCGAATCACGGTAGAAGCAAATGTTTGTGTGATGAGCATGGACATTTTTGTTTCCGAGTCATGGATGTTTATATGTATAAGAAGTATGTATTTACAAACAAAAAAGTATCTGGTGTCCACAACACAAGCCCCGTTGCTTAGTGTGGCACTAGATGGCGCTGTGTGCAATGTCCACCGATATTTATTTATTTATCTTCCTGGCCTTCTCCTATGTTACTTGTGGTCGTCGCAACACGTTTTTTTCTTCCACACTCCTCTGTCAACCGTCACGCTATCATTCACATGTACGGCACAATATGAAATAGTTTTATTTAAAAGGATACTCAAAAGAAAAGAAAAGAAAAGTATATGAACTACAGTAATATTCAGATAACTGTCACGTTGAAAGACTATCATTGTTACATTATGATATAAAAGTAACTTATTTTCAGGCGTTGGCACGGCGGAGATACGACTGTCTACATTATCATAAAATAGTAGGTAGCAAGTTATTTTATAGTGTAGGACCTAGTATCTATGAAGTCTTCTTGTTCTGAATTTCAGTGGTTTATTTTTAGGATACTCAAAAATAAAATGGCTGAAATTAGGTAAAGAAAAAAAATGCAATTGTATTTCTCATAGTTTTTATATGAATTCAGGTAGCATTTAAAGCTTAGAAAAGACTAACTACAGAAAAGTTATCTATGTCCTCCTACTAATAGAGCTTTTTTTACAAAAGGTATGGGTTGTGATAAATTGATAATAAAACGTCTTTAAAGAAAAGATAAGAATCTTGATATTTTATAGATGCATAGGACATGCAACTACAAAAAAAATATCAAGATTCTTATCAAACTATCACACTTAATATTATAAAGGCGAATATTTGTGTTTGTATGTGCGTATGTTTGTTACTCTTTCACGCAAAAACTACTCAACAGATTTGGATGAAATTTAGCACACAGATAGTTTATAACCTGGATTAACACATAGGATACTTTTTATCCCGGCAGTATGATCCCGTGGGACAATTATCAAACTCCACGCGGGCGAAGCCGCGGGCTTGAGCCAGTTACAAATAATTACAATTGAATGCTTTCGGTGATGAGCCCCTTTAGATAAACCGCAGAATTAAAGCAAGCTTAATAACATCACTAAATGAGATTCATGAATAAAGTGATTACATTTTACGTGTATCAAAAGATCCTTAGATAGTACACAGACGTCTTAAAACACTCCCTTGAGTATACTGTGTCCCCCAAAATGTTCTCTAGGTGGGTCGTTAGATAAATATCAAGATTAGAAAGCTTATAAAAAGGACGATTCTAACGCTCCATGTAACAGGGAGACCTTAAGAAATAAGGGCCACTGAAAATATTGTAATGCTGTGTGCACATCAGCGGATGAACCCACTGTTTACCATGAAGATACATCATCAAAGATACAGATTAAAATATTAGTGCAATAAAAAACACAAAGAGTTTTAATGTTATGCAAAATGTTTAGTGTTTCCTCAGTGCCTTGGAAAGCACGTTAAACAGTTGGTCACGGCTGTCATTTGTAGATCTTTCAGGTAGTCAGTGGCCCGAAAAGTCTGACAACCAGTCTTACCAAGGGGTATCGTATTACCCAGTACTAACTGGGTTGTGGAGGTCAGATAGGCAGTCGCTCCATGTAAAAAAATGACGTCACACCTACAAATAATATTTGTAGGTGTGACGTAATTTTACAAACAATTATCCAACAAAAAACATTTTTAAAAACAAGCTTCGATTTACTGAATCGAAGTTAGTTTTTAAAAATGTTTTTTTTTACTATAAGCTTGTTTATTTGAACAATCACCGAGTACGTAAAACATTCTTTACAATATGGATGCGAATATACCTTTACAAAGTCATAAAAATATCATAATACACTTCCTCAAAACAACCATAAATGAAAATATAGCGAAAAAGAATGTCATAGTGTATTCATGACAATAACATAGCTTAGGAAATAAAACAGCGAGTGAAACAAATTCTTTCAAGCGTAGTTTAATATGAAAGAACTTTGAATTATATTGAGAAAAGTTAGTCTTGTGTGTACGTCGTAGAATTTCTGTATATTGTGTAGGTAGTAGAAAAAAAAATACCATCTTTAAATGTTGCAAAAGAAGATTTAGATATACTTAAAGAAAGTTACTTGGTATTTAGAATTACTTAGGAAAAATTCATAGACGAACTTCATTGTTAAAAGTAGGTGTTTTACAAATACTTTAACACGTACTGATTGCCCTTTGGTCGAGTGAACGCAAGCGCGATTACTGAGCATAAGGTCCTGGGTTCGATTCCCGATTCAGGCAAAGTGTTATTGGGTTTTTCCATCAGAAATTTCTCAGTAACGGAATCTGGATTTGTGCCCGGTTACTGGCAATACGCTCGCCCCCTATTACATAGCACTGAAACATAACTGGCGATACGTTGGTGTACTATTAGGTACACTGCCTCACCCTCCGGACACCTCGTGCTCAGCACTCGAGGCAGTATTTTCAACTCAATCAAAAACTGAACAATGGTCAGTCCCGACTTCACTCACACCAGCTCTGAACTCTATATAATCTGCCTAGCCTTTTCCCAACTATGTTGGTGTCGGCTCCCAGTCTAACCGGACGCAGCCCAATACCAGTATTTTACATGGAGCGACTGCTTATCTGACCTCCACAATCCAGTTAGTACTGGGTAATGCGATACCACTTGGTTAGACTGGTTGTCTGACTTTTTGGGCCGCTGACTACCTGTTACGACTGTCAAAGATCTACAAATGACAGCTGGGACCAACAGCTTAACGTGCTTTCCGAGACACATAGGAAACTCGGTATGTTAGAGTGGTCACCCATCCACAGACCAACCTAGGCAAGCACTGCTTACCCTAAGGATCGACCCCAAGCGGCTGTTATTGTTTAACCATAAGCTCCTCAGTCATGTTCATGCAGAAAATAATAATCAAAATCACACCATTTATTTCAAGTGGGCCAGTTACAGGCACTTTTGAATTGTCGAAACAAAGATGAAAATTAAATGTAGCTACAGTCCCAGTCACAAGACATAAAAACAGTGAAAGTACTGTAGTTGCCCATTCCCTACAATAGATCTCTATGGAGAAGAACAGGCAAGAAACTCCATGGACATTTTTTTAAATCTGAATGTTTTTACAAAACCTTGGTTACATCATTCATGTTGAGATGGTACATTATGTGAGAACAATGTAGCAAGATGTGCACGTTAAAAGTGTTCATAGTCAAAACATAAAAAAAAAACAATTCAAAAATAAAATTATTAATTGAAATAAGCCGTGGCAACCAAGAGCTGACCAGTCCCAACAGACAGCGCTCGTTCACGAACATGGCGCATGTATCAGCACCATTCAACTCAACCATAACATTTTCTTAAATTACATTAGAAGACTAGGTAGGTACTAAAATGCGAGTCATATCAAATATAACAACATTAAGATCACCATTAGAAAACGTATATATACCCTATGACTAGGAATGTACTGAAGAGAAATGTGACCAACTGGCTCAAATACTTGTCCTATGGTGAGACTGGGCAACTTATGGTGTCTCATACACGGTAGACAGACACACACACACAGACACACACAAATACACACCTTATCCCCACCTCCACTCCACATAAAATATAAACAACATTGTACTATTTTTGAATTTCTTTTTGTGATCCTTAATTTATAATTTTACTTCTTTTAGGGTAATCTGGAACAATGGTGTCGATTCTGTTGTGCACAAACTAAACTTAATTTAGGCTATTGCTATCTTTTAAAAAGGCAGTGCGAGAAAAGGACGGCAATAGCTATGAACTAAGTTAGAGATGTCAAACTAGTTCATGCCTTGCGATTCACCGTGTTTTTAGTCGACATGTCTTTGTCATGCACCCTTTATTTGTATGGAAATATTAGTTCCAATTAAATTTGACAGCTCTAAATTACATCCGTCTCTTTCCCGTTTTATTAGTGAGAAAAAGATAGCATTAGCCTAAATTAAGTTTAGTTTGTGCACAACAGAATCGAAACCAATGTCCATAATTGTATGTATTTAAATGGGCGTTGATAGCTGCGCCGCAGTATTTTAATTTTGTAGCTATTTTTGTTATTCCTGTGTAATCTGTAAACTTAAGTTGTTCCAAATAAGCTTTATTTTATTAATTTTATTTTTATTTAAATTAAGTAAGCCTGAACGACTCTGCCTAGCTTAAATATGCTTGGAAGATACAAATCTCAAACTTGCTATATTTTAGCTACTGTCATTCGGTTTATTTCACATTTTGTATTCCTTATTATTTTCATATCTTTTGGAAGATGCTTCTTTGAAGCAAAACAATAAAAGATAACGATGTACACTTCGGCTTCCTGTTCGGAGTGAGGCACAAAAGCATAATGATAATTATTAATGAAGAGTGTCTGAGAAAAGCATCTATTGTTTTAATAGACGTAGAAACAATGAGATTGTAATTAAGGTACACTAAACAATGCTTTTGATATGATAAATGATATTTTTTTATTACTAAGCTACTACGGGAATATGCTTCACGAAAAAGTCCAGTACCTCAAAAGCTAAAGATCGGTAACTTTGCCTTTCATTATCATGACATGAAATATAGCAATATACAGCCAATATGTGTTGATAGGGCTTTTAAAATGTGTTTACGTTATTCGCTCCTCAGCGATAGAGCGATACTTATAGCTCAATCGATTTGTTCACTCGTTCGCGGGGCTAAATAGCTAATGTGAAGGCCCTATTTACATAAACAGGCGTACGTACATGGGCGTATGTGTATTGCTTAATTGTGCGACTGAAGTTGTCTATTCAAAACAATTTGACTCCTTATTTAGACTTCTATTTGGAGAATATTTTATTACATTAAACTACTACATTTAAAATGTAAAAATCAATGGCTCTAGGGTATTTAAGGACCAGCCAGAGAACTGGGCATTGAACTATATAAACATATCCTTTAGTGATATATAGATTAGCATCATTTCAGACACGGCTGAGCAGCGGTGAGAGCACCGGTGGACCCGTGCTGGCGACCCCGCCTTACGAACAGTAAGTCGTGGTTTCGAACCCAGGCAGGCGCATTACTTTGCGTAATTTATTTCATAACCACTAGTCTCAAAAGGGTGAAGGAAAACATCGTGAGGAAACCGGCATGTCCTAGAACCAAAAAATTCGAAGACTTGTGACATTTACCAACCCGCACTGGGCCCGCGTGGTGAATTGTAGCCCATTCCCTCATGGAGAGGAGGCAGGAACATTAAATGCTGATTATGCAGACACGTCTGATAAGTGTTGCGTTCTTGCGTTAAGCAAACATAAACTCGAATTACAACGATAGTAGACACTCAAAACCGTTACTTTAATCATTTTGTTGTTTAATTAAAAAGTAGGTCAGTTAGTCGGAAAGTTGAAACTAGTGGCCTGTTCCAATCCGCAGAACTCTATGGTAAAGAATACAATTGCATAAACACACTTCCTACGTACCTATGTATAAATGAGCCTTACCAACCTACCTATCTCCCGTACCAACATTTTAGGAGTAATTAATCCATTTATCTTTCATAAATAAAGCCTACAACATCCACCCTCATAAACATAACATCTGAACCCCATCAAAACATCCCTAAATCCACGAGCGAGCATCGAACCCGTAATCGATTAGTTGTTACATTAGTACTCACCGCCACTGAACAGATAATACAGAAGATCGGTGTCACAACGGTGGAAAATTTAAATAACTTAAGGGACATTGTTGCATACTGTTGGATTTTCAACTTTCGGCACTAGACCGAACATTGCTAATTCAACAGCATGCCTTATATGCCTTCGTCATCTCTGCCTAGCCTTTTCCCAACTATGTTGGGGTCGGCTTCCAGTCTTACCGAATGGAGCTGAATACCAGTATTTAACATGAAACTTTTTTTTTTTTTGGATTGGAAATTATCAAATCACTTCTCTCGCTCTGGGCGGAGCAGAAAGGAGTGTCAGACTTTTACTGACTAAAACCCATCCATGTTCCTTCATCGCCTTTTATGTTCCGGGGCCACGGTATCTGACCTCCACAATCCAGTTAGTACTGGGTAATACGATACCCCTTGGTAAGACTGGTTGAAATCACAGCCGGGACCAACGGTTTAACGTGCTTGCCGACGCACGGAGGAAATTCGGTATGTAATTGGTCACCCATCCACGGACCAACCTAGTCAAGAACGGCTTAACCTAAAAAATAAGAAATAGGCAGTCGCTCCGTGTAAAAAAAATATATTGAGCCAGACATAAAGGAACGCTATGCAGACGATTACGTATTCAGACCTTCTGTACATTTCTATTTGTGCCGCGGCCGTCTTCATAACTTCAAGCCGTGACAAATTGTCGACAGCAGTATGTATGGGGGATGTTTTACCATAATATTGTAATTATGGAAAGTGCGTGCTACTTGAGATTGATGGGGTTCAGAAGATGATGGTATATAGGGAATATGCTATTTCCGAATGATTTCCCGTGGTTTCACAAAGCATAATATTCAATTTGATCTGCTTTCAACTCTAATGGCTGTTTATTGCCAGATTGCTCTAGACGGAGTCGATGTATGGTCTACGCACCACAGCAGTTTGCAAAGATTTGAAAACAGACTTACTGATGAAAAATTCAGCAACTGCAGATACTTGGATCGCCAATCTCGTATTTTTTCCTCTCTACAATTACGTCTGCAACAAATCAAATAGCAAATCCTCATAGCATAATCAGCCTATGTTCCCACTGCTGGGACACACGGCCTCCTCTCTTTGAGAGGGAATGGGCTATAATCCGCGGGCCCAGTGCGGGTTGGTAGATGTCACATGTCTTCGAATTGTTTTGGTTCTAGGACATGCCGGTTTCCTCACGATGTTTTCCTTCGAGAGCAGTGTTGATGAAATAAATTACACCAAGTCATGTTCCTGCCTGGGTTCGAACCCACGACTTACTGCTCATAAGTCGGGGCCCCCACCATTGGGCCACCACTGCTCTCCTCATAGTATCTGTGTTTGTGTAAGTCTAGCTAGAACAGGTGTTCTAGCTAGACTTACACTATATATCATTGCATCTGCTGCCCCATACGTCAGTTAAGTGCCGACAAATTCCAAACGCACATTTTTAACAAAAACAGCACTTAAGACGTCATCTCATTTTCCCAATTGCCCAACTCGCTCGACAGACGACAACTAAATTTTTTACCTACCCTAAAGTTAGCCATGAACACCTATCTGTAAAACTAAGTTTTACAAATGGGTTGTAGCGTTGCTGACTCGGCGTAGTAAATATACAGGTTGTTTTGTAGAATAAAGCCAATCTCTGTGTGCATTGTACTCAAATAGTATTCATTTAAACAACTGTTAACATTGTCATGTTCAATTAATTTAGATATTATTATTTTTCATGGGAGTATGTTTTTTATTTTGTGCCTTCCTTCTACGAGTATGTAATGGTGTTATAATTGATCGTAAATAAATAAATAATAATACATTTTGAGCAAGGATTATAACTTTCTTAATAACCAGACTGTTGGAAAATTCAAACGAGGAGCTTTTAGTCAAAATACAAATTGATATTAATGACTTTTGCTTATCACACTTTTATTAATACTAAACTTAACTGGCACGAGGCGTTCAATAACATGTTTACAATGATTTGGTACACCTAATAGGCTTGTGTCCTGAAAAAAATTAATTAGTCCGTCAGTTAGATTATGAAAAAATATTTGACACGTATTTTTTCTTTTGTTACCAAAATTGACGAAAATACGACGCTTTTAAAATTCTCAATACGTCACGCCGTGCTATAATTTTTAGTTCGTTGTGACGTCACGAGCCCCCACTCCCGAGTTTTGATGCGTTTTATCTTTGTCAATTTTCATTGATTTACAAAAACAAAAAATACCTGTCCATTATTTTCCAATACTCTACTCTAACTCACGGTCTAAATTGATTTGCAATTTATTGATGGTGGAAACTAGCCTAATTCCAAAACTGTTATCAGGTATCGCGATTATCATGATGATCATTTTAGCCGAAAGATGTCCACTGCTGGACATAGGCCTCCCCCAAGTGTCGCTACATTGACCGGTCCCGGTCGGCCTAGTGGGAGGCCTTCCGACGATCTCGAATATAGTGGGTACAATTGACTAGGCGTAGGTACAGGTTTAGGTAAACACCCTGAGGCCTCTACATAAAATTTTATTACCGAACAAACACCCTATATACAAAATAACACACACGAAAATCACAACCCTCTTGCCCCCCGCTTTTAGCATACGCGGGGGTCAAAAGTGCCAAAGTTCAAAAACTATCCCATTTCATTGCCATACGGTGTAATGGCGCAGAGAATCGCATGGCAACGCAACAGGTCGCAACGTTTCGCTGCGTACCATTGAGGCTCAAATTAGTGTACAGTATTGTTTGTTGTGTTGTAGTAATGGGCCTTTTGTGCCGCAGTGTAGCAGAGAGAGGGTTGGCTAGGAATATTGTTGGAAAGCTAGGAGGTTATTTTGATTTGAGATTGTTTGATTGGAGAGATTCTTGAGTTTAGTCTAGAAGATTAATTGTAGGAATTCTTGCAGGAATAGTAGAAGAGTGGTATTAAGTGTTTGTTAGATATTCAGTGACTTCGAGACAACTACGCGAAATATTTGTGTATTACCCTACGAAAGCGCTAAATGTCCCGTAAATATTCGCCTTTTGATTCTGGTCCTACATCGAGGAGCTCGTGTCTTAAAACAGCCGCTCGGGTCGATCTTTACGTTAAGCGGCGCTTGTCTAGGTTGGTCCGTGGATGGGTGACCACTCATTAAATACCGAGTTTCTTCCGTGCCTCGGAAAGCAAGTTAAGCCGTTGGTCCCGACTGTCATTTGTAGATCTTTGACAGTCGTTACAGGTAGTTAAGAATCAGTCTTACCAAGGGGTACTTATTACCCAGTAGTAACTAGGTTGTGGAGATCAAATAGGCAGTCGCTCCATATAAAATACTGGTATTCAGCTGCATCCGGTAAGACTGGAAGCCGACCCCAATAATGCTGGGAAAAGGCTAGGCAGATGATGATTCTGGTCCTTCATCAGACTTCATCGTGTTAATGTCATGACTAGGCAAGCTTAGTACAAGTACTGAAATATTTCTGGGCACTCACAGTCCCAATAGATAAGCTTACTGACTTCTTAGATAACACCTTTGATCCACCTCTCATCGTAGTCAAAACTTCATCATCTGCCTATCGATTTCTAACGAGTTATGCCCGACTCGTGTGTTGGTCGGTTACCAACCCAGTCGGTTGCAGTTGACAACGACCGCATCTCCGACAGTTATTACAACCTAGAATATGACTTTTTTTTAAAATCAGTGAGCAACCGACGTTAATCACACTATAATATTACTCGTATAAAGGCGACAGTTTGTATGCGTGTTTATGTGATTATGTGTGTATGTTTGTTACTCTTTCACGCAAAAACTGCTGAAAGGATTTGGATGAAATTTAGCACACAGATAGTTTATGACCTGGATTAACACAAAGGATACTTTTTAACCCGGTAATATGATCCCACGGGGCGATTATCGAACACCACGCGAGCGAAGCCGCGGGCATAGTCTTCTATAAAAAAAAAAAATTCTTTCAATCTCACTCAGTAAACACTTCAAACACCTAACGATATCTATCGCCTAACAATTCTACTAACAATTGTATGTAAGACTAGAACTTACTAAGTTCCATAAAAACTGTAACTACTTTAACTTTGGCGGCACTATGGAAGTGTGGCGCACGGTCCATAGATTTCTAAGGGTCGTTTTATATGGGGATGGGAGTGGATGCTTGGGAAAGCGATTTTTTAGATGGTCTTATAGTGCCAAGACATTTTTTTGTAAGAAAGGTAATAGTTTACCTAAATAATACGGTAATAAAACTCATTATTTTTAACACGCTTTTATAAGCGTCACCTGTAACTAACTATGTAACAAAATCTTAGAAGTTAAATTTGACCCACTTCCCTGTTTCCGATTGAACTGAAATTTTGCATACATATTTAGTTTGGATGACAATGCATGGTAGGTTATGTGATGTTATTCTAAATCCAATATGGCGGACTCCCAAAGGTGGCGGCCTAATAATTATTTTGTATGCATATTAGGGGTGTCTCACAATTTTTTATTCTAACGTTTCAAAAGCAGTGGTGATGAAATAATTTACAAGCATTTAAGTGCGCCTCATTGGGTTAAAAGTGTTAAAACGCACCACCTGCTGGCAACTTGTAACTCGTGACGTAGCAAAACCGTGCAAAAATACTTACCATACGCTTATTTAAAACTGCCTTAATAACCATCTACCTCGTACGAAAAGCTAAAAGTGCCAAAAGAAAAACTCCCCTTGAAAGTACCAAAAACAAACTCCCCTTCCGTACCCAGTTATCAGCTTGACGTATGGTTCCAGACTTCACTTGTTTCACTTTTATGGCCCCGCGACTCAAAATTGAGGATTTTAGATAAGAAAGTACACGTAGTCTCGTTCAAACGAACGGCGCAAACTTGGCTGGTTCCAAGAGATAGATCGCTGTGTGTTTATATTGTGTAGCTGAACATGTGTTATAAGGTTTCTTGAATGTTTATAAATTGTGTCAAAATTAAGAGGAATTTCAACTTTCTTTTACCATAAAATAAGGAACATTTATGGAGCTCGTTGCTAAACATTACAACCGCTCGGGTCGATCTTTAGGTAAAGCCGCGCTTGCCTAGGTTGGTCCGTGGATGGGTGACACCCCATTACATACCGAGTTTCCTCCGTGCCTCGGAAAGCACGTTAAGCCGTTAGTCCCGTCTGTCATTTGTATATCATTGACAGTCGTTACAGGTCTTACCAAGGGGTAACGTATTCCCTAGTACTAACTGGGTTGTGGAGGTCAGATAGACAGTCACTCTATGTAAAATACTAGTATTCAGCTGCATCCGGTTAGACTGAAAGCCGACCCGAACATAGTTGGGAAAAGGCTAGGCAGATGATAATGAATATTATAAGGAACAGTTACTAGGATAATTTGATCCTCAACAACATCATCGATCTCTGTCATAGTGCAAAAGAGTTTATTCTGTGAAGCAAACCATTGGTTTCGGCCGGACAAGTTCACCAAAATACTGGGTGTAAATAGACTCTTCACGAAGCCGTTAAACAAGCATTCAGAACATCAAACTAAGTCACCCTACGCAGAAATGACTTCTTTTTGGGGTGAAAAATCACGTTTTACGGTAAAACTCAATATAACGCACTCAAAACATTGTGCTGGTGGATGGTCGTGGAGGTGTTTAAAGTAATGAGATGTTAATGTTAATGTGATGAGGAGGGAAGAATCACATGTGACTAAAAGGGTGATGAATATAAATGTTGATGGATGGAGAGGGAGAGGAAGACCAAAGAAACGATGGATGGATTGTGTGAGGAATGATATGAAGCAAAAAGGTGTAAATGATTGTTTGACGGTTGACAGAGGAGAATGGAAGAAAAAAACGTGTTGCGCCGACCACAAGTAACATGGGATAAGGGCAGGAAGATGATGATCTCACAATAAAAACATGTATTTAAAACAAATGTGAATTAGTTGGAACTTTGACCCCTAATTTCTCCGTAACTAGAAGGTTCCAAGATATGGTCTAGATTCTAGAACAAAGAAATGATCGCAACGATTGGGACCACAACTGCCTTTCGGCTTCGTTAAGAGTCTTTTTACACCCTTTATGTATTCGATTTCATATTTCTATCTATAGGGCTTTTGCTTTTCAGGCTTCTTAACAGTATTGTCCTAGAGACACATCTTAGAGTCATCTTAAAAAAAAACCCATTAGGTATAAATTTTATCTAACCTACCTACCATTTCACATAATACATTTTAGACTACCTCGTTGGGCTACTGGTCGCAATGGCGGCTGTTGACCTGAGGTCCTGGGTTCGATTCCCAGGTCGAGCAAAGTGTTATTGGACTATCCCATCATGAATGTCTCAGTAGCAGCCACGGAGTCTGGATTTGTGCCCAGTTTAAGGCAATTGGCTCACCCCCCATTACATGGGACTTACAATAACAAGTGAATTGTGGGTGTACTATTAGGCACACCTCTGCCTAATCCTGGTTACTGGCGTGATGTTATGTTATGTTAAAATACATTTTACACCTACACACTTGAAGACGGTATCGTCTGTAACATTCACAAAAAAGTTTAAACAGTGTGTGTTTGTCTACAAAAATCTTCTCAAAATCTACGTAAACAGTAAAATAACTTTCAGTAAACTAATACCACACATCAGTCAAAACTGAAAGTTTAACCCCCCTTAAGTTTCATAGAGCGTGTAATTCTGAAATACGTAGCCAACTTAAAATTGTTCCAGCATGATATGCTTATACATCTTCCGAGCTCCTTTGTGCTGATAGCGTGAAGTTGTGCGTATGGGGGCAGACTTGTGGCTTTTGTTTTGAGAGATACAGAGTTAGATAATATTAAAACGTATTTATGTCGTGGCTAAATATGAAAGTTACATAGTGAGGTTTTAGCAAAGCCTTTGTCTTTCTTGGCGGTTAAGCCGCTCTGTTGTTGAAGCTTCTAGTCTAACCAGATGCAGCTGAAATTCTGTATCTTAGATAGAGTAACTGTTTATTGGAACTCCACAAACCTGTTACTGGGTTATACGAGTACGTTACTCCTGCGCAAGCAGGAACCATCCCTATTACCGCGAAAAAGGAGGTTTTGTTATCGTCTGCGCGAATGGCAGACAGATTGATGATCATTAGCAGATGGGGACGTTATAAAGAGTTATGCTCGACTCGTCACTGTTCCGACTGGCCACCAAATACTTTTTCCATACTAGAAGTCCTGACTCGTCACCATAAGAAAACAAATGAATTTTGACTTTACTCATTCACTTGGCAAAACACCATAATGACTTTATTAGTTACCCAGGAGAGGTAACCGTTCATCATCTGCCTATCATTTTCCCAACTATGTTGGGGTCGGCTTAAAGTCAAACCGGATGCAGCTGAATACCAGAAGAGAGAGAGAGAGAGAGAGAAGACCAAGAGGGGGAGAGGTAACCGTTATCACACTATAATATTATGAAGGCAAAAGTTTGTATGTGTGTATGTTTGTTACTCTTTCACGCAAAAACTAATGAACGGATTTGGATGAAATTTAGCACACAGATAGTTTATAACCTGGATTAACACATAGGATACTTTTTAACCCGTTAGTATGATCCAATGGGACAATTATCGAACTCGCCGCGGGCATAAGCTAGTCGTCACATAATTTAAACACACGTCCAACAGCAGAAAGTAAACAAAGAAATCCTATTAAAACTTCAGCAAGTTTCTTCCTCTACAATACTACATCAAGTGGTACACAACACAAAGACTCAAACAATTGTAATACACTTTTAATAGCCACTAACAATATGAAAACTTGCTAACATTCAAACTCGAATGAAACTTGCGGATTGCTGTCGTTAGGGGTTAGATTAAAAATATTTATCTAGAATTCTAGAACTTAGCTGTTTACTGTGGCTAAGAAAACAAACTAGGAATAAAGTTTTTTTAACTATCTGATTACGGGATCAATGACCGCTGGTACTGTAATAATAACCATTACACGTCTCAGGAGTTTCCCTTATGAATTTAATATGACCTGGACCTGAGTCTAATGAATCAAATTGAATGAACATGACTCAATTGCATATGACTTTACGGCTTGTAAAGTGGTGACAACTAAGATGCAACTGAGAAAGCTCATCATCATCTATCTAGCATTTTCCCAACTATGTTGGGGTCGGCTTCCAGTCTAACCGGATGCAGCTGAATACTCGTATTTTTCATGGAGTGCAGCCCACTGACCTTCCAGCCCACAGGCCTGTAACGACTGTCAAAGATCTACAAATGATAGCCGGGACCAACAGATTAGAAGACATAGACTTCAAATAAATTAGGACAGGAGGACATTGTTGCCATCGCGGGAATGTCCTGGATGAGGCTGGCACAAGCAAAGAGAGGCTTATACCCAGCAGTGGGTGAAGACGGGCAGTGGATGATGGACGACCAAGATAATTAGTCAGCAAAGTAGAATACCCAACACGCCTGCAGTTCTCAAGTCGTGGTTTCGAACCCAGGCAGGCGCATTACTTTGTGTAATTTATTTCATCACCACTGGTCTCAAAATGGTGAAGGAAAACATCGTGAGGAAACTGGCATGTCCTAGAACCTAAATATTCGAAGACATGTGACATCTACCAACCCGCACTGGACCCGCGTGGTGGATTATAGCCTATTCCCTTTCATTGAGAGAAGGCGGC
This sequence comes from Xestia sexstrigata, assembly GCA_941918905.2. Taxonomy (NCBI): domain Eukaryota; kingdom Metazoa; phylum Arthropoda; class Insecta; order Lepidoptera; family Noctuidae; genus Xestia; species Xestia sexstrigata. The sequence goes on from OW799226.2 coordinate 2,773,686, forward strand.
GTGTCCCAGTAGTGGGAACATTATAGGCTGATTATGCTCTTTCTAATTATTTTGATCGGCTGGAAGGTAAGCATCATTAGCCATGAAAGAAGAGAAGTCAGACAAAATTCTATCGAAGTTATCAAACTCATAACAGTACGTTTAACCATTAAATAACGCTTTCTGTACGAGATCGGAATCGGCGAACTTTACCGATCATGTACGATTAAGAACCGATTAATTTCGAGTATCTCGGTACAATTTCTTCTTTGGAGATATTTTGTTTTTCTTGTTAAAATACGAGATGTTTTAATTGGTTTCAGATTGAGGCGAAATTGGATATTGATCGTGAAGGTTAAGTCTAGAGTTCAAAAACGGATTTATTGATACGTTCAAATATTTAAAGAGTAAATCGTGTTGCCAACAACTGGGAATTTTACAAAAAATAAGTATTTATTTTAATTTAAGTCTTGTAAGAGACGTGACTCTAAATTCTTGGCCACGGCCTGAGTAAATGCGTATTGCGACAACGACTGCAAAGACAACAAGATAGAAGTAGTTTAGAGCCCACCGCGAGGCACAGACCCGCGGCGGAGCGACGGTGAAAAACACATCCACCCATAGTGGTGACGCCGGCGACCAAATACGCGCCGCGTAACCGCTAACCGCGCGGAATCCGCGCGTAAGTTTTCGCAACGTTTAACTGCAGCCTTTACCAGCTCAGTTTCTAGATCTACTTCTAATAGATAATTTTATAAACTAGTAACTGATCTATGTACTTACCACAGTGATTGGATAGGCCGGGTTGATGATGGTGTAGAGCAGGATGTGGTTGGGTCGCGCGGGCGGCTCGCGTTTGCGACGCGGCTCGCCCGTCATGTAGTTGTTGCCATTACTCTATAAATAACGAGAAATATTATGTTAGACACCTATGTATTTTAAATATTATTTTACACAAGCAGACATTTTCTCAAAAAATTGTTTTTTCTCTAAAAAGGCTCACACCAATCTCTCTACGCCGTGAAAACACAACTAAGAAATCAGATGACTTAAAGGTATATTTCCGAAAGCAACCGCTAACCGCAGCGGCAAAGCGAACTAATTGTTGTGACAAACCGCATCGATTCGATATTAAAAGAACGAAACTTGACAACAATCAATACTTTTGCCACAGAAGAAATTAGTCACTATCGTTTCTATTCTACTGCCTGTCAAGTCAGTACTTGCCTTAAGGGGGTGGTATCTGCTAACGAGAGGTTTTCTCCATGTAACTCCTCTTTGATGAGTGAATATAAATGTGCAAAAAAAAAATATGTTGCTTATTAGACTCTAAACTTTAATAAGTACAATTGAAATAATTCTAACTTTATTATTATTATATGAAAAAATAATCAAAGTGAAGCCTTTTTTCTTCGAAATTTCGTAACTACTCTTAAACGGCATTAAGTTTTAGTATTTTTTTTTCACACAAATATTTGACAGTTTTTTCTTCACAAAGTGTACAATTGGCATTTTGATCTAATGATTTATTAGGCTACAATTAAATAAAAACCACTCATTTCGCACTAATCGGCCCGCACTGACTGACGTAACAACCACTTTGTAGCACAAGCTGATTAGAACTTTATTCTAACAGTATTTCGAACGAAGTTTGAACCACCACAAATAGAGTTGCTAATTTAGCAGATAGCCCAGCCTTAAAGTATCAAATCTTCGTATCTTCTACAAAACGGTCTTCCTAGCATCACCCTTCCGTGCTTGCTAAGCGCTACTAATGATTTACACCTGCATGACGGCCAGCAATTTTATTATACTGCACCTTCTATGAACCGACAATAGTCTAATGTCTTTGTATGGTCTTGCTATCTAGTATCTACTACATGGGTTTATCGTAGTTTCTATATCCAATACGTTAATATCGTCGGTGTAGAGCGAGAAGTTATTAAGTGACATTTTAGCCAAAATGAGTTAATGATTCCAAAGTGTTTTTAAACCCATTAGCTACCTTACGAAAAGATAAAATACGTTTTTTTTTTAAATATTTTAGATAGTAGAGCATGTCAGAAGTACAAACTACTTGTTAAGGCAAAACACACAGCTTATGAAAAGTAACTAACGGTAATTGAGTTATTTGTGTAAATTTTTCTTACTAACTTTTTCTCAAATAGTGGGGCTTCCCTGCTCATTAACGTTTTAATGTAATTATACGACGAGAACCCAAAAAAGCTGTAAGTACCAAGAATTAATTAAGTAACACAAAAAAATAATCCAAAAACAATAACCCAAAATTACAAATTTTGAGTATGCAAGAATTCCCCCCTATCTTTCTTTTTATTATATTTCCCAATAACGGTAAAAATATTTACATAATTTACTGAATATTAGAGTGCAGGGTAAAAATATCAATAGTTTGTTCCTAAAAAGCATTTTTGTAACTCTACACGTTAGTGTGCTATACCAATTATAAGAAAAAAAAACTTTAAAAAGCGATTATCTCGAAACTAGCTTTTTGCACTTAATGACTTCTCGCTCTACACCGACGATAACGGTGGATATGGATTCAATCATTGTTAAAAAAATATCCAGCAATTGTTAAAACCATATACAAAAATTGTTAAAACCGTATCCAAAAAAATTGATAATACCATATTTAATAACAGTTAATGCAATATCCAATCTTAACATCTTTTCGTATCTACTACAACTACAAACCGTGATCTTAGCATCCCTCCGTGCTTGCTAAGCGCTACTAATGATTTACACCCGCATGACGGGCAGCCATTTAATTGCACTACACGTCCGCTCTATGATCTATGCCCCGACGATAGTCTAATGTCGGCGTATTTGTGAACTCATTACCGGTTGGAAATAGACGGAGTTATGTGTTCGTAATCCGCGATTTGCATAGCTGTCAGTGGTGATTGTTGGTGTACGTTTGTATCGGGGATTTGTTTAAAAATACGATTTCGTTCAATGGTTAATTTTCATGTTTATTTGACTCTTTGTTTCGAGTAGAACTGTCATCCTATCGGATAATAAGCAGTGATTGTCTAGTGTTGTGATTGTGACCGTCGGACTACCAAGTCATAGTTCTCAAGTTCGAACCCAAGACACGCATCTCTAAATCTTTCATTTTTCGGATCCATTTGTGCGTATTGTATAATTATCAATTGCTTCGGTGAAGGAAAACATCGTGAGGAAACCAACATGCCTGGGAGATAATTCTCGACGGCATGAAGAGGCCCAGAAAAATTATCTTTGCAACTCTTAAAACAACATTAAATGTATAAAAATTCTGTCCAACCCTGCACCATCGTTGCCAATATTAAGGGACTTTGCTTCGATCCCTCGATTCCATGTTGAAAACTTCAAAGAGAAGTAGCTTGCTAAATCCAGTACGGATAGAAATAACAACAGCTCGCGAACATAGACACAAGCACACGAATTCAGTGTTCACCATTTCCAGGTCCCAGCTATGACTATAGATCACAAAGCTGACGCTTCAAAGCTAACAGCAGTGCCGTATTAATTCCAATATACATCTCCTAAACCTTGGAATATCACGGGAGTGACAAGACACATGACTAATAAACCCAACTGAGGGGAACCAGTCATTCGGAGCGCGTAAACGATGGATTTATTACCTGTGCTCATTATGATTTACGTGACGTTCAAACACCTTCGTTTTATAGAATTTGTGTTATACGGACGTTTTACAGCGAAATACTAGGCTGGCATGAATTGAAGATAGTATTTTAATCATAAGTTTAACATACAGTAAGTACTCAGATATCCAGACTATAAAAATACACAACACCTTGAACGTATGCTAGCCTAGTTGGGTTGGTGGGTTATCAATGTTTTATTAAAAATACGGTATGAGCGAAATTACATTATTAATTAAAAGCACAGCGAAATATCGTTGTTTAACCCGACTTAAAAAAGGAGAAGGAGATGTTCTCAATTCGTCGGAATCTTTTTTGCTGTAGATTGTATTGAATGGACTTTAACTTTGATAGCTCATATCTCGGAAACATCATACTTTAGAACATTTTGTCTCATACAAAACTGGTTTGTATTCATACCAGCTATCGATTAATATAGGTATCATGCGTGGCCGCAAATTTGAAAAAAAATTAAAATGGCGGAAGTTAGGCCGGCCAAATTCAAACCCCTTTCAGGCTTATTATACTATGTTGGTTTCCAAAACTACTTCAGAAGTAAACAAGTGGGTATCTTCCCAAAATCTCAATCCATTCTCCAGTTGCTTCAGTGCCGCATATCTCAAGGATAACAAAATGGCGCTGCTCTCGCTATTAATTGCTACAAACAACTTACTGTTACGCTAAACAAACGTAATAACACTCTGTATGAATATTCATCATCGCGGCTCCACTGCGAAGGGTTAAGTGAGGGGGTTGAAACATGAACTTTAGCGGGTAGTTGACAAATTGGTTGATTTTGTTCCAGATTTATGATGTTTACTGAATGTATTGGGATGCCGACTATGATAGTTAATTTTACTGGTACGAGCAAATTCATACCGTTTATTTAGGTATAATGAATGTAAAACAAGAGGGGTGATATGCAAAATGGCGGCAGTGCCACTGTAAAGAGAATTAACTAGTAAAACTACACAATCGCAAAAAAAAAAACCGAAAGAAAAAAAAATACTTATTTAAATATGATCTGTCAGTTAACAATTGAAAAAAAATGATTTTAAAATAAATATTACTGGATATTTATTTTAATTAACAACAATTAATTCAGAAAAAAAATATCACGCACTACAAAATAATCACACTAAAATTATGAATGCGAAAGTTTGTATGTGTGTGTATATTTGTTACCCTTTCACGCAAAAACTACTGAACGGATTTGGATGAAATTAAGCACACAGATAGTTTATGACCTGGATTAACACATATGATACTTTTTATCCCGGTAGTATAATCCCATGGGAGAATTATAGAACTACACGCGGGCGAAGCCGCGGGTATAAGGTAATCCACTATATACCCACTAACTACATACTATTACATCGCTATCTTTTATCTCCGAGGACTACTACACAAGCTTACATCCCCGATAGGATCAGTAGGTAGAACATAGTCGCCGATGTAATTTAGTTAAAGCCCTAATTTCACAGAAGCCCGCGCGGAATCCAAAGTGAGATCCCACGTATTAAGTTTGAATCGAAAATAGATTAGATAATTGTGTGTGTTTTAAGTTTGTACGTTGTTTGAATGTTAATAAAAACAAGAGTTTTGGATAAACGTTTTATGACTCAACTAAAAATTGAGTGCAATAAAGTATTGAGTATAAAAACAGTGACGTCAGTTAGCAGTAATTAAAGTAGTAATGACAAGCTCAGGGCTTATCATGCTCGGGTCAATCTTCAGGTTAAGCCGCGCTTGGCTAGGTTGGTCCGTGGATGCTATTACATACCGAGTTTCCTCCGTGCCTCGGAAAGCACGTTAAGATTGAACGAACTTCTCCAAAACGGCTTGACCGATTTTTATGATTTAAAAAAAAAAAAACTTGTTTATATTGGTAGGTCTGAGAATAGGTCGTAAAGTATATTTCACACCATAATTTATTTGACAGAAAAAGGTCTGCGGGGTCAGCTAGTATTAATAATAAAGATTCAAGAAATCATTTTCTTTTCTAAACTTCATCATCATCATCAGCCAATAATGTTCCCACTGCTGGGACACGGCCTCCTCTCAATGAGGGGAAATGGGCTATTAATCTATTACCCACCACGCGGGCCCAGTGCGAATTGGTAGATGTCACATGTCTTCGATTTTTTGGTTCTAGGACATGCCGGTTTCCTCACGATGTTTTCCTTCACCGTTTTGAGAGATCACCGTCGCGATGAAATTAATTACACAAAGTTATGCACCAGTCTGGGTTCGAACCCACGACTTACTGTTCGTAAGTCGGGGCCGCCACCACTGGGCCACCGCTGGCTGCTTTCTAAACTTAATGATATAATATTACAGAATGCCAATGCTTTGCCACAGCAGGTATTAATAAGAATAAAAATGTTAATCAGTAGCCCCTTTCAACCCCCACTAACAAAATGGCTGACCAGCTAAAAGACCATCAATCTACCAGAAGTAACGAAATGGTACAATTTCTTGCCATGAATAATGCATGCGATTATTTTACGGAGCACAATATTATGAACAGTTTCGGTAAACGGCATTAAAACGGATCACTTGTTATTTATGATAAACGGTAGCTGCTTAAGGTCCGAATTGAAATTTCACCCCCCCCCCCCCCTTTTATTGATGGGGGTACTTAAGAAAGATTATTAATTATTTTCACGTTTCGATTTATTATAGAGAAAAGAAGTGAAAGGTATGATTGATTTGATATTAATTTAATGGATTGATTGATTAGCAGGAAAAACAAACAAATGGAGTGGTTGATATGGTTTCTGGAAACCACTACGTGTATCATCGTCTTAAATACTGCCCTATAGTCCCATCTTGCTTGGGGTCGCTGTAAAACGTTTGTTGTCTTCCCTTCTCCCGTCAAACATCACGCTATCATTTACACCTTTATCTTTCATATCATTCCTCACACAATCCATCCATCGTTTCTTTGGTCTTCCTCTCCCTCTCCATCCATCAACATTTATATTCATCACTCTTTTAGTCACATGCGATTCGTCCCTCAAGAAGATGATAATAGAAGCACATACACGAACGAGCTCTTTCACAGAGAACATCGCTATAACTACAAGAGTTTACCCCTTTTAACGCATTAAGCATACAGAGGAAAAACGACCTCATTTCTTTGATATCCATTTTTCCCGATACTTACTTCAAAAATAAATATTCCTAAGTCATTCAAAGCGTTGGATTAACTCATGTTTGCACTCGCAAAGTAAATAACAAACGTCTTGCCGCAAGCTTTCTGTTTAAACCTCTTAATATCCGTTTATACAAAGAAAACGTACCTATTCATACCAGTCAATAAATATGAATTTCAAAGGAGATCCTAAACCAATAAAATGGTAATAGATTCGTTGTCAAAGTCAACAAGTCACAAATATAAAGGTTCATAGAATTTTGAATTTAAATCGCCCCCTGTACAGTATAGGACACAGAAATTGGTCCCAAACTATTCGAAGTCCCGCAAAACTTTGCCTTAACGAGCACTTCTTAGTTCCTTATTTGAATTTCCCGCTTCGGAGGCGTTCGCCGCCAATCTTACAATACGGTGCTTACGGTAAGAAAATTAAACCTTATCTCTTTGATTTTAAGATGACTTCTCGCTTGGCATCACAACGGTTTTTTTATCCATATAGCTTTACTTAATAATCCACTGTATCATGTATGCAATAAAGTTTAATTTCAAATATATGTTCGCGTTTAAAGAACTATCATCTACAAGAGAATTTTCTACTTAACGCCCCTTTGTACAAGGTTGAATTTTGACGTTTTCGTGTTCAATAATGCTCAGCCTGTTGAAGGGATTAACATGATGGAATATGAAGTGCGTTTCCAGTTTTATTTGAATTTAATTTTAGCGTTAATAATATTTTGTATGTATTTTATGACTGGTGGCAGCTCAGCGCAGTACATTAAGACTTTATGCGAGGATTTGCAAATGTATCAGAAAATATTGAAATGTGGCCAGGATGAAGACATTTTAATGGTTTTTGTTGAACATTTATGTTGAGTGGTACAAAATATGATGTGTGATTAAGTTTGAGATAACATTTTCTGTACACACTGTCAGTGTTATTACAAGCATAGACATTTATAGAAGAATGATTTCAAAAACAAACGTGTTGGAATGTTTTCATTATAACTTCAAAACATGAATCGCACAGTAGGTAGGTAGCACATGGCCTAATTCAGACAAAATGACGATCGATCAGCAATAACCATGATGAAAAAGTCACAAATGTACTAGATTCATATACATAAGCACATAACCTACCAAAATGCTTAAATATCAATCTGTCTTTTTTTAATAAGCTTCTGTTAAAATGAAAAGAAGAAAATTGGGTTTTTCTATCAACTTTGATCGCGTATACAAAGTTTCGTGTCCGTGCTATTAACCGTTGAGTTCTCTCGTGAGGAGTCGATCCTACTTCTGGCATAGAAACCTCCTCTATGTGAAATGAGAAAGAAGACTGTGGGTATTTGATTAATTGCCACCACGTCACAGCTACAAGAAAACAAAGACACATCACACGTCCAAACATTTGTTCTACATACAATATTAATCAAAAACCGGATCGCTCCATTTAACCCCCAAAAAAATAAAGACAATCTACCTACACACACTCATTAATTACAATTCTGACAGGCCATTTTCACAACAAAAAAAAACCTAAATAAATATAAAAGGCTGGAAAAAAGCCCGTTTTCATTTTATACAGTCGTACAAATTATCACAAACGAACCGTTAATTTAACACTGAGGGGTTGAAATCATGTGACACCTCACCCCCTTTCACCCCCCAGTCTGTACATTGTGCGTGATAAATTGGGAGTAGTACAGTCGGCGAGAAAAATATGAAGACAATAACAGAAGTTTCAAAACGATGATAATAACTACGGAATTGAATACCTCAATGGGGTAAAAGTCTAGATAAAATGGCAGATGTCCAAGTTAACACCAATGTGTCATTGGGATAAAGTATAATGTTCTTGTCTATTTTGAACACTGTCGGATCATTTCCATATTTTTGGTGATGACTTTACCGGGTACCAACAATAAAATTTTTGGTTGTTTGTTAAAAAGTGGCCGCTGCGGGTTGAAAACACAGTTGTAGACGGAAATTTAATAAAGCTTTGTTTGCATAACATACATAATACGGTCAGTTTATAACGTACACACACAAATTCACCCCTTTTTCCCAAGAGAATAAGTTATATGCTATGGAAAGCCACGTGCCACCATCATTCTCACATACTCGTTTTGTTTCGTCAGCGTGCATACTCGCACGTTAGTTGCGAGTACTACACACATGACCTTTTCACCCAACTGTCAACGGTGCATTTATAGGTTTTTAAAAAAATGGCGGCTATTTGGCGGTAAATTGTAAGTCGTCATTTTTTTTTTCAACCAAACCTATCGAGTATGGTATCAAAATGAAGAAAATTAAAAGGAGATTACAAATATTTACACACATCAAAAAAAGTTTGCGATCACTTTGAAAAATCGAAATCTTTTTTTTTTACGGTAGATTATATTATGAAAAAATAGTTTTATTTTTTAATTTCAAACAGGGTATTTCTATTTAAAGAAAACACACAACAAGAATTTTTTCTTGATAAAGTTCAATTTAAAAAAATATATCAGCCTATGCTAGTGATCACAAACTTTTTTGATGTGTGTACATTTAGGTACATAATACAATTTGTAGTCGGGTTTTTTTAAACTTTGTATTAAATGTTACTTGTTGATGAATATCTCCAATAAGGTCATTGTTTGTCCTTCGCGCCTTTCCCAGCATTTCCAGTCATCTGTCACAGCGTATTTCTGAGCCAGAAAACGTCAAAACTCTTTAATTTATTGCGAAAATAAATAAATTGAATCTTAAATTGCGACGCGACAGTCCCACACATGTGTTTAATTCTAAATCTTAATTAAGTCGAGTTTCACGGACCGACGGAGTCGTACAAAGAAAATGCGACGCGAACTTCAGGATCCTTCAGTCAAAGAAAATATTAAAATATACACAAATTAATTTGGTTGGTACAATAAAACCCCAAAACGACTCCGGTGCAGTGGTTTATGTGGTCATTTAGTGGATCCCAATTCCCAACCACAACAATTCTATCGATGGCAATAAAAAAGAGGTAAAAAATACGAGGGGTCGACTTAACGCTTTGCCAAAGAGAAATGGAGAAAAGAACGGCTAAGCGGAAGCGAAAAAGGTTTTGAATGCAGAATTGACTACAAGACAAGATAGACCAGCCCCAACTATCCTATTAGATCAGGGACGGACATGTATGTAGATATGCTCGCAAAAACTACCTCATTTGGATAGATTATGACCACCAGCTGGAGGTGGTGGCCAAGATTAGGCCAAAGACCCCAGGGCCATCCTAGAGCTCGTTGGGTCGATGATATTGTTAAAGTCGCTGGAAACACCTGGATAAAGGACGCACAGAACCGGGAAGAGTTGCAGAAAAAAGGGGGGGCCTATACCCAACAGTTGATTCCGGGTTGATATGATGATGATGACCACCAGCGAGCAGACCACTGCCATTTCAGGTTATTGGTTTTGAAAGCACTTACTCAAACTTTAAATTAGGCCGTTGCAGGCACTTCATAAGGCATTATAACTTCGTGAAAATATTGTAGTTTAATGCACTATTTAACTACATTAGGCACCTAGACACTAAGAAGAGTGCCTTCTCCACAAAGGGAAGCCGGCAGGAATCGGCTTCTTAGGTGCCTTCAGGTCTGGTAGCTACCCATTTCAAAGCCTAAATCTCTATGTAGAAAACGAGCTCATCAAAAATCTGACAGCCTCATTTCAACAACCCAACCAACATTTTAATAAACATCTTAACCGACATGCGACACTTTAAAGTTACAAAGGCTTACTTCAGACAAATATGAAATTTTCAAGCACTTGCTGCGACAAGTACACAAGAAATTACTTTAAAAGTACCCGCGACTCGTTAGCTCACAATGCCATAGGCAAATGGGTTGACGGGTTGTGTTTATTGTTGCTCGAGAGTTTTTAATTATAAGGGGGGGTGAAATTTGGATCGGATGAGTTTTAGGGGGTGACAAGATCGGCTGGTTGTAGCAGTAGCAGGTTTTAATAGGTTGAGTTCGTTATAAAGCGAAAGTTGGTTTGTTAAAAATTGGAAAGCCTGAAAGTTTTTATTAGTAATATTAAAAACACATGCCACGCCAGCAAAAAGCATGGTGGTTCTAACGTGAAGAATATGGGCGTCGAAGAAATAATGTTCCTTGATTTATCTGCTTTACTTAAGAGGCCCATCGTTAAACTTAGAGGAGCTCATGGACTTAATAATAATATTCGCTCAGGTCGATCTTAAGGTTAAGACGCGCTTGTCTAGTTTGGTCCGCCCATTGCATAGGTACCGAGTTTCCTCCGTGCCTCGGAAGGCACGTTAAGCAGTTGGTCCCGGCTGTCATTTTTAGATCTTTGACAGTCGTTACAAGAAGTCAGTGGCCGAAAAGCCTGACAACCAGTCTTACTAAGTGGTATCATATTACCCAGTACTAACTGGGTTGTGGAGAGCAGATAGGCAGTCGCTCCATGTAAAATACTGATATTCAGCTGCATCCGGTTAGACTGAAAGCCGACCCCAAGAATTCCTCAAAAATGCTTACAGCCAGACGTTTAACGTAGACGACATAACGTAGGTATATAACGATCGTAGCACGTTTTGCTATTTACTTTCTAACCACCCACATTTTTTTACACTAAATAGGCTTCTGTTTGGCCGCAACTCACCTGATGTGAAGGGATCATGCGGCCTAGGGTGGAGCACGCTTGCTTATAAGAAACCGATTCACTCGAACTTTGAATAGATCCAAACAGGAAAAAGTCGTGAACCATTTAAACTACAGCTTCAAAAGTTAGAAACACGTGCAAGGGAAAAATGTAAAAATATAACCGCCATAATTTCGTTACACAAAATAATTAAAATCCGTGTACTTTCAAAGGTACACGTGAACAAATTGGAAGGATGAGTTTCAACAGGGTAACCCACCCCGCGGCCTTGCGGTGAAAATGTTACAAGTCGCTTAATTTTTCGTATTTTTGTTATAAACTCGCGTTTTAGGGTTGGCTGTTGAGAGATAATTAATTTATGTGCTTTGTTTTTGCATGGATACACAGTGAGGGGCAGCGCAGACGACCGATTATTTGTGTGTACAAGTCTGCGACAGACAAAAACTCTACGACAAATTTTGTGTGATTGATGTGTTTGACTACTTTTTTATCCACAATAAGCTGATCAGTAGGATCATTTCCATCAATAGATCCTTAAAGTGGACAAAAATGTAGTCAAACACATCAATCACGCAAAATTTGTCGCAGTTTTTGTTTGTCGCATACAAAAAGTATGTCGTCTGCGCTGCTCCTCATTGTTTATTTTTCGAGTATTTGGGATTGAGTACAATCGCGTAACCATTAACAGGGTTGTGGAGGTCTGATATGCAGCCGCTCCATGTAAAATACTGGTATCCAGATATATCTAATTAGACTGGAAGCCTCACGACAGTTGGGAAAACGGTAAAGAGGTGATGACATTAGATTCGAGTAATATAACAACATCACGCCTGTAATCTCCGAAGGATTAGGCAGAGCTGTACCTAATAGTACACACACGTTTCGTAGTTTGTTCCGGCTAATTTTCGAAACGGCTGGACTGATTTTGACGGGCCAATTACCGGCCGATAGCTGATGTTGTAAGGAAAAAAAGGCCAAAGAATATTAGGGTTCCGTACAAAAAATAAGCTTTAAATTGTTAACAATATCCTATTCAAACACCGAAATAATATTTTTATAAATATTACACACGGACGAAGTTTGCAGGCAACAGCCAGTTCTTCATAAAAACCGCCTTTGTATTAATATTTTAAACAAAAAATCGGGCATTATTGTTTAACTTGTGGGTCTCAACCTCGGACCCACAATAACCGCGCTTCTGACCATTTATCCAATCAATTAAATCACAATTTCATAACAAACAACTGAAAATAAAAACAACAACAACATTAATCTAAATTAATCTACAGCTAATGATTGAACTGTTTAGGGAAATTCCAATTTCGCCACTTAATCTTTGGCATTTTAAATGAGCGAAATTTATCAAAGCATTTTTGATCCTATAATCCAAAATTCCAAAGTGAATCGAGTGGTGGTTTGGGCAAAAGTAAATAAAAATATTCTTACGTTTGAGGGTTAACATTATTATAGCTAGCCTGTATAGTCCCATGGCTGGGCAAAGGCCTCCCTCCATTCCTTCCAACGATCACGATTCTGTGCTATTTATTTCCAATTCTCAAGGAAGACATCCAGTTCGTCCCGCCATCTCCTTCATGGTCTGCCGCGACCTCGTGTCAATGTTTCAGAGCACCATCCCTGAGGACCTACTCTCTTACGTTTCGTCCGAATATTCGGATCTATCTTTCCCTCTCGCGCACGTCTGCAGATGAGTGCGAGTGAGAGAGACGGATAGATCCGAATATTCGGACGAAACGTAAGAGAGTACGGGGCCTCTGAGCCTTAAGGGCGGGCCCATAGTTCGTTCGGCATGCGACAGCGGCAACATTGTAGGTACAATAGTAGTTAAACATAAAATTTTGTATTTTATAGTCGTCACACAGCTGTCAGAGGACGGGCGTCGTCGCCGAGGGAGGCCTACAAAACGCGTGGCGACATAGATGCGTTTGTGACAGATTAGCCGGAAAAACCGCACACAGAGAAGTATGGAAGGCTATAGGGGAGGCCTTTGGCCTTGGCCAGCAGTGTGACATTACAGGATAAAGAAAAAAAAATCTCGATCAATAATTATGTATATATGTTGAAAACTAACGTGGCAAACAGATTAATTTATAGAGTGATTTACTTTTAATATTTTTGAAAGCGTATTTTGGAGGTAGTGAGTCTATGAACTCTCGTTAACTATTACATGTTTTAGACGAAGCTTTGCCAGATTAAATAATGAAATAAATAGTCTGAATAATAAAATTAATAAAACGCATACAAATTCAACAATTCCGTTTAAGTACATAACATATACGTATAAATGCAGATTAAAACAAAAACATCCTTACTACTCTACCTCATTTCATTAGTCATTAATGCACAAATTAATAAACTTAATATTAAATTGCGAATGTTGTTAAATAATTAATTTTATTATTGTTCTGTTTAAACTTAATTACCAATTTAATGAATTATATTTTCAACGCGAAAAAAAAGCGTGTCACTTAAAATAGTGGTTAAATACACACATCAAAAGTATCTAGGGATCAACATATATTTTTGCAATAACTTTTCTCCTGATTGATATTAATTAAAATTTTCTTTAAGGATTCATCAAATAAAGTGTTTTCGTTTGTCACAGTAACGATAAACCAAGTCACCTTTGCATTAATAAAGAAATTTGCCATTTTCCTAATAAAGGGATTTTTGACATTTGAACCACTAACATTAAAGTTCGAAAAAAAGACTGAAATAACAGTTTTCTTTAAAATTTTATTGGGTAACTTAAACAATTAATAATCCGTGTTTCTACCGCGAACACTAACAACACAAGAACATCGGTTTGGCATACTCAAAATGAGTTCATCCAAATCACGCTGTGGAATGGCCGCCCATGTTCGTTGCAACAACAAAAAAAGGTCTTCTTGCGACTGGATACCCTCCATATTCGGCAGAGCTCTTCTCTGTAGCATATCCCATGCATGCTCAATCGGGTTCAAGTCTGGCGACTGAGCAGGCCAGGGCAGGACATTGATGTTAGCTGCGGCGAGAGTCTGTCTTACAACTCTTGCGGTGTGCGGTCGTGCATTATCATGCATTAACTGAAATAAGGGACCGATTTGCACTTGTAGAGGAACGATGACGTCTGATACAATCGTCTCAGCATAAATTTGAGCGTTGAGGTTGCCTCTGATCCAAATCAACTCAGTTCTTCCGCCGATCCAAATACCCGCCCATACCATGATGGTTCCACCACTATAAGGATGGACTTCCTGGCAGGATTTTAATCGCTGTTGGCGTCCAGGGGTTCTCCAGTGTCGTATACGTCTTGTATCCGGTCTCATACCAAAACGAGACTCATCAGAAAAGCACACGAAACGCCATTGTTCTTCTGCCCAATTTCTGTGTTCAAGAGCCCATTGATATCGAATCCTACGATTGTGCATTGCTATAGGTGGTACCCGTAGCGGTCTTCGGGAATGAAGGTTCACTTCATGCAAGCGGTTTCTGACTGTTTGGTCGCTAATTAAGTTCCCTGAAGAGTGATGAAGCCTCACGGCTAACATCATGGCGGTTATTGTTGGAGCTCTTCGAGTTAAGATTTGAATGTATCGGTCTTGTCTCCGTGTGGTGCAGCGATACCGTCCTCCATGGCGCTCAGCCACGGTACCAGTGCTTCGGTAACGTGTCCAAAGTCGACTGATAACACTCTGACTTGTATTCAGAGCTAAAGCTACAGTACGTTGCCGGGAACCAGCTTCTATCATTCCCACGGCTCTGAGCATTTCTTCCCTGCTTAAATGACGTCGCCGCTCCATAATAACGTTGGTTTTAATCAGTAGTAGGGAAACAGTAGCACTAATAATGTCTTCAATGCGTTGTATGTTTTTATAGGGAAAATATTGACAGCTTATTTTCATCTTTTACTCGAATTTGATTGAGAGTTCCTGATTCAAATTATGAAATGCACCAAAAAGGATCCATATAAATTTATAAAATCATAAATTTATTACAAAGCCACATCTCAATCTCAAGAAATCCGCATAAAAATGCTTGATCCCTAGACATTTTTGATGTGTGTATTTACTAAGAAGAAATGAGCTCTCATTTAAATTATTAAACTTAATTTACTAAAACCAGATATGTACTGAAATTAAGGCTTCGTAAAAACTCGAACATATCAATGTATAATCCCGGAAATAAATAGTTGCTACTCACCGACGTCAATTCATCATTGGTCATTTAATACAAGTCCAATTTAGTCCCTAACTTTAAGATGAGAAGAGGATACAGTTTTATTATTCACTAGCGGACGTCCCGCGGTTTCACCCGCGTAGTTCCCGTTCCCGTGGGAGTACGGGGATAAAATATAGCCTATGTTACTCAGGGTGAATGTAGCTTTCTAATGGTGAAAGAATGAAATCGGTTCATTATTTCCGGAGATTACCCCCTACATACAAACTTACAAACAAATGTTACTAGTATTAGCATAGTTAGATGACTACGAGTATATATCTATCTACTTAAATATCTTTTGTTTACCGTTTAATCATGTATTCGGCATTATGTTTTCTTTAACATTAAAGATGTATTCATAGCGTCTTGTTAATTAATTACCCGAAGAAGGAACCCAATACCCATAATAGTTTAATTGAATATCATTTCAATAGTGTACACGTGAAATTAATTAGCCAATCAGCAACCTATTACACAGAGTAGATCGTACATTCGCGGAACGAAAAGGTTCTTTCTTTATTGTGTGGTTAATGCCTAACCTGGTGTCAGAGTTTTTTTACCGCCCATGGGCCTCTGACTATTGGCTTTACATGACGTCAAGACATTTCTTTTAGGCATGCTGGTTTCCTCACGATGTTTTCCTTCTCCGAAGCAAGTGATAGGTAATTTTACAATACGCACATGAATCCGAAAAATCAGAGGTTGAAAAGAAAAGGTTTAGTTCAGGCAAGTTAAGAATTAAATGTAACCGATTTAATTCTTCACATGCTTTTGCATTTCTTTTCATTCGAAAGCAACCTAAGCTTTTGTTTGTGCAACATTGCCTGTCTCACTATCGGCACGAGTACGAAAAAGATGATCAACTCTTGTATTCTTCAACTGTACATACCATATGGCCACTTTTTCAATACTCTCGATTATACAGATATAGTCTCCAACAACATATCTCACTGTATTTAAGTAGTAATGCCCCATTCTAATTTCGACAAATAGTTAGATGCCATATTTATGTCAATTCAACAATCAAGAATGCCACCGTTGACAAACAAACGAGTGAATGAACATCACAATACGATTCAAGCGGATAAATAAATTGTATGTAAATGACGAGTTTATTAGGCCACATCAGAACATAAACAATTAAACAATGCTAATTGACAGCTGTGAAAAATCAAAGTGCAAAATGACATTTGTCACTTATCACTTTTTTAATTAAATCAGTGCTAATCACATGAGTAAGTAAATTTACTTACTCATGTGGTGCTTATTAAAAAAAAACTACAATTTACTTAGTTCTAACAAACAGCCAGGGGTTACTTCATTTACTTAAAGTTACATAGTGTCAGTTATTGTTTAAAGTTAAGTAGTTTTAAAGAAATTAAACACCATACTAACAGGAACATTATACACATTTATTCGATCAACGAGAAACCACAAATACTAGGAAACAGCGTGTTTACAAGTCCACCGTTTGACTTTTCTGAACTCGTGCGATAAGTATGTCGTTTTAATAGTCACAAACCTCCTCGTCGACAAATTAATGGCAGAACGAACAACGCGATACAGCTTCCAAATGACGATAACAATTTGTTAAATAGAGGAGACATGACAAACATACACCAAAGAACATTCAGAGGGAATAGAACAAAATTAAAAAAAAAAACAAAAACGCATTTTGACAGATGTCAATAAATAGCGGGAATAACAAAAAATATTGACCTAATTAACTAGTGGTTGACTCAAATGATTTATAATTATTTCCCTAACTAGAATCTTCACACCTGTAGTACTCGTATTCTAATTTATACAAAAACAGTAAGTTTGTCACCAGAGAAATCAAGGATGCCTCTGTCGACAAATTAACGACTAAACGTTACAAATCTGGCGATTTGGTGTTCAACTGGTGCAAACGATTTGTAAATTATTCGTTATGGATGAAGTCGCATTCGAGATTGCCAACTAGCAGTTGAGAGACATTTTAGTGCATTTTGATCGGATGTGTTTTGAGAGTTAATTGCTTGCATATTGTGGTTATTTCTCCGCGAAATGAGGCTAGTTTAGAGTAGCAAAGTATGCGGTTTTCGTAAGATGTATTTTTGACATAATTCCAAAATTTGTGACAAGTAAATGACAGGTGTTTTTTAGAAATATTGTTTGGCACTTCTTTGAGGAGCTCGTGGCTGAATAATAACATCCGCTGGGGTCGATATTTAGATTAAGCCGTGCTTGCCTAGGTTGGTCTGTGAATGGGTGACCAGGACCACCCATTACATACCGAGTTTCTTCCGTGCCTCGGAAAGCACGTTATAAAGCAGTTGGTCCCAGCTGTCATTTGTAGATCTTTGAAAGTCGTTAGGTATGTCAGTGGCCCAAAAAGACTGACAACCAGACTTACCAAGTGGTATCGTATTACCCAGTACTAACTGGGTTGTGGAGGTCAGATAGGCAGTCGCTCCATGTAAAATACTGGTATTCAGCTGCATCCGGTTAGACTGGAAGCCGACCCCAGCCTTTGGTAAACTGATCCCGCAGGTCCCAAATGAGCGGGATCAATTGACTAAAGAGCCATAGTTGGGAAAAGGCTAGGCAGAGTTGATTGACACTCAACAAGTTTCACGTGAATCTCGAAATGTCAAGACTAACATTGAATTTGTTTAATCAACTTATCAATTAAAAATTAGACAAAAAATGCCTTTTTATACTAGACAACCCTAATTACGACCAAGCGTACTAATAAAATTAATAATAAAGACGCAAATGTAAACTCATTTGAGTCTCTATTATTAATTTTATTAGACGTAGTGTGAATAAAATTAATATACATGTCAACAAATAAGATTTATAATCAAATATTATGTCTGTTGCAAGAAGCTTCAGGCAAAGATTAGTAGGATTTATTGAATTTGTTTCAAACTTGTGGTCGTCGACCACAAATCGAAAGCACAAAAAATAAACCTTACGTTCAAAATTAGTATTACTAGAACCGGTTTGCATGATCTACCTACCCTCTTAAGAAATTGACGACAGTTTCTGAATGAAGCCCTAAAAAGTTATCAACAACTAGAAACTAACATTGACATATCAAAAACACCCGAAAAAACACGAATTCAGCTCAGTATGAAGAAATCGAGTTAGTGTGTCCATAATAACATAAAAATGTTAGACTCAAGACGGATTACAAGGTCCGGGCCGAGTAGGGTCACCACAACATCCCCACAAAACCGGACAGTGTTATTTTTAAAGGCGTCTTAAAATTTTCCGGGGATTTGCCGGCGGGGATATTCTTTTGTATCCGGACATTCCGCATTATGTCCAGTTGACGCACCTGGGTATGGAGGTAAATCCCTGAGGTTTTTCCATGTCTTCCTTTTGTGTTTTTCATTTTAAAGTGAGTTAATATTTGAGCGTTGTTTCGAGTAATTTAGTTGTACGTTGTTGACATTTTCCATGTTTTGAGGTCGTGTTGTGCTTAGGTTTGGGATTAACCTGATTGCAGCCCGGTTTTGTAAGTATTGTGTTCTGGAATAATCCCTTAGAGGCATATTCTGTTTCTGTGTTGGTACATTTCGTTACTGTGTCAACAAGGTTATTTCTTTTTAGCACTACAAGTTACTTTGTGACTAAGAAAGGAAATATCAAAATTCCGTGGTGCCTTAAATTTTGATTGTCTCAAGGGAAATATGGCGAAGTTATACAAAAACCAAGATTGTAAACATATACGAGGGAATAAATATGTCGTACGGGTAACAACCAACATAAAGTTTTACATCAATTTTATTCATACTTATTTTGAAGAACAAAGAAAATTGTTATCATGGCTACTGACTACGGGACGGCGATATTATGTCGAGCTTCCGTTTATGTGTATGTTATTAAGATATTATCAGTAGCTTTACAACAACTTACAATGCTACAAACAACAATACAATGCAATACAAATGCAATGCTTACAATGCTTGCTTTTACTTTACAATGAAAATCTTTTTCTCAAAAGTAAGTTATGTACAGGCTAAAATGAGATTGGGCGGGTAAATAATGTCTTAACGAAATCAATGGGCTAACTGTGTCCCATATTTTCTGGCAAGGTAACAGGCAGATAAACAAACGGACAGATAAACGGATAGAGAGACAGATCTCCAGACAGGCACAATTACTTTGACATTTATACATGAAATGAGTACGGATTTCTTCGACAGTCCAATCCCATGGTCACACTACAATAGTTCATTTAGTATTTCGCCTGTATCCCCTAGGGGAGATGCTCACTTGGAAACTCGTGTCGACTTGACCCTCGCCTTCCCTGTGCTTATTGTATTTTTGACCCTTTCATTGGGTCAATTCGGTTTAGAATTATTTCCGAGGACAAGTTTTATTAAATTCCTTTTTATGTGGAGTATGTTTGGTGATTTTTTAGTAGTTAAGTGTTCAATTCGAAAACCATCTTCATTTATAAATCCAGTGTGCGTGTGTTCGTCATTCTTTAAATCTATATATGTAATAAAATTGATAAGAAGAGAATGGGTAATAAAATGTAATAATGGGTATAATGTGTAATAATAATGTAGGGTTTGGCTAATAGGGTAAGAATAGAGAATTTTAACGTCGGGGTTAATTTACTAGAGGTGTTGTAGAACCTTGACCGCAGTTGATGAGGGAATTGTATTCATTCATATCTCTGTACTTAGATGGATGTTTTTGTGTGAGCCTGTTACCTTACTACCTTTTTTTTTTTTTTTTCGGATTAGAAATCATCAAATGACTTCTCCCGCTCTGGGCGGAGCAGGAGGGAGTGTCAGACTTTTACTGACTAAAACCCATCCATGTTCCTTCATCGCCCTTTGTGTTCCGGGGCCGCGGTATCTCTTTCGAACAGTCCCGCAACCCCGGCAGGCATCGGTCCTTGCGGACCCCTTCCTTTTTGCTGACTCTCTTTGAGGCGCGCGTGGAACACGAACGCGCCGTCGACACGGCCTGTCGTCATGAGACGGACGGACGGCGAGCTAGCCCATAGCCCACTGTCCACAGGCCCGCGCCTACGGTGGCCGGGGGCCACGTGGTGGCCCCCGACGCCCGGGGCGTCTCCCGCGGCGGCCGGGACGCTGTGAGGTTCTCTCCCTGTTACCTTACTACCTTGGCTACCTTTGGGTAGCCTCAATGTGAAAACTTACGAGTATATTGTTCTGGGGGCCTAAACTGGCCATTTTACCATCTTATTATGATAATAATGTGAATGAGATAAAAATTTAAAATGGTCACAGACGCGATAAATATTATGAATTGTCACTTTGTGACCATTTTACGAATTGCAACGTAATTCATATTATTATATCCCTATTACAAATTACTGCGGCGTGAAAAAAATACTACTTAGATACAGAAAACATAAGTACTAGGCTACATATATTTCACATTTCTAACTAAATACATATTTATTGAACACAGTTGCATAATAATGTCCGACCCTCCTAGAAATAGAATTCCACTTAGTTTAAAAACGCATGACTAGTCTAATTACGGCATTAAGGCCCCTAGTACACGGCGTATTTTAAACGCGCGTTTTCTGCGCCGTAGATGCCGATTTTTGCGTTTTAATAGATTCAAACGCGCGTGTGAAGTAACAAAATCCCACTCAAAATCCTATGATTTTGAGTGGGATTTCGTTACTAGCCATCCCTGCAACTAAAGCTACTAGCTCACACTGAATACGTTCGTTACAGCTGCACCAACGTCAAACGACGACAATTTGTCGCCAGCCAATATCTGTCCGTATAAAACATCAAATAATGTTCAGTTGTAAGATATAGTGTACGGTGAGTACAGCTGATAATAAATTGTTGGTGACAACTGTGTATTTGTAGTTGTATAGAGTATTTGTAAGTGTAATTTAGTGGTTTCTTGTAAGTGATGTTTGGACGTGTTGCATTGTATTGTTTTATTTTGTTTGTAACTTCTTCTTCCTACATTTATCCCATGTTATTTGTTAAAGAATGTTATTGGCAACATTTTGCTACGTTTTTTAATCAAATTATAGCCCCTGATAATTTAGCTTTCTATTCGTGAAAAAATGGTTAAAATCCGTCCAGCAGTTTCGAAGGTTATTCGGTACAAAAAAAAAAACAAACAATAAATCATTCCCCTTTATAATATTGGTGTAGATAAATGTTTTACAAATAATGTGCCATATTCAAAATTAACAATAATTATTGAATAAGTTAATTTCGCAACAAAAATGGCATCAGAAACAAGTTTGGTCGCTCATTAGCTATCTCATCAAGCTCCTAACAAGAAAGCGAAGAGTTCCATCATCCACAAAACTCGGATTAACTCGGATGTGATTCGACCCGAAGCCACTGAGTTAGAGGAATAGTTTCCACTGTTATGTGGTTTTTATTACCCGACTACGGCGAAGCCAAAAGGAAGGATTATGATTTTAGCAGCCTATGTATGCCGCTCGGGTCAATCTTTAGGTTAAGCCGTGACTGCGTAAGGGAAAACTGCAGCCGTCGCCACCTGTGACGGCAGCCGTGGACGCGCCGGCGGCAGCCGCCGACGCCACAACTGCAAGCGTCGACGGCAGCCGTCGACGGCAGCCGTCGACAGGTGGCGACGGCTGCAGTTTATCTGCCGTTGGCAACGTGCCGCTCGTCTGTAAGAACCCTTAGTCGGCAATTTGTTTACAAACCGCCTTTGAACGAATTCCTTAACCTTCACTTTGAAAGAATATTTTTTTCAGGCGCGTAGGGTTCGAAGTCTCACTAAAAGCACTTTATGAAGTAAATTGAGTAGTATGTTTTAATGGTTTTATTTAAATACTTAAAGTCTGAACTGTAGGTACTGTAACAAAAAGGTTCGCCACATAATGAAGCCGGCTTACCAGACTGACTGTTACCCGCGGCTTTGCCCACGTGGAATCCGGACATTATCTCATAAGACGTATTGACTTGGCATTACTTGAAGCATTCATTTATATTATACTTACGTACATACGAGTATATGCTTGTTTCTATGATATTGAAGTTGAAGTAGGTATTTTGATGAAGTATTTAAACCCTAAGTTTTAAAGTATCGACTGTCTTAACCTCTAGGTCAAAGTACTACCGCGCTCACAAACTGTCAACCATTACAAACCTTGTTGCTCAAGACATAAGGGTGAAAAATCCGTCGAGACATTAAGGCGACAAAAAGTCAGCCAGTCTGTAAAGCAAACCGATTTATATACGTATTAGCTTATGCCCACGAATTCGCCCGCGTCGAGTTTGATAATTGTCTCACGGGATCATGCTACTGTGGTAAAAAGTATCCTGTGTGTTAATTTAGGTTGTAAACTATCCGTGTGCTAAATTTCATTGAAATCCGTTCAGTACTTTTTGCGTGAAAGAGTAAAAACAACAACAACAACAAATTTAACAACAACAACATTTCGCATTTATAACATTGTAAGTGTGATGAGTATCACTTACTCGTAAGTATGGATTTTTCTTTAATATTTTTTTACCCTCTCGTCGTAAAATAAAAAGGTACCACATTACCACAGTCATACAAGAAGCAAACTGCTGTGCTTGACTCCCATTTGGTGCAACCTTGAGACACACACCGCACCTTGTATATTATCGTTATTTTATTTGAAGTATGTCATGGTGTTACTATACTTATTTCCTAAATATGTTCTTCTCTTTGTATACTGGCACCTTGTTTTTTATTATGTAAATTGTATCATTTAATTATTGTACCTCTGTGTGTTGTGTTATGTCTTTTGTGTACACTAAATAAATGTTTTATCTATCTATCTATCTAAACAAAAAAACCTACAATTCTATTTTTCCACCCCTACCTTTTTACACATAATTTCCACCGTTCCCACAACTTTACTCACAAATGCAACCTACCAACCCACCCATCTATGAACACAAGCGCGCGTAAAGATACAGCCAACATCTATATTGTTGCAATCTGTATTAACCCTGTATTGACAACGACCCCTCCTGATTGCGGATAAGAAAAAAAGCGCAGCGTAAGTGGGGTTGTCAGTGTTACAGTTTTCCTCCAAAGCATATACACAGCTTTATGAATTTATGGCGATGGATGGGCAAGATTTTGGTTTAAGTAGCGCCAAGCTAGCCCGCAAAAATAAAATTTTCTTACGTTTTTTTGGGTTCCGTACCCAAAGGGTAAAACGGGACCCTATTACTAGAACTCCACTGTCCGTCTGTCAGTCTGTCACCAGGCTGTATCTCATGAACCCTGATAGCTAGACAGTTGAAAGTTTCACAGATGGATGTATTTCGGTTGCTGCTATGACAACAAATACTAAAAACGGAACAAAATAAACATTTAACTAGGGCTTCCATACAACAAACGTGTTTATTTTTGCCGTTTTTTTACTCGATATTAATAACGGCAACAGGTAGACGCTTGAAACATTCACAGAATATTTTGTTGTATATTCACTTTAAAAATTAAATAAAAATTTAAGGGGGGGCTCCCATACAACAAATGTGACTTATTTGTCGTTTTGTCTAATGATAATGGTACGGAACCCTTCGTGCGCTAGTCTGACTCGCACTTGGGCGGTTTTTTTTTGCAATTAGCAGGACAGTATAAGGAAAATAAGGAAATATTTTAATCAACATACAATGTTGATTAAAATATGATTTGCGATTTTAGGTTGTAGTTATCCCAAAGGCTGCTGGTATTAAATGTTTGCTAGTAGGCCTTAAAAAGAGATAGTTTCACGGGAACTGAACAACCTTAAACCTTCTACATATCAATTACCCCTCACTGCCAGTGCTCCCTTTCCATATTCAAGTCATCTTTGAATTCTTCAGTAACAATGTGGCCTAAATATTTAAAGTGGGCAACATTAGTCAACCAAAAATGTTAGTAAAAAATACAAAAGAATGAACAGACTAAAATTCCCCACCCACAAGCATATTTCCTACTTTTTCCCCATAATTCGCTGTATCTGCATGTATATTTCCACCACACGAACGGGTGTCACCGATTTATTCCTATTTACTGCTCCGGGCAATTTATTGCTCTTGTTGCGAGCATTATCTTCGTCTTACTTTTACGCACTTTTTGCTGAGTGGGGCAATCTTTGCTTGGAGGGGAGTTAG
Organism: Xestia sexstrigata; assembly: GCA_941918905.2. NCBI lineage: Eukaryota > Metazoa > Arthropoda > Insecta > Lepidoptera > Noctuidae > Xestia > Xestia sexstrigata. The sequence goes on from OW799226.2 coordinate 2,798,468, forward strand.
TGACAGCTGGTTGTATTCACACTATTCTTGTATTATTAAGTAAGTTACTGTGTTCCGCCACACTAAAGTTCATATTTTATTGTCCTTTTTTTAGCTAGTGGCTAAACAAGAACAGCCGCTTGGGTCGATCTTCAGGTTAAGCCGCGCTTATCTAGGTTAGTCCGTGGATAGGTGACCCTGACCACCCATAACATACCGAGTTTCCTCCGTGCCTCGGAAAGCACGTTAAGCAGTTGGTCCCGGCTGTCATTTGTAGATCTTTGCCAGTCGTTACAGGTAGTCAGCGGCCCGAAAGGCTGACAACCAGCCTTGCCAAGGGGTATCGTATTACCCAGCACTAACTGGGTTGTGGAGGTCAGATAGGCAGTCGCTCCATGTAGAATACTGGTAATAACTGGTAACTGCATCCGGTTAGACTGGAAGCCGACCCCAATATAGTTGGGAGAAGGCTCGGCAGATGATGACGCGATGATAAAGATTATTAAACAGTTTCACCAAAAGAATGAGTAGGTTTTCTTCTATTGTTCTGCAAAATTCACAGTGAATTTTTTCAATCAAATCGCTTGCATGTCAAAACAAAGTGCACACATCTGCACTTGTGTTAAAAACAATTCGACTCCAAACAAAAATAAACCAATCAGAGTACAGTTCACACCTGCGTTTCGCTTTGTAAAAAGTAAACCCATTAGGGTTGTCACGCGTTTTTTGTGATATTTATTACGTTTGTTTATATATTTTTTTACTGTTTTAACAGGGGGTAAAGTGCATTGTGTTCTGAGAAAGGGGTGGATGAGAACCAAGCAGTGTTTGTGGGCTTTTACGAGAAATGTGAATGCGTTAGTTGTGATAAGACAAATGTGATATTTGATACCCCTCTCTGACGACGCAACGTAGATGCTAAATCACTTTAACTTGTGTTATTTATTTCACCACCATTGCTCTCGAAACAGTGAAAGAAAACCTCGTGGCGTTTGAGAAACAAAACAACCGGCCAAGTGCGAGTCGGACTCGCGCACGACGGCCTTCCGTACCATTTATATTATCTATACAACATTAGAAACTATTTTATAATCTTTTATAACATTAATATCGAGCAAAAATCGGCAAAAAAAAATCACGTTCGTTGTATGGAAAATTAAATATTAAATTATGAGATTTTGATTTGATTTGATTGAGGGTCTTATTACACCCTTTATAACATGTAAACTTGTACAGCAACCGGCAGCCCTATCAGCCATTATCAGCGTCGTCAAAATGGTGCCGCAACTTTATTATATCGTTTTAATTAACGCACCAGTGCGGCAATATGTGTGACGTAATTCAGCTGATAATGTAACTGTGCATATTTGTATTTTGTTGATAAAACTTCGGGAAGAAAGGATTTTTTGTTATAATAGAGAGTTACATTTCCGTGTTTCCCATATGAAAGAAAGAAAATCAGTGAATCGAAAAAAATAAACAAATTATAAAGCCGGGTACAGACTGCTGCAACGTAACATGCAATGAAAGAATTTGCCGTCCACATTGTCGCAACGTATCGTGCAATGAAAAAGAATTCCCATAGTGTGGACGCCTTGCGCGCACGAACCGCGCACACTACGCGCGCGAATAGAGCATTACAACTCGTGCGCGCCACGATCCGCTGTTTGTCGGTTTTTTCGACGAACACAAAGGGGCGCGCAGTGTGCACGGAGCGCCAGTGTGGACGGGTTGCATGTGTCTGTACGGCAGAACGCGCGCGAACAATGGAAGAAAAAGACAAATCTACATTTGAATCAAGCAGGTAAGAAAAATTAATAAAGTTAATTGAGGCGTACAGAACAATAGAAATTTTGTGGAATCCACAAAATGAATATTTTTACAAAAAACGTCACATTCGCGTGTTCTCGTCAGACTGAGCTATGTTCGCACCGCGCATGCCGCAAACAGATGCGAATAGGTACATGCTCGTTTCGTGCGCGCGCTGCGTCCACACTTATGAAATGCTCCTTTCATGTTCCGTTGCAGCAGTCTGTACCCGGCTTAAGGTGACAGGGATACTGACGCGAAAACTGTTACCATGTATTCAGCACATCATTCTGAGCTTTTTCATCGATAATAAAAAAAAATCAGCTGTTCCATACGTTTTGACCGTGAAGGCATTGCACTTTTGTGGAAAACAGCTGCTTTTTTGATGTAAAACATCTATAGGCGCGGGTAAAACCAAAAAATGACGTGGCGACGCTTGTCGTGGCGACGCGTCGTCACCTACTGTCAAGTTGCCAACCCAGCCCGAACAATCCCGACCTGTTGAAGCAGCATAAGATCTACATATTCGCCACGGTTTACAACAAGCCAGCTGGTCTCGGGGCACAGCGCTGGATAACAATCGCGTGACTTTGAGTTCGATCCCAGCCCAAGGAATTTATTTTTGTGAATCGAGTCATTTTGTTTTTATTTAATTTTTGTATTCAATGAAAATAAATGATTATTAAATAAACAGTCCTCATTTTCAGGGAAAGATTAGTAATATTTAATTTTTTCATTAAGCCATACTTAGTTAATGCATATTACTTGTACAAAATAATTTCGATGTTACACATCTGCCAGGCGTCCCGTGACGGCTGACAATTTTTTTTTGTTTATGATTCACGGTAGCACCAAATAGGTCCCTGAAACCAGTACTATATTACTTTATCTTGCTCCATCTCTTTCCACACTAGAGTCATTATCATCTACGTGCCTTTTCCCAACAATGTTGAGGACAGCTGCCAGTCTAACCGGATACAGCTGAATACCAGTATTTTACATGGAGCGACTGCCTATCTGACCTCCACCAACCCAATTAGTACTGGGTAATACGATACCCCTTCCCTCACTTAATTAAGATTCAAATATAATACTGCTCTAAGAAGTGGCTGTAGACCCAATTGGTTGGATCAAGATATAACATAATTATTGTAATGATTATTTTAAAGCATTGAAAGGAGCTGGAAGTCTGATTGATCCCTTTACAAAATATCAGTCACCATGGTCATAAGTCAGTCATCATGAGAACGATAAAATAAGGAACCATTAAAAAAAATGACATAAAATACATGAAATCCCAATAGGTGTCGCTTCATTCTACCGTACTATGAATACATAACAGCTCATACATTTATTCACGACTTTACGCAGTAATGTTCAATTCCTGAATCCCTGAAGACTGTTCCAATAAAATTCAAGCTTGGTAGAATTATTTACTGTTGAAATATAACGTAAAATGTTATGAAGAAACTGTTGATTCTAACGAAGGAAATGAATGCCTTTTGTGCTACGCCGTAGCTTCATAGGTGCTACGCCGTAGCATCTTCGTAGCTGATAACCGATCCGCTACACTTCACGTCAACTCATAAAACTTATATTAATGTAAATGAGGAGTTTTACATTTTGTATGAAACTTCGTGTTGCATAACACTACGCCTGTATTCACAGAACGGGTAGGCAGACATGCAAAGATATTTTTTTTCTAAGCCTCATTTTATAGGGTCAGTCTATTTCAATTTATGTAATGTTTAGACCACAAAATCTAGACACAAGGTTTCTGCAGAAATAAAGACTCAAGAATTAATAGCACTTTTTTCTTCCATTAAAGGAAAACAGATTCAATTTCTGCCCAATTCTCCACATACAATATTCATGGAAAAGGTTCACAAACTCTCAAACAAACCAAGCTCACTCGAATCCGTCAAAAACAGTATTCCCGAGAACATCGGTTTCAAACCATAATCGAGTTAAAACCGTCAAACTATATTGTTCTAAAACCGAAAAGTAAAAACGGTTTAAACCGATTACGTCTGGCCCGAATCCCTTTTTCCGGACAAAATGACATTACGAGCGTGTTGTGGCCGGTCCAAATGCCAAACGCGCGTCAATCATTGCAGTTTGTACCTTAGAACAATTGACATAAGAGTCATATGAAGTGCGCTCATGAATTAAAAGAACTATAAGGCCCTGTTCACGACCTCTGGCGATATGATATACGTCGCAACTTGCGTCAAGCGACACGCGCAGTAAGGGTGAAACACACCACTATGTCGTATGTCATCAAATGTATGAAACCGATATGCTTCTGACGCGACACGACACAGTAATGTTGCTACCTCTAGGCCCGCACTCCACCGAAGCGGAGAGGAAACGAGAGAAGAGGAAATGTGTTGTAAACCAGCCATAAAATTCGTTATTCACACTTCTCCCCTCCGCTTGGCTTTAGTGGAAACGGTTGAGGATAGAGGAGACGAGATGTGTAATATTTGTTTAAGCCAGTCTTACAATCGGCAGCAGCGCACAGCGGAGATGAGAAGATACGTGACGGCGGGTTCGCGCGTGACTAACCTGTTCACAAATTGCTGCTCCGGAATAGCCAGTACGCATCTCCGCACTGCTTCGGTGGATACACCCTAGCTTTTAACCTTTTAACATCTCACCTCGTTTGGTGGAGTCCGAGATTTGATCTCTGGCGGGAGCTGCTTAAGCCCCCTGACGGCTTCAACGAGCCGTTTGGAAGTTATGGGCATGCCTTGCCTTAGCCGACTTGTTTATTTCTAAATAGACTCCGAACTCAAGTCGGTCGTAGCAAAGACAATCTCTTAGACACGCTAAGAAGAAGTGCTTGATTCATTTGTGAGTACCGTCGCTTCGAAAGTCACATCGTGTTGACACCTGGCATGCTTTCATAACTTCTGTCATTTATCACCGAAGTCGCTGTTATAAGAGTCGGAATGTCGCCTGAGCGTGTAGCTTGTGGCCAAGCCATAACCAGAATGTTGTTACTGCGGTTTTGTTTGCTATAATTTGATTTAAAATTTACGTATGACCAAAAGGCTAGATTGTTCCCATTAAGTGTGGTTTTATTCGCGGTGGAAACTATTTGGCTTTATAGAGCTTAATTATCCCGAGTACTCTCCGTAATTTGATGGTGGTTATGATTTTAATTGTGTGAGCATTTTGTGCGAGGTTAATTGACGGCTTATATGAAGTGTTATTATGGTTAATTAGCGCGATTGAAAATGATTGATTGATTGTCTTATTAAATGTCATTTTCGATGATTTTATTGGATGTTAAATCATAATTATTTCAGTAAATTAGTTTTTACAAAACACTTTTAGACGTCACGTCATGTTATGTTTTAAAACTGCATGGAACTTGTGTCTCGTAACTGACTACTCCGAGAAGAAACAGCCGAAACAAAGTCAGAGGTCACTGTCTCTTTTAAAGTCCAGACATTAATCAAGACATTTAAGGACATAAAAACAACTACATCATGCGACTATATGAGAAAAGCTTCTTCTATCTTACTATTTTACTGGACCCGACTAACAGAACTCATTACATTTTAAGTTACAACCAAATAGACATTATTATAAGCTTTAAAGTGTTGAGTAAAGGACTCATGACAGTTACCAAAACAATTGTGTGCGAACACAAAAAATACAGAGAAAAGATTGATAGCTTTTGAAACATTTAGAACACAGTTTTTTTTCACAGAAAAATCTTGAAACACTCGAAAATAGTTCCTAACTTCAAACTAACTTACCAAAATTCATAACGCCTTTCATAAATAACAGTTATAGCCTTTCAAAACTACCCTCCAAACAACAGAAAACGAAACTTTAGTTAAATAAACACGGGCCTTCTTTCCGGCCATCCCTCAAGGGACACGGCGCGAAGATAACAAAAATGTAAGGGAAAAATGTTAGAATTGAATATATATCCAAGGATGACAACCCTACGGTGTGTAGTGGGGATCGCGTGTGCGTTCAAACCTTTGCTTGCTGATAAGACGATGTTAAAGGGTTATGTTTTGGTATTTTTATATGTGACGATTTTTTAAGGTTGCCGTCGCAAGCGCAGCTACTGAGCATGAGGTCCCGAGTTCGATTCCTGGGTCGGGAATGGTGCTGTACTATAAGGTACACCTCTGTCTAAACCTAATAGGATTACGGGCGTGGTTGTAATGTTATGTGATTATATAAGCGTTTGATCCACGGTTGAGCCAAAATCTAGGGCCAATAACAGAAATTGTAAAATTCGTGATTGTAACGACTGGTTTCTACATAACTGTGCAGACGGGTTCCGTTTTCGTATTATAAATCAGTCGGGGCACTGCAGTTTGTCTTTGCTTTGCCGCTGTTGTGCGGCAGTAAGTGCTTTTGGAAGAGCCCCTCTAAACTGACAGTCATGATAACATTTAACGTACTTTTTTATACTTAAAGCGGCACTGAAGTGTATACTTCAAAGACACAATCAGCAAAGCTAGGAGACCCAGGCCAAAAGCCTTGTTGGAGAAACAAAGTGCGATAGTCCATTCTCTTTTACAAGCTTTATTATGTCGTCAAGTTGCAGTGAGAACAGCGCCTTACAACACCTAAAGATGTCATTGATTGTCCATAAAACCTGAATGTTCTGGTGTTGTACCATATCGTATCGTGATCGTTACGTCTCGTGTAAGGATCATGACGTTATCGTTTATTTCAGGGTTGAAGACCGCGGTCCCAATAAAACGTTTACAGAAGATTTTCATCTACAAACTTTACTGTCAGTTTTTATTGAACTCCACTGAGTTATTTAGATAAGATATGTGTGGGAATTTGGTGGATTCAGATTAGTCTACGGAGTGATAAATTGAAGTATGCGAATGGTATGCAGACGTTGGAAATATCACGTAAGGTCAAGAATATTGATGTAAACTGATTTCATTCATGGTTATAAATGTCATGATACAAATATTTCAGTGCGTTTATTTATGAAGAATTAAATAAGTTTAGTTTAGTTGAAGAATTTAATAAGTTTCATTACGAACGTGTGTGTACTTTACTTAAACTTAGAATTATGGAGTACCATAGTGGAGTTAAATGATAAGACTTCTTTCACGAACACTTTTTATGAAATTAACTATAATATTTTCAACGACTGTATGCCAAAATGAAAAAAATCTTTAAAAGACACAATCATGTTCCAGTGAAGCAATTTGCATAAAGTTGAAATCTAAATGCGTTGATAGGCACACTTAATTCTTCTCTAGAAGGAGGACGCGTAGGTTCGTGAGAAACGGAAGGAGTGGACGGAGGTCTTTGACCAGGAGTGTGACAGAGCAGGATAGGAATAAGAATTTGTGTGGTATACAACAACTTAGTCGTAAAAAACCGCCAACTGAAAAATCACGCTCTAATTAATTAGAGCGTGATTTTTCAGTAGTCAATGAGTAGTCGTCGATGTTTTTGAGGAGTCGATTTTACCTTGTAAACCTTGAATTTAAATTCAAGGACTGCTCCTAATATTTGGTTAAAATGAAGCCTATGTTACCCGGGTCACAATAACCAATCGGATGAATAGTTCAGGCGCTACGGAGGAGCATTAAACACAAACATACTTACATAAATACATACATACAAGATTGCTAAAATCATAACCCTTCCTTTTTTCTTCTGGATAAAAACACGTCTTGCCTATTTATCACCATTTGACCATAATCTTCGTATAACAGCAGCTAAAAAATTCCTTGATAACGAACCTAAACCTTCCAGAAAGCGACAGAAATTCAAAGATCTCGCAAACTAAAGCCATATAGGCCCAAAACATGCTAACTGCCATTACGAAATAACCGTAACTACACTCAAGTAAATACCATTTCCTTGTTAATACGGTTTTCGATTATGACCCTCATTACCCTTATCTTATGTCTCAAGATTGTGATTAAACGTTTTTGAACGGTTACGATGTTTGGTCTTACGGTGTTTACAAGAGATGGTTATTAGTATGTTGTTTGTATGGGATATAGTTTATGCGAGTGTGGAGGAGGATTATAAAATTATTATACTGCTCGATTAAGGGTGATTTGAAAGTGTTTAGTCATGATATTTTTGTGATAAGGGGTAAAGATTTGAAGATAATAATAATTTATTTTTGGGACTGGTCTTCGCAAGCGCAACCGACGAGAACGAGAGCCTGGGTTCAATTCCCGGGTCGGGAAAAGTGTTATTGGGTTTTTCCGTCAGGATTTTCTCGGTAGCAGCCACGGAGCCCGCATGTGTGAACGGTTGATGGCAACAGGCTCGCCCCCTATTACATGGGCCTTTAACATAGCTGGCGTATGTGGGTGTACCATTAGGAACATCTCTGCCTAACCCTTTGGGGATAACAGGCGTGATGTTATGGTATGTTAGAATGGGCAATTTTAACATGTTAGCGACGTTGTAAGTAGTAAGAATGGATACTTGTACCTAACACTTAGGGGCCGCCTCCACGAGCGAGAGAATCGCGGCGATTTGACGTATTTCTTTACGAAAATAACGCCGCGATTCTCTCGCTCGTGGAGACGGCCCAAAAGAGAGTGTATAGAAAAACATGGCAAGGACGATAATATCGCCGCGAGTCTCTCGCTCGTGGAGGCGGCCCCTTAATTTCGGCGTCAGAAGACCACATTTTTAACATTTAGAAAATCGCATCATTTTGAGATAGTTTTAGTTTTCAGAGAACTGCCGATATCTCGCAATTTCCAAATCCCACACCTGAGAATACACACAAAGAGAGAAACGGACAACACTTGTGTAGATGTTCAAAGAATTCCTCCCGTTTAACAAGCACAGGGTTGCACAAAATGGATCTGTTTCGGCTGGCAGACACGTAACTCAATCGTTTTACAATGAAGATAGAAACAGAAGCACCAATTAATCCAAAGAAAAGTATATTTTTTCAACTTTGAATTGGATTTTATTTGACGTAACAACGCCTTATCGCGTTTCTGATCCGTAAATGAGCCGTAGAATATTATGTTAGCTCTTGTAATTCAAAGACCAACAACGCAATTTTTAAAATTTATACAAGATTTGAGTACAATCCGCAGTACGTCTGGACTCCCGATGGAAGAAGGAATATGGTGGAATGACTTGGAGCGAATGAGTGACTTCGTAGAATCTAGCTATACTTACACTTCCTTAATTGCAGCAAGGTTCAAGTTTAAGTGAACCTTCTGTCTCAACTCCACAGTCCATAATATCGGGATAGCTGATACAGCTTGTGCCGAACGGATTTCATTCAGCGAACAAAAAAATAAGATAATCTGATAGTCCGTTTTTGGTCGCCTTTGTGGGCTATTTTATGTGGCTATTCAAAAATGATGAGCCCTTTGTCATCACGACTTGTTACTATTTGAAGGGTACAAGAATTCATTATAAAGGGCACTCCTTCACCGGAGCATTTGCTTGTAATGTAACAATCCACGATTAGTTTTTATAGGCATTACGTTACAAAATGTAAAATTCGATTTTGTACAGACACAAATTATTGTTACAATTATCGTTGCAGGTTGCGCACTGTAATGCTCGGTTCTCGTCACTCATTGATGGAATACGCAAATCTGAACTGTTACATTACAGGCAAATTCTCCCGATGAGGTAGCGGCTCATAGAGAAATTACAAAGACTGACTGGATTTACCAAGCAGTTAGTTACAAACGTCTACTTTAATGAATTAAGAGATTTAACTGCAACCAAAACCAAATAACCGTAATTCACTCAAAAACACACATTTCCTCTAAACATCTTCTGAGAAACTTGACAATTTACGAGGCAGTTTGAATAACTAAAGTAACGAGGTTGTAAATAATGTGATAATATTGTAACTACAGTGATAACGAACGTTTAATTCGCGACAATTGTCGTATTACATCACCTTAATGGGCCCGGCTGTTAAGGGTTGGTTAGGGCAGGTTTACAGCGCGAACTGCCGTGCCATAGTTTCGCGGTTTCGTTAAGTATAATAGTAACTTTTTACCCGACTGCTAAGAAAGGGTTATCTTGTGTTTTTTAAACCTCGTAGGTATATTCCAAATGGCTGGATGGATTTCGACGATTAAGGTAGGTATCATTAGATTCGTCTCAGAAACCTTACAGTCCTTAGAAGAAAAAACCAAACGTGCTTTTAATTTCCTTTATTTTGATACCATACTCGATAGAATGAAAAAAAAAAGTGGCGGATTTTTGGCGTTAAATTGTACCAAGTCGTTTATGTTGCGTTTTTCAACTAGACCTATCGAGTACGGTATCAAAATGAAGGAAATTAAAAGCACGTAAACCCACGGAGACTTGTGCCCGGTTGATGGCAATAGGCTCAGCCCCTATTAAATGAGACTAAACATAACTGGCGAAATGTGGGTGTACTAATTATGTGCACCTTTGCCTAACCCTTCGGGGAGTACAGGCGTTATGTTATGATACAACACTTCAATAAAATACCAGAACAAAAAAATCAACATTTTGGTACACACCTTAACACAACCCAATTCATGCAATCCCCAGGCTATGTCAAAATAATATCCCAAAGGAATAATGTCAGGCAAATTCGCGATAAAAATATTAAATGAACGAACAAATGTAACGGGAACACAATTTTAGAATCCCTCGTGGAATGGGAATGCCGCTTGGTAAAGACAAATTGGTACCGGAATCATTTCGGTGTGTTGGCATTTCAAACTTTAAGGCAATTGAGTAAATGCCACTTTAGTTTAGAGCTAGAATTACTGAAAGATGACAGGTGTTTTAATAGATTTTGGGGAAAAGCGGACAATACTAAAGTTAAGGTAAAAGCGCCAGGGTAGCCCGAATAAATAAATATCGCTGGACATGACACACAGCGCCATCTAGTGCCACACTAAGCAACGAGGCTTGTGTCGTGGACACTAGATAGTTGATATACTACATAGTTTTTTTTTTGTAAATATATACCTAATATACATAGAAACATCCATGACTTGGCAACATCAGCATCGGCTCATCACAAAAATATTTGCTCTTAGCGGCATTCGAACCCGGGACCCTAAGAACGTAAGGCAGCTTCAGTACCGCTACGCCATTCCTGACGTCGATATCCCACAACATTCAATTCAATTCAATTCATCTTCTGACTAGCCTTTTACCAACTATGTTGGGGTCGGCTTCCAGTCTAATACTCGTATACACACGGATACAGCTGAATACCAGTACTTTACATGGAGAGACCTAGTTAGTACTGGGTAATACGATACCACTTTGGTAACACTAGTTGTCAGACTTTTTGGGCCACTGACTACTTGTAACGACTGTCAAACATCTACAAATGACAGCCGGGACCAACTGCTTAACGTGCTTTCCGAGGCACGGAGGAAACTCGTTATGTAATGGTTGGTCACTCATCCACGGACCAACCTAGGCAAGCACGGCTTAACCTAAAGATCGACCCGAGCGGCTGTTATTATTTAGCCTCGAGCTCTCCCTTGCCCCGCTTTGTTACCACCCTTGCTGTCTGACTTGTGTGTTTCATAAATGCTGTAGGATATTGAAACTGACAAGTCCTGAACGCCGTTTAGATGGTGCTAACGGCGTCCAGTTTCACTTCAGGTGAAATCTCTTTTAATGGTCAGTTGACGACCTCCAATACCAGAGAGCAGTCAAACTATTCTTACTATCACACCAAATTCAGTATTGATTCCTCAAACATACGCCCAGAAATACCAAAACACTGAATACTGACCACACAACCGTCCGTAATTGTTACCGATCCGTTTCAATCCTAAACAATGACCGCACTATCCGTAATTCGTGACGATCCGTTTGTAATGTAAACGGAGCTTAATCATACCAATTCCTGTTTTGAGATAAGGGTGAGCATAGACAGAGCGGCAAAACGTTCGAGCGTTTTCTTTACTGTCAAGTTTTCTGTGTCAACATGTCGACGTGCTCGACCGTGTTCAAGCCTCAGACCAAGTAAAAAACCAAGACATAGCTCTACGAACAATAAAGAGAGGCCAGCGCAAATTACGTGTCGCTCTGTTTATACACGCTCACCCGCACACATTTACATCAAACTGCAATTAAACTACTCTTCAATAAATGCACAACATGTTAACGAAACCGGCCTCACTTGACCGAGTGTACACGGCGAGACGTAATTTTGACGGCCTCAATTTGCTGTTCGCAGAGTTCCGTCTTTACCTTTTTATTTGGTCTGAGGCTCAAGCGCTCAGCACAGGGAATCATCTCATGCACGCTATTCTGGAGCTGTGATGGCTCTTTTTAAGAGTTGCAGGTCATGGCATCGAACCAAGGAACTTTGTGTAATTTAAATTGAATTATTTCACTGCCCTTTATCGAAGTAAAACATCGCGAGAAGACCAGAATTACCTAGAATTAAAACGTCGATGATATGTGCCATCTACCAATCTGCACTAGACCCGTGTGGTTATACCAGCGCTGACTGGCTGATTATGCGTTGCTCAAACTCATGCTACAGGGAATCATCTCATGCCCGTTATGAACTTTATTTCTGTTGCAATATGATTGATTATTAAATAATCAATAGACAACTGCTCGAGCAGTTTCATGCTCTGTGTGACTAAACCCTTAGTCCTCTAAAAGGATAATAAGGATTATTTTAAGGTAAACTGTTAGAGGTTTAACTGTCATTGTTAGACAGGTAAGGCAGTAGTTACTTAAGATAATATTTATTTATCACCTGCCTAGATAAAGTAGGTAGTATTCGTTGGAGGGTAGTTGGAGTTTTGTGTATTTAGGTTTTTGGGTTGATTTGGGAAGCGGTTTTGTTTAGCTTTTAAGACGTGACTGCTTTATTTAATATTTCGTTAGTGCGTAGTTCTGTTATATCACCTAAGTACATAAAATTCTGTTTATTGTCTCGGGATATTACAATTCAACAGGTTAGTTTATGTTATTGCGGACCACGACTGCAATATCTGATGATCAGTAGGTATAATTCCATGTGGAAGAAAATGACGGATCATCATAATTCATACTAACATTATAAATGCGAAAGTAAGTCTGTTTGTTACCTTTTCACGCCTAAACCACTGAACCGATAATCCTGAAATTTTGCATATACGTTCTCATGTGTACAGAAACGGACATAGGGTACCTATCATCCCGAAAAAAGCACAATTCCCGAGAAAAACGACCATAACGTTCTTATGATAATAGATGTTGCCACGTGTCTTTAAAATCGTGATTGAATTATATTATTACAAGCAGAGTACTACCCGAATTGATTGTCAAATTCTAAATTAACGCGAGCGATGCCTAGGACAAAATCTAGTAAGTAATAAAAATAAAATTATAACAAGCGCAAATTTTATTCACTACTTTCAAAACATTTATTTTAAGTAAGCCAGTTACAGGCACTTTTGAATTGTCGAAACAAAGATGAAAATTAAATGTAGCTACAGTCCCAATCACAAGACATAAAAACTATGAAAGTACTGTAGTTGCCCATTCCAAAAGGTAGATCTCTATGGAGAAGAACGGGCAAGAAACTCCATGGGTGTTGTATTATACCGTTACATTACATATTACATTATCCATGCTTCTGTTTTATTTCCACTACAATCCTTTCCACGAAAAAGCCCGTCGAGCACAACGGAAAACATTAAAATGGGGCATCGAAGGATAAAAAATAGTCCGAATAGTATCCGAACTAAAAGCATTTCGTTATTACGAAAAAAGAAAAAACCTTTCTTACCAGAACTATTCCACTCCAGTACTTTCTACAGCCATACTCACAATTCATAAAAAAATCCGCCAATTTATTTTCTTTAATGAAGTCGGTACGTACCTGAAAAAGAAAAACAAAGAAATTAGGAAAATTCTAGAACAAAGAACATTTTATTTTGATAGCATTTTTACGCAAAAGTATCTGGAAATATTTTTGAGGCAAAACGTTGTACTTTTAGGACGTCGTAAGTTTTTTTTTATTATGTTTGGACACGAAAGCACTTATGGAGACCGAAGCTCCTTTGTCATTTTACAACACTTTTTTGTGTTATCATTAGAAAGAACTATGTTTAAAAGCATAGCTTTGCCAAGACAAACGATAGTTCAATGCCTAGATCGTGTAAAGCGTATCTAATGAATAAAGTGTAGTTACCTAACGAAACATTTCTAACCACTGAATAGAGGATTACTAAATGGTTAACGACCAGTGATCATGCTAATTCTTTGTCTTTAGGAGAATAGTTTTTTGCACTGCAGTAGTATAATTTGCCATAATGCCATCGGTGAAATTTACAATATACCTAGGTCAAAGTATACTCAGTCGATTTCCGTGCCTCGGAAAGCACGGTAAGCGGTTGGCCCTTTTTTTGAAAGTGCTTTTTTTTTTAACTTATGGGTACTGTCAGTCGAAGGTTGGGTGTATCAGTGTAGCCGTGATCCACCGTAATGTGCAACGATACAGACAGACAGGATTTTACGTGCGCAGGCGAGGGCAAAACAGAAATCCGTAGACGACGTTTTATAAGTGCGCAAACTTTAAGAAATCGTCGTAACGGCTGTTCAGACACGAAAAGTTTTGGAAGAAGTGCGGAACGAACGTATTAGTGAACGAACAGTGGGTAAATTTAGCATTTCAATATTTTTCAGTCACGACCAGTTTTATTATTTCTCTATCAAAACAAAAAAAAAACTTTTTTTTTTTTTTTCTAAATTCTATCATTCCCACATCCTTTTCTTTCATAAAATAATAGGTCTTTACCTATGTAATAGGGTTCCACAAGGCTCAATATTGGGTCCTTTCCTCTTTCTCGTGTATATAAATGATCTACCCTATTTATTGAAAAACCAACCTCAAAATATGGTGTTGTTTGCTGATGATACTTCCCTTATTTTTAAGATAAATAGACGGGCCCAGAATCTAGATGACGTGAATGATGCCCTACTTCAGGTCCATAATTGGTTCACAGCAAACAATTTAGTATTAAATGAAAAAAAAACTAAATGCATAAGATTTGCTTTACCCAATGTTAAAAGTAGTGATTGTGAAATAATATTAAATAAAGAGAAACTTGAATTCGTAGATAAAACGGTTTTCCTGGGGATTACGCTTGATTCAAGGCTACAATGGGGTTCTCATTTAACATCCCTTGCGGCGCGTCTAAGTTCAGCAGCATATGCTATTAGAAAAATTCGTCAATTTACTGATGTAGATACCGCTAGACTGGTCTATTTTAGTTACTTTCATAGTATAATGTCTTATGGCATTTTGCTATGGGGACGGGCTGCAGATATTGAGTCTGTATTTATTCTGCAAAAAAGAGCCATCAGAGCTATATATAATCTTCGTAGGCGCGATTCTCTAAGGGAACTGTTTAAGGATATTGGCATCATGACGGTACATTGTCAGTACATCTACGAAAACATAATGTACGTCAGAAAAAATCTGCATCTTTTTGGTAAAAGAGGTGATAGACATAATTACAGTACTAGAAATAGGGACCAACTAGTTCAGCCAGGCTTCAGACTCGCTAAAGTGGACTCATCTTTCATGGGGTACTGTTTGAGATGCTATAATAAAATTCCACAAAGTATTCTTAAACTGAATGAGACGAAATTTAAAACATGCATCAAACGCACACTATGTAAGCAAGCTTATTACAAGTTGGGCGATTATATCGCAGATAAAAATGCGTGGCTCAATGCTGGTCCTGCTCCACATGGACAGGGGCGCATAAATTGATAGTATTAAATAGAATTGTTGGAGCTGCTGAAGATTGTACAACTGTCTTTGCATTGTATAGAATCAATCTCTAGTATTATATAATCGCACAGCCCATATTGTGTGAGTACTATGTACTAGAAAGCTATCATTCACTGAAATCCTACGTCTTTTCTTGACTTGAATGTGCCCTGGCGGTTGAGAGTATGTCACGCTCACTCTAATGTCTCGCTGATGGTGGCGCGTGTGTCGGATCATTCAGTTCCCTTCAAAATGGTTGAGTTGAATGGTGCTGATCCATGCGTCATGTTCGTGAACGGGCGCTGTCAGTTGTGACTGGTCAACTCTTAGTTGCCATGGCTTATTTGTATGTTTATTTTAGAATTGTATTTTTTGTTTTTACTATGGACACTTTTAACGTGCACATCTTGCTACATTGTTCTCACATAATATACCATCTCAACATGAATGATGTAACCAAGATTTTGTAACAATATTTTGATTTAAAAGAGTGTCCATGGAGTTTCTTGCCCGTTCTTCTCCATAGAGATCTACGCTAGGGAATGGGCAACTACAGTACTTTCACAGTTTTTATGTCTTGTGACTGGGACTGTAGCTACAATTAACTTTGTTTCGACAATTCAAAAGTGCCTGTAACTGGCCTACTTGAAATAAATGCTTTGATTTTGATTTTGATTTTGGTATATGCATGATTTTTTTTATCACTCTAAATGTGATGTTGATACGCCTTGTAGTCAGACAACTGTAACATCAGAAAAAGCAAAGTGAAATTATTTTTTTAATTTCTATAATAAATACTAAGTTATAAGCATTTGAAACTGCTGATTAGACAGAGAGATCCGATACAGCGAATGTCGTCATTCGCTGCTTCGACGTACAAAGTCCATACTAAATTCCGTTTATCTAGAAAGAGATAGAAACAAAAGTTTTAATGGTTATAACTTTTGTGTTGTTTGGCCGATTTATGTCTTGTTTTCACTTTTTGTCATTATTTTGATAGTACTTTAACATTAAGAGAAAATTTATGCATATTTCCTAATGGAGATTCTGAAACCAGATTTTCAGATTTAATTATCTGTGGATTGGCGCGAAATTCAAATAAATTTTATTCGAAAGCCGTATTATTCTAATTTCAAATTCAGTAAATTTGTTTAGTGTCTAGTTTTTGTGAAATTGTGGTAGTTTTTGGCGCCATGGATTTGATATTATTACATGTGTTTTTAGATGTGAGAGACTTCAAATAAGATTACAATAGTTTTATTGCACGGACACATCACCAGTTTATTCTAGAACAGGCGAACATAGTAAAAGTGACAGCTACTAAAGTTCCATAGACAAGCATCATAGACATTGGTTTCGTTCACAAACTCCATCATCTCCAACAGGATAAACTGGAAATTCGTTCAATTTTCGAAAATGAGTTGCTACGAGGAAATACCGCTGCGCAAACAACACGAAACATTAAAGACGTGTACAGGCCTAAGACTGGTTGCATAAACACGGAATTTGGTTAAATCATTTTAAATCAGGAAATTTTTAGTTGAAGAACGAGACTCGTGGTCGGCCGGCAACCATTGTCGACAACGACGAATTGAAGGCGATAGTGGAAGCGGATCCAACTCAATCTACAGCTGAGCTTGCTGCGGGACTTGGAATTAGTGTCAAAACAACATTGAAGCACTTGCGTCAAATCGTAAAGATAAAAAAGCTATAAAAGTGGGTGGCACTCTCTTTCCCATAGCTTCTCCACGACAACGCGCAAGCTCACACTTCACGACAGACCATCGTAAAGCTACAAGAGTTACAGCTGGAAGCCCTCAGTCACCCACCATACTCATACTCACTGGACCATGCTGCAACAGATTAACTTTTTTCAAAATTAAGACAATTTTGAAGTGGGAAAAAATTCAACACCCGAGAGCGAGGCCGCTGAAGTCTGCGAAAACGTTTCGTACTGCACGTTTTCGCAGACTTCAGCGGCCTTCCTTCCGGCAGACTTCTACAGTAAAGCTATAAACAAACTGCCATCGAAATGACAAATTTGTATGATCATTTGGGCCGGTACTTTGATTAGCCAAAATAACAAAATTACCATTGTTTTTTTATTTTTTTTTAATTTTCATACAAATCTCCAATTTCATAGGCAAAGAAAGACCTAATAAACAAATAATCACTTTTTTCACGTTCCCCTAATTTTGCCTGTGTGTGTAATTAACAAGTTCAAATATTCCTTGAGGTGCTACGGTCAACAAGCGAGTGTCCCGACCTAAAACAAATTCTACAATGGTTCTGTTGTGCACAAACTAAACTTAATTCAGGCTATTGCTATCTTTTATTAAAAGGCAGTGCAGGAAAAGGACGCCTATAACTATGAACTAAGTTAGAGATGTCCATCTAGTTTATGACTTGCGCTTCACCGTGTTTTTAGTCGACATGTTTTTACGTGCACCCTTCATTTGTATGGAAATATTAGTTCCAATTAAATTTGTCAGCTCTAAATTACGTCCGTCTCTTTCTCGTTCTCGAGAAAAAGATAGCAATAGCCTAAATTAAGTTTAGTTTGTGCACAACAGAATCGACACCAATATCATCTGTACGACTCCCCCACTTAAACATAACTGCTAACTCAAACCACATCTGTCCTGAAGCCAGTCTACAAAAGCGAGTCCCGGAGAAGTTAATAAGCAACAAAACGGTAACATAGTTCAAACGTAACGACACCGAGGTTTGGGACTCGCTTAATTAAACGGACCTTTTGTGTATAGAGAGGCTAGAAGTGACTACAATAGTTGTGGAGATACATACATAGACATAGATAAGCAAAGCAAAAGCATAATCAGCCTATACTGTTCCCACTGCTGGGAAACACGGCCTCCTCTCCACCACGCGGGCCCAGTGCGGTTTGGCAGATGTCACATATGTTCGAATTTTTGTTTCGAGGACATGCCGGTTTCCTCACAAAGTTTTCCTTTACCGTTTTGGAAGCAGTGGTGATGAAATAAATTAAACAAAGTAATTCGCCTGCCTGGAGGAGCCCGTGGCTAAATAATAACAGCCGCTTGGGTCGATTGTTAGGTTAAGCCGTGCTTGCCTAGGTTGGTCTGTGGATGGGTGACCACCCATTACATCCCGAGTTTCCTCCGTGCTTCGGAAAGCACGCTAAGCCGTTGATCCCGGCTGTCATTTCAGTCAGAGGCCCAAAAATTCTGGCATCCAGTCTTACCAAGGGGTATCGTATTACCCGGTACTAACTGGGTTGTGGAGGTCAGATAGGCAGTCTCTCTATGTAAAATACTGGTATTCATCTGCATCCGGTAAAACTGGAAGTCGACCCCAATATAGTTGGGAAAAGGCTAGGCAGATGATGTTTGCGCCTGCCTGGGTTCGAACCCACGACTCATTGTTCGAAAGCCAGAGCCACCACCACTGGGCCACCGCTGCTCTCGATGAATGTTTAAAGATGTTCAAACAAGTCCTGCACTTCCATGAACCCTAAATCCGTGTAGATAGTTGGGGCAGGTTTGCAATTTGCATCAACTACAAAAGGGTTGCGTGACGTACTGTGTCAATTTGGTGAGAGCAGTGCTCCAGGGCTTAGTGTTATTGGAGTCGCTTAGTTATGGTCACAGTTACATTATGGAGACTTGGAGAGTATCATCATCATCATCAGCCTATAATGTTCCCACTGCTGGGACACGGCTTCCTCTCAATGCGAGGGAATGGGCTATAATCCACCACGCGGGCCCAGTGCGGATTGGTAGATGTCACATGTCTTCGAATTTTTGGTTCTAGGACATGCCGTTTTCCTCACGATGTTTTCCTTCACCGTTTTAAGAGCGGTGGTGATGAAATAAATTACACAAAGTAATGCGCCTGTCTGGGTTCGAACCCCAGACTTACTGTTCGTAAGTCGGGGCCGCCACCACTGGGCCACCGCTGCTCTTGGAGAGTATGCGACTTGAATAAAGAAGAAAGATACTGTATATGAAAATATATCCGCATTGAAAAAAGATCTGATGGTGTATTGCACTGTAAGACAAAATGGTTATGATTAAATGGTTTTAAAAGGAAGATAGGTTTCATAGAGACCGGTGGAGGTGCGCTAACTAAACTTAGTCCTAATCAACTGCGGTCTACGAAAAAGTCGCATTCTTGTTCCGGGTTTTTACCGAATGTTACGATTTCGTTTATTGACTCACCATAGCCGTAATAAAGTTTGAGGCTTCAGAACTGTCCTAAGGTAAACATTTCACGTCAGTGGCCAAGGTTAGGCCAAAGAAACCAGGGCCGTCCTAAAGGTCGTCAAAGTCGCGGGAAACACCTGGATAAAGGTGCAACTGCACAGCTGCAGCACGGTCTCGCCTCGAATTTAGCGCGATAACTACGCGTCGTCCGCGAGGTGCAAGCTCGCAGTCCGCGCGCTGGCCTCCTGGTATAAGCTTGCTGTCACCGCGAACACAATGGGGGCTATCGCGTGTGAATTTGCCGCTAGAGGCGCTTGTGTAGACTAAGGTCCTCAAAAAAGTCAGATGTCATAGAGTGTTTACGCGTTGCGTGCTTTTTTATCACGTATTTATACTAATACTCACGATTGTGTTCTAGATTGAGCCATTCCTGATTAATTATGACTTGAAGATTCTAAGTAGCAACTTAAAATAATAATATTGTTAGTACTTGGAGGTAGAATGTTTTTTAAATGTTTCACGATTGCTAATTTTAGGAAGAATATTGTAAATATATATCTAAAGCTTACACTATGTTGTTATACATAATAAAATAAACTTTTTTATGAAGTTATTGATGCTTTAAAGTATTAAATAGAATAACTGACAGGACCTTACTCGACAGTGCGCCATCTGGTGAGCGCAAAAACGATAGCCCCCATTGATATATGGCATTTGTGATTAACGTTGTTTCGCTGGCAACTCGGAGTCGGCGCGCTCTAAGCATGCGGTCCGCTCGCTGGAAGCGCGCGGGCTGCGAGTCGAGTTGTATGATAGCGGCAAGCACGCTGACTGTTTCATATTGACATTATGAAATATATTATACGCCACACGATTTAATGCTCTAATTAATTACTGGGTCGGAGCGGTGCCGGTATAGTGTGCCATGACCTTTAGGGACGCACAGAACCGAGAAGTGTAGCAGTAAAAAGGGGAAGCCTAAACCCAACAGTGGGTGATTCCGGGCTGATATGAAGATGGTGGTGATGAAACATTTCTTACGTGTAAGCCTACAACCCAAATACAACACAAAATAAAAACAAAACACTCGAACAGATCTATCTCAATTTATTTAACAAACAAGCAAGCATCACAGAAATAGCACCATTCAGTTCCACTTGTAATAGCGTAGTACAAACCGACAATACGACTGGATAATACTAATAAACATATCAGAAAAATACTTGTCGGCCATTACGTTTTGACTAAAAATAAATATTTAAGTGTTAGGCCACGTTTTTGGTGATAAGAGCGGTAGCGGAAGCGGTTTAGTAGCCAGAGTGAAATATTGTAGAGGGCTGTTGAAACAACAAACCTAGCTAGATGGCTACGCTAGCTACATTTAATATAGGGGAGAAATATAATGACCACCAAAAATAACTTTGTGACCACTAACATCTATCACCTAAAATATCAATTCATCACCAAATTGAGCACCAAATTTTATGTTATTTTTTATAAACCATTCAGAAGTAGGAGCCCCACCAAGCGGGGCTCCGTCGAGCGGGTCTCCCTGACTCGGATGCAAGAGCATAACAGTTCGATTTCTGGTGGTTATTAACTAAAAAAATATTTTTTTGGTTCTAAAATAAATTGTTGGTTCTAATTTCACGTTAAAATGGGGGTTAATTTTGGTGATCATTTACATACAAATTTAGGCAAACAAAAGTGATTTTTTTGCAGTTACATTTTGCTAAATCTGGTGGTTCGTTGTTTGTATGCCTTTAATATATAGTTATTTTTTCTCTGACAGCAGCAATCCAACAGCAACCTTATTGTAAGGAGAATAATTAAGATCTCGTCTCGATCGTTGAATGGTGAGCATGAGTTCATTTCCGAGTCGGGCAAAGTGTTATTGGGTTTATCCATTAGGAATTTTTCGGTAGCAGCCACGGAGTCGGATTTGTGCCCGGTTGATGGCAATAGGCTTGTCCTGTTTTACATGGGACTTTAACATAGCTGGCGCAATGTGGGTGTACTATAACTGGGTACACCTCTGCTTAACCCTTCGGGGATTATAGTGATGTTATGTTGTGTTAAATAAAGATCTCGGTGATTTTGCCAGATGTGTCACAGCGACAGCAACCAACAACAACCTTATTGCACCAAACACAATTATCACCATGATCTTTATTGATAAAGTTGCTGCAAGAGGTAAAATAATTAAAATAATGTGAAAGGCTTATTTCCGATGCTCACTGCGTCACTCATTCGCTTTACTATGGACGCCAACGGCGATTTCAAATGTCCGATATATCGCGCCGCTTAAGCACCCGCTCAATCACCTCCCTATAAACGAGGCCTTACAATGAAAAAAGAGTCGGGTCGTGGCCTGGTAATGGGTTTCTGTAACACGGTGAGTCCTTTGTTTTGTTAGTTTTAGTCAAGGTTAGGTTTTTGAGGCTTACTTTTACGATGTTGCGTTTTTCGTCTTATGAATTATTGTTTTGCAGAAAGCTGTATTTAATAGTTTAAACATCATCATTTCAGGCGGCTTCCCCAAGTGTCGCCACATTGACCGGTCCCGTGCGACCCGCTTCCAGCGGACCTTCGCAACCTTCACCAGGTCATCAGTTCACCTAGTGGGAAGCCTTCCAATGCAAACATCTTCCGGTTCGCGGTTGATGCTTTATTATTTAATTTTTATGGTGTAAGATGGTAAAGCTGTGACCGAGTGGCGTCCAAGGAATGGAAAGAGAAGTGTTGGTCGTCCGGCGGGGAGATGGGCAGACAACATTGTTGCCATTGCGAGAATAACTTGGATGAGGTTGGCACAAGAGCGTGGAGATTGGCACAAGAGAAGAGAGGCCTATACCCAGCAGTGATTGATGATGATGATGATGATGAAGTTGGTAAACTATCTTCCTAATTTAAAATCAGTTCATTTTTGTATGATCTCTGTCAAAGTTACCTGTGAGAGAATCAAATTCCTATCTTTTCAAGGACACTCATTTAAATTCTGTTCAATAAAAATAAATGGTAACAGAATAGGCCTAAAAATGTATATTAAATAGATGATAATTATATATTCTGATTACCATTATCTTTTATTTATTGGTCGATATCAAATATCAGATTGATGTCTGCTGATATGATAGGATGTCTTAATAAAAAATAATTAATAAAATAACGAGTATACAAGGCGCGGTGTGAGTCTCAAGGTTGTTCCAAATGGGAGTCCAGCTCAGTATGAGTCAGGTATTCCTGACGCTGATGGTCTGCTGGATCCCTGTAGTGGCATACGGACGTTGAGCTGACGAGATAAATTGTTGTTGTGTCAAACTGTTATTTATGCGCGGGAATTATTATACCCTTTTTTTCGGATGGGATATCATCAAATGAGGGGTCATTTTGCCTTTTAGACCGTAAATTAGCTGTGACTGACTGGCTCAAGTATAAAAGCTACAACGACATTAATCTAAAGGCTATGATATCGTCGCTTGCATAATTAGTCTAATATTTTAATATGACTTTTTTTTTTTTTTTTTTTTCGGATTGGAAATCATCAAATGGCCGCTCTGGCCTCCCGCTCTGGGCGGAGCGGAAGGGAGTGTCAGACTTATACTGACTATAACCCATCCATGTTCCTTCTTAGCCCTTTGTGTTCCAGGGCTGCGGTATCTCTTTCGAACAGCCCCGCAACCCCGGGGAATTTCCTCAACTTAAATTAAGTATTGTACAACTAAGTACAGTAAGTTTAGTTTACTGTATTGGAAACGTTCTTGTTCATTGATGTGTGTTTGAATACCTGAGCATCTATTAAGTTATATGTATAGTGTATAAAACAACATTACAACCTCATTCATTAATTCTTACAAAAATTAATGTTTTAAAACTGATTATTGTCAACACGGACATGAATAATTAAAATTATTATGTACATTATAGTATACATACTATAACAAGAACTTTATATAATACGGTAGATGACAAAAAGAATCTAATTAGTCCGTGAGATGGATTTCCAAAAATATTGGACACATATTTTTCTTTTGTTACGTAAACCAAAATTGACGAAAATACGACAATTTTAAAATTCTCAATACGTCACGCCGTGGTATAATTTTTAGTGCGTTGTGACGTCACGAGCCCTCCCGAGTTTTGATGCGTTTATCTTTGTCAATATTCATTGATTTACAAAAACAAAAAATACGTGTCCATTATTTTCCAATACTCTAACTGACGGACTAAATAGATTTGCAATTTATTTATGGTGTTAAGTAGGCTATTATAACAATACGACTAAAAGTAAATCATTAATGCTGTGTAAAGTAAATTCTGACAATTACTTTAAAAAGCTTAAATAACAAAAATAAAACCTATCTCGTTCTAGCCACTTTTTCTCTTCAAAACAAAAGGTCATACGTGCGCATATCTGTGCTATCGCGACCTCAATCAGGCGAGATGATGAAAGGGCGCCCTAATTAGGGACCCTGTTCAACGCCGCTGCAATTAACGGCCACGGCCGAAGTGTATAGAGAGTTTTCTTTATCATAGAGAATAAGATGCGCTTGAAAACAGAGTCGGAAAAAAAACGCTTGGTAAAAATTAGAAGATTTTACAATGCTGCTATGGTTTGTGAAGCGATTTGTATTTTAAATACACTCCTGATAACTTATGCCAATCCAATACATCCTCACCAGATATCTGAGCACCAGATGCAGCTGAATACCAGTATTTTACATGGGACCAATGCCTATCTAGCCTCCAAAATCCATTGACAGGGTAACACGATAACTTACTTTAAAACCAATTATTCTACAAGCCTCAAAAAACATATTTTACTAGGAATATAGTCAGTATATACGCAAGTCCCACGAAGGCGACCCGTTTAGCAGGACGTACAACAAATTGCCCCGTATGACGTCACGGGGCCTAACTCAGCTGGGAATGGTGTCAATTATTTCAAATGCGGTGGGCGGCGCTTTTAATTTAATACTTAAAACTAAATATCTTTCTAGTTTAACCTTTGTTAGGGCCTAACTAAGCACACGGCGTATTTTAAACGCGCAGACAACGCACAGATGACGCGCGTATACGCGCTTCAAACAAGATTTGTACGCAAACCTTGACACCTAAGCACACGGGGCGATCGTGAAACGCGCGTCTACTGCGCGTATACGCGCAGGTACAGCGATACAGACGCGCTGTAGTCGCTTGTAGCTTCAGCGTTTTGGTCAGATTCCTCGTCAGTTATACAATGGAGTCTGTTGAAACAACACTGCTTACGCTGGCATTGACTCCTTGTACGCGCTTCAAACGAGTTTCGAACGCGGTTCACATGCGCGTTTATATCGCGTTTTATGCGCGTTTGAATCTATAAAAACGGAAAAATCGGCATCTACAGCGCAGTTTTCACCAGTCAAAAGTAGTTTTGACTAGTTTTCATCAGTCAAAAGTAGTTTTGACTGTGACATATACATATTGGTGCTCGTGACTGTACCGACAGTTAGTTACGTCCCATGTAATGACCCACTATTACATGGGACATAAACAAAACTAGGAACACGTGTAAGTGCGGTATATATGATAATTATTTGCATAGCCATTAAAGTGTAGTTACTAGGGTCGCGGTCAAGGTCAACCCCACTCGTATTATTGTTTCAAGTAAGTATAGTACGGTAGTAAAGTTGCCAAAGTACTATTACTTTGTCGGCATTATAATATAACTCGTTGCAGGAAAACATCGTGAGGAAACCAGCATGCCTGTAAGATATTTCTCGACGGCATGTAAAGCCAAGTCAGCGGTCCATGGGCGGCATAAAAACTCCGACACCAGGTTAGGCACTAACCACACGATAAAGAAGATAACTCGTTAATTTGCTATTTCATCAGATGGGTTCCTGTGTAAGCATGAAGCCGGACTTCATGGTAAGCATGAAGCCGGCCTTCATCGTGGATCCCAGCAAAGACGATTGACGGACCTGCGTCAGTCGGAAGGCGAGGACGCCAGTATGCTAACCTTGCGTTTTCCACTCCTAACCCTTAACCTTATTCGCATTCCAACATCATCATCTATCGAACACTAAAATATCACTGCAAAATTGACCAGAACACACCACAGCCTCCCCAACTACAGTAGTCGTTACGTGCAATTACCAAACACTGCGTAAGTTTACGTTATCAGGCAAATTGCCACGTGGCATAGTTTGTGAATCACTTGGATGCATGTTATTGGAACATTTCTGTTAAAACAAACGAGGAATTTCGGGCTAAAATTGTGCCCGACAACTGCTGGCTATTTTCTAAAAACTGTGGCAGAAACCACAGAACGCAACCTGCAGCTACGATCTTCACATACTTCGCATTCGCATTTGCATTGTGCATTCTTTAGTTGCTCTAGTTTTTTAGCAACAAAACTCAGTAACATTATAATGTTGACTATCTGCAAGAATAGCAATGGCAAGTACAGTAGAGATTTCTTCAGTAGATAAAATAAATGTTCTTATTACTCTTTATTATCATCCACAACTTATTTTCTCAATCTACTACAGAGTATGAGTTTCCTTCCTACCGTTAATGCGATTCAACCCTTTTTTGCGGCAAACGAGACCAAAGAGAGTGTTATCTAATATAATAATTTTCTCCCAAAGCAACAATCCTATACTACACGTAACCTTCAACACAAGACCTGCGCACAAACATAACATCGCCAAGACAATTCCAACATTTAATAGCTTCGCATACACACCCCCATAACAACACCACATGTGCTATATAACCATAAATCCTCACAAACAAGGACATCCCTGTTCTCCTAGTACTCCGACGTGAATGCACGCATGCTATATTAAATTCTTGAACGTTATCCAACGTTATGAGTGCATGTTATACAAAAGGATCATACGATATGAGCCTTGCAGAATAGTTGTTAGAATTGTGGCCTAGTTTTCAACGGGAATAGTTACAGGGATTAGCATTGACCTGGATTTTTGAGAGGAACTTAATTTACTTTGAAATCTTGTGTCGACTAATATGGTGTTCTCCTTAGCATATCGATGGTCATCTTAGTGAATTCAACCAGAATTTAGACTAGGAGTTTTAAGCTTGTTTAATGTCCACCAGTTCCTGTAACAAGCAAACATAGAGGCACGCAGGACACAAAAGTGTCCCATGGTTTGTGGAAATACACCACACATACACAACGAACCAATAGACTAGTTTCCACCATCAATAAATTGAAAAACTATTTAGTCCGTCAGTTTAGAGTATTTCTTGTTTTTGTAAATCAATAAAAATTGACAAAGATAAAAACGCATCAAAAGTCGGGAGTGGTGGGAGTGGGCTCGTGACGTCAGAACGCACTAAAAATATACCACGGCGTGACGTATTGAGTATTTTAAAAGCGTCGTATCTTCGTCAATTTTGGTTTACGTAACAAAAGAAAAAATACGGGTCAAATATTTTTTGATAATCTAACTGACGGACTAATTAGATGTTTTCAGATGACAAGCCTATTCTAGCGAGCAGCGTGAGAGCCAGGCAAGGCTTTTGCAGCCGAAACAAAGAATGAAAAGAGGTTCGCCTAGCTCGCTCGCTCGCTAGCTGGCGGTGTGGTGGCCTGCGCTTTAGCTTTTGCATCCTCGTAACCAAAGAAATACTATTGAAAAGGGATACAAAACTATAACAAATAACATTGAAAAATACCCACAAACTTACAAATTTCGAAATCACTTTACAGTTTTCTCCGAGAATTGTTTATGTAAGAAACACGTAAGTCTTACGTCGATGTAAAGTTACAACTTTTAAGTTAGAAGCTCTAAAAGTAGCCTTTCGAGTGAACCTATTAAGTAAGGGTTGCGCAAGTTTAAGTTAGTCACTAAGTTAGGCTGAAGTTATACTTAATTGAAGTTTTTGGTGACGTCAGAGCTCAGGATGTGTATAGTGGGTGGTTAGGTTATAAAGTTGTGCATAGCATAATCAACCTATAATGTTCCCACTGCTGGGACATACGGTCTCCTCTCTATGAGAGGAAATGGGCTATTTTAATCCACCACGCGAGCCCAGTGCGGATTGGTAGATGTCACATAGCTTTGATTTTTACCTTGTAAACCCCGATTTTAATTAGAGCGTAATTTTTGAGTAGAGTCCGGTTTTTTGATGTAGTATAACTACAAAAATTCTTGTTTCCGTAAAATTACAACGTATTTTATATCCCTCACATAATACTTATTTTTCAACGAGAAGCAAAAACAATCCCAACACCTCCGCTTAACACGAAAAACTACACTTGAAAACAAAATTAAACGCCCAATATATTTACTCGTATTTACCTATATTTCAAGGGGCTCGTTACGAAATCAATTCATGGGGGTACTTGCAGGCTTCGAGAACCCTTCCCATTTCCGAAGTCAGATATTTGAGAGTACTTCATAAAGAAAGGTATTGTTCAGTTCGAGTAGGCAGCTTAATATACTTGGGTTTTCTGAATAAACCCCTTATTCAGAAAACCCAAGTACATTAAGCTGCTATGGGTTGTAAAAGATCAAAATGGAAAAGGGTTTAATCGGTTAAAAATGCTACTTGAAAGGCCTCCTAGTACCAACTATCATTATCTGCCTAGCCTTTTCCCAACTATGTTGGGGTCGTCTTCCGACTGGAAGACTAAAATACTGGTATTCAACTGCCATGCACTCGGTTAGACTTAACCGAGTGCATGGCAGTTGAATACCAGTATTTTACATGGATCCACTGCCTATCTGACCTCCAAAACCCAGTTAGCACTGGGTAATGCGATACCTTTTGCTAATTGTCTGACTATATTTCATGTATCAAGTTTAAGTGGCCAAAGATACTCACTGGACGCCTGAAGGAGGATATCGCCATCGAGGTACACCGCGGCAAAGGTGGTGCGACGATCTGTATGCTTAGTGCGAGTTCTTTTAACGTATCGAGCGCGTTAACGTTAACGCAATTTTGTATAGCACTGGGTAAGCGTAAGCGCAACCTAGCGTAATACGTGAGTACTACATATTGTGAGTGATATTTTTAAACGCATCGACTATCGTTAACTTGCAAGTGTGAGATCTAATAATACATTCATTCGTTTCGCGTTAATTCACCGTGAGAAGTGGTGCGTACATTAGTAACCGGCCAAAATAAATTGACATTCGTATTTTGTGTTCATTATTATAGAAGCGACTGCCTATTCAATTAGTGGTGGTTATACAACGAAGTTAAACGACATTACTTATCTGTGGTCAATAGTCATTTAGTTTTGTTTGTGTTTACGAAAGTTTGTTGTGATTTGCATAGTTATTGTTAAAAATAAAGACTAGCCCGTCCCAATTTGAAATGCTGGTGACGTAAATGGAGCAATTAGTGTAATTTAAATCTTTGGTGTGTAGTTAGTGACCTTGATCCATCTGTGAAGTTTGTAAAACTAAGTTTGTTTCTTTTTAGGCATAGAGATCTAAGCAAATGATCTAATAATGCCCGAGTGGCTTGTAGTGGAGCACTCTATCTTTGTTTAAGTGACCGTGTTTACGTTTATGTGGCGTTAAATTACGCTTATCTTGTGCTTTTGAGGTCTCAAACATTCTCTAAACGAAATAGTACGAGTTTCCATTGTAAGTTTTATTCACAATATGAAATTAAATTAAGTTACTTTGTTCACCACTCTCACGATGCTATCACCACAAAATCTTAAGTGACAACTTCTCACGCTCGCAAGTGACTGCGTTTCGTATTCGAGCTGTCAAAACTGTCAAAATTGTAACTTGCACTCGCGTTAAACATGCAAACGTTAGCGATGTGCTCGAAACGGTCCTCACTTTCTTAGAGGCACTTGATTGTGACTATCGACGAAACTCGATTTACGCAATCGAGACGTTACTCGAATTTTCGCACTCGCTTCACTCGCACTAAGCATACTGATCTTGTTTGCGGGGTGAAAATGGCCAGATATCGCACAAGATAGAGAAGTTTGGAACGAGAAAGGAAAGGACATATGAAAGGCTGACAAAAAATAATGTAAGGTTGAAAAGCATTTCAGTAAATTAAATACGACGCATTAAAATTGCATTAAGCCCGTTCGTTAAATCGGACCTTTTGAAAGCTTTCACAAAATACCATTATGGCAAAATAAATTGTCAAAATATTTAAACAAAAAGTATTTACATGATTTTCATCGTTCATTTCACTGAAATATCCACAAAATACTGAAAATGTAACTCACAATTACATTTTCAGCACGAGTGTTTAAAATGGTACAACTTATTGCGATTTCAGTTCAATTGGATTAATTACACATCGTATTGTGAGTTAATTCGATAGTTATGCCTTTTTGTGTAAAATGTGTAAATAAATGAACGGGTGCTATATTGTTTCTGGACAAATGAACGGACCGCTGTCAATTCATTTTGGTCCGTTCAGACTAAACACCTGAATAGTGTGCTGATAAGGTTTATATTCAAATAATGATTTGATTGTTGATATAATTATGATTCATCATTCTTCTACCCTTATCCCAATTCATTTGTGGTCGGCGCAGCATGTCTTCTTCTCCCATACTTCTCTATTACTCGTCATCTCATCAGTCACCTCCTTTCTAGCCATATCAGCTCCACCCAGTCCATCCATCGTTTCTTCGGTCATCCTATACTCTTATACCCATCGAAATTCAACATGATTATAGAGTTAAAATCGGTAATTGGCCTAGCCTTTTCCCAACGATGCAGGTTAGAGGGATCGACGCACAAAGCGTTCTATGTTTAGTTCGGAATGATCTACTCAATATAGGGGTAACTGTTTGTGCGTCTATATCCCATCTACCCTGTATAGTTGGGAAAAAGTTAAGCAGATGATGTATAATAATCAGCCTATAATGTTCCCACTGCTGGGACACACGGCCTTTTCTCTATGAGAGGAAATGGGCTATAATCCACCACGCGGGTCCAGTGCGGGTTCGTAGATGTCACATGTCTCCGAATTTCTTGGTTCTAGGACATGCCGGATTCTTCCCGATATTGAGAGCAGTGGTGATGAAATAAATTACTCAAAGTAATGCGCCTGCCTGGGTTCGAACCCACGACTGAATGGTGATGATGTAGAACAAACTAAAATAACAAAATGAATTCAGAATCACAACGCCTCCACCCGATAGCAAAATAATTTGATTTACGCACGAATTAACAAAAACAATCGACTATCAACGCTAAAGAATAAAGAATATATTTATTCTCTCATTCAACAACACGTTTGTTTTAAAATATGCTGAACGTCACTCAGTGATTTTCTGAAGTGGAAATAAATAAAAAAACGTACACCGCTTTATTTCATCGGATTGCTAGTATTTTTAACCAATCGTTCACGTGGGTTCCCAGGATAGTTCTGTTATGTATTTATAGGTTTAATCAGTGTTTAGCAAATAGTTTGACTTTCAACACCAGCTATGCTTAGTGAATGGTAAATATTTAACAATTTGCAACGTCTTGGATATTGTACTTTGTAAAAACATTTGAGAAGAAATCGCATAATCAACCTACAAGCTAGTTCCAACTCCCAGCAGTGGGAAAGTTTTAAGTTGAGGTTAACAGGCCTCCTGTCTTTGCATATT
Organism: Xestia sexstrigata; assembly: GCA_941918905.2. Classification (NCBI taxonomy): domain Eukaryota; kingdom Metazoa; phylum Arthropoda; class Insecta; order Lepidoptera; family Noctuidae; genus Xestia; species Xestia sexstrigata. The sequence continues at coordinate 2,829,768 of OW799226.2, forward strand.
CCACCGCGCTGGTCCAGCAAGGGTTTGTGGATGTCACATGCCTGCCAATTTTTCGTTCTAGGACAGCGGTTTCAAGAGATTTTCTTATACTGTTGAGAGCAGTGGTGACGAAATAAATTGCACAAGTGGAGTGCCTGCCTAGGAACCTAATTCTTAAGTGGGGGGGGGGGGTTGGGGTTACCAAATGGCGTTCACCCTCATCATCTGCCTAGCCTTTTCCCAACTATGTTGCGATCGGCTTCCTGTCTAAAGGGATGCAGCTGAATCTGGTATTCAGCTATTTTACATGGAGCGACTGCCTATCTGACCCTTACATCCCAGACTGGTTGTCAGACTTTAGACTACCTGTAACGACTGCCAAAGATCTACAAATGACAGCCGGGACCAACGCCTTAACGTGCCTTCCGAGGCATGACTCATCCACAGGCCGATCTTGGCAAGCACAGCACAACCTTGCAGGTCGACCCATACGGCTGTTTTTATTTAGCAATGAGAGAACATAATCAGTGCTCACGAAATGGGTATATAATATACTATTATATAATATAGTTACTCTCCCCTTCAGCGAAAACCAATCATGAAATTACATCATGGTCGCTGCAAAATTGTTTATAGAACACATTCCGAATGCTTACACGTAACTAATTGGTGTTTAGTCAAACAATACAGTTCCCGAGTATTTTGTGCCAAACGAACAAACATCAACGAGATGTTTACTGGAAGCTGTAATCTTATTAGGGGGTATCGGATGACAATAGACGCTTTTAATTAACAGTGTACCGGGAATTATTAATTTGTTATATCAGTTTACTTTAGAATGTTTTTATGATCAAGGCTATGCTTGGTGTGAAATTGTAGGTCTGAATTTTGGTTCAGGCAATGATATCTCACTACCGTAAAAACTCAAGAATCGGTAGTTAAAAGGGCTATTACAGTTTTTCGTGTACCATATCTAAACCATAATTACAAATCTAAACTGAGATATTTGATGTGTGAATATGGTTTGGATATGGCCACAAAATTTTAAAAAAAATATGCCCGAGAAAGTTTGATTATTTCTCTAGAGAGCGCTCAAAATAAAAATCATTTGGGTCAGGGGGGTGGATGACCCCTATCCGCGATCTAGGCGCAATACAGAGTCAGCGTACTGGTCTCCGAGAGACACTACGTCTGAGGGTGGCACAGCGCCGGGTGCACGACCATCCACCAGGAGATCGTGTATTGTAACAGGGTTAAGCCTGCGGTTTCTGCCCTAATGACTAGCGTAGCTTGTCGATCTGAGATCGCTTCCGACGTCACGGGGAGTGGCGCCGAGGTTAATAGCCGAAGCGGGGGGCCTACGCGCATTTTTTTTTCATGTATTTGAGTGTTAGACTTTTAATACACTCTAATACAAGAAAAATTGTGATAGCCCTAGTCAGGATTCACTTTTTGCCGTTACGGGATTCCCATCAGTCCCTGGGCCTATTTGGCGCAGCCGTGAGGCACACATTTTTATATTGTTTTGTTTAGATTTTTTTTTTTTCTTCTTTTTTGTTTTATATTGAGCGCACTTCTGGCATGTGCCAAGCCAAATAAATGCATTTTTTTTCTTTCCCTGTTTCTAAAGTTGCCAATTGGCAAGTATAGAAACAGGGCAACTTTTTCATACAAAACATCACATAGATTATAATGTATTTCTGATCCATGTAATATCTCAAATAGTGATTATTCCAAATCAATTAACTATTAGATACTATAAAGGTCAAGGCAATAAATTACAAAAGCTACACGAACAATAAATTAATGATATCTACCGTTATTTATTATTATATTAGTAATACTTCTCTACAAATAATTTATTAGTACGACTCCGATAAGATAATTATTATCTCCGAATTAGTTCTTTTGTTATCATAGATATCGTTGAATAGAAATTGATTTCAGTGGTTATTTTCGTTCAATTCGTCCGACTAGGAATAGGTATCATCGGCTTAGCCTTTTACAAGTATGTTGACTCGGACTGCTGTGCATGAGGTCCAAGATTCGATTCCCAGGTCTGGCAGTAACAGCAACTGTCAGATATATTTTTAATTTTATTAACATTTTTTACTCTCTAATGAAACCTCGTGCAAAAAATGTAACTGCTCATCCTATTGGCAAAGCCTAACGTGGTTAGGTAGCAAACACGCCGACGCGGTCGGCCCACATGAGGTAGGTGACGTGGTGACCGCGGCCCGTACACACCTGCAACCTGCAAACACCAAAGGGGTTTACCGATAACGTTAACTAAACTGAAAATGTCGACAAAAACTAAGCTACAATGCCCCATATGCTTGTATTTTTACTGGTAGAAACCTTTCTGCTAATGCAGTACTTGCTAAATGTCTGTTTCGAGTACTAAATGTTACGATTTTCAGAAATATTATAAAAAGGTAAAATTGACAGAAAATTGACAATATGTCGATGACTGTATTTGCTAGAAAGAGTACGTGGGCAGCATAACCTTCAAACGAGAACACAACAGGATAACTTAGCTTATAAAATAGGGAGATACCCAGATAATTCATCTTAAGAAAACAACTTGAATAGGGATGATATTATTATAATTTTTTTCATAAATTCAAAGTTGCTTCAGCGGCAGTATGTTCTCAACACAGTTACGTCATAACTATGACGTCATCTCGTACGACACAACACACAACATCATAAGAGCTGAACGGATTGCTTGCAACATGTGTTTCTATTTTCCAAATTACTTAAAAAAAAAGTAAAGAATTCTCACAAAGAGCAAAAACAGTACTTACTTTTGTTTAAGCCCTTTATTTTGTAAGATTTTGCTTAGGTATAAGACGTCAGACGCTAATAAAAATCACTACATATTATAAAACAAAGTCCCCCGACGCGTCTGTCTGTCTGTCCCTATGTATGCTTAGATCTTTAAAACTACGCAACGGATTTTAATGCGACTTTTTTGAATATACAGAGTGATTCAAGAGGAAGGTTTTAGTACCTATATATGCGGGCGGGCGAAGCCGCGGACATCAACTAGTATAATCATATTTAAGACGAATTTAAAACGTTAAAGACCCTTCAAAACCATCAAGCCATCTTTTTTTTCTAAGCGTGTCGATGGAAAATTTTCGTTAAGTAATTATATTTGGTCACAAATTCCAGCTACGCGAACTGCGCTCGCTGATGCAGCCATAAGATCGTCAAGTGCGCAGATGTCAGGGCATGCAGCGCAAGATGGAAGGTTGGTCATTGTCTGTGGAAACACGCCGCATACACACTTGAGATCCGACCCGTCCATGGGAATAGCCATCTGAAGAGATTGTCTTTGCTACGGCCGACTTGGGTTCAGAGTCTATGTAGAGATTTCCAAGTCCGGCTTTCAGGCGGCTCGACGAAGCCGTCAGAGGGTTTAAGCAACTCTCGCCATAGATCACATCTTGCTGTGAAGGCATTGCTATTAGCTGGAATAGCTGGACCAAGGCACCCAAAAAAGCTTTTACGACTTTTCAGCCTCTGCGTGCATTAGGTGGCGTCAGTCAGGGTCCGAGCCATCATTCGACGGTCTTTCATTAGAATATTTGGCAAGAAAGAACTAATACAACATTGCGTGTTTAATAACTATGTCTACAGAACTTAGTTGACACTTTAACACGAAAGACCCAAAAAAAATAAGAGCAAAAATATAATTGCCAAACGTGACTTGGAATGGGTCCAATAAACCTTTTCTTTGAGCGCACCCTTCAAAGAAAATACGCTTCGTACATATCAATAAGTCGCAAAATGAAAAACAACGAAATGCCGAAACCAAGGCTAGGTAACAAAACACCTATTTACCTCACCAAAATTGACCGCAAAAAACGAATGGACCCACGAATGGTACATTCTGGTACTGAAAGGTACAAGTTACCCTTTGAGTCAGTTAAGGTCACGTCTCATTCGGGCTAGTCCTAAGTAAATATAGACACAATAGGTAAAACATTCTTTAAAAGGGACCCTTAGTCCGTGAAACTTACTGTTTGTTCTCCTTTGAGACGCAAACGTTCGGTATAGACGGAGAATGTTATTTAGTGTGACAATGAGTAGAGGAAATTGTGCTATAGTTGGTGCCAGTTAAGATGAGAATAGCGGTCATTGACCCACCTACATTTATTAAATTTCTTAACTTTGAAAACCAAAAATAAGCCTGTTCAAGTCTGGAATCGTCATCCATCGTGATCTTCAACATTTTTTTTTATAATGAAAAACGATACATGGTTTATTTGTTTTGGTTCGTACGAAGAGATATTAGGGAAAGGGCAATGACCGCTATTCTCGTCTTAACTGGCACCAACTATAGGCGAAGGACAGGAGAATGATGATGTGGGGGATTCCCCTCAAATTTTTTTTTGGTTCCTTTTTCACGGATCATCATCATATTTACCTAGCCTTTTAGACCGTAAATTAGCTGTGACTGACTGGCTACAGTATAAAAGCTACAACGACATTAATCTAAAGGCTATGATATCGTCGCTTGCATAATTAGTCTAATATTTGAATATGACTTTTTTTCGGATGGGAAATCATCAAATGGCCCCCCTCCTGCTCTGGGTGGAGCAGGAGGGAGTGTCAGACTTTTACTGACTAAAACCCATCCATGCTCCTTCATCGCCCTTTGTGTTCCGGGGCCACGGTATCTCTTTCGAACAGTCCCGCAACCCCGGCAGGCATCGGTCCTTGCGGACCCCTTCCCTTTTGCTGACTCTCCCTGAGGCGCGCGCGGAACACGAACGCGCCGTCGACACGGCCTGTCGTCATGAGACGGACGGACGGCGAGCTAGCCCATAGCCCACCGTCCACAGGCCCGCGCCTACGGTGGCCGGGGGCCACGTGGTGTCTCCCGCGGCGCCCGGGACGCTGTGAGGTTCTCTCCCTCTCATGTTCCGCCACCTCCTTCTCTAGCATTAACGCTTCGCAGAGGGAGGTGACGGCGGTGAAGCTACAACGACATTAATCTAAAGGCTATGATATCGTCGCTTTCATAATTAGTCTAATATTTTAATATGACTGCGGTCATGAAATCGTTAGTGGAGGAAGCCGTGTCTGGCTTCTTCCGATCCCAAGACATTGACGCAGGGCTAATCTAAACCTAAAAACTAAACGTATATAACTCATATACTATGCAATGCACACACACACACACACATTAACCCACTTGCATACATCTCACAAATGCGCTCCTCTTTAAATTTATTTAATTTTTATTTTACCTTAATTTAATTTTGAACTTAAAGTTTTGTTTTTTTATGTCTTTTATTTTTATTTTTATGTTGAGTTCAATTGCATTATAATGTTATGTTAAGGTGAATGCCCCAAAATAGAACGCGAATTTCAAATTTTCTTACGTTTTTTGGTTGGAGCATTCACCTTAATGTGGAAGAGCGAGCGGAAGGTAATCCTTCCTGTCACATGGATATAAGTGACTTATTCCATTTCTCCAAGTTTCTTTCGTAGGTGATATATTTCTGACGTATAACGTCGCTTTTGTGTAACAAATTCTATAAATACTTATCTTTGCGAAGTTAAAACCTTCTTGCGTAACAGTCTTGCAATTCTAATACCTTTGAGTGTGATCATTGAATGTCAATACACCTTTCATCAAAGGCGCTGATACGGACGGAGTATTTGCGACCAGGATCAGTAAATATACGGGTCCCTTGGGACGGACGGACAGCCAAAGCGATGGCACAACAAAATAGTGATAGAAGTCCCATACAACCGGTGAAAACTGACGTATTTCCAGATAGTGAGCAGTCTAGCCCTGATGCAAGTGTGTGCGAAAACACAGGTGGAGTCGTTCTTATAGACGATGGGACGGCAATCCGATACGAACGGAGAGAATTCGGGCGATAAATTAACGATTTCGTGCTTTTTGAGGCACAGAGGTATCACACCCACTGCTAAATTCCAAACCCCAATGGAACCTCCGATCCTAGGAATCGAACCCTCAAAGTTTCAGTAGCCTGACTTGCAACCACGAGACAGACGGATCAGCTGGGGCAAATACGAAGATATAAGTACTAATCTTAAACAAATGACAGTCTTGAGTGCGAAGCGCACTTGCTCCACATGAAGCGTGTAGACCCGACCTTCTGATCCCATTTGATGGTGTTTGCAAGACCAAGAATGTTCTGCAATTAGGGCTGCGAACTTGTGGTCAATGACAAGATTTGAAAACTTTATAATGAGGATGCGAGGTAGACTTTGAGATCTTGTAGCATATTAATAAAGTTTGTGGCGGTGAACTCCTACGGCTGCGTGCAGGATAACTTGGTACAACATTTTGTGAACCATTTTATGACGAAACATTCGTATGCGAGTATTCGAATTTAAGCTTTCAGTTAGAACTAGCCAGTATTTGCTTTTTATCATAATTTGACCGCAAAACAGCATTTTTTTTTATAAAAGCGATTCCAAATTTCTTCGTTCCATCCTCATATTCAGTCCAATCTAGAATCAGGTACTGACGTTTCACCGTCTATAATGATGACTAAATCTGTTCAGTTGAAGCAAAGATGAACGTTTTTGAATAATTTCAAGACATTTCAATGTCATTTAAGGAGTTTGCCCAAAACGCCGTATCATACCATGACCGTGCTAGGAACGTGTCAGATAAAAATACACCGTTCTCTCGCCGACCGAACTTGTCGCGTACCGTGTATGAAGCGTATACGTACTCTCTAACGCTTCGTCCGTATATTCGGATCTATCCGTTTCTCTCGCGCACGTCTGCAGATGTGAACGAGTGAGAGAGACGGATAGACCCGAATATACGGAGGTATACTTTGTGTTGCCATCTGGCATTATGCTGAGCTGAGGCCCTTTTGGCATTATTAGGTTTGTTTGTTTATTTAATTTGTATTTTTTTTTTAGGTTTTTTTTAATGCCAAATAAACTTAATTGTCTTTGAGGAGCTCGTGGCTAAATAATAACAGCCGCTCGGGTCGATCTTTAGGTTAAGCCGTGCTTGCCTAGGTTGGTCTGTGGATGGGTGACCACCCTTACATACCAAGTTTCTTCCGTGCCTCGGAAAGCACGATAAGCTGTTGGTCCCGGCTGTCATTTGTCCATCTTTGACAGTCGTTACAGGTAGTCAGTGGCCCAAAAAGTCTGACAACCAGTCTTACCAAAGTGCTATCGTATTACCCAGTACTAACTGGGTTGTAGAGGTCAGATAGGCAGTCGCTCCATGTAAAATACCAGTACTCAGCTGCATCTGGTTAGACTGGAAGCCGACCCTAAATAATTGGGAAAAGGCTAGGCAGAAGAAAACACAATTTTCTTTCTTCTTTCTTTCTTTAAAGAAGTATGGAAGAAGAAGACATGCTGCGCTGACCCTGTTATACACGGGTCTGATACGCTGTTGATACGGTCTAGTGGGTATAGTAGTCCGTGTCACGTTCCTCCCTAACGCTTCGTCCGAATATTCGGATCTATCCGTCTCTCTCACTCGCACTCATCTGCAGACGTGCGCGAGAGAGACGGTTAGATCCGAATACACGGACAAAGCGTTAGGGAGTAGGGCCTATGATACGTTCATGGCACGGTCATGGTATGGTACGGTGCAGAGGCCAGACTACTTTAATCTGCTGCATACGTCATTTACACACCAGAAACAACAGTAAAAACCATTATATATAATACTTTGAATAACAAAGATAACAATATCATAGTTAAAATATTTGTTCAGTATACACTAAAGATATAATAGATAAATACTGAATGAAGTGAAGTGAATAATTCACATAGTTCAAACAATGTGTTGAATACAACCGCGGTGTGATTTAACGAGAACATTGTACTCGTAATATGTATTGGAAAATACAGATAGAGGTTTTGCTTTGTGGTATTTTGTAGTCAGATTTGTTTTAAAGTATTTCAATTATGAGTATTTCTGTTTGAACTTTTTATTTTACTACTTTGATGAATTTGTTTGCCACTGATAAAATAAATTTCAGAAATTAATTATCACTGCAAACATTCAATCGTAATAAAACATTAATGTGTGTTTTGAAAACCGTATTTCATGCAAATTAATTAACTTATCTAACAGAACCTATGATCTTAGGTTGTACCTTCCGCAGTTACGGTGATTTCAATTGACTTACCTGTAACAAAAAAAATAAAATAATAAATATGTATCCAACACGCATAGAACAATGGGTAAGTAATGTCATGATAGAAATTTCGAGTTCAAAAGAAAAAAAACCGGCCAAGTGCGAGTCGAACTCGCGCATGAAGGGTTCCGTAATATCGTACATATTTTTTTTTATTTGTTGTTATAGCGGCAACAGAAATAATATTCTGTGAAAATTTCAACTGTCTAGCTATCATGGTTCATGAGATACAGCCTGGTGACAGAGAGACAGACAGACGGACAGTAGAGTCTTAGTAATAAGGACCCGTTTTTACTAGTGATGCAACGAATACTACTTTTACGAATACGAATACGAATACGAATATCAAACCTACTATTCGGCGAATACGAATACGAATATCTCGCCATGGTAATCAAAGACTTATTTATTTGAATAATGTTTACTCTTCTAATAATTAAAATTTACAACAGGCAAATTTTTATTTAAAAAACTTTTGGTTTTAGGCGATTTCTTTTTTCAGTCTGGATGTTCCCAGCCGTTGAAAAAAGTCTTTCCGAGGCGACTGAATACAAAAGAAATACAGACCATATATACTTACTAGGTAATTTATCGAAGTGTTTCCATATGTCACTTTGTTCTCGTTTACGAGAAGACATTGTCAATTCAACTTCAACTTCTTTAAATTCGCAGCAACCTCAGAAAATAAATAAAATAAAACAATACTCTCTTGTTTGACTTGTGCTCACGACTGACAAATGAAATGAATGAAAGGAATGAATGAATCAATCAACGGTTCGTAATCGTAATGATAGGGAAACTCCCGGAGCCGCGGAAACTGTATAAACCTATCTATGGCCGGGGAGTCCCCCGTCGCGTCGTCGTTGCGGTTAAGGGCCTCTGCACACGTCATATTTTTACGCGCGTTTTTCAAATCTGCAGTAAATAGAGTTGCGTACAAAAATATTAGTTTTTAAATATTCGTATTAGTATTCGCCGAATACGAATATTCGGTAAATGTCTTCTATTCGGCGAATACGAATATTCGTATTCGTATTCGTTGCATCACTAGTTTTTACCCTTTGCCATGGGGGTAGGCAGAAATCACAGAACGCCACGTGCTAAAATCCTTACATACTCCTTTCCCCGCATCCACGTTCATACATCTGGTCATACACGGACGCCGTTTGCGAGTTTAACAAGACAATTTCAGTCAAGTAAAAAATAAACGTTTGCCAACTGGACTGGACTTAAATCTCCACTATCCCTTCACTGAAATAATACAGATTCAAAGTAAACAAAAAAGCCTTTAAAAGCTCAAGATGGTAAGTAACAATAAGGTAGTCAAGGCGAAATAAACGCTCTGAAAATAGGTTGAAAAGGTCGAAAATTCTGAAAGAAATATCTGCAGATTGGTATTTGTGCTTTATTATTTGGATCACCAAAATTATTATGAAAGTCTTTTATTTAAGCTTGAAGATGCCTTGAATGGACAATTACCTTCTTCTTTACGACTCGGTGTCAGTTGAAACTATTCAACTATTCGATAAACAGTTAAACATACGAGTACGTGTTACGGTCGCGAATATAATATGACAAAATACGGTAGCAAAATTTGTATTTCGCGGGCTACTTTGGGGCCGAAAAGTTCTGGAGTGGCAACCGTAAACCGGAATACGTTGCGTTGGCCGTCGGCCTTTTACTAGGAGGGCCGATGACCTGGTGAAGTTTGCGGGGATCCGCTGGATGCGAATCGCACGGGACCGTTTAATGTGGCGTCACTTGGAGGAGGCCTAGGTCCAGCAGTGGACGTCTTTCGGCTGAAATAATGATGATTATGACTTTGACGCTTCCCCCTTAAGCAAAAAAACTTCCATCTTTCGATTCTCAAATCTAAATACTGTCCCCCATTCAAACACACTGCACAGACGACTCTCGACACCTCAAACCAATAACATCGCGGATAGATAAGCGGATTGCTGGCGAACTATTATAACATTAGTCTTCAGACGAATTATGCTGGCTATTCTCCTGGTTTAATCCTTTAATCGGTTCTTACGACACCCGGCGAGATTCTGTAGATCAAGTTTTGAGCTTTGACATGAGCTAAGAGTAAAAAATACCTAAAAGGATCACTTAGTAAAAACCTTAAATTTACTGACACGTAACGCATGGCCACGGGGTCTTGTGAGAAGTATGTTTTGTACATAAAATGACCGTCGCGTGAAGTCAGCTGTGCACTTTCTGCCTAGCTACAGAGTTCATAAAACTCGTCGTCGCACTTGCCGTTCGCTACGGTAATGATACCTAAGGGAATAAAATAATTCTAATTTATTTGATTCCCATAACGTTCTTGAAATAATTTCTGAATTGACCCAATCAGTCTGCGGAGGGCTGTCCCTTAGAAGGGTGTTAGAGAAAAGTTAAATAAAACCTTAGGGATTCAAACAATGTAAAAACCTAGTTTTTCTATTGTCACAAAATATTCAGACCAAAAATATCCCCCTAGGTTTTTGAATAAGAAATTAAGATGAAGTTGGCGAAAGTCTTAAGCACTAATGAGAGTCTGAGAGGCTCTTTGAAGGTAGATTTTTAATTGTAACTTTATATTAATATTAATGAAGTACATTTGTCCTTTCCATTTGCATATTTTAGGATCTTAAAGTACTGGAGATGATAATGGCACCTGAAGTAAATGAGGCAGGACTGTAGATTCTCCCTTTCTGTTTTTTTTTTATAGTATAAATGATGAAAAAGACTGCAATTATGACATAGATACAGAAGGTCACACGTAAGTAACACTTAGAAAATTAAATAGCCCGGAACTGTCAAATTTTCTCAATCAAACTTTAACAGATTGTAGTAACTCAATGTGCTGGTACAAGTCTGTAACAAGTTTCGTTGAATACTCTATCACTCCAAAATCAGAGCGGGTGTGCTATAAGCACGCAGCAGCCAGCATCGACTTAGCAGCACACACTGTTTCACGCTCTAGCAAATGAACGTTCTGAGCGACAGAAAAGGATAGGAGCATGGAAAAGTGCGATTATGTGCTGATAGATGTGGTTCAACCCTAAAAGGCCAGCTACCGCGCCAGAAGTCACAAATTAGGACTTGCTTGACTTAGTTGATATTTTCAACTTTCAATTAAACGCTAACTGGGGTAAAATTTCAACAGGACGCGACTCAGAGCGCGACTGATTTTACGCGACTCATAGATATCACAAAAAATTACGCTCGTTTGGCCTCAGCCTAAAAGTATTCTACAAGCGAAATAATCTGCAACTTGCGACTCCGTGACACCAATAACAGAACGATTGCGTTTAGCAGTACATACAATTCATATTGCTCATCAACATGACGAATATAAATTGTAATACTGCTATAACGTAAGCTATGATTACCAGTGCCAACCATCATTTTACATTCCAAAAGAAAACACAACTCCATCCATCCTCCACAATTATATGCATCCATAAAGCTTGCCTCCCAATCACTACATAGGCGTTACATGCACATAAACAAACACGTAATCAAGACATATATCGTCCGCAAGAATTACTATCCATCCCCGGAGAGTGAAAAGGTTGCTTTATTTATGCACGAGGGTAGGGTTGCACCTGTTGTGAAAATGTATAAAAAGACACGTATTTTGATACATTTGAACAGAGTTGTCATATCACAAACAAACAAAATATCAAAATGTATTTTTTTTTTTTCAAAATTAATTATTTGAAACCCAAAGTAAGAATATTGCCATCAGGTATTTCTACAATAAATATCCAAAAATCTTATTTTTTACATGATGCACTAAATGTTTCAATTCGCAAAAATTATTCCAAGACCACAGTAACTTTTAAATGCCAGAAGTCGGGCGTCGTCGCTGAGGGAGGCCTATAAAACGCTGGCGTAGGTAACGGTTTAAAACCGTTTGTACGAGATTTGCCGGAGAGAACCACACAGAGAGAAGAGTGGAAGGTTATGGAGGAGACGTTTGCCCAGCAAGTTCATTAAAAAAAAACTGAAATAAGTGTATTAACTAGTACACTCCCACATACAAGTTTATGTATAAAGGGCTATTACAGTAATGACACGATAAACGTCTAAACGTCTCTCAACTTTAAACGGTGTTTATGAATTTACTCGTTAAACTAAGTCTTAAGGCGACTACAGGAGCTAAATTAGCAACTCTATATGTGGTGGTTCAAACTTCGTTTGTAATACAGTTAGAATAAAGTACAACCACTTTGTAGTGCAAGCTGATTAGAAAATCAGCTTGCACTACAAAGTGGTTGTTACGTCAGTCACTGCGGGCCGAATAGTGCGAAATGAGTGGTTTTTTGCGATTTACAAAAAAATCTATTGATTGAACTAAAAAAAAAGGTTTCTTGTAGAATTATTTGCCAAAAAATCAAAATGATCGCATGTGTGTGATTTTTTTTTATCGACTAAACTTAGTTGTTTTTTTTTCAAAACACTATCATACTAGCATATATCCTGAAGAATATCATAATATTTTTTTGGTTATGTTTATTGTAGTGAAAAAAGCATATGATTATATGCTTTTTTGCATTATAAAACTCGCGTTTAGCTCCTGTAGTCCCCTTAAAACCCTGCATAAATAAACAACTCTTACCTAACCAGCAGCTGAACTGCTCCCAGCCACATCACAAGCGAAACTGTCAAACTGGAACGTCATAAAACTGAGCTAAGTTTATCAACAGCTCAGTCGCTGTCAAAACAACACAAACGGACATTAAAAACTGACGAGAGCGTAAGTATGTTTGTTCATTAATACGACGCTGAATAAATAAATACTGACTAACTGAATGGTTTAGTGGTTGCACGCTCTACTACGGAGCGTGAGGTTTCTAGTCCTAGCTCAAAACAAGTGATGTTCTGATTCTTCTCTTTGAGGCATTTCCCAGGGGTCCTGGACTTGGACAATAGGCTCGCCCATAATTACAAGCCTATCAATACTAGCGAGATGTGATTTTACTTTAGATACACCTCTGCATTAATCGGGGATTGCAAGCGTGATGTCGTAACGTTCATCATCAACTGCCTAGCCTTTTCCCAACTATGTTAGAGTGGCTTCCAGTCTAACCGGATGCAGCTGAATACCAGTATTTTACATGGAGCGACTGCCTATCTGACCTCCACAGCCCAGTTAGTACTGGGTAATACGATAGCACTTTGGTAAGACTGGTTGTCAGACTTTTTGGGCCACTGACTACCTGTAACGACTGTCAATGATCTACAAATGACAGCCGGGACCAACTGCTTAACGTGCTTTCCGAGGCACGGAGGAATCTCGGTATGTAATGGGTGGTCACCCATCCACAGACTAACCTAGGCAAGCCGAGCGTTTGTTATTAATTAGCCACGAGCTCCAGCGATGTTCTTCCGTTATGTTTTTGTTATAAATAACTTACGCTCGAGGCAGCCCTGTACAACACGTCTCGATTTATAAGTCCTCTGATATCACTCCCATTTTCCCATGCTAGTCACAAAGATTCAATGATACAGTGCTAAATAAAACTAGCGGGTCGTGACTGGAGTACTGAAACTACTGAAATACTGAGAAAATATGAGATAAATTCGTTTTACGTAGTAGTAGAATAACTTGACGTAAATGAGCACCTCTGTCGCAATAAACATTGAAGTCGCATATTGAAACTTATTGTATATTGAATGAATACTTTAGTACTTGTATCCTGCAGAGCTATTAGACTCACTTATTACCTACAGGGTGTCTACAGACCCTTCACGAAGCCGTCTACCAAGCATTCTGTACATCAAACTAAGAAACTCTGCGCAAAAAATATTGCTGGAAAACTACTTTGTTTTTGGGGTGAAAAATCTAACGCATCCAATCAACACATTGTGCTGATGGATTCATTAAGTAGTAAACGGGCCATGGAGGTGTTTAAAGTAAAGTAATAAAATTAAAAATTTGTATTAAAAAAAAACTTGTGAAAAAGTTGGAAGTTTGACCTCCAATATCTCCGTAACTAGAAAGTTCCTAGGGATGGTCTAGAACAAAAAAAATAATGCAGTGACGGGGAGAATAAGTGCATTTTGGCTTCGTTAAGGGTCTACACCAAGGGTTTACACCCTTTATTTGAGCAGTTCCTTCTGTAGTCGGAAGGCACTGCACTTCCAGATCATCTTCTCATCCCGGCCACGAGCTGTACGAGCATATTACGGTGAAGGATTAATAAGGCAGATCCTGTCAGTGGAAACTCAAAATTAAATGGTTTTTGAGGATAGTTTCTTGGGTCGGAATTCAGTCATTGTCTGCCTCGTTGTGTTTTTTCTGAACGTATCCGGCTCGAAGGATCATAGATGTAGGATTCTGTAACAGTGGTGTCTACGTACCAGGAATTCTTTTGCGTTATCTGAAAATTAGTGGTAGCAATCGCGACTGCTGAGCATGAAGTCCTGGATGCGATTCCCAGGTCGGGCAAATTGTTATTGGGTTTTTCCATCAGGAATTTTTCAGTAGCAGCCACGGTGTCTGGATTTGTGCCCGGTTAATGGTAAATAATAGGCACGCCCCCTATTACATGAGACTTACAACATAACTGGCGAAATGTGGGTGTACTAATCAGGTAAGCGTCCACCTGTCCGCATCGGACGCATCGCATCAAACGGACCGTAGATCTTTTTATAGAAAGTCACTGATTCGCACCGTACGTATCGCCCGAATCTCTTCAATAATACTACGACCCGTTTGATGCGATGCGTCCGATGCGTACGATGCGGACAGGTGGACGCTTACCTTTAGGCAAAACTCTGCCTAACCCTTTGGCATTACAGGCGTGATGTTATATTATGTTCAGTCAATGGAAAAACTGATGCAAAACTGAGCGTGTAACGTTTGCCAAAGTAATATCTGTTCTCGTTTTTGTCGTAAGAAATTATCGAAGTCATAAATGCGAAAGGATATTGTAAATGAGACAATATGAAATAAATTCTGAATAAAGCAAAGAATTTTAATATAGTCCTGGATCTAGTTTAAATAAATGGTTATTAAATACTGTAGCTACGATAAGCCGAAATAGCCGTATTTTTCACAGGATTTTGTATTATAAGCAATATTGTGTTTATTTACGACTTCATTTATATTTTCACAATAAGCTATGATGCGTTAAAAGACAGAAACGTCTTGCAAAATATTATGAAAATAATAAAATATTATGAAACTAGCGACCAGCCCTTGCTTCGCCAAGTTTTTACGACTTGACAAAACATCAAAATTTCATTATCACTGTTGTTTTTTTGCTTTGACATTAATATTTAATTATATAGGTACAGCATTTAAAAAGCATAACAGAATAAAATAATAGTAACAATATGTAACCGATTAAAAAAAAAACAAAAAAAAGGACCAATGAATGATAGAGCGTCAAAAAATTCGACTGCTGTCAACGGGTACAGTGGCCGGAAGGCTGGCAACACTGCAATATTGGATGGCAATGTTTACTATGTATTCTTAAAATAACGGTGATAATCGTATCTATCAAGTAATTTAGAGGAACAACGCAGTCATACAGACAGATGCAATAAACTAGTTAAAAAAATGCTATGGGAGAGGCTTATGTCCAGCAGTGGACGTTATGGGCTGTTGTAGTAGTAGTAGTTAAAAAAATAGAAATTTGGTAAATGATAAGTAGAGCTAAAGGAAGTTGCGACATTACCATATTTGTCTTCAAAATCTACATCTGGTTAGTTTTCTTTCGCCACCAGCGCCGAATAAAATATCTTCCACATTTTACGAAGGCCTGTCATTTCGCCATTTAAAAATGCTAATTGCCTTTTTAAAGCACTGACTTTATAAAGACTTTTTACGATGGCTGTGAACATTAGTGGGAGGATTAACATTTATAGAATTTTGGAAATTGGTCTAAATATGGGTTGTCCTTGTGTGAGCTCAGAGTTAGGTGATGTACTTTTGGGTTACATTAAAGTATAATGCAACGCACGCATCATCAGTCATCACCCTGTTTAAATGGGGTTGGTGCAGCATGTTTTCTTCTTCCATACTTCTCTATTCCTCGTCATCTTAGCAGTCAACGGTTTAGCCGTGTGGTATCCGGCAGAGTAGAATAGAACCAACCCATTACACTCACGGGTGTCGTATAAGGCGACTTATGTCTGAGGCAGAACACCTTGCGCCTCCGTAGACCAGAGAATGGGCAGCAGCGTTTTCTGTTAGTCTTTCATCACTGCGATCTCCAATCCGCCTGCCAAGCGTGGAGATTACGGCAAATTCCTCTCATCATGGGAGAGGCTTATGTCCAGCAGTGGACGTTCTGGGCTGTTGTAGTAGCAGTTAACTCCTTTCTAGCTATATCACCTATTACACAGTCCATTCATCGTTTCCAAGGTCTTCCTTTTCTCTTATCGCCTACTCTTCAACCTAGGACCTGTCAACTCAGCCTACCAGTGGCGAAGGTTCCAAACATACTCGATTCCTACCGGATTCCCTTTGAAAAATGGCACACTCCGTATTCTATGGACAAATAATTTTATCACATTAAAGATATGTAGCCTGGCTTACCTCTGTCAAAAATTGACCCTTCGCTACTGCAGCCTACAATATATTGCTGGACATAGGCCTCTCCCAAGCGCCTCATCGCCCTGATCTCCTTAGCATCCAGTCTGCCCTAGCTACGTTTTTAAGGTCGTCGGTGCATCTAACTGGGGGGCATCCCACATCACGCTTAATGATGATACATGGTCTCCACTCCAGGACTAGTTTGTAGTAATTTCATCCAAATCCGTTCAGTAGTTTTTGCGTGAAAGAGTAACAAACATACACACACACATGGAATCTTTCGCATTCATAATATGGGTGTGATTGTGTGAAAACTTCAATGAGATACCAGAAGTTTACGTTGTGGTAATAGTTTTCCTAAAATAGGAGAACTCTATACAGTTTGTAAGTAATAAGGGGTTGTGCCGGTAATTGTTATAAAGGAACCGTTAATGGGTTTTGAGAACCATTAACAATACTAATATGTGTGATCAAGGCATATTACCAGTGGAAATATGAAAATATTTGACGAATTAACACGAAAACAAGAACGGTTCTGTTTTGAGCAAATCTGTAGGCACCTTTAGGGGTATAATTAATTCTCTGATGACTACCAGATACAATATAATATTTAAGTGTTGGAGGAAGTGCATAAAAACCACTCATAATTTTCTTTAAAAAGTCTCTCATAAAACCATAGCCGTCTACTAGCGATAATTTGGCAAAAACTCGCTATAAAACGTATAGTAAATTACGCAAAGATTTTTTTTAACGTCTCACTACTCTGTGCCAAGTATAGTCGGCTCTAATCTATTTTATTACTCTGTGTTTATTTGCACTGTTCGCGTACATTTATCATTTCACATTGCTCTGTTAGATGAGCTGGATTTAGATGGATTGAATGATTATATTGATTTATACGTGGTTTTAGCTTTGTGTGTTTGTATTGACGTTATCGGTTTGGTAAATGGTTATGTAATTATGTACATAATGTAGGTACAGTCGCCAGCACATCAACTTACCCAACCATTAGTGCCATCAGTGAATGGACTTTAACTTTAAACGCTCAAATATCTCGGACACGTGACACTTTAGAACATTGTTTCTCATACATAACTTGTTTGTATTGATACGAGCAATCGATTAATATAGGTTTTATGCGTGGCCGGTGCAATTACGAAAAAAAGAAAATGGCGGAAATTAGGTCGGCTATTTCATTCAAACCTCTTTCAATAAATTTGGCAAACACGTAGACCATGATTGTGTTGGGCTTAGCTTCGGACACATGGTTCTTTTTATCCCTGAATTCCGTTTCCGTGGAAAACCTTATAACCGAAATAAATTGAATATCCTCACTAAATTCATCAACACCGTCCACATTAAATTTATTGGACAATTAATTCAAAACAGTTTTTAGTATTTTTAAACATCTCGGAAACCCGACTATAAAGACAATGGCTTGCAAATAGGTTTAATAAACTGAAATAAACAAATAACATCGGAATATCGAGGGCTTAGAAACGACTTTAATTTGGGCACAGTAATAGTCCGGATTTTGGGACATTAAAAACGGATTTCGGGGACAAGACTATTATGAACGGATACCGTATTTTTTTTTGTTACAAAATGAAGGTTATTTCTTTCTAAACGAATTTAAAAGAAGCCGTCGACATTGGGAAAATGATAGAAAATAATGTAATTTGTAGAAAATATTTCTAGGTCTAAGAATGTAAGAAAATCAAGGAATTTCGTTATTAAAAGTCGCGTCAAGCTTTTCATAGGAAACTAGCGGCCCATCCCGGTGTCGTACGGGAGGATATTTATTTTCTCCTAATTCCTCCCCCCCCCCCCCCCCTCTAATGTTTTCTAGTAATAAATAGGTCCAGTAGTTAGCTCGTGGCTAAATGATATTAGCCGCTCGTGTCGATCTTTAGGTTAAGCCGTACCGTACCGTAGACTGGAAGCCGACCCGAACATAGTTGGGAAAAGGTTACGCAGTGGTTCAGTAGTTTTTGAGTTTATTCGTTACAAACATACAAATCTTTCCTCTTTTTATATTAGTGTAGATGTATTAGCAACGTTATTATTAATGTTTTATTTTAAGAAAGTATAAAAAGAATGTTTAAATAATGTCTCCTACAACATTATTTTATACTTAGGTATAAAATAACACTGTGATCATAATAATTTGTACTATAAATTACGAGAACCAAAAATAAACTCACATTTCTTGGAAAACCCCATGGTTCCCGCTAAAATTAATCATAAATAACACATCTGGAATGTTATAATAACTACCAAAACTACAAAAATAAACAGTGTGAGAAAACATAAATAAACACTAATAAAATAAAAGGCAATTTATCAAACGGTAAATTGGTCTTGTAAATTATCGAATCTTTTCTCCTACTAAGTGGGTGAAATAAATGAAGAAAAACTACTTGAAAATGAAATCTTTATTTGTAGACATAGGTCATACTTCTATCTTTACAATTCATAAATCTATGGTTAGGCAGGCCTAATCATAGATTTTTGCAACGGACGGTCGGCGAGCTGGACCAAAACGTCCCAAACCTTTATTCGTGGAAAAATCCTTAATGGACGTTCTCCGCTGTGGGGCCGGCGGAGGGGTCTGTCAAACTCCTACTGACTAAAACCACTCGGTGTTCCTCCTCGTCACTGCTGGCTGAGGTGAGGCACACAATTGTATTCTTCACAATCACCCCAGCAGATAACGTCCCAAACCTATACAAACTGTTAAATAATGATATCTAATATGAATATGATATTATGATATCCATGACTTCCAGATCTTTCGATCTAGGGCTAATGTGGACCGATTAGCGTTGGCTTTGTTCAGCTCGTACCGCCATCTCCTGTACGGTCTGCCGCGACGCCGTCTAGCTGTCAGGGCTCCACATCGTGGTTATTGAGATACCAATACCATACCTATACAAGGTCAAGTTTAAGTCACAAGCGGAACTCCGCAGTCCTGGCGGGTATCGATATCTCATAATTCTCTCGCCGTAATCCCAATTCATTTCTGGTCGTCGCAGCATGTCTTCTCCCATACTTCTCTATTACACGTCATCTCATCAGACACCTCCTTTCTTGCCATACCATCCTATACACAGTCCATTGTTTCTTTGGTATTGGTCTACTCTTATACCCATCCACATTCATCAGTGTAAATGTCGTGCTGTTTCACAAACGATGGGACACTCAATATCGTATTCTGCGTGTCCTGTTGTTTGCACATCACATTGCAGGACCTGGTGGACGCTACTGAAGTTAGAAATCTCGTTACCGTGACCCCGGAACACAAAAGGCGATGAAGGAACATGGATGGGTTTTAGTCAGTAAAAGTCTGACACTCCCTCCTGCTCCGCCCAGAGCGGGAGGAGTCATTTGATGATTTCCCATCCGAAAAAGAAAAAAAAATAAAACGTAGAAGTCTCGTAGACAAATTCTAGAGTGAATTAATTTACAGTAGAAAGTGAGAATAATTGTAAAAATCAAAGTTTTCCGTCGTTAAATTAGTATCGGTAGTAAAAACTATAAATTAAACAGGCAATGGCCTCATGATTCATCATCACGCTTACTCACGAAGTGGGTGTAACAGAGAAGCTATTCTTTATTCCAATTGTAGTGTAATAAAACATTTTTTTCTCACAAGGTCGAAACAAACGAGATTTTGGTTTTCGAAGACAAAACATTGGATTTTATGAGATTTATTGTTTAATGCAATTCTACGTATTTAGCTCGCGTAGTAATAGTAATGAAATCAGACTATGTAACTAATTCAATGCAAAGCAATGACCTGTATACATTGTGATTTATTATTTTGATCAACCGTGATGTATATTAACTCAATTAAAAAATCTTACGATTATGCATACATAACCGCAGTAATAGCGCTTAAAAACACTTGACCAACGAGTTACTTACATATTTAGTTATCTTGTTGGTCAAGTGATTTCAAGCTTGACTACTGAGCATTAGGTTCTGGGTTCTATTCCCGGGTCGGGCAATATGTTATTAGATTTTTCCATTAGAAATTTGTCAGTAGCAGCCACGAAGTCTAGATTGGCGCCCGGTTGATGGCAATCCACTATACTTTTCTGATTAATTTCGTTGCGGGATCCAAGACAGTTAAATTCGTTCTCTGGGACTTCGTCGAGCTTCATTGTCTCGTCGCTTTTCTGGTGGTCGCCACTGTTGTCACTGTTGATTTTGACTTTCAGGAGTTACAGTGGTTTGGGAATACGTGAGATACTGGTTTCGATTTCTTGGTGGTCGGGCTTTGATGAGGCTTTTCGAGACAAGAGTCTCAGTATGACTTACTAGGCTTTAAAAGCCTCTCATCATCATCATCTACAGCCCCACTTAACCCACTGCTGGGTATAAGCCTCTCTTTGCTTGTGCCAAGCTCCACGCTCTTGTGCCAGCCTCATCCAGGATATTCCCGCAATGGCAACAAAAAAAAAGCCTACACGGAGTAAAATAGGTGAATAGTTTTGATGTGAAACCTCTATAGACGCTGGTAAAACTTAAAAATGTCGTGGAGACGCATGCCGTGGCGACGCGACTGTCAAGTTGTCAACCCGGCCCGAACAACCTGAACAACTGACCTGTTGAATCAGCAAACATCTACATATTCGCCACGGTTTACAACAAGCCAGCTGGTCTCGGGGCACAGCGCTGGGTTACAATCTCGTGACTGAGTTCGATCCCAGATAAGGATTTTCTTATTGTGAATCGAGTCATTTTGTTTTTATTTTCTTTTATGTGTTTGTTTTTTTATATTGACTTTTTTAAGCAAACTCGTATTACTTGTACAAAATAATTTAGATGTTTCACATCTGCCAGGCGTTCCCGACGGCTCACTTTTTTATTTAAGTACAAATAAATAAAAAACAATACTGTTCATCATATTATGTACTCAGACACCTTTAAAGTGTGTTAAATTGTAAGCCTTTCATTATCGTGTGGTTAGTGCCTAACCTGGTGTCAGAGTTTGTATGCTGCCCGTCTGACTCCTATAAGACATAATATCCCTTGAAGATGTATTATCTTCGAAGACAGGTTGTCTAGTTTGATGGTCTGAATCACCACCTAAAAGGTTTTGAGCTTTTTCTGTTACTGGCGATTACTACTATGTAACTAATCAATCAACTCAGCCTATCAAGATCCAGTGCCAAGGCATATACCAACCTACCCAAGTTATGCCCTACTCCCGGTTCACCGGTCTTCCGCATCCGATCTGTCTGTGCTACCTTTATTTATGATAATCGGTTTATCTAGCGGGAACCCATCAGGAGATCAAGTGGATTATCAGGCCATTTCCCAAGCGATGACATAAAAACAAACTTATACCCAATAGTATAGTGCAAACAGCAGTCGTTTGGCCGAAATCCAATTTATTTTCTAGTGATGGGCATCATAAAAAGTGTCGGGCTAGCCTCTGGGGGCACGTAAAGTTGCGGGGCACAATGTGACCCATCGAATCGTTAAATATAGTATCAAGTTTATTATATGTGGGCTAATTTTGGGAAAATCTGTAAACTATTGTGATGTTTGGAGTCCTTTAAATTGGGTCATGTCTATACGTTTATGACCAGACTTTAGACTGTGGATTCAAAGTTTTATAATGCTTCTAGCTAACTGCAACTTAGTCTGCGCCACATAAGAGAGACAAAGCTCACAAAAGGAATACATTTTCCCCGTTTTCACAACATTTTTCGTTTATGCTCCGGTCCTATTGGTCGTAGCGTGATGTTATATAGCCTATAACCTTCCTCGATAAATGGACTTTCCAGCACAAAAATATTTTTTCAATTTTAACCAGTAGTTCCCGAGATTAGCGCGTTCAATGAAACAAACAAACAAACTCTAAACTCTTTAGCTTTACAATATTAGTGTAGATTTAATGGGAAACAAGACGGTGCGGTGGTTCACCTGACAGTTAGTAGTCACGGCCGCCTTAAGAAATTGAAACACCAGATTACATTACACGAGCGTTTCCCAGAGACAGTCCTGGATGTCTTATCTCTCATGAAAATTGCATCGTTGGGCAGCAAAAACATTAGAGAAGTAGTACTTATCTACACTTTGCTCCCACATACATACAAAAACTCAAGTATCTTGCCGATAGGGATACTTAGACTACAGACCGCCACGTCACCTGCTACGTTCCTCACAAACTCCTTTTGCTACGTCAATGTTCATGCACGCACATCGCACGCCGGTCGCGAGTATTACTCACCCCAACCTTTATGAAAAACATCACAAATAACTTGTTCCTAAAACTTACTATCAAAACCTTCATCATCATCATCTGCCTAGCCTTTTCCCAACTATGTTGGTGTCGGCTTCCAGTCTAACCGGATGCAGCTGAATACCAGTATTTTACATGGAGCGACTACCTATCTGATTTCCACAACCCAGTTAATACTACCCAGTATTAACTGGGTTAGTAGTAATACGATACCACTTGGTAAGACTGGTTGTCCGACTGTCAAAGATCTACAAATGACAGCCGGGACCAACGGCTTAACGTGCTTTCCGAGGCACGGAGGAAATTCGGTATGTAAGGGTGGTCACCCATCCACAGACCAACCTAGGCAAGCACGGCTTAACCTAAAGATCGACCCGAGCAGTTTTTATTATTTAGCTACGAGCTCTACGAATTATAAGGTTTTGGTAGTAAGGACTACTAAAACCTTATAATTCTAAAAGACACACAAACACAGACGTGATATCTTCTGATCCTATCCATCGACAGTTTCCCGCCTAACCTCGGTAACTATTTGGACAATTAACCAAGTTTAAATTTAGCAGAGCCTTTAAACGCTGAAGTTGTAAATTAAGAAATAAAGTAAAGTCTGCCGCCAGGGGGCGCGCGAGTCGCTAATTAAATTAGTTAACAAACTTTTAGTTAAACAAACAATGGTTTGGTCAATTTATATTTTTAAGCAAGATCCGGGTTTTTGTTTGGATCCTATCTTTAGATGGTTTGGGAGTTGGGACAGATTTAGGACTTGTTTTTATAACAAACAGCTTTGTTTTAAAAGCAATGGTGGAGAACTATCTTATTACTAGAGCACCCCACTACTGCCCAAAACAGTTTGTTTCGAGTATAGTCAATGCAGCAATAGCATTGGTGATCGGATCGAATTTTGGAGCCAATTTTAACTACACACCTTTATTTACCTTATTTCTATTCTTATTTTTATTAATTGCTGAGAAAATCAGCATGTCCTAGAACCGAATACTGAAAGACGTGGAACATCCACCAGTATTTTACAAGAAGCGACTGCCTATCTGACCTCCACACCACAACTTAGTTAGTACTGGGTAAAACGATACCCTTTGGTAAGACTGGTTGTCAGATTTTCGGGCCACTGACTACCTGTAAGGACTACAGTCCTTACAGATAGTCAGTGGCCCGAAAGATCTACAAATGACAGCCGGGACCAATAGCTTAATGTGCTTTCCGAGGCACGGAGGAAACTCGGCATGGTGCTGCTTAACCTGAAAATCGCATGCCTTGATGCCATGCATCAAAAGCCATGAGCTCCTAGTAACGGAAAAAAATCCGTTACACATTTACGATTGATAGAGGGAATACTCTAACGCTTAACTACTTTTAAAACTCGATGTGTTTTTATATAATTTAATGTCCGGACTCCGGTTACCGGAGCTTCACTGAAGATATGTAGGTGTTTTGAATTTCCATAAGAAGAAGTGTCAGCTACTTCTATCTTCTATGATCCTTTTTCAAAGAAATAGGGTGTATCATTGCGTATTGGAATTGATTCGAGCGGAAGAATTCATTCCTCCACACTTTGTTCGAGCGCGGCGAGGCAGCAACGTCAATATTTCTTTGGTATCGCAATTTTTACAGTATTTGATGTTGGTTAGAAGTAAGTAAAAGCATTAGGTTAGGAAGATTATTTTAATGCAAGTTTGAAAGACATATTTAGACTGCATTTCGCTAACACGACAGTATTTTAAATTTTGTTGTGACAAACTTTTGCTCTTTCCACAGCATCGCTGTCGTATGGATGGAAGCGCAGCGGTCACTTCGTCTACATATTTTAGGGTTCAGAGGACAGTACATAGTTAAGTCATCATTCCATCTGCCTAGCCTTTTCCCAACTATATTGGGGTTGGCACCGTGTAACCGGATGCAGCTAAATACCCAGTATTTTACATGGAGCGACCGCCTATCTGACCTCCACAACACAGTTAGAGTAATACGATACCCCTTGGTAAGACTGGTTAACTGGACATAGTTACATAATGATGATTGTTAAGTACGAATAAGATTAGAATTATTTAAATTCAAACTCAAAGCATCAATTCTATTTTTTTTTTCTTAAGGCGACTACAGGATCTAAACGCGAGTTTTATAATGCAAAAAGCATATGATTCACTTCAATAAACAAAACCAGAAAATATATTATATTCTTCAGGTTATATGCTAGTATGATAGTGTTTTGAAAACATAATACAACTAATTTTACTCGATAAAAAAAACACTAACTTATCTCAAAAAAATTCTTTTAACGATTAAAAACCATACTAAAATACATGCGATCATTAAGATTTTTTGGCAAATAATTCTCCAAGCAACATATAAGCATCATAGTGTTTTATTTTTTTAGTCCAATCAATGGATTTTTTGTAAATAGCAAAAAACCACTCATTTCGCACTATTCAGCCCGCAGTGACTGACGTAACAACCACTTTGTAGTGCAAGCTGATTAGAACTTTATTCTAACAGGATTTCAAACGAAGTTTGAATCACCACAAATAGAGTTGCTAATTTAGCTCCTGTAGTCACCTTAATTAAATATGATTAAAAAAGTCCTCGTACCCAATAACACACACTACACACGGGGACAGAAAAACTGAGCACAACTAATAAGGTACGTAACGTGCATCTCTAGAAAATAAAATAAAAAGCATCCGACACTTACAAGCCACGTATCTAGGCCAACTAAACCGGATATAGGGGACATAATATGATCACAATACCCGGCACTTTATTCTGCACGGAAGTGTACGACGATACAGGTCGTTCCTGGCTGCTATATTCAATTATTTATGTTAATGTTGAGTCATTGGTTTAGGTAGGAGTCTTCAAAGCTTGAGTTAATAGTGTTAGCTCTAAGTTAGCTTGTGCACGTGTAACCAACACGTGCAACATTGATGGAAAAAGTATACTTTATTTATTGCACACCAAAATTTTCTTGGTCCTGAAGGCCGGAGAATTTTAAAGGCCTTTTGCCTGTTTGAGTTGTTTCGTTTCAGGCCCGTATGATGCTGAACGATCAACATTGCTGAACAATTTGTTGTTAGTTTTATTTTTACTGAAAATGGAACCCTGCCCGAAGGGCTCCTGTCAAAACTTTCCATAGTATAGTTAATCAAGCTTTTATGCTGAACATGCTTGCTGAAAAACCCTCTGGAATCCCCAACCATTATACCAGCTCTTTTACAATACGGGTCGTCGTCCGTCACGGAGGGCTAATGCATGCAACATGCGTGTCAGAAGCCGCGGAACGAGCTCGATAGCTAGTATAACATTTATCAGGCCTGTGTCCAGCAGTGGACTGTATGGACTGATGAGGACCTACTACTTATATGAGGGAAAACAATAAAGAAATGAATAGTGTCTTAATTTCCAGTTCCCAGCAAAGCGGGCATAAACCGATCCGCTGTAAGTTTAAAAAAAAGCTTATCCCATGCTTGAAAAAAATAACAGGGAATGCGAATTAATAGCATTTATCTAAAATGTTCGACATAAAACCGAGCATCGCTACAACATAACCCGGTTATCTGAACTTGCACGTGTGTACTTTATTCTGCAAGCAAGTAACGCAACACCCTTTATAAGACCTTCGATGTAGGGGTGTCACTAGCATCGTATTCATTTTAAAATAAAGGGTGTATTAAGACCCTTAAAGAAGCCGAAAGGCACTTGTTCTTCCATGTCATTGCGAACTTTTTTTTTAATTTGTGTATGTTAAAAAAAAAACGAAAACATGTGACATCTACCAATCCGCACTGGGCCCGCGTGGTGGATCATAGCGGCTATAATCAAGCATAAAAAAGCTTAAAGCTTAAAGTTTGGGAAGCTTTAAGCTTCCCAAACTTATTTTAACTGTGACGCCCTTAGGAAGTTGCCATATTTTGCGACGCCCGTTTACAGCGGCCCGGTACTACAAGCAGGAACAATTCTTATTACGGTGGTCGATTAGTTTAGAGCTCAGCAGTGACTCTTACGTTCGAGCGATCGCTTTGTGTACCTAATTCCTGGTGGCCTACCATGACGTCTTATAGCAGGATCGTTTTAATCTTGTTCCAGTGTGGGATAGAGATGGCGCTAGACGTCCTCTATAGCTCCGTCTCTTACCCACACTGGAACAAGATTAAAACGATCTTACTTTAAGACGTCATGGTAGGCCACAAACGCGGCCCAAGGGGGATTTCCCGATTTGTCGATGGTTGTAGGTACACAGACAGCCAACCTATTTGATCGTCTCACGACGCCCCTGGTATAATACCGCGGCGCCACGCACAGTTTGGGAAGCCCTATAAAGCCCATTCCCTCTGATAGAGAGGAGGCCTGTGACCCAGCAGTGGGAACATTAATAGGCTGATGATGATGTGTATGTGAATATGTTTGTTACTCTTTCTCGCAAAAACTACTGTACGGATTTAAATGAAATTTAGCACACAGGTAGTTTATTACCTGGATTAATACATAGGACACCTTTTATCCCGATAGTATGATCCCGTGGGACAAATAATCGGAGCGAAGCCGCGGGCATATGCTAATGAGAATATAAAAACGAAACCCATTATCGCGACGATAGAAATAAAAACCGAGTGTATGGTTCCAGACACACTTATCTTATTCCCAGCTATAAAAAGGGGTACAGCTACAAGCCTATACTTTACCAAACAAGTGCAGGCACGTGCCGATCTAGGGTTGCTACTTGGAAAAAGACGTCCGACTTTTAAACCGGTAATAAATGATGCCCGTCCGATAAACGTGACCGGACGTCTGGCCTTTTTGCATTTGATCGCAAACGTTCCAAGTTTAAATTGAATTTTAGAGAAAATTTCATTCCGGTTTTCATCCTTTGCGCTGCCACCGTTTTTCCTATCCTCAGCATATATATAATAAAATATAGGTAAATAAATATTATAGAACAAACTGTTGCCAGCGACTTCCCCCGCGTGTAGTTCGGTAACTGTCCCACGGGATCATACTACCAGGACAAAAAGTATCCTAATCCTATCCAGGTTATAAACTATTAATGTGCCAAATTTCATTTAAATCCGTTTAGTAGTTTTTACGTTAAAGAGTAACAAATATCTATTCCTTCCATTCATCCTCAAGTTGCGAGAGGGAAGCAGTAGCGAAGGGTCAATTTTTGTAAGAGGTAAGCCGGAGTACATTATCTTTAATGTGATTATAAAGGGTGTAAAACACCTCTTAACGAAGGGCACTTGTTCTCCCCGTTATTGCGATTATTTTTTTGTTCTACACCATACCTGAGAACGTTCTAGTTACGGAGATATTGGGGGTCAAAGTTCCAACTTTTTGACAAGTTTTTTTTTTAATACAAGTTTTTAATGTAAGATTTTTCTTTAAACACCTCCACGATCCCCGTACTATTCAATCCATCCATCAGCACAATGTTTTGAGTGCGTTACATTGAGTTCTAACACAAAAAAATATTTTTTACCCAAAAAAAAAACGTTGTTTCCCAGCAATAATATTTGCGTAAAGTTACTTAGTTTGATGTATAGAATGCTTGGTTGACGGCTTCGTGATGAGATCTTTTACACCCTGTATTATTTGTCTATAGAATACTGACTGTGCCATTTTTCAAAGGGAATCTGGTAGGAATCGAGTTGTATGGAACCTTCGCGACTGGTAAGAAGTGAGAGTAAGCTGTGGAAAGTGCAATTCCGGGTCCACCTGTGGACATCGACTACTACTACTACTAGAAAAGCTTCATTGTAATAGCTGTGCTGCACCGATAATGATCAAATTTGGCCACAAATACAACTGCAGTTGTCATGCATACGGATTGGAACGGACACCGACCGATCGTAACGATCCGAAGTTTCTACGTGGGGGACGTAGAAACTTCGGATCGTTACAGGACAGGTGGCGTTCTGTGGTTTCTGCCTGACCCCATGGGAAAGAAGCGTGTGTTTATGTATGTATGTTAAAATTGTCTTTTTAGGGGTTCCGTACCCAAAGGGTAAAAACGGGACCCTATTACTAAGACTCCACTGTCCGTCCATCTGTCTGCCTGTTTCTGACACAAGGCTGTAACTCATGTACCGTGATGGATAGACAGTTGAAATTGTAACTGATGATGTATTTCTGTTGCCGCTATAACAACAAACACTAAAAACAGAATAAAATAAATATTTAAGTGGGACTCCCGTAAAACAAACGTGATTTTTTGATAATGGTACGGAACCCTTCGTGCGCGAGTCCGACTCGCACTTGGCCGGTTTTTAGATTTTTAAATGGTCCCCGTAATTAAAAACCCAAGGACCCACAAAAATAAAACGGTAAGTAATCCTTTTTCAAACGCTACACACATTCAATTGTTTTCTCTTCCATCAAACCTTTTCGAATAAAAATAAAAAATATTTTGAAAACAAAACCAATTTTCGTTTTTATTCTAACTTTGAAACAGTTTTTCGGGCAAAAAATCCTTGCACCCCATAACAGAAATATCCTATGAGAGTATGGGCATGCCGTATTGCCCACCCCTGTGGGCAAGTTTTAAATCGTTGCAACAGGCAATATTTCACGGCTAGGAATTTAATATCGCTTCATGTTTTTCGTGTTTACAACGTTGATTTAAAAGGGAGCTTTATGCCGTACAACATGTCATATAGGTATGACTCAGCTAGTGGTTCTTGGTTCAATTCCCAGGCCGGGCAGTGTTATAAGGTTATTCAACAGCACTTGATAATCGAACCCAGGAGTTTTTTTTTAATGCTTTTCCATCAACAATTTCTAAGTAGCAGCCACAGTCTGAATTCGTTCCCGGTTGGTGGCAATTGTTCGCCCCCTATTCACTGTCATCTGCCTAACCTTTTCCCATGTCGGGGTCGGCTTTAAGCGGCGTCTAACTGGATGTAGCTGAATACCAGTATTTTACATGGAGCGACTGCCGCCCCCTATTCATCATCATCATCTTCAGCTTATAATGTTCCCACTGCTGGGACACGGCCTCCTCTCAATAAGAGGGAATGGGCTATAATCCACCACGCGGGCCCAGTGCGGATTGGTAGAGGTCACATGTCTTCGAATTTTTGGTTCTAGGACATGCCGGCTTCCTCACGATGTTTTCCTTCACCGTTTTTGTGGTGATGAAATAAATTACACAAAGTAATGTGCCTGTCTGGGTTCGAACCCACGACTTACTGTTCGTAAGTCGGGGCCGCCACCACTGGGCCACCGCTGCTCTCACCTATTATATGGAGTTTAAACATATCTGGCGAAAAGTGGGTATAGTAGGTACACATCCGCCTAGCGCTTCGGCTTCAGCCGTTATGCCACATGATTTAGAAGGGAGTTTTATCGCGTATCGGATGACATATAGGGAAGCGTATCAGCGTACGTGATCCGTTCAGCTCCAAGGCTGGTGTTCAATGAGGTTTCGTGTCCTTTGTCCCGTTATCAGGACATTTATGTATCGCTCTGTTGAGAAGATTTAGCGTGAAATAGAGTCTGTTGATAGCACGTTAAGCTGTTGGTACCGGCTGTCATTTGTAGATCTTTGACAGTAGTTACAGGTAGTCAGTGGCCCGAAAATTCTGACAACCAGTCTTAGCAAGGGGTATCTGGGTTGTGGAGGTCAGATAGGCAGTCGCTTCATGTAAAATACTGGTATTCAGCTGCATCCGGTTAGACTGGATGCCGACCCCAACGTAGTTGGGAAAAGCCTAGGCAGATGATGATGAGATAATGGAGGCTGTTGATAGACTCAGTTAACTGTCGACATTTACGTTGCTTGCTAGATTTTTACCCGACTACGGCGAAGCCAAAATTAAGGGTTATGATTTTAGCAGTCTATGTATGTGTTTGTATTTACGTATCATGTTCCTCCGTAGCGCCTAAACTATTTATCCGATTTTGATGAATAAGGTGTCAATCGATTCGTTATTATGGCCCAGGTAACATAGGAAACTCACATTTTAACTGACTTCAACAATAGAAGGAGTCGTTTTTGCCTTGTAAACCCTGAATTAAATTAGAGCGTGATTTTTCAGTAGTCGGGTTTTGTAGTGGTAGTATTCCACATAAACTCTAGTTTACTTTAGCGTCTCAAAAGTCTCAATTCATTACAGATATCGACCTTTCAGGAGTTTAGTATTCAATTTTATTTTGTGAATCTAGTGAAAAGTAAACTGCTTTGTTTAGCCGATAACTACGAATTTATGTTTTTTTTTTTTATTTAAGTAACGAAAACTATTTTTAATAAACTACTATTATTAGAGTTACTAGACTTTTTTGTCAGACTTTAATTTCTCGATTTGATGTACCTCATTAATAACAATAACAAACATTCTTTAAAACAAACGCGTCTCCGACCTTCTAATACACTTCACACAGTTTCATACCATTTAATTTATATCCCTCAATAAAGAAAAGAAAAACAAATAACAACGATTCCCCTTCGCACCACTTTGACCTCTTATCAAGCCCACGCACACTGTGCAAACAGTATACAGGCCGCAGACAAAAATAGCTTTTGTAAAAAAAAACAACACCCCTTATCTTAACCTTCCGTTAGGCAACGTATCTAATAAGAACCTTCCGTTAGGCAACGTATCTAATAAGAGATCGGTAAATAGACGCTTGCTGTGTGAGAAGACTAAGTGATTACTTGGTGAAGTAGTGGAGGGTGTCCTTTTATTTGGCGTATGTCATTAGTCCCCAGAATTTGATCCTCATTAGCACACACTGTATTATTATACAGTGTGTGTTTTTTGACGTGATAACGTCTTATAAATCGATGAACACCGGCTGCACGCACGAAAAAGTGTCACACCGTTCCGCGCGCCAGTTGATCAACGCCCAGCCCAAACGGAATGTCCTTAATTTTCAAAGCAAAAATCACAAAATTTATTATCTATGTGTATGGTTGGAAGCTAACGCAACGGTGTTGTTAGAATTTCAATCTTTAAGGGGTTGAAAAGGGGGATGAAATTTTGTTTTTTAAGTTAAAATCACTAATATCATGAAGAATGACGTTATCACGTAAAATTATCGTCAGTAAACCGACTTTTTTTCCAAAATCAATTGATTCGATTCCTGGCTAAGAGTAGTGATGTTTCCAAAATCGAATGATGCAGTTTTAGTTTTCATCAAAATCGGGCTCGAGGCTACTTTGAGTATTTTTCGCTATTCCTCATATTTTTAGATTTGGCCCTACACGCCAATGTGGAAAATTCACCCTGTGTAGATTAAACAATAGAAATACGTCTCATACCGCATTCTTTTTTCAAAAGACGAGAAGAGAGTGAATAAGTTCGTACAGACGCCAGGTCACACCAAACTACCTGAAACTGTCAAATCTTCCCAATCAAACTTGAATCTAATGCTTTAGCGATAAAGTTGAAAATCTATTAATGAAACACAGATTGTAGTAGCTTCATGTGCTGTCTGTACGTTTGTAGAGGTTGGATTGCACGGATGTATCGCTCGCTCAACATACAACATTACAATCAATCGTCAACAAGGCCTCGTTAAAATTCAGTCATAAACCAATGAAGGGTTCATAAATAAACATATAAACATCGATACTTGTCGGTCGGTGCCGATCGTTGTATCGTAAAATCATGAATGTGTAATACTGGTAAGTGAAAATAATCTGTAAGGTTTTAATGTTTGAAGACATAATTGATTTAAAATCTTGTGTTTATTACGTCTGTTCAACCCATAGAATATAAGTGGACCAAAAATGATGTATGTGTGAAAAAAACTGTCTCATCATCTCCCGAGCCTTTTTCTATGTTGGGGTTGGATTCCAGTCTAACCGGATGCAGCTGAATACCAGTATCTCACATGGAGCGACTGCCTATCTGACCTCCACAACCCAGTTAGTACTGAGTAATAAACCCCTTGATAACACTGGTTGTCAGACTTTCGGGCCAATGACTACCTGTAACGACTGTCAAAGATGCTTTCTGAGGCATGGAGGAAACTCGGTATATAATGGGCGATCACCCATCCACAGATCAACCTAGGCAAACGCGGCTTAACCTTTGAGATTATCGAGCGGCTGTTATTATATAGCCACGAGCTTCTTTTTGCTCTTAACAATGACTAGAATCAATACAATTCTTATCTGCGGAAAGATGTCTAAATCTCGTAATAAAAGAGTGAGAATAATCTTATTCAATGTCAAACTCGTTGAATCAACACCAAAATGATAAAAATAAATAAAATTCTAGATAATCCAGAGATATTACATAGTAAAATCTGTACAACATAATTTCATAACGATAAACACACTCGAAAGTAATGAGAAACCATAAAAATTAAAGTAACAACATTATGTACATATAATAAAACGGGTTGCTTTAAAAAACCAGTAAACGAACGATTAAAACTAAAAGTTTTATGTGTCGTAAAACCGCTGAGACGCAACATACAGCGTGTTCTAGTTTAGAATGTGTACCGAATTTAAAATCGGACCGATATTAAGAATTTTATATCTGAACTGGGTACCGGTACGTTAGGTACCGATTTATTGGTACTGTAAACTAATAACTGCAATAAGTTTACAGCCTCTTACCATCAAATATATATTTTAAGGATAATGGATTATAAAATTGAAACAAGATAGTAGCAATTCCACATCTCTCTCCTACTAAGTACTACTTACTCCACTATCGTGGGTTCATTTATTCAGTCACTGTTTTAAGCTTTCACGGTTCATAACTATCAAGCTAGCAAGCAAGCGCCATGATCGCTGGTTAACTGGAGAATGCGGGTAGATAGAAAAAAAAATATAAAGAGGAAGAGGAAGAAGAGAGGAACCGCTTTCTCCAGTTAACCAGCGATCATGGCGCTTGAAACAGCGTTGAAATATCGGGAGCTCAAAAATAAACAATAATCACGGAAGATATCCCGTAAGTGACATTTTAAATACATTTATTCAGTGTTACGTACAAAAACTACGACATATTTCAACAAAAATCCTTTCTTAATGATCGTCTTAAAAGCGAAATTCTTCTCAACAACAGCTTTATCCAATCAATTAAAAGTTCGAGAACTTGAAAACAGGCGTTTTACTGCGATACTTAGAAATTTCTAAGTGTAATTAAATAAGTCACTGAACAACTGTTCATAAGAATATTTTAATACAAAAGTAAAACAACTATACGCTAAAAAAGGTAATTAATTTAAAGTTTAATACAAGAAAATATTTAATTAGATTCCTGTTAGATAATATATCAAAGTGGAGACTTGAGTAATACTTAAATGTTTTGATTAAAACTGTAATAAAACTCGGACT
Source organism: Xestia sexstrigata (assembly GCA_941918905.2). Lineage (NCBI taxonomy): Eukaryota > Metazoa > Arthropoda > Insecta > Lepidoptera > Noctuidae > Xestia > Xestia sexstrigata. Next base: position 2,864,012 of record OW799226.2, read on the forward strand.
TTGCTTGTATTTTATCTAAGACGTTTCGTACAAATTTTACCGAAAAACACACAGAGCATTCTCCTGGCCCTAGAACTAGTATATCATAATAATTTCGAGAGCTATACGAAGAAAATAATAATGAAATCTACATCTTACCATTTATTTGTAATCAGTGAACTATCCGCCATTTTGTTTTTTATGTACCACAATTTAGACAACATACTGTATGTAGTACCGTCATATTGTATTCAGACCATCTTATCTGTCTGAAATGGCAATTCGTAAAGGGATTCTCTTTATAGTGATAAAGAGAATATAATAAATTTGTTATATAACATAATGCTGAAAACAACACAATATTTTGTGTTGAAGGATTTTTTTTCACAAAATTTATGGTGGACCATAAATTCTACCGCTCCGGTGTACATAAGTCGTTAAGGGTTTTCTTTTATTTTTAGAGGAAGGGGGTAGTAATCAGCTTTGAAGTCTTACCTGTAACAAAAAAGAGAGTATTGTTAATTTAATATTCAATGATAGGGCTTCATTTTTAATGGCGTCGAAATGATGACAAAGCACAAAATTATACAGGGCATTTTTGGAACCATAGACAATATTTTAGGAGGTGAATGAGGTTCGTTTTAATAAACTAAAACAGTCTTGTGGTATTTTATTTTTAGAACTATGTAGTTTTTGCGTAATTAATTAATTTTAACATAGTTGAATATCACCCAGTATATTTAAAGATACACAACAAGAAATGTTCTATGCAGAAGTCAAACCATTGTCCACATTTATTTTTTTGCAAAAGTTTTTTAGCCACCCATTTTGACAGTACAAGTGCACACTTTGTTGACCGGTTAGGCACATTTGTACGAAGTCTCGTTAGGGAATGCCATTCGTTCGCACTTGCGCATGAAGCTCTATTTATTCACGGCGCACTGGTTCTGTCGATCCATTATACAGAAACTCGCGACTGTTCTTGATAAACGTAAATCCTTTTGCTGTGACAAAATTGCTGGCTGTTTTATATTGATATGGCTGCATGGGACAATCGTATTTTGTTGAGCTGATGTATTGAAAAGAGCTCCAATTCAATTTATTTATGAATTGAAAGTTCATAAAAACCGATTTGATACTATAAATACATGTTTATACAAAACAAGCATCAGAAGTTTCTTGTTTTAATATATCCTATGGTAGTCAGCAAAAGTCTTTTCCAGCTTTCCATCGAGGATAGAATTTTATGAATAGTTTCGGAGATTCCCACATACTCGTACATCGAAACTACCTACAACTTTTTCCGTGACATATCAGTTTCTCAGAAGAAATGTTTCACGTCCTAAACTTCGCAGTACCTCCCAGATTCTGCGAGAAACCAATGAAATTATGTTTTTGATTAAGATATTCTACATTCTTACCAAGCAAGCATGAAATGGCACCATCGCGTGTCCAGAAGAACTAAAACGACCAACTGATCATAAAAACAAAACACAATCAAAATACCGCTCATTCGTGCAGATGTTTTAGTGTCAAAGTTTTGAAAAGTACCAGGGCGTCATAAACAGGACAGAGGTTCACGCGAATCAGCTATGATTATGATAGTTTTATGTGCAGTCAAAAGTTTTTGAGAGGGCTTAATTTACCCGTTGGCCACAACATGGACATTGACAGCAAGACGTTTTGTCGTCGATAAGGTAATGATTTCACCACAGCCATATTTGATTTTTCTCTCAAACGCCGGGTATGTTACGTATGAGAGATATGCTTCATTAAGCTTGTGACGACGATGTTTCACAGGGGTGCCACATATTTCACAGTATTTGTTAACAACAAAAAAACTGACCCGTAGCAATTACTACACAACTTTGGCTAGTGACCATTGGAAAACTCTATATGGTTTAAGTACATTTATCAGTACATATAACAAGGCTTCGCTATGTATAGATTTCCCGCAAAATGAGAGATCCACATAAACTGGTTTTGTATAGCTTGATTGGTCGTCGTGCGTACCAACGCGGAAAGTTCGAGTCGTCTCGGCACAATTTGAGCAGCTTCTGTCCCGAACGACCCGATTTTTCTGCCCGGTTTCACACAATCATACCGACCCGAACATGCGTGTAGCACCCTTTATTGGTATGGCATTTTCATAAAAGCAATCAAAAGCTCGTGAGGGGAAGGTTGACAAGGTCTTGACATTGAATAGATCGACATGAAGACGAGTCAAGGTCATGGATGCAATAAGCTTGGAAACTCTTTCAAAACGTGATCACTTTGAATATAATTGCACTATCGTTGTCAGTCACGAACTTCATAAATATCTTGAACTTGATAATATAGTTGTAGGAACATGGATCAAAAAATGCTCTCCTGTCAATGTCACTCAAGCGCCAAAAGATTTATGCAGCACTATACGCATGACGGCTTTCAATAAGACGGATCAACAATAATCCAAAAAGGATTTATCCACTCGGAAAAAAGTATCACAACACATATTCGAACATCGACCCGGTCTATTAGGAACCTATTCAAACATTCCGACAAGGGAACCTCTTCGGAAATTACGAAAAACCCGATATATAGATACTGGTACCCGATTGGCCAGAAGGGGTACTAATAAGAACCTTTTTAGTGACGTTCGGAGCGAATAAAAAAGTACCCTTTTGCTACACGAGTTACGATTTTAGGGGGGCGAAGTCGATTTTATCGCGTTTTAACAGCACTTCCCTTTGTATCTTACTCGGATTAGGTGACTCAGCAATGGATTTTTTGACTATTTACGCGTGGAAAAGGTGGAAGGAAGTTGAGAGGAAATTTCCAATAAGGCTGAGTTAGTCGGCCGCTGAGTATGAGATCGCAGCATCATGATAGCCTTTAATCCCTGAAAGGTGAGGCCGAATTGTACCCACAGTACCCACAACCATATGTCACCAGTTTCCACCACCATCTACCACCGTCATCAACCAAGCAGAAATCTAGACTCCAAGCTTCTTCTACTGGGAAATTTCTAATAAAAACCCTAAAACTCTTTTTCCGAACCTGGCAATCAAAAGACCAACAAGGCAGCGTAAGAGTGTATGAAAAACCAAAGACAGTCAATCGACGACTGACGTTGTTGTCATACAATTAAAATCAAAAAGAAAAATTACATTCAAGATAAGACGGTATTTAATTCAATAAGCTTTTTTTTTAAGTCATAAATGTCAAACATACAATTTATGAGTAAAATTCAGAAGTAAGTTCGCAAAGCTTTTTCTCGACCTTGACCGAAATAATGAAGGATTATTTACTTGCTGAGAAGTTCGATTAAGGTTCAAGTTCGTGGTAAACTCATTCAAACATTTTTTTGATCAGCTTACAGTTGAACGGAGACTTATCTTATTAGATATTGATTGGATCTTGTTAGAGTTTGTCACATTTGATTCAACACAACATGATACAAGAATAAACGAAGATATTCTTAATTTCGAGGCGAATTTTACAAATATAAAATTGAACGCGATCGATACATCTAAACCGTATCAGCTGTTAGTGTTATAATTGCTATTGACAGCTCTTGAACATCGTTTAGACGTGCTTTTCAAATTTAGAAACATGGTTGAAAATTTACTCCTGTTAATAGACGTTCATAAGTTCAAATAACCAAACCACCATGTAAAATGTAAGAATATTATTTGAACACTCTGTATACTGCATCTTTGTCTTTTTATCTTTATCGCACCAACAAAAACTACCCTCATCGACAAATAAAATTCAAAACCAGTAATCGAATACATTTAAGGCTCGTAACACACTGCACTAAATAACGCCAATACAATCCACCAGGGGGCTCTGATTTACAATATACAAAATATACTAGGTTTAGTTTGGCAATTTTATAACAGTCACTTGGGAACTATAACATCAATGACATAATATTGAAATGTTATAAGCGACATTGAGCGTGCTTTTGGAATCTCTACCTTCAATGATGCGCTGAACGTAGCAAATCGAACATCGCGTTCAATGTCCCTTGCAACATTTTAAATTACAGTGTCGATATAGTGTTATGTTTGAGAAATAGGCGTTTATGACCACATAGTTTATGGTAGCGCAAAGTTTTAAGCATTAAAGACTCAATGTATTGAATTTACGTTTTATTTTCTACTGTATCGGTTTGGGTCACGTGAAGATTGTAAATAACGGTAGTTTGTTGGAAGACTAATCGTGTGTCTTTCGGTTTTAGTGACTTTACATAACATAACATCACGATTGTAATCCCAGAAGGGTTAGGCATAAGTACACAGTTACATATAGGGGCCTTTTGGCTTAGTACAGGACCAATTTAATTTCATGTTTTTTTTTTTCATTTTTATTTTTTTTTTTTATTTTTTTTTATTAGCTGTACTGTTAATTTAACCATTTTAATTTGTGTTTTGTCCTGTGCGGGCTAATAAATGTTTTTTCTTTCTTTCTTTCTTTAAGTGTTTCTAATAATACATCCACATTTCGCCAGTTAGGTTAACCTTTTGAACACTATTGTCACATATTATTATACACTAGCGGACGTCACGCGGTTTCACCCGCGTAGTTCCCGTTCCCGTGGGAGTACGGGGATAAAATGTTACTCAGGGTGAATGTAGCCTTATAATGGTAAAAGAATTTTTACCTTTTTTAGTTTTTGAGTTTATTCATTACAAACATACATACACACACACACAAAAATACAAATCTTCCCTCTTTATAATATTATATATATTAGTGTAGATACGTGGCTAGCAAGCGCGTGTCTTGTACGCCGGACGACACGAATACGAGTATGTGACAACATGGTAGGTGAAATTGTTGCTTGGCGTGGAGGCCAAGCGCGTGCGTTTATGCTCTGGCGTTCAAAAAGTTAAAGGAACATGTAATTGGGGACGAGCCTTGCCACCAACGATTTGCCTGACCCGGGAATCGAACCCGGGCTCAGCGATTGCGACCACTCCAACGTCCCGACTATATTGTGGAACTTAATAGGCTAGTTACCACCATCAATAAATTGCAAATCTATTTAGTCCGTCAGTTAGAGTATTGGAAAATAATGGACACATTTTTTGTTTTTGTAAATCAATGAATATTGACAAAGATAAAACGCATCAAACTCGAGAGTGGGGGCTCGTGACGTCAGAACGCACTGAAAATAATACCACGGCGCGCGGCGTGACGTATTGAGAATTTTAAAAGCGAAATAACTTCGTTAATTTTGGTTTACGTAACAAAAGAAAAAATACGGGTCAAATATTTTTTGATAATCTAACTGACGGAATAATTAGATTTTTTCAGTACACAAGCCTATTGCAGTGAGAACCAATCGTAATACCGCACAAATTATACCTAAGTTACGGACCATCCAAGATACGCGATATGCATAGCACTATGCACTATTGCGGAGCTCTTGAGGTCATAACATTCCCGGCTACATTGATGAACTTGTAGTACAAATTGCTGCTTGCTTGATATTGCAAACTATATGGAAGTATCAAAGACGAAGAGGTTAAAATTATGTATGTAGCCTCAAATAAATTGTGATAAGGGCAAGGATGATGGTACCAATTCGGACAAAAATAGTACATTGTTACCCCAGAGGTGAAAGTAACTTATTTAGTCCCGAGACGGGGTTTGACACCCGAACGTAGCGAGGGCGCCAATTGTTTATTATTTATTTTTATTCATTAACACATACTAAGTTTAAGACGCCTACCCCCGAATACTGAAATGTCACTCAAAATTTAAGTAGCAGTTATATTTAACAGATACTCAAAAGTGACGTTAAGCCATACGAAATTTAAAGTTTAGGAGCTGCTCAAATGTTAAGCAGCCCTTAAATTTTGAGTGACGTTTCAGTATTCGGGGGTTAGTCTTAAGTCTTTAACCCGAGGTAAACACTGTGCTTTTCATTACGAATACAAGGAAAGTAGGAATAAAAACATGAATTAGATAAAGAATAAATTAGTAAATTTTATTGTACATGTTTCAACAACTTTGGTGAGATATTTATTTTCCACTACTTCTTTAGTCTCTTTTGTTATGAAATCAGGCGTTAAATCCATACGAGTATCTGAATCAGATGAACTCATTGTGTTAATACAAATCTCTGCTATACGGAAGTATAAACAAAACTCTCCGAAAAAACAAATGAAGATCGTATTGCCACTTTCCCGCCTACTTCGTTTTTTTCTCTGTGGCTGGCGAGCGGGCCTAAAAAGGCCGCTTTAACAAAATCATAATATGAATCACAAAAAAAAAATTAAATTTTTAAAATGGACTTTATGTTCATAACCATTAAGTCAATTTTAAGAATTTTAAATTTTTAACGTGATTCAAATTACGGTTCTTCAAAACGGCCATTTTAGACCCCCAGTTATTCAGCCATTATTTTTCATCTTCATCATTGAAAAAATGTAAATATTTTGCCCAAATCTGTTATTTTAAAGTAATAGTTAAAAATAAATTATAAGTATAATTATAAAAAATATATAAAGAAAGAAAAGAAAGAAAGAAAAATATTTATTTGACGTCAGCTATTATAGCACACATACAATAATATAAAAAGATACAAATTAAGGAGGAAAACAAAATATGAGCTGTGTGCCTCACGGCTGTGCCAAAAAGGTCCATTTCAGCATTCATGCCAGACAGGTGATGCTGTCTGACGCTGGTCTTCCAATGAACCTTGAGGGGAAGTGAATGAAAAACAGTTTCAAACATAATATATAAATAAATGGTTACAAATAAATAGATAACGAGTAAATTTATTAAATGTATATTTACGAGTTCGGATAAATAAAAATGTAGGTAAGTAAGTTAGAAGTATTTTTGTGTTCGAACGTAACACTAGTAATTAACAAAAAATAAATACAGAGATAAGCCAAGACAGCATATTTTAAAAGAAAATAAAGTACGTAGTAATACTTTAGTTTTAACATAAAACAACTACATAAATGAAATATAATATCCACTACAAAGACAATATGTATATATACGAATAGGTGTGTGCAGGCTAAAAAAATAATTAAATAAAATGCACCTATATAGGTACATTGTACCATTGAGAGCAGATTAGTCGTCGGAGTAGCTGTGGTACTCGCTGTATTAAGTTGCTGTGGCGCTCAGTGTGTGTCAGGTTCAGTACTTGAAAGAAGATATGGCCCGTGAACAGTGTCGCAATAGTTCGCGTGTATGCATAAGTAGGTACGTATACGGTGCAGTCGTACGCAGGTGCTGCAAATTGCTAAGCGTTTATATGATTGAAACATTAATTGCGACCATATCCAATTTCTGCTGTGCTGCTAACAAATACTGCCGCAATCGTGTTCGGAATGTGTGTATAGTGCTCAATACCCGTAATGGTGGGGGAATGTTATTCCACACTTTAGATGCAGCGTATCGGAAACTACCCCTAAAAGCTGCTGTCCTATGAGATTGTGTCGATAATTGCTGCGCACATAGCCTAGGTGCGCACTCTCGTCTACTAGTCATCCAACTTAACTTGTCGTACAAATACTTCGGTTTCGTAGTCCTAATAACACCAAAAAGAAGGCACGCTAGGTGTAACTTTCGCCTCGACTTCATTTTGAGCATACAGTGTTTGTTCAGATAGGGGGTGACATAACTTCTAGGGGGAACCGAGTAACAGAATCGAGCACACGCATTTTGGACTCTTTGTATGAGCCTATCCGTACGAGCCAGCAAACGTGGGCCGTAAACCGTATCAGCGTAATTTAGTTTGGATAGTACAAGGGTTTCGACTAGCTGTTCGCGAAGCTTTTCAGTCAGGTAAGGCCTCATTTTGTAGAGCAGTTTCAGGCGGTAAAAACAGTTTTTCACGGAGTTAGCGACGTGTTTCTCAAACCTAAGGCTGTTGTCCATACACAACCCTAGGTTCCGCGCCTCATTAACTCGGTCAATAGGCTCGCCCATTAGAGTATAATAAATAATATATAATATATAATATATAATATAATCTTTATTTAATACTTAACTTTATGTTATTTCAATTCTACATCGCGCTGTAATTGAGTGGCTGTATAGAAAGTTGGAACATGGTTCAATAGAAATGTGAAAACAGAAATAGTTTTTTTTTTTAATTTGACAGCTATCAGTTGAAAACGATTCTCCCTAGGGCTGAAAAGTATTACTTTCAATCCGCTCCTCAGGCAACTTCAGACCTACTTTCCGAGTATGAGCAATGACAAATGTATTTCATCATGTTCGAAAATGGGACAGTGTGTATAATAATAGGATGTAAAAGCATAGCTGGGCATTAACTCGTTAATCCGTTAATCGTTAATTAACGAAGTTAACATTTTGATTAACGAATTAACTTTTAAAAATGTTAACGGACACGTTAACTTCCGTTAATATGCAGAAGTCCGTTAATCGTTAATCCAATGCCTAATAGTTACCTCACGGCACCGACAAGTGACGGGTGGCGCGTGGCAGCGAGTGAAACAAAAACAAAACTAGATATATTATGCGAGATTTTGAGAAAGAAAACTACGAAGAGATTTGTTTCGATTTATCATTTCATTACTTAGCGCCGGTGCTTACAGTGACGAGTGTTTTGTTTGTTTGTTTGTTGTTAATAAATAACAACTTGTTATTATAAATTGCTGTCAGTGATCATTTGCGTGTTGATAATTGATAAAGAAGAGTGCAGTGTAATTTAGTTAGATAGAAAAAGTGTACTGTGCAGTGTACTTCATTTATTCATTTCATTCGTGTTCACTAACGCAACGATATAAAGATGCAATTTTACACAAATATTAACGGATTAACGTTAACTTACTACGTTAATTCTTCCGGAATGTAACGCTTTATCGTTTAACGAAGCTAACTTTTTTTGTAGCGGATTAACGATTAACGAAGTTAACGATTTGATTAACGGTGCCCGGCTATGTGTAAAAGTATCCTTAATGAAGCCGAAAGGACCTTGTTCTCCCCGTCATTGCGATATTTTTTGTTCTAGAAATCTAGACCATACCTGGGAACTTACTAGTTACGGAGATATAGGGGGGTCAAAGTTTCAACTTCCGCAAATGATTTTTTTTTTTAATTTAAGTTTTAAATATTTTAATTTTATAACTTTACTTTAAATACTTCCACGACTCCCGTACAATGCACTAATCAGCACAATATTTTGAGTTCGCCACATTAAGTCTTACAGTAAAACGTGATTTTTCAAACCAAAAAAAAAATTGTTTCCCAGTATAATTTTTGAGTAGAGTTACTCAGTTTGATGTATAGAACGCTCTAACGAACGGTAGACGGCTTCATGAAGGGTGCGTTTACAGCAATGCTTTAATTTTAGCTTTGGCTTATTCAGGACTAGCGACTTTGGATACCACGGCATCACCAACAGTATCATATGCGTAAAGTTTTTTTTATTGTTTCATAAAACTAGTACATCTAGGTTTGACTGGTTCTTCTACAACCTAAATGAGAAACAAGCATGTTAAGTTAATAGCTTTCCACCATATTAATGACTTCTCTACATATGTATGTGTATTTGAATAGTTCATCATTCTTTTATTGACACATCCAAACCGTCAGTGTGTATAAATTCCCATTATTTTTACATCAATCACCCTGTATACCACAACACTGTCAGGTTGAAATAACCTATGAAACATTTGGGGAAATGTTCTCGTATAAAGACTGTTTTAACCTTGGGGAGAAGTTTATGTCCAGCAGACACTGGACACTGCTTTAGGATGGATTCACCTTTTGTCACTTCTACCTGACCTTGCTAACTGGCTCATAATTTTGCTACTTTTCTTTTTCTTTCAGGAATGATGGAAGATAGCATAAGTATAAAGAGCCTATAATCTTCCTATTGCTGTTACAGTGGACTCCTCTATGTGAGAATGAGTGGGCCATCATCCACCACGTGGCACAATGCGAGTGCGTGGACATGCCGGTTTCAAAAAAAAGAAACTCCAATCTTTTCTTTTACCAACAAATATAGCAAATCGTCGCTTATTATCAGTGCCATAAAGACGCAAATAATATCTTGTAATACTGAGATAAAATATTTCGCAAAGAACTTTCATTACTTCCTCTATTTCCCTTTCTTTCTCGTTTAAAGCCTGGCCAGTCAATACGGTAAGTTCCCTATAATTAAATAGTACAAGTAATATCTAAGAAACTCAGACGAATACCAATAAGCTAGCGGAACTCCCCAGCACAATAAGATTCGAAAGTTTTCAACTGTGTGTAAGTGGTGCAAGCCATGAGAGGAATATTTCTTAGAAGATGGATGAAAGTGATGGGGAGAAACCCTTGGTTTTACATTCATCATAATCATGTTAGCCGAAATACGTCCACTGCTGGACATAGGCCTCCCCCAAGTGTCGCCAGATTGACCGGTCCCGTGCGACTCGCATCCAGCGGATCCCCACAACCTTCACAGGTCATCGGTCCACCTAGTGGGAAGCCTTCCATCGCAACGTCTTCTGGTTTGCGATCGCCACTCCAGAACCTCACATTTCATTGCAAGAACTGGTTGAAAAGAAAATTCATTTTAGAAACTCTTCATACGAAGAGTTTTAAAAGAATTCGATGATCAGTAGAGAAGTGGCACTCGGTTTCAAAACGTTACGTATTCTAGAATCACTTTCGACATAAGCTTTTCGGTAGCATATGCAATTTTTGCTTTTCCAACATCGTTATTGACGACTAGCTTTTGCCCGTGGCTTCGCTCGCGTTAATTTAGAATTTAACAATCAGTTCGAGTTTGTACTCTGCTTGTTCAATCATGATTCGAAAGACACGTGGCGCCATCTATTATCATAAAAACATCTTTGTTGTATACCTTGGGAACAGTACTTTTTTTTCGGTACGAAAGGTGGCCTTTGTCCGTTTCTGTACACCTGAAAACGTGTATGCAAAATTACAGGATGATCGGTTCAGTGATTTAGGCGTGAAAAGGTAACAAACTAACTTTCGCATTAATAATTTTAGTTAGGATAGAATGTCACTTTGTCAAGGCTTTCAGAATACTATGTTTCTAACGATAGAGATATGAATAAACTAATTATGAAATACATCGGGTTCACCCTTACAATAGAATATCGTCACGTGCATGGTACAGTACTATAATGTTTCGAATCGTTTATACAACATTGGATTAAAAAATGACTCGTTCTTTCCAATCAGCGCAGAAAACGCTTCAGCCTTTCCCTCGGACCTTAATTTATGAAGAATATCGCAAATGACCAAGTTGGAGGGAAACAAAGCGCTGTACAGAAGTACGTTTAATTAATTTTAGCCAGCGGAACGATAAGGCCGCTGGAAACGATAAGGGCCATGGAATAAATGTGATTGATTTAGTATTATTTGTTGAATGGGAACATGGCTTTTAGTGAACATTTAGAGTTAGAAGCTCTGGAGCGTTTAATGATAAAATGGAATGATTATAATTACAACAATAATACACAGTTTTGGAGGAGTTTTCCTTGAAGATCTATCATCTACCTCTCGGGTAAGAGTGGAATTCGGGCCCAATATTGTCGCGGAAAGACTTCTAACGGGTCCATATGAGCCGGCTGGCAGTCTATCCGGATTTCCGGAAGCAGTTGATTTTCCTGGGATAGTGTGTAATTTTTTTTCGTTTTGAAGGAGAACGTCTCGTGTAGCAGGTAATATGTCAAATGCTCTCCAAAAGTTTCTGGAATATCTGCTAGTTACCACAGGTTACGCTCTTTAATTCTCAGAAAATTAAGCTTCTAATGTCAGGTAATATCGGGTCGATCTTTAGGTTAAGCCGTGCTTGCCTAGGTTGGTCTGTGGGTGGGTGATCACCCATTACATACCGAGTTTCCTCCGTGCTTCGGAAAGCACGCTAAGTAGTTGGTCCCAGCTGTCATTTGTAGATCTTTGACAGTCGTTACAGGTAGTCAGTGGCCGAAAAAGTCTGACAACCAGTCTCACCCAGGGGTATTGTATTACCCAGTACTAACAGGGTTATGCATGGAGGTCAGATAGGCAGTCGCTACATGTAAAATACTGGTATTCAGCTGCATCCGGTTAGACTGGAAGCCGACCCCAACATTTTTGGGAAAAGGCTAGGCAGATAATGATTTTAGGTAATATAGGGAGAGATCTATAAATGTTACTTAGTGATTTGGCTTAGGTATGTTTCCACTCTCTTTCTTGCACTTGTAGTGCGAAAGTGACAAGAGGAACGCTTAAGAGGGCCCTTCCCGGCCCGTCTTTCGTCAACGCGAGTATGGTCGAAAAGCTTGTTTCATCCAGAGCCATCGCGGCGATATTTTTTCAACTGCCCTGTCTTACCTAACCCCGGCCCCGCACTACTCGTCTCCCGCGCACCTCATACCGCCTAACGCGAGGACATTGAACGAAACGTAGTGTTCGAAAATTCATAAATCTTGTTACAGGAAATACGTGTTTTTGAACAAGTCTTACAAGTTTGTGAAATAAATATTTGTTATTTAGAATCTCCACTATATTTACAAGGCTATCAGGATATTTTCTTTCCTTTACCAATTATGAGTACATTATGGACGGCCAAAGTTGAGGTAAAATTTGTGCAAAACAGCCATTTTTGAAGGCTTATACTGAATTTGTCCCTACAAATTTTTATTTTTTGCTTTGATAGTAGCCTAGATATAGTGCACAAGATACCTATCAGTTCAATAAAATAAAGATATATGTGTAACAACGGCATAATCACGCACGAGCGTTTGTCAAAATTCTTGCGAAAAGTATGGCGGGTTGGCCGCTCTTAACAATAGTTAGTGCGAAGTAAATCTTCGGCCTACACTATTTGAAATCCAGATTTCTCCTTTCATATCCGTACCCGAAATACCTTCAAATTACTCCAGCACACTGCCCATTATTACTACTAACCCATTTAAATAATATATCGAATTCTTTTAATACAATATTGATCCCATTAGCATTGCGATAACATAACCCACTTCTGTCAATAGTTGTGCAATGTTCACGTTGAAAAATTATTATAATTGTTCAGATAGTAGAAAATATATGACCTAGATTTTCTTGGATCTCTTTAATCTCCAATGTTGCTACAATTCTGTATTCATCTTTGGAGGCTTCTAAATGGCTTTTCGTTGTTTGTATCATTATAACTGTTTGTATTGTTAGCTGTAAGCCACCCAAATACAATAAAATAAAATAAAATATTTATATATTTAAATAGTATAAAACAAAGTCGCTCCCGCTGTATGTACGCTTAAATCTTTTAGACTACGTAAAGGATTTTAATGCAGTTTTCAGCAATAGATAGAGTGATTTAAGAGGAAGGTTTATATGTATATGCTACATTGCACCCGTGCGAAGCCGGGGCGGGTCGCTAGTTAAAATACAATAAAGCTAAAGAGTTCGTTTTTTGTTTGTTCGCGCTTATCTCTGAAACTGTCAGTCGTATTTGAAAAATTCTTATTGCATTTGATAGCCCAATTCTTGACGTTAACCTTCCGTTATAGCCTATTTAACATCACGCTATGACACTTAGGAGCCGAGCGATAGGTGAAACCGCAGGCCTGAGTAAGTTGTTCAAATAATATGGAACCATAGTGGCCTAGATTTGCTGGATCTCTTTAATCTCGTTTGCTGGTACATTTCCGTAGTCATACAATATGTTATTATGATTATGTGCGCAATTAAAACATCTGTGTGCATTAGTTTTGAGCTATAGGCGGTCTAATTGTGGCGTTCTTTGATGCTAGATTGTAAGAATTTTGCAATCTATAAATAAATAAATAGATGTTGTGGCTGAAAAACCAGATTCAACGGTAGGAATTTGATTGATCCGTACATTACGTGTAAGTCTTTGTTTGTATGCGTTTTCTAATACTCTTTTCTTTTGTTTTAATTGTTTACTAGTTTACGATTAGCTACTTTAACCGACTACCTCGTTGATCTAGTGGTTGCAAGCGCGACTGCTGAACATGAGGTCCTGGGTTCGATGCCCAGGTCATCATCATCAAAAGCCTATAATGTTCCCACTGCTGGGACACGGCCTCCTCTCAATTAGAGGGAATGCCCAGGTCGGGCTAAGTCTTACCGGGTTTTTCCATCAGGAATTTCTCAGTATCAGCCACGGAGTCTGGATTTGTGCCCGGTTGATGGCAATAAGCCCTGACAACATGCTGATGTGTTTGGCAGATTAGGAAGTTGCTGTCCGTTGATAATGAAACCATAATATCTTTCTTCGACATGTAAAGCGGATCAGAGGATCTAGCTTTAAGCAACTTGTGTTTCAAATATATTATTTTTGTGTAATATTAATGTTGTCGATCTTACGAAAACCGCTAGACCACATACCGCTAAGAAACATCGAACAGATCCGCACCGTTGCAGTTCGGCTCCTTGTTTAATTTAAGCTCGTATTAATTAATCAGTGTAGCAGACATATTTCAAGCAGCTTCGATGCAGTAATGAACGTTCCTAAATAAACGGTTATCTGTTAACAGAGCTAACGAGTTCTTACGGATATTGGAAGCATGGTGGTTATAGTAGAGACGAGGGAATGATGTGTATAGATTGGCAGTCCATGATCTAAGTTAGGGTTTTCGCACATGGTCCTTAAAGTGCACCCTCTTGCTACTAATGAGGAATTCCTGACGGAAAAACACAATTAGGCTTCATCCAGGGAGTAGAGTTAAGTGCTGTGCACACCTATAAGTGACGAATTCACCGCAAAGCTGTTGAAATTGAAACTAATCAATGTAAATGATTTAGTGAATAAGTCGTTGGTGTGTCAATAAATAAATAAATAAGTAGAACCCAAGACCTGATAGTCAGCCTAACAGCTTGTGATCATTAGACAAAGATGAAAGTCTTAGGCTTTTTCTTCCAAAAATCAATAAAATACAGTGTTATCAGCCCATGAAAAGTATTAAAAGTAAAGTTCAAAAATAATATTAAACTCCTGCAATTTTCTATGACAGTTCAAACGTCATTTACCTCAATCTGCCTTGTATACATCTAATTTTTTGGCCTTATTATTATTTTTACTAATTGTATGTGCTTAATTCAAGAAAAAAAATGCGATAACGATTTTATAATAAACTCTTAGTGAAACTTTAACTGTTTTTCAAATAAAACAGTTTTTTTGACACATAGACTTTGGCGTCACTACCGGCGTTATCGAAGACGACGCAATTTGAGTGTCCGTTCCACCAAAAACATGCAAAACATAAATTGTAAAATAAGTCATGTTTTAGAAACTTAAACAAGCTTACCACAAAGTTTTTATGCGCCAATACATTTTTCATCATCTGCCTAGCCTTTTCCCAACTATGTTGGGGTCGGCTTCCAGTTTTACCGGATGCAGCTGAATACCAGTATTTTACATGGAGCGACTGCCTATCTGACCTCCACAACCCAGTTAGTACCGGGTAATACGATACCCCTTGGTAAGACTGGTTGTCAGACTTTTTGGGCCTCTGACTACCTAACGACTGTCAAAGATCTACAAATGACAGCCGGGACCAACGGCTTAACGGCGGTCACCCATCCACAGACCAACCTAGGCAAGCACGGCTGAACCTAACGATCGACCCGAGTGGCTGTTATTATATAGCCACGAGATCCGCGCCGCGCCAATACATTTTTAATAAATAAAAAGAGTTTAGTATTTCTTGCATATTCCCTCCCTAACGCTTAGCCGATGAAGTGAGTGTCCCAAATAGTCCCAATGAGTTAAGGCCTCCCCCGTTTCACCGAAACATATGATTCAATTATACCAGTAATAACAATCATACATCAAATACTTAACACACTAACACCTCGAAAATGTGATTAGTTTAAAATGCCCGAATTAACGTAGAAACGCTTCTGAACTCCTGAATAAATAAATTAAATTCGTCTGTACAAGTACCCAGGGGCAAGAGGTAAGCTTCTAAACGGATTTCACACTCATTATATTTGCATGGAACGAAAGTTTTGTTTTAATTCTATACCTTTTGACTCATTCGTTTGCTTGTAATTTCGTTCATTCGTTCATCATGTCATTCTTGACTCGTGTAACGTGTTTTGCTTGGGATTTGAGTGGCTCCAGTTGATATTTAGATCGAGTTTAGTGTGATAGTTTTTGTTTTGATAACGAGGGGAGTTTCTTGTGAAATTAAATGATTTGTCCGGACAAGTAAGATTAAGTCCTTTTATGTGCTTCGATTGATCGCGGCATAACTGGACACCGGTCTTCCGTCTGTATACCATAGTCAGGTGGACCATAATCCATCACGTGAGCCCAGTGAGGTTTGATGGATGTCACGTGGCTTCGATTTTCGGTTCTAGGAAACTTCAAAACAAATAAATGAATTTCATATGAATGAGAACCCCGGAGTAAGCTTCTAAACGGATTTTATACTCATTATCATATCATATCATTATTATTATTATCATCTCATTATCTCATTACTATACTTGATATTATAAAAGGAAAGATTTGTATTTTAATATTTTTGTAGGTAACGACTAACGAATAACTTTAAAAACTACTGGACCGATTTGAAAAATTCTTTCACCATTGGGAAGCTACACTATCCCCGAGTGACAACTTTTTATCCCTGTATTCCCACGGGAGCGGGAACTACGCGGGTGAAACCGCGTGACGTCTGCTAGTACTTGTATAAAACCAAAGTTTTGTTTTAAGTAATTTCATACCATCTGATACCTACTATTATGCCTAAATTACAGAGTTCTTTCTTAATTTTCTGTATTAATAATGCACGCATTTAACTATTTCCTTATCATTATTTAGCGGATATTGGTGTGGGTTACACGTTTATATAGTTTTAAACTTATTCTGTCAAACTTTCATTGTAATGTGTAACTGTTAAATGTCCCAATAAAGCATTAAAAAAAATACCTTGTGACATATTCGTTCGTTTGTAATTTCGTTCATTCGTTCATCTGTCATTCTTGATTCGGATTGCATGCTTTTCTTGGGATTGGAGTGGCTTGAGTTGATATTTTAGTCGGGACATAGGTTAGTGTGTTTGAGTTTATTTTTGTTTAGTTTAGTAATTTAGTAATACAGCTTCTTGTCTAACAGTTTGTTTGGATGATATAGCTAATACCAAATCCATTTAGGTGTTCCGATTGCCCGTGACCTACAAAATGTTTGTAACAGAATACCGGGTGTGATTTAAATACTTCTATGGCTTTGTCCAGAAGAGATGGTTAATGTGAGTAAACGGTGACGTGCCTGGTTTTTATGCAAAGTGTTGGACAATGTTGCCTAATCATATTGAGACCTTCCTCAAGGAAGAGTTTTGGCCGAAAGGTGTCATGTATCGGCGATTCCGCGGAAGGCTACGCGACACCACGCAGCGCAACATGACGCCGTCTCTTCGTGTTCAATAGTTTAATTGTGGTTTTTATAAATATGTATGTTAGTCTGTAAAGTATATATAATACGGGTCTTTTGATTCTTGAATTAAATTAGATTTACATAGGGCGGCAAGGCGACTCTATGGCCTACAATGGTGAAGAGTCCATGCAACTCGATTCCTACCGGACCATTCGCTACTGATTGACCTGTGACCGCTAAAACAAATAAGAAAAAGAAATGATGGATGGACTGTATAAAATATGTTCACGGTAACAAGGGGTGTGGTTGACAACTGCGATGACAACTAACAGAGAAATTAAGGAAAATAAATGGTGTTACCCCAAACAAAATTGGGATTCGGCAAGAGAATTATGAAGCTGCCCTTCGATAAAATCAACGATTTCCCCGCAACATAACCATGATGAACTGCAAACGGGAAAAGGGAGGCATAAAATAATAAATAATATATCCAGTGTCCGTAAAATTGGTGATTTATTACAGCAAAAAATTGCTTCAAACAAAAGACTCGCAAAAAAACTGTGGCTGGGCAAAAAATATTTCTTCATAGAGACATCTTACAGTATATTAAACGACAATATGTACAAGAGAATTCAATCAAATTCCTTTAACTTAAATATGAGAGGGTAGATGTTTAAAAGAGATCTCAAAATTATTCGGAGAATTATCCACCTTCAAAGAAATATTCCGTGAAGAGAGGAAACCTATAAAATGCAGACTATATTTCTTAATTTATGAAAGAAACCTCCAGGTTACTAAGGAAACATATATAATGAGTTTGACACACAATATTGTTTGTTGGAAATAGTATTTGTGTGAGTAAAGTTAAGTGTATTCTTTCCAGAATTTATATCATGATCAAACTTGATTCTTTTCACTGCAAAATTGACTTTTTTTCCACAATAATATACATTACTTTTGAAATAACGCCTTTTGTATAAGTGTACAGTATTCACAGTCACAAGGCTGTATTTTCTCACATTTATTTCAAACCATGAATACAAGGCTGTATTTTCTCACAATTATTTCAAAACATGAATACAAGGCTGTATTTTCTCACAATTATTTCAAAACATGAATTATCGTTTTTTTTGCTTTCTGCTAACAGTAAACTTGAAATTTCTTATAATATAATTTGCTACTGCATAAACAAAACACTATTTCAAGAAAAAACATGCTAGTAGCACGCATAATTTGACTGAATACTCCTTAAGCAAAACCAACAACACGTCTACGTCTACAACTTTAATTCCTCTGAAAGTAAGTTTTACTCTCCGTTGGCAGGAAAAGGTGGTATTTCATATTTGAAGTAACGCACCGTGAAATAATTAAATGTTCAGAGTTCTCTCACGGTTTATTTGCGTAGTTAATGTCATTTTATGGACGTTTATTGACCGAATATGTGAGCTTTGAACATAGTGTTAAAAAGGGTGGAGCCGAAAGGCACTTGTTCTCCCCGTATTGCGATCATTTTTTTGTTCTGGACCAAACCTGGGAACCTACTAGCCACTCGACAGCGTCACGCGCAAATTTTTTGCATCGAACCGCGTTAAATTCGCGAACTAAACGCGAATAATTCGCAATTATTAATAAACACTTGACGATCGCAAACTACAAGAGATATAGCTAAATAAACTTTACAGTGGATAGCTGAATAGATGTGTTATCTATTTAACCAAATTTCAAGATAAATAATTATAATTTGATACTCAATAATAATGTAGAACTTGAAAAACAGTGATAAAAACGGATATTTTGCTAATAAAATATTATTTTTGCTCAACAACTATTAACTTCTTAACCATTTTTTTATATCAAAATAAACTAGATTATATTTCCTTTCCAACAAGACCACAATCTCATTAATATCTTATTAGCATCATATCAAAACATTCATTACAACCTAGATACTCACTGTTTGTTTACATCTGGATACTAATTTAGCCAGCCGCGGTTGGACGAAAAAACAAAAAAAAAAACACAAAACCACTTGTTTTTTTGGTGTAAATAGTTAAACTATCTAATCACCACACTAATTAAACACTCACTGTAAGCTTTCACACACGTTTTAATCACTAAATCACGTATTTCTTCACACTTCACAATCACTATAGGTATTTATACCTACGCGTTTTCACAGGCGAAATACTGCAACTTTGCGATTCGAAACCTAATTTGTGTTATCATAATACGATAGTACAACTTCTGACGAACATTCAAAGGTATAACACTATATTACAATAACAAATACGTAACTCGTAAACACTTGAACCACTTGACTAACGATAACACGATGACGCAAGAAATGGCGCGCTTTGTTGACAATAATTTGTTACTATAATGTGACACTTGTTGATGGAATAGAGCTATGATTTTTGGTACGGAGTTGAGGAATATTATAGAGATGGGAAGTAAACTATCCTATCCACGAACAAAGCACGTTTAGTCGATTTTTAATTAATTTATTAACGGGGGTATTTATAAAATGTTTTGGGTCAGTTAGTCAACCGGTAGCTTTGTTAGTTTCAACAAGCGGTTCACTAAGTGAACCGGTAGCTGTTTAGTAGCTAGTTACGGAGATATTGAAGGTCAAAGTTCCAACTTTTTCACAAGGTTTTTTTTTAATAAGTATTAGTATTTAAAGTCATAACTTACTTTAAATACCTCAATAATCCGTTTACTATTAAATGCGTCCATAAGCATGCTCAATTACATTGAGCAAAAAAAGTCATTTCCCAGCAATATTTTTTGCGTAGAGTTACTTAGTTTGATGTACAGAATGCTTGGTTGATGGCATCGTGAAAGGTCCGTTTACACCCGGTATGATGGAAGACGTGGTACGTGGGACGTGGCGACACATCAAGCTATAAATTTCCAGTCCAACAAAACCTCACTTTGTATAGATTTCCCGTACAAAGAGAGATTCGCATAAACTGGTTTCGTATACGACTTGCTCAAGTCGCTGTCGCTTAGGAATAAACTGAGGGCCTAGCCAAAGTGACATTTCAGCGTCAAAGATGATGGGAATGTCAACAAGGATGTAAGCTATCGAAAAACCCCGATGAAAACGTTTTAGATATACGAAGCGCTTCGAAAGCATACTTTCGAAACTAGACAAATGTCAGAGTGAAAAACAATACAAGTCAAAATGCGTATTTTTTACTTTGGTTTTTTTTACAGTCTCGTCATAGCCCAATGAATCAGATGTATAATATGTTTATCGGTGGTCTTTCTTTAAAAGCAGTGATAGCCAAGTGTAACCGTTGGACTGCCAAATCAGAAGTCTCGAGTTCAAAGCCAAGGCAAGCATCTCTAGATTTTTCGGATTCTTGTGCGTATTGTATAATTATCGCTTGCTTCAGTAAAGGAAAACATCGTGAGGAAACCAGCGTGCCTGAGATATTTCTCGACGGCATGTTAAGCCAAGTCAGAGGTCCATGGGCGGCATAATTACTCTGACACCAGATTAGGCACTAACCACACGATGAAGAAAGAAAGAAAGGTGTTATTTCGTGACCTGGGCCCGGCAGTCTCGACAGAGATAGCGACAAAATCGCTAACTTTTGATTGCTAATTACTAAAGAATAAATTTGGTTGCAATATAGATGCATGCGGGCATCTTGGATGTAGAGACTTGCATTTCCCGCAAGCATCGTGATTGCAACCGAATTTATTCGTTAGTAATTAGCAATCGAAAGTAAGCGATTTTGTCGATATCTCTGTTGAGACTGCCGCCCCTGGCTTGATATTTCAAATTAGCTTCAGCGTGTAGTCCGCTTTCAAGCAAATTCTATTTAAATCCTGAATCACAGGCAAGACAAAATGCATCCCAAGTCTGACGCATCAGTTGTTTTTATTTCTATTCTAAACTAATACTAAGAGGAACACATTTATGATCTATTTGTCACCCATGTGAGTCAACTTACAGCGATAAATAAGATTGTAGCACAGAGATAGCAAACATATGGCACGCGTAAACAACTGTTAGAACATGTAAGCACAAAATATAATACCCGACCCGAGAATAGAATCTAGGACCTCATGCTCAGCAGTCGCGCTTACGTCCACTCGACCAACGAGGCAGTCAAAAAGTAGATAGAACCAATATTTTTTTTACTGTCGTAGTTTATCATATATGTGATTTAGCTTTGTTTAATTTTTTCATACCTTTCCCCATATCGAGAACCAAAAAATCTATCACAGCAAGCTCTTTAACAGTATGTTTTAGGGTTTCGTACAAAAAATGAAAGAAACGGAACCCTTACAGTATCACTCGTGCGTCTGTCTGTCTGTCCGTCCGTCTATCACAGCCAATTTTCTCCAAATCTACTGCACCACATCAGGTGAAATTTGATGGGATGGTGTAATACTCTGACCCAAACACAAATGTGCAAAGTAAATATATATTTTTTTTAAATACGGTCATTTTCGGGGGAAAATTAGGAAATTAAAAAAAAGTTTTGCAAACCTTACTGTCTGTGTGTCATATGTCAAATAAAAGGGGGATATGAGGATCTCAAATATATGTTTGTTATTACTGTAAAATAAATAGTTTTGATTTTGTTCATGAAAGAAGACGGAAATTCACCAACCCCCGATCTCCGAAACTACTGGCCCAAACATTTTTAATTGCTTGTTATAAGAATTCTATCAATAGAAAATAAAATGGTAAACTCGATATAAGACTGGCATTGTACGGAAGTCGGAACCCTCTTCGCGCGAGCTCAACTCGCGGTTTTTCGTAAATTGTAATGCTTGTATTCCACTGTTCCGTGTTAGTACTAGTTAGTAATTTAATTAAAACCATTGAGTGGTGTCAACTGGTTGTTTTTTCTTTTGTTTTGTCTTGTTTTCTGTTAATTACTGTAATTGGTGTTTACCGTTTAAATTAACTCATCTGCTTAGCCTTTTCCCAACTGTTGGGGTCGGCTTCCAGTCTAACCGGATGCACCTGAATACCAGTATTTTATATGGAAAGACTGCCTATCTGACCTCCACAACCTAGTTAGTACCCGGTAATACGATACCCCTTGGTAAGACTGGTTGTCAGACTTTTTGGGTCACTGACTACCTAACGACTGTCAATGATCTACAAATCATAGCCCGAGCCAACAGCTTAACGTGCTTTCCGAGGCACGGAGGAAACTCGGTATGTAATGGGTGGTCACCCATCCACAGACCAACCTAGGTAAGCACGGCTTAACCTAACGATCGACCCGAGCGGCTGTTATTATTTAGCTACGAGTTCCGTTTAAATTAACTATAAATAAATAAATAAATAAACAAGTAATAAATAAATTAATAAACAAGTAATAAATAAAAGGTTCACCACCTCTCTACTATTTTGTCGTTATTCTGGCTGCAATATTCCTGCAATGAGCCCACCTGCCTCCTACGACCACACTAATAGTTTCCATCGTCATACAAATTTAATGTGGCAAGAAATACAATCTTCAGATGTTTTAGAAAGAAAAACACATTAATTGTGTTGGACTGACATGTGACACCATTTTAGTGGACATTGAGTGTTTTGTGAACAGGAGTTGGGATGAAAGGTGAAGCGGGGTGCCTAAAATGTAACTGAAGTTTGGTTTCACCGTATTTTTTTTTGACAAAACTTTCCCGCCTTAGTTTCTGTAGCATACCTTTACGTAAAAAAAGATCTTTGATTTACAATAATTACATGGAAAATCCATTTAGAAAATGAAATGAATGAATGAATAAATTGATGATGTATATATGTGAATCGAATCAGCGTTCCTCAGCGCAAAACGGTCAGTTTCCACCAAGCGGAAAAATCAAAGAACTATATCATTATTGCCTTTTAAGTATAAAATTCGACGTAGACATTAAGAAGCGTCGCTCGTCTATGATTTTTTGTCAAGCCATAAATAAATCTCAAAAAAACCTAAGATGATTAATGACGCTACTTACATAATATTATTTATATTCACTAACACGACAAAGACGGATCATCCCAACATTTAGGTACATAATTTGAATTACAAAAAACTTATTACAACAACTAGTTGCTAGTCTAGTTAATAAAAAAAATAATCTACTTAACAAACATCTCTAACAACATAGCCTAAACCGCTGGATCTAGCTCCTTCATCTGCCTGCTCTTTTCCAACAATGTAGGGATCGGCTTCCAGTCTAACCGGATGCAGCTGAATACCAGTATTTTACATGGAGCGCCTATCTGACCTCCACAACCCAGTTAGTACTGGGTAATATGATACTAGAAGAATACAGAAGAGCTCCTTCTAAAATGCAAATGAGCACTAGGGAAATATGTTTTTAATTAATTCTCTTTATAGGGGATAAACAATCAATGTTTGCACAGATATTTGTTTTTGTCGATGAGAAATATAAAAAAAAGTTTTTCCGTCATTAGACAAAGTATCAGAAAAAACATCCTAAACATTGAAACGACCTCAAAACGCAGTTCATTGACCAATCGAGAAAAAACTGCAGTATAAATATAAATATCAAATCACTTAAATGTGAGTTTGAGACATCGTGGTCAAATGGGGCCAAATTGGGTATCATCGACCAGTCCCGAAGACAATGTCAGTGTGGAGCCCCTCTGCAGGATATGCCCCACCACCTTTCTTGCCCATCCTGCACAGCCACCTGTACCTTCCAGGATTTAAACGAAGCCAACGACAGTTGTGCAGGTGGCAACATACTGGTCGGGTATTATTTGAGTCTATCGACACGCAAAGAAGACTTAAATGTGCACTTGAAAAAAAAACGCTCATAAATTCTTTCATAAAAACGCATCGTGCAAAAAAAACGTCCTCTCGACGTGTCACCGCGTTCCCGCAAAATTGTAGGTCATGACATACAGATGTGGAAAACATTACATAGTAATAAACATCGCGATTATACGCAATGTGTGACTCTAAAGTCGGTTTCCTAAACGCTGGGATTGGGATAGTATGCAGGATAAGGATTGCCTCAAACCGTGCGAATTTGCGATTTTCTTTTAAATGTATAATGATAATTTCACTTTTCGATTTTCCTTTTCAAAGTCAGGTTTCCTTCTCAATTACAAAGACGAAAAAATAATTGGACTTTTAGTGACTAGGTGCCACCACAAATTAATTTGACACAAAAATAATATCCAGCAATCAAAACATTACTTTCAAAAGCCCATGACGCCAAAAACAATTAAAACTAGCGGTCATTGTAAAATCCAATTTTACGCTCCCAAAAATACCTGACTAAAACCAAAGTTCCATCATTAAATAGTTCACTAACCCCACAAAATGACAGCAATCACGAGACTCCTGTCAAAATTCCATCATGCGGGGAAAAAAAACTCGAGAAAATCGTCCCGTTCGTGCCAGATCTTTATGTTAAAGAATGGTTGTTGGCGAGTAGCCAAGCGGTTGATATTGTGCATACGGTAAGTACTGTTGATTCATAAGGAACCTTATTTCATGTTTTTAAACACGTCACAGTATTGGGGATCACGAGGTTCCCAATGTTTCGTGCGTGTAGCTGATATTACGTCACATCAAACATGCTGAGAGAATTTGGTAAATAAACCCATATGATTGATTGGTATTTTCACGGAATGGCCGCCGTGACGTATGTTCGATTGAGTTTTTAATGTAAAGGCACATTGGCTTTGATCTGGTTTTGATGGATGTCGTTAAATAAGAATAGTTTGTGAATAAGATTTTCATGCCTAAGTCTGCTGTGGACGACAAAATAAAACAAAAGTTGAGCGATTTTATAAAGGCAAACAGACTCGTTAAAAGTTTGTCAACAAACTAAATACAGAATAGTAGAATAAAGATAAATATAATAATCCTTAAGTGCTTATTTTTTAATAAGTGCACTTGTTTTAAGCATGATGAATTCTTTATTTCTTTGACGCCAAACTTTTATTTCAACATGGCCATAAACATCATAATTATCATTATTTATTTAGTACCGTAGATCACGATATCCATGTTCAGTGAAGGATGTTTCACCGTCTGTATGATACCGATGACATCAACTTGAACTCTCACATTATCACTGGCACTATTGTAACAAAACGAACATGTTTGAATTGCGAATCGTTCTTCGATGGTAGGGCTAATAAATCCAAGCATATCTCCAAACAAACAATGCCTAACCACACCTATAGGCTATAATTTCCACCTGTTGAGCACTTGTAAACCTTGGCCCATTCCATTGATGTCGGTCGGCCATTCGGCCAGGCTATTCTTAGGTAATGGCGTAAGCTGAATTCCTGGTGGCGCCAATGCCTGTTCAACAGTTCAAGTGACACCAACGGAAATAAATTGGGATCTGTTTTGGAAATATGGATTTATGAAGTGCTGATTAAACTTGCTGGTTTTTTGAAGTGTTTGTTTTATGTGGCAAACATATTTTCAGGTATGGGGGGGGGTAAATGGGTACATGGAATGGATTTGTGTGAAACATAATAGCTAGGAAGGCGGAACACCTACTGAAAAGACGGCTTGATAGATAATTATAATGATGTTAAGGGGGAATTGCCAGGTTAGCCCGCGAAAATCAAATTGCAGGTCTTAAGACTTGGGGACTTAGACATTCATTACATCCTACAGAAGAATGGCGCAAGAAGAATGGAGTAGGGTAAGTAAAAGAGAAATGGACTTTGGAAGTGTAGAAAAAGATGTAGTTGATAATATTTCGTTCTATTTTTAGTAAAAAGAAGTATTTTTACCCATATTCAAAATTTATATATAAACAGATTCCAGATTACAAAAACTTGCATAAATTAGAAACACAATTTCCAAGAACCCGCTTCCAAGTACTTCCGTAGAACCAACACGGACAAATTAAAATTACTAGAATCATTAGCGATCCTTACAACGTAAAAACAAACATCTGCTGGAAACTCCAAACACTTCATAATACCTTCTAATTGTTATTCTACGGTATTACAGTCTGAAGTACATCTTAACACTTAATACCTTTCACGAAAATGAATTCTTAATCGACAAGGAGAGATACTTTCAGAGGACATTAGCATATTTTAATTTTAATATGAGGATGGCAGAAAGGTTGTCGATAAAATTGTATATCACCAATCCTATATTTAAAGGCGTTACTAAAAATAGGCCTTGTTTGCAGTTCATTCCAGATTGTTGAAAAAAAATCAACAACAACTGAGAATTTTATTAACATCAGGTCCCGGCTGTCATTTGTAATTTTTGAAAGTCGTTACAAGTAGTCAGTGGCCTGAAAGTCTGACAACCAGTCTTACCAAAGGAAAGGGTATCGTTTTATTATTATTACTCAGTTAGTGGTGGTGGTACTGGGTTGTGGAGGTCAGATAGGCAGTCGCTCCATGTAAAATACTGGTATTCAACTGCATCCGGTTACACTAGAAGCCGACCCCAACATAGTTGGGAAAAGGCTAGGCAGATGATGATATTAGAGACGGCGAGCAGTCTAACCGGATGCAGCTGAAAACCAGTATTTTAGGTGTCTTAGTTTCTAGGTAAATAACCTTTCCTTTCAGTAAGACTGGATTGGGAGGATGGCACTTTATGTAATCCGGTAACAGATCTAGTTTCTAAATATTAAATTCAAATCTACAAATTCCGCAGCATAGTGCTCTAGCGAAGTATGTTTGTTAATAATAATAAGATACGAGAACATGAGATAAACAAGCAAGAAATTTGCGTTTAGACACAAATAAATATACGTCTAACCAGACAAAGGATTAGATAGATACAGTTGTAAACGCCCACGGTAGGAATTAGGCTGGGAATAGTTTGGCGTCATTCTTACTGTCGACAGAGAATTTGACATGTGATGTGAATGAAAGAAAGAAAGAAAATCGTGTTTATTCGGCATTATTATTAAGAACAAAAACACCTCAAGCGGCCTCAGCTCAGCATAATGCCAGATAGCAACAATTTACCACCTGACTTTTATAAAGTATAACATCACACTTACGCCTGCTTTCACTAACACTAAACGATAGTTAAATTAATGCCTAGTTACGCCAAATCTATACAATACGCCGTGTATTTTGTAGTATTTTCATCCTTATCAAAATTTTCCTTGTGAATAGCATAATGGTTTGGATACAAGGTGGGTAAGTTTCCATTCTGTATGTTATAATATCGGATAAACATGGTGTAATCAGTGCCACCGCGCCGAGGCCGGCCCAGAAAGAGGAGGCAAGATGATTTGGACGCATACCGCGAGGGCTGGTCCGAGGAGGCACTTGAAGAGCACATGGAAGGAATTGGGGGAGGTCTTTGCCCAGCAGTAGGACAGAACCGACTAATAAAAAGAAAAAGAAACATGGTGTCGGAAAAATATTAACTTTTCAGCAAAGTTGGAAAGTAGGCTGTCTGCATAGGTACCATTCGAATTGACGAACTTAACTCTAAAAAAGACACTACTTATGTGTCATTGTCAGATCTATGATGTTGACGTCAGTCAATAATCTCGATTAAACTACGCCCATCCTTAGCAATATCCAACCGCTTATAATCACAAATAGAATACCGGAACGCTATCGGAACGTAACACAGGTTGTTTCGACAGCAACTGATTATGTTTACGCTACCCATCGTGAGGTAAGCAGCGCTTCAAGTGTCGACAGCGATTCCACTCGATACTTGTAAACTGTACAATGGAAGTTTCGTAGTCCATTGACGGATGTACGGAGGCATGATTATTTTTCTGGACGTCAGTGTTCTTTGATCTGATAGATTTCATTGCGGTGATTTATTTCATCACCGCGGTTCTGTTTTTCGGATTTATTTCATCGCTTTTTTTTTAAACTGGGAAAGAAATAGAAGCTAAAATTCAATGCCTATTTTTTTTTTTTGGATGGTAAATCGTTAAGTCAGACTTTTACTAACTAAAATGTGAGTTGTGGATTACGGTCTACTCTCTATCTCTCTCTTTCACACACATATTATGTATAGACGAGTCCTGTGCCCCGGCAGAGGGTATGTTGTAGGCTGACTGTGCCCATGATATGTTATTGAAGACAAGTCGGTCTACGGTGTTTTCTTTGGTAAATAAATATCATAGTAAAAAAACTAAAAAATACTTTACCTTGTATTCTTTTTAGCAAACCAAT
This sequence comes from Xestia sexstrigata, assembly GCA_941918905.2. NCBI lineage: Eukaryota > Metazoa > Arthropoda > Insecta > Lepidoptera > Noctuidae > Xestia > Xestia sexstrigata. Next base: position 2,892,451 of record OW799226.2, read on the forward strand.
ACGCCATATTGGATTTAGAATGGCATCACTTAGCTAACTATGAATAGGGTAGTTGACACCATAAACCAATAATTCCATGACACCAATCTCTAAAAAAAAAACTTTGTTGGGCCTGAAAACCCGATTTATTGCTTTGAAATCAATAAATAGTTGTGTCATTTTTTGACCAAACAGTGACGTCACAGCGTGCTATTGCCATACAAAATCTTTGAGAGAACCGCGTTTTGACCGTTCTTAAAAAGTATGTCTATTGATTGGTGTGCAACTACCCTATTGTCATCAAATCTAAACATGAAAAAAAAAATCTTAACATGTATACAAAATTTCAGCTACCATAACACTTCCTTTTGGCTTCGCCGTAGTCGGTTAAAAACGAGACCTTTTTGAAAAGAAGACAAGAAGGAAACTTACGAGAATAGACAAATACACCTCCAATGGGATAATTCCAAACAGATTTTGTTTCTGAATTGGCTCAGCTTCATAAGAATAACTCACTGTTCTGTGAGTGATCGGTATTCGACGTGCAAAATATCATAAATATTTACAGTTCAACAACCTTTAGCCTTCAACATCATATTTTTCTCTCTCCATGACTAACAGCAGGAAGCGTAACAATCAATTACGTTTTTGTTCAGTGAAACATTGCAAGAAAAACATACAAATCATAAAATAAAACTGTAGAACTACATTATCTCTAGGTAAAATAGAAATACGTACATACATTCTTTATACTAGTTGTTTAGGAAACGATCAAATGCAAAAGAAAAATCAATTCATCTTACAAAACGTGGGTATTTTGAAAAATAATTGAAAGCGCGCCTGCGCGTAACGCTCAAAAATTTAATTCGTCAATGAATGTTTATTTTGGCTCGACACGCTGACCTTGACGGACGCATCTAACGCTCTCCATTCATAAGATCTGTGATGTATCTATCAGTGAATGCATGTATTATTTATACTAACTTCTGCACGCGGCTTCGTGCACGTGGAATTTTGGGAATGACGTCACTTGCGAGTAACTGATTAATAATGGAATTTTCGCTTTAAATAGTTCCGGATATGACGGATAAGTGGATATTCACCGTCTGTTCTTTGTACAATTATACAAACATAACCGTTTGAGATGAAACTGTAATAAGATAAAACCGGTGTCATCGTAACATTTATATGAAACTCCGTCTGCATAATTTGTGACACAACTTAAAATTAGACTAGTAATTTCATAGCTTAACATCTAGCCTGTAAACCGTAAAGGATAAGGCAGAGGTTTACCAATAATATATCCAGCTTACTTTTTTATACTAAATAGGCTTTGGGTTTTCCCCAACACGCCTGATGTGAAGCGATGATGCGGCCTAGAATGGAGAACGCTTGCCTAAAAGAAACCGATTCACACGAACTTTGAAGAGATCCAGTAGTTCAGTTAGGTTGAAGTTCCAAAGAATAGGAGACCAATTATTGCCATCAAACGAGCACAAATCAGGGCAAATGACAACGGGTCTGTGGACGGTGACTAGTAGGCTAGCTCGCCGTCCGTCCGTCTTATGACAACAGGCCGGGTCGACGGCGCGTTCGTGTTCCACGCGCGCCTCATAGAGATATCAGCACACAGTAAGGGGTCCGAAAGAGCCGATGCCTGCCGGGGCTGCGGGACTGTTCGAAAAGATACCGCGGTCCTGGAACACATAGGGCTAAGAACGAACATGGATGGGTTTTTGTCAGTACAAGTCTGACACACAGCCAAGATCGGGAGGGGTCATTTGATGATGAAAGAAAAGAGCAACTGACAACCTAAAAACTCTACGTAGGATCTAATAAAAGAAAATTCCTACTTTGCTAATTTTCAATGCACACCTTCATGGCTTCAGTCCACAGGTTTCTACGTCGGAACGTAGAAACCTGTGGACTGAAGCCAGATGATGATGTATGTTTACCATGCCTTGGAATGCGAAGTACCTGGTGTTAAGACGGCAGAAAATATCGACTGTTTGTATTTTAATGTAAACCCATCTGCGACATTGTCTTTTCGCGGAATTTCGTGTCGCGTTTCATATTTAGAATTCTGGAAATGTACCAGTGTATTAAAGGAACGTTCCAGATTAATTTGCTCTTATTGAGTAAGCTGAATTTGGGATCGAGTATTTTTTAGCATTTATTTTCTGTATACCATTTTACTTAGACCCTGTTCTTAGAAGCTATTCAAAACCAAGGAGATTTTTACTTTTTAAATAGTTTTATAAACGCGTTTTTGGATCTTTTCAAACTGAAACCAACTAGTGCTTCGGAAGGTGAAAACCAATGTCGCTGTCTTCACAAACGTTATCATAGGGTGCCATAGAAACTAGTCGTGTTACCGGGATCTGCCATTGCGATTGGCTGACGTTTCCGCTGCGATTTGCGGTTGCAGTCGCCTTCGAAACAGGACCTTAACATGGTTTTGACTAAGAAAAGCCCTTTTCAAACCAATTGACTAGCCATACTTCCCTCTACATCATCATCTGCCCAGTAACCTTTTCCGAACTATGTTAGGGTCAGCTTCCAGTCTAACCGGATGCAGCTGAATACCAGTATTTTACATGGAGCGACTGCCTATCTGGCGATAGACAGTCGCAACACGTACCCAGTACTAACTACTAACATGCACCATAAATAATACGATACCTCCTGGTAAGACTGGTTGTCAGACTTCCTGACCACTGGCTACCTATAGCGGCTTAACGTGTTTACCGAGGCATGGAGCAAACTCGGTATGTAATGGGTAGTCACCCATCCACAGACCAAACTAGGCAAGCGCGGCGTTTTAAATCAGCCACAGAATTCCTATAGACACACAACCTAACAAACATCCAACAGTATCCTAAATCTGTCCATGAAACATTTACCTACCTGTGTACCTGTACAGTGTACATACAAATCCGACCCAATTCCATCACAACTCCTGTTATAACTGCCCCAAATACCAGCACAAAAGATTGATAACATATTCTGGCGCAGACTGGAATAGTTCAACTATATAGTAACACTCAGTTAAGGTTCCGTCTGGTCTAGACATCTAAAAACCTGCCAAAGTTAGCTGGAGAATTCGAGAGCTATTTCCAGGTACCACTTTAGAATATTGCAACCAGTGGTTATTTATAAATAGTTGTCTCAAAAGTTGGTTGAGGTGTTCGAGTGCCAATTTATTTCGGTTTTGGGACCAGAGTGGTATTAACAAAAAGCTAACAAAAAGCTTGTGACTAATGGTTAAGCCGCGCTCTTCTAGGTTGGTCCGTGGATAGATGACCACTCATTACGAACCGGGTTTTTTCCGTGCTTCGGAAAGCACGTTAAGCCGTCAATTGTAGATCTTTAACAGTCGTTACAGTTAGCAGCCCGGTGAAAAATCACGTTTTACGGTAGGGTTCAATGTAACGCACTCAAACCACTGTGCTCATCATTGAATAGTACGAGGATCGTGAAAGTATTTAAAGTACTACACATATTAAAACTTTGACCTCAATAATTCCCGTACTTGAAAGGTTCTCAGATGTGGTCTGATTCTAGAACAAAATGGTTGTTTTTAAAGTCGGTTTACGGACGATAATTTTACGTGACAACTAAATTTTTCATGATACTCGTATTAGTAATTTTAACTTAAAAAAACAAAATTTCGTCCCCTTTTACCCTTTTTAAGGATTGAAATTCTAACAACACCGTTGCGTTAGTTCAAACCATAAGCCTAGATAATAAACTTTGTGATTTTTACTTCGAAAATTAAGGACTTTCCATACACAACTCAATCCCCTTTTTTAACCCTTTGGGGGTGTAATTTTCAAAAACTCTGAGACAAGTATGTATTAATTTTTAATCGTCAGCCTAAACACAAAATTTATAGATCCTAACTTTAAAACTGAAGTACTTTTATACAAACTTTCATCCCCTATTTAACTCCCTTAGGGGTTGAATTTCGAAAAATCCTTCCTTATTCGTTGTCTACGTTATAAAGGGAATCACTGTGCAAAATTTCAGTTTTCTAGGTCCTGTGGTGTGACACTTTTTTGTGCGTGCAGCCGGTGTTTATCGATTTATAAGACGTTATCACGTCAAAAATAATGATCACAATGACAGGGGGAACAAGTACCTTTCGGCTTCGTTAAACGGATATTTTTACACCTATTATAATTCCATACTCTTTAACATGGCACAAAACAAAGGTGGCTTGCTTGACGGTAGAAAAACGTTCATCAACTGGTCCCACATGCCTACGGCCCATTTGGGACGAGTTGATGAAAATCAAAATAAATTCCGTAATTAAATTATTTCAGCAAGAGCTCTTCTACTCCTTCTACGTTAGTTCATTATCACATATTAGTTTATGCCCGCGGCTTCACCCGCGTGGAGAACAATAATTGTCCTACGCGATCATACTACCGGGATAAAAATTATCCTATGACTTAATCCATCCAGATCATAAACTATCTGTGTGCATCCAAATCCGTTCTGCAGTTTTTGAGTGAAAAAGTAACAAACATACACACATACAAACTTTCACATTTATAATACTAGTGTAATAACTGAAACTTCCTAGCACTAAGATAATACAGGGTGTAAAAGACCTCATCACGAAGCCGTCAACCAAGCATTCTGTACATCAAACTAACTAACTTTACGCAAAAATTATTGCTGGGAAACAACTTTTTTTATTGGGGTGAAAAACTCAATGTAACGCACTCAAAACATTGTGTTGATGGATGGATTGAATAGTACGGGTGTCGTGGAGGTGTTTAAAGTAAATTCTTACATTAAAAACTTGTATTAAAAAAAAAACTTGTCAAACAGTTGGAACTTTGACCCCCAATATCTCCGTAACTAGAAGGTTCCCAGGTATGGTGTAGACCAAAAAAAATGATCGCAATGACGGGGAGAACAAGTGCCTTTCGGCTTCGTTAAGAGGTGTTTTACACCCTTTATACTGAAATCAATATGGCTGATCTCAAAGTTATCTCTAACTGACAGTTAAGAGCAGTAGGTATAAGAGACAGCGTGGGAATATTTCTTTGAAATCTAGACATAATATCCGTACTATACGATTTCCTAGGCCCGTTTACGTAACAGTAAGGTAATTATTTCCTTCCTTAGTGTCTCACTTTTGTTCCTTAGTGAGTCACTTTTATATTGGCACATTATGCATAGAAAAGGTAATAGACATTTACCATTAAAGAACCTGATTAAAATACCTGACTGACATAAAACTAAAAAACCAAACCGGTTATTTTTTTCTTTTTTTATTACTTCCTGCGGTTTTGTTTAGTAATGAGAAAGATTTCGCAGACGATTAACTTGACGGAGCATTTCTTATTATTCGATCCCCTTCGGCTGCCATCGAAACTGTGTTTATATGATTTTTTGTTTCGAATTACATTTAAAATACTCAACTCTCTTCTACTTACTCTGCTTGGAAAATGAAGGAAATGGGAACTATAATCTATCTCTGTGCCCAATTTCATCCTTTCAGCCGTTCTGTTGTGATAGAGTTACAAACATCTATCCATCCAAACTTCCGCATTTTTAGTAGAAGTAAGAAATATATTTTTATAATCACTTTTTAACACTTTTCATTTCGATGCCCCACTCCCCGAGGAAGTAAAAAAAAAATCGTACTCCACAACACGGAGCCCAAAACTGTTATATTTATACGATTCATTTTAGTTGCTTCATTCAAATTGAAAAGCAAAAGTGAACCGTGTAATAATACCCCTTGAACACAAGCATAGCCACGGGCTAAAGCTAATGCTGCTACAAAATAGAGCGTGACGCGCACGTGTTTTCACGTCACTCGCAAATTGAACACCGTGGTTCCTGTACTAGGATACGTATCACTTATCACAAATTTCCGGGAAACTTGAAACTTTATACTTGTTTTAAAATACGCACGGAAAACGCAATTAGAGCAAGAAATGTTTTGAGAAAATTGTCTTGTTTTAACGTACGAAATCGGTAGAATATGATTACTTTATGTCTTGATAAAAGATTGTTTGGGATCGGTAACAATCTTTGCGAAATCATTTTACATGGATTGGACATTGAAAAAGCCGACCCAAATCAATTACCTACTACTATAATTATGGTTTTCATTCGGTTCGTTCCGATCGGCATCAAACCATTACTAAATGATGTTCGGGTCGACTTCGCACATTTCGAACTAAGTCATCATCTGCCTAGCCTTTTCCTAACTGTGTTGGGGTCGGCTTCCAGACACCCTGGTAAGACTGGTTGTCAGACTTTTTGGGCCACTGGCTACCTGTAACGACTGTCAAAAATCTACAAATGACATCCGGGACCAACAGCTTAACGTGCTTTCCGGGGCACGGAAGGAACTCGGTATGTAATGGGTGGTCACCCATCCACAGACCAACCCGAGCGGCTGTTATTATTTAGGCACGAGCTCCTCCACTTCGAACTAAGTGGAGCGGCTTTTTTCCGACCGTGTATATTATATGTTCAAAATTGCCGAACCTAAGGCCCTAGCACGACCGCGCGGTATTAACGTAAAGTAAATATGTCGATTAAAAAAAACAGTTCGTTTCACAGATAATATTTTCATAATTTTCAGCAAGTATCTATGGATGTTATTGATGTTGCTTGTGGCAAACAATTTAACTAAAATGCTTAAATTGTATCTTCCATAAAAAAATCGGCATAAACTTTTTCTCGCGCGCCCGTGCTGGCCTCTGAACTTGTACGAGTATGTGGAGTACACAACACACAGTCCAGTCAGAGTACAGTCAATTTACCACTAAATATTCTGCATACCATTAAATATCATGGATTACCGCAAAGTAATGCCTAATTCCATTTCTCCTCACAGTCCTTATCATCATCTTCAAGAGTTTTCAGCTCTCCTACAAACTTGGTTTCCATAGCGAAGTCAGAAACTCACCTGAAACAACCAAAAAAACAACATTACTAACGAGAATAATTTAACTTACAAACAGTTACAATTTTTAACACGTTAATGGCTGGCTAAACCAAAACGTTTGTTTTGGTTTAGCCAGTTTTAATCGATAAAAATAAACCACGGTAAACTTTATAGCATTCTTCCAAAAATAAACGGTTTTCTTCAATAGCTACAATATCTATTTGTAAGTGCAAACAAATTACAATCAAGTTTATTGCAGTGAAGATTTATAAAAAGTGTTACAGTAAATACGTTCGCGATTTAGTTCCCAAACATGTGTTTTTAAATAAAACACTTTAAAGTTCCCACATAAAGTTCAGTTTTCGCTACAATTTCAATTTCTTTTCATGACTTTTCCAATTTTACTGGACATTCTCAAATCAACCTAATTTATACTCCCCTAAAGTTCATATTTGTTTAAGTGAAAAACTCCAATCGGACTTGAATAGACTTTACGTAGTTTTACACGTACAGTCATGAAAAAAGATGTTTCGGGTTTTTTGTTTGTGGTGGAAACGAAATGGCGGGGAACTTGTGTGAGTCGGAATACTTGAGAGATCGACCTGCTTGTTAGTTTGTATTAGAGTTTGAAGGTGAATTTAATTGGGTAGTAATACCAGGATATAGCATAATCTGCCTATAATGTTCCCATGGCTGGGATACAGGCCTCGCAAGACAGAGTGGGCCGTACATCACCACGCAGACGCAGAGCCGATTTGATGTCTTGAGTTCTTTATTTGCAGGACATGCTGCTTTCCTCATCTTCTTCTACATTTTAAGAGCAATGGCAATGACATAGCTAACACTGAATCAGGTGCCTCTTTGGCTCCGTACTTCCATTTCTTTCATTTCATGTTAATAGGGTCATTATCTTCCTGGCATTGTCTCATGTTACTTGTGGTCGGCGCAACACGTTTTTTTCTTCCATTCTCCTCTATCAATCGTGACGCTATTATTTAATTTTTCCCTCATATCATTCCTCACACAATCCATCCATCGTTTCTTTGATCTTCCTCTCCCTCTCCAGCCATCAACATTTAAATTCATCACTCTTTTAGTCACATCCTTCCTCATCACATGCCCATACCAAAACAGTCGATTCCCTTTCAGTTTTTCTGTAACTGGAGCAACTTTCAAACTTCCTCTAATATACTCATTCCTTATTTAATCCATTCTTGTCACTCCACACATCCATCTCAACACTCTCATCTCCGCTACATGCAATATTCTTTCATCGATCTTCTTCACAGCCCAGCATTCCGATCCATACAATACGACAGGCCTAATCACGGACTTGTATTTTTACCCTTTAATAATATATTCATATCAACAAGGTACAGGGTATAAAATACTCTTAAAATCAAGTATTGTTACGAAGTAAAGACAATAAGATCATCTCGAAGAGCCACACAAGGACTATCCATTGGAGCCCCGAGCCATTAGCCCCAGCTTATAGCTCACAGTAGCAGCTTTATCTAGCAAAGATCTCTTGATTGGCGCTTAGCTCGTGGATTAGGCTTTGGTACGACTAAAGACTCACCGGATCTCATTTCTTTTATTTGCCGTATAGCTGCAAAACCAAGTGAATTTCCACGATATATAAATATAAGTAGTTATGGGTGTAACAGTACCCTTTACGAAGCCGAAAGGCACTTGTTCTCCCATCATTGTGATCGTTTTTAGGGTTCCGTACCTCATAAGGAAAAAACGGAACTCGTATAAAATCACTTTCTAGTCCGTCTGTCCGTCTGTCACCACCGATTTTCTCAGGACCGATTTTACGGGTGGACCTAGCAAGTTGAAATTTATATCATGGACTGAGGTCTATAGTCCCTATTAGGTGTATAAAAATCAAGGTACTGTGTCAACACGATAAAAAGATATGAATTGTATAATGAATTTAGATTTTCGCAAAAACTTGTAAGTACCAAAATTTACCTTAATTTTCCACTTTTTTTTTCGGACCTTTCCCTTTACTTGTTTACCTTGCTTTTAACCAAAATTGACAATTCTGGTTAACCGGAAGTACCCTATAAGTTTTGGGCCGAAAACCATGGTAGTTCCCGTTGACTTAGAATCACGTAATTTGGCAAAAAGCAAGGTCTTACGCAAGGTCTTATGTAAAGGGAAAAATCTGAAAACCGTAAATATATAGTTTAATAACAAAAAAAAGCGATTTTACTGCTAGTTTTTGATCTGAAAACCGTAAATATATAGTTTAATAACAAAAAAAAGCGATTTTACTGCTAGTTTTTGTTCTTGACCATACCTGGGAACCTTCTAGTTACAAAGGTATTGGAGGTAAAAATTCCAACATTTTCACATTTTTTAAAATAAGTACAAGTTTTTAATTTTAAGAATAATATAGCAAGAAAAGAAGTGCCTGATGAGATGACGAAAGTACTATTTATTAATTGCATCCATCAGCACTATGTTTTGAGTGCGTTACATTGAATCCTAAGTACCATTACACGCGATTTTGTATCTCAAAAAAAAATGCGTTTCCCAGCAATATTTTTTGCGTAGAATTATTTAGTTTGATGTACAGAATGATTGGTTGACGGCATCGTGAAGGGTCTGTTTACACCCTGTATATTATATTCCATTTCGTTAACTTCCGTGAAACTTCCGAGAGTTTTCGTTGGAACCAATCAACGTTTTAATGCATTGCATTGAACGATTCCACTTAGTGCATTGAACGATTGAATGATTGAACATACTCGAACTGAACTGAACATGTTGCTTGAATTCCTCTTGATGTTCCAGACTTCCAGGTACTTACATTAAACAGGAGTTAACTGAAGTAGTTATTTTTAAGTTAATATTTTATGTTACCGTTATAATGTAGAGTTTAATGATTTATGGTTAACTGGCTTATGCCCGCGTCTTCGCCCGCGTCGAGTTCGATAATTGTCCCACGGATAAAAAGTATCCTGTGTTAATCCAGGCTATAAGCTATCTGCTATAGTGCTAAATTTCATTCAAATCCGTTCAGTACTTTTTGCGTAAAAGAGTAACAAACATAGCACACATATTATGTACAAACTATCGCAATAATAATATTAGTATGATTGTTCTTAATTATACAAGCCATTAATTAGTCAAGAAAAAATTACTAATACGGTTACTAAAAACCTGATATATTAGTAATGGCTGATTGGGAACGTGACCAAATAACATTGCTAGCAGTTGTGGTTGATTGGTCAAAGTCAGCCAGTAAAAGTTCAACGCCCAGTAATACTACTACGAGGTACACGAGAGATCAGCATCCCCTTAAATTGAATTATTTGGGATTCTGTCTTTGAAACGCTCTTGTCTAAATAATAACAGCCTGTCGGATCAATCTTCAGGTTAAGCCGTGCTTCCTTAGGTTGGACTGTAGAAGGGTGACCACCCATTGCATATCGAGTTTCTTCTGTCCTTTGAAAAGCATGCAAGCACGAACCAACGACTTTACCCGTTGGTTCGTTACAAGTAGTCAGAGGCCCGAACGTCTCACAGCGAGTCTTACCAGGTCAAATAGACAGTGGCTCCATGTAAAATACTGGTATTCAGCTGCATCCGGTTAGACAGGAAGCCGACCCCAACGTAGTTGAGAAAAGGCTAGGCAGATGAACCCAAGATTCGAGATACTATGATGATATAAATACGTCTTATATTATAACGATACAACTAACCCTTACCTCCTATGGAAGAAGAAGACATGCTGCGCCGATCCCAAATGAATTGGGATAAGCTCAAGAGAATGATGATAACCCTTGTTTTTTTTTTCGGATGTGAAATCATCAAATGTCTCCTCCCGCTCTGGGCGGAGCAGGAGGGAGTGTCAGACTTTTACTGACTAAAACCCATCCATGTTCCTTCATCGCCCTTTGTGTTCCGGAGCTACGGTGTCTCTTTCGAACAGTCCCGCAGCCCAGGCAGGTGTCGGCACTTGCAGACCCCTTCCTTTTGCTGACTCTCTACGAGGCGCGCGTGGAACACGAACGCGCCGTCGACACGGCCTGTCGTCATAAGACGGACGGACGGCGAGCTAGCCCATAGCTCTTTGTCCACAGCCCCGCCCTCCAGTGGCCGGGGGACACCATGTGGCCCCCGACGACCGGGGCGTCTCCTGCGGCGGCCGGGACGTGAGGTTCTCAACTCCTCATGATGATAACCCTTACCTCCTAAACAATAAAGTGCAACAAAGATCCAATTCCCAAACTACATAATGACATACTTATCACACATAACGTCACGACCATTACTATTTTATTATAAACACGTGGACTTCCAGTCGTAAAATTATTAATAGGCCACAAATACCTTTTGGACTAAAACATCCAAGTATTTTTAATATAACATTAAAAAGAGGTTTTATTGCAAAGCTCTGTTCAAGAAGTTGTCAACAACAATTTTATGTTAAATGCTATTCGCCCTGGCTTCACTCAAACGAACATAAAAAGGAAAAAAAATAAACAGAGAACAGATTTAAACTTTGCGACGAATACGTATCAAAATCCATCCAGCAGTTACTAGAAGTACGTATTACTATCGCTTCACCCGCGAGGCCGTGACTTCGCCCGCAAAAATTGTGATAACTCGGCTAATATGCATGATATAAATATAATTTATAGCAATTATAGCCTATAGCACCTACGAATAATGTAGTTGTCTGCCAGTAAAAGAATTTTTAGAATTGGATCATTATTTCCAGAGATTATACCCCCTACATACAAACAAATTTTACGCCTATAAAATAAATTAAGGAATAGCCCGCGAAATTAAAACTTTCTTACGTTTTTTGAAATTTGCAGACCAGTGCTAGATTGTATTTTGATTAAAATATGATTCGCGGCTGTAAGAAGTACGTAGTTACAGAATTATAATCATCAATACAACCCTCCAAGTTCGACTCGATCGAAGAAACTTTGAATTTCGCGGGCTACCCTGAAGCATCCACAATAAGGAAAAATACACTGACAAACGATGCTGTTCCCTAACAGGTCAATGCCAGGTGTCCTGCAAGGCAGTTTCAAGAAAAAGGGGAAAAGGGTTTGGTAATACAGAGTTCGAGCATTGACCACCACGCTTGATCACTACGTTTTAGGGAATTCAAACCATTAAGTCCCATCCTTCAAGTTGTTTTCCTTCACCATAAGTGTTGTCTACCATATTCTTATAATATTATCTCACATCAAAGCAATTAAATAAAATTTCAATTGTAAATATAATTAAAACTTTGGGGCCAAAGTGGCAACAGATTGGGTTCCGAGGAACAGAACTCGGCGACGCGGTAGGCCCAGAAAGAGATGGCATGACGAGCTGGTTGGTCTCTTATCAAAAGGAATGGGGCCAAATAGCCAAAGACAGAGAGAAATGGAATGGAAGGAAGACCTTTGCTCTGCAGGATCAGGCTCATAATTAATAAATATTTTTTCTAGGCAAAGGCCTCCCCCAATTCCTTCCATTTGCTCTTTTACCTTGCCTTCTCGGACCAACTCTCGTGGTACGCGTCCAAATCGTCTCGCCACCTTTTTCTGAGTCGGCCTCGCCGGCCCTGTCCGTTTTCCGGCAACCATCGTGTGGAGGCTTTTGCCCAGCGGTCATCGTGCATGCGACTGACGTGACCCGCCCAGTCCCATTTTAGCCTAGCAGCCTTCTTGCCAACGTCTACTATAATATATACAACGTCCGTTATAGAACGCAGCGTGGTGTTTCGAACCCTGTCTTGTCTTTTGACACCCAGAATGCTGCGTTCCATTGCCCTTTGGCAAACTCCAAGGCGGAACTTCTGAGACTCGGTAAGCGACCAGGTCTGAGCACCGTAGGTTAGGACGGGCAGGATGCACATGTCAATGAGTTTGCCTTTCAGGGAGAATATAATATACACAAAAAAAAACATGTCCAACGCTGCATATGTACAAAATTTACATTCAATTTGATCAAGAGAGCAATGGACACCATTCACCACAAAACCACCATGTAAATCCATTGCAATAACTCAATCGTTTTATTGCGAACCTTTTTAGTGTTCAACAACTTTTATTTTTACTTCGGTGACATCAGTTTTTGATATTAATATTTTATTTCCTTTTGAGGAAGCTCGTCGTCCGTGAATTTTTCGTGAATCTTATTAGAATTGGATTGTGTCGTGTCGCCTTTTATAGGCATTTGATCTTTAAGTTTAAACCAGAGCTTTACGTTTTCCTTATTTGTTTAGTTCGATTGCATGGTTCGTTTTTACCTATCTTCTGAACGTACGACTTTAGTAGGATTGGCAAGGATCAGCCTTGTAAGTTATTAATTAGTAAGGCTCGCCTAATCTCCCAGCCCGATAGTCAACTATCAAACAACGGCCAACAATAACACACTGCTTCCGTTGGGAAGCAGTGTGTTATTGTTTATGATTGTGGTAGTTGTACCACAATCATACAATGCTAAACACAAATACAATCTAATTATCGGGTGACATAAAGCCCCCAATCACACTTTGTCTACACGGAATGTGTGCAGGGTCAAAGGCTTCCAAAGTGAATGACGTACAAGAGAAATCATTATTAGTAACTGCTTTGATGGATATACGAGTTTCGCTGGAAGTGAAGCTAGAATAGTAACTAAAGGCACTACAGATCCAAAAAAACATTTCAGGGGAAATTTTATTTCGTATCTACAGGTTTCAACAGATACATACAGGCTGTAAACGGACCTTTCACGAAGCCGTTAACAAAGCATTCTGTTCATCAAACTAAGTAACTCTACACAAAAAATATTGCTGAGAAACGACTTTTTTTTCGAAACACTGTGATGATGGATAGATTTAATAATACTAGGGTCGTGGTTGTGTTAAAAGTAAAAAATAAAAATCTTGCATGAAAAACACTTATGTAAAAAAAACTTAGTGAAAACGTTGGAAGTTTGACCCCCAATATCTCCGTAACTATGTAGAAGGTTCCCAGGTATGGTCTAAAACAAAAAAGTGATCCCAATGACAGGAACAACAAGTGCCTTTCGGCTTCGTTAAGGGGCTGTTTACACACTGTATTGTAGAGTAGAGACTTTTAAGTTTGAAGAGAAGACCTCCCTCTTCCATTTTTATGTGCACACATATTACAAAGGCTGTTAATAAATAAAAACAAAGTAGATAAAAATTTATACGTGTGTGAGCGAATAAGACTAGCGTGTGTGAGAGAGAAATCTATTGAAATCAATGTTCCTTTCGAGAAGATACTACTACAACCAACCTGGCAACTAAAAGATAAGTATAGAAGTCGATGTTATTTCATTAGAGCAAGCCTAGGACATTTCTCTGTCCTTTGAAATCTAATACATTTTACTAATCGAAATTGTATGGGCATGAAATAACAATTTTTGTAGATTATTTTTCCATGTAAAAGCGAAACTTGAACCCATAACAAAGCAGCACAATCTCTCCAAAATATCTTTACTAATTAGATGTGTATTCAAAAAAAAAAAAACTTTGTAAGTTTTGATGTAGAAGGTAATCAGAAACTACTCATTCATTTTCAAAAATACTTACGCTGTTCCACTAATGAAATATTTTTTGGTAATAACCGTGAAGAAAGGAGGTGTCCCAAACCAAATAAACCCAAATAACTTGTGTTAAGAGCCGTAGAATAATTATAAACCATGTGTGCCATGTGGATGACAGGATATATTTCATTAACGCAGACGTAGTCGCAGTTATGAGCTAGTCGTGAATAAAAATCATAAACACATAACCTTGGCCTAAAAGCCACCATCTCCACGAACTCCTCAAACATATCACTTACCAACATTTACGCTCGTAATACCAGAAACAAACATGATCTTTAGTTCGCAAAAATCTTTATCTTTCATCTGTCAAATCCTTCATGCGGACTCGGTAGGTTTTATCCCGAATATTCAATAACCCGACTCTTTCCGTTAGCGTTAGATTGATATGGAGTTGTGATCTATTGTCGGATTACATGTAATACCCTTTTTATTGTGCCAGTGTAATATGTAATTCGGTAGGATTAGGTTCGTGAGTTCGATATCGGGGACGTTTATTTACACATGTAATGAATTTTGGGGCGATGTCCTTTTTCATGTTGGTATTACCGTACCGTACCTGCTCTTGTTCAAGTAGTAATGAAAAGATGGTTCATTATCACTAGTTCTACTAAGCAGTAATTCTATGATAGAACTAATGGGAATATTTTTTCCCACTAGTCCTATGATTACAGGTGGTACAAAATCGTAGAATAGTGGGATCAAAAATTCCCATTTGTTCCACTGTTCTATTACACAATTCTACGTTAAAACTAATGGGGTTTTTGTTCTCACTAATAAATAGTACTACGTTTTGGCGAAGTTCGTACATTCAGCCAGTACACAACGTTGGTAGACAGGTTTACTTGGGCTGATATCAGATGCCACCGGAGTGTCCATTTTGAATCGTTTGCTTACGCCACTAACCCGTATTGATCCTGCTCGGTGGATCAATCAACCAATCATCACTCTCTCTGACAAAGCCCGAGCCCAAGACTATCATCACGTCAACAATATAAGGGCTGCGGGACTGTTCGAAAGATATACCGTGGCCCCGGAACACAAAGGGCTAAGAACGAACATGGATGGGTTTTAGTCAGTAAAAGTCTGACACTCCCTCCTGCTCCACCCAGAGCGGGAGGAGTCATTTGATGATTTCCCATCCGAAATAAAAAAGGCACAACAACATAAATTCATCATATACCTACCCGTTTCCCAACTATTTTGTTTGAGAGCGACTACCTATCTGATCTCCCACAACCCAGTTACATTATAAACTGTCGGCTGATTATAAACCGACGATCTTATAAACCACGCTCCTATTAGTTATTACGATAAACTCAAATCACTCATAGTTTAGTCTACGGCATTATTTAAATCAATAACTAATAGCTTCTGTGGAGTTTAGGTTGGTTAGTAAGGAGTAATTTTTAGGTAGCTAATAATAACTTTAGTCTGTTTGAATACCTGAGTTCGTGAATACCAAAGGTCGATGTATGTCTGGTTCTAGAGATTTAGGGTTGCCGAAGACGGTTTGAATTAATTTGTATGATTTCAAAGAGGAGGAGCTCGTGGCTAAATAATGACAGCCGCTCGGGTCGATCTTTAAGTTAAACCGTGCTTGCCTAGGTTGGTCTGTGGATGGGTGACCACCCATTACATACCGAGTTTCCTCCGTGCCTCGGAAAGCACGTTAAGCCGTTGGTCCCGGCTGTCATTTGTAGATCTTTGACAGTCGTTACAGTCAGTGGCCCGAAAGTCTGACAAACAGTCTTACCAAGTGATATCGTATTACCCAGTACTAACTGGGTTGTGGAGGTCATATAAGCAGTCACTCCATGTAAATACTGGTATTCAGCTGCATCCAGTTAGACTGGAAGCCGAGCCCGACATAGTTGGAAAAGGCGAGGCAGATGATGCTGCTTTTAAAGAGGCCATGATGGAGTTTCCTGTCCGTTCTATCTTGATAGGAAATTAGTTTGGAACGAGACACTGTGGTCAAAAATATCAGTACTGTGCACAGGCGTGAATATCAATCAAACTTTTAAAATCTGCCTGTCACACACACAGATATTCATTCATCATCAATCTCCTTATCCCAAATCATTTGTGGTCGGCGCAGCATGTCGTCTTCTCCCATGCTTCTCTATTACTCGTCATCTCATCAGATACCTCCTTTCCTGCCATATCATCCTTTACAAAGTCCATCCATCGTTTCTTTTGTCTTCCTCTACTCTTACAACAAACCACATTTATACTTAAAACATTCCTCACCACGTAACACAGCCTAATATCTAAATATTTTCTAAAAAATCGTGTTATATTTACGATTGGTTAGAGTAGATACCTAAGCAGAGTTAAAGAATGATTTATCATCATCATCATTTCAGCCGAAAGACGTCCACTGCTGGACATAGGCCTCCCCCAAGCGGCGCCACATTGACCGGTCCCGTGCGACTCGCATCCAGCGGATTCCCACAACCTTCACTAGGTCATCCGTCCACCTAGTGGGAGGCCTTCCAACGCTAGTAGTTAGTAAGTTAGTATTATCAATAAGACTTTCCGAATTGACTGACCTTGCAATGACGACCTAATCTATTGTTTTCTTTAAAACCACATACTAAAACTGACAATATATTAAAATAGACGTTTCCTTAAAAAAAAAAAGACAAAAACAAATATCGTTAAATTCAAATGGATTAGAATCTTATTAGAATTAAATCATTATGTAAACACGACATTAATTTTAACGTTCATTCACTCTGTTATTTATAGTATCATAGTATGTGTTAAAGATTTAAAATCCTGTGTCCAGAAACGTACCTACAATTTGTTTATCAGTATATTTGAACTTTAACTTGATATTAGAAAAATACTAGAAGTGTGGTCTCGATCTCGAATTTAGAGCAATGGCTCGATGCTTCTTAAGTGAAGGTCAATTTTATAATCAGACCAAATAAAAACCATGACATAGCGCTGCGAACAATACATTGAAGCATGCGCAAAACTACGTCTCGCTCTATGCATACACGCTCACACGTACACATTTACATCAAACTACAACTAAACTACGCACAATAAATGCACACATGTTTACGAAACCAGCCTCACGTCTCTGTTCGCAGAGTTCCGTCATAATTTTTTTAATTGGCCCGAGATTTTAGACTGCTGCGCAGTAAGAGGACATCTTTAAGATACATACACTCACGCCTTTTTCCATGGTGGTCCAGAACGCCAATGCCCATACGCTATATTTCGTTCTCCTTTCCATAATCGTGGCGATACGAGAGGAGACTGATAATCGTAACGGGAATCCAGCAGAATCTGCTTAACCTGAAACCGTTACAAACCTCAGAATACTTGGGAGCAGGGTTGTCTAGCAAGGTGATGATACAGGAATTCCCAAACAATAAGCTTGTGTACTGAAAAAGTGTAATTAGTCCGTCAGTCAGATTATCAAAAAATATTTGACCCGTATTTTTTCTTTTGTTACGTAAAACAAAATTGACGAAGATACGACACGTTTAAAATTATCAAAACGTCACGCCGCGCGCCGTGGGATAATTTTTAGTGCGTTCTAATGTCACGAGCCCGACTTTTGATTCGTTTTATCTTTGTCAATATTCATTGATTTATAAAAACGAAAAATACGTGTCCATTTTTTTCCAATGCTCTAACCGATTAAATAGATTTGCAATTTATTGATGGTGGAAACTAGCCTATTATTATTTATTCAACATCAAATATTCGACAGAAATAAATTGCAACTTAAAAGCTCCTCCCACGCCTACGATTTCGACGTATTATCGGCGCCGGCGCCACGGAAGTACGTCTAGAGGGGGTAGGCTGAAATGTAAGTGTTGGCAATAAAGATTAGGAGTTTGGCAGTCTTCAGGATTTGTCGGAAGCATGTGATCTTGGCGTATTTTCAGAGAATACCATTTTAGGAATGCTAGTATGCAAGTAGTATTCGAATTCCAATTCGTTATTAAGGCCCAGGTTAGGCTACATTTTAACCAACTTCAACTATAAGAGAAGTCAATTTTACCTTGTAAACCCCGAATTTAATTAGAGCGCGTCGAGCGTGATTTTTCAGAAGTCAGTTTTTTTGTTGTAGTATACAACACGAATTTTTGTCTATGACATTTATTTCAAATCTAATGGCACCCGTTCAGATAAAATATACAAGAATATGATTAGGCCACACATTGACTCAATATGTTAAATAATCGGGTCCTTCTAAGATTGAAGGCAGATTAGATCTCGTTGAAGCTAGAAAATTATAATATGTATGTAAATATGTTAATACATGCATGAGGAAGCTTATCTTGAATGGGAATGTTGTTTCAGTTTTTATAATGTAGGACGCAAAGCTGACTTAACGGCGTAGATCGAGGGCTTCGCGGGAGAAGTGTTTATGTACAGACCCCACCACTTCACGCTACCCGAAACAGTCAAATTTCAGAACCTAGGTGGCCTGCCATTACGTCTTAAAGCAGGACTGTTTTAATCTTATTCCAGAGTGAGAAAGAGATGGCGCCAGACGTCCTCTATAGCTCCGTCACTTTCCCACACTGGAGTGAGATTAAAACAATCCTGCTTTAAGACGTCATGGTAACCCCTAGGACCTTATGCCCAGCAGTGGCGACCTTATTACATACATGGCATATTAAATAAATTTAATTAGAAGACTCTTTAACGAAGCCGAAAGGCACTTGTTCTTCTCGTCTTGGCGATCATTTTTTTGTTCTAGACTAGACCATACCTGGGAACCTTCTAGTTACGGAGATATTGGGGTCAAAGTGAACCTTTCCACAAGTATTTTTTTTTAATACAAGTTTTTACGTTAAATACCTCCATGACTCGTTTGCTACTCAATGCATCCATCAGCAGAATTTGTTAAATGCGTTACATTGAGTTTTACAGTAAAATGTGATTTTTCACCCCAAAAAAAAAAGTAGTTTCCCCGCCAAAAATTTTGCGCAGTTACTCAGTTTGATGTACAGAATGCTTGGTTGACGGCTTTGTGAAGGGTCTGTTTACACCCTGTATAGAACAATTCAACATACAGAAATATTTTCACAGCACATCGCGTGAATATTGACAAGCAAACCGTTCGAAAAACATAAATTGTTACAATTTTCGCTTCAACATTTCCATACAAATCGCAATGCATCTCTGATAGTTGTTTGACATGCAATCACTTTTGTTACGCTTTACTTAGTTATTGCTGGCTTAAAAATAGGCACTGAGTTTGAAATATGCGACCGATGACCTAGAGATATCAATGGGGGCAGACTATATGAAAATAGCTGAGAATTGGATTTTCTCACTTAGCCCTGAGATAATGTAAGGAGAAGCTCGTGGCAAAACAATAACATCCGCTCGGGTCGAACTTGAGGTTAAGCCGTACTTGCCTAGGTTGGTCTGTGGATGGGTGACCACCCATTACATACCGAGTTTTCTCCGTGCCTCGGAAAGCACGTTAAGCCGTTATAGGTAGTCAGTGGCCCAAAAAGTCGGACGACCAGTCTTACTAAGGGGTATCGTATTACCCAGTACTAACTGGGTTGTGGAGGTCAGATAGGCAGTGGCTCCATGTAAAATACCCCAACATAGTTGGGAAAAGGCTAGGCAGATAATGAGGTCCTGTGATAAGGTTGACATGATTGCTTCGTGAAACACGGCTCCACATTCTTATGTCGATTAAAACTCAGGTATAGAGTACACTGGCCTGCAAAGATAAGTATCACACTTTTAAAATTGCAATAACTTTTTAAGTACACAAGACATCATACTTTCGAAACAAAAAGGACTCGAAAAAGAGTTTCATTTTACACATAAAAACTAATAAAACTGATAAAATTTTGCTATGAAACGTTTTTTTATTTAAATCTCAAACTTTTACAGTTTAGAAAAAAAAAAATTAAAAGTGTCACGAGTCGATATCATCACTATTTTCCTGCACTTGTCCCTTGTTACTTGGGGTCACTCAGCATGGGTTTTGATTCCCAGGTCGGGCAAAGTGTTGTTGGGTTTACCATCAGCAATTTCTCTTTAGCAGCAGTCTGGATTTGTACTCGGTTGATGGCAATAGTCTTATCTTACATCTGCGTAGCCTTTTCCCCAACTATGTTATGGTCGGCTTTCAGTCCAACCGGATACAGTTGAACACCAGTTTAATACATAGAACGACTGCCTATCTAACCTCCACAACCCAGTTAGTACTGGGTAATATTATTTAAAAAAAAAAGGCTTTTTGTTTGTCCCGATTTAAAACCCGAACTCCCAATTTGTTTTACCATCTGTCCCGATTTTAATCCAATCGGACCTGGCAACACTAGTGGTCACCCATCCACAGTTCAACCTAGGCAAGCATAGCTTAACCTGAAGATCGACCCGAGCAGCTGTTATTATTTAGCCACGAGCTTATCCCCTATTACATGGGACTTAAACTTATTAATTTTAATTTCAATTGTGATGTTGATTGCAATTTGTTTTGATTTTAATTTGACTTAATTTTGTTAATAATTTTAATAGTGATTTCAATTTTAATTGTGTTGTTGATTTTGTTATTTGTAATTCTGTTTAATTGTGCGTATGATCCACAGTTGATTGAATTAAATAAATAATAATTAAACATAACCCCTTGTGATTACAGGCGTGATGTGATGTTACGTTATGATGATGATAAAATGGCCTAGGTCGCTCAGCAGTCGCAAGATCGTAAATTAATTCTACAAAACAAATATAGCAGCAACAGTAGATATACAAAAGACCTGTCTCCCAGAAACTGTCACTAACTTTTATACCCTTATATTATTTTCAGTATCTCATCAAACCAATAAAACTGTCGACGTTATTCAGCGCTCATTCCTACCTATTGTATTAAATATTCAATTAGCAGAAACTAGGAGTCATCGTTATTTCGGTCTGCGATGGCGCACGCTATGCGTTCTGGCTGTTAAGCTTTACGAGGCTATAAACCATGGCCTCAGTTCGACATAGTATCTATACTAATGTCAAATTAATAACAGGTATTTTTGTTGGTTCGGAAATTATATTGTATCGAGCGATGCCTATTTTATAATTTATTTGGGGTGGCTTTTATATCTTGACACACGATGACACGACAGTGTGTGAAGTCAAGTTCAAATTCTACATTCATGTACTAAAATCGGCAAGACGGCAGCTGTTTATCAGCCTCTTCACCAGAGACACTTTTTACAATAATCATGCTTCTTGATTTACTCTCTGTATTGCTAAAAATAACGTATATAACATAGAAAATTAAATATATCTGCAGCAATAATATCTAGTAATACAACAGCATCTCGTGATTTGGATTTAATTTAATATTGACGACCAGTAACATTAATTTTGAGTTTAAAGTAACCTAACACGAAGGGGATGGCGGGATCTATGTCCGCTGCCTTCGAACCTTGAATGTCCGAGTCGGGGTGCCTCAAGTCTCAGGCTCGTTTCGCTCGCTCTTGTATCCACATTTTATCATTTAGTTATTTTTATTATTCCATTTGTAAATGATAATAGAAATATCAAAAACCAAACAGAATACCTCGGAAACAGATATCTACTACCTCGCTAATAATAAACGATTCTCATTTCATAATAAAATTTCTTACTATTACAGTATTAAGTCATAATGTCCAGGAAACAGTCAATTACGCTGTAACCGTTGATTACGGTTGGTAACTTCACAATCAGTCCTGTGATCTAGTCAGTCTATGTCAGCGTCTGTTGGAGCTAGAAAGGAAGTGGTAATGCTTTAAGTAGGATTCTGATACCCGGTGTAGAATTTTATCGTGGGAAGAATAATATTGAAATGGTAAAGAAACGATAGCAAATTTTGAAGCTAACTCAAAACTATCACATTGGTCCCTGTAAATTGGAAGAAATATTCTTAAAAGACCTATCAATCTCCTTCAAACGATCAATTCGAAAGCCGGTGATATCCATCAACCTGCTCTGGGTCCGCGTAGTGGATTACGGTTGACGCCTTCTCTGAGAGAGGAAGTCTATGACCCAGCAGAGGCTGGTTAAGCTATGTGCTTCTGATCATCACGCCAGGGCAGACCAAAAAACCTATTCTCTATTCAACACTTTTCCCATGATCACCATTCCCAATTCATTTGTGGTCGGCGCAGCATGTCTTCTTCTTCCATATATCTCTATTACTCGCCATCTCATCACACACCTCCTTTCTTGCCATATCATACCCCACACAGTCTATCCATCGATTTTTTTGGTCTTCCTCGGATCCATCCATATTCATACTCAGATCTTCCCTCACGGCATTTTTTATAAGAATCATAAAAAATCCTATATCCAGCATAGGAACCAGTACGGCAAATCCATCATAAAACCTAAACATTTTCTTTTATCAGAGCAATTGGCCCATTAATATAGAACAATGTTAAAACAGTTATAAATACGCAATTTTTTGCACCTGTTGCAATTGATTTATTAGTTAGAGGAAACTAAAATGTTTGAACGTTTACTTACGGCACGTTAAACGAACGGTATGTTGTGCTTTGTTATTATTAATTTTAGGTACATTTTTGCTTTTATACTTTGATTATGGCGATTGGAAAACCTGTATAGTCTACAGTTTGCATCTATATATCTTATATCCGTAGTTTATTCAGTGACGGTTGAAAGCAAAAATTATCTTATGACTTCAGTGAGCGCAGTTGGCATGGTTGAATTTTGGGACGTATTGATCAAATCTTGCAACTGAATACCAACCAGTTCCCCCCAAGCCCCCAACCGATTGACAGATCGTTCCACGAGAGAGAAATCCTTAACGGTTAATAGCACGGACATGAAACTTTGTACACACGTCCAAATTTTAATTTTTTGAAAATATTGTTTTTATTTAACGCTAAATTTATTATTTGCCACGCAATGAAGCTCCCCTTGAGCATGGAAAAAAAACGTGTTGGGTGTTCTGTGGCGTAACATCGCCCAGAGATATTTGATGATTTCCCATCCGAAAAAAAGTACCCCCAAGTAACATGGACAAAACCTATGTTGATATTCGTAGTTTCCTATTTTCGACAGTCGTTACACTCGTTACGTAGTATCAGCTCGAATTACCCTACGATACCCCTTGGGAAGAATTAAGTACATTGTTTTACCGAGGACCCCAATCGTTTTACCCAGTAATTGGGATGTGGAGGTCAGTCAGGTAGTTGCTCCATGTAAAGGAATGGTATTCAGCTGGATCTTTATGCTAGGTTAGACTGGAAGCTGACCCCTTTTGGGAAAATACTAGGCGATGATGGCATATCAAAAACTACGGATAGTTTCTGATATGTAAATTCAACGTTACTTAACACACCAAGTTGCCAATATTTTTCAACTTTTCGTAAGTTGTTAAAAAGTGCTCTAAAGTTTTTGAGGTTCCTGCCAAAATTGTAAAAGTGCACTTATATAAAAAGTTGCGAAGAGTGAACCAAGGTGCCACTACGTAACGGTTGCAATCTAGACGAGATGTAGCTAAATTTCTTTAAAAACTTTGGAAGTAAGTACCATAAGACCTAAAAGATGGTCAGAATTCTTCAAATTTTAAAAGATGCTCCCTTTTCTAAACATGGGAACAAAACTATCTTATTTAGTTTTAGCTTCGTGTTTCTTTCAACAGAATTAATTTTGTTGAAAGCAACACAAGCTTTTCGGTAGCTTATGTCAATACAATACATTTTTGTAAGCTTTTATTACCTGGCTTTGTTAGTTAGTAAGCATTGGTCAAATCTTACAACTGAATTTCAAACCAGTTCTCACCAAACGGTTTAACTGAAATTTTGCACACACCATTGGTTGTGGTGACAAAACATTTTTATGTTAGACATGACTTGATCCTGCAGACAGGATCGCCTACCCACGGGAGAACTCCTCAGCGGTTAATAGCACGGACATGAAGCTTTGTATACGCGTTCAGTGTTGAAAGATAAACCTATTTTACCTTTTTTTCATTTTAATGCTTGGGTTTTCTATTTAGTTTAATTTTTATTGACTTTTCGTCGTCGTTATTGCTGAAGAATGAATAAAACTAAATAAGTAAATAACTATTAAACAAATCATCGCAATAAATATCGTACATACTTTATATGGCTGTTAAATCTCACTTGACACATCCAAATTAATAGCTACAGAATTTAATCTTTAACACTCGCCCTTTGCAAGGCCCAACGGCAACTAAAAATACAGCTCGACAGACAGACATATTCACTTCAGACAAATGAGCTATTATTAAGATGAACGATAGCAACTGTACTGTCTGTCAATTTTATATATGGATTCCGGGCTATACGAGTTATTTCTTATATATTTTGTTTATTTTTCATGTGTCCGGCGAGATCTATATTGGCAAAAGAATGAAGATTGGAGGGCAGGATGGTAAGGTATCAAACTAGATGGTAAAACGTATTAGGAAATCATAAATAATTTATTTAACTTAAACAAAATGTTCACCAATCGCATTTAAATATTTTAGACAAATTTTTTTTGTCATTTAAGGATTTATTATTTTATAAAGTTGTGAGCCTTGTAAAAAAGAATAATCAGGAATAATTATGAATTAAATGAATATGCAAAAATCCCGATATTAGTACGTATTATTACTAAACTATTTCTTAGAGCAATATTTTTTTTGTTGTTACAATTTTAGTGACACGATAACCAAGATTTTAACAACAAAAAAAAGATTGCTCTCATAATTTGCGACATAAATTACCATTTAATAGTGCATAGTGTAAGTACATATTAATTATTATTATATCAATTATTTTAACATTAATTATAGGAAACTAAAATACCATTTAGTTTCCTATAATTATTGTTAAAATAATTACCAAAACATAATGATAAATAAATCTAAACATTGAGGCGTGATTTAACCCGTATGTCCCGGTCCCGAAGGGGAACGGCGCATTGTTATTTTAATTGTGTCTGTAATTACGGGTATCTAAAGGAGATTTTAATTGATCGATGAAAACTATGACTGGCAGTTAATTAGATAAATGATCACAAATGCCAAGAATATGAACGTTGGGCTTTAAATCAAAACTTTTTCGTTTAGATAATCGTTTTACTTTTAAAATTAGGTAAATATTCAACAACAACAAACATAACGTTCACGTTCAGCAGTGGACACAATTTGAACTGCAACTGTAGCTACAGCTGCATTATAAATTGCCATATTAAAAATAAGATTATTTTTGAACGACGGCAACACATGGACGGATATTTTAACATTGTTCTCTTTATGAATTCAATAAATTATAGCCAATAATGTACAACAAGAAACGGAAAGGAACAATAAAAAACTACTAAATGCTTGACTCAAGATTTTTGCAATAAAAGAAAAAAAACAATTTGTGTCAAGTATGTGTCAGTGGGCAGAAGGAGTCAAAGGAACTGTGTTTATTTTGAAACAGCTAGAATGTTTATTTGACAACCATTTTCCCTAACGCGACACTTAAATGAATGCCTAAAATATTTGTACCAGGTCCGGCGTTGAGCCGAATGTTGAAATCTAACAAAACACTTTCATTTAGTCATTAATTTTGTTGCTGTTGTTTAGTGTTTAGTGTAAACGGGCATTGTTTTTTTTTGTTATTCTGCAAGTCGTTGATTTCGTGGCCCGAACAATGAAATAAGAGAGACGATTTTTGTTTTTAAAACTTGGTATATTTTCTTTTATAGAATCAATTTCAGTAGTTTTAATATTAAAAAGGTGATAATGGTGTCGATTCTATTGTGCACAAACTAAACTTAATTTAGGCTATTGCTATCTTTTATTAAAAGGCAGTGCGAGAAAAGGACGGCTATAGCTATGAACTAAGTTAGAGATGTCAAACTAATTCATGCCTTGCGCTTCACAGTGTTTTTAGTCGACATGTTTTACGTGCACCCTTCATTTGTATGGAAATATTAGTTCCAACTAAATTTGACAGCTCTAAATTACATCCGTTTCTTTCTCGTTTTATTAGAGAGAAAAAGATAGGAATAGCCTAAATTAAGTTTAGTTCGTGCACAACAGAATCGACACCATTGTCCATTTCACAAACTATGTTACCAGTTTTTTTATTTAAAAACTCACTCGATCAACTGTAGTCAATATCAGAAAAAACTCTGTTCGCCCCTATAGGTGAAAAGGGCATACAGATAAGAAAAATCTTGATTACTGTAACCTGTAAAAACCCTCGTCATTGCTATCTCGACAGTAAGAATACTGTGGAAAAACGAAACGATAGTTGTAGGACACAAAATAGAGAGCAAATGGAGAGCATGCCAGTGCTTTTATTTGTCATAAGTTATTAAACTTATGACAAACAAAAGCACTAGCATGCCGTGTACTTTCTCATTCAGAGTAGAAGACTGAGTGGGACGATTTACACAAAACTCAACGCGCTGCAGTTCGGGGCAGTAGATAATAAAAGCAGAGAGACGATGCAATGATAATAGTCGCTTGAAAAACGCACCAGTTTGAGTACATACTTCAATTCGTTTAAGTCCCCATCACGGATACAAACACATTACATTGCTCATGTGTAAAGGCGTACGTTAAAACTCGCTTGAGTGCACCGAGCAGTGTCGACTCTGGAAGTCCGGTAAATTATCTTAAGAAAAGCCGCTGCCTGCGCCTGCGTCATTTAACACTGCTCGTAATATTTTCCAATAAAGACAAGCGAGCGTGCCTGCGAACCAGCACCCGCGCATGTTTTTGCGTACGCCCTGAAGAGAGCCCAAATATCGGAGAGTCGTACCTCCCCTGCTATAGTCTAATAAATTCGAGATTTTGTTAGCCGGATTCAACGGCAAAATGACCACTCCATTTTCCTTCGCCTCTCTCCGTGTAAAAACTACACCCATAGCGAGGCTGTACGACAGTGATAACAAGTTTTGCCCGTTTTATATACGCGTAAGTACGGATCGCTATGATTAAGTGTGGTGGGGTGTACTTGAGTAAACAGCTTTGGTAAAGTGTTCCTTTTTACCAAATTGGATGCGGGATTGTAAAGTTTGTTGCGCGTTCTTTTTATAGAGATGGCTTTTTCAGTTCTGGACTTGAAGTGAGTAGAAAACTGTTGGAAGTATGAAAAGAAAACTTAAAATTCATATTGTTTATTCTATAAGAAACCGGCCAAGTTCGAGTCGGACTCGCGCATGAAGGGTTCCGTAAAATAGTAGTAGGGAAACGCCTTTTAATTTATTAGTTGTTGTTATAGTGGCAACAGAAATACACATTCTGTGTAAATTTCAACTATCTACCTATTACGGATCATGAGATACAGCCCGCTGACAGACAGATAGATGGACGGACGGACAGCGGAGGCTTAATAATACAATCCCGTTTGTTACCCTTCTGGAACAGAAGCCTAAAGTATTAACTATTTATTTACTTTTTCGAAGTAGTTACTTTACGCAATCAATGCGCGAAAACGCACTTTTAAACTATAAATCATTCGGCAATTCCGAATCAACTAAACATGCCGAAAAATTCTCGCTTTCCACCGTTGTACAAAAACAAAAGCCGGTAGCATCAGATAGTGTCTATCAAGAGGATTGATTTTGTTCGCACTCAACTGCCCCAGTATTGACAGAGCTGCTTTTTGAGCAAGCAAGTTTTTTTTCATTTGAACAAACACTTATTTTTGTAAAGGGGATCGCAGAAATCATTAGAGTACGGAAGTATAAGAGAAAATGTTAACAGAGATCAAATATTTAGTTTACTGACAGCAGTCGAGAAAATATAATCAGTCGCGTTTTCAGATTTGCGTTATTTACTTTCTATTTAAAAATCTGGAGTCAGTGCGTCGCCGTTTAACAGAAACCAGACTTTTATATGAAACCGAATTTAGCTAAAATTATGCGACTCACATAATAACGGTCGTTTGGCTTTAACCTGAAGTGGCCACTTTTATGTACTTTTAAAAAAACTTCCAAGCAGAAAAGTTTTTTTTATATTAAAATACTCATCTCTCTTTGAATTTGTATATTTTCTTTTTATTTTGCATAAGTACACTATAATGTTAAGTGTAAGAGCAGAGTCTCCTAACAAAATCAGCTCTTTGCTTAAAAAGTGATCTCCAAATCATGTTTGTTAAGCCTTATGTAATTGAAATGATTTTTTTAATTTATTTTAGCGAATGTATTCGCCATTGGGGTTTATTTCCGTAGTATGGTTATACGTATTGTAAAATCTTACCTACCCACATCACATGTGTACACAGTAGCTAGTAATACTCAGAGGAGTAGCTAATCCGACAGTTTCAGCCAAGTTGCACTAATCAGACGTACAGCACGTTTAATTGGCTGCACCAGTAGCTGTTCATGTATGCCTGGTACATGTGTAATTATCTCGCTTTGGTTTTAGAATGTTAGTTGCAAGAGGTTCCTGGTCGCTAAGTTCATTCTTCTTCTACTTCGTGTTGGTGATTCTTATATTTAAATTTCGTCCAGAAATCTGCCACATTGACACCGTTAGCAGTGGCTTCTTCTGTCTGAAGCCTTTAATCACGTGTGATATAGTAGTTGATAATGCACCACTTCTTTTTTACTTCAGTGTACTCAGGAACAACACGTTTTAACCGGTTAGTGAGTAAAGTGAAGAAGGTCATCGATATGTACGAATCCGTCGCTTTTTAGTAGTCCTAGCGGAGTAATGTTAACTAATCCGACAGTCTCAGCAGAGCTGCGCTAATCAGACGTGCAGCATGTTTGATTGGCTGCACCAGTACGTGTTTATGTAAACCTGGTACATGTGTTATTCTCTGTCTTAGGTTTCGCATCGTTACTGTATTGTCAAGTCAAAAATCGTAGGTTTTAAGTTAAGACAATGGTGCCCTTGAAGTCAGTTCACCGCCAAACTTCACGAAAGTATGAAGATAAACAAAATAACTTTCCTCATACGTGAAAAATCAATCTACTTGATGGACGGTATCTGATATTTTCACTGTTTGTTTTTCCACGCTTGCAATCATTTTTACGTGATAAGCTTAAAAGATTGTCGATTTCATTCCAGCATTCCCATCGGATGGCCGTCGAAAAAAGATTATCATTTAATTCACCCAAATGTTTGTTAAATTAAAACCTTGATCCGACAAATTGGGGCAAAAAGTTTTTAATGTGGACTTGTGGAGTTGGATTTTAAAGTAACTTTTCAATTTGGTGGAAAGGCCAGAAAGTTTTACTCCCAAAGTAAGCCTAAAACGGCTTCGTTTTTATTAGCTTTTCATTCACTTTCTTTGTTAAGCATTAGGTTTTTATAACCGATTTTTTATCGTTCTGGGGCCTGAACTGAAAATATACATAGACTAACTAGCTGATGCCTGCGGCTTCGCCTGCCCGCTTGACAAATTATATACTAAAACCTTCCTCGAGAACCACTCTATCTCTATCTACTCCATTGGTGAAAACAGCACGAAAATCGGTGCAGTAATTTTTGAGTTTATCGCGAACAGACAGACAGACGCGGCGGAGGACTTTGTTTTATATTTATAAAATGTAGTGATGCTTCAAATGCCTTCTGTGAACTGAAAACATTAATATGTATTTACATTTGACAATTGAACCAATGTCAATGTGGGACACCAGTTTTTTTTTAACTCTCTAGATCAGCAAGATAGTATTTACACGCCCTCAGAATCTAGAATAAATATTAACTTGTGATTACTCATGTAAAGAGACTGTATATTCGACTAGCACACTTTGATCAATACATATCTCAATATAGATGATATCTTGCTTCATATAAATTTCATTTGAAGCAATACAGGTCATTTGAAGCAATACAGAGCACAGATTCGAAGCAAATTCCAATAACGTAATTGCAAATGAACGTAGTAGTGAATAGCTAGCTTGTCATCTACAAGTAGGGTTTCCATTTTGAAACAGGATTTTACACATAACATGACAACCCCAATTTGCACTACTACGGGCTACCGCACACTATAGACAAGACTGTCTTTAGACAGACTATTTGTCAACTAGTGCGAACGAGAGATAAATAGTCTGTCTCGCTCGCACTAGTAGGGAAATAGTCTGTCTAAAGACAGTCTTGTGTGTGCGGTAGCCCTAAGTGGTTGTTACGTCAGTCACTGCGGGCCGAATAGTGCGAAATGAGTGGTTTTTTGCGATTTACAAAAAAATCTATTGATTGGACTAAAAAGAAAACACTATCATGCTAATATGTTGCTTGTAGAATTATTTGGCCAAAAAATCAGAATGATCGCATGTATTCTTTATGAGATAAGTTCGTGATTTTTTTTATCGACTAAAATTAGTTGTATTATGTTTTCAAAACACTATCACACTAGCATATATCCTGAAGAATATCATATATTTTTCTGGTCTTGTTTATTGCCGTGAATAATATGCTTTTCTGCATTATAAAACTCGCTTTTAGCTCCTGTAGTCCCTTTAAGTCCCATGTATTGCTATTGCTATCAACCAGGCATATCCAGACTCCGTGGCTGCTAAGTACTGAGAAATTTGTGATGGAAAATCCCAATAACACTTTGCTCGACCTGGGAATCGAACCCAGAACCTCAGGGTCAGCAGTCGTGCTTGTGACTACTAGACCAATTAGGTAGTCAACCCAGATTTTAGTTTAGGAAATACAGTTTTGAATCGTCTTTTTTTCCACATCCATTTAAAATTACTTTCTTTCTGACGAACTAAAATTACTTTATTTCTTTCTTTTTGACGACCCGAATGGCGCAGCGGTAGTGAGGCGTTCTTAGGGTCCCGGGTTCGAATCCCGGTCGGAGCAAATGTTTGTGATGAGCATGGGCATTTGTTTCCGAGTCATGGATGTTTATATGTATATTAAGTATGTATTTACAAACAAAAAGTATCTATGTAGTATATCAACTATCTGGTGTCGACGACACAAGCCTCGTTGCTTAGTGTGGCACTGGATAGCGCTGTGTGTAATGTCCAGCGATATTTATTTATTATTTACTCATTTTCTTTTAAAAACAAACCGCTCAAAAATTATCCGGACAAACCCGGATTGATGGTAACCCTATCTACACAAGCCACGATTCAATTGAGTTATTTACGAAAGAGCGATAGGTACACTATATTTATGTACATACGCTTGAGAAATATTCACTTTAGTACATGGAATGTTTCGGCTTGTTGCTTTATGATTCTGTGCAAGATTTGAAAGTGAATAAGGAATTTGCTGTTCGGGTAACATCGGTTTAGATCGGTGAAGGGGGTCTATTAGCTGGTTACTTAGTCAATCAAAGAAGTATTACAATTTTAAGGTTGGTAGTTAAACAAGTTTAAGAGGGGCCCTCTTAAACCTCTTTTTCCAATACTCTAACTGACGGACTAAACAGATTTGCAATTTATTGATGGTGGAAACTAGCCTATTATCTAGCTCGATCCACTTCCCCTATACCGCGTATGGTTACGAAGCTCAACGCTCTCGTGGAGACCAACCCTGGATTGGACTTGTTTGCTGATGAATGAAAGACGATAATGTTGGAATGTTTGTGGTTCTGCGAGAAGACCGCCAAGTAAAAGGATTAGGTATCTAATTTAGTGTTAATGGTTTTAAATACTGTACTAAATAAATAATCAAAGACAGAACCACAATCTTCGTAACCCATCGAACAGAAAACATAATTCGGGATACCGCAGAGGTCCCGAAACAAGACATCTTGACCCTTAGTTTGTGCCCAAACCTCATTAAAACTTGCCTCAGTGTACGGTACCCTCGTAATCCTGCGTTGATACATTAAGGGGCCCTCATGCGTATTATCCCTTAAATTACTTTAGCTGTATTGACTTTTTGGTGAAGTGAATTTATAAGTCAGAATTGTGGCGAAGTTTTTTTTTTTTCTTCGTGGCCTGTATTGTCCCAGCTGGGCAAAGGCGAAGGTTTACTCTGATATAATTGGCAAACCGAAAACTTAGTTACCTGATGCACATATTACAAGAAATAAATTGACAATGACAAAATATGCGATTGAGCTGAGTGAGACTCCATTTTGTGCGTACTCCGTGTCTATTTAGAAGTTTAATACTTTGAGACGGTACAAAACAAAAAATATTAAGTAACATTTAATTAATATCTTCTTCTTCTATATGTTTGTTTTTCCAAATGTACCTTCTGCCATAATCTATTTATGGTCGAAATTGTCTTGATCTGCTTTCCGTACCCTGAATTCTGGAGAAATTATTTACTGGCAATATTCAGGCAAAAGTTTCATAAGATATATGGTACAGTTTTCGGGAATAACTTTCAGTGATCAAGTAGGTACACAAAAATATTAAGGTTTTGGTAACGAAGAGGTCTGGTATATGTGTGGCTTTATTGTAATCTATTATTATTTGTAAGTGAAAGAAGATATTTGAGACTCAGGAGAAAACACAAAACCAAAAAAAAAGTTTCTCGCGATTTCGTTAGCGTGTGTCGGGGATTAAATCATATGTGTTAATCCAAGTTGTAAACTATCTCTGTGCCAAATTTAATTCAAATCCGTTCAGACGTTTTTGCGTATTCAGTAACAAACATACAAACGGGACCCTATTACTAAGGCCCCGCAGTCTGTCTGTCCGTTCGTCTGCCACAGGACTGTATCTATTGAACCGTAAGTAATAGGTATACACTTGAAATGTTCACAGAGTGTGTATTACTATGTATGCCTGCTATAACAAAAAAATTATAGTACAAAAAAAAAAACGTATTATACGGTACCCTAAGCGTGCGAGACAGGCTCTCGTTTGGTTTTTAATAACTTCACTACATTTCAATCCCATAAAATGGCAGTTTATAGAGATATACAGCCACTTTACAAGAAGACAGCCGAGCTGAGTACAACAGTTTACTACAGGCTCGAGGGCTACCCTTTGTCTCAAAAACGTTTAAATGTACGATTATTACATTCCTTGTAATACCCAGTAACCCTATTCACGTTAAGAGAAATCTTAATGACACTTCAGTATTGTACAGATACGAGATATCTTTTTGTAGGAAAGGTCAATTCAATTTGATACAATTGTCTGAAATCTATCTACAATATCTCTGGTGGTAAATTACGGGAATAATTCTAAGAGTTAGCTTCTTTGAGGAAATTGCCGGTGTTTTGTAATATCACGGTTTTGGCTGATATCCTGGATTCAAAATACGTGACAAATGACACGCGAATTGGCACTTGGCCCGGGGTGGATGATCAAACACTCCCCTCGCTGAGAGCTGACCAGTGGACTGTAAATTTCTCACTAGCAGCTACGGAGTCTGGAATTGATGATCCGCGCGTTTGATATATAAAGGGTGTAAAACACCTCTTAACGAAGCCGAAAGGCACTTGTTCTCCCCGTCATTGCGATTTTTTTTTGTTCTACACCATACCTGGGAACCTTCTAGTTACGGAAATATCGGGGGTCAAAGTTCCAACTTTTTGACAAGTTGTTTTTTAAATACAAGTGTTTATGTAGGATTACCCCCGTACTATTCAATCCATTCATCAGCACAATGTTTTGAGTGCGTTACATTGAGTTCTACCACAAAACATGATTTTTCACCCAAAAAAAAAGTCGTTTCCCAGCAATAATTTTTGCGTAAAGTTACTTAGTTTGATGTACAGAATGCTTGGTTGACGGCTTCGTGATGAATTCTTTTACACCCTGTATATGGCAATAGGCTTGCCCCCTAGGATGCGACAGTTACAATGTCCTCTGTTCTGTCACGTCTTAAAAATCTATGATATACACAACATAACATATCATCACGCCTATAATCCCCGAAGGGTTAGACAGAGGTGTACCTAATAGTACACCTACATTTCGCTAGTTATGTATAAGTCCCATGTAATAGGGGGCGAGCCTATTACCAACAACCGGGCACGCAGTTTCAGACTGCTACTGAAAAAAATCCTTATGGAAAAACAAAATAACACTTTGCCCGACCTGGGAATCGAACCCAGGACCTCATGCTCGGGAGTCGCGCTTGGGACCACTTGACCAACGAAGTAGTCCTATCCGATTCATGTTTCCTTTTCAACTTAACCTTCTCTTAAAAAGAATCCCGTCATATTTTTATCAAAACTAAACAAATCCCGCATACCATAGTCTACAGCGATGAAAAACAACTGAAACGTCTGATGGGGCGTAAAAACATCCCTAACCTAACCTAACCACCATGACACGCAGAAATGGATGGAAAAATACACACAATCGGAATTTTTTTGTTCGTGTAATAATAACTGGTGAAATGTTTACTTACTGGATATGTGAGTGGGTTTGACAGTTAGATTGTGTGTAGAATATTGTATTTGACAGTTTTTTATTTGCTGTTTATACGAGTACCAAAAAATCAAAAAATTGCAAATGTATTTAGTCCGTCAGTTAGAGTATTGGAAAATAATGGACACGTATTTTTTGTTTTTGTAAATCAATGAATATTGACAAAGATAAAACGCATCAAAACTCGGGAGTGGAGGCTCGTGACGTCAGAACTAGCTAAAAAGTATACCTAGGCGTGACGTATTGAGAATTTTAAAAGCGCCATATCTTCGTCAATTTTGGTTTACGTAACAAAAGAAAAAACTCGGGTCAAATATTTTTTGATAATCTAACTGACGGACTAATTAGTTTTTTTTTTGTCGTCTCGCCTATTAAATGAATACAAAAACTTATACTGTCGCTTACGGGATATCTTCCGTGATTTTTTTTTTCTAAGAAAGAGGGTAGACATCTAGACATATATGTCTGGACCTAACAGTTTATTTACCATCTACCCACATTCTGCCGCGATCTTGGCGCTTGCAACAACGTCGAAATATCGGGAGCTCAAAATAATAATTATAATTTTAGTTGACTGTATAATTTTAGTTTTAAACCATGAGAGCTAAAAATAGTGTTTGATTTGAAGCACTTGAAAAAAATCTAGTTCTACACTAGCGCTTTTTAAACTTAGACAGGCGAAAACTTAAAAAACATTTCCACTGAAATATGTTGTTTATCCTCCAACTGTTAACAGTCGAAACGAGTCCATATACGGGGCAAACAAGTTAGCAGTAAAGTAGCAGGGAAAGAGTTGCTATGGTGATTTAATTAATTTTCTACGTTAAAGCTTTTATTAAAAGGCGAAGCTAAAAATAGGCCAAAATAAAAATTAGTATACAGAATCATTTATAATATTTGAATAGGAGGTGTCTGATGAGATGACGAGTAATAGAGAAGTATGGGAGAAGAGGACATGCTGCGCCGGCCGCAAATGAATTGGGATAAGGGCAAGTTACGGGGGACGCCTTTTGCCCTCAGTGGGACACTATACAGTGTGTTACCATAAAGGTGTGGCCATATTTCAGGGTGTGATCCAGACCATCAAACTGAACAACTTTCTCCATGGGAGCACCATATAAATAACAAAAAAAAAACTGTCCCATTCATTTATGGATCATTTTGTTTTGTATTTTGCGAGACAAATAATTACTTTTTCTTTCTTTCTTTCTTCGGTATGTAAAGGATGGTCACCTATCCACGAACCAAACTAGGCAAGCACAGCTTAACCTGAAGATTGACCCGAGCGGCTGTTATCATTTAGCCCTTTATTATTTATTTCACCCGCGTAGTTCCCGTTCCCGTGGGAGTACAGGGATAAAATATAGCCTATGTTACTCGCTGATAATGTAGCTATCCATTTCTGAAAGAATTTTTCAAATCGGTCCAGCAGTTTTTAAGTATATTCGTTATATGCAAAATACAAATCTTTTCTCTTTAATAATAATATTAGTATAGATATATCTTTCAATTACATCTTTCATTCAAGAGAAAAGAAACTACAAAATATAATTCTGCAGTAATTTAAAAACTTCCAAACATTCACACGAACGCTACACAGCTACACTGTCACAACAAAATGGCGGATTCACACTCGTAAAGCGCATAAAGAATGTAAAGGTGATGCCACGTTGAGAGCTCCGACAAAGGAGTTGGTATAAACGTGAGGTTCTATACACTGTGTATAATAAAACAGGCGCTTTACTTCCTTCTCGTAATAGGTGGATGGACTGGTTGTCAAAGAACATGGCGTTATGTCTTTTGGGAATATTGATTAAAGAAGTTGAAAGAAAGAAAGAAAGAAAAAACATTTATTAGCCCGCACACGACAAAACACAAATGAAGAAGTGAAGTGAAGTTCTATGAAACACTCCGTAAACTATGTTACAAACAAGAGAATATACAGCCTATGCATCCTAAGGATTATTAACGGCAGTATTAAAAAGTACTGTAGAAGTTTTACTCTGGTGGCTTTCTCATTCAACCACCATGTCAATTTTATCAGGTTATGGTGTAGAGAACAAATTGCATAATTAAGTTTTGGTTAGGAAAGTAGAAGTCAGCGGGCCATTGCCGTAGACTGGATGGAAGATGGGGGAAGAAAGTGCTGGAGTGGAGACCACGGTCGGGATGGAGGAATGTGGGAAGACAATCGACTAGGTGGCCGGAAGATACTGGATAGCCATGACACATAACCGCCAAAAGTGGAGAGATTTGGAAGAGACCCACACTCAGCATATGGATGGCCATGGGTTGAAGAAGCAGGTTATGGTTAGGGAGGGCGGTGCTGCATCCTGCATCCAAACTTGAAGACAGAGATATTGGGGGTCAAAGTTCCAATTTTTTCACAAGTTAATTTTTTAAATACAAGTATTTTATTGTAAGATTTTTACTTTAAACATCTCCACGATCCCCGTATTATTCAATCCATCCATCAGCACAATGTTTTAGCACATAATATGATTATTCACCCCAAAAAAAAAGAAGTCGTTTCCCAGCAATAATTTTTGCGTAAAGTTACTTAGTTTGATGTACAGAATGCTTGGTTGACGGCTTCGTGATGAGGTTGTTTACACCCTGTATTTTACATAACAGGTCATTATATTGCTATCAAATGAGCCATTATTGACCGATACCCCAAAGAAACTTGAGTTCTTCTGCAGTACACCTATTTCGATATTATACACTGAGCAAATAAACCAGAGAGAGAATCTAACCAATTACAATACCCATCAATACCATTCAACACGAAAACAACTCAATGCCACAACAAATTACTCTCCAACCGCACACAATACAAACGGTTCTTAAATCCTATATCCCAGCATCTCTGAACATCAAACACTAAACTCGAACCGTCCCATCCCTAGGGCGGACATTTGTCAAAAATCCGACACCAGCGCGTCACTAATTATGAAAACTGCCAGCCCGGTTGTCGGAGCCGCTGATTAATTACTGTAACAGTGGGTCAAGTTGATTACGTTGACTAGAATGGAAATACAATAGATCTCTTTTGTTTTGTTGTTTTGACAAGTGCGTGGCTCAAGCTCAATGGAGATTGGGATGGGAGAAAAAATGTGTGTCCTTGTCATCATCATAATCATCATTTCAGCCGAAAGACGTCCACTGCTGGGCATAGTTCTCCCTCAAGTGTCGCCACATTGACCGGTCCCGTGCGACTCGCATCCGGCGGATCCCCGCAACCTTCACCAGATCGTCGGTCCAACTAGTAGGAGGCCTTCCAACGCAACGACTTCGCAACGATTTTAGTATGTTTATTTAAAATAATTTATAAATATCTCTATTCTACATCTATTTATCCAAGTAGATATTACATAAAAGTCTAGAACACTATATAGGTCAACGTCTAATTGTTAACGAAAAAAAAAAGTTTAAAAAACAGGAACAGTAATTATTTCGGAATTGGCACGGTATGTTACTAGTAAGTTGGCTGGCAAAGCTTGAGGATTGAGTTCGTTAAAAAAATCTATTGTTTCATGCCCAACTTTTTTTTTACTCCTGTAAGAAGATTAAATTAAAAGCGGCAATAGGCCAAGAATGGAGAGAGAATGATTGTGGGGTTTCAAAGTTTGAAAACACGTTATGATAAATACCATTCAGTGTGGAGCCCCTCTGAAGGATATGCTCCACCTCATGTTCTGCCCAGCCTGCACAACCATTTGCACCTATTAAGATTAAATGTTCGAGCTGTACAGGTAGCTACATTCTGGTCTAATCAATCCAAGTCATTTGAGTTCATCGACACATAATGAAGAAGAAGAATACATTTTATGTAGTCCCATTTTTATCTCAAAAATATCTAAGTTGGCTATACCTAGGCAACAAGGTAATTTTAATAATTTAATTTTTTGTGATTTTTATTTGTAATTTGATGAAAAAAAAACCGGAAACATTAAATTTAAAATATTTTTTTTAAATTGTTATTTTTTCCCAATCGTTCCGAGTTCGATGATCGAGTTTATGGATTTCGGTTCCAGAACGACCTAAAACTAATGGTGTATAAATATAATGAATATTATTTGTATAAATTCATTAACACGGAGACCAAACCAAAACAGACCTTTATTGATTTGGATATTAAGTTCCTATGACCCATCCCTACAGTTCCGAAAATATATTCATACACACCAAAAGGGGTTTAAAGATTAGTAGGCAAGATTTATGAGCCTTAAGAATAAATCTAAGCTAAGGTCAGGTACTCAAGGAATATCTTACATCTTACTTAAATCTTGTGACTTTCTTTACTTAGGATATGATTTATTTAGGCTCGACTTTTCAGTGTTTAAAGAGTAAGTCTAAGGCTAATGTAGGTATGAGAATAAGATATATGAGGAGCTCGTGGCCAAGTAATAACAGCCGCTCGGGTTAATCTTCAGGTTCAGCCGCGCTTGCCTAGGTTGGTCCGTGGATGGGTGACCACCCATTACGTACAGAGTTTCCTCGGTGCTTCGGAAAGCGCGTTAAGCCGTTAGTCCCGGCTGTCAATTGTAGATTTTTGACAGTGGTTACAGGTAGTCAGTGGCCCGAAAGTCAGACAACCAGTCTTGCTAAGGGGTATCGTATCACTCAGTACCAACTGCGTTGTGGAGGTCAGATAGAAAGTCGCTCCATGTAAAATACTGGTATTCAGCTGCATCCGGTTAGACTGGAAGCCGACCCCAACATAGTAGCCTAGTGAGACAGATGACAAGCTGACACCGTGTCAAAATAAATATAAGTCCATTATTTACGTTACAATCAATCTCTTGGCAAAGATATTTCTGTTTAAACTTTCCGTTTGATTAACCGTCTTTATCTTATTTTAGAGGGCCTTGAGTATAAAAGCGTACTCTACAAGACAATGATTGAAGGAAGATCAAGTGCTTTGTCCACAATAGAGCTTGACAATTTTAGGATTTAATTGAAGGATAGACAAGATTAAAACTTGTATTATTTTTCCTGGGATTACTATGAAATGGTTTGAAATTTCTCAAGGCTTAGGCATAGGATTCACTTTAGTGTCTACTAATTAAGTAGTCAACGAAATCCATTTTTCAATCATTTAATCGAAAACTGAAGTGTTAAGAATCGCTGTTTCTGACCACTACTAGCGGGATTGAGTTATATGTCTGCTGAAAGCCATAGTATTTCATAAACGAAGCACTTAAAGAACTTGTTAGAATGATATGTTATCTCTTATCCTAGCTTACCACTATCCATAATTTTATGTAACCAAAAACATACCTGTAACAAAAACATCAAGTTATTAAAACCACATAATGAAAACGGACAGTTTTCGTGACATATTTGACATTAAAATGGCGAAAAGTTAACACAATTAACTTGGAAATGTCATGGGAATTTTACCATAGAAATTAACGGTAATGTTTTACCGAACACTACCGACGCACGTCAGTTTTAAAATTGAACTACGAAAACCGACATAACGCCCTAATCACGACCTCAAACGAGGCTACTTGTGTCAAGCGACACGCTTCGCACGTTCACTTCGTTTCTTTTACGTGAGTACCATCGCTACACAAGTTGCGCTTCAGTATTAAGGGAGAAGCACCAGGGTAGCCTGCGAAATTCAAATTATCTTACGTTTTCGTAATTTACAGGTCGGTGTCAGCTTGCATGTTGATTAAAATATGGTTCGAGACCGAAACAAATATGGCTTTACAGATTTATATTTATTAAAACATCAAAACAAGCCCCCTCTTAAGTTTATTCAATCCCATTGGATGACTTTTTCATGCAATAGTCAATGACAGTCTGACCCTGACTTGCTTGCAAAAAACAGACCCATTACATACCAAGTTTCCTCCGTGCCTCGGAAAGCACGTTAAGCCGTTTGTCCCGGCTGTCATTTGTAGATCTTTGACAGTCGTTACAGGTAGTCAGTGGCCCGAAAAGTCTGACAACCAGTCTAACCAAGGGGTATCGTATTACCCAGTACTAACTGGGTTGTGGAGATCAGATAGGCAGTCGTTCCGTGTAAAATACAGGTATTCAGCTGCATCCGGTTACACTGGAAGCCGACCCCAACATAGTTGGGGAAACTTGTCGCTTGAGAGTGTAGTTCGTGGCCAAGGGGCTACCGCTACACAATAAAGGAGTCTACGAACTACAATGTAGCATATTCGTATCAGCGTAGCAAAGTCCTACTGTGCCCACACATAGTAGGTACCTAGTCCGTGTCACGTTTGTTTACATGCCTCAAACGTTCATAGCATGGTCATGGTATCGTACAGACAGCTTAATGGCGATGTTAAATCAAACTGTACCTAAGCCTGGATGTGTCATCATCAACCTATAATGTTCTCACTGCTGGGACACGGTCTCCTCTCATGATGAGAGGGAATGGGCTATTAGAATCCACCACGCGGGCCCAGTGCGGATTGGTAGATGTCAAATATCTTCGAATTTTCGGTTCTAGGACATGCCGGTTTTTCTTCACCATTTGAGAGCAGTGGTGATGAAATAAATTACACAAAGTAATGTGCCTGTCTGGGTTCGAACCCACGACTTACTGTTCGTAAGTCGGGGCCGCCACCACTGGGCCACCGCTGCTCAAAGCACCGATGTCAGTGACCATACATGTTTTTAAAAAATACATTCATTTAAATTGTGTGTGGAATTTTTTATTTTCCCACGCACGTATAAAAAATGGCGTTTCCCATGGTTTGTTTAGTGCGGTAAAATTAAAATTCAGAGGCCCAGAAATCATTGTCTGTCCCACAAAAGAGTAGTGAGTATAATCAGTTTAAAACTTATGTTATATTGTTTGTTACCTGTTTTATACATACGAGTATGAAACCGATTTTAACCAGAACTCGCTTACAATACTCTATACTTGTACTACTTAGTTGTCATTGCTGTTATTAGGCATAACATAACATCACGCCTGTAATCCCGGAAGAGTTAGGCCGAGGTGTATCTAATAGGGGGGGAAAGGAATCACTGTCAGAATGGTTAAGCAACGCAACAAAGAAAAATAATTTATTTGTCTCGCACAGGTCAAAACAAAATAATTAAATCTTTGCATACGCTCCCACTGTTTGTACGCTTATATTTTTAAACTAGAAAACGGCATTTTACTGCAGTTTTCAGCAATAGATAGAATGATTCGAGAGGCAGGTTTAAGTATATGTACGAGTGTCACATCACACATCTAAATTGCACCCGCGCGAAGCCGGGGAGATCGTAGTTAACAATAAAACCAAAATTAACGACAAGACCGACCGACTTGATTCCTGTCTGTGTTTCAGTGAATCTTCTGCTTACCTCCATAGAAACATTCAAGAGATTCTTGAATCAGCCACAAAACTACACACAGACACTAACAATTTCTAACAAAATAATAAATCACAACAACAATGTAAATTATTCACAACAGTACAATCTATTCTGCAATGCTCTTTGATTGTGAATGCAATTCGAACCACTTAACTATTTACATAGATTAGTGCCACTTCAGGTGATTCAAACACCTTGTACTCTGATAAAAGTGGTTGTGATAAATAAATTATTGAAAGACTTATTATCTATCAAAATCGTTTATTATTTTTCTTCTTCATTTATCTTCATCTCAAAGTTTAAGAGAAGTGAAAAAATTTGACGATCTAGCCATACATTTCTATAACATTGCCTAAAAGGGTAGTTTTTTTTTACAAAGACCCAGTACACCATAACCCATAACTGGATTCCCTATTTCTTATAATAATTTTGGCTGGTAGACCATAACATAAATCATTGATTTAACCTTGAAGTATCAGAATATTCTTCGAATCCAAAGAAACCACTTTGCTCACAGCTATGGTGGATAAGTAATACAAGTATTGATCACACCTAACTGCTCAAATTCACATTGCATTCACCCAAAACAATCCCAATGCCAATTCATTTAAACAAACAAGCAATACAAATATACTTCAAACACACAGACCACTAAATCCCGATGCAAACGTACAAAACAACATTTAATGGACGGAATTACCAGCACCTTGTGCATTGGTGACTAAATTTAAAGTCGTCTTACTAACTGAGCTCACTTTCATCTGCCCACGGACAAAATACGATGAGAGCGTTTACATTGGGAGAGTGGGCTAGTAGCGTAATACTTTTCATCATCCTAGGGCTGGTTCGAGATAGCGCAGCAGAAGAGTATCTGGAAGGATATGGGGGAGGCCTTTGCCAAGCGGTGGGACATTCAAGGCTAAAAATAAAAAAAAAACACCTTGCAGGATATGCCCTACCTAATGTCTTGCCCATCCTGCACATCCGCTTACACCTTTCAGGATGTAATGGAAGCAAATGTTAGAGCTGTGCAGGTGGCTATTGAAAGAGATACCGCGGCCCCGGAACTCAAAGGGCTAAGAAGGAACATTGATGGGTTGTAGTCAGTAAAAGTCTGACACTCCCTTCATTTGATAATTTCACAACTGACAAAAAACAAAAAAAACGTGCTGGTGGCTACATACTGGTCTAACACAATTTGAGTTAAATCGACACGTAAAGAAGAAGAAGAATAAAATCCTACTATGTTCTCACTACAGGGACATAGACCTTCTCTCTACGGGGCCGCCTCCACGAGCGAGAGAATCGCGGCGATATTAACGTCCTTGCCACGTTTTTCTATACACTCTCTTTTGGGCCGTCTCCACGAGCGAGAGAATCGCGGCGATATTAACGTCCTTGCCACGTTTTTCTATACACTCTCTTTTTGGGCCGTCTCCACGAGCGAGAGAATCGCGGCGATATTAACGTCCTTGCCACGTTTTTCTATACACTCTCTTTTGGGTCGTCTCCACGAGCGAGAGAATCGCCGCGATTCTCTCGCTCGTGCAGGCGGCCCCTAATAGAAGAAGTGGGTAGTAATCTACCACGCAAGCCCAGTGCTATTTGGTGAATGACACAATTCCTCGAAATATTGCTTCTAGGACATCCTGATTTCTTCACGATGATTTCACATTATCTGACAGTTGAGTTAACGATTATCAATCAACAGATACTAAAAAAGTCAATTAACGACGTTAAATGTTAATGAACGATAAGACATAATCACTACACTTGCCATTTCATTGACCGCAATTCGTAACCATTAGTTAGTGAAGCTCCTTTTCATTCACAGAAAGTATAATTATATTTCTTCAAAATCACTATCACTATCACAACATATTATAAAAGTCCCCCGCCGCGTCTATCTGCCCCTATGTATGCTTAGATCTTTAAAACTACGCAACGGATTTTGATGCGGTATTTTTTAATAGATAGAGTGATTCAAGAGGAAGGTTTTAGTATGTAATTTGTCAAGCGGGCGAAGCCGCGGGCATCCGCTAGTGTATAATAAATAGAAAACTAAGGTTCACACACCACCACTAAGTCCTACACTCTACTACGCTAGTACACAACACAGTGTAGCGACGGATTTCAAATTGAGCAAGCAATGTTAATCCAACACTACACTACCAGTACTCGCTCACGTACTCTCACAAACACAAACGCGCCTTCAGAGATATACAAGAAGGATATTAGTCACTCATTTATTGGACTTTTTATGGCTG
The DNA here is from genome assembly GCA_941918905.2 of Xestia sexstrigata. NCBI lineage: Eukaryota > Metazoa > Arthropoda > Insecta > Lepidoptera > Noctuidae > Xestia > Xestia sexstrigata. The sequence goes on from OW799226.2 coordinate 2,936,794, forward strand.
AGATATTTATGGAAAACCTGCATAAAGAATTTCCAAGTTGGTATCAAAGTGAATTTTCAGTTGGTGATTATTTTATTGAGATTTTTAAAGGAAATTATTCCACGTGGCTGATATTCATAAATATGGCAGTCGTTGCAAATAAATCTGAAGTTATTTTGGGTGGGGATAAAGTATGTGCTTTCTCAAGTTATTATGCCTTGTGACTGGGACTGCAGCTTTGTTTTTTATTTGTAATTTTGACATTCAAAAGTGCCGTAACGGTCTAATTAAAATAAATGCTTTGAGTTTGTATGGTGGTGCTAAAGACTTGGTGCTGACTGGGGGTAGAGGTAATATTGCGGGTTGTAATAACTCTTCTTATATAGAGAACTAACTCACGACTTAAAATATTGTAATACCCCACAAATTCTTCACATAATTGGTTAGAAATACTATAATAATAAGAAAAACCAAATATCCAAATCCTAAACTTTCCTAACTTAAATACCTATATATATAGGTAGGTTTTTTAGTATTAAAAATGCGAAAGTAAGTTTCGTTTGTTACCTTTTCACGCCTATACCACTGAACAGATCATTTATACGTTGTCAGGTGTACAGAAACAGACATAAATAAATAATAATAAATAAAATAAAAAGCCTTTTATTTCTTGCAGAATTATTAAGGTTTACAAAGTATTTTGTTAGTAGCATAAAGTTTAATTTGTTTTAAGTGTTAGTTTTTTTTATTTATTTTTTTTATAGCATTTTTATTCCGCAAGAACCCCTCCGCAGGTGAAGGCCTCCTCCAAGGTGTTCCAGACAAGACAGAGAAACAGACATAAGGTATCTTTAATCCCGAAAAAAACGTACTGTTTCCAAGGAAAACATCAATAACGTTCTTATTGATAATAGATGGCGCCACGTGTCTTTTGAATCATGATTGAATTATAATATTACAAGCAGAGTACAACCCGAATTGATTGTAAGATTCTAAATTAACGCGTGCGAAGCCGCGGGCGAAAGCTACTTAGTTATTAATACTTTAATACGAAGAAAAACTAAACATACTACATATTTCCAAAAGAAAAGACCTAAATACGAACGAGTTTGTAATAACCGAAACCTATTCGCTGCTATGAGCGGCCGGAAAAGGCATTTACCGCCAATTAGCAGTTCTAGGTGCTTAGCGATTTTAAACGAAATACTAGCAGAGCCAGTGACCAAGCTCGCATAAATAAAACACGAAGCAGTGTCCGTGGGTTCGTTTGCTAAGAATTTGCAGAACGACAGAATGTCAAAACAGACAATTACGTACTCTGTTTACTAGTAAATTAGACTCTTCTCAAACTCTAATTGACTTTTCGAGATGACACGTAGCTTTGAATATTAGAAAATCTCATATAAATAATGCAGGGAATAAGTCCAGCTGTTATTTAGACCTATCATAGTCAAAACAGTGGAAGTTTAAATCTGAAGCAGGCAGGTAAATCATCATCATCTACAATGAAGATAGTCGGATATTTCTTATCATTTCTTGAGTTTTTGTCCATCTTTTGCTCTGACGCGTGTATTTTTGATATTTTTTTCGGTCAATAATGGAGCTGTAGCACTACTTCAAGCAGGCGTTGCGCAACGTAAGGTTGTTCTAAGACTTCGAATGAACAGATCTTCGGTGCAACGAGTTTACAGACGATTTCTAGAGACTGGAGCATTGGATCGCCGTCTTGGCACGGGCAGAACTAGGGCTACATCAGCAGCAGATGATCGTTATATCCAAGTTACTGTTCGTGAAATGGCCGCCTAAACGCAGTTCAAGTCCAACAAAGTCTGCGTGACGAACGCCAAGTAGTCATAAGTTGAGATACGGTCAGAAGGAGACTTGCTGAACGGAACCTGACTCCAAAGAGAGTTGCAACACGCCCAGCATTAACGGTAGCCCACCGTCGAGCACGACTTGAATTTGCTCGAGAGCATACGGATTTGACGTAAGAGCAGTGGGGTAATACGTGTCCATTATTTTCCATTACTCTAACTGACGGACTAAATAGATTTGCAATTTATTGATGGTGGAAACTAGCATATACACTACGGTCTAGTCTACAAAGAATAGACGGTTTAACCGCGTATGATGACCGTTCTAAACCCTTTATAAACGGGTATGATTTGGTATGATACCTAACCTATGGTTGGTTACAACGTCAGCTCGCGATTAAATCATCAAAAGCATTGACAACTATCGCCTTCCCTGACAGCAACAAACAGAAAAACAGAACTCGTTCACATATCACATTCAAAAGATTAATTCTGTTGAACAGTGACATCTAGCGGCAGTAACACGTAATTACGATGTCTCGTATCAAATCTGCGCGTGGGCACAGATGTTTGTATAAATAGTCGTTTGATGCTTGTTTATTTTGCATTGCATTTGAAAGTGGGTGTTAGTGGTTGCATTTCATTGATATGTTTTGTGCTTTTTGTTGATAGCAAGTCTGGATGTTTGTGAGAGATTGGCGCATCAATTTTCGCTTTGATTTGCGTTGTTGCGTAAAATGCATCTACATACAATTTATAGTTAAATTTAACTTTCTCTGTTTCTGATTCCTATTCACATGAACACAAAATTCAGCCCGCCATTGAGTGCTGAAAAACCTATACATGACATATAATGCTCAAATTGATATTCTTGGGAGGATCCCTTTTAGCAGGATTCTTGTTAGTTCATCATTATCTGTAGAGCGTTTTCCTAACTATTTTGGAGTTGGTTTCTAATATAACCTGATGCAGGTAAACCAGACAGCACCATGGATTTGGCAAGTCTACTAGTCAGAATTTTTAAGAAATAAGTTTTTAAACTGACATGGCCACTAACATAACAGGAAAGTTATGGAAACTAAAAAAAAAAAAAAACAGTAATCATGGTAATTAACCCGTTTTTACTGTTATTGATAATTCTTATTGTCTAGAAAGTTCCACTGAATTTCATTACTGAATAAAAAAAAGCTGTACCATGAATAACTTTCTATTTACTGTTTACCACTTTGTATAATAAAGAGCCTCCAATTTACAACCAAACAAACATACCTACTACCCTAATAACCCCACGGAAATTTGTATCCCTTTAAAAGCCATGGGGATCGCGTGACACGGCACAATTAGCGTGCAAGACACACAGGCCGGCCGCCGGACGGATGGGTGACCAAACGGGGACGGGGTATTATCCCTTCCGTAGGGTAGAAACATCTTATGTCATGTGAGGGTATGTTTTGTTTGGTGTTTCCGGAGTTCTGTATGTCTTTTTTATGGTCGAGTTGGTGAAATGTTCCATGCAATGGATATTAAGGAGTATAGAGATTTTTTGCACGTGTGGATTTTTTAGCTTAAGGTGGATGCTCCAGGGTAGCCCCAGAAATTCAAATTTTCTTACGTTATTTGCAATTTGCAGGCCAGTGCTAGGCTGTATGTTGATTAAAATGTTGCTCGCGACTGTAAGACGTATGTAGTTATAGAATAATACTCATCAAAATCATCAATACCGGGCTGTATTGATGATTTTGCTCCAAGATCATAAAGGTGCAGAAATTACTTTTTCAAGGTCAAAGTCATTCCACTCCATGCATTTGGTGTTGACATCCCCTTAAGGTTAAGCGTCAGGGTAGCCTGCGAAATTCAAATTTTGAATTTCACGGGCTGGTTGGAGCATTCACCTTAACGTAGTATAACCTTCTCCTAGAAATCGACTGCTTCATTGGTCGCAACTCGACTGCTGGGCTCGAAGTCCTGGGCAAGGTGTTATTGGGTTGTTTCATCAGGAATTTCTCAGTAGCAGTCACGTAACCTGGATTTGGGCTCGGTTAATGTATAGGAATATGCTCGTCCCATAATGCATGGGGCTTAAACTGAGGACTTTTCAATCCTTATTCCCCATTTATCAGTCCTTGGAATCATTAACTTTCCTTCACGCATGGTTCACGCAACTGGTTCTTCGCGCGATAATCAACATTATTATTACAGCTCATTGCCCATATTGTTCCACTGCTGGGCATTCCTTCCTACGGTCACGTTTCAGCGTTACTTCTTTCCAATTCTCAAGGAAGACATCCCGCCATCCTTTTCGTGTTTTGCCGCGAGCCCGCGACCCCTTCTCACTGTTTCAGGGCACCAATCCTAAGCTTTACGGACCCAGCTCGTTTGGCACGCCCAGTCCCATTTTTCAGTTTTGGAGTCATTATATTTATATAATCAACATCATAAGGGCAAGTAAACTCCTAACAAACACGATAAACCTGATTGCTGCCATTTGTAACAGCACTATAAGGCCGACACCTAATGTTATTCAACCGGTCGTTAGAGCATGTCTAAAGCCTCGAACGGCGCCCTGAAATGATAACACAGGGCTTACGAATGACATCACAGTTGAGGCGTTATAATCAACTTTGGATACATGTTAGGTAATCTGACGTCAACGATATGACACGCCTGTATTTCACAAAGTGGTACACAGGCGTATAGAACATTCAGCTTAGGCTGGTTATGTTTAAATCCCATGGAGTAGGCTTGTTTCTTTTAACGGGGTTATAATCAAGATTTCGATCTGCTACTGAGAAAATCAACTCATCTTTTAATACGCAAGCCCGAATGGAATACACGTGGCAAAAATGTCTAACGCTCTAATTAAATTGGGGTTTACAAGGTAAAATCAACTCCGCCTATTGTTGAAGTCTGTGAAAATGTAGCCATGTTACCCGTGTCATAATTACGAATCGATGAATAGTTTAGGCGTTACGGAGGAACATACGTAAATACAAACATACATAAAATAGACTGCTAAAATCATAACCCTACCTTTTAGCTTCGCCGTAGTCGGGTAAAAAAGTACTACAGGGCGATCTATGACACAAATAAAGGACAAACATAAACATTCTAGATCGCACATTTAAAGTTATGACTATATAGAAAAACCCGACAGCAACACTTTCGGTCAGTAGCCCACCAGACATAACACCTGTCTGGTCGGAAGATCCTCCCTTTTCTATGGGGGATGAAGAGCTTTACACCCTGTTCTTAAACCATCTTTTTTTTTTTTTTTCGGTTGGGAAACCATCAAATGACTTCTCCCGCTCTGGGCGGAGCAGGAGGGAGTGTCAGACTTTTACTGACTAAAACCCATCCATGTTCCTTCATCGCCCTTTGTGTTCCGGGGCCGCGGTATCTTTCGAACAGTCCCGCAACCCCGGTAGGCATCGGTCCTTGCGGACCCCTTCCTTTTTGCCGACTCTCTTTGAGGCGCGCGTGGAACACGCGAACGCGCCGTCGACACGACCTGTCGTCATGAGACGGACGGACGGCGAGCTAGCCCACCGTCCACAGGCCCGCGCCTACGGTGGCCCCCGACGCCCGGGGCGTCTCCCGCGGCGGCCGGGACGCTGTGAGGTTCTCTCCCTCTCACGTTCCGCCACCTCCTTCTCTAGCATTACTGCTTCGCAGAAGGAGGTGACGGCGTCCCATTCCGTCTCGCTCCGGACCATGGCTTGCACCAGGGCCGGACGCGAGAGGTCGCCGCCGCCAATCGCCGCTTCGAGGACACAGCGGTGCTCCGCCCACGCGGGGCACACCTCCACCGTGTGCTCCACCGTGTCCTCCGGTCGATCCTCGCAATGGAAACACCCGGGCGTTTGATGTTACTACAGTCAGGAAATAATATTGAAGAATAATAGATTTTCTAGTCACCGATTCTATTACTTACGTACCGAAGAGGTTTAAATTACAACTATAGTCAACGAAAACTTAGACATATTATTACATTCCAAGGTATTATCATTCATCAAGCTTTAATTAAAGCATTGTAATTCAAATTTTTAATACCTTGTCTATGATTACAATACTTAATCTACCCTCAGGCTTTATTTTATGAGAAAATTTTTCATTACAGTAAAACAAAATATTTTAACAGGACTATTTCGTTTTTCTGCGAGCCGGAAATTGGAAACGAGCGACGACCCTCCATTAGGAAGACTGCTGAATGTCGCAGGGACCTCGTACAATCATATAAGGTACAAATTAGAACGGGCCTTCTAGGCTATTTCATAATGATAGACTTTTGAAAACATACTTTTCATGATATTACTTTCACGAGACACAATATTGTTAATGATTTCTGAGTCTGTCTCAGAATAGCTCGATCAGCGATCTTTAAGATTCACACCCACTTGTACCAAGAACCACTAAATGCGTTAAGCGTCGTCACTGCTATCTAAAATTGACAGAAACGGAACAGTTTTTAAATTCTTTGCTTTAAAAAATCGTGAACACAGGACATGAAATGGCACCGTGTCGACGGCGCGTGTTCCACGCGCGCCTCAAAGAGTCAGCAAAAGGAAGGGGTCCGCAAGGACCGATGCCTGCCGGGGTTGCGGGACTGTTCGAAAGAGATACCGTGGCACCGGATTACAATGGGCGATGAAGGAACATGGATGGGTTTTAGTCAGAAAAAGTCTGACACTCCCTTCCGCTCCGCCCAGAGCGGGAGAAGTCATTTAATGATTTCCTATCCGAAAAAAAAAATGACATGAAATTCCGAAAAACTTACACAATTTCTAAAGTCAAAACATTTTTTTGATGATTACCTAATCAACAAGAACGAACCCCATAATTGTTTCCGGTAACCAAATTGACGAACTCAAACAACATAAAACGAATAGCAACGGCAAAAGAGTAAGTTATTAATCAAACAATCAACTAAATAATTCAATCAGTCGCTCCCTAAATTGTATAATCAATATTGTTGTTACAGTAACGAATTTTATTAGATAAGGCTAGAAGGAAAATTGGCACTTTTGCGTTTTTGGAAAGCAAATAATGAAGGTTATAAAAACCGAGTAAATATTTAAAAAACACTTAATACTGGCTTATCATTTAGTTAACCTTTCGATAACAAACCGAATCGGATTCAAATCAATGACTCGATAATCATTTTATCGATTTTTATTTCGTACGATACGCCGATAATTTCCGCATCAAACAAGTTGAATTAAAGTATTAATTAAATGCTACCGATTCGGTAGCCAAATGACATGTTTTCAAATCTAAGAGCTGCATATAATCCAGTACACGAATACACATAAGCTAACGAAGGTTAAAAATAACTAAAAGCCATGTAAAGGAAAACATAAGAAAATAGACACCATCTAAGTGACAACGTTTTCTGTGATCCTTAAATCCGATTTCCTATCGAGATTTGTGACTTTGAACGTTTTGAACAGCACTGATTGCTGACACACATCTGTGCTTATATGCAATATGCTTTGATATCTGCTCAATTTGTGAGCGAAAGTGCTAGAAAATTGGCTTTGGTGAAAGCAGAGAGTGGAGGTTTTTTTTAAACAAGGCCTCCAATCATGGTTATAAAAGATAAAGGGAAACAGGAATTTACTCAGCAATGAGTGAGAATAATCAGTGATTATGAGGAAGAAGAAATTACAAAACAAGATGCTTTTTATTTTGAAGCTAACAATTAATAATGAGACGACGGGCTTTAGGCTAATCAAACAGAACGCAGTACATTTACGTGAGACATGCCTTTTATTCAGTACAGTTTCCAAAATATTTCTGGCTCACAAATACAGCTGTAATACAAAAGGTAGTAGTAGTACTCTCAGATCCGTATCATTACATCCTTTATCGTTATTTTCTTGTATCTCATACAAAACACTTGTATTAAGGCTTGGATGTACGGAGTGGGTTCCATCAGGTAGTGTTCGTGACAAAATATCGTGTTTGGCCGGTATTGTAAAAGTAATGGCGGACTTCCCACGACAAACGTTCTGATATTTACAACGCCTCGGTTCGCTCAATAAGATAATAATTCGTTCCTTTCAACTCCTGTTATCACGCGAGGTAATGAAAAATTTTATCTGGACGATGTTATCTGTTTTGGAATTTTAGTGCGCTCTAATAATGTTTTTAATCCTGTGATTAGTGTAACTGTAATAAACGGACCTGCCTCCTGTAATTTTTTCTTGTATTTGGTGCCAGTTTACGGAAAGGTGTACCAATTGAAGACATATTCATGAATAGTTTATATGTCAATTGGTAATAGCGCTTCGAAACACAAAACTTTCCGCATTAAAGGCTATCCAAAAGCTAAAAACAAAAACTATTCCTTCCGACCATCACACAATACAGTCAACGAGCCCCAAAAATAATACTACTCTTTATCAAGACAATATACCATTGATATTTCACCTCAGCCTGACCTTCTATCGATCCAAACAAAAATAACAAATGGCTGTTAGTCATTAGTAGATGTAATAGAACGTATGAAAGTTCAATCATCTATAATGGCTGATGACAGACGGACGGGCAGATGATATTGTTACTCAGAGATAGGGTTCCCAAATACATAAAAAAGATTTCTGGAGCAAAATCTGGACATTTTAAGAGAATTCTTGAGGAGTTTTCTTTTCGCAGTATAATTTTACTGCGCTATGATTTTTTTTTTAGTTCGCCCGTATTGTCCCACCCTGAACAAAGGCCCCCACCCATTTCTTCCACTTCTCACGATGGTGTGCTTCTTCTCGCCAATTCGCGAGGAAGCCATCCAAGACGTCCCGCCATCTTCTGCTCGGTCTATGACCTCGTCTAACTGTCTCAGGGCTCCTGCTGTGCCGGCAGACATGGCCTGCCCAGTCCCATTTTAGTCTCGCAATTTATAATTACAACGATTAATATAAATAATGATATGTTTGTTACAGATCATTATGGTGTGCTTAAAATGTTAATCATAAAACCTACTGACATTATATATGCCTTATGCAAGTGATAACGTTGATGCCTACGAAAATTGCATAAAAAAAATATATTTTTACTATCATAAACGCTTTTAAAAACAAAACTTTTTCTCCCGCATTCCGGACAATAAGCTCAAATTTCCGAAGTTTACCGAAAAATATCTAAACGTACGGCAACCCTACTTAGAAACGACCCAAATTAGCACGGAGAACATTCAGACTTATTACTATTAGGTAGGTATGCGGTGTATAAAAATGAAGCACTGGCAGCCGGAGTATTTTATGAAGGAGGGTCTTACAGGTGTTTGTACCTACTGTATTTACTCGATTACGATGAAGTCAAAAAAATCGATCGGTCGATGATCTTAAAAGTTCTGTAAATAACTTTGCTACTTAACAGTATTTTCACGCATGATGTATGGAAGACTGAACGGATTCGAATCTAGTTTTGTTAACAGATAGAACATGTCCTGGATTAACAGTCTCATAAATAACGTACGGAGGATCTGTTTTGAACAAAATTTTGCCAAAAACCCAAAATTTGTTACTGAATTGATTAGTGTCAAGCTATCTTGTGGTAGTTGATTGGGTCTTTTTTTTTAAGAAAGATTAAAAAATTATACAATACTGCGCCCAAAGTCCTTACAAATTCTCCTGTTTTTTGTGCATGAGACTGACTGACAATCGGACAATTCAGATTAACATTGATTGGACAATCAGAAACGAGGACTAAATCACCCCGATCACATCGTTTAAGAATATCGCTTTTAAATAATAGATCTGTAACTACGTAACAGATCTAGTTACCGCAAGCGCGGTTTTGTGGTGATTTAAGCACTGCAATCGGTAACTGTTTAAACGCTTCTAAAGTATTGGTTTCGGTAGGTAGGTCAGGCGAGATAAGTGGAGTAAACGCGACCTTTGGACTGGGATTAAATCTTTTCAGAAGTGAAATAAGGAATGGTGTTTTAAAGAGCAGAAACGAAAATATTGGAAATGTAGACATATTTAAAGATGTTTATAAAAGGGGAAAAACTTGCACACAGCGCGCGTGTATGACTGGTTGTGTGAATGTCAACGGAGTAAAGCAGTAAGGAGAGGACGTAAGTATTGTGAAGAGCAGCTCTGGTCTTATGCCTACCGCCCCCCCCCCCCCCCAATGGAAAAACGCCATGAGTTAAAAAAAAACTGCTTACAAAGAACCGCTGCCCGTTATACTTGTGTAATCTACCCCAGGGTGGGTTTTTGTAAAGGTTATAGACAAAGACGGCTGGCAATGCCTGTACCTACAGTTTATTCAAGCCATTAGGTACTTGAACTCGATAAGTGGAACGCCTGTGAACTTGTTTCAAAGAATACAGTCACAAATGTCAATACTAGCCATAAAAATTCTGACGACACACCAATTAATCGATCGAAGTCTCTTCAATAATACTCAAGTTAATCATAACAAGAAAGAAAAAAACCGTCAAGTTAACATAAAACAGTTCCTTTCAAGAGCACATGATAATTCACACGATGAAAGAAAGAAAGAAATAGCTGTTATAAATCACGTCCCTAAACAGAGAGAAGATTTGACACTTAATCCAGGATAATGTAAGGAAGAAGCGAAAGGACAAAACAAAGGGCGTTTTTAGGGTTCCGTAGATACACAGCTAAGTTATAATATCACCGTGTTCGTCTGTTAAAACAATGTTGGCCCCTAACTCTTGATATTACAGCCGTATTTTATTATGTAAATTATTACGAATGCCATCACAAAGTTTACGATGTACCGCGTATCAAGTAGGCTTCATAAAATTTACTGAAAAAATATTTAGGGATTTTACAGGGAAAAAAGAGCCTAAAGGTAAAATAGTTTAAACAAATTCGACAGTTAAATCTTCCACTGATCTGGGAAATATAGTAATGAAGCATGACAACGGAGGAGTAGCTGGCCTATACAAAGCAGAGGCTGGAACAAGGCTGCCAATGATAGTGAAAAAAATAGAAAACATAAGCGTCGAATTGCCAATCTCCTTTTCTAGTTATTGAGGGGTTCGTAGACCATTTCGAGGGTAGTGACCAAGTCTCAACAGATTAAAGGGATTTAAAAGAATAGACGCGACGACAAAAAAAATCTAATTAGTCCGTCAGTTAGATTATCAAAAAATATTTGACCCGTGTTTTTTCTTTTGTTACGTAAACCAAAATTGACGAAGATATGACGCTTTTATAATTCTTAATACGTCACGCCTTGGTATAATTTTTAGCTAGTTCTGACGAGCGTCACGAGCCCCCACTCCCAAGTTTTGATGCATTTTATCTTTGTCAATATACATTGATTTACAAAAACAAAAAATACGTGTCCATTAATTTCCAATACTCTAACTGACGGACTAAATAGGTTTGCAATTTTTTGATACTGTCGTCATGCCTATTACAGACCGGCCATTGGAGATTATTATCTTGGACGTCAGTATTTCAATTCAACTTTGACACACGAATGCCGCCTGAAATTTTGGCACAAAAGCGGGCGTGTCAAACTAGAACCATAAACCACAAAACCAACTTGTTACAAAATAGTAACAAGTAATAGATTTCGGCTTTCTTCGTCTTATCTCATTTATTGCTCGTAAATGTCTATGATACAGAATCAATTAATAATTTAAAATGACAATGCTCCTTGGACCTACAAATCAAATCTCCTAGGAATTCCACATCATCAAAGGATGGAAAATTACTACGGATCCCCAGTTCCCAACTCAATATGGTCTAATCATCCTCCACGCACGCATTTTTTCCCAACAATATAAAAAGGACAATGCACAATTTATCAAAATTACGCCAAGTCAACTTTGAAAGCACTCCTAGATCCAACCATCTGTCATCTTTAGCTAACATAAAAATAATAAATATGCGGTGATAAATCTTTTTGAAAGAATCATTAGATCGTAAATTATAATTATACACAAGTAATAAAATCTTTGCATTCTAAATGTCAACGTTTTAGTGTGTGAAGATGGAAAAAAAACATCTGGTCACATGTGAGGCTATGTTATGAAACGATTAGTTAGGTAGGGCTGTCAATGATCTAGGCTTAGATTTTTGTTCGATTGGACGGAAATGTGTTTGGATTACATTTATGGTTATTGAAGAAATAAGGCATTTAAATAAATATACATCCTTACGATAGATAATACCTATCTAGTCTGTGTCGGTACAAGTGTAACGTGTCAAACTTAGTACTTATGTGATCATCATTATAACATCACGCTTGTGATCCTCGAAGGGTGTAAAGGCAGAGGTGTACCTAATTATAGTACACCCACATTTCGCCAGTTATGTTTAAGTCCCATGTAAAGTAGGGGGTGGGCCTATTGGCTTCAACCGGGACATCACAAATTCTGATTCCGTGCTACTGAGAAAATTCCTGATGGAAAAACCTAATAACAGTTTGCCCGACCCGGGAATCGAACCCAGAACCTCATGATCAACAGTCGCTTGCGATCACTCGACCATTATAGTAGTAATTATGTATTTTTGCTTGTTTATATGACATTTCTTCTGAAAGCCCTCTTGTGTCTTAAATGTCTTTGATGCCAAACAAGTTGGGAAACAGTTTGCTTGGTCGGTTTTCGGTGTATCTAGAATTCGTAGGTTTTCTATCTCTCTGACAGAATCTTAGTTGGCAAGCAATATTAAATCGTTGACAGTCTTTAGAATAACGAGAAAATGGCTGAAGTTCTCTCTAAAACTCGTCAAAGGGAACTTGCTTTATCGTAGTAAAAGGAAGTTCGCTTTGACGAAAACACGACTGGTACATTAACAACAACAACAACAACAGCCCATAACGTCCACTGCTGGACATAAGCCTCATAAGCCTGGTACATTAAATGGAACTCTAATCGGACAAGAATCACTTACTTCGACGATTTCTTGAAATGTACAACATAATAATTGCTGTTTTTGTTATCGGAACACGCAATCGGACACAAATGACTTTCTTTATCAATTTGGAAAGATAGCTCTTCCAAAGATTAAGTTTATCACAATTATCACCAACTTTACACACATTATTGTCACATCAACAATTCAAATCAAAGAAAAGATAAAACTAATAGTAATGGTCCACTGGCTAGACGCGAAGATGGCCGATGGAGCAAGCCTTTGACCGAGACGTGGCTAAGGTTTGGCCAAAGAAACCAGGCCGTCCTAAAGCTCGTTGGGTTGACGATATCATCAAAGTGTTTGAAAAATCAACAGAGAACTAGCGAAATCCCCTCTAACGAAGAATACTAAATGAACTTAAACAAACTTAATTATAAACCTAACGTTGTAGACTAAAGTATAAGCACTGTACTGTAAATGGAACAATTTCCTTGAGCCAGTAACGAGAAATGAGGGTATGTATTATGTAAAGCAGCACCTGTCTTCGTATATGCATCGTAAATTAGGTTTGTAGGGACTCTGTGCTTAATAGGTGTATTGATTTTTAAAAGCTTGTATTTCGTTTCAGTTGTTACTTTGTTTCTTAGGAAAAAAGTGTGGTTTATGATTGCCTGCATTAAAAAAAACAAGTTTTCTGCACTCTATTCGTCGAGACCTGAGAACCTGTATCTTTTTACTGTTTCTCTGCACCGATTTCATTAAATTGGTACCTTTAGGAATTTTCCAAAAGCTGCATCTTTATGCAAGCATACGCATAGGGCATGCGGTCACAAAATGTGACTGCGGAGACACATCACAAACGTCCCACTGTGTCCTATCCTGCTCTTAGTGCAATTACACCCAAAGTTGATAGACCTGTACAAAGCCACTGGTAACTCTGTCGATGTGGCAGTGTTGGTTGAAGCTCATTAAATTTAATTTAGCTTTAGCCTGCAGCTTAGCCTTTGGTGACCTTGCAGTGGCTGGCAACGTCACCATCACTAAGGGTTCTTACAGACGAGCGGCACGTTTCCAACGGCAGAACGGCCGTCGCTACCTGTCGAGGCTGCCATCGACGCGCCGGGCGGCAGCCGCCGAAGCGTCGACAACTGCCGTCGACGCTTGCAGTTGTGGCTTGCTGCGTAAATGTGTGTCGAGGCCACAACTGCAAGCGTTGACGGCAGCCGGCGACGGCTGCAGTTTATCTGCCGTTGGCAACGTGCCGCTCGTCTGTAAGAATCCTAATCCTCAACACAGCATCTTTCTGCCCTTGTTCGATGTTACTTGACGTTTCTTTTTTCTTCTATTCTCCGCTATCAACCATGACGGTATCATTTCCTCCTTATTCTTTCATTTCACTTCTCAAACAATCCATCCATTGTCGTCGTCTCCTCCCTTTTGAAATATGCTTTACGATCTATTTTCATACCTACCAAATAGACATAAAAAAAATCATAAAAATCGGTCGAGCGTTTTGGAGGACTGCGACCACAAATACGATGACACGAGATTTTTATATTTATAGATAGATGTAGATTAGATTCTGTTTACTCCAGTGCCTTGGATTAGTCCCCTTGGGATGCGATGGAAACCACAGTCACCATAAACAACAACAACAACAACAACAACAACAACAGCCCATAACGTCCACTGCTGGACGTAAGCCTCTCCCATGATGGGAGGAATTTGCCGTAATCTCCACGCTTGGTAGGCGGATTGGAGATCGCAGTGATGAAAGACTAACAGAAAACCCTGCTGCCCATTCTCTGGTCTACGGAGGCGCAAGGTGTTCTGCCTCAGACATTAGTCGCCTTTTACGACACCCGTGAGTGTAATGGGTTGGTTCTATTCTACTCTGCCGGATACCACACGGCTACGCAGTCACCATGCGTCAAACAAATATAACCAATAAAACGCACACCGGCAACCCTATCTAGATTGCGTCTAAATCGGACTGGATGCAAGTCCAAAGTAAACAGTGTAGCGGATTTAACATCTCAGCTCAGATTATGATGAATGGCTATCAGCGTATGCCAGCAAATACCGAGGAAAGAGCTGGGCATAGCCTAGGAACCGATTGAGAATGCAGTGGAATAAAAACACATAGGTTTGAGCTTGAAGGAATGGAAGAATCAGCTGATTGAGAAGTGAAATGGGCATAATAGGTAACAGTACCCTTAACGAACACGAAGGGCACTTGTTTTCCCCGTCATTGCGATTTTTTTTTTGTTCTAGACCAGCGTTTCCCAAAGTGGGCGATAACGCCCCCTTGTGGGCGCTGCAGGCCTAAAGGGGGGCAGTGAGAGACCCAGAAAAAAAATGGGGGCTTTGTGTAGAGGCTTAGGGGGCGATTTGTAATTTCATCTAGAAGGACTGTAGTAACGGACCAAGCTCTCGACTCTCGACTACAGCTTGTGAACATCAACTATATATTAATTAAGAGATCGAGATCGTTAGAAGAATAGATTATGTTTGTTTTATTTTGAATAAAATATACTCTGTCGCAATACAATAAAGTTGCGTTTCAATAATCATTCTCATTGGCAGGTGTAGCCCGTAAGAGTAAACTTGAGACCTGAGCACCGTTGTGTACTACCTACTGCGCTCAGGTCTCAAGTTAACTCTTGCGGGTTATAGTAAGTCTAGTTTAGAATGAATGTTTAATCTCCGCTAATATAGCTCACAAAAATTAATTTAATTTGAAGTTAAAGTATTTTTTAAGTAGGTGAAAAAATAGGGGGGCGCTAAAAAATATTTTTTTCTCAAAGTGGGCAGTAGACAAAATAAGTTTGGGAACCCCTGTTCCAGACCATATGTGGGAACCTTCTAGTTACGGAGTTATGGGGGTCAAAGTTCCAACTTTTTCACAAGTTTTTTTTATAAAACAAGTCTTTAATGCCATAACTTTAAATAACTCCACGACACCTATTCATTGCATCCATCAGCACTATGTTTCCAGTGCGATACATTAAGTTCCCGTAAAACGTAATTTTAACCCCAAAAAAGAAGTCGTTTCCCAGCAATAATTTTTACATAGAGTTATTTAGTTTGATGTACAGAATGCTTGGTTGATGGCTTCGTGAAAGGTCCGTTTACACCCTGTATGAAGAAAAATATTGTTGAAACAGAAACGAATGAAATTCTGTCAACCAATAGAGAAATTCTAGTAGAAGGAAGAACCTTTGGATCAATTTAATGTGAGAGACCCAATGTGTCATTCCAACTTTATTTAGTTTTTCCTGCGCAGGCTACCATCGTGAGCCATAATAACAAGAGTCGAGAATATCTGGTTAAATCAGAAAACAGATTTTGCATTCAGTCAACTCAATGCAAAAATCGACTTTATGTTTGACAAAAATAAATGAAAAAAAAAGACACTCATTCAGAAAAACACCTGATTTGCATAAAAAAACTCAAAATGTCACTGCACTGTCTATGGTTAATAAAATGGCAGTCACATAGTCCAATGATGAGCCGTTAAAAGACTTATCTATGGTCATCAAATATAAAGTAAAGGTAAAAAGATGTTGGCACTTGATTAGAAGCCGTCATAAACCATTCCGAAATTTAAAAAGTCCTGACGAAAAGGCAGAAAAAAAAAATCGAATATTTTACTTTTTAATCTTTCCTTTCAGGGCTTCATACAGCCAAAGGGTGCCAACGGAATAGTACACTGTTCCGTTCCGTCTATATGCAAGAATTTCGGTGTTTTTACAAATATATTATTTTGTTGAGTTAATTAGGTAATGTACGGTGGTGCAAAACCCTTTCTGTGACCTCGCACTTGACCAGTTGTTTACCTATTGAAATCTTTATAATTTAAAACTAGATTTTGTGTGGTACCACAACCAAAAAACCCGACTACTTAAAAATCACGCTCTAATTAGCTCCGGGGTTTACAAGTCAAAATCGACTCCTCCTATTGTTGAAGACGGTTAAAATGTAGCCTATGTTACCCGGGCCATAATAACGAATCTATTGACACCTTATTCATCTAAATCGGATGAATAGTTTAGGCGCTACGGAGGAACGTACAAACATACATACATATATAGACTGCCAAAATCATAACCCTTCCTTTTGGCTTCCCCGTAGTCGGGTAAAAGGTAACCCCGAGCAGAAAAGTCTTGACAAATCCAGACAGATGGTAACCCTAGCCACATGACAGATGATGCTACCAATCACAGAATTATAATTTTGAATAATGATATAATTTTCTACTTATTTTTATTGAAATATCGTTGCAAGGTGGAAGGTCAGCGTGCTTCTATGATGTAACGGCAAAACTGGTTTTTGGCTGATTTACTTTAAAATCGAATTAGTGAGACGGAAACAGGTAATTTAAGCATTTCTAGATAATCCAGTTCATATGTAAAAAAACTGGTTTTTTATCTAAGTGTTTTAAAAATGTTCTAGATGTATGATTTTAAAAGGGCGTTGACATCATTCTCAAGGTTATTTTGTTGTTTTCATCATCCCTGCTGCTAACTTTGTCATTGATAGAAATCTGTTGGTCTTTTGACGAGTTCTTTCCATGCCTTGCATAATTCACCCCCACCCCCTCCCTCTTCTAATAACACATCGCTTAGTTATTGCACCTTCAATAGCCACACACCCCCTATATATCACAGTCTAATCAACACACAGTATACCTACAATAACAGCAGTAATTATCAATCAAGCTAAGCTCCAAACATTTCCTTCCGAATAATTACGAGCACAATTACCAATAAACCGCAGCTTCCGTCTGTACCCGACCTCGATTGAATACCTGGATTGGAACTCCATACCGAATAGTGTACAGTTGGCAAAATAGATTGGTGTCAGTGGCAGTACTTTCATACAAGCTCAAAAGATCGGCTTGCTCTTACACCAGGCACTCCACTGGTTGGTGTGTGGGTTTCGCGGTACTTAGGTACTGTTTAGCCTCATGGTGGCTCAGTGGTAATGGCATAGACTTCAGACTCACAGGCACTTTACTTCGTATCAATACTTTCAACACAACTTCTATCAAAGTTGAAGTTGTTGTTCAACGTGAGAAAATCGAAAATTCGAAGATAATACGACATTTGCTAATCCACTTTGGGCCCATTTGGTGAATAACAGCACACTCCTCATAGAAAAGAGGCCTGAATCTCAGCTGCGGGAACATTACAGGTTGAGTAAATTAAAACAAAGAATATGTTTGATTTTTTTAGCGCGAACACTTAGAATGACGATTGGAAAATACCTGAAATAAATAAAACACGTTTGGAAATAGGTTAAAGACCGTCACATTTGGACTCGGTTGATTAAAAACCTGGACCAACTGTGACTGCAATCACAGAAGTTGAGATTGCAAATGTTTTTGCAATAAGTAAACATACGCCACATGTAGTGGTAACGCACAAACATTCCTCAATTGCCCGAACACCAAACAAATTCGCCATCTGTACAATCACGAATATCGAACTACCCGCCACAATCGAGATATTGACCTAAATATACATAATTTCAATTCAAATCCGAATGCATCGTTAAAGATTACAAGACGCATGCGTCATAAACAAGATATAATGGTACAAGTCAGAGTTATGGCTGAATTTTATGTCTCCTTTAATATTTCTGACAATGTAGAATCAATGTCCAGACTCCAGAGCGTTAAATTTATGAGCTGTTATGAATCTTAGAGACGGATTTATTCGAATTTAAAAGTTATATTGTTAGTTATAGATTATTCCCCGGATTATTTATCATTCTCTTGCGCCTCTTATCCCAATTTATTTGTGGTCGGCGCAGCATGTCTTCTTCTCCCATACTTCTCTATTACTCGTCATCTCATCAGACACCTCCTTTCTAGCCATATCATCCTTTACTAATAATCCTTATAATGAACGTATAATAAGAAACTTTTTTAATGAAAAATGCTAACCGCCGAAATGTGGGTGTACGGTCGAACAAGCTATTTGGTTTACATTTTACAATGTAATTTGTGGGTTAAACTGTAAACCAAATAGCTTGTTCGACCGTACTATAAGGTACACCTCTGCGTAACCCTTCTGGGATTACAAGCGTGAGGTTTAATGTTTAATGAAAGATTTAAATTTTAAGATATCCTAAATTCTGTACTCATATTGATGATAGAAAACGTCCTGTTGCCATCGGCTACAGACTGAATATTGATTAAGTAATAAGTAGGTATCATCTTATTTCTATTTGTAATACTCTGGAAAAAACATAGCTTTATTTTTAGGTACGTAATCAAGATTAGCCAGAACTGGAAACCCGGTCTTTTGAAGCTTTTTTTTTTTAAAAATCTGATCTTTCGAGAATATTCCTAGAATTAGTGTTAAAAGGCTGTGATTTTTAGCATAAATAGTAGTTACCTGTGACTTCCTCTGCGATCCAGGATTTAAAGTAGCCTATATACTTCTACAGGACCCAGTTTACCTTAATTATCTACCAAACACTGTTTTAAGTTTTCGAAATTTATAATTATACTTACACTGTCACTTCCGTGATTATGAAATATTCTGAGCTCCCGATATTTCGACGCTGTTGTAAGCTCCTTGATCGCAGGACGACTGAAGAATGAGGGTAGATGCAAATAAATTATTAGGTGCAGACAAATCTGTCTACGTGCACTACTAGAACTTGATACAAAGAATCGAATGAAACAGAATTCCGGAGCTCAAAATAATTGATATTCACGGAAGATATCCCGTAAGTGACAGTGTAAGTTTGGCTTACGCGCTTTGATGTGGAGTTGCGGACACCAGCCCGTTATACAATACAATACAATACAGTGTAAGTTTAGTTATAAACCGTGAAAGCTTAAAACTGTGTTTAAACTAAAGCACAATAGGGATTATTCCTGATTAAAAAAAAAAATATAAATCTGTTTACACCTCAAATTTATGTTTAGACCTCAAATTAGCAACTCTATATTTGGTAGTTCAAATTTCGTTTGAAATACTGTTAAAATAAAGTTCTAATCAACTTGCACTACAAAGTGGTTGTTACGTCAGTCACTGTGGGCCGAATAGTGTGAAATTAGTGTTTTTTTTGCGATTTACAAACAATCTATTAATCGGACTAAAAAAAAAAGACCTGCTTTATAGTTAGTTCAGTTAGTATAAAAAGTTTCATGATCTAATTTGAAGTATTTTATGATTGCCAGCGGCTTATTGTTTTCAGTTTAGAGGTAACTTTGGGATTTTTTCTATCGAGAAAATTTTATGGAATCGTGTTTTCGCCAAATATAGGACTTAAAATTAATCCTCAACTTTACTATATATTTATTTCAAAATTAATGCTGCAGTATTTTAGGCGTAACGGAGGATCATGCTAAGCCATTTGAGGTAGTATAGGCCCTTACTTAATCCGTCAGATTATCGAAAAATATTGGATACTTACATGTTTTTTTGTTTTATCAAATTAATAAAAATTTATGAAGATAAAACGCGTCAAAGATCATGAAATGGGGCTTGTGAGTGTGACGTCACTTTCTTTATCGTGTGGTTAGTGCCTAACCTGGTGTCAAGTGTTTTTAAGCCGCCCATGGTCCCCTGACAACTTTCCGGTAAAAAATTTACTCAAATGTGACGTCACACGAGTTTTCGACGCATTATCGTCTTAATTTTTTGTTTACATGAAAAATATGAAATATGTATCCAATATTTTTTGGAAATCTATCTGGCGGAATTATTAGTTTTTTTGTCATCTATCCTATTTCATTCGCTCTACAAAAACATACAAAAATCACCCTTAAATCCATACACCGTTCAATAAACCAGTAACAATCGCACGTTTAACAAGAAACATCAAAGCTTCGCTTCCCAACGTCTGATACGTGCCAGAGTATCCCAGACTCCCAGATCTCGCGACATGTACCGCTAAATTTATCCCGCATACCTTTTATGAGTCATTACGTGTATGTTTATGTTTATTTGCGGTTTTATAATGTTTATTGGGTACAACTTGCGGGTAGGTGTAGTGTGTCACGGTTCATTTGAGACTTGTGTCATTGGGTGTTGGGTCATTTGGATCGTATCCCTATTTGCGAAAGCTTTCTACGCACATTGATCTAGCTAGGATAGTCGTAAGTACGTTAGGATTTTCGGTGGCTAGGTGAGCAACTCCCATCTTTTAAATAATTTAAGGATGTTTTTTATTGACGACCCGATCGGCGCAGCGGTAGTTACGCTGCCTTACGTTCTTAGGGTCCCGGGTTCGAATCCCGGTAAGAGCAAATGTTTGTGTGATGAGCATGGACATTTGTTTCCGAGTCATGGATGTTAATATGTATCATAAGTATGTATTTACAACAAAAAAAAAAAGTATCTATGTAGTATATCCACTATCTGGTGTCCACGACACAAGCCTCGTTGCTTAGTGTGGCACTAAGCAACGAGGTGTAATGTCCAGCGATATTTATTTTTCTTATTTTCAAAGTTTTGAAGAATAAACATTATTCGATTTGGGAAAAAATATGATTACACAGGGTGGTGAATCACTCCTTGGCGGATGCAGGTGACCAAATTGTCACTCTGAATAACATACACAGGAATACCAAATTCAGTACAAAAAGTTTAAACAAGTCCAAAATAAGCGGTTATACATATAACATTAATTATGGAAAAAAAAACCTTGAACCAATTAAATGCATTGTGATAAACTCAGCACATGATAAATTAAATATCTCTTCTCTCAATGTCCTGAAAACTAGTTTCTACAATTAGGTGTTTTCGACCCATACATTAGCTCATAATCTGACGTCACTATACCAAGTGTTATGACCATTATTCTCCCCAAGGCAGTTACTAACAGCCATAAACTGAAGACTCATGATCAAACAACATATATATCAACTAATATAGTGTAAATGCATGACATAATAGTTGAGAAACACCAGATTTGCAACATTGTGTGTTTTGGCTGAACGCTTCGGTGCAAGAATACAGTCAATGCGTTTTAAATGCAGTAAAATCTTGTACGTATGCAATAACGTGTTGATGATAAGCAGAATATTGGTGGTCTTAACATTCCACTGCCAATATTGGGTATGATAAAACCCTTAACAGTCTCTTTATAGACATTTGCAATTGGAGTGGCATCTACAACGCCACATACGAACTACGCCCACCAGACGCATAAACCGCCTGGTTAACAGAACAGGCCCTCTTGTTTTTTTTGAGTAGGAAGAACAACTATCAACTATCTCTACAAGAGTCTTTGGAAATCAATGCAATAATCAAGTCAGAGCGAAAGCCAGCAGCCAACTACTTTCTTACTAACCTTTTAGACGCCATTCATAATGGATAAGAAAAGTATTCATTCATAGGATAGCGTCAGTCTTTTACAAATCTATACAATATACGTGATAAAATAATACAAGACATTTAAACAACATTTCACTACGACTTTCAAAATATTGCTACTACAAAAATATTCTTAAGTTTTTCTCACTAGTCTCTACGTTCCTGACGAGTGATAATTCAATTGATTGATACGAGATGATTCACTGTGTCTGTGAAGCGAGCTAGAATTAATTGAGACCTGTGATCTGGATGACCTTGTTCATTACAGCTGACAACTAGTGTTGAAAAATATAAGATCTGGATTTTTTTATCGCTCAATCAAACGCGAGTTTTTATGACTGTATCGTACTACTGAATTTTCTCGTTGGTACTTACATGAATGAAAAACAGGTCGATGGCCTATCTAAAGGAATGCGGCAATGCATAGCATAATCAGCCTATGATCTACCCACTGTTGGGACAAGGACTCTATTGTGTCAGGAAGAGAGATAATCAACCACCCGGGTAGGTGGATACGCCTAGTATACAACCGGGGTTGGTCGATTCGTTGCCGACTGCCGAGATCAAGGTAATATGGCTTATATATATAAAACCAGATATCCTAGACAAAGTGACATGTTGATGGAAAAGTCAGAAACGTATTGGATTCACATAAGCTTCTGAAAAGCTCATGTTTATTTTGTTGATAATCGCTGTGGAAATTACGAAATCCTATGAAAGCGATTTCCACTTGCCTAGGTCTTCAGAAGACCAGAATCAATACCCTTCAAACTGGAACACAGAAACGCTGCAGGAAATATCTATGTATTTATTTGAGAAAACATGTACAATATAACAGACAAATCTAAGCTATTGCACAGTTAAAACATATTTACAGTAAGGAATTATACAAAATGAAAAAAAAAAAAAACTTAGAAATAACAAAAAATCACCTTTGATGTATCTATGGAGCCATCTCTAATTTCCTGGAAAAGCTTGAAATTTTTTTGAGAAACACTTTTAATAAGCTCAACTAAATAGGTAAAAGGAACCTCAAATTTAAATACTCAGTATAAAATCGACTCTGAATATGAATTCATTACCAAGATTGCATTTTGATTTACAAGACGCATTTCCATATTTACTACCAAACTTCTTATTTCATACTCTATCATGCCTAGACCATAAACCAACAGTTTCCACTAGTTTGTCAAGATTTAAAAATATTCCTTTCGCTCCAACATAAGTATTTTCAAAGACAATATTTCTTCCGGTGAAGAATATTCAGTATTTCTCGAATTTCAGCGTTATTTCGATGGTGTAGGTTCTAAAATTGTTTGGTGTTCATATTTTATACGCGATAGCATGTCGAGAAGGCTTCAAACGGAAGATTCCCATTCAAATGAACCTGCCAAACTGAACGGTTTGTATAATACTGTAAAATAAAAGTACAAACGACACAACAGTTTGGTACGCAAGCAAGAAATACGTTCAAACACTGTTTTAAGCTTTCACGGTTTATAACTAAAGTTAAAATGTCTTCCGTGATTATTATTAATTTTGAGCTCCCGATGTTTCGATGCTGATGCAAGCGCCATGATCGCGGGTTGACTGAAGAATGCGGAAGTGGGCTGATAGAATAAGTTATTGCGGTCAGCAACCTTATCAGTTTTGCTGACAGTACACAATTCTATGAATTGTCCTTTCTACAAGGTTTCATAATTATTAAACTCGATGAACCATCTCCTTCTAGTAACAGGGATCGGAAATACTAAAAATTCATAAATACTGTTGGTTGGTCTAATTAAACCGGTTCTAGGATGCACCTTTTCAATGAAAATGAAAAGACAGTCAAGACGTGAACAGAACTGACGTTAAAAGTTATTTTTATAACAGATTATTAAAAATAAGTTTTGCTGCTTTCCTTAGTTTCTAAGGTATTTTTCTCAAGAATTCTGAAAACTGTAAAAGAAACGTGAGGGTTGAAAATCAAGCCCAATAAATAGACCATGGGCTGTCTGTATTCAGTATGTACATCTTTACATAGTATAAAACAAGTCGCTCCCGCTGTTTGTACGCTTGAGATTTTTTAAACTTCGCAACGGATTTTACTGCAGTTTTCAGCAATAGATAGTGACTCAAGAAAAAGGTTTAAAATATATATAATCCTACATTGCACCCGTGCGAAGCCAGGGCGGCTTGCTAGTATAAAACAAATTGCTTACAATTTCTTGTATTTCCACAAACATTCCTACCGGCTAAGCTAATAGTATTCTAGCTGTCTATTACTCGCATTACGTCCGGAATACCGCCCGTTTCTTCACATAGATAGTAGTAAGTACATGAATAATTTCGATTTCAAGCTTTATTGCCTACGTTCACGGTAGAAATAGGGATGGTACATGGGTAGCTGATGAATTTGGTATCAGAAAAAATGTTCTTGTATTTCTATGTAGGTACTAGAAGTCTTTACATAATAACCTTAAGTCTGTATTACCCCCAAGGGACAGGCTGGGGTCCTTACAGACCCACACACATACATACATGTACACAAGACGCACGTGCAACTTTTGAAATTTATTTTCTGTGTCTCTTTTTAATAGGTCCAGAGTTTCAACACCCTTTGACCGTAATCCTTGCAATTCTGTAAATTGACATGTGGACGTGCAAGCAAGGACAGCAATTTCCTATACCAAGAGATCGGACTCAACGGGATTTCACTTCACGATTTCCGTAGATCTCAGCAATCGGTTGCAATGGGACGTGATCTTTGAGACCCGCAGTGTCAGCAGAGTATCCTTTATTTTATCAAACTTGGATTGAACTAATCGTGCTTAAACTAAAATTTACTTTCAAATTATTTCTTAAAAATCTGTACTTTCTACGAATAATGTCTTACACGTAAAAGGAATAATTGAGAGAAAAAGAACCAGCTATTTCCTACAAAAGTGACCTTTCACGGTCAAAATGCATGGAACAGCTGCATTTTAGGGTTGCGTACCCAAAGGGTAAAAACGGGACCCTATTACTAAGACGTCCGTTTCACCAGGCTGTATCTCATAAACCGTGATAGCCAGACAGTTGAAATTTTCACAGAGATGTATTTTGGTTGCCGCTATAACAACAAATACGAAAAACACAATAAAATAAATATTTATATAAATGTTTTTTTTGCCGGTTTTAGCTCTAATAACGGCAACAGGTAGACGCTTGTATTATATTGTATATTTACTTTAAAAATAAATAATTAAATTAAAATAAAATAAATATTTAAGGGGGCTCCCATACAACAACCATGTTTTTTTTGCCGTTTTGTCTAATATTGTATTTTTGTATTGTAACCCACGTGCGCGAGTCCGACTCGCACTTGGCCGGGTTTTTTTTAATTATCGGTGAAAAATTTATATGTGATACGTACGTGTAAACTACTGGTAACCGTTTTTGCGTATCGTCTTCCACCCTCATCATCTGCTAGCCTTTCCCCAACTATATTGGGGTCGGCTTCCAGTCTAACCGGATGCAGCTGAATACCAGTAATTTACATGGAGCGACTGCCTATCTGACCTCCACAACCCAGTTAATACTGGGAAATACGATATCGTATGCGTATTGTCTTCCACCCTGTATGATAAAAATCAATTGACATATTTATGACGGAGCAGCAGCATTACTTTGTAAAAAAGATTTTTTTTAAATGGCCGCTCTCCTCGTCTTCTTACATTAGAAAATTGCACCCGTGCGAAGCCGAGGGACGGTTTGCTAGTTCTTAGCTAGTAACCTACATATGTATTCTTGGTGAATTTTTATGTTAATTCTATTTAAAAAAAAAATGCTATTTATTGTTATTGTTTTTGCTAATGGTGTATTTTTTTTATCTTGTATGTTTTGTTTTTAATTATTGCTGCATGTTTTTTACTCTAGAATTTATATTATTATTTTTAATTATGATGTATGTAATGTATCAAACACAATTTAAATTGTTCCTGAAAATAAATAAATAATGTTGCGGGCGTTCTGTTAAATCGCAGACGTAAAAAGCTGATTGCAATCAAATCGTAAGTCTAAAGGTCTATTGAATGCGTTATCCGAAATCTTGTAAGTTGATAATGTCGTTAATTGTTATTTTATATTGCGAGTGTGTGTGTATATTGTTTGGTAGTATTGTGGGTGTGCAGTATGGGTAGTCAAACTGGTAGAAAGGCACGTGGCATATCTAACTCTCATGACATTTTTTAAAAACGAAATAGTGTCTCTCTCCTCATTTTCCAATAACTTAATTAATTATTGGTAGTTTAGAAGTCGGTTGGCAAAGCCATGTAAATAGAACCTCTTTATATAGAGCCCCATCTTATTTAAACTAGGTAGTTTATTAAAATGATTTCTAGATATTATTTAGGTAGACAAAGTATTTTTAAATCAGGTCGTGAGCTAATAGTATAAGTGCCACGTCCACTAATTTTACGAAGAAAGTTCTTCGTACCTTTTGCCTCGAAGCAACAAGCAGATAGCGAGCCAGCGGAAATATCTGGACTAAAAATAGCAATTTCTATTGATCAACCGTGGAAAAAGGGGCTTTACTATCAAAAGAAAGAGGAAATACAATAATACAGGGTGTTAACAGACCGTTCACGAAGCCGTCAACCAAGCATTCAGTAAGTACATCAAACTAAGAAACTGTACGCAAAAATTATTGCTGGGAAACGACTTTTTTTTTGAGGTGAATAATCACGTTTTACGGTAGGATTCAATGCAACGCACTCAGAACATTGTGCTGATGAATGGATTGAATAGTACGGGGGTCGTGGTGGTGTTTAAAGTAAAAATCATACATTAAATACATTAAAAAAAAAACAACTTGTGTAAAATTTGGAACTTTCCGTAACTAGGTTTCCCGATCAAAAAAGATCGCAATTAATAAGCCTTATGTTCTATTAACTAATCTAGGAACACATCAACAATTCAAACGGTTACCTACTCAATAACTAGACATGATATTACAGAACCATCCGACATTACATTACGACCAGCCCTAATGCCAACCTCAATACCTAATCGATCTATGGAATCGAAATTTGATTTCTGTGGTACATTGCCGTGCTCCAAGGCTGGACTATTGATCAAATGTTCTAGTTAGTAGTGATACACGATAATGTAATGTATCGATACACCTGTTTATCGATATCTTACATATTCGGATCGCTTGCGATACGAGTCTAGGATCGTATAGAATGGCGATCCATAACATAACACCTCGCGTTTAATCCCAGAGGGCAGAGGTGTACCCTACCTAGAGCACGTAGTACATTTCGCCAGTTATGTTTAAGTCCCATGTAGGAAGTGAGCCTATTGCCAGATGGCTATAGACTCACTTCCTACTATTACTAAAATACTAAAATATTTAGAAGATAAAAACATCTTATCACCAAACCAGTATGGCTTCAGAAAAGGAAAATCCACAACTGATTGTATTCATACGTTCACTGAATTCATTGTAAGTAAATTAGATAATAGAAAAAAATGTTTGACTATCTTTCTGGACCTTCAGAAAGCTTTTGATACTGTGTGCCCACGCATATTAATTTCCAAACTAGAACAAATGGGAATAAGGGACACACAATTAAAACTATTCGAGAACTATTTACAAGATCGTTATCAATCAGTTCGGATAGGCAATACGCTGAGTGAAGAAAGACCGATTAATATTGGAATCCCACAAGGCAGTATCTTAGGCCCCCCCCTCTTTCCTTGCTATATCAATGATCTTTGCCAGCTAAACATTAGAAACTGTCATGTAATGTCTTATGCCGATGACACCACCTTAACATTTTATGGTGACTCTTGGGACGAAACTTTTGTTGCTGCCCAAGAAGGGTTCAATATTGTAACTTCCTGGCTTGCTCTCAACAAACTGACCTTAAACGCCACCAAAACTAAATATATAGAGTTTACAATACATAATGTAGCATCAAACACTAATAATTTCAACGTTTATGCACACACATGTAATCCAGTAACCACCAACTGTACCATGTGCCCAATGATAGCAAAAACTGAATCAATAAAATACTTAGGCATAATGATCGATAAAAACTTATCTTTCAAACAACACATTGCACATCTGGTTCAGAAAACTAGAAAACTCGTTCATATATTTAAAAATCTTAGGCATGTTGCAAATTGGAAACTGGTTAAAAATGTGTACGAATCCCTTTGCCAATCAATCTTATCGTATTGTATCTCCACCTGGGGCGGCTCGTATAAAACAAATGTCCTAAACGTTGAAAGAGCTCAACGACTTCTTCTAAAAGTTGCTCTCTTCAAACCACGTTTATACGCTACAACAACTCTCTACGAAGAAGCAAAGGTATTAACAATCAGACAACTTTATATACTGCAAACGGTAATAAAAAAACATTCCTCTATAGACGTTTCTACGGCTAAACAAAAGGTTAATACTAGACGATTCTATGAAGTCTGTGAAACAACTCCAGTAAAAACCTCTTTTGCCAAAAATTTCTATATATTCAGATCAAGCAGACTGTATAATAAAATTAATAAGATTCTTGAAATTGTTAATCTGTCTAGGGTAGAATGTAAAAAGAAGCTGATACAATGGCTTTTAGAACTTGATTATGAAGAAACTGAAAAACTGCTCACTATATTATCCTAGTCTAGCGTTTCTCATAACTACATACTGCCACCCCTTCGCGCACACATTTGTATTTACATCCATCTATGAACGTACACACACATTACACTATCTTACTCTCGCTGTCTCACACACATACACACACACTACACCACACCACATATGACACCTTCCACTTCACACGCAAACACACACGCATTTTTAGTTTTTGTTTTATTACATTAGTATTTTTTCTTGTAATTCTTTTTTTAAAATAGTCCTACAATGACATGTCTCTCTAAAATTGTCATAATGCCAATCTCGGCGAGGGGGGCCAGGAGTCCATAGCACAGGGTATCATCCTAGTTTGAACTCCTGACTCCCACAAACCTTTGTACCTCCAATATTTAATTGTAACACCTCTATATTGTAACTTTACTTTGTGGGAGAAAATAAAAAGAAAATAAAAATTTAATTAAATTTAAATTTATGGGACCGGATGGACTCAAGTTCAAACTCCGTGGCTGCTACTGAGAGATTCCTAATGAAAAAACCTATAACACTTTTCCCAACCTGGGAATCGAACCCAGGACCTCATGCTCAGCAGTCGGTGCATTTCAATTCTTCAAAAGGACGACACTTACATTAGTATATACAATACTTTGAATCGATAAAAACGCAGTTTTCGAATTTACTTTTTAATGCCTCTGGTGAAATTCCAGGTTTTCTTTTTTGTGTCCTCTTTTTATATTATATTAAATGCAATTAAGGACATCGGGCACGAGACCCATTCATTCCGATATAAAAAAAAAAAAAAAAAAAATTGGACCATCGGATCCTGTTGTATCGATAGTGTAAAGCATCGGATCGGATCGCACATCACTAGTTCCAATCAATATAGGTTATGTAGGACAGGCCTGATTTGTGATGCCTATTTAGAGTATATAATATTTGATGGAAGAACCGCGCCTTTGGACATTTATTAATCAAACATTTTAGGGGATAAGAGGACAGTTTTGTGTCAACCTTAGTTATTAATTAATGCCTAAACAGAGTGATGTCATGAATGAATTTCAGGGTCGTATTCTAGAACGATGAGAGGTTATTTATATCGATTCAAAGTAGGTTTCAATTATTAGCACTGTTCGATTCATTTGTACTTGCTGGTTCCGACTTGAGCCGATGCCGTTAGTGTTTATAACTATAAATGTGTTGCAGTATGGATTTTCGGCTCTTTAGTAAATTGATCCCGCTCATTTGGATCCCGTGGGATCAGTTTACTGAATTATTATTTTTATGTCATTTTGTTTAGTAGATTGGTCCCGCTCTTAAAATTAAAAAAAAATGCCGTCGAATTTCAAATTGGAGTAACATCATGTAGAAAAATGTTAGGAAGAAATTAAAATCCCGTTGGCCCCACCGTATTTTAAACATTGTATGGGATCGACTAGTGTTAGTACAGCATAGATACAATTCTGAACGACTCAAAAAGTCTGACAACCATTCTTACCAAGGGGTATCGTGTTACCCAGTACTAACTGGGTTGTGGAGGTCAGATAGGCAGTCGCTCCATGTAAAATACTGGTATTCAGCAGCATCCGGTCAGACTGGAAGCCGACTCCTACATAGCTAGGAAAAGCCTAGGCAAATGATGAATTCTGAACAACTCAGGTTGAGGCAATACTGGTCCTGCAAATATGAAAAAAATGTACCTATAACCGAAGAAGAATTGGATATAATCAAGCAACTGCTAGGTACAGTTGCTTCTTCCGCTGTGGTCGAAAGAATATTTTCGTCATTCAATTTGGTGCACAGCTAAATAAGAAATAGATTCACCGAGAAGCCAAATTAGTTTCCCTTTTGAAAAACTAAATTAATTATTAAGTGTTTTTTAATAAGTGATAATGAATAAGTGAGTGAGTGAAAAAAGATATATCTAGGTAAGTATATAATTTTTGTTTTAATTTTAAATATTTTAATTAATAACTGACTTTCAAATTAAAAAAAAATAGAATATAAAAATCTGATTTAAATCAAATAAATCCGTTTTTTTTTTTTTTATAACATGATTTTTATCAACCCAGGTTTCTGCAAAAATTTACTAACTTATTCCTATTTCTATATGAATGATTGTTAAATTTTAGAGTCTTAATTCCAAAGGATTTCATTTCATTTTCCAATTTTTGCATTGTGCGAGTGAAAAATGCACCCCCCCCTAGATATAATCCTATCGGTGTCCATGTTTATCTAGGACCTTATGGCCCTTGCTAACAATGAATACACCAAAGTGGTCTCTGGTCCAAGAAAGGTTGGGAACCACTGGTCTAGATAGTTGTCGCAAGCGCAACTGTTGAGCACTGGGTTCGATGCCCAGGTCGGGCAAAGTGTTATTGGGTTTTTCCATCAGGAATTTCTCAGTAGCAGCCACGGAGTCTGGCTTTGTGCACGGTTGATGGCAATAGGCTCGCCTCATATCACATGGGACTTAAACATAACTGGCGAAATGTGGGTGTACCCCCTTCGGGGATTACAGGGGCCAAAAAGTCTGGAAAAGCCTTAAGTAAAGATAAAAAGTAAAGAGTACTCGTAGAAGTTCAAAGACACGATGGATGGACTGTCTGAAAGATGATATGGCTAGAAAGGAGATTACTGTTGAGATGACTCCTTCTAAGATGTGTGAAAGAAGAAATGTATGCTCCGGCTCCAAATACATATTGATAAGAGCTAACTGTAAAGAGTATGAACGACGATTTTTGTCCATGGGCTAGAAAAATGCCCTACTCAAGAAAGCGCTTTGGGGGTTGCCAGTATCAAAAAAGATAAACATCCAAAACAGACAAATATAATGAGTCACGCGGCTTTTAGCAGTTCAAGATGATTTAATAATTAAGTATTGCCCTAGAGTTAGGATGCATTCCAAGAGTATGATTTAAAATTTTGGCAAAGTTTCTACAATTGTCATCGCGCGGGACAAAAGGAATTAGAGTTTTGGCGCCAACGGCGGTCTAGTTTATCGGTTAAAGTTTTTTTTCTATATATGAATACTTTTTTCAACGTCACTTTTCATAAATAGGTTAACTATCTAGATTTATTTAAATAACCTCAATACGAAAATCAACATTTGAACAATAAATTCTTGCATACGAACAAAAACAAATAAGAAAACCGCATTTACTCGACAACGATGTCATTATCTATTTGAACTGCCAAAACATTTCCTTTCTCAAACTTTTTTTTCTCCTAGCAACACCGTGTTCCAATTACGAAAAAAAGCACGGTCTCGACCGAAAAGGGCGTAACTATTGTAAAACGTACATCGGCCAATCACGTCAGCGAAATATCTGGCTCGTAGACGGCATGCCACGCCCCCTTGGCAAGGTATGCGCGTGATTCACTCGGAAATGTCAGGCGCACGACGTTTGCTGAAAGACCGACCGACGATTACGTGTCGTGAAAAAAGACAATAATGTAACAAAATTGGAAGAGACAAAGGTTCTTATAGAGAATAATTTGTAAACTCACATTTTGAAGAAGAATCATAACATACACCACGCCACTCATAGGAGGGCTAGGCCGAGGTGTAGTCTCAGTAAAGCAGCTACGGACACATGTCGCCTATTACTATCACTCCAAATTGCTACTGAAAAAAATCAATGTGATGCAAAAAAATGCAATAAACTACGAATCGAACTCAGTACCTACCTTGTGCTCAGCATTATCGATTGCAACGACTTAACCAAACGAGGCAGTGCCTTGCAAGAGCGAAACAAAACACTCTGAATCACTTTTAGGGTTCCGTACCCAAAGGTTACCAACGGGACCCTAATCCCTATTAAAGGAAGCCTCCGCTGTCCGTCCGTCTGTCTGTCAGCGGTATCCCATCATTTGTAATAGGTAGACAGTTGAAATTTTCACAGAATGTGTATTTCTGTTGCCGCTATAGCAGCAAATAAACAGCAGAATAATTAAAAAATAAAGGGGGCTCTACTTTTTCTTCGTCAACGGTTTATAGTACGAAAACGTTCATGCTTGTTTTTTGTTTCATTCTGAATGTTCTGACAGTCGATGTGTCAAAGATAGTGCCGAATCGTTGTGTAAAGTAGACATTCTGAAATAAGATTGTTGACTTGCGCATTAGAGACATGTGCGAACGCCGAACGCGTGCTCACACTGATTTATTTCTGACTAATCCGTTTAATTTTTTTGCGGCCGAGTGAAATTCCTTTGCAAACAAATCTTTATGTATAAAGAAATGAGTAATGCGATAATTTACAACTGTCTGCGCCTTGGTATTAATGAAACTTGTAAGTTTCTTGGTTAATCAGCAATTTTAGTCCCACAATAGGAATTTATTTGTGGGTGCGTTTACAAACATTTAATCTCACATTCACAGCCAGACTCGGAACATCTACACTTAGATATGAAATGTTACTGACGAGATATCTTTTCAATCACTGGTTAGAATTCCACAAGCCCACAGAGCTATTACTACTACGTATAGAGAAGACACCGCGAACAAAATCTGTGCTCCGTTCAAATGCTGTCAGCTGGCTGCAATTCACTCAGTCGCTTGCTCGCTACAGAACATCTATATATACGGGGTTAGCCGCCCCCCGCGCGCCCCGCACTGCGCACAGATTTTGTTCGCGCTGTCTTCTCTATACGTGTAGTAATAGCTCAATGCACAAGCCACGTATTTTGTCAACGGACAAACATTACTTACCAAGGCTGTCGGCCAGAGAAGCAATTGAAATAAGAAAACGCAAAAAAGTTCAATTGAGAGGATGTCTTCAAATTGTCAAGTACGTGGAATCCAGTTTTGAGTATGCTCAAAAGTAGCAGCCGGCATCATAATAAGGACTCCACAAAACGTGGTGATACTGTGAGTGTGTTTTGTCGTGACTTAGTGTACAGTTCCAGTAGTGCGCGTAGCAAAAGACAAAGAAAGAGGGTAGACAGATTTGTCTGCTCCTAACATTTTTTTTCCATCCACCCGCATTCTCCAGTCGGCGCTTGCAACAGCGTCGAAATATCGGGAGCTCATAATGAATAGAAATCACGGAAGATATCCCGAAAGTGACATTTCAAGTTTAGTTATATACCGTGAAAGCTTAAAACAAACAGTCATACAAATATTTGTTCCGCGCGGGTATTGAACCCACGACACGTAGCGCAGCAGCCTATTGCTCAGCCACTGCGCCAACAGTGCCGGTAAGGTTATTACGGAAGGCTTATTTTCCGGAGGAAATTCCGGACATTTGAAGAAAATTCCGGACTTTTTTTTCTTTGAATTGTGTTACAGTACTATTTTAGGTAAAGCTTGTGGTTTTTAGGGTTCCGTAGCCAAATGGCAAAAAACGGAACCCTTACGGATTCGTCATGTCTGTTTGTCCGTCCGTATGTCACTTTTTTCCGAAACTATAAGAACTATGCTGTTGAAACTTGGTAAGTAGATGTATTCTGTTAACCGCATTAAGATTTTCTAACAAAAATAGAAAAAAAAAAACAATAAAGTTTGGGGGTTCGCCATACTTAGAACTGAAACTCAAAATTTTTTTTTCATCAAACCCATACGTGTGGGGTATCTATGGATAAGTCTTCAAAAATGATGTTGAGGTTTCTAGTACTATTTTTTTCTAAACTCAATAGTTTGCGGGAGAGACACTTCCAAAGTGGTAAAATGTGTGTCCCTGTAACTTCTAAAATAAAAGAATGATAAAACTAAAAAAATATATGATGTACATTACCATGTAAACTTTCACCGAAAATTGGTTTGAACGAGATCTAGTAAGTAGTTTTTTTTTAATACGTCATAAATCGTAAACCGCAATTTACCTTTCACTCAATAAAGTTTGTGCGGAACCCTTGGTGAGCGAGTCCGACTTTTTTGTAAAGGATGTTTACGTGGTTATACAAAGTCGCTCCCGCTGTTTGTACGCTTAGATCTTTAAAACTACGCAACGGATTTTAATTTAGTTTTCAGCAATAAATAGAGAGATTCAAGAGGAAGGTTTATGTGTATATAAATATACATTTATACATAAGGAGGGGAGGGGGGAGAATTAGGGAAAAATAAATGACCACCCGTGCGAAGCCGGGACGGGCCGCTAGTTTAAATAAAGAAAGACTCGTTGGAGTACAGGGCTGGGCTAGCCCAGTTCAAGGTAGCCTACGCTGCTTACGCCCCGCACTGCTACTGAACAGCGTTTGGTTTGTCCTTTGTAGAAGCTTACCCGACTGCGGCCGGCGGAAAAACCCAAAAGGAGTGTTATTTGTCTAAACATCGATACCCAAATCATATATTAACGCTAGCTAAGGCCCCTACCACAAAAAAAAATAAAAAAAAAATAAAAAAAAGGCCCCTACCACACGGCGTATTTTAAACGCGCAGACGACGCGCGTTAGGAACGCGCGTTTTCTGCGCCGTAGATGCCGATTTTTGCGTTTTTATAGATACAAACGCGCGTAAAACGCGATAAAAACGCGCGTGTGTAGCGCGTTCGAAACTCGTTTGAAGCCCGCACAAAGGGTCAAAGCCAGCGTAAGCAGTGTTGTCTCAGCCGACGCCATTGTACAACTGACGAGGAGTCTCTGACCAAAACGCGGAAGCTACGAGCGACTACAGCGCGTCTGTATCGCTGTATCTGCACGTATACGCGTAGTAGACGCGCGTTTCACGATCGCACTGTGTGCTTAGGTTTCAAGGTTGCGTTCTAATCTCGTTTCAAGCGCGTATACGCGCGCCATCTGCGCGTCGTCTGCGCGTTTAAAATACGCAGTGTGCTAGGGGCCTAATTTACCCTGACCCTGTGTAGTTAAATATATCTTGGTGCACTATTTTATTTCTTCTTTAGTAAAGAGACGATTCTTGCCAGCGCATGTTCTCGTCTCGACAAATATAAAGAACAAAACACGCAACGAGAGTCTGCAATGAGTTATTTGTACTTCAGCGTCTATGTGCTTTTTTATTTCATTCATGAGAAATCGCGAGAACAACGTCTACGTTTATTTAGGTCGTCATTGGTCGAGCGGTCGCAAGCGCGACTGCTGAGCTTGAGGTCCTGGGTTGGATTCCCGGGTCGGGCAAATGTTATTAGGTTTTTCCATTAGGAATTTGACAGTAGCAGTCTGGATTAGTGCCCGGTTGATGGCAATAGGCTCGCCACCTACTACGTGGGACTTAAACATAACTGGCGAAATGTCGGTGTACTATTAGGTATACCTCTGCCTAACACGGGATTACAGGCGCGATGTTGTGTTATGATTGTTTTTACCAATAATACTGAACGTGATCAGCAAATCATTTAAACTGCGTTCAAGATTTTGTTCGCCATTACCTAGTTACTCGTAGAAAATATTTTAGTGACTAACAATCCGATATAGGAAACGATAAAATCATTAAAACAAAAGCCAATTACTTCACACATTTTTATAGCAAAACGGTAAATAAACTAAATAAAACTAGAAAGTCCAAGCAGAATATACCGTTAGAAACGAATCATGCGCGTATTGGCGCATCCAATTTTACTAATAAATTGGCAAATTAGCATAACTTGTTACCGCTTTGTTCGGCACGAGCGTTAAAAATGGAATACACTTTCTTTTATTTTTACAGACCGGAGAATTGTCTATGACAATCACTTTTTTTTAATTTCCCATGTTCGTTAAAACAAGCCGCTTGCATTCATACTCTTTCGAACATTATCATAAAATTTTGCCACACTTAACATAAAAATTCCCGCCATTCAACACAAAAGACAGTAAATTAATCAAATACGAAAAAAAAACAAAAGCGTGCAATCAAGAATCAATATATCATCCACAAATGAGTATCAAAGCATAATTACATAAATCTGTGAGCACAAGTTGCACAAGTTGTAGAACTTCTATGATTAGAGATTGTAACAGATGACGGTTGTTACAATTAATTGATGCCACCGCATCTGTGCCGGGTGGGGGGATCCAAATTGAATTGAAATGCGTACCTAATAAATGTTGATTTGATTGCTATTTTATGGGAAAAACCATTATTTAATGCTAATTGTTGCCTGTGATTTGAGTCTGAGTCGGCAATAGGGTAATGACAAAACAAAACTAATTAGTCCTTCAGATAGATTTATAAAAAATATTGTACACATATTTTTTCATTTTTCACGTAAACAAAAAATGAAGACGATACAGTTCGTCGAAAACTCGTGTGACGTCACATTTGAGTACATTTTTTACTCAAATGTGACGTCACAAGCCCCCCCCCCCTCTCATGATCTTTGACACGTTTAATCTTCGTCATTATTTATTAATTTGATAAAAACAAAAAACACGTATCCAATATTTTTCGATAATCTAACTGACGGACTAAACAGAATCATTTTTTTTTAGTCAGTCATCATCCCTATTCCCATATTTTTAGGAAAAAAACCAAAAAACATGTCGAATGGACCTAGATTTTTTTTATTGTCTCTGAGATGAGATTGCGACTAGATTTTGAAAGTTTTCAACTTCGTCAGTTTGTGATTCAGAAAATCGTTTCTTATTGGTAAACCTCTTTAGTCCAATGCCATATTATCTTCAGTGGTTTAATTTTATTACGTCATAAAGGCTCACCAGATGAAATCTAGAACTTTCATTAGTGCGTGGTTATGGCTGGAGACACCGTTTGTGCTTTGGCGCCAAAAGCTCCTACTACCTATTACATAGTACAATACAATTTCATCTATTCTTACTTCTTTAAAACACTTGACTAATACATTATGTCCACAATCACTCGCGACATTCTGATCATTTTGTTTGTCTATTACTCGAAACTTACGACTAAATTAGAGTAGAACATTCAAATAAACATTCCATGTTCAGAATGCTCACTAAAATTCAATTATGTACTTATTATATATTTATTGTATTGGCAAATGCTAACGGAATTGTCACTGCCAATTATTTAAATCAATCCAGTTGACATATCAGCATTAACATTGGTTCAACCTCAATAAATATTGCTTAAAAATAAATGCAATCCAAATGTACAATCACCACTTGAATCCCTCCAAATTATAACATTATCTAAAACACGTTCTATTTTCTAACTGCATGACATGATGACACTTCCATGATTGAGATTGCCAATTTAGAAAAATTATACAGATTACATGCGCGCAA
Organism: Xestia sexstrigata; assembly: GCA_941918905.2. Lineage (NCBI taxonomy): Eukaryota > Metazoa > Arthropoda > Insecta > Lepidoptera > Noctuidae > Xestia > Xestia sexstrigata. The sequence continues at coordinate 2,974,529 of OW799226.2, forward strand.
GTTTTTCTATTGCATTCTTCTTTATTTTTTAACCTTCTGACCGTCCGTCGTCGGGGTCGGTCATACACTTGGAAATCGTAAATATAAACTTTTTTTGTACTGTTTTTTTCGCTCATAGTTTTTGTGTGTACGTTTGCATACATTTATTTTTGCTGGCACAAGCAATGTTCCGCTGTCAATTATATCCGTTTGAGCTTGTGTAGCTAACTTTTAAATCTTTTTGGAAAGACGGGGGAATGAAACGAACTGAAATACTTCTTTGCACCTTTTTAACTGAAATATTTTTGAACAAGTAAGCTCTCTAGAACATAGCAGTTAAGTTTTTCTTTGATTTAAATATTTTTGGGTACGAACCGCGTTTTCGTTTCGATTTTTTGTCGTCTATTTAAAACACACAACACGGAAATTAAATACCAAATAGATTTGCTTCTAACAAACTTTGTTTATGGCGCGTCTTTCTGTATTACACGCGCATTAACCACTAGGACTTGAAATCGTACGTTGAAAATTAATTCCGATTTTCCTTATCAACAGAAACTAATAATTGATAAGAAACGTTTCTTGGTTCGTTAAGAAAAGCTATTTAGTATTGAGTTAACGAAGATTGAATACCTAGGTTGTGAGTACCATAGATGTGTGTTAGAGAGGGCGGGATGTGTTACAATGTATTTACTCATGTCATCTACCTCGTGTGTCAAGTTACTTGACTATTTATTTTTTTATTGCGCCATTTAATCAATTATAAACTATGCTTCTATATGACAGTAAAATAAATAAAAAAGCATATACTTAAACAAGTTACGGCGTAAACAGAAAATAAAACATAGAATTTTGTTAAAGATAACGTTTTTTTATGTTATTTCCATTGTCAAAGTAATATTGATAACACAGCTTTCATTGGTGTCGATTCTGTTGTGCACAAACTAAACTTAATTTAGGCTATTGCTGTCTTTTACTAAAAGGCAGTGCGAGAATGGGACGGCTATAGCTATGAACTAAGTTAGGGCTACCACACACTATATAGACAAGACTGTCTTTAGACAGACAATTACCCTACTCGTGCGAGCGAGACAGACTATGTATTCTCGCTCGCACTAGTAGGGTAATTGTCTGTCTAAAGACAGTCTTGTCTACAGTGTGCGGTAGCCCTTAGTGATGTCAAACTAGTTTATGCCTTGCGCTTCACCGCGTTTTTAGTCGACATGTTTTTTACGTACATTTGTATGGAAATATTAGTTCCAATTAAATTTGACAGCTCTAAATTACGCCCGTCTCTTTCTCGTGTTATAATAGAGAAAAAGATAGCAATAGCCAAAATTAAGTTTAGTTTGAGCACAACACAATCAACACCATTGTTTATTTAACGCCTATAACATTATAATAAACATCACAACGACTCCTAAGGAACATCGATTGAATAATAATTTTTATCAACGTTTTCATTCGATTCTTTACGATAGTAAGTCGATTCTTTACGAGTAGACTAAACACTTCAAAAATAGAACGAGTTTGTTTATTATCTACGTCTCTTGTGATTCTACGCGTTTGTTTGAAACCTTTAAACGGTAAAGGAAAATATTTTTACCGCCTACACTATTTATTTATTAAGGCTTTCACGGGGCGATAAAAAAAAAACTACAAAATATTTTGCCGATGGAATTATTTCCTTATTGAACGTGATAATTATAAGGGTAAACGACACAACGATAAATCGATATGATGATCCCGTTTCATATCAATCGTGGCGTTTTATAGCGGGACAAAACGTGTGTCGATTTAAAAAATTAAATGGAACATTGCTTGTAGCTCTAGTTAAAAACTAGCAGTCATTAATAAACGACAATACGGAACTACGGATACGCGATACGCATCGTGAAGCGAAACAAAATCGTTATGTGCCAAATACAGGTTACTGCATTGAAAGGGTTAATCCCCCGTTCGTGTCAGCTGTCTGTCAATTGAGGTGTCAATCAAAACCATAGTGTAATGATTTTTTTGTTCGTTTCAAGCACAGCTGCACAGGTATTAATCTAATACTTAACATCAACATTTTTAGTTGTCAAATATATTTCATAAATAACCTCTTTCGTAAATTCCGATTGTATTTTAATACAAAAGGGGACATATTAGCGTTCAATTATCAACGCAATTCAATTAAAATTTGTGGAAAATCTTCAAAGTGAAATAAAGTCTTTGAACACCTTTGAAATTGGAATGAGTATAGTGATACACAGATCATTTATGTTATCTTTAGTGTGTAATAATTTGTAATAAAACAAATTGAGTATGGAATTTCAATTTATTACGAATAACTCGTTGATTTAAAGTGCATTTTTGTGTAAATTTCTAGGAGCGTAAAAGAAATTGTACACTAAAACAGATTTCGATGAGCTAGAGCTAGCTATGAAGTTGCAAATGTTCTAAATTGGCATTTACGATTTTTTTTTGTACAGGACTTATTATAATGGAATAAGTACTAAAGTTGGTACAATATGTTACCCGTCAAAAAAAATAGGAACCTTCGAATCGTGATTGTTGCCATAATACTGAAAGGTACTTGTATTTGACAAACTATCATTATTAAAATCCACGAGAAGAAATACGATTTCAATCAAAACAGAAACTCGGTGTAATAAATGTTTGCAATAAACATTTTATGATCGTAAATTAATTTAGTACAGCTTTGATCTCTTGTAAGACAGTCAAAGATCTATATCGCAAATTATTAGTAATTTTGTCGATGCCTTATTTATTTTAAGACTTTTAAAAGATTTCACTATAAACTATTCAACCTTTACAAAAACTATTTTCACAACACAGGAAAAGCGTAAAAAGTACTTAACTTGAAACATAAATTAATTTTCCGTTTTTAATTACATCTTGTGTGCGAAATCACTTTGTTTTATGCCTACCTACTTCTCAATTCTAATTTAATCATAACAAAGACATCGTAAAAATAATTTTAACGAGAAAATCTCAAACTAGAAATAATTTTTTGACTTTGTTATGAAATACCTACGCGTTGCGCAAATGAAGGTACCTGTTTCATTGTTTTAGTCTAAAAAGATTCCCCTACAAAATAATGATTTCAAAATTCGAATCAGAAAGAGTTAAAATCGCGTGCCGTTTGCGGCGAAAAAAGAAAGAATATTCTAAAAATCTAAACAAATAAAGCATAGATAAATAGTTTCCTATTTATAAATCAGTTAGGTGTTCAGCTAAGAAACCCGGTGGGTATCATGGTATTGTTATCGACCTAGAAAACGGGAAATAGCTCTGTTTCCCGCGAACAAGAATACCAAAATGCCTAATGACCGAGCGATGTCAATCACATTAATTGACAGTGTCTGGGCAAGAAGCTATTTTCGTTTATTTCGTGGATGTCGCAACTAGAAAAATCCCTAGCGAAAAATTAAAAGTGAGGAAAAGAAAATTAAAATCCGCACCTACCTCTACAGCTTTTTTTTATTTAATCATGTGTCAACAAAACGTAACCTCAAAACTAGAAATCAACAACGTAACGTGATCATGACAAGACGCGTAAACTAAACGTAGTAACAGTCAACAAACGATCATTATCATTAATCCGATCATTACAGGAACTATTACAAAAGCGTTTCGTGACTGAAACACGAACATGGGACGGGAAATGTACAAAACACGGCCATTTTCGTCGGGTCTACGTAGATACGGGTTTGACAATTGTGTACATAAATATTGTTACTCACCCTTTCGACGTCCAGGTCGGTCCCTGTACACAGTCTCTTGCCACCACTTCCGTTGTAAGCCATCGTGCACCACAAAACAAAACACAAATCACACCGAAACGCGTTTTCTTGGAAACGAAACCGGCAAAACCTCCTTCTACGGCGGTCGCGAGCAGACTGATTGAACGAATGAAAAATATTGAGTCGCGAACGAATGAGGAGCGGGACGCGCAGATAGCGGATTGCCATAGATAAACTAGCACTACTGAATTAGTACATTTTATTAAATATTTCTACTCTATCTAGAAATTTTCAGTAATCATAAAATAGATATGACAAAGAACAAAGCAAAAGAAATTCTTTAATTAGTTTACAGCTTTCGGATATTTTCTAGATGTGGTTAAATAAATAGACAATTGGTAGCTTTTTGGAATGCCAAAAAGGCCATCAATCAAAAGGTCGTTAAACTGCAAAACGTCATTCATTGTTGTTGTGTGAAGTTGTTGCGATTTCTTCTTGTATTCTATTTTATAATAATTACAATAACAAACAAATACAATGAGAAAAAATGAAGAAGAGGAGGAAATAAAAATCGAGTATTTTGAGTCTTTCGACGCCGATCCTCTGTGTGAAAATAGTGAGCAACTAACATGTCCCACAAACGTTTCCGTAACATCAAATATTTGTGATGAAAATATAAATCAACGGGTAAGTAACAGTAAAAACTATAAAAAAGATATAAAAAATATAAAAATATCGTATATATAATCGTATTCTAAACTGTAATTGTTAGTCACTATTTCAGTGATGCAATAACAAGGAATCCTGGCTGAGTGCCAAACAGACCATCATCGCCTTTGTCCTACGCGTAAAGAAAAAAAATCTGCTTATACATTTTCATTTAGGCGAATAGGCGCTAAGACAAATTCTGTTAATTGGGTTATTTTTATTTTTTTATCTTAGAACTAAAAAGAGAGAACTCTCTCTGTTCTGGAAAATCGACCAATCTGGCCTAAGAAATGGGTTTTGTCTATGAAATAACATGGTTCATGAGCTCTTAATTACACAGTAGTCTTGAAGCCATCCGGATTTGTAGAATTCTGAAAGAAGAGAGTTGTTAAAGGAAAATATTTGTCATCCAGGACTGCCTCAGATGTCTTCATAGGCTGTTTACATTAAAAAAGAAAACGTTTTCTGCACTCATTTTGAACTGAACTGCCGTTGCTACAAGTTACCAGATATGAGCTTCAAGAACAATCAAAACATTTGAGTGTTAATGGAAGTTTGCAGATGTTATACTGTTTTCTAAGCATTTTTTTACTGCCGTTTCCAGAACCCTAATGAAGATGAGATCATAGAAAACCAAGAAACCATAGTAAATGATGACAATGAATATCCTTTGGTGAGAGAAACAAAGCAAAACATTTGAAACCCCTGATATTTACATATACCTTGGAACAACATTACATACAATCTTTATTTTTCAGGAAACAGATGATGAAGTAACTTGGTATGAATCGGTGGACAATCTTGGAAGATATCTTTGCAAATTCTGTGACAACTCATATTCAAAACTCAAGCTAAAAACTCACATTAAAAACAAACACTTTGAGGAATACAACCTCATAAAAAGCACCATAAAAGACAAATTAAGGAGAACTAAACTCAAATGCCATATTTGCAAGAAACTGTTTAAAAGCATAAACATTTTGCAAGAACACATGCAAATTCATGACATACAGAAATTATGCTTAATATGTCATACAACGTTTGATAAAGATACTGATTTATTAAATCATATGACAAACAAACATGAAACCTTGAAAAGAAAACTGCATTGTTGCTTTACATGCGGTTATAGTACATTAAAATTGTCACATTTCAAACAGCATGAAAAAACACATTCCCGTGACAGCCAAATAAAATGTTCTTATTGTGAGTATACAACATATCATGCACCTAACCTAAAGATACACGAACGGACACATACAAATGACAAACCATATGAATGTACATTCAACGGTTGTGATTACCGTTGTGCATCGAAATCAGGACTGACTAGTCATTTGTTAAAACATGAAAAAGAGAAGAATATGATTTATTGTGATCAGTGTTGTTATAGTACTGTTTATAGACAAAGCTTGAAAAGACACATGAATAGTCATAGATTAGATAGTGTAAGACCTAGGTTTTAAGGTGTTATTTTGTTTTTTTTTTTTCATGAACAGTATTATGCAGCTATAGGCTTAGAACAGCGGTGATGAGAGCGGTGGAAAACAGCGGTGGCTCAGTAGTCGCGGCCCCGACTTACGAACGAACAGTAAGTCGTGGGATCGAACCCAGACAGGCGCATTACTTTGTGTAAAGTCATAAATAAATGCGCCAGTCGAGAGTCATAAATAATGAGACTTACAGGAAGAAAATACGTAATACTAGCTACACATTAGATACAGCATGTGATCATAAAAGCTCTAATCAGGAAGTAGCTCAAAAATTTGTAAATTTCTTTACCGATATACCAATAAAAACTACGGAGGCTCTTATTTCCTTACCTGAACTCTCAATTGGTTTATTAAAGGCGAATGTGTCTGGCTGCCTGGCTGAATTTAAATTTAAATACATTAACCCTATGATAGTTATTAAAGCTTTCCGGCAAATAAAAATCAAACTTACTCAAGATCTATGGGGAATGTTTATCAAAGTTTGTACATCCATACTTGAGACTATAGCCCCTTAATTAGCTTTAATTTTTAATTTATGTGTAGACAAAGGAGTTTTCCCTGATATAATGAAATACAGTATAGTCATACCACTTTTCAAATCCAGGGACAGTAAAGATACTAATAATTATAGACCTGTATCCGTGTTACCAGTTTTTAGCAAGGTTTTTGAAACGGTAATGCTTAATCAAATGCTCTATCATTATAAGAACAGCTACTTATAGAATTTGCTATGGCAAAAACAGTTAAATTATTTAAATTATAAGTGTGCTACAATATCGCATTGGGTCTAGCCTGTAAGGATATTTGTATGTTTAGAGTAAATAAATAACACCAAAAGAATCTTAGATGATCAACAGTATGGTTTCACCAAGGGATGATGGACAGAATGATCCAACTTAGCTCAAGCCTAATAACAAAATGATTTACACATTCCGAGTAGTCACTTGGACCGCCAACGGCTTGACGGACCGTCGCGTCGCCGTCGTCAGGAGTTTCAAACATTTCTTCAAATTGAAAAAATTGACGTAGCTTTAGTCTCTGAAATAAGGTTCACTACAAGATCTCACTTCGCCATACAAAATTACACAGTGTATACAACAGAGCACCCATCAGGAAATAGTCATGGCGGAACCGCAGTACCTAATCATCAAAAATAGTATTAAACATTAGGAACTGGAAAAATATCAAACGGTTAAAATACAAGCTACGTCAATAAAAGTAGTAGGTAACTATTAATAAAGTTGAGACAACTTATTCTGCAGTGTGTTGTCCACCCAGACACACGATGACAAAAAATGACTACAACACATATTTCTCTTCACTTGGCTCCAGATTTATATGTGGTGGGGATTGGAATGCAAAACACACATACTGGGGCTCACGCTTAATCACACATCGTGGAAGGCAACTCCATGGTACGGTACAGAATCTGAGACTCGAATGCATAAGTACACGGAAACCAACATACCTACTGGCCAACGGATAGAAGTAAAATTCCTGACTTGCTAGACTTCTTTATAACTAAAAACATAGGTCGAAACTACATGACTACCGAAGTATGCACGGATCTATCTGACCCTACGCCTGTGTTATTGAATGTGAGCTAATCAGTAGTATTAGTGCAACCCGCAGAACGACTCTATAACAAAATACTAACTGGGAGATGTTTATGGACATGATCACGATGAGCTCATAAATCCATTAAAAACGGTGGAAGACATAGAAGAGGCTATTGAGAACCTTAATAAAATCATACATGAAGCAGCAACTATCTCAACAAAAGTGCCAACAAACTTGCTTAATAAATATTCGAAAACGATCAAAGACAAAATATCAAAACGTCGTATTCTAAGAAAGATATGGCACAAATCTCGATATCCTGTAGACAAAACAACGTTCAAAAGGGCTTCGAATGAACTAAAAGACCTCATTAAATTATTTACCAATAATAACCTTAATTTAAACGTTCCTTTCTAATTTGACTCCAAGTTTAGACACAAACTACTCACTATGGACGGCAACACAGAAATTAAAACGTCCCAATTATCACATTCCTCCTATCAGACAAAGTAATGGGAATTGGGCCAGGCCAGACACAGAGAAGGGTCTCTTTGCCGAACACCTTAGCAATGTGTTTCAACCATTTCCTGAATTGAGTCCAGAGCATGACGCCGAAATAAAAAGTTATCTGGAAAGTCCACAGCAAATATGTCTCCCATTAAAACATAGAAGCCCCACTGAAGCGGCAGGGGAAATAAACATCTCAAGGATGGCAAAGCACCGGGGTACGACAAAATCGACAGTGTTCTTTTAAAAAATCTGCCAAAAAAGGGTATAGTAGTGTTACGTCGTACCCGTACTTACCTACAGTTACGGTAGTAGGTACCTAATAGTAGGTAGGTAGGTAATAGTAGGTAGGTAGGTAAAACGAGTCCCGAATGATGTAGGTACAAATTCGCAAACTACCTACAAAAGAACATCATTGTAATTTCGACCGTACGCCGAGGGCATAAAGTACCTACTTCTTTCCTCTGTACAAGTTGTGGAATTTTCTAGAAGATTCTAGGAAGTCGTGGATATTTCTCGAATGTTCGATCGCCATATAAATAGTCGACGTGTTTGCGGGAGCAGTCAGTCTTATTTTGGCTACAGTACGAAGCGAATCAAAGTGAACTAGTAAGTGCGATATCTAAGTGAATAGTGATCAGTAGTGTACTTGTGATTAAGTTTTAAGTGTTTTGTGATTATTAAAGTTATTTGTTGCTTCTTCGGTAGTTATTAATTTATCCCATACCTAGCTCGTAACAGTAGCAATCGTAAACATATTGAATGCCTGCCTAAGACTCAACCACTTCCCAGGACAATGGAAGATAGCCCAGGTAAAATTGTTACCCAAACCCGCTAAACCACCTAATGAAGTAGCGTCGTACCGACCTATATGTCTTTTTCCTATAATAGGGAAACTGCTCGAGAAAATGCTACTGAAAAGAATGAAAACACACATATGTGACATCATCCCAAACCACCAATTTGGCTTCCGGGAGAACCACGGAACGATCGAGCAAGTTCACCGCATCGTAGACGCTATAAGCAGATCGCTGGAAGAAAATAAATATTGCTCGGTAGTCTTTTTGGATATTAGCCAGGCATTTGACAAAGTTTGGCACGAGGGCCTATTATACAAAGTCAAAAAGATGCTACCACACTCGTTTTACCATATAATAAAATCTTATCTCAGCAAGCGATGTTTTGAAATAAAGTTCAATGACGAACTTTCCGACTTGTGTGAGATCAAATCAGGAGTACCACAGGGAAGTATACTGGGACCGGTTCTCTACACCATATATACTGCCGACATACCAACATCAGACAAGACGACGGTTGCAAGATATGCAGACGATACAGCCTTACTATCTACACACACAAATCCGAAAACCGCATCAGAACATCTACAACACCACATTGACAAAATTGAAGAATGGCTCAAAATCTGGCGAATACACGCAAATCAACACATGTGACCTTTACTCTCCGAAGGGACACATGTCCACCGGTTATACTAAACAACGAAGAAATCCCGCAAGATGACAATGCAAAATATTTGGGCATGCAATTGGATCGAAGACTGACATGGAAAAAACACAAATGGACAAAGCGGAAGCAACTAGATTTAAAACTACGCAGTATGTACTGGTTAATAGGACGACACTCACAAATGAGCACACACAGCAACCTGACAGTTTAAAAAGCCATCTTGATACCAATTTGGGCCTATGGCATACAGCTTTGGGGTAATGCTAGCAACAGTAACATTGAGATACCTACTAGAAAGATTTCAAACCAAAACACTGAGGACCATATTTAACATCCGTCAATACATCAGTAATAAGAACACACAGGGTGTAAACCACCTCATCACGAAGCCGTCAACCAAGCATTCTGTACATCAAACTAAGTTACTTTACGCAAAAATTATTGCTGGGAAACGACTTTTTTTTTTGGGGTGATAAATCATGTTTTGTGGTAGAACTCAATGTAACGCACTCAAAACATTGAGCTGATGGATGAATTGAATAGTACGGGGGTCGTAGAGGTGTTTAAAGTAAAAATCTTACATCAAAAACTTGAATTAAAAAAAAAGTTGTCAAAAAGTTGGAATTTTGACCCCCAATATCTCCGTAACTAGAAGGTTCCCAGGTACGGTGTAAAACAAAAAAAATATCGCAATGACGGGGAGAACAAGTGCCTTTCGGCTTCGTTAAGAGGTGTTTTATACCCTTTATATCTTGACTTAAAACTACTTAAAAGTAGGTACTAACTGTCAAACAGGAGATAGAAAAATTTAGCAATAAATACCAAAAAAGACTCACAAACAACGAAAATGAATTTGCCTTCAAACTCAGTGGAGATCAAGGCCTCCAACATACAAGATTGAAGAGACATAGTGTCCCAAACCTAAAAGATAGATTCGGCAGCATGGAATGAGACACCTACCCAAGAAATGTCTCACCAAGCTAAAAACCCTAAACAGATACACTTGTATCTGACAAAGCAGTGGCTTATTGTTGTGTCCAACAGATTGCCGCGGAGCAGAAAAGAGAAAAAAAAAAGAAAAAAAACCACTGCTCTCAAAACGGTGAAGGAAAACATTGTGAGGAAACCGGCATGTCCTAGAACCAAAAGTTCGAAGACATGTGACATCTACCAATCCGCACTGAGCCCGCGTGGTGGATTATAGCCCATTCCCTCTCATGGAGAGGAGGCCTGTGTCCCAGCTGTGGGAACATTATAGGCTGATGAGGAGTCTAATTACTCTCTGGATCTTTATCAGCCTCACTTTTTCACAAGCTTCTTGGGATAGGCTCCACGGCTTCCTTACTAACAGGATACCAGCACTCATTTCTCGATAATAGAAAAAATGAAAATATTTATATAAGTGTAATATGTTTTATGTATGTATGTATTTATTGTATATATGTAAATGGTACACCACAGGCTACCTGCAGTATTGTCTCTCCTTCCCCCTTAAATCCATCCAAAGGTTGTCTTTAAAAGATCGCTTTTAGCGATAAGACCGCCCATTGTGTCACCCCTTGTATGTTTTACTTTATTTTGTATCTGTAATTTTAATGGTGTACATAATAAAGAGTATTCTATTCTATTCTATACCAGTGATTTACATGAAGCAACTGCCTATCCGATCTCTACACACAACACATTATAAGGTACTGGTTTATACGATTCCCCTTGCATAGACTGGCAGAGACTGAAAATCTATGCAATCAGGAACATTTGCATAATTTGCCTAATCATATTTTATTAAGTTAGGACTGCGTCGTTGGTTGAGTGGTCGCAAGCTCGACTACTGAGCATGAGGTCCTGGGTTCAATTCCCGGGTCGGACAAAGTGTTATTGGGTTTTTCCATCAGGGATTTTTTAGTAGCAGCCACGGAGCCTGGCTTTAGTGGCACAACTCCACATTCCGTGGCTGATACCGAGACCCATTGGCCTATTGACTCTGGGCATTGATGACAATAGGCTTGCCCCTATTACATGGGAATTAAGTGCGAAATGAATGCAACTAAGCATTCATTCATAAGTTGATAAGTATCTAAATAACATCTGTCATGATTGTCTTAAAATAGCTTATTATCTTGATCTAGATAAAACCATGCAATCACTACGGAACGTTTTATAAGGTATCAGATTGATAAATGAATAAAACCAATATGCATTCACACAATGTTTCCACACCTAAAATTCTGCAATCATTAATATTAATGGTTTCTTCCCACGAGCCCACAATTACACCTTTTGGTTAGCCTATATTGAACCACGGCTGGCCAAACGCCTCCCTCAATTCCGTCCACGTTCTCTTTTCTCGGCAGGCCTCGGCGGCGCCATCTATCTCCTGGCACCCATTGTGTGGAGACATTTGCCCAGCGGTCATCGTGCATGCGGCTGAAGTGACCCGCAAAGTCCCATTTCAGCCTATCAGCCTTCTGCCAACGTCCACTAAGTCCATTTTGGAAGGCAGCGTCGTGTAATGTATGTCTTGTCTTTTGACACCCAAAATGCTGCGTTCAATTGCCTTTTCGCAAACTCCGAGATGAGACTTCGTCGGCAAATCGGAGGTCTCTTAGCGCCTCTTACTGCCGACTTCAATGCCCTTGGTCGTCCATGAGGCTGCTAGTGTTTTAAATATCTCCTCTAAGAGAGAATAACTTAGGGAGAGAGCGGGTCACCCTGTTTAACACTGTTGGTATTCAGTTTGTTGTTTGCGGTGCTGTTGTAATAGATATTTTTAATCTATCTATACTTATTCCTGGTCCACTTCTTGATTTTCTAAAGCTTTGATTATAATTATCGGAGTGTTTGATGCTATAAAGGCTTACGTAATCTACGAAGGCTAATTATAAGTTTATTAAAAAAAAAATAGAATCTGTTTCAAAATCAGAAGGTGATTGTTGAGAAACTAGGGCGAAATCCAGCTTGCTCTGGAGACTGATGTTTGTCTTATTTCCTGAAAAAAAATCCTTTGGTGTATAGTGTGCAACTTTCTGTCAGGGCAAGGTTTTTTTTTATCATTATGTAGGTACATACCTACTTCTAGAGATTGCCCTTTACAAACAAATTGGGTGGGCAACTGGTGGAACTAATGGCACTAGCAGCGCATGAACCAAACATCGTCATTGGTTGAAAATCTGTCAATGTCATTTTATATTTCAAAATAGATTAAACTCAGTGGTCAGATTGGGTCTAAGCTATGGACGCGCCATCTACAACAGTACAGCTTTCAGATTGTAAGCTGTACCAATACTCTCCGTTAAAAGACTGATGTACTTTTCTGTAGCGTCTTCATTAATTATTTATTAATATTTTAGGTATTACTTTAGTGAAATTAGTGTGAAATTAGTATGTAAGTATTTTAAGTTAACTGTTACGTACCATTAGCTTTAGGTTCTCACGGCAAGCCCGCAGATGTTTTATTGCGGGTGGTTTTGTTCTTTGGCTATGTAAGGATAACAATAGTTTATGGTAGGGCCTTGCCCATTTTGCTTATTGTTCATATTAGCTTTAAGAATTTAGAGTAATAGCCTTTGATATTTTTGTTGAGATGCCGACGGTTCTGTTTGTAATGTGTTTATTGTTTAACTATTTTTAATGTGTTAGCTAGTTAGAGAAACCTTTGTACAGTTCTTAGTTTGTAACGTGCCGCTCCGACCGTATCCCAAGTTTTAGATAATTGTTCAAATGTGGAATTCAGGCAGTAACTTTTCGTCTCCGGGTTCGGTCGGTCGGTCGGCATTCTTGTTCTTTGTTTTTTATTTTAATAAACTTACTCCATCACTAAGTAAATCAAGTACTTATTTTGCGATTCCCATACCGTCAACACTAGTTAACCGACCTACGTGCGTGAAATTTCTATTAAAATAAGTAATAAATAAAAGTAAAATGTAATTACCTATATTTGTTTAATTTTTATACAGCTTTTGTACATTTCATTAGAAAAAATTTAATTGATAACAAAAATACTTAACTAAATTATTTACACTGTACTTCAAGAAACATCTATAATGCTATTCTATTGTACTGCTTTCTAAGCTAAACTCTAAAATAAAGGACAATAAAATTTTGCAATCCTGTCGGGATTTAGTTGATGAAATACCTACTAATATAAATAAAAATGCCATCTATAAAAAATCAAACCATTTAGTTATACTGTTTACCGTTATTTAATTCTAGTACATTTTGTGCTTGTGCTGCTATCAGATCAGATCACTCCATTCCGTGGCCCCACTTCTAAATACAAGAAAACTTCGAGAAACATTTGAGTGCCTATCCAATAACAACTTGTATGAAGCGCATAGCAGGAAGACCAGTTAATATGGTGTGTCAAGTGACGGTTGTCAGAAGTTTTCTAGCATTAGGAAACAAGGTCTTATACCTGCACTCCAATTACTATTTCCGCTGCCATCTCCAGATTCAAAATGTGAGCTTACGACATTGTGGAATACAAAAATTCGAGGCCATAAATAAAAAACTAATTTCTCATTCTAAAAAGGAAGGAAGTTTTAGATAACTAATCTACTTGCATTACACTAAAGCAGCTAATTAACTATTATATGCAGTATTCATACAATTTAGTGTCTTTCCAAAGAGGCGCTGGTCTAGTTTTGTTTGTAATTATAAGCTTAAAACATAATGTATTGGCCCAACTCAGTGCGGTTTAGGTTTATGTCCATCTACATAGAAGTTTCTTGTAGCTTTCGGCAGTTCTACTTCTAAACCCTCCATTTCTTTGGTTAGGGTTATTTGACATCCTGAAAATGTAGTACATTATAATGATGACATATTTTTAACCAACTTCAAAATGGAGGAGGTTCTCAATTCGATTGGTATTTTTTTTTAGGTGTTATGAATATGACAAAACTTGGAACAAATGGAAGCAGGTCTTTGCTCAAAAATGGGATAAAAATGGAAGTTTTATAAATGTTGACAAAAACGCTATAAGTTATTGACGTTATTAAAAGGTGCATGCGTATGAGCAAAATAAATTGAGCCACACCTGTTTTGTAGCAGATACTTCTTTGAACACATTCAAACATTTGTGAAGTTAAGTTACTTGTTCATAAATGTTTAAATTATTTGTACCTAACAAATAAACAGCAATATACACACCTAGCCTAGAGTTTTCTTTTAGAAAGGGTGCCATGTCTAATAGATCATCCTCTTTTTCCTCAGAAGGGGGTAGTTTATCAAAGTAGTCAGGAGGAACATACACATGACATGTTGTGCAAGCTAGAGAGGCTTCACAAGCTCCTGCAAAAGAGAAAAAAAAAAGGTTTAAAAATAGGGTAGATGACACCCAGGGATCTTATCTATATCTTATGGGGGTATGTAACTTATCCTGGTTGATACCAGACAATTTTTATTAAATTTTTAATTCAAAACATACAAACCTTCCATAGGAATCTCATGTCTATGTGCCAGATACATTACATTGTCACCAACTTTGCCTCTTACTTTTATTCTCTTGCCATCTTTGTCAATGTATGTTATATTTACTCTGAAAAACAAATTGTAACCTTTTATTAAAAGTAATTATAAAGATGTTAAACCACCAGATATCGAGGATGTTGTAATGCTGATAAGAAGACACATGATAACATTATGTATATTTTTAACTTTTATGATCTCAATGTTGATTCGAATTCAGCGATATCGCAAATTTTGTGATAGTGATAATGCTTAACACGAAAATCGTAACACTTACACCTCATCTTCCGACTTCGGGTCTTGATATTCGTATTCCCCATGCCATAAATCTGTAAACACGCGTAATTAAATCTATGATTTCTCAAATACAGCTATGTAAATAGAAAAAAGAAAAACTAACTTGAAGTCACGTGAATTCTTCTAATTTGTGAAGAAACTGGCACCTTGAAGGCCTTCAATTTGCGTAGAATAAAATAACGTTTTAACACAGACTGAAACATTATGTAATTACTGGTACATATCAGAGAAAAATATTATTTTTCAGGAATTTGTTTGGTTATAAAATAATCGCAACTTGAAATAGTTGATTGACAATGACATTGACAATTGACAATTGACATTAACCATTCTGATTGGAAACGTCTGACTTTGAGAATTAGTGTTTGGATACGATTCTTTTAACCTACAAGCTACTCCTTCGGCCAGCGGCCCTTACATTTGGCTAAATTTAGTTCACTAAATACAGACAGTGAGCGATGGCGAAAAAAAGGTTGCTCTTTACACTTGATCTAATTAGCTAGCTAACTCAGTATATGTCCTGTTTCCTGAACTTGTTTTTTTTTTCTTTTCAGTTTTTATTTAAAGTTATTTCTTACGCAGGGTTTTTTAATTATTTTTTTATTTTACACTTTTTAGTTACTTAGATATATCATCTTAAAATCCTCATGATGGGCCCTTTATTGAGCCGTTCAGGCTGCAGAGCGTGCTAAACATTTGAATTTGGTGCCAAAAATTCGCCATTTTGTTTATTTTTTTATTTTGGTATACCCAGTGTCACTCTCACAATAAATACAAATCTAAAGACACCTCTCAAGCAAAAATCCATCAAGCCGTTCACTCTGCAGAGCGTGCCAAAGATTTGAATTTGGCGCGAAAAATCCGCCATTTTTTTATTTTTTATTTTGATATACCCAGTGTCACTCTCACAGTAAATACGAATCTAACGGCACCTCTCAAGCTAAAATACATCGAGCCGTACAGGCCACAGAGCGTGCCAAACAATTATACATACATACATACTCTCGAAAAACATAACCCTCCTTCTGGCGCAGTCGGGTAAAAAGAAGTAATTCTTAGATTACTGGATATATATAAGGAAATGCCCTATTTATAGGACAAAAGTCATGGCGAAATGAGGGGCAACGGGTTCTTCTAGACATTTTTAAGGCCAAATGCGACCTTGAAAAGAATGAATAGAAAAATTCAAAATCTTAGAATGAAATACGGCAAAGAATATAAATGTATAGATAATATAATAATATAAATATATCAAACTCAAACTCAAAGCATTTATTTCAAACGGCACTTTTGAATGTCAAAATTACTAATAAAAAACAAAGCTACAGTCCCAGTCACAAGGCATAATAACTTGAGAAAGTACTGTAGTTGCCCATTCCCTAGCGTAGATCTCTATGGAGAAGCATGGAGAAGAACGGGCAAGAAACTCCATGGACACTCTTTTGAATCAAAATATTGATATTATATACATGTATGTGAGAACGATGTAGAAAGACGTGCACATATATAATTATGTCTTTTTTTAGTAATAAAAATCGAGCTCGACGCAACCATAGCCAAGGCGAGCATTATCCTTTGACACAGCCTTTGATGTTTTGATGGTGCCATGAGAGTGACAAATAAATACGTACGACACGCTCAGAATTCGCTGTTATACTGAGTTAGCTAGCTAATTAGATCAAGTGTAAAGAGCAAGCTTTTTATCGTCATCGCTCACTGTCTGAATTTAGTGAACTAAATTTAGCCAAATGTAAAGGCCGCTTTATGCTTGTTTTCCATGGGTGTGGGGATGTGTGTGGCTGTGGTCTGACAATGGGGTTGGCTTTAGAGACGTGAAGCCCGTAGAGGGGGGTAAAAGGGGTTAAAGGTGGTAGGAAACGGGTCCCCGATTATAACTAGACCATTCTTATTACAAGGTAATGCATATTTTTAGAGAAATTAAAGAAAAAAGTTTCTAACCTCAAATCAGTTTTATAGCGAAAACGGAACGTTATAATGGACGAATTGGACGATTGACAACCAAATATTTCCCACATATTGTCTATGGTGCAAAATGACGTGAAAAATTTGCAAAACGGAACGTAAAAAAAATGCTTATATTGTATGTGTCACTCACTGATAATCGTATCGTATGTTCACAAGACGTCAAGTTCTCATTCCGTTTCTCCACAGACCACATCGTTTCTCCTCGAGTTGCGTGAACGTGTTCCCAGTCTTTGGTGTTCCCTGTTTCGTTGTGTTTTTCTTGTGGCTGTATTCGACGACTTTGGCTTTCCCTCTGGACTCAAATTGTTTGCCCTCACGATTAACCTACGCTTTTGTACACCGGACACCGATTTTCAGCCTACTTGACTGACTTTTGCACGTATCCCGGACCACGATTTACTGCATCAACGGACGATGGAGCCCGGTAAAAATTTAGTATCGTGCGGCACGCGGAGGGGGGGGTGGGGGTAGGGGGGGATCCCCCTTGCCCCCTGGTACCACTCCCATGAAAAGGTTATGCACCATTCCTGAGAAAAACTACCTAACCTCAAAACACTTTATAGCCGCTTAAAAGGCGTAGTAGGGTTGACTTTAGTATTCTTAGGCAGAAGGAGGGACGGGGGAGGTGCCCCCTCTGCCCTGACACCACTCCCATGTAAAGCCAACCCACCGTTCTTGAGAAAACCAATTTTTGTAACTTAACCTCAAAACACTTTATATTCGCCTAAAAGGCGAAGTCGACGGAACCCCGCTAAGCGGGGCTCCTATTTCTGTCTGCAGGGTTTAAAGGAACCTAACTAACCTAACGTCGGGGTGCCCCAAGTCCTAGTAGTATCTTATACCACTTACCGTGGCGCAGTTGAAGGAGGGTCGGTCGACGGAGCCCCGCTCCGCGGGGCTCCTACTTCTGAATGGTTTAAAAAAACAAACCACGAAGGGTATGGCGGGGTCTATTCGCTCGCTTCGCTCGCTCGATCGACCCCGCCATACCCTTCTAACCTAATCTATCCGTGTCGGGGTGCCCCAAGTCCAGCTTGCTTCCAAGGTCGTTGAATACAGCCACAAGAAAAACACCACGAAACACAGGGAACACACACATTCACGCAACTCGAGGAGAAACGGAATGAACAAACGAATGACAGTGACACCTAACATACCATTTTTTTATTTTTTACGTTCCGTTTTACCAGTTTTTCACGTCATTTTGCACCATAGACAATATGTGGAACAGATTTGGTTGTCAATCGCCCATTTTAACGTTCCGTTTTCGCTATAAAACTGATTTCAGGTTAGAAACATTTTTCATTAATTTCTCGAAAAATATGCATTTCCTAGTTATAAGAGTGATAGCATTATAATCGGGGACCCAATCCCTACCAGCTTTAACCCCTTTTACGCCCCTCCGCGTGCCGCACGATTCTAAAGCCAACCCTAGAGGCTGAACCCCAGCCTTCTACGAGCCGCTCTGGGGTAGAGGCTGAACCCCAGCCTTCTATGAGCCGCTCTGGGGTAAAGGCTGAACCCCAGCCTTCTACGAGCCGTTCTGGGGTGGAACCCCTAACATCGAGCAGCTCTTCCGACGAGGACGCACGTCCACCAGCTAAGCGACGTCTTAATGTGCAGGAAGTGCGCAACATGTAGAACCTGGTGAAAGTGTCCCACCAACTGGGCACGAGGGAACAGGCTGTAGCTTTTGCCGAGGAAAGAGGTATGTTACCTAGGCAAAAAAAAAAGTGTGTAACTATCACAAAAAACCTATGAACATCGTATACTCGAGTAATAGAACAGTGGGCTCTTTTGTTTGTAATAAAGGGCCATGCATAACAAAATCAAGGGTAAGCAGAGGCAAAGGGACCTGGTTTGAAAATATTAAAATTCTTTTGCTTCGGGTATTTTTACCTGATGTACACATTTGCTGCAAAATACAGCTATGATTGCACTTTAAATGAAGATTTCACTGAAGGAGAACCTGCCTCTCTACAGCAACCATATTGGTTGGTTGGTTGAATGGTTTAATTATTGTAGAGAGGCAGTTGTAGTTAATATGAAAAATAAACAGGATGTAACCAGGAAGATTGGAGGTCCTGGCAAAGTAGTGCAAAAAGATTAAAGCAAGTTCGGAAAAAGGAAATATAACAGAGGTCGACGAGTTGAAGGACATTGGATCCTCGGGATGATTAGAGGATGGAAGCGAAGATCTAAGCCTGGAAGTCTGCCCAGACAATGTCCGCTCCGCTGATGTTTTGGTGCCCTTAATCAAGAATCATGTTGCTGAGGGCACCACCATACACACAGATTTTTGGCAGGCCTATGATTGTCTGGGTGATCACGGGTATATCCACCGTAAAGTAAATCACAGTGATAGGAAACCCTTTTGTGGCTGAGGATGGCACCCATACGCAAAGAATCAAATCACAGTGGTGTGTCATTAAGAGGTTCTTTTATAAAGACAATTATAATAACAGAGAGAATATCAACGATTCAATATATGAATATATTTTGTGGAGAAGAGATGTAGAGAGCAATAAAAGAGATCTTTTGAGGAATTGATAAATGTAATTAATTATAATTTTAATAAATGAAAAATATATCAATGCATTGTCGTTTCATTTCTTTTAGCCCCATGTGTGTACAATAGGCAATGTTACTAAAAGCTGAGAATGCTACATACTCTTCTAACCTAATCTATCCATGCAGTGGGGACCCTCCCCCCCTGTCCCAAACCCCTCCGCGGGCATCACATCTCAAAATTTTTACCTGACAATGGTGTCGATTCTGTTGTGCACAAACTAAACTTAATTTAGGCTATTGCTATCTTTTACTAAAAGGCAGTGCGAGAAAAGGACGGCTATAGCTATGAACTAAGTTAGAGATGTCAAACTAGTTTATGCCTTGCGCTTCACCGTGTTTTTTTTTTTTTTTTTTTCTCGTTTTGGCATTGCACTATTCGTGCTTATTGCCACTGACAATATTATAATTGATAACAAAACGTAAGAATCAAGTACTCGCGAAATGATAAATATAACAACGGAAAATTTGGAAATGGAAAGGAGATTAGTTGGTAAATATAAATATAATAAAAACACGTTAACAGTACGGAAATATAATACAACATAAAACTAACCTTAACGCAACCAGGTGGCCCAACAAAAAGGCCGACTCGGTGCCTATGAACTACATGGTAAACTATCTAACTTCTAAAAAATGTTTAAATAGCTATATCATTATTTACAAGGAAAAGAGCTATAGTTTTATAAATATCTACATTAAAATTAAATAAAATACATGAGATAGAAGTGGGTAAAGGGACTCGGAGGGAAACAAGACTTTGGAAAAGTGAGGAGTGGTCATAAAGGGGGCAAGAAAAAATAAGGTGGTTCAGATCTCCCACTTCAGCGCCACATTCACAGGCAGGGCTCTGCACGATGCCAAGCCTGGCAAGATGAGCAGGAGTGCACACGTGGCCCAATCGCATACGTATGAAAATTGTTGTAATCTTTTTGCCTAACTTGTACTTGCTAAACCAAGGTTTAACAAAAATGGATGGCTGAATATTACGATAAAATTTCCCTTTCACCGATTGCTCGGACCAAAGCTGACCCCAGGATTTCTGTAGATAAACCTTGGGCAGAGCTGCCAGATCTTGGGTGTTATTTTTGTACGGAAAAACGTCTCCACACAATACGGCATCATTAGATAACTGGTCAGCTCTCTCATTACCTAAAATGCCACAATGCGAGGGTATCCACGCAAAATGCACTGAATACCCCTTAATAGAACACTTATAGAGGAGTTCACGTGTTTCAAATATAACATAGGGATTAAGAGAATAGAAAGGGAATCTGGCCAAAGATTGTAAGGCACTCCTTGCATCGGTTAAAATGAGTGAATTCCGTAAGCCCATCATAAGTATATATTCGACAGCTTTGAATAGACCGTAACATTCTCCCGTAAATACAGATGATTCGGGCGGGAGCTTTATTTTTTGGACAATATTATATTGGGAGTGGCATACGCCTACTCCCACACATGAGTCTCTTCCATGCTTCGAAGCATCTGTAAACAAGAGATGGCAGCCCTTCCAGTCTCTATCCATAGTGAAGTTGAAGTTAAGATTATGACATACGTCATCTCGGAAAATGTTAAGGTTATAATGTATGTTTGGTGACATAATTAATGAACTGTAATTACAGTGAAATAAAGGAAGAAACTCAGATTGGTGACAAGGAGCTTCAATTAAATTGTATTTTCTAAAGCTTTTAACTAAACACGGAGTAGCTTTGTGCCTCCAGTAAGTGGATGAAATTACTTCTTCAGTGAGAATGGAAAGTTTATTTCGCAAAGGATGATACGTAAATTGCAAACACCGAGCCATAAATCTATCAGCTAAAAATTGACGTCGTAAATGAAGTGGAGGGTCTCCACATTCCACCTGAAGACAATTAATAGGACTGCTTTTCATTGCACCTGAAACCACTCTAAGTGCCTTGGACTGAACACTGTCCAGTTTCTTAAGACCAGCAACATTAGCAGGTTCCAGCAAAAAAGTCCCATAGTCCAATACACTTCTAATCAAGGTGTTGTACAGTAATTTTAAGGAAAAGGGATGTGCTCCCCACCAAACACCAGCAAGACATCTAATTATGTTGATATTTCGTTCGCATTTTGCAGCTATATAATCACAGTGTGGTAAACCAGTAAGATGTGTATCCAAAATAAGACCTAAAAATTTTACCTGGTTTTTAATGGGCATAGGGATATTATTATACCTTACTGTAAATATAGGAGGCTTACGCATTCTAGTAAACAAGACAATGTTGCTTTTATCAATTGACAGGTCTAGACCATTAGTTTCTAGCCAAGTCTTCAGTAAGCCTAGAGAAGAGGTTAAGGAAGTACAAATATTTGCAACAGAGTGACCAGATAAATAAAGAAGTAAATCATCTGCATATTGAAGGACTTGTACTGATTGATTTAGTGAGGATTC
Organism: Xestia sexstrigata; assembly: GCA_941918905.2. Lineage (NCBI taxonomy): Eukaryota > Metazoa > Arthropoda > Insecta > Lepidoptera > Noctuidae > Xestia > Xestia sexstrigata. Next base: position 2,996,728 of record OW799226.2, read on the forward strand.
CAAATCATAAGTGTAAATATTGTAGAGAATTGGACTAAGTACAGAACCTTGAGGAAGACCTTTCCACACTAAACGGGTAAATGTATACCCTTCAATATGAAGATGTAAAGATCTCTCTGAAAGCATGTTAATTATGAACTTAGACAGCATTGTTGGAACTTGTAATGAATTCAACTTTTGTTCTAGGATTGATACCAGGACATTATCGTAAGCTGAGCTAATATCCAGGAAAGCAGCAATTACAGAGTTATTAGAAGTGAAGGCTAAGCGAATATCAGTTGTGAACACACTAAGGCTGTCCATCGTACTTTTACCCTTCCTAAAACCAAACTGTGATCTAGCTAGCAAGTTTTTGCTTTCCAAGAACCACTCCAAACGATTCTTAACGAGATGTTCAGCAATTTTAGCAAGAACTGTAGAAAGTGCTATTGGTCGATAAGAAGCAACATTAGAAGAAGGTTTGTTTGGTTTCAGAATAGGAATAATTGTTTGAGCCTTCCAACTTGATGGAATGTTGCCAGATATCAAAGCTGTATTGATGAGATTTAAGTATATTAAGAGAACAGAGTCGGACAGATTAGCTATAAATGAATATGGTATACCATCTTCACCAGGAGCTGAATCCTTAACATGTGAAAGGACTCCTTTCAATTCATTTAGTGTGAAGAGAGAATTCAACTCAGAATTAGGAATAGGAACATAGGGAAAATGCATTAAAGATCTCTGTTCTGGGGCTGAAGGAGGAGCTAAATGATCCATAAACTCATTGGCTAATTCTAATGGTAGTTTTGAGGCTGTTGTGTCACTGAATGCTGACCTGAATCGCCTAATATTTTGCCATACTAGAGATGCGTTAACTTCTGGCGAGATAGATGCACAGAATCTTTGCCAACCTTCAAATTTCTTTTTCCTAAGGAGCTTACGAGTTGTACGAGCAGCTTCTAGGTATATCTCAAAATTGTGACGTGTCATAGTATGACTATAATTTTTTTCTGCTTCTTTTCTTGTTTTAATGGCCTGAGTGCACTCAGCATCCCACCAAGGTGGTGAAGGAATTTTGCCTGTAGCACCATTCTTAATAGGAAAAGTATTATCTGCCACCTCTATTAAAATTGTTGTTATTTGATTAGATAATACCTGAGGATCATGTAGTTGTAAGGAATTAGTTAAAGCAAGAATTCTTTCTTCTACACAGTTTTTGAATGTATCCCAATCTGCGTTTTGAAGTCTATACTTTAATCGTGGTGTTGGATTAAAAGCAGCTGGTTTTTTATGTAGAAAAGAAATTCTTAAAGGGTAATGATCACTACCATGAGAAGATGGTAAAGGAGACCAGGATAATGTTGATGCTAAATCAGGTGTGCAGATTGAGAGGTCAGGGGCACTTACTCCCTCATCTGGATTCGTTTGGCGTGTTGGGAGACATGTATTTAAAATACACAAATTATTAAAGTCTAGAATTTCTAGTAACTTTTCCCCATAGTGATTGGAACTAGAACTACCCCAGGACTGATGTTGTGTATTAAAGTCGCCCATTACCAAAAATGGTTTAGGTAAAACTGAAAGAAGATTACTTATTTCAGAAAGAATATTTACAGTGGGACGCGAATAATATATACATACTAAACAGATTTTATTTACAATAGCAGCGACAGCAGATATATCGTCACTGAGACTTGGAAGAGGAAAAGATTGAAAAGACAAGTTATTTTTAATAAGTATGGCGACACCGCCATACCCATCGCTTCTGTCTGTTCTTAGACACGCATAGCCAGGAATTTTAAAAGAGAACCCTGGTTTAAGCCATGTCTCACAGAGAGCGACTGCAAAGGGATTGTGTTTGTTCAATATGTAGGACAGATCAGATTTTTTATTCACAATGCTGCGACTGTTCCACTGGACAATCTTGAGTAGATTTGGATCCATTATGATCAAGGTTAAATAAGTTAGACAGCGTATCAATTAAAGTGGCAACGTTGGACGGTTCAATTTTATTATTTTTAGATAAGGTATTAATTAACATGATTATTAAATTTAAAATTTGATTCTCATTATTATTTGTTGTTTTATTTTGGAATGCAACACCATTCCCTGTTAAAGAAACTTCATTACTGATTAATGCTTGATGAGCAGCCCGGTCATACCCCTTGGCTGTTTTTGGGGGATCCCGAGGTTTAAGGAATACAGTTTTTCTTTGTGATGAGACAATTGGTGTGTTACGTGATTTGGGGGGTGAATAGTAAGAATTTTTAGTGGTGTGTGATGGGGCAGATGTTACCACATCTGCATACAATTTTGAGATTGGTGGATGAAGCTGTGACGCTTCAGCATATGACACGCAGCTATGGGCCATATAATGCTTAATTGATTTTTGTCTTTCAAATTCTGGGCATTTTTTATTGATGGCGTAATGAATGCCACCGCAATGACAGCATTTACTATTACTCTCGTCTTCAATACTGCAAGTGTCAGCAGAATGCTTCTCCCCACACTTGAAGCACTGAGGGTTCGACCTGCATTGTACCTTTGTGTGGCCAAAACGACAACAATTATAACATTGAATTGTTGGGAATGTATACAATTCCACTGGCATGGAATTGTAACAACAAAACACACGTTTTGGTAGAATTTGTCCGTCAAAGGTGAGCACGACTGTTTGGGATGGTTTCCACACAGGGGTCGGTTCGTGTATTTTATAGTTGAGACGCCTTGCTTTGATGACTTTCCCGCATCCAGCGGGGACAGATATATTTTCCATTATCTCCTCCGGAGACCATTCGGTAGGTACGCCTTTAATAATTCCAATGCGACACACATTAATTGATGGAACAAATGCCTTCAATTTCTCCTTGGCCAAACTTGGGTCATTTATAAAAAAGTTAGCATCTACGTAACGGGAGAAGCTTATAGATATTCTGTTTCGACCAATGCGTTTTAGAGAACCGTTAATAATGTTGGTGTATCTGCGGTTTTTCAGGAAATGCCCTAAAGTTACTGGGTGTAATGTCTGAGCCGAGTTTTGTGTACCTATCAACATTTTTTTGGATGTGTACAACGTATGGCGACAGGTCTGTGGCTTCGTACAAAGCCCTAGAAACCTGTGGTGCCTTCTGGGGAAGATCTGACTTTAAAAGGTTTTCAGTCTGGGGACCATCCACAGAACGTGGAGTGGCTTCTTCGTGAACTAAAATTGAGTGTACCGGAACGTCTGAAGTTATTTTTGGACTGACTACTGATTCATTATCACAATGACAATTTGTTTCGTTATTTAATCCTGTTGAATGATGACCACTTCGCCTTCTTTTATTACAATTTTTACAGATTTTGCGTGGAGCTCTAGCCCTTTTCCGCTCCGATCTGGTTAAGGACGAGTCTGTATCCATACTGGATTCATAAATTGTAATATTATGCCCGACCGAGGGGACTGTGCCCCCCGGATCAGGCGGTTCATTGTCCATTGTGGCCACTGGCCAGAAAAAATAAAATCTAAAAAACTTACCCTAATAAATGAAGAATTTTACCTACAAGCAATAAAATTAACTAATCTAATCAATATTTACATAAATCTACACAACTTATCTCCAATCTCAAACGTTTTTTAACATTTATAAGAAAACGAAAGAAAAATTACGCCCGCCGAATTCGATGATTCCCGCGCTTTTTTCATCTATTCTCCACCGTGTTTTTAGTCGACATGTTTTTACATGCACCCTTTATTTGTATAGAAATATTAGATCCAACTAAATTTGGCAGCTCTAAATTACGTCTGTCTCTTTCTTGTTTTATTATAGAGAAAAAGATAGCAATAGCTTAAATTAAAATTACTTTGTGCACAACAGAATCGACACCATTGTATAACAATAAAGTTTAAAATCTTTTAAGGTGAATGCTCCAACCAGCCGCGAAATTCAATTTTTTGTACGTTTTTTACAATTTGCAGGCCAGTCCTAGGTTCAATCAACATACAAGCCTGAAATAAATTAGGAGCCCCTTGCCCCGAGGCCTTATATCATATTATAGCATAATTATCTTAGGCAATGATGTAAAAAAATTGCGAGCTCGCTTCGCTCGCTCTTTCAGCCTACTTTTTCTTGAGTCTTGACTTTGTTTATAAGTGGCCCAGGTAACTCCATTAAGTCGAAACAATTCTAACCTATTCAAGGTAGGTAGTGTTACAATTTTCGAGTTCGCTTTGCTCGCTCTACAGACTACTTTCTCTTGAATTTATATAAAAGTCGACCAAGTAACTCCTTTATGAAGGATCGAAACTATTCTAACCTATCCAAAGTAAGGTGTCATAAAAATTTCGGGCTCGATACGCTCGCTCTTGCAGCTTACTTCCTCTTAAATGTTTCCTTTGTCTGAGGGTCGATCTTGTAACTCCTTTATGAAGGGTCTAAACAATTGTAACCTGCCCAAGGTAGAGTGTTAAAATTTTCGAGTTCGTTCCGCTCGTTCTTGGAGCCTTAGTTAATTTTGTTGTTAAAATTGACGCCATAATATGTCGACTAAGTAAAATCTTTTTTTTTTATGAATTTTCCGTAAGATAGGTAAAATCAAACGAAAATTGCCCCCCCCCCCCCTACCCCCCTAAAGGAAATCCTGTATCCGCGCCTGAGTCTGGCAGACTTAGATTATTTTAATCTATGGGCAGACTTGCCCGTTGCTTGTCCGCGTGATCTCATTTTGTCTGCGCGGGCACGTGTCCGTACGTCTTTTATGATTTACTAGCTGTTGCCCGCGGCTTCGCCCGCGTAAACTTCGGTAACTGGATCATATTAAAGGGATAAATAGTGTCCTACACACACCATAATTATCACAATAACCATCACTATCACCATCACAATCACCATCACTATCACTATCACTATCACTATCACAATCACCATCACCATCACCATCACCACCACAATCACAATCACCATCACAATCACAATCACAATCACTATCACAATCACCATCACAATCACAATCACAATCACAATCACAATCACCATCACAATCACCATCATCATTATCATCATAATCACAACCATTATCATCGTAATCACAACCATTATCATCGTAATCACAATCATAATCATCACAATCTCCATCCTCGGTATCACAATCACAATCACCATCACTATCAAAGTCACAATCACTATTAACATCACAATAAACATCACCATCGCTATCACCATCAAAATCACCGCTACTATCACAATCACCATTATCGTTATCATAATCTTAATCATCGTAGTCATAATGATTATATCATCGTAATCACATCATCATCATCACAATCACCATCATCGTTATACACTCATTATCGTGGTAATCACAATCATTATCATCGTGATCACAATCATGATCATCATTATCACCATCACATACACCATCACTATCACAATCACCATCACAATCACAATCACTATTACGATCACAATCACCATTACCATTACAATCACCATCACCATCGCTATCACCATCACTATCACAGTCACAATCACCATCACTATCACAATCACCATCATCGTTATCATAATCTTAATCATCGTAGTCATAATGATTATCATCGTAATCACAATCATCATCATCACAATCACCATCATCGTTATCACACTCATTATCATGATAATCACAATCATTGGCATCGTAATCACAATCATGATCATCATTATCACATCACCATAACAATCAAAATCACCATCACTATCACAATCACAATCATTATCATGGTAATCACAACCATTATCATCGTAAACACAACCATTATCATCGTAATCACAATCATCATCATCACAATATCCATCCTCGTTATCAAAATCATCATTATCGTTATCACACGCATCATCATCATTACCACAAACATCATCACTATCACAATCACCATCACAATCATAATCACTTACACAATCACAATCAATATCACAGTCACAATCACTATCACCATCACAATAACCATCACCATCGCTATAACCATCACAATCACCGTCACTATCACTATGACAATCACTATCACGATCACCTTATTATCACAATCACCATCAATATCACACTCACAATAACTATCACCATCACAATAACCATCACCATCGCTATAACCATCACAATCACCGTCACTATCACTATGACAATCACTATCACGATCACTATATTATCACAATCACCATCACTATCACCATCACCGTCATTATCACATCACCATTACTATCACCATCACAATCACCATCACTGTTATCACAATCATTATTATCAGTATCACAATAATCATCATCGTTATCACAATCGTCATGACAATCAGCATCATCGTTGTCATAATCATCATCATCGTTATCACAGTCTTCATCACAATCATCATCATCGTTGTCACAATCATCATCATCATTATCACAATCATCTCAATAAATCAACAATAACCCTGTGTAGAAGTCGAATCCGCCATCTTCTGAATCTCAAAATAAATGTCATATTCGTAATCTGCACCCCTGATAATCTCGGTATCGACACCCATATTGATTTTTAGACATTTCAACCCCATCGCACCCCAACAGGGAATGAAGGCATTTCAGGTCCGCCACATTAAATCTTAAAATTGTTGTTTTTGTGATACACCCGACCCGATAGACCATACAAAACAAACAATACCGATGTTGATTTTCAGACTTTGTTATCCCATTTCCCCCTTTAGGGGTTGAATTCTGATAAAACCTTGAAACACAAATGTTAACTCATTTATCGATAGGAGTACTCCTGTGAAGTTTCGAATAAAACAGTCTTACCTAATCTTGTTTCCTTTTGACTCCCGTTTCATCCCCTTAGGGGGTAAATTTTGAAAAATCCTTTCTTGTTGCACCCCTTAACCTCATAAGGAACGTTTGTGCCAAATTTGGAATCTCTAAACTCAGCGGTTTGGGCTGTGCATTGATTTTTAGACTTTGTCACCCCATTTCCCCCTCTTAGGGGTTAAATTCTGAAAAAACCTGAAACTTATTTCTACTGATTTATCAATAGGAGTACTCCTGTGAAGTTTTTAATAAAATAGTCTAATTAATCTTGTTTCCCCATACAAACTTTAGAGCCCCGTTTCACCCCCTTAGGGGATGACTTTTGAAAAACCCTTTCTTAGTGTACCCCTAGACCACTTCAGGAACATATGTACCAAATTTGGGATCTCTAGTCTCAGCGGTATAGGCTGTGCATTGATTTTTAAACTTTGTCACCCCATTTCCCCCTCTTAGGGGTTGAATTCTGAAAAACCCTGAAACCCGTTTCTACTCATTTATCAAAAGGAGCACTACTGTGAAGTTTCGAATAAAATAGTCTAACTAATCTTGTTTCCCCATACAAACTTCGGAGCCCCGTTTAACCCCCTAAGGGGGTGAATTTTTCCACTGCGAGGATCGACCGGAGGACACGGTGGAGCACACGGTGGAGGTGTGCCCCGCGTGAGCGGAGCACCGCCGTGTCCTCGAAGCGGCGATTGGCGGCGGCGAGCAAGCCATGGTCCGGAGCGAGACGGAATGGGACGCCGTCACCTCCTTCTGCGAAGCAGTAATGCTAGAGAAGGAGGTGGCGGAACGTGAGAGGGAGAGAACCTCACAGCGTCCCGGCCGCCGCGGGAGACACCCCGGGCGTCGGGGGCCACCGTAGGCGCGGGCCTGTGGACGGTGGGCTATGGGCTAGCTCGCCGTCCGTCCGTCTCATGACGACAGGCCGTGTCGACGGCGCGTTCGTGTTCCACGCGCGCCTCAAAGAGAGTCAGCAAAAAGGAAGGGGTCCGAAAGGACCGATGCCTGCCGGGGTTGCGGGACTATTCGAAAGAGATACCGTGGCCCCGGAACACAAAGGGCGATGAAGGAACATGGATGGGTTTTAGTCAGTAAAAGTCTGACACTCCCTCCTGCTCCGCCCAGAGCGGGAGAAGTCATTTGATGATTTCCCATCCGAAAAAAAAGGGGGTGAATTTTGAAAAATCCTATCTTAATGCACCCCTGGACCACCTAAGGAACCTACTTGCCAAATTTGGAATCTGTAGACCCAGCGGTTTGGGCTGTGCGTTGATAGATGAGTCAGTCAGTCAGTCAGTTTCTTCTTTTATATATTTAGATATAGAAAGTATCGAACTGTGGAGTAGGTATTAAAATAAAATGAGTTTTAATCAAAATAAATTATTCTAGGAAGAATTTTACGCGGTAAATGGTGCTCTAATAAAACCAGTGAAACCTATACTATACCAACAATGTTGACGAAATTTCTCAATATAATAATGCTCTCGAAAAATATAATAAAATTGATAGTTCTGCATTACTTCTGCTTACCGCAAATATGTCAAATGACAGAAACGACGAACTACATCGTCTATTCGATGGCACGTCTGAAGACAAAAGTTATGATTTATGTATGAGGTTACTGGTTGGTTTTTGAGGTTCAAAAGATCCGTCACACGACATCACAACTCATATGATCTCCGAAATAAAAACCATTTGGTCAGATTTTATAAATGAATTAATGAAGATAGATTAGTCTGAATTACCAGATATCCTATTAATCTGAAAAATTCTGGATACTCTACCTGAACCATATTTCTCATTCAAATCAAGCTGGATGTTGATGTCAAAGACAGATAGAACATAGAACAATAGAAAATTTGACTACACAACTCTGTATCTATGAGCGCTCTATCTTTTTGAAAAGTGAAGGTCCTGCAGAAGCTCTAGCCTTACAGAATTAAAATAAAGTTAAGAAGAAATGTGGATATTGTGGAAAAGTCGGTCCCAAAGTTTGGCAATGTCATAAATGGAAAACTGATGGTAAATCAGCCAAGCCTGGAAGTAAACAGACCCCAACAAATTTGAACTTAATGCTCATGCAAGTCAATACAGATGTAAATTCAATGCATACACACTATGATAAATCGAGTTGGTTCGTCGACAATGGTGCAACTAATCATGTCACCTGCCGGAACGACTATTTTTCTAGTTTTCAGCATTTTGAAGATAATCGTACAGTGGCTACTGCCAATGGAGCTACTGTCAAAGCAATTGGCAAAGGTACTGTTGACTTGAAAACAGTTATCAATGGCAAGGAATCCAAAGTAACACTCTGTGATGTATGGTATGTACCTGATATTATGCGAAACCTATTCTCTGTACTGGCCACTCAAGACAGACTAAATAAAAGTGTTTTCATGTCTGAAAGGGAACACTGCTCGCTGAAAGTTGATGGACAAGTTAGACTGACTGACAAAAGGATCAAGAATGGTGGCTTATAGAAGCTCAATGTAGAGACTATTACTAAGTCAACACCTAATGTAAACATTTTGTCAACAGAAAACATACTACAACTGTATCACGAAAGCTTAGCCCATCAGAATAAAAAACATGTTAAAGGTGTTATTGAACGAGAACTAGGAATTAAAGTTCGACTAGATTCAGAATTGTGTACTGGATGTATTTATGGTAAAACACACAGACAGTCTTTCGGAACAAGAGTACGAGCTAAATTACCTGCAGAAATTTTACACGCTGATGTATGCGGTCCATTCTCTCCTTCTTTTAACAAATTTCGCTACTTCGTTTTATTCAAAGATGACTACAGCAAGTACAGACACATTTATTTTGTTCGACAAAAATCGGAAGTTTACCTAAAACTCCGATAAATGTTACAAGAATGTAAAGTAGCTGGACACTCTGTTAAAGAATTTCTTAGCGATAATGGAAGTGAATTTGATAATCAGAACGTCAGGTGCATTCTACAAGAAGCTGGAATCAGACAAAGGCTCACGATGCCCTATACACCGCAACAAAATGGTCTTAGTGAACGTGAAAATAGAACCTTAGTTGAAGCCGCTCGTACAATGATGCATGCTCACGAAGACTTACCGTTTGCTACATGGGCAGAATTGATAAATACCACTGCGTACGTGTTAAACAGAACTGGTCCAACTTCAGAAAATGCAAATCACCATTTGAATTGTGGTTTAAGAAGAAGCCAGCAATCAGTCACCTAAAAATAATTGGATGTGAGTGTTATGCTCATATTCCTCAACAAAAAAGGAAAAAGCTATCTAAAAAGGCTGAGAAATGCATTCTAATTGGATATGAGGGTGATGAAGGCTATCGCTTACTGAATAAACATGGTAAACTCATGAGGTCTAGAGACGTTACATTTAATGAATCAGTATTGACTTCATTTGGCTAAAGTAATTTGGAAGAACAGCCTTCAGTCGAAATACACTTTCCAGTTTCAGTACCACCGATGTGTGATGCAAGGGAGGATGATTGTGTCGAAAATAGCTTGGATCGCGCTGCAAGTAGCTCTGATGAGCTTAGTTCGACTTTGCCCCCCACATCGCCAGATTTGGTTGTGAGTTAGGAAATAGAAAGCCAAGATGACTACTGAACCATTACAAACGTCTTCAGAAGCATCAATGCCAGAATCACCTCATTATGAAGACGCCTTATATGATGGTGATGATACTGAACGACCAAGATTTCAGATGACATAGCTGAGATAGCCACTAGAATGACTCTACGATATAGAACTCAAATACGACCGACTATTAGATTCGGAGATTACGTCATGATGTCAGATGAAATTTTTAATCAGATTTATGAACCTAAAACCTACAAAGAAGCAATGACTAGTACGCATAAAGATCATTGGATTCAAACAATGCGATACCGACCCCTGCCTGTTTATAAGAAACCGTGCAAGTAACAAAATTATTCTTGCTCTCTATGTAGATGACGGTTTGGTCGCTGCAACAAATCAGGAAGATTCTGAGAAGTTAATGAGAGAATTGAAGAGAAGATTTAAAATCACGTTTATGAGATGCATCTTATTTTCTAGGATTAGAAATAGAGGACCATGATGGTAATATAAAAGTGTCACAAAAGCACTACGCTCAGAAAGTTTTAGATCGTTTTGGTACGAGTGATTGCAAACCTGTTACCACTCCTATACAAAAAGATGGACTGCCAGATCTGGATAAAGTGGTAGACCCTGCTTTATTTCCGTATAGAGAAGCTGTGGGAGCACCCGCATATCTGACCGTTGGTACCAGACCGGACTTAGCATATGCTGTAAGCGTTGTATCCCGGAGTCTAGAAAACCCTTCTAAAGAAGACATCCAGAGGCTGAAACGTATCCTAAGATACATCAAAGGAACTTTTAACTATGGAATAGTTTTTAAGAAGAGCTGCAATGCTGGAATTCTAGAATGCTACAGTGATTCTGATCACGGTGGAGACCAAAGTACCGGACGTTCGACATCAGGCATATTATGCTTATACTCTGGAGGAGCAATTTCTTGGACAAGTCGACGACAAATATGTGTTGCAATATCAAGCACCGAAGCCAAATTGGTTGCTGCCAGTGAAGCGTCTAGAGAGATTGTCTGGATCAAAAAGACTCTTTGGTGAAATATCTATTGAAAGAAATACCTAAGCTAAAGGTTGATAATGATGCAGCCATATAGATCTCACACAATCCAGAACTCCACAGAAGAACCAAGCATGTTGCTATTCGACATTTCTATGTGAGAGAACTCGTTGCTAATGGAGAAATACCTGTAGAATACGTTCCCAGCGAGTTCCAACTAGCTGATTTACTGACCAAAGCATTACATATGCCACGGATTGTATCAATCGCAAAACAAATTGGCTTGATATAGTAATAGGGTTGCCAAAAAGGGAGGATGTTAAGGAGTACCTATGTTATTCTAGAACCTTATTATTTTTGATAACCTTTTCAACTTAAGGTGGATGCTCCATAATTCTATAACTACATACGTCTTACAGCCGCGAATAATATTTTAATCAACATACACACATCAACACGGTCTAGGGATATTTTTAAAAAAGCGAATTACTATCAATGTGTTAATTATTTATATGACATGTACATATTTAAAAGATACGTTATTTAATATTCTACCATTTTTTAATAATGGTTAAGGTATAGATTAAAATTTCAGGATTTTATGGGAAAAAAATGAAGCATAGACGGAAACCGTATATGAATGAACTTTTAACTTGTGAGTAAAAACTGAAAAAAATAGAAAAATCATTTAATTTATGTTTATAAACTTGAAGTTAGTAGTCTGAGAAAGCGCCCATGATGTTCATAACACATCGGCAACGATTCGGCATGCTCAGAACAAGGTTGTCAATGTCTTGCTGCGGAATATTGTCCCATGTCCTTCTGAGGTGCGCAAAAAGTTGATCTTCTGTAGCCAGATTTTCAGGAACTTCCTTCAGAGCTCTTCTTTGCAGCATATCCCACGCATGCTCAATGGGATTTAGATCTGGCGATTGAGCAGGCCAGTCTAAGGCCCTAACATTATGTGTATGTAACCAAGCTGCTACCGTTCTCGCCGTGTGTGCCCGGGCATTGTCGTGCATGAGCAGGAAATCTTGCCCCATTTGTGTTCTGTGGGGCAAGATTACGGGCCCCAGCACCTGTTGGACGTATCGTTCTGCCGTCATATTGCCGCACCCAAACGAGATCCGTCCGTCCTCCAAGACGAATTCCTGCCCAAACCATAATTGTTCCTCCTTGGTATGGGTGAACTTCCTGAGGGTTCTGGAGACGGCTCCATCGTCCAGGAACTCGCCAAACACGCATCCTTCGTAAATCTGGATGGAAGCCGAACCTGGATTCATCCGTGAACAGCACATTGGACCATTGGTCACGGCCCCAGTCCACGTGGTTCCGAACCCATTCTAATCGTCGTCCACGATTGCCTCTCCGTAAAGGTGGGACCCGGAGTGGTCTACGAGAGCGTAGATTGCTTTCATGCAGTCGCCTTCTTACAGTTTGGTCACTCACAAGCACTTGGTGTTCCACTCGCAGCCTTTGGACCAATTGAGTCGCCGTTGCATTTGGTTGTGCTCGCGCAGTAATTTGCAAAAATCGGTCTTGTCTGGGGGTAGTGATGCGACTTGGCCCCCGGTGCCTCTCCGCTACTTCACCTGTGGCACGATAGCGTGTCCACAATCTTGAAATTACATTTTGATGGGTCCCTATGGCCTCAGCAACATTACGCTGAACAGATCCAGTTTCCAGCATTCCCACAGCTCGTAACATCTCCGCCCTCGTCAAATGTCGGCGTTGCATGGCTACAATACCTTAATTTTAACTTTATCTTTCGTTTAAAAATGAAAAAAAAACTGTAACTAAACGTAATTCGTATTGTTTTCTAAATTTCGCACAAATGAAAATTCCCTCTCCTATACATCAAGACATTTTTATGCCACCGAAACAAAAGAATTTTCAAAAATTTGAATTTGGAATTAGTCTGAGATAAATTACAAACAAATCGGTGTATAAAAGATTCCAATGCGGCCAGTACTTTTCGAGTTATTTAATTGAGTATGAAATATCCCTAGACCGTGTTGATGTGTGTACAACCTAGCACTGGCCTGAAAATTGCAAAAAACGAAAGAAAATTTGAATTTCGCGGGCTACCCTGGAGCATCAGCCTTAAGTCAGATTTATTGCCTAAGAACCGCTGTTAATAATGGAATTATATTTTTACATGTCACAACCACGAGTCTTATTTTATAATGATCAAATAGTTTTATCATGCACTGCAGCTAAACTTTTTCAACTACAGAAAAGCCACAGCGCATCGCATAATTATTAAATCAACGAAACTGTCGAATCAAATAGAATGACGAGTGAGGGAAAATAACCAGTGTTACTTGTACGCGGACTCATTATTTTGTCCATATTACAAAAATGTTTCGTTGGACTAGGATTTGTTTTCATTTACAGACTTACGGAATATTTTTTTGAAAAGCAATCTTATTATCAGTTATGACAACACTAGTTAATAACTGTCAAATACTCTTAAAAACGTCAATAATCGCTAAAAAGGCCACTATGGCCATTTTTATAATGATTTTATATTACAAAATTATTGATTTTTAGCACAAGGTGGTGGTAAAATAAGTACAGTTGATAGTTCAATAAGATTCTAAGCTTTTACATAGTACATTATAGTTTAAAGTTACGGCCATAGTAACATAAGTTGTGAATTTTTGGTGATAGAATATATGTTAAAGATAAACTAGGTGAGTTTTATGACTAAATGACGTGTATTTTATATATCATTCGTTGTCCGACATGAGTAACCTTTATATTTAATTGCCATTAGTTTAATTTTGCATTCGTGTACCAGGTCACCGAAATCTTGGTTAGAAAACTTTGTTTTGAAGTGGTACAGTCAAAGTTTCCTGTAATAATACATTTTATATTCATATCGCCCTTGATATATGTATTGTAGCGGTATATAAAGTACCTATTATTGTTATTGATTGTTGATGAGACATCAATAAATTATAGGATAATAATAAATACACACTTTTTGTCAAAGATTGGCTTTTGAGAACTCTGGAACTTGCTGCTTGCACCAAACAGGTTTTATTATCCAATTAGTAATTTATGGAGCGCTTTGTGATAAGTTGAGAGTATTTATCTTGATACTGCTATGTGAGGAATTTAGAAACTAAAGTTTCTGTCACCATTCCAATAAATTAAACAACTATAATAAGGATGAAGAAGATATAGTGCACCAACCCTAAATTAACTGAGATAAGGGTGAGATATAATTATTATGACCTGTTATATATGATTCTTTCATAGCGTTAAGTTAGGATTAAAATGTTTGTAACAATGGTTCAATAAATTTATTCTTATTCTTATTCTTACCTTAGGCCAAAAACATTCAAATATTTACGAGTGATAGACGGGACAAGATGAAGAAAATCGTAATCCAAATACTTGTTAGTATCAAATTGTTCTGTCTAGTGTCATACGTCTGCTGGTCAGGTAGCAGTCTTGTGTCAAAATTGAAAATCTTCGGGATCAAAATTTTTGTATTATTCCCAATGTCTGCTCTATTCCTATTGATCTATGTCAAGTAGTTGATGTATTTTGTCTGTCAATGGTCTATTACAGGACCAAAAAAAATCAATGATGCCTATATTAAAATACATTCCATAATCACCGCACTTTACACACCTTTGGATACTGGAACACGACTCCATGAAAAATCAAAATCATGATTTTTTTATTTTAGGTAATTAACTTTAGTTTAGTTCACGAATCCGTGCTCCCAGCATACCAAAGGTTAATTATAATAACTGGCAAATTATGGCATAGCAAAAACATGAACCATTCCATAAAATTATTGTACTGTTTGTATGATTCAATTAGGCAGAGCAAGCTTATATCTTTTAATGTTAATTTATTTATTTTAAGTAGGTATTTATGTACCTCCTAGCCTGAAACACAGGTTTCACCTAGTTCAGGCAATAAGCAACAGTGCTCTATTTTATTTGTTAAGATACTTAATTGTATATGTGCCCCTTTTTATAAATAAACGATTTATTATTATTATTATTATATCAATCTAGATAAAGAAATATCTGTATTATACGATACAATCAAGATATAAAATCCTATTTCAAACATAAACCTAAAAACATACAATACGTTAATACACACTGTTTTCCATGGAATTATAGAGAAGATGCCACCTGCTATGATCCTTCCATTACTCCTTTAGCTTCCTCCATATTCGTACATCATGTCATACACATGCTATTTAGTTTCTGCGTAATGTCCATCCGATCTTTCTGAAGAACAACACTAATAAAATAAATGTTTTAAAAATAAAAATTTATTAATAAATTATTTATTTCCATTCCAGTATAAAATAATAAAGTAATAATGGATCTAGATGTTAAAGTTAAGGTAGAAAAAGATGCAAGACAAGATCCTACCTCATTTTTGCCCGAAGAGCCGATGTCTTATGAAATTAAGAAAAAAAAGAAAAAGAAGAAGAAAAAGCAAGAAGACCCGTTTAAAGATATTGATGATAAGATGGGCGTTAAGATCGAGCCGATAACTCTGTTGGATCCGGAGGTTAAAATAAAGGTTGAAGATATTGAGGTTGAATTGGATTTTAATGATGTAAGTAAATAATAATTTGAAGGCATATGACATCTAACAATCCGCACTGGGCCCGCGTGGTGGATTAAAGCCCATTCCCTCTCAATGAGAGGAGGCCGTGTCCCAACAGTGGGAACATTATAAGCTGATGATGACCACATAAGTAAATTTTTGGTGGTTTTGGCATTTGATGCAGTTTTCTAGAGAACCTGAAGACGCAGTTGTTTCAGCCAATCTAATCCAATCCAATACTAGTCAATCATTTAACTTACATATTTAAAAATTCCAGTTCGGAGACAACGGCCTGGTCCATGAAGGCCATCACAACGAAGACAGTCAAGAACCAGCTGTGAAGATAGAGCCACAGAACCACGACGCCGTCCTCCTTACATTCGAGAGCGTCATCAGCGACAAACCCCTACTCCTGGCAGACAGTACCGAAATGTTCCAGTTCTCAAAGAATGACGTACCCATAAAACATGCCCCAACACATGTCTGCAAGGTCTGCCATCTAGTCTTTCAATCAACGAAAACTTTACGAATGCATCAGAAGAGAAAACACAAGTCGTTTAGAAAGTCCTTCAAACATATTTGCGATTACTGTGGCATGTCGTATGAGATGAAGAACAGTTTAGTTGCTCATATTAAGAGGAAACACGGACCCGATGCTAGTCCAGATGATAGAGAAGAACGAACCTGTGAAATATGTGCTTTGGTCTTCAAAGGCATGACTCGGTTACGCATGCATATGAGACGGAAGCATGGATCCTTTCAAGAATCTTTTAAACACGTTTGTAATGATTGCGGTTTAACTTACGATAAGTATAGAAGTTTGATAGTACATATACAACGTAAACATTCTAATAATCAGAAACCTGAAATCAATCAATGGTACAACTGTCCGTTCTGTCCCAAGATATTTACAAAAAGAGAAACTTATTCTAGACATGTACAGAGAAAGCACCATGTCTCAGATGAAAGTATAAAACAAGAAGGTAATGCTGATTATCTAGATAATTGTAAGAATGAAGAAACTGGTGAGATAACTTGTAAAGAATGCCCTCTAGTCTTTTCTTCTATTAATTTCTTAAAACTGCATATGAGAAGAAAGCATAATGCGTTGAGAGAAGATTTCCGATTGAAGTGTCGGATTTGTAATTTGTCTTACGATAAAATCGAGAGTTTGAAACGGCATGTGAGAAGAAAACACGATAAAGGATCTCACTGTGAAGTTTGTAATAAACAATTTGATACGCGAGAGATGTATCTCAACCATTCTCACGTGAAAGCAATAAAAGAGTGCAATATTTGTGGACTGATCTTCGCATCACAAGGCGGTCTAGCAAAACACTTGAGGTGCACCCACAAAATAGATTCACCGAAGACAGTCTTTTGCAATCTATGTAACGAAGGTTTTCACGACAAACGGCAGCTAAAGCCACATTTTATGAAAGTGCATTTAAAAGTCTCGTACACCTGCAGATATTGTAAAAAGGTTTTTAAAGCGAAAGAGAGTTATAGACGCCACATATTATTTAAGCATCCCACTTCAAATCATTTTAACGCTCAGATGCAAAAATGCGAACAATGCAGCGCGACGTTTAAGGACGAATTTGATCTTTGTCGTCATATAAATTTAAATCACGGTCGCCCTGAAGATATGACGAAAGAAGACAGAGAAATGTTTCAAATAAAAAGAGAAGATCAGGATATAAAGGACTGTTTCCAGTGCACTAAGTGCCCAGACACTTATTTAACATGGGAACAGTTGAAATTACACTATGAGGCAACTCATCACAATATAGAAGATACACAATGTCAAGTATGCGGGGAACTACTTCCAGGAAACGAATTACAGAAACACATAAAAGCTCTCCACACGGATACAGAAATGCAGTGCAAATACTGTGAATTCAAGACGAATATTAGAGTTAGTATGACACAACACATGCTGAGACATAAAAATGCAGAAACTATTCACTGTGACTACACTGGTTGCAAGTACAAGACGTTTTACGAAGGTGCTATGGATAAGCATAAGAGGAAACATGCGGATCTAGGAGTCAAACTCCAATGTACGCAATGCCCATTCCAATCAATGAACAAATACATCTTGAAGTATCATGAAGAAGCTCACGAGACTGGTAAGAAACGATATATGTGTGATCAATGTGATTACGCAACGATTTTACCAGCTAATCTCGTACAGCACAAATATAAGCATTCTACGGAAAAAAGGTTCAAATGTGAGGTATGTCCATTCGCAACGAAGTATAATACGTCATTGAGGTTTCATGTTAGGAAAAAACACTGTGATCTACCGACATTCAGTTAAATAATGATGTTTTTTTTTATTATATTATTAAAGTATTTGGTGTTATGAAATATTATATCTGTTTTTTTTTATTACTGCCTCGTTGGTCTAGTAATGGCAAGCGCTACCTGTGCTACTGCTGAGCTTAAGGTCCGCGTTCGCTTCCCAGGTCGGGCAAAGAAAGCCACATAGCCACATATTTTGACTATAAGGTGCAGAATTTGTGAAGTTAGACCTTGTAGAGTTAGGGCTCTACATCAGATCTGATAACTTTTTGACAGTCCAAGTCATATGGATATGGTCTCGTCTTGGCAACATTTTACATGAAAATGTTTTTGGTGGGATTTCATTTCTTTAAGTTGCTTGTGTAAAATTTGTTTGTGTGTGTAGGTACTAATAATAGCTTACATAGCAAATTTCAGCTTTCTAGGACATTGGGAAGTACCATAATATGTGTTTTGATGGTCATCATCAAGGTTTTTTAGATATCAATAAAATCTAAAGTATAAGAGATAAGCAATTAAAACTTAATATGCTTAAAAGTCCGCCATGGCAACATATCCCAAGAATTTTATTTATCTGATACAATCCAAACCCAAGTTATAAGGGTTCTAAAAAACTACGAAGCGCTTCCAGAAAAGGTAGTTAGTGCCCTTGCGCTTCGCTTGACTCGTCTTGGCGGGGCCACTACCGTGCCCCCAGATTTCCCACAGTACCTAGTGCTAATACTTTTTATACTGATTGATTTCCTGTTTCCTGACCAGAATCGTTCGACTCTATGGCCGTAATTTACAAACTCCACTTAGCACGAAGAGGGCTTTACTATTTATTTAGAATTAAAGTAACTCCAAAAAAGCCAAGTTTTTTTATTAAATGCTGCTCGACGGGACTTATCTCTGGAGATAATACGCTGGACAAAAGTTTATAAATGAAAAGATAGTGGGGATGTCAGAGCGAGCGAAGCGAACTCGATTTTAGCACCATCATGTGATGCATCATGCTTTTTGCGTTCCACCTCGAATAGGTTGGTTTCTCTCGGCAAAAATGTTCACGATGCACGCTCAATTGAATGTCCTGATGAAGATGCACGCTCAATTGAGTGTCAAACTGAGTGTCCGCGTACATACGGCTTTAATTGTTGAAGAAATTGTGGCATAAGAAACTCCCTAAAAATAGAAGCAAATTACACCTCGATATCATATTCTCGTTTGAGCACTTGGTGGATTTGGATAGTATGTTTACACTGGGAGCAGCTAGAGCTGGACTGATGGATGCTACTGAAGGTGTCAAACGCGTTTCCAAGTTCTGGGTCGATTCAATTTAGAGTGCTATCGACTGCATCGAAACTTAGAAGCAGAATGCTGACTTCAATCATCTTAATAACTGTTCTTCTGGCTTACGGGCCTGGCTGGGTATCTACTTTAGCTTGGTAATCTTAGCTGATAAATGTTGTAGGTAATACATCTCGATGCCCGTCCCGCTTCCGCTCATCACGTAAACCTAACCTTTAGCCGTGATTCTGATACTAGAACAGAGCAATGATCTAGTCGCGACCGTCCCAAATTTTAATTTTGTTTGGTTAAGCAACTTACGCAATCATAATCATAATGATTTATCTAAAGCAAATTAAAACTTTGAAGAACCTACATAGGCGAACGACAAAAAAAAAACGAATCCGTCAGTTAGATTATCAGAAAATATTTGACTCGTGTTTTTTCTTTTGTTACGTAAATTAAAATTGACGAAGTTATGACGCTTTTTAAAATTCTCAATACGTCACGCCTAGGTATATTTTTTAGCTAGTTGTGACGTCACGAGCCCCCACTCCCGAGTTTTGATGCTTTTTATTTTTGTCAATACTCATTGATTTACAAAAACAAAAAATACGGGTTGATTAATTTCCAATACTCCAACTGACGGACTAAATAGAATGAATAATAATGATTTTTTGAAACTCGTCATGCCTGTTAGTTTGTTGTACAGTATTTTAGCTTGCTGGTTGTGTACGGCTTCATGCAGGGTAGGTACGTTTACACCTGGTAGGTGTGAACTTGGACAAAGGGATGCCTAACACATTAATATAATTATTTTTAGACACACATTAAGATTGTATGTAGGTACAGTACGTACCTACGTTCGATCGTACGATCTGGGGTACCCAATTGATGCAGCCCACTATACATCAGTAGTTTCTACCTAGGAACTCGTGCAGACAGGGTTCATTGCCTGCACGTGCACCAGACTTGCGCCTGCGTAGTTAGATTTTGTTACCTACTGTTAAATAAAAAAATCTATAATTTTGTAACTCGATATGGATCACGTACGTGTGCAACCCAATTAGCAAATTAATTAGTATTTTTATTTGATTAGAACGAATATTCCGTCAAAAAATAGGAACATAACAATTCAATATTTCATCCTGTTTAATGTGTTCATAAAATAGGATACCTACCTAGAAGCTTTCACTCGGGTCACTTGTTAGGATGGAAATAGCTTGCACCGGTAACAGAGGGACCGGAAATCAATAAATGGGCTGTGATGTCAACGAAGCTACCTATTTTAGAATAGCTAGCGTGATGATTTTTTCATTTGAAATCAGCGCCATCTTTTGATCTATTTGTAAATCGCAATTCGTTGTGTTATTTGTAGTTTCATACATTAATCACTTAAATAAGTCGGTTCATAACCGACAACACTCAACACAGCTAAGAAAAAGCCTTATCTCATGTTCTTTCTGATTATAATACACAAAAAATAACACGTGCCGTTCACTCGAGGCTTTTCTTTGTCCTCGGATTTCGTCAAAATTATAAGAGATGGCGTTAGTATCCTCGCAAAGGTGTAGCGTTTGTGGCAAACGTCAAAAATCAATATTATTTTCTTTTATCTCTTTCACTCTCACTAATCATGCATATGCGCGAAAGTCATAGATGCGCTGTGTGCATCATTAACATGACGGAGTGTAGATAAACGTCGCGAATTATAACCACTTTGTTTTAATTTATATGTGTAAACATTGCATTTATATAGGTTTTCGCGTATGCCTGCGATATAATATATTGTGCTATTGAATTGGTTGTTTGTGCATAGTGACTATGAGTCTCATGGAGCTTCCTATTGTTATGATCGAACACATTTTTTCGTATTTATCCTACGATGAAATCGCGAAGAATAGATTGGTGAGTGATTATTTATGAAATTTATTATTAGAAACGAGCTTCTTTATTTAGAAAATCTTTTATTGAAAGCTGCAGTCATGAATTTCAGTTCATAATTCTCACGTAACGAGTTCATTTGTTGCAACGTTCTAGGCGTTTCATGTACTGCTTACGTACTTTATTTAGATACTTCTATTTATAACTTCAAGCTAATGTGAATTCTCTATGCTCGTTTGGTACTTCTTCCGGCCGAATAGTATTGAACGCATATCCTCATTTATAATAAACAATATATTTTATTATTATGAATTTCTATTATTTAGTTAAATTATGCTAACAATTACAATGCTAAGCATAATAAAAATTGGTTTTTATTTCTAATATCCTCGAGCTAGATCCTCACTATCATCATCCTCAGCCCGACTTACATCCTTGGGTATACCCAAGGGCTGAAGTCGGTTTGGCCTCTCTTTGCTTGTGCCAATTTCCACTCGCTCCTGTGCTAGCCTCATCCAGGTTTAACTAGTGATGTCAACAATGTTGCCTGCTCATCTCTATTACCCTCCAATAATGTCTACAGACATGAAACCCATCCTATTTCCATGATAATAATAAACAATACCATGTAAATATTTTGGTATCGATCAAAGATGTCTTATATTTATATCTTAACATTTTGTTATGAAGTTACTGGTTAACTTGTAATAACTGCGTGCTCCATACACCTTCCATAGAATGTACCCCATCTATCATCTATCATGGGGTTTAGGTTTCCGCACTTAGTCCTTGAAGTGGACCATTGTGCGTGAGCCATGGTGGCCGATTACTCCAACCAGCCCACCTCCCTCCAAAAGCAGATCAGACTTCCCGGTCTCCTCAGGGCATCCACAAGGGATCTTGGTGCTCCCAGGGTCTCCTCCCGAATCTTGGTAACGACTGTGCACTCTTGGAGCACATGCGCCACCGTTTCCTCCGCCTCCATGCATGCTCTGCACAGGGGACTGTCAGTGATACCTAGGGTGTGGAAGTGTTTATTCAGTGAACAGTGTCCAGTGATGGTCCCCGCCACCAGATGCAGGCTATCTCTGTCCAGGCGCAGAAGGCGCCTGGTCAGCTTTGTATCCAGGGATGGCATAGCTTCCTTGGATTGCCTGCATCCTGGTGTCGAGGTCCACCATTTCTCTGCTTGTATACGAGTGTGATCCTTTAACCAGCTTCTTAGCTGCTTGAAAGGAATTGGCACAATGGGTTCGGGTCCGTAGGGTTTTGTGCTGTATCCTCTTCTGGCAAGTTCCCCAAGAATATACCCCATAAAAATTTAATACCTAACTACCTACTAAAGCAATACACATTGACATAGCTGTAAAATAAAATACTTTATACTTAATTACTACCGGACATGTTGGATAACAACTAACAAAAATAGAATATGTTATAAAGAACAGTCCACTTCCTTAATTAAGGTTTCTTTTGGCTTAGCATCAAATTAATATCATAATTCTATAAAAAAACTGGCTAAGGAGTCTCACACCGAGGGTTCCGCACAAACTGTATTGAATGAAAGGTAAATTGCGGTTTACGGTTTATAACGTTTTAAAAAATACTACTTATTAGATCTCATTCAAACCAATTTTCATTGGAAGTTTACATGGAAATGTAGACCATATTTTTTTAGTTTTATCATTCTCTTATTTTAGAAGTTACAGGGCCGGGGACACACATTTTACCACTTTGGAAGGTCTCTCGCGCAAACTATTCAGTTTAGAAAAAAAATATTAGAAACCTCAATATCATTTTTAAAGACCTATCCATAGATACCCCACACGAATAGGTTATATGAAAAAAAAAAATTGAGTTTCAGTTCAAAGTATGGGGAACCCCCAAAATTTATTGTTTTTTTCTACAGGTTTCATGTGTCTGCTATGTAGAAAGTATGGGTAAAAGAAAATAGTATTTTGTTGTCAACCAGACAACAATATTGCATTCACACATAGCACACAAATGCACTTGTAAACTAATGAAATGTTTATAATTCATTAGCTGTTGACAAGTGGGTTTGAGAGCTACTCAATTGCCCACTTATATTGAGTAGCTAGATCTAGTCTAGTCTAGTTGTTTCTATCTATTGCGATGAAATTATTTACTGATAATTTGAACATACTAAGAATGATTCCTGACTAAAAAAATACGATCTGTTTAGTCCGTCAGTTAAATTATCGAAAAATATTGGTTACGTGTTTTTTGTTCTACCAATTAATAAAAATTGACGATGATAATACGCGTCAAAGATCATGAGTGGGTTGTGACGTCACTTTCCGATAATAAATGCACTCAAATGTGACGTCACACAGGTTTCGACGCACTGTATCGTCTTCAAATTTTGTTTAAGTACGTGAAAATAGAAAAAATATTAGTGTCCAATATTTTTTGGAAATCTATCTGACGGACTAATTAGTTTTTTTTTTGTCATCTACCCTATTCCCTGGAATTCAGTGAGTGGCTAATCGCTTATCTCTGGAACTACCAGTCGTATAAGAAAAAAAAATGCATTTTATAGCCTAATTTTATGGAAAATGTCGTCAGGAAAGTTCTGAGTATGAATGTGGAGGGGATTACCAAAAAACGATGGATGGACTGTATAAAGAATGATATGGCAAGAAAGGAGGTGTCTGATGAGATGACGAGTAATAGAGAAGTATGGGAAAAGAAGACATGCTGTGCCGACCACAAATGAATTGGGATAAGGGCAAGAGATAGATGAGGACAGCCCAATTATTGAAGAAGGTTATATACTATTTAACATCACGGTGTACCGTGGAGGTACCCTTAGGAGCTGGGGCAAGCAAACAAAGAAACGCACTTCACAGCTAGTTACTAAATAATTCTCATACATTTTCAGGTTTCCCGAGCATTCAATGAGGTTAGCTCGAGGCTGCTGAATCGAGGCTTTATGATGATTGAGAGACGCCACGCTATGTCCCTCAAGAGCGTGAAAACACAGCTACCGCGAAGGGAGTCCGAGCGACGGTACTTATTCAATGTCTATTAGGCAGTTACCTCACGTATCGACATGGAATCCGCTTGAACTGATCTGGTTGGTTTATGATTATGCAATAAAAGCGAGGTGTAAACTGGAGTAATAACCAGCGCAAAGTCTCACCAGCTAGATGGAACGATACCTTGAAAACGTGTGGCTGGGTCAGACTAGAGGCGGAAGTCGGAGGATAGGTTGTTGTGGCAAAGCGGAGGCCTATGTCCAGCTGTGGACTGGGACAGGATCAGTTAGACGACGGCACGGTTGGCGCAGTGGTTGAGGGATAGGCTGCCGCGCTGCGTGCCGTGGGTTCGATTCCCGAACAGAATAAATATTTGTATGGCCTACAGATTGTTCCGGGTCTGTTTGTTTGTGTATTTGAGTTTAAATGTTTGTAAACGCACCCACGATACAGGAGATATTATTAGTGTAGGGCAACTAAAAAAAGATTGAATAAATGCTATCGGTACCGAAACGAGGCGAATAATATATTTTTCGCTTTTATTGCATTATTATGAACTTCTCAAGCCGATTTCACGTCGGTAGGTGTGTACTTCCTTAACATCTTACTAACAAACACTGAATAAAGTTGTCTCACAAATAACTCCACTATAACCAAACATTTATGAGGTAAACAAGGTGTAAAGGACTAATACGCATGGATCAGCAATTTTCTGTATTTTTTATCCCTTTCTGTTACTTAGAAGCGTGATTTGCTTGAGTGAGAAGTCCGCTTGCAAGCTTTGGTCTGCACACATCACACTAAGGTTCAAATCTATAGAGCGAACATTCGAAAATTAATCTTATTTGCAAATAGTTACTGTTCATATTCGTATGATACGCTTTAATAACAATCGCTTGTAGGAATATGCACATTAACCTCTATGCAATAAAGGTTTATTTCGGATGAAGCGCGACTGAGCTATAAGGTTGCAGCTAAGTCTAAGTTCATTCTATAGATCTTTACCTAAGTGCGAACTTCACCAATAAAATTGAACGCAATCTTTTGGTTGCCAACTGTACTATAATATAAAGTATTGTACTATATTTCGGGTCTGCGTAATATACGGGGTGGATACTAGGGCATACGAAACGGTTTTTCCCGGTTCTCTAAAACCCGAGAATTCCTGGGTTTTTCACTTTGTAAAAAAACCGGTTCTGTTTTTCTGTCTTTTTTATATCGATTATTATTGATCTGTGAACTTTGCAGATCAGACACGCAACACGTCGTAGGTCGTTTAAAATGTAGAAATACGAGTAAGTAAAATTGTATATCCCCCAAGTTATTCATCTAATTTTATAATTTGACTTTGACGACCCGAATAGCGTAGCGGTATTGAGGCTGCCTTACGTTCTAAGGCCGGTTCGAATCCCGGTTGGAGCAAATGTTTGGGTGATGAGTAGTAGTAGTAAGTAGAGAGAAGTATCTATGTAGTATATCAACTATCTGGTGTCCACGACACAAGCCTCGTTGCTTAGTGTGGCACTAGATGGCGCTGTGTGTTAATGTCTAGCGATATTTATTTATTTATTATATTTTTTTCTCAAAAATACGTTACAGGGTTTTTTGGGTTGTGGAATTGGTAAAATTCTCATTCGAAAGTACCCGTTGTAAATTTTTTTGTCTTTAATTTATTGGGTATTATTTTTTTAAACAAATTTATCTGATCACCTCGTTCATCCCTCAGGGAGACTTCAAGCATAGCCCGCTCCATAGCTCAAATCAAATCAAATCAATCTTTATTTGTGAACATAAGTACAAAAAGGTGTTATTTATACATTTTAGCTGATCTGTATGTTCGGCCAATAATAAGTGAAAACTCAAAACTCAAAAGTCAAAACTCGCTAAGTGACCTTGAATTTATGGACCAGCCGTACCGTGAGTGTCCCCGTTTCGGCCCCGTAAGTCATAACAGGCAGGACGCACTGATTGAAGACCTTGGTCTTTAGGCTCTGTGGAATACGCAACGAGAAGATCCGACGAAGTTTTCCAAATGCTGCCCAGCCCAGCTGGATTCTTCTGGTAGCCTTCTCAAAGTTCCGAAACCGAAAAAACCGGTTCTGTAAAAAGACCAGTTTTCGATGCCCTAGTGGATACGTATGAAAATGGCCATTTTACTCAAAGTATTTTTTTGATGCCTATCGATCCTGTTTCTGACCTGATCAAAAACTTCTATGGATCCAACTCAAGTTAGAGTACTTACTAAAAAAGTCAGTAATTGCAAAACCTTTTCCCATACATTTTGTTTGAAAGTTTGAACCATTTTTTTGTTGTTAATCGATCCTGTTTTAATACTGATCAAAAACTTTTATCGCACCAACCATCGTTGGAGTAGGTACTAAAAAGTCAGAAATCGCAAAAAAACGTAGTTACATATTGTTTTCGTGATCAAAATTTCACGAAAACTAGCCTAGTTTCCACCATCAATAAATTGCGAATCTATCTAGTCCGTCATATATTGGAAAATAATGGACACGTATTTTTTGTTTTTGTAAATCAATGAATATTGACAAAGATAAAACGCATCAAAACTCCGGAGTGGGAGGGAGGGTGCTTGTGAAAATTATACCACGGCGTGACGTATTGAGAATTTAAATAAAAGCGTCGTATCTTCGTCAATTTTGGTTTACGTAACAAAAGAAAAAAAATAATAAGTGTCAATTTTTTTTAATAATAACTGACGGACTAATTCGATTTTTTCAGGACACAAGCTTATCATGGATAGTCTCAAGATCATTATTGTGTAGATGCAACGGTTAAGGTAGTTCCCCATAATGCGCCCGTGAACGTATCCACCCAGTATACTATTGAAGAAATATATAGTACCCACACATAAATACTATATTTTCAACAACGAAATCTAACAAACAAATCCTTCATTTTAAAAATGTATGAACGTGCCTTTACATTTTTGACATGATGCATGCATACCATGCATGTATCCGAACACATTCGTCAAAAGTAAGAGATTGTAGTCAAAATCACAATATTTTATTTCACATGGGCACTTAAAAAATGTCGAAAAAGGTGCACAGTTCGAGTTGGTCGTTTCCATGGAAAAGAACCGGCAAGAAACTCCATAGTATACTTAGTTACTCTTTTGAAATCATTTGGTATTACAATGCTATTAATATTAGTAGTGAGTTTACTGACAAAAGTATTGGTCAAAACTGTTAATTAGTCCGTCAGTTAGATTATCAGAAAATATTTGACCTTTGATTTGATTTTTGTTTTTTCTTTTGTTATGTAAAACAAAATTGACGACGATATGACGCTTTTAAAATTCTCAATACGTCACGCCTAGGTATAATTTTTAGCTAGTTCTGACGTCACGAGCCCCCACTCCCGAGTTTTCATGCGTTTTATCTTTGTCAATATTCATCGATTTACAAAAACAAAAAATACGTGTCCATTAATTAGTGTCCAATACTCTAACTGACGGACTAAATAGATTTGCAATTTTTTGATACTGTCGTCGTACCTATTGAAATAAGTTACTAGTGATTGACCCTACATAGTAAAAAAATAGTAATTATAGTAATGCAATATTTTGAATAGAAAGTTGGGGCTCCTCTAGCTAGTGGTTAGAAACGCGAATGCTGCTTTCATAGCAACCCGGAGTCAAAAGGACAATGTAAACTTTTGGCATGATTTAATTTTTTCCTTTCGCCAGAAATGAAACCTAGGTTATATGTTAGAGTAGAGGACAATACGAGGAATCAATAGCAAACAGAACCGGGTCGATAAATCGTAACCAAACGAATATAACGAGGAAAGTATTGCTTGTATCTTTTTGTCAGACGTTACCTATTTTGCGTATAATTATTATAATTTATAATTAAATGAAAATACAATCTTAAGTGATATTATGACGCGAATGACTCATTGGGGCCTGCGCAGACGACAGACTATCCGTGACGTCTGTGTAAATAGAACCTAAGCAATTATAATCAGTAACGCATTACGACGCGCAAACAGTTCGGTGGCTAAAAAATCCGTGTCATTCTGGCAGATCGCGCCGCGCCGCGCTGCACAAAAGCGCGCGAAAAAATAGAACGTTTGCTTCAACACGTGCTAGCGCAGACGGCGTACACTTCTATTATACAATATGCACTCAAATATAATGATCGAAGATGTGCGTTGTGTGTTTTGAGTCTGCGTAAAATCCGCGACGGATTTTTTTTATGCCATATAGACATTTTGTGCGCCACACACTTATCCGCAAAAAAAGTCTGTCGTCTGCGCAGGCCAGAGTATTTAAGCCTGATTCAAACAGCAATCTACTGAACACTCAACTTGGTTCGGTTACGGTTAGTAGAGGTTAGTGCTTTTTGGTATTGATTTCTCAAACATTCCTCTACCATTATGGCTTAGGATTCATCTTTGGCGAAAAAAACATGCCAGCTATGTATGGCTAAAGTGGCATGGCTCTTTGTGTCCAGTAAAAATCGTAAAAGTCATTTATGTACTTTCTGAAAATTATATATTAAACAGTCCACCAAAACCCCCACTTCTCTAAGTCTCGCTGGGGAGAAGTGGCGCAAAAATATCTTCAGCAACTTTGTTAAAGGTCCACAGACTTGCCTCCTATAACATCGTCGGCCTAGCCATCCCAAACTATGTTGAGGTCGGCTTCCAGTCTAACCGGATGCACCTGAATACCAGTATTTTACTTGGAATGTTTTACCTCGAACATCGACTCGTGTGGCTGTTATTATCTAGCCACGAGCCCCTTCTATAGCTTAGAACCTACTCGCTTTCTATAAAAAGTAATAAAAAAGATCTGTGAAATGTGGGTATCCATTACACCTCTGTCTACCCCTTCAATTTGTGTAACATTACAGGCGTGATGAAAAGTTAATGTAACTTTATACAGCGTTGATTAGGCCCCTAGCACACGGCGTATTTTAAACGGGCAGACGATGCGCAGATGATGCGCGTATACGCGCTTCAAACGAGATTTGAACGCAACTTTGAACCTAAGCACACGGGGCTATCGTGAAACGTGCGTCTACAGCGCGTATACGCGCAGATACAACGACGCAGACGCGCTGTAGTCGCTAGTAGCTTTCGCGTTTTGGTCAGAGACTCCTCGTCAGTTGTACAATGGCGTCGGTTGAGACAACACTGCTTAAGCTGGCTTTGACTCTTTGTACGGGCTTCAAACGAGTTTCGAACGCGCTTGACACGCGTGTTTGTACCGCGTTTTACGCGCGTTTGAATCTATAAAAACGCAAAAATCGGCATCTACGGCGCAGAAAACGCGCGTTCCTGAAACGCACGTCGTCTGCGCGTTTAAAATACGCCGTGTGCTAGGGGCCTAAAGTATGGATGAATCCGTATCCTAAAAGTGCCAAATTTAATCATTTCCTGATGTGTTCAGGGATGAGGAAGGGGTAGTGGTGGTGGATGTGCAGGCCGAGAGAAAAATATCCACCAGATATGAACTGGCCTTGCTGCTCCCTAAAATCAGCAAATCAAGCAGAAAGGCCAGCAAAGAGCTACGAATCATGCTGGCGAACACGTTGTCAGAAATCGATGCTCCGGTTTCTCGGTACATCTTTCATTTCATCCAGATCTCTGTTGAAGACGGATATAGCAAGATTTCTCACTTTGATTGATAGTGGCACAGGCTGCTTTTAACTGTCGTCGCTTGAGTTTTTTTAACTAGCTATGCTCACGGCTCTGCTTGCATGGTAGTATTGAAATAATACAAAAAAAACAACGAGTAAGGAAAAATAATTTGTTTCACGAAGTATTTTTTTTTCTATGTAGTTGTAGTTTTTTACCCGACTATGGAAGGGTTATGATTTTAGCTGTCTATGTGTGTTTGTAACATTTTTTGGACCCGGTTGATGGCAATAGGTCCGTCTCGTATTACATGGGACTTAACTGGCGAAATGTAGGTGTTCTATTGTTACATCCATGCCTTGTTTTTCCAGGATTAAAAGCATGATTTTATGTTATTTGACAATTTTATTTTTCTGTTTTGTGCATGATAATTATTTAATGTTTTAATCGTCTTATTACAGTGGAAACGTTGCTTAAAGTGAATTGTTGTTCAAGACTTAAGAAATCCTGTTTCAGGTACCATCCTCTTTCCCGCCATTGCGACATCCTGACTTCCATAGAGACGCGTATCTCTATGCTCAACATGACTTATTCCAAGTTCATAGACCAGGGATTCTGCTGCTTCATACCTGGGAAGGTTAGTACAATTTAAATCTTTACATATAAAGTTCCGGTGTGCGTGTATTCGTAATTCTTCTCCTCAAAACCGGCTTAACTAATTCTGACGAAAGTTTTGTTCTGTACCAATGGCCCGGGGTTACCTAGAGGAACCTGGCAGGTGGCAGGACAATGTATATTTTCTTGTCATGTCATTGTTATTTTTTGAAAACAGTCCCAATCGTTCCGAGTTTGATGATCGAGTTTATGGCTTTCGGTTCCAGAATGACCTAAAATTAACGGTGTATACTGGACCATACCTGGAAACCTGGTTACGGAGATATTGGAACCCTTCTAGGATCACTCGTGCGTCTGTCTGTACGTCCGCCTGTCACAGCCAATTTGCTCCGAGTCTACTGGACCAAATCACGTGAAATGTGTTAGGATGGTGTAATCCTATGACCCAAACACAGATGTGCAAAGTAAATATTTTTTTTAAATAAGGGGAAAAGAATAGATTAAATTATACATTAAAAAAAAAATAGAAAATTAGAAAAAAAAATGCAAACCTTACTGTGACATAATATCAAATGAAAGGGCTCGCTCAAATGTATTTTTGTTACTATTTTAAAATAAATAGTTTTGATTTTATTCATGGAAGAGAGACGAATATTTACCATTCAGGCTCAGGAAGCTCAGTAGTTTCGGTATCAGGGAGCTCCCTGATACCGAAACTACTGAGCCTAAAATTAAAAAAAAAAAGTGCTTATAGATTACAGGAAAAATTATAAGAATTCTATCAATTGAAAATAAAGTGGTAAACTCAATATAATGCGTTCACTTACGGATAATTTGACTTTGGAATTGTACGGAACCCTCTCCACGCGAGTTCAACTCGCACTTGGCCGGTTTTTTACGAATACGAGTTTCAAATGGTGCTACAGAACTTTCAATAAATGTTTTGCTTACGTTACATTGCGCACTACCGCAAACAGCAATTTTTTACCTCAATAAAAGTCTACTAAATAAATGTACAGAATACTGTTACGAGCTGGGTATGGGATAAATTAATAACTACCGAAGAAACAACAAATAACTTTAATAATCACAAAACACTTAAAACTTAATCACAAGTACACTACTGATCACTATTCGCTTAGATATCGCACTTTTAGTTCACTTCGATTCGCTTCGTGGTGTAGCCAAAGTCAGACTGCCTGCTAGCAAACACGTCGACTATTTATATGGCGATCGAACGTTCGAGAAATATCCAATACTTTCTAGAATCTTCTAGACAATTCCATAGTCCTTCGAGAAACTTCCACAACTTGTACAAAGGAAAGAAATAGGTACTTTATGCCTTCGGCGTACGGTCGAAATTACGATGACAATTCCTGATGTTCTTTTGTAGGTAGTTTGCGAATTTGTACTTACATTATTCGAGACTCGTTCTACCTACTACTACCTATCTACCTACTTGTAGGTACCTACTACTGTAACTGTAGGTAAGTACGGGTACGACGTAACAGTACTAAGTCTTATCAACTTCCTCAGGTAATAGACGAAATAAAACGAGTCCTCACAATAGTCGAAACGTCGACGACTCCGCCACGAGCTCACGAAGTGCTCCAAGAGCTGAGGGATATATCCAGCATGGCCATAGAGCACTTTGACGATAAGATCTCTCCGGCTTTCCGGAAGAGGATGCACCAGGGGATCGCGCAGCCCACGCCGAGACCCCAGCAAGGTAAGCAGACATGTCATCACGCCTGTATCCCCTTTGGCTTAGGCGGAGGAGGTGTGCCTGATGTACCATTATAGTTAGTGCCAGTTAAGATCGCAATAGCGGTCATTGCCCTTTCCCTAATATCTCTTCGTACGAACCAAAACAAATAAACCATGTATCGTTTTTCATTACAAAAAATGTTGAAGATCACGATAGATGACTATTCAAGACTTGAATATTGCTTATTTTTGGTTTTCGAAGTTAAGTACTTTAATAAATGTAGGTGGGTCAATGGGGTAAGTAATATATGATATAATTACAAAATCTCTAATATTTACGAGACATAAGTATATACTGAATCTATAAGTCTATTCGATATAACGATCAGTTAATGTAATAAACGATTGATATAATTTTAAAGTTACTAATTTTTATAAGCATAACCTACATTGAATATAAAATCGTTTGATATACCACTCAAAACTCATAAAACTTATATAATCTAATATGATAAAACGCGTGGTTTTTATTTCCCTGTAAAAAACATGCAAACAATGTTTACAGGGACATAAAAACCATGCATGCAGCAGGCATGCAAAGAAGCGTGCAGCATGCAAGCAAGCATGCAGCAAGCAAGCAACATGCAGCAGGCATGGTTTCTGTCACGGCTCCGGCCCCTGCGGGGCTCCGGCGGTCCCATGCGAGCTTATCGTTGCAGATGTGGTTCACGCTTACCACCGCGGCTTTGGCTTGCTGGCCGGCCAGCCTCAGTCGCGGCGGCGAATGTTAGAACCACCTGCTCCTCAGCTCGCGGGCCGCCTCGCCCCTCCACGCCTACGCGGTTTTGCAGCGATTCGTTTCTGTCACGCTTTTCGATTAAATAAACGTTAAATCAATATTATACATTTTAAACGATAGAAGATCAATATAAGTAGGTATATAAATTCTCGTAAACATGAAGTTATTTTTTAGACATTATTTTGTACCCTATCACTGTTTTCCGACCCAAAGATTGATTGGTAGAGGAATGCCTTGTGGCATTAAGTCCGCCTACGTACCACTATTGTACTGTCGTGGATACTCCCGCCTGATCACCACTAACCTAATTTTTGCTTACACTCGCAACATAGAAACGCTCTATAGCACCGCCCCTTTTACTTTGTATAGAAATAATGAATGAAAGAATACCTTTCGGCCGAGCGTACTGACGACGCACGCCAAACGAGAGTTATTGTTATTTTGCGCGCCAAATTGACGCTTTCCTAATAGGCCTAAACTTTAAGGGGGCGTAGCTCGGCGCCTCCGCATGATTTAAGTGAAAAAATATTTAACTGATCAGGCGGAAAAGACCACGACTGTACATGAAGTTTAAATAAATGTACAACTATAACACCTTCCTTTCCGCCGCAGCAGCCCTGTCCCCGATAGCGCTGCGTCAAGAGATGCTGCACCTGCGCAGGCGCTCCGTGCTCAACGCGAAACTCTCGCTGTACCTCGCCACACAGTACAAGAAGTTCTACAAACGGGTTAGATAGTTCTTATTATTGAAAGATAGATGGCGGTTTTTTCAATTGTATGTGTTGTTTCACCGAAACGTGGTCGCTCACAATGGGCCTTATCAGAAGGCATAAAGTCACCCAAAGGGCAACGGAGAGGGCTATGCTCGGAATTTCCTTGCGTGATCGAATCAGAAATGAAGACATCCGCAAGAGAACCAAGGTTACCGACGTAGCCCGAAGAATTGCCAAACTTAAGTGGCAGTGGGCAGGGCACATTATTCGCAGAATGGATGGCCGATGGGGCCGAAAAGTTGTGGAGTGGCGACCGCCAACCGGTACACGTTGCGTTGGAAGGCTCCCACTAGCTGGAGCGGGGACCTGGGGCGTGGGGGGGACATGTGGCCACACGCAGGGGAGCCCGGCGTCCAGCAGTGGACGTCTTTCAGCTGAAATGATGATGATGATGATGTGTTCTTTCTGTTTTCAAGGTGATTTCAAAGGGTAACCATTAAATAAATTTGTTACCTAGTTTTTACGTAATTTCTCACTATATATAAGTAATTAATCAATTACATGATATTTACCGAGGCCCCCCTTCTCCCTCGTGAGATTGGGTGAGATTCGGTGCGAGGCCCTCCACCCCAAAACGCCTCACGTAATTAATGGACGCCCCCTAATTAGAATTACCGACCATAATGTGACCGAAGCCGCGGCTTTAGCCTAGTCAAACATAATCTGCAGAGCCTCAGTTTTTGGAGCACTACTATTAAATATGTTATTATTAAAACATTTATTTATGTTATTAAACGACAATATTTCAGATGATGGAGTACAAGAAGATAGCGTGGCGACAACAGAAGACTATCCGTGAGCTCAACAAGAAACAGCGGGACCAAGATAATGCAATTGGTGAGATCACTTTATTGAATACCCTGTAGCGGCACTGCAAAAAGTACTACAGCAACGTAGAACAAAAAGTACTACAGCAACATAGAACAAAAAATACTACAGCAACAAAAAGTACTACAACAACATAGAACAAAAAGTACTACAGTGCCGTCTATGACACAGACGATGAACTAACAGCAAAACACGTGACAAATCCTACATCGCGCAAGCAAAGTTATCCGCGACTTAAGACTATAAATACAAGAACCCGTCAACAATAGGGTATATGCATGATTTTTTTTTATCACTCTAAACACAGCGTATTAACATCAGAAATAGCAAAGTGAAATTATTTTTTTAATATTTAAAACTGCTGACTAGACAGAGAAATCCGATACAGCGAATGACGTCATTCGCTGCAATAAATATTTGTTTTTTTTTTATTTGATGTGATTAACATAACCTGATGAATGAATCAATGCGTCGCGTACGTCGGTCGTGTGTACGAATATACATTGTGTTCAAAATAATAATAATAAAAAACTCTTATTTTCAGGCTACTTTGGCCCATAGATAAATACAGCGTTATACTGCGATGTTGCTACTGTTTTTCTCGCTGACGTATGCGACCGACATAAGCGTAGCAGGAATTCAGGCCTTACCTAAAATATTTTGTTTTCATTTCAGCTGATTTGAAGAAGCGTATAGAAGAATGCGATATAAAGTA
The DNA here is from genome assembly GCA_941918905.2 of Xestia sexstrigata. Taxonomy (NCBI): domain Eukaryota; kingdom Metazoa; phylum Arthropoda; class Insecta; order Lepidoptera; family Noctuidae; genus Xestia; species Xestia sexstrigata. The sequence continues at coordinate 3,032,188 of OW799226.2, forward strand.
CAGTGAACTGACGCACACCAACCAAGCTGTCGGAGGAAAAGCAAAAGGTAAGTAACGTTTTACGTGGTGGGGAGATGACATTGTTCATCTTTTTAGCGTATAGAGAGCAAAAAGTTTAAATATGGTTGGCCCAAAATTCAGCGACGTGAACTACACTCATCATCAATATCTTGCCCTTATCCCAATTCATCAACATTTCAGCCGCAAGACGTCCACAGCTGGACGCCGGCCTCCCCTACGTGTGGCCACATGTCCCTCCCGTGCGCCTCGCACCCAGCGGATCCCCTCCACCTTCCCCAGGTGTCCGCTCCACCTAGTGGGAGCCCCATCAGCCCCATCGGCCACCCGTTCTGCGAGCAATGTGCCCTGCCCACTGTCACTTAAGTTTGGCAATTCTTCGGGCTACGTCGGTAACCTTGGTTCTCTTCCGGATGTCTTCATTTCTAATTCGATCGCGCAAGAAAACTCCGAGCATAGCCCTCTCCATTGCCCTTTGGGTGACTTTAAGCCTTCTGATAAGGCCCATTGTGAGCGACCACGTTTCCCAATTCATTTGTTGATGACTTATTTATTTATTTATTTATGTAGGTACACTTAAAATACTTAAGAGGACAATATTTTAAGAGAGGAGTGTTGGATAAGAAATGTAGATACAGTGTGTAGAAAAGTCAAACAAGAAAATATAAATTAAAACTTAAAACAAAACTATATCTATATGACGTGTTTCCGGACGATATCGATAAACTTCGACCGGTCATTGTATTCATCACTCATCTTCTTCTTTATCGTGTGGTTAGTGGCTAACCTGGTGTCAGAGATTTTATGCCGCCCCTGGGCGTCTGACTTGGCTTTACATACCGTCAAGAAATGTCTCTCAGGCATGCTGGTTTCCTCACGATGCTTACCTTCACCAAAGCAAGTGATAATAGGGAATATGTGTAAATTTCCTTTTTATTTCGATAAGGAATGTAAAAATACTATAAAAATAATGACAAAAAGTGAAAACAAGACCAAAATCCGCCGAACAACACAAAAGTTATAACCAATAAAACTTTTGTTTCTATCTCTTTCTAGATAAACGGAATTTAGTATGGATTTTGTACGTCGATATGTCGAATGACGTCATGAAAGGTATCTGGTCTCTCTGTCTAATCAGCAGATTCAACCCGTCTATCAATGATTTTTTATTATCTCTAGTGTTCTTTTTGTCAACTTGATTGACAACAAATATCTGGAATGTTTCCAGCGAGTGCCGGAGGTGAAGTCGCGACCACATCAGGTCAGCCTCTGCGCCACTTCTCCTCACAGATAAAGCTGGACCTGTCCGTGCTACCCATCGGCACATCCAAAAGGAATAATAAACGTAAGATTATTTTACAGACTTGTAGAAACTAGAACAAATTTCCGTGCGTTTAAGCGTTTTTGCCATACCTATTATTGGAATCAAATATCAACAACTTAAAACCCATCATCTGCCTAGCCTTTTCCCAACTATGTTGGGGTCGGCTTCCAGTCTAACCGGATGCAGCTGAATACCAGTATTTTACATGGAGCGACTGCCTATCAGTTGGTCCCGGCTGTCATTTGTAGATCTTTGACAGTCGTTACAGGTAGTCAGTGGCCTGAAAGTCTGACAACCAGTCTTTCCCAGGAATATCATATTACCCAATACTAACTGGATTGTGGATGTCAGATAGGCAGTCGCTCCATGTAAAATACTGGAAGCCGACCCCAACATAGTTGGGAAAACGCTCGGCAGATGATGATTCCTGTAATAAATGATCTCTTTGTTTTTACAGTAAAAGTATCAAACATGAAGCCACGAAAACCGCTGATAAAGTTACCGAGCCTATCCGAAGACGACTCGGCTCCCCCGGCCAAGGTTCAGAAGAAAGACGAAAGTCGTTTCAGTCCTGCGCCATCGACTTCCGTGACCCAAAGCCCGAGAACCAGGTCACAATCCACACTTGCCAAGATACGAGGCATCACCAACGAAATACGACAGCTAAGCAATCTTTCAAAGAATTTTGAAAGCAAACTCAAGCGTCCTCTAGGACTGACTGGCGAACTAAACGTACCTGACAGTAAGAAACAGAAATTAGATTAGGTGTCAAATTGAACTTTATTGCGTTGCAGTAAGGCTGATGTAATTGGTTTGCTAGATGCTTTGAAATATGTTTTTTTTTTAAGTGTAGGATAGGAATTTGCATAAAACGTTTTGTTGAAGTGGAAATTTATGCTTGCGGATTCTATTATGTTAGTAGTGAGGTAACGATCGTTGAATAAACCTTTTTGGTTATTTATTTTTATTCATTAATGTTTAATATTACCAACATGTTTCATGTTTTCATTAACACAGGTGACCCCCAAAAAAAATGCCTTAATAAAAGCGCTCTATTTGAAGTTCCAACGGAGCGCTTTACGATTCTAACCTTCGATCAATAATTAGCAACTGTTGATCGAAGATTTTAACGTTGAAATCATACTTAGGCATTCATTTGGGCGTCGCTTCGTAAAAACGGGCAATATCATGTTCAAAATTTGTGCATTTTGTTCTCTAAATGTTAGGATAATCGGAATAACACAAAATATATAAATTCATGTTCTTTTTTAGGATTTTGGATGGTTTTCTGATTATATTACTTTATTATAGAAACTGACATTATTAGTGCATAATTCGACGGAAATAATGTCGCTAAAAATTTAAGTACAACTTTGTAATTTAGATTATTTTCTACATTTTGTGGGTAGTCTCAAATTAACGTACTTGTTGTCAAAATCTGTCTATAGTTGGTGCCAGTTAAGATGATAATAGCGGTCATTGCCCTTTCCGTAATATCTCTTCGTACGAACCAAAACAAATAAACCATGAATCGTTTTTCATTACAAAAAATGTTGGAGATCTCGATAGATGACGATTCAAGACTTGAACAGGCTTATTTTTGGTTTTCAAAGTTAAGAAGTTTAGTAAATGTAGGTGGGGGTCAATGACCGCTATTCTCATCTTAACTGGCACCAACTACACAGTCTTAATGATGTAATCTTTACTGAATATTTAAATAATCTAAACTGTTTTAGATACATATTCACATAAATATAAATACACACGAATGTAGAACCTCCTTCTTTTTGGAAGTCGGTTAAAAATGATAGTTTACTTCTTGATGAGCAAGTATAAATTAGGAAATGCTACACACATGTTCTGCCTTCGTATTCACAAACGATTTCAAAGGCAACAAGGCGACAATACGAAAGTGAGCGAGATAGGCAACGCTTCGATTTTCGATTAGTTGTGCCCAAAGCCCAACTAATCGAAAATCGAAGCGTTTGTGAATACGGGGCTGGTCAGCATTATTCGGCGTAGTCGAGAGGCCAATTCGAATGCATTAGGTATAAATTCGGTAAAAAGCCACTTAAAACTGGAATTTTGCTGACCCGAACAGCATAAACAGCATTCAGTGACTTTAGATGCCAAAAGGTCGAATGAAAGCCGAAAATGTGTAGTTGTTACTTCGGGTCAGCTTTATTGGTCATTAAATTCTGCCGAATCGAATAGGGACCTTAACAAATCGCACGTCCTCTCAAACTCGTAACACAGAAATAGCAGTTTGATAAATATGCATTTTAAAGTTTTGTTGGGTCCTTACCATTCGGTACTTATTTCCGCTATACACTAATGGCGGATATTTAAATAAATTATAGAGCAAAGATAATTAAATTTGAGTGGCGTATTATGTAAAAACTTAATCTATTTTTGTTATGACAGGTTATAGAGGGCATGCGCAATGTGTAGCACTCGTGAGACAACTTCCAGTTGTCATGACATCAACTGGAAATATTTTTTAGAAGTCTCTTACGGCCATTTTCAATAACTTACTAACAGGTAACCGAAGTTTGCTATCTTTGTCTGTTTGACAAGTGACAGGTAGGTGACACGGATAGGATATTTTAAGCTAACTTTGTTTATAAAAACACCGATAGCTACGAGACGTAGCCATATTAACTAACAATTACACGTAAGTAAGTTATAGAAAATGGCCGTTAGTCGGCTAGTAGATACAACGTCAAAATGACGCCTATTTCGCCTTATATATTGTACATAAGTTATGTATACTCTTATTTAGTAAATCGCAATATAAACAAAACAAAATACTATTTTATTTTAAAGTATGGTTGTTAAATTTCAGTTGATGTCTACGTGTTACGTAATGTAGCTACGAGATTATAAATTTAAAGCAAAAGGGAAATAATATAATATCGATGGATGATGGCGCTGTGTGTAATGTACAGATTACACACAGCGCCATCTAGTGCCACATTAAGCAACGATGCTTGTGTCGTGGACACCAGATAGTTGATATACTACATAGATACTTTTTGTTTGTAAATACAGACTTACTATACGTATAAACCATCCATGGCTCGGAAACAAATGTCCATGTTCATCACACAAACATTGCTCCAACCGGGATTCGAACCCGGGACCCTAAGAATGTAAGGCAGCCTCACTACCGTTGCGCCATTCAGGTCGTCAAATTGTAGTGACATTGTAACCAAATATGTAAATCGTTAGATTTGCTCTTAAAAAAATCCTGTTTCCTACAAAAAGTGCAATACCTACACGGTCCAAATGTATGGAACAGCGGATTTTTTTTTTAATTCCCGGTGAAAAAATGTCTATGTCTCAGAATGAACACTGAACACCTTGTCACCGTTTGTGCGTCGATGCTCTTCCACTCTGTATGCGCCCACATTATTGAGATAATAAAGGGTGTAAATAGTCTCTTAAGGGTGCACAAGTAGACGGCTCGAACTCGTTGGCGGGCGTGGCCAATATGCATACTGATACTGATAATGTTAGCCTGCTTCATCCCACTGCTGGGCAAAGGCCTCTCTCAATATGCATGCTATTTAGTAAAGTTTTTAATTTATTTAGTATTCATTTATCTAGTTTTTTTTTATTTAGTGAAATATACGACGATTTATAACAAAAATGAGCGCGTAAAATTTCATTAATTGACCTTTGGGCGTATTGTAGCGTAATTTATTTTCTCCAGTAATTTTTCCATAATGTCTGGAAAAATTACTGGAGAAAATAAATTATTTGAACTTTTGAATAAATTATCTATTCCTGTATGGTTTCACTTTTTCCATTTTCATACTACATAAGTTATTTATTTACGCCCAAAGATGAGTTAAAATAATGTTGAAATATGAAAGTTTCCACGCTCAACCAATATTTTTTTCTAATTCTGCATAATGACAAGACCAGTTGATACAATTTTTAGTTTTGAACCTACACCGTCAAACAGACTAGTAATCACTATACTACGTTTGTATGGAAGAATGACCGACTTGTGTAACCTTAACGAAGTCGAAGGGCGCTTGTTCTCCCCGTCATTGCGATATTTTTTTTTGTTCTGGACCATACCTGGGGACCTTCTAGTGACGGAGATATTGTGGGTCAGAGTTCCAACATTTAAAAAAAATATTTATTTGTTAATACTAGTTTTTAATGTTACAACTTTACTTTTAATACCTGCCTTCATGACCCGTTAACTATTCGATGCATCCATAAGCACAATATCTTGAGTGCGTATCATTGAGTTTTACCATAAAATTTGATTTTTCACCCTGAAAAAAAAAGTACCTACTATCCCAGCAATTTTTTGTTCCGTAGGGTTACTTGCTTGGTTGACGGATTCGTAAAGGGTCTGGTTACAACATATATAAAAAAACCGGCCAAGAGCGAGTCGGACTCGCGCAAGACGGGTTCCGTACCATCTTAGTAGGGAAGCCTCGTTTAATTTTATTATTTTGTTGTTATAGCGAGAAAATTTCAACTGTCTACCCATTAAGGATCATGAGCAAAACACAAAATTTACAAAATAAAACCAGTATATTTTTAAATAAATTAAAATAATACATTAAAAAAGCTATTACGTCGTATTAGTTGACGAATATCCAACTGATAAATTCAATTATAATACATAATTATGAATAACAAGACACATAAGTAAAATAACAAAAATAAATTAACACCTAAACACATAATAAATAAAATTATTTTCATATATAAAAATCTCGTGTCACGGTGTTTGTGGTCGCGTTCTTCCAAAACAGCTTCGCCGATTTTTATGTATTTTTGGTAGGTCTGAGAATAGGTCGTAAAGTATATTTCACTCCATAATTTATGTGACAGAACAACGTTGCTATTTATACTATAACACTTATACATATAAAACTATACTACGTATAATAATAATAATGAAAAATGTTTAAAGAGAAACAAATAAAATATCTCGACTTGGCACACGAGGTTCGCGACATGTGGAATATGAACTCGGTTATCATTGTGCCGATTGTCGTAACGGCCAATGGCCTTATAGCCAAGAGCTTCGATGACCATCTATCGAAGCTCCCTTAAGGCGGTTGGATCAAGGGCCTGATTCAGAAGGCAGTACTCCTCGATACGGCTCGCATTGTGAGGAGGTTCCTGTCTCTGCAGCCCTAACCACCGGTGGCTTGGCCCCTGCTTCCGACACCGGTGGACTACTATTTTTTTTTGTTTTTTTGTTTTTGTTTTTTTAAGAAATATTTAAAAATGGAAATAATAAGATGCTAAATAAATAAAGATAATAATAATGAAAAATGTTTAAAGCGAGTAAACCCATAAGCGATATTAAATATAATTAAATAAATAATAAATTAACATAGACCTGAATATAAAAATATTAACAGAGTAAGTAAATGAATGGAAATATAAAACACATAAAAGGATATAATATGATTCAAATTTTGTTAAATTTAGAAAAAGAAAAAGTAATAAAGCGCTCTCCTCTCTCTACTTATTTAAAAAATTCGCTGTGCCCGAAGGGTCCATAATTGTTTCTGTGTTTTTTTTATTTTTATTTACCACCTTTAAATGTATATTATGGATTATATAGTATAATATAGCAATAAACGATTTGAGATACAGCCCGTTGACAGGCAGACGGACGGGCCGACGGACAGTGGAGGCTTGGTAATAGGGTCCTGTTGGTTATCTTTCGTGTACGGAACCCTAAAAAGTGGTAGCAGTGCGTGGCATTTCTGAATTGTAAGGCCCAGCGCACACCGCTGGAGGCGCAGCGGAGCGCATTTGAAGACAACAATTTAATATAAACCTTAACTACCTTGATATACGGTCAATATAAGAATAAATTCGCACGCGGTACTCTGAGCGCCCTCAAGCTACTACAAGAGCATGCGCGCGACCGTATATCAAGGTAGTTAAGGTTTATATTCAATTGTTGTCTTCAAATGCGCTCCGCTGCGCCTCCAGCGGTGTGCGTTGGGCCTAAAGTTTTTAGTGAGTAACATAACTGTATATTTTCGAATTTGATTGAAGTTTTATGTCAAAATCCGCCTAATCCTACTTTCGTAGAGTCATAGACTTAGTAAATATATACTAAGACTATGCGTAGAGTACTTTTAAATTAAGAACATTAGTGTTAAAAAATAACGTATTTGACTAGACATTGATTTGATTCAGACAAAATATCGTTACCGTTTGGTATTGATAATCTCGTATGGTACCTATTATCCTGATAATTTACTTTGAGGATTATTTGTGAACAAATCGATCAGAGTGTGGTAAAGAAGGCTTTTAAATTATTTAGATTATAATTATGTGTAGTTATTATAACATTGTTATAATTTTGTTTCTTTGCCTCTAACAGCCATAATTATTGTTATATGATTTTATTATTACTTTACGATGTGGATACTGCTAACGATTCTTATAAAATAAACATAATTATACCTAACAATGTACAAAATTATTTACTATACCTAAAACGTTCAATATCATCCATCACGGAATTATAATAATAATAATCATTTTATTATCAGGCAACTAAGGCCCATAGGTAAAATACACAAAATAATAATTAACAATAATAACATACTAATACATATTTTTAATTATACGAGACTAAAACTATACACGCAACGTTGTCGGCGTCGTGTGTTGCGTAACCGCCCTCGGAAACGTCGATATACGACACCCTTCGGCCAAAAGTCCTCCTTCATGCAGGTCTGTAGATGGTGGGTTGGAACTCGTACCACGAATGACTTAAAGTTGATGTTGTGGCGCGATTCCAACCTTTCGACCGTCAGAGTCCAGTTGGTCTTCACTTTCAAATACTGCACCACTTCCTCAGTTGTAGTGGAGTGATGCAGACGTGAAATGTACAGCTGCGTCGTAGGCACAGCAGGACGCAGCAGCATGTTGGGTCCACTCGGTGCGGTACCGCACAGGTTACGAGGACAGGGCTTCTTCTTCCTCCTTTCCACTTTAGTGAAGCCCTCCTCATCAACTTGGCACGGAGCTACGGACCGCAGCCAGGGCTGGTTGAGCGCCCATTTTCAATTTTTCCCCTTTCCTGGTTTGTCGCTTAGGCTGCGACGCATCAGTTTTACCGCTGGTGACAATAGCAGCATAGGCACGTTTAGGGGTCGACGTACCTACGCGTGACGTATCCGCAGCCGGTGTAGTGGCGCGGGCGGCGAGCGGCGCTTGCTCAGCGCTATCGGCAACTGGTGACGCACGCGTGTTCGCCGATTCAAAACTGCCGATGGTTGCATTTTGCGCCCCTCGACGTGTGTTCACCTTTGAGGCCTCAGGTGACCCAATTTCCGAACCCACGTTGCGCAATAATGCTATTTCCGCACGTAGTTCAGTATTAGTTATTTCTGAAACCTCCATTCTGGACTGCATCGTGGTCATCTCCGCTTTCAAGGTAGTGATGTCCTTTAGCAGCCGCGTAGCGTCGACGTGATCGAAAGTGACGGGAGGCAGTTTACTTAGCTACTTCGCCACGAAATCTGGCACGTCGTCCGGGTCCGTCTTCTTCAACATATCGATGATATCTTGAAGGCTCTTCTCAGTTCCATCTCTGCGCCGAAAGGGCATCAGGTCCAGTTTTCCAAGGGACTGGAACAGCAAGTCGATGGCATGGACTAGGAATGCCAGCAATTCATTTACTATAAGTTGTTTTGAACTCATAGTTATACTACTCATAGTTATAACGAGCAGCGGCTACGGCCGCGCAACACGCGAATAAAATTCGTGCCGTGCACAGTGGAAACACGTCCGTGTTCGAGCGCGCATCGCACTGCACTCAATCATCTGAGTGTCTAATACACAAGGGACTGAGACGCACAAACGGTTACACTGTCTTGTGTTCACTTCACTGCATCCAGTGTCTCCATATGTAAATCGAGAGTTACCGTGTTGCTAGGGTAAAAATAGGTGTTTCTAGAGCAAATTACGGTGAATTTACTTAAAGTGTAGGTACCGTGTAAATTTTGAAAGGAAAAAAGCAACATTATTATGAAACGAATCAAAACACTATTTGCTTTTTAGAATAATAACAAAAATAAAATAATAACATATGAAACATGCAAAATTTAACATTTAATATTATTCTGAATCAAACTCTCCTAGCTAGCACAACAGTATGTTTTTCGTAAATGGATTTACGAAACCGGACCATGGACCATGGACCATGTGGACCATGTTGGCCTGAAATCAACACAGTTTTTCCCCATTTCTTTTCTGCTGGCTGAAAATATTCCCTATAAACTAACACTGGTGAAAATGTAAGTAATACGTCGTAGCGTAACTAGAATAGAAGAAAACACAATGTATTTTACGTCATTCATCCATATCACTTACAACTTTTGTTCCTTCTAGTATTTAAATAAGGTTGAGAATAGATTGCCAAACTGCATCATACCGAATCCTCCCCCCCACATGGCATAATAAAAAATAATAATAACGGAATATTTACCATTTAAGTGTATTTTTATTAAAACAATTTTAACGCGCCCGCAGCGGTCAATCCGCCTTGTTGACAGACCGCGACACAATAGGGAATTGCATGAAATACAAAACTCTTTTTATTTATTAAAAATGCCTTGTATTGGCCCTTAAAAACATTGTGGTACACTTGCTTAAGTTGCTAATACATCACTTATTTTAAAATTTACTGTTTTATGTAGCATGTTTTTGGTGAAACGGAACGCACTCTCAAAACGCGTCGTCCTCGATAACGCCGGTAGTGACGTCAAAGTTTATGTGTCGAAATAACACTTTTATTTGAAAATGAGATAAAGTTTCACTAAGATTTTATTATAATATCGTTAACGCAATTTTAAATTAAATAAACACTGTAGGGTTCTTTAAAGGAAATTGACCGCACAGGCGTTGAAACTTATCTTAATGTTAATGGTAACAGCACAGAATCACAAAGGTAGCAGGAAGTTATACAATAATAAAAAGAATTCTGGCGGGACGCCGGTCAAACGCGCGCGCATCTGTATCTGTAGTAACACGGTAATATTATAATACAGTAGTGTAACTCGGCCGCATGATAGAAATAAATACCTACAGCCGCGCGGTACGTAAACATGCGTTAGGGCTGCCCGTCTCCAGCATTTTAATTACATTTGCCTACTTTCTGTTTCTATTTACTTTTGTGATTGTAAATATCCTTTTTATATAAATAAATGAAATACTTTGTATATTGAATAGGAAGTGTTCAATAAAAATGCGTGTTGTTTTTTGATTGGTAGATTTAATTTAAAAAACATGTTACTCTATTCGCTTTATTTATTAATCCAAACACCTTTTTTTTCGTGAGATAAAAGGAAATACTCATCCATTAAAAAGACACACATTATGTACCTACCTACTAGTAAGTAAAATTATTTTATAGTCTTACCTTTCAGAGTTTCCAGGTAATTTAAAAAAACTTATGTCTGGATGCGTTATTGACGAATTCATACAACCAAAAACAGCACAATATTTCCTACTCGTCATATTAACTGATTTTTAAAGACAAAAACCCGCGGTTAATGTTAAAAAAACAACACGCCGTCCGTTCGACACTGCCGTGACTGTCTGCGCCCCGAGCGCACCCCGAGATCGAGGCGCGTAGGTATAGCTCGCGTTTCGTCCATTTGTATAAAGTTGGAGTACTGTATTATAATATTACCGTGGTAGTAACTTGCCGGCCGAGCGAGGTAATATATTGAGGAGAGGCGCGGGGGGGCAGGACGCACCTGTTAGTTTAGGCGTCCACGACCCTCGTTCTAACGCAACCTAACGGCGCTATGATTCCCTAATAGGGAAACGAGGCTTTTTAGACGGTGCGCATTACAACACATAAAATTAGTAAAATTACTATAAGGCCAAAAAAATTGATGTAAACAAGGCAGATTGTGGTAAATGACGTCACATCATGGCCGCGACAGTCACGGACGTTTCAACTGTCATAGAAAATTGCAGGATTATAATATTATTTATCTACACCCATGCTATAAATCCTCTATAAAAGTATCTGAAACAGTTAGCTAATTGCCAACATTAAAACAGCCAGTGTCATAATAACCATAATATCATCCAAACGGGTGTTTTAAGTACTAAATTTCATTATGCAACTCATTTCAAAAAAAGAACATTGTCATGCACGTGCGATTCACTACCACAGCGCCGTAATTAAAAAAAAACTTATAGGTTAATTCGATTTCACGTCGTATCCCGCCATTTTTGTTCGATATTAGTAGGTATAGCATTATGTACTTTGTTGTTTACAAAAATGAATGATACGAGCTTTGTGCATTTTAATAATTGTACAATCCAATATGTAAAATAATTATATTAACTTAAACATAGTTTTTTTTGTATTAAATACTCAGCAATTAAGCTTTCCATGAATTTACATAGACTTCTTCCAACACTACAACACCTTTTATGGAGGATTCATATCATGGATGTAGATAAAGTCTTGTATGCAACTGTTCATAATTATTTATTAAAACACTCATGTGATACTATTATCACTCGGCTTCGCCTCGTATGATAAACCCACATTCGTGTTTTAATACCCCTTATTATACAACAGTTGCTTATATAACTATTTTAAGCGACAAGCAGTAGTTGAATGTAACTTTTAACACTTTTCTTGGGTTGATAGTACCGTTTTTATTGATTTAAGTGAACAAAAAATAACATGCATATTCCGTATTGCTGACGATAATGCCGCTTTCGGAACTGTGTCTTAACTCAGTCAAAAATTGACTATTTAATAGATATTTAGTCTACAGGCTGGTACAGATAGTGACGTCAGAAAAAATCCTCATGTACAGACACAGGGCACATCAAGTTACCCGAAACGGTTAAATTTTCCCAATCAACCTTGAACCTAATGCTTTAGCGGTAAAGTTGAAAAACTATTAAAGAAATTCAACTGATTTTAGTAGCTTAGTAGTGTACATACGTGTAAAAATAAAAATATTTTTTTTTAAAGCGGTTCCCATACAATTTTCAAAAAACTGTAACTCGAAAACTATTAATTATCGCGGAACAAACTTGTACTTGGGGTATTTCCGGCTACCCTCGGGCATACGGAATCCATATTTTTTATGACTCCACTATTTGGACTATGTTATGTGAGTATTAAGTTTATTACTGGATAGGAACTATGTACATATTCAAATGTTCAAGAACATAGTTTTAAATTGTCATTATAAATGATTATATTAGACTACGTTAAATTAAATAAGTTACTGAAACTCCACAGACTTGTAAAATGATAAATACTTAGCATAAAATAACTACAATACTGGAAAATGACCAAAACATCGTCTCATCGTCATCTGCCTAGCCTTTTCCCGACTATGTTGGGGTCGGCTTCCAATCTAACCGGATGCAGCTGAATACCAGTATTTGACATGGCGCGACCCTACCTGAACTACACAACCCAGTTAGTACTGGGTAATACGATAAGCCCTTGATAAGACTGGCTGTCAGACTTTCGAGCCACTGACTACCTGTAACGACTGTCAAAGGTCTGCAAAATTGCAAAATGACAGGTGGGACCAGTGGCTTACACTTCAAACAACTTATCTGTGCAGACAGGAAAACTCAAAACTAAAATAAATGGACCAAGTTTGTCATTTTTCTTGTCAAGCAACGCCACATAAAGTGGTAATACTGTTGCGTGCTTTCCGAGGCACGAAGGGAACTCGGTGTGTAATGATGGTTACCCATCCACGGACTAACGTCGGCAAGCACTGTTTAACCTCAAAGATCGACCCGTGCTGCTGTTTGTTTATGCCACGAGCTCTGATCGTTGCTTTTTGTTTTATAATTTTATGTTACGTTTGCGGAGTTCCTTATATACTAGCCAATTTAATTTAACCTTGTAATATTACTTAACATTTTGAACGCCATTGTCACCTATACGTGACAAGCAAGCGCGTGCGCTGTACGTCAAACGACTCATGTGAAAAAATGGTAGGTGAAATTGTGGCTGCGCGTGCGTTTATGCTCAGGCGCTCAAAACCTATGTAGGTCCTTCAGATGAGCCGAATTTTGATTGAAACGTACATATTAGAATTGCGAAGCTGCCCTTTATAACTATTAGCACGATTGAGCACTTCACTTATACTTAGTATAAAACTAACTTATAAGATGAGTGTGCTGTATCTACATAACTGTACCGACTAAAACTGATTGAAAAAGTATTATAATATTGAGAGGTTGGCATAGTAGTAAATTGTCTTAAGTACCTAAATTATTTATACTGTAATTTTACACGCCAAGCACGTACCCACCCTATAGTTTTTACATTCACACAGTAAATTTATACCATTTTTAGGGTTCCGTACCTCAAAAGGTAAAAAAGGGACCCTTATAAGATCACTTTCTTGTCCGTCTGTCCGACCGTCTGTCACCACCGATTTTCTCAGGAACGGTTGGACCTAGCAAGTTGAAATTTATACCAGATAATGGTGTCGATTCTGTTGTGTGCAAACAAAACTTAATTTAGGCTATTGCTATCTTTTACTAAAAGGCAGTGCGAGAAAAGGACGGATATAGATAAGTTACAGATGTAAAACTAGTTTATGCCTTGCGCTTCACCGGGTTTTTAGTCGACATGTTTTTACGTGCACCCTTCATGTGTGAGTACTTTGTACTGTTCAGCCACCATTTACATTTATTTATCTTTCATTGACTTGAATATGCCTTGGTGGCTGAGAGAATGTCATGCTCACTTAAATGTCTCGCTGATGGTGGCGGGTGTGTCGGGTCATTTAGTTCCCTTTTTTTTTTGGGAACTAAATGACCCGACACACCCGCCACCTCAATATGGTTGATTTGAATGGCGCCGGTACATGCGTCATGTTTGTGAACGGGCGCTGTCAGTTGGGACTGGTCATCTCTTAGCTGCCAAGGTTCATTTTAATTACTTTATTCGTAAATTGTTGATCTAATCTTTTACTCTGGACGCTCTTAGTGTGCACGTCTTTCTACATCGTTCTCACATATATGTATAATCTCAAAATTAATGATGTAACCAAGATTTTGTAACAATATTTTGATTTTAAAAGAGTGTCCATGGAGTTTCTTGCCCGTTCTTCTCCATAGAGATCTACGCTAGGGAATGGGCAACTACAGTACTTTCTCAAGTTATTACGCCTTGTGACTGGGACTGTAGCTTTGATTTTCTTTTTTGTATTTTTGACATTTGAAAGTGCCGTAATGGTCTAATTGAAATAAATGCTTTGAGTTTGAGTTTGAGTTTGAATGGAAATATTAGTTCCAACTAAATTTGACAGCTCTAAATTACGTCCGTCTCTTTCTCGTTTTATTAGAGAGAAAAAGATAGTAATAGCCTAAATTAAGTTTAGTTTGTGCACAGAATCGACACCACTGAGGTCTATAGAACTATATCAAGGTCCATCAAAATAATAATAGTAAATCAAATATTATAGTTAATCAAGGTCCTGAGTCAACATGATAAAAACCTATGGGCAAATTTAGATTTTCGCGGAAACTTATTTTTCGGAATTTTCCCTTTACTTGTACCTACTATAATAACTTGCTTTTGGCGGAGCAGTGTTATCTGCCTACCTGAAGTTCTACAGTAGCACTTCTTCAAATCAATAATCCTGTCTTCGAATCATACACTTTCAAGTCCGATTCAACATAGTAGCTGAACTTAACCGTCTGTGTCGTTACAATTTCATTATTAATGCTTGCAGAATTCATAACCTTATCGATCGGTGTAGCCCATAAATTTCCCTGCCATGTGTAACATATTAATCCTGTTAGGGAATTTTTATATTCGACTTCTATTTCTAAAACACCGGCGTTTGCAGACAAAACCGCAGTCACAGCGTCTCCTGGCTTCAGTTCTACCTCCGTGCCACTAGTAGCACCAACAATTTCGGAGATTGATTTTTCTTCTCCGTCTCCCCATTCGGTTTTAAAGGAAAAACCGGTTGTACCCGAACCACCTGCTACGAGCACACTGAATTCATATTCTATTTCTTGTGATACTGTAAACTCTTTCTCTCTTGACCAACTCGTTGTTAAAGTGTTTTGTACGCTGTGTGATATACCTGTGTTAACTTTTATTTTGTTTGAAGATTTGTTTTCGAAGTTTTGAGTCATCAGTATTATTGGTTTCTTTGTTAAGCTCTTCACTCTCGCTGATTTTACGGACAACACTCGTGAAACTAGGTCAAAACCACACCCACGATTCTTAGGGTCAACATGGTGCGGCTTATGTTTTATATACTTTTCCAATCCTGTGAGTAAATCTTCTTCTTTGATTTTGAATATTTCGATGTCACCATCTGTTATTAAATTAATTTCTCTTCCTGAATGTGATATGTTCGTTTCCTGGTCTATATTTACATCGAGTTTTATTCTGGCGACTACAATTTTTATTAGCAGCACAGTCACTAGTAGTTTAAATACCATTTTTATCGCTTATGTTATGTAAGAAGTTTGGTATTGTGCAAAGATTTTATAACACTGAGCCGACTTTCTGAGAAGATAATTAATTTGATAAGAGTGAGACCGTTTGATCTCTTTTATTAGGGTTCCGTTGCCAAATAGAGAACGGAACCCTTATAGATTTGTCCTGTCTGTCTGTCTGTCCGTCCGTATGTCACAGCCGACACTCCGAGATTGTTGGCACCATACAGTTGAAATTTGGTGAGCAGGTGTCTTGGTCTTCTTTGAACCGCTACACAAAAGTGAAGTGAAATTGCAAATAAAAAAAAATGGGTTGGCCCTTCAAAGTCCTAGACAAAATTTTGCGTAAATTAATTCTTTATGCCAGCTGTACTTTACAAGTGACAGTTGACAAATTGAGGTCATTGACATTCAGAGCTGGGTTATCAACTGAGAGTCCAGTTTTGTGTCTTAGGCCGCGTTCCCACTATGTCGTGACGATTAATTTATCGTTGGTTTTTAGTTGGCAAAAGTCGTGGACGACAGTAATCCTGTCGTCCTATATGTGAAGTGTCGTGGCTTGTGTATTGAAATGGAGGTGCGTGCCATTTCAATACACAAGCCACACACAAGACACTTAAAACTACACGATTATTTGTCGTCACGACAATGTGGGAACGTGGTCTAAGCATTCTGTCATACTATGCGAGATGCCGATTTACGCCTGCTTCCTGGACCTGTCTAATGCTTTTGATCTGGTTTCCAATAATGTGTTATGAAGTAAATTAGAGCGGGCATTGCCAATAGAACTTGTTACTATTTTTAAAGTTTCGGTATGGAAACCAGGCCAACACTGTGCGATGGGCTGGGGCATTTTGGCATTTTGTCGTCCGTACGGGTTGGAGTGTGGGGTGACGCAGGGGGGGTTGAGCTCACCAACGCTGTTCAACCTTTGTGAACGGACTTATTGCTGATCTCAGCACTACCAGGGTTGGACGTGTCAATAATATCAGTTATGCTGTCGACAATGGTGCTGCTGAGTGCGTCAGTCTATGGAGAAAATTGGTTGCCCAGTGTGAGGCGTACGCCTAAGTACATTGCTGTGTATAATTGCAAAAAATCTGTGTTCATGGTCATTAAGGCTGAGGGTAAAAGCCCTGACAAAGTGCCTCCTGTACTACTGTATGGCCTTTGCAGAGAGTTCAGAAAATTAAATACCTTGGTCATATTATTGACCCCTGACCTTAAAGGCGATGGTGACATTGAACGAGTATATCGTTTTCTATGGCAAGAATGGCATGAAATTGCGCGCGCGATTTCGAATATCTAAGTATTTTTTTACATTTTCCAAATTAATAAATTGGCGCTTCCTGCCGCCCCCTTCCGTACGCTATTCGTGCCAACCTGACGACCTACATACATTCTGCGAGGAAACCAAAAAGTGAGAAAGAGACGTGCGGTTGTCGACTCCACCTCGCTCGCCGCCTCTCTCGCCCCCACCGCCACACCCAAGCTACGCCACTGGTCCCGTTGGTTACCCTTCGGGTACGGAACCCTCCAACCTGACGAATTGAGAACCGCCTACTTTTTGAAAGTCGGTTAAAAACGTAGTAGCTATTGTTAGCTTACACGCGGACGAATCCAGGGGCAGAACCTTGTATGGCAAAGTTATAATCAAATTATAATGCCCTTTAATCTCTGAGTGATATCGTCTGGTTTTTACACTAAAATGGAAAAAAAACAACAATTTGGGAAAACCGATCGGAAATACGGGTTGTAATATAATAATAGTAAATAGCATAATATATATAAGTCGCCTATCGTGTCTGTGTACCTGTGTGTACCTTATATACAGTTGCCAACACGCCAAGTTACCACAAACTGTCGAATTTATCCAAATGATTTTAAACCATAAAAATAAAAAATTATGAATACCGGTATTTTACCTGAAGCGACTGCCTATCTGGCCCCCACCACCTAGTTAGTTCTGGATTATTACCCAGTACTAACGATACATACCCCTTATAAAGTAAGACTGGTCGTCAGACTTTCGGACACTGACTACCTGTAACGACTGTCAAAGATCTACAAATGCCAGCCGGGACCAACGGCTTAACGTGCTTTAAGAGGCACGGAGGAAACTCGGTAAGTAACAGTCACCCATCCACAGACCAACTTAAGCAAGCGCGGCTTAACCTAAAGATCGACCCGAGCGGCTGTTGTTAATTAGCCACGACCTCCTATATTCGCCTGTGTCAAATTTTAATCTAAATTAAAATAACGGGTGCACTATGCCATATCGAATACCAAATAATCGAATATCAATTGATCGAAAACTATAAATCGAACGTCCAAATACTCGAATGTTCATAATATCGAATGGTTAATAAATCGAACATTCAATATATTGTACACTCAATACATCAAGTGTTCAAAACATCGAATGTTTGTTTGATCGATGATCAATGCATCGCATCGCATATTCATTGTATCGAAATAGCACATTCCTTTTTTATGGCAGCTGGATCAAGTGCTTGATTCAGAAAGCAGTACTTCTAGACAAGGCACGTATTGTTAGGAGGTTCCTATCTCAAGAGCCCTGATCACCGGCAGTTTGGACCCCGTTCCAAACGCTGGTGGGCTACTGGTGGGTAAAAATTGAAAAGATGTGTGATAAAATAAATAAACGGAAATATTAAAATGTGATTTATTGGAAAAATTTGTGTTACTGGTTCTCTGTATAAAAAGTATTCAGTACAGTGATATTTTGATACAATGAATATGCGAAGCGTTGATTGCTCGATCAACAAAAAATCGATATTTTGAACATTCGATGTATTGAGTGACGATATATTGAATGTTAGATTAATTAACCATTCGATATTATGAACGTTCGTGTATTTAGTGTTGTGTTTTTGTGTTTAGGCTGACGATTGAAAATTTATTTATACGTGTCTCGGCGTTTTTTATAATTCCACCCCGAAGGGTTACAAAGGGGAATGAAGTTGTGTATGTATTTCAAAAAAACTTGTGAAAAAGTTGGAACCCCAATATCTCCGTAACTAGAAGGTTCCAGGTATGGTCTAGAACAAAACAAATATCTTTAACTCTCTCTACCTTTCAGCTTCTTGAAGAGTCTTTATACACCCTTTAGATGTACATATTTGCTATGCGCGGTGCCACAAAGTTAATTGGCGCTTGAACGACGTTGTCAGAGGGTAAATAATTAAGAAATTGCAACAAAAAACAAGATTTAATCATTATTATTTGTTTAATTATCAACTTAGTATATACCACACCACCACACATACAAGTAAGTTTTAAATTGAGAGGTTGATTAATACGTGGCGGTTTTAGTACACTACTTAGTGTTACAGTGCAACAAATCGTATAGCATATTTGTGGCAACGCCGCGGCTCAAGGGGACGCTCTAGAAGTACATACAATGACCTAATTGATGAGGTTTTATATGCAACAAAAGACCCATTCGTAAACTTTATAAATATTATCAAAGGTATAAAAAAAGGAAATGTTAAAACTTAAGTCTGTGTCTCCTAGTGGAGTTTATAATATTATTATAGTAATCCTACTGAGCAGTCGCAGCGACGGCTTCACATGTTGTGCTCATTCTGAACAAGTGCCGCTTCTTCAGTCAACAGTTGAAGCGCACGTCAACTTCACTCCTTTGCCCTCAGTAACGGACGTTAAATCTGTAAAGAATGTTTCAAATGCACAATTAATCACCTAAGAGGTTAATAAGGCACACAGCATGAAGCATACATGAACGGGGTTCAAATATTTCTCTACAGAACAGATATGGATATGGACAGATTTAAAAGATTTTTACCTGTGTTGAGGATGTCTTTCAAAAAGGAAACTGTTTGTGAGCATTTTATAAGAAAGTCGGGAACATCACATCTTTCACCCAGATAACCTGCTGTGCATTGACACACTGGGTCATTCTGCTCACTCAGGGAACATGCACCGCCGTGTAAACAATAAGTCTGGCACGCGTTCACTTCGCAGCGTACTCCCGAGTAACCGGCATTACATCTGAAACAAGTTTGACTTTTATTATTATCGTTAAAATTAATCATACATAAGTATATAAAATCACACCCCTTTCTTATGGCTTATAGCAGACACTACGAAACGTATATGAAACCACGTAACTTGTCGTTTATCCTGCGCCAAAATTAATCACACTCACACAGGGCATGTTGAAGATTTAAAAATGTAGTCATCTTGTGATGTTGTGTGTACGATCAGCGCTGGAGCGTCTGTTGTCTTATAACTAGTCCGTAATTTAATGAACATGTTTTACCTGCATATGGGTTGTCCGTCAGCACTAACGCTGCAGTGTCCTTGTAAACAATAATATTGACACACAGGAACATTCCATGTGTCAGCGCTAACCCGAGATTCTGCACTAGCTTTTGTTTCATTGACACGAAGCAAGCTTCCACCTGTAGAAACGTTGAAGGAGTCGCTGTCGTTGGTCTCTGAGTAATTTGGTAGTAGACGCTTCAGTGCTTTACAAAGCGGAGTTTGTTCTTCAATGGCATAGTTGGCGGCTATAAATCTGAAACCCGATTTAGGCACCTCCCTATATGTAATTTGGTAGTGATTAGGTTCCACGTCTGTGCCGAGCGGTAGATTCTTTGGAATTTTCCAGAAGAAGTCGTTATCCTTATATGTATAATATTTCGTACAGTAAATGTAATCATTTGATACGGTTAATACAAATGAATCAATATATTGTCCATGAGACTTGTATAATGTTCTTCTGCGTTTTCCATTCAAATCCGCACTAACAATAAAATGTTGACTGGCGTGAACGTCTCGTTCCATCCAGTACATGATTTGTTTCTGAGGGTCAATAGTCAAGGAAGCATATATATATTTATCATCACGAATTCTTATAAGTTCTTCTCTCTCCGAACCATCAAGTCGAGCCCTCTCTATTCTTTTGTTATCGCCGTTGATCCAATAAATATACCTGTAATAAGTAAAATTCTATTAATTTTTGCTATGATTAAAACTGAGGTTATATTTTAACAAAGAAAGGGCCAGGGGCGATTTTAGAATTTTAACATTATTTTTGCCATTAACTAAATAGTAAAACTATCAGTAATTCAAGGGTCGCTTGGTGTTTCATTCAATTTAGAGTAAAGATGTCAAAGCAATGATCACAGATCATCATTATCTGCCTAGCCTTTTCCCAACTATATTGGGGTCGGCTTCCAGTCTAACCGGATGCAGCTGAATACCAGTATTTTACATGGAGCAACTGCCTATCTGACCTCCACAACCCATTAGTATTGGGTAATACGATAATGTAAGGCGGGGTTATTCCGCCGAGGGGCTAATACGTCGTTTCGCTTTTAAAATAATAGAGTTGAAACGACGTTTTAGCCCCTTCGGGCCCCTCCGGTGGAATAGCCCCGTCTTACCATACCCCTTGTTAAGACTGGCTCAGACTTTCGGGCCACTGACTACCTGTAACGACTGTTAAAGATCTACAAATGACAGCCGGGACCAACGGCTTAACGTGTTTTCCGAGGCACGGAGGAAACTCAGTATGTAACATCTGCGGAACAACCCAGGCAATCACGGTTTAATCTTAAGATCGACCCGAGTGGCTGTTATTATTTGGCCTATGAGCTCCTCCAAGCAAAAGCAAAGATCACAGCTATATGCAAATACTAACTATAATTATTATAGTTTTTAGCATAATAAGTTTTAAAGAACATAATTTAAAAAATATCACGTGTTTAGAAAATGAATGAACATAAAGTTACGAACCCTCCACAGCTGTCCACAGCAATTTCACCAGCACTACAAGAGTCTCCTAAATCAATCACGAAATTTGCGTCAACTCCGTGGTTGGATTCATGTTTTACGAGATACGAGTACACTTTACAAGAAGACCTTACAACGAAAAATAAGCCTGTAGCCGGGTCGTAAGTGAACTGAAATAAGTCAGAGTGTGTTTTTAAATCAATTAAAGTTTGATTTTTCCCAGTTGCTATATCAAAACTAAGTAGAGATCTGTAGTTGTTCGTCAATAGAACACGATTATGAAATGGGTCGTAAGTTATCCAGCGAACATCAACATCATCAGTAAACGTCACGGAGTACGTAACTTTTCCTTCATTATAAAATTCTAGTCGATTCTCTGCGGCCACAGCGATGTCTGAAACATAAGAAAACATTCAAGGTTATTCTTTCCTAGCCGTTCTTCTTCTTTCCAGAAATCACGCTTCTCAATAGGTCACAAATAACATGCATACTCGCCAGCGTGCTTTGGAGAGTGCACAATAATCTCCGGTCACCTATAAGGGTGTGGCCGGCGGGTGACAGACTTCAGGAGTCTGTCGTCTGAAGAGCAACTGACCCTAAACGGCAGCGCGCCTCTCAAGAGGGACTGCGACTGCAGGTGTTCGGGTCCACACGTTAGGCATGTGGTCAAGTAGTCGAGTGTAATTAGACAATAAGGTGGAACGAAGTTTATTTATCGGATTTTCATGGGACTTTTTTATTGAGTTCCTAGAGGAGTGGAGAAGAACGTAAAAAAAAATGCCGCTTGCAAGTTTTTTATTTTTTTTATTTCCTTTGGAATATTTTTTTTCCGTTTATGAATAACTTCAAATTCAATTCGACGAATTGATATAGTAGCGTAATAGTGTGACCTACGTGCATCTATTAAATGCTAATTTGGTCTTTCTTTGTTCATTGTTGTCCATGTAATGCTTATTGCAAGTAAAAAAACCTATTTTCTGCAATTATTTCTAAAATATCGAATTTTAAGACTAAGATTGGTTGGTAAAATTGGTAATTGATGCTTTTTCACATTTAACTGGACCAGAAAATATTAATGAAGACCACTTTCATGAATGTAAAAAATAACTTAAAATTCTTTCGGAAATGTCAGAAAATCGTCTATGTTAATAAAAGCATTTTTTTTCTAAATAGTGCTATGAAACTCAGTGCTATGAAACTCAATGTGTAAATTATTGTCTAAATCCTTATTTTACTAGCTTTCTAATGAGGTATAATAACTAGAAAAATATTTAAGGATAATTACTTACTTAAATATTTTTTGCTGCTGAAAAAGTAAAACATGACAAAAGGCCTCTATCGCTAGGAATTGGGAGTGGTATCGGTATTAATATTAATTTGTGCGCAGAGACTCAAGCTTGCAAGAAGCATAGAAATCGTGAGAAATGGTTACATTTTAATTACGATATATTTTGTAAATTTACCAGCCGGCCCATTCCACCTCGTCAGCATTATCATCAACACTTCGAGAAAAACTTTTTTTTTTTTTTTTTGTTATCATCTGTGGATAGCAGATAGAGCAAGCATCATCATCATCATCAGCCTATTCATGTTCCCACTGCTGGGACACAGGCCTCCTCTCTATGAGAGGGAATGGGCTATAATCCACCACGCGGGCCCAGTGCGGATTGATAGATCTATGTCACATGTCTTCGAATTGTTTGGTTCTAGGACATGACGGTTTCCTCACGATGTTTTCCTTCACCGTTATAACAAGGATATTTTCAGGATATTCATATTTACGTTGACCGTCATAGAAATATTTTGAGATAAACCGGCCAAGTGTGTGTCGGGCCACGCGCACACATTGTACTGGTTATAACATTTACGTCCCAAGTTCTAAAAATCTAAGAATTTAAAAAGAGCTTTTCTATCATACTAAGGCGATTACATGAGCTAAACGCGAGTTTTATAATGCAAAAAAAGCATATGATTCACTGCAATAAACAAAACCAGAAAAATATATGATATTCTTCAGGATATATGCTAGTACGATAGTGTTTTGAAAACATAATACAACAAATTTTATTCGATATAAAAAAAATCACGAACTTATCTCTAAAAAAATTCTTTAACGAGTAAAAACCATACTAAAATATATGCGGTCATTCTGATTTTTTGGGAAATAATTCTACAAGCAAAATACTAGTGTTTTACTTTTTTAGTCCAATCAATATATTTTTTGTAAATCTCAAAAAACCACTCATGTCGCAAGATTCGGCCGCAGTGACTGACGTAACAACCACTTTGTCGTGCAAGCTGATTAGAACTTTATTCTAACAGTTTTTCAAACGAAGTTTGAACCAACACAAATACAGTTGCTTATTAGCTCATGTAATTGCCTTAACTACCAATTACAACAATAAATATCTCAAAACACGACATTTTATTAGCAGTACGATATTTCCATACAAGCCTGCCGTTCGCCTTTGCACTTTAAAGTTTAATATTTCGTAAATGGAGCATTCAATCGAAAAATAGTAACAGCAACCCCTAAATCATTTTAAAAGACCTATTCAACGATACCTCAAACAATGGGGCAGATGACAAAAAAAAATTCAACCCCTCTTCACAATATGAAATTTTGGAAAATATTTAAAAAAAAAAAATCCAAAATTTTATTTTACCATTTTGTCGGCGTAATTGATAAACATACCCCTAAAAAAATTCCGCTTTCTAGTACTAACGGTCTCTTAGCAAAAGCTCGGACAGACAAGGGTTCCTTGTCGGGACTACTAACCCTAAAAATGGCATTCCTTAACGACGATTTTCTAATAATTGTGAATACATTTTTAGTCACTTCATTCAAAAAAGTGGTTTTGAAGAATATTTTAACATCCAGTTATCTGTGATAAAGCATTAGTTACCAATTTCAAAAGAACTCTTTGTCTTAAAATTTGAGATTTTTTTAGTAACTAGCTACCCGCCCCGGCTTCGCACGGGTGCAATGTAGATATAAACCTTCCTCTTGAATCCCTCTATCTATTAAAAAAACCCGCATCAAAATCCGTGGCGTGGTTTTAAAGATCTAAGTAAGCATTTTTACCCTAGGGGTGAAAGTAACTTATTTAGTCCCGAATCGGGGTTTGGTGCCCGAGCGCAGCGAGGGCGCTAATAGTTCGAGGGACTAAATAAGTCTTTAACCCGAGGTTAAGGGGCTCCCCCATGCACACTAGCGCCACTTTAGTAAAAAAATCAGAACTCGTTAAATACACAATTAATATAAAATCTGATTGACAAAATCAATCTTTTGGTCTTCTAAATTATTTACGTCTGCTTAACTCATTGAAACATAGCTCGCTGTCGTTACAGATACAAAATGGAAAAAAACGGCCGTTTTTAGCAATTTTTCTAACTGTAACTACAGTGAAGTATATTTTAATGAATTAAATAGACGTCAATAATCTAGAACTCTAAAGCATTGATTTTGTCAATCAGATTTTACATTAATTGTGTATTTAACGAGTTCTGATTTTTTTACTAAAGTGGCGCTAGTGTGCATGGGGGAGCCCCTTAACACTGTGCTTCTCATTACGAATACAAGCAAAGTAAAAATAAAAACATGAATCAACTCGAAAAAACAAATGATGATCGGATTGCCGCTAAGACTCCACCGCTAAGACGACCCACTGACCGCTTTCCCGCCTATTTTGCTTTTGTTTTTTCTGTGGCCGGCCAACTATTCAGCCAATACCTATTTTTAATTTTCATCATCGAATAAATGGTAAATATTTTGCCCAAATCCAAATCAAGTTATAATTATTTTAAAGAAATAATTAAAACTTAATTATAATAAAGTTATTTATAAAATATATATTCTTTAATTATTACTTAACCTTATATGTTATTTCAATTTTACATCGTGGCTGTATAGAAAGTTGGAACATGGTTCAATAGAAAAATGAACTATTTGTTTTTTATAATTTGACAGCTGTCAGTTGAAAACTATTCTCCCTATAGGGCTGAAAAGTATTACTTTCAACCCGCTCTTCAGGCAACTTCAGACCTACTTTCTGAGTATGAGTAATGAAGTAAAGAAGTATCTCCATAACTAGAAGGTTCCTAGGTATGGTGTAGAACAAAAAAATAATCGCAATGAACGGGGAGAACAAGTGCCTTTCGGCTTCGTTATGAGGGCTTTTACATCCTGTATATAGGGACAGACAGACAGCGGGAAGCGACTTTGTTTTATAATATAAAATAGCACTACGCTGCAATAATTATGAATTCGTCGAATTTGAAGTTATTGATAAAATAAATTAAAATATTACAAAGGAAATTAAAAAAAAAACACGAGCGTTTTCTTTTTAACTATCTTCTCCACTAAAAAAAAATCCAAATCCACCTAACAAAAAAAGTCCCATGAAAATCCGACCACTATAAACTTCGTTCCACCTCTTGAGTATGTTTTGTCAAATTGCACTCGGCTAAAGTAATTTGTCGCAAAAAATACTATGTATGTAATTTCTATTCCAATCCTTGGATAATTATTTACGATAGGTACCCCAAAAACACGACCCTTGTACTCACCCCAGGAGAAGCAGTGCGCCAACCCCGCCTGCAGCGTCAACAACGCCAACACACACAACGATCTATACATTTTATGGAACAGAATGATAAGATTATTTTAACAGAGTCAGATTTGCGTCTACCCCCGGTGACCGGTCGTGGGATATAAATTAAAAAAGCCAGATCTCCCGAATTTTATTGTGAAACAGGACGGCGTTATGAAACAGCGAATCAAGCGACAAAACTAAAAGAATTATCGATTGTAGGTAGCTCACCCAAACTGTGAAACAGTTTAGTTTTTGTTTAAAAATCACTCTTATGTCCATATTGGTGTCGATTCTGTTGTGCACAAACTAAACTTAATTTAGGTTATTGCTATTTTTTACTAAAAGGAAGTGCGAGAAAAGGACGGCTATAGCTTTGAAATAAGTTAGAGATGCCAAACTAGTTTATGCCTTGCGCTTCACCGTGATTTTAGTCTTCATTTGTATATAAATATTACTTCCAACTAAATTTGACAGCTCTAAATTACGTCCGTCTCTTTCTCGTTTTATTAGAGAAAAAGATAGCAATAGCCTAAATTAAGTAGTTTGTGCACAACAGAATCGACACCATTGTCCATATTACAGAACGCCATCAAGAGTCAAGCATTACTTCAAACTATGTGGACATTTGATTGGTTGAAACTAATTTTAAGTAATACTTGAGTGTCGAGTGACATTCTGTGATACGGGCCTTAGTTTCCTAAATAAGGGTTGAGTTAAGCAAATCTAAGAAATTGTCGGAACCTGAGCACTAGGAATATGGAACAAGTACCAAAGGGTTATTTTAACACGTTTACAATTAAATGCCAAAAGAATGAACTCAATTTTGGAATCTGGATTTCAATCAAGATTATTTGGATTTCCAATTCTGAAAAGGTCGCACCAAATTGACTACAAAATTGGCATAATATATTATTCGATCTTGGGTATTGCCACTAAACACGAGTATGCGCTCACGGATCAATCGCTCTCATAATTCCTGGGGTATGATTCGTTGTTGCAATTCTAGTTCAAGTCGTATATCTGTATGTCACAGTTAGATAGTTATAGGGAGTAACTTAGAAAACCCAGTAGGGTTCCGTGCTAGAAAAATAAAAATCATATTGGCAACAAAATCCGAATCGAATAAGGAAGTAATATATTATAAGTATTTCACGCGGACGAAGGTCGCGGGGAGCAGCTGGTGTACGTATGTAGATAAAAAGGTAAATAAATAATATTAATAACTGTGCGGACAACACAAAGCTTCAAAACTTTGAATAACATTTTCTCTTTTTGATAAATTCTCATTTTAGTTGCTTGATTCGTTATTGTCTAACGCCATCCAATTATAAATAGCGATTTTCTACTTCATGGAACAATAAAATTGTGCTCACCATATGCGGCCCCAGCAACGTCAGAATCTACGAGATACGCGTCTGCAGAAATAATCATAATCATTTATTAATTTGCGAATATGGGTACAAAAGAAAAGGTCTTAAGGCCCTTCTAACCCTAAAATTAGCAACTCTATTTGTGGTGGTGCAAACTTCGTTTGAAATACTGTTAGAATAAAGTTCTAAATCGCTTTCACTACAAAGTGTTTGTTACGTCAGTCACTGCGGCCGAATAGTGCGAAATAAGTGGTTTTAATGCCATTTACAAAAAAATCTATTGATTGTTGATAGTTAGTTCAGTTAGTATGCCAAGTTTCATGATCAAATTTGAAGTAGTTTTTGAATACCAGCGGCTTATTGTTCGATTTGTAGTGAACTTTGGTTTTTTTTTTTCTATCGAGAAAAGGTTTATGGAATCGTGTTTTCGTCACACATAGTACTTACCATAATATATTTATTTCAAAAAATAATGCTGCAGTATTTAAGGCGTAACGGAGGATCATGCTAAGCCATTTGAGGGAGTATAGGCCCTTATATAAACAATAGTGTTCATTAGCAATATCCTACCACAAGGCATGCAAATTTACATACTGTATATAAGTTTACACATTACATAAGTCTTTCCTGTAAATATGCAGAAACAGAGTAAGTAATAAATGCGCTTTTTTAGTAAAAGTGTTTTAACATTGTTTTATAAAATATGTTCAGATCATTTATCTCCAGGAATGAGTTTGGTACATGGTTATATATGCGTGGAGCCATAAATAATACACTTTTATTTAATAAAGCTGTTTTATTGTTTGGAAAGCATAATATATTGAACTTGTGTCTTTTGATAAGTAACTCATTAAAGAGGTTTGTGTTTTTTCTTACGAACATTAAAACCTTTGATATATGATAATATATGTATTTGAATGTGTATTTGGGCATGTGGCCACCGCGGCGTGGACATGACGTAATCTGCGTCCATATCCAAGTTGACAATCTACAATCGTTAACGCTAGTAGAAAACTATTCAAATGAATGGGAATGACATCATCTCAACGTTAAATCACGTGTTCAACACAAACGAATAGAAAATTTGTAGACAAGTTTACATCGTTCAAAATGATAGAATAGAATGTTATCGTTTCTACAATGTTGATCGCTAAACTCTTTGGTAGGAACGCTCACCGTAGACTAAAGTGTAGGTTTTTACTACAGACATTAGAGAACGAGCGATCGACTCAGTCGTGTCAACTTGGCTACGAATTTAGCGGTTTCTACAATCGCTTACGCCGAGCCGTTTACGATTGTAGAAAGAGAATCGATACGAATCGTTTGTAACTTGGCTAGGCCTGCTGGACTCCATACTGATCCATACTAATATGATAAATGCGAAAGTAACTCTGTTTGTTTGTCTGTTTGCTACCTTTTCACGACTAAACGGCTGATCGGATCGTAATGAAATTTGGGAAGGAGATATATTTCAACCTGGGCACAGACCTGGGGAAGGACATAGGCTATATATTATCACTCTAATAACTTACGGGGGTGAGCAATATTGCATTAAGTCTATATTTGAACTGTTTGACAACTGTCATACTTGACATGAATTAATAGAACAGCTATTTGAGTCATTTTGTCAAAGAAGTACGCAGCCCGTCGATGACAGCGACCGCCCTGTGAACAGTGGTTCGCAAGTTCAGCCTTAGCCAAGGTTTACTTTTTGCATTTAATTAGATTTTTTGAATGCTGTAAGATTTCCAAAAATTATAACTGGTTCGCTAGTTTGATCCCCAACCGGTATTCACATTTTGAAACTAATAATTTTGATTTTTTAAAGTTTTTTTAACCATTTAAACGAGAGTTAGGGAATCCTTATTTCAATCAAAATGTAACTATATAAATCTCTACATGTAATAAATCTGTAACCGTGTACATTGAAAATATTAAGAAAAAAAAAAAGTAAGGTCGTTATAGTGTTAGCGACGATATGTAATTAATTATTTAACTGTAATATCTAATTAGTTTGATTAATCTGCCTTTCATCGTGTTATTTTCTATCCTCGTCGTGGTATTTTTGCCAGAACTAATAAGTATACCTAAGTAGATTCTATGTTAAAGTGTTATTCATTCCATATCGTGGTATTTTTCCAGAGCTAGTAGATGCTATGTTAAAGTGTTTAGTCATGGTATTTTTTTAGAGTTTGTAAGTAGATTGTATGTTGAAATGTTGTGTATTCCTCGTGGTATTTTTCTAGAGCTATTAACTAGATTCTATGTTATGAAGTGTTATGCATATTTTAAGGTGCAAAATAAGGTTTTTAAGACTGTATTAATTAAGATAGAAACATTATGAAATATCGTAAGGGGTGTTTTACCACTGAAAACAGCATGTTAAGTTTCCCATACAAAAGCCACCTGCGCTCTGATTGGTCGAGGGGTGGGTCATTAGTGTGCAAAACTGAAGGGCTGTGATTGGAGAGCAGAGCAGAGCTGCCTATAAAAAAGGGGCATTTTCTGTGGTCAGGCATTCCAAAACCAGCAGTGTAAGAAGAAACATCAAGAAATAAATAGAAACCATCCTACTGCGACCATCGTACACTCTCCAGTCGACATCCCGCCAGCGAGCTCACTCCACAACAACACACAAAATACGAGCGTTAACATATAGGATCATAAACAGACCATTTCTACCATTTTTTAAATCTTTGTCTGTGTCTATGTGTCGCCGGGTAGCTCTTTGTTATATCATCGTCATCATCAGCCTATTAATGTTCCCACTGCTGGGACACAGGCCTCCTCTCTATGAGAGGGAATGGGCTGTAATCAACCACGCGGGCCCAGTGCGGATTGGTAGATGTCACATGTCTTAGATTTTTTTAGAATTTTGGTTCTAGGACATGCCGGTTTCCTCACGATGTTTTCCTTCACAGTTTTGAGAGCAACGGTGATTAAATAAATTACACAAAGTAATGCGCCTGCCTGGGTTCGAACCCACGACTTATGTTCGTAAGTCGGGGCCGCCACCACTGGGCTACCACTGCTCTTTTGTTATATCACGTGTAAATTATAAAACAAAAATGTGGATTAAATGCACAATATAATATTGTGCATAACTTAGAGGTTTAAGTTTTTGTTTTATTGTTGTAATCGGTGCTCTACATCAAAAGATATATGAATTTAAAGTGTTTAAGGAGAACTTATGATCATAATGTTAGAGATATGCAGCGACATCTATTGAACCAAAATGGTACTAATAAATAAAAATTTGCTCACAAGATAACTAAAATCGACTGACCGGCTTAAAAGGTACCTACTCTATCAAATCAAATCAAAACATTTATTTCAAGTAGGCCAGTTACATGCACTTTTGAATTGTCAAAACAAAGATGAAAATTAAGTGTAGCTACAGTCCCAGTCACAAGACTGTGAAAGTAATGTAGTTGCCCATTCCCTAGCGTAGATCTCTATGGAGATGAACGGGCAATAAACTCCATGGACACTCTTTTAAATCAAAATATTGTTACAAAATCTTGGTTACATCATTCATGTTGAGATGGTATATTATGTGAGAACAATGTACCAAGATGTGCACGTTAAAAGTGTCCTCAGTAAAAACAAAACAAAAAATAAATAAACAAAAACCAAAATAATTCATTCAAACAAGCCATGGCAACTAAGAGATGACTAGTCACAACTGACAGCGCCCGTTCACGAACATGACGCCTGGATCAGCACCATTCAACTCAACTATTTTGAAGGGAACTAAATGATCCGACAAATGCGCCACCATCAACGAGACATTAGAGTGAGCATGACATACTCTCAACCGCCAGGGCACATTCAAGTCAAGAAAAGACGTAGGTTTCCAGTGAATGATAGCTTTCTAGTATATAATACTCACACAATATGGGCTATGCGATTATATAATCCTAAAGAGATTGATGAATCTATACAATGCAAAGATAGTTGTACAATCTTCAGCAGCTCCAACAATACCATTTAATGCTATCAATTTAAGAGCGCTGTCCTTGTGGAGCAGGACCAGCATTGAGCCAAGCATTTTTATCAGCGATATAATCGCTCAACTTGCTAGTTGGTCCCTATTTCTAGTACTGTAATTATGTCTGTCACCTCTTTAACCAAAAAGGTGCAGATTTTTTCTGACGTACATTATGTTTACGTAGATGTATTGACAATGTACCGTCATGATGCCAATATCCTTAAACAGTTCCCTTAGAGAATCGCGCTTACGAAGATTATATATGGCTCTGATGGCCCTTTTCTGCAGAATAAATTTAGACTCAATATCTGCAGCCCGTCCTCATAGCAAAATGCCATAAGACATGAAAGTAACTAAAATAGACCAGTTGTGGTATCTACATCAGTATATTGACGGAGTTTTCTAATGGCATATGCTGCTGAACTTAGCCGCCCCGCAAGAGATGTTAAATGAGAACCCCATTGTAGCCTTGAATCAAGCGGAATCTCCAGGAAAACCGTTGAAAAAACCATTCATGTTATGACAGTTGTCAAACAGTTGAAATATAGACATAATGCAATTTTGCTCACCCCCATAAGTTATTAGCGTGATAATATATAGCCTATGTCCTTCCCCAGGTTGAAATATATCTCCTTGACAACATTACGATCCGATCAGCCGTTTAGTCGTGAAAAGGTAGCAAACAGACAAACAAACAAACAGAGTATGGATGATTAAATTACATATATTCCGTTACTCAAGATCATGGCACATAGCCACACGTAGCTAGTTGGAAAATCACATACAAAATGATTGCCTGTTTTTATCTCTCGTAGCCTCATCTGCCATGTTGGGGTCGGCTTCCAGTCTAACCGGATGCAGCTGAATACCAGTATTTTACATGGAGCGACTGCCTATCTGACCTCCACAACCCAGTTAGTACTGGGTAATACGATACCCCTTGGTAAGACTGGTTGTCAGACTTTTTGGGCCACTGACTACCTGTAATGACTGTCAAAGATCTACAAATGACAGCCGGGACCAACTGCTTAACGTGCTTTCCGAGGCACGGAGGAAACTTGGTATGTAATGGGTGGTCACCCATCTACAGACCAACCTAGGCAAGCACGACTTATCCGATCGACTCGAGCTGTTGTTTTTATTTAGCCACGAAGCTTTTCCCTCTCGTATGGTAGTTAAATACGATAAAATTATTCTGACTGACGATTTATCCCATATTTATCCTGACCGATTTCTTGCTAGCAGATTTCTGGTGATATTGGCTTTGGTTGGGATGTACCATCATTATAAAATCTCATGAAATAGATATAAACAAGCAACAAACAAAATCCGAATGGTTTAGGCAAATCGTACTTCATTAATAAAACACAAGTCAAGTTGCTGTTCAGTAACTGAATTAATCGAAAATCCGAGTCTAAAACAAAGATTTCAGTTGAAAAATCAATAATTATGAGACGAAAAAGCAAATATTCCCTGACGATCAATCTACAAAGATAGCAAAGGGCAAAAAGAAGGTGAACCCTCATTGTATTCTTTATTAGCAAAACAATAATTATTTGATTGACTACGGTTTTTTCTTTCAATTATATTTCCTGTTTCATATTTATGCTTTTCTGCATGATTATTCAAAGTCTTGTATTGTTTGTGTCGTTAATAATTTCAATTATCTAAGTCTATTCCGCGTCAACAGAACCCATTATTGTAAACGCCTGCTCGATTTGAACAAGACGCAATAGTATAAGAAACTGTTGCCTTTCCACGTTCTTAGGCACTTGTTCGTACAAATAATAAAAGATATATTAAAGAAATTGTATTAAAAAAAACAAGATTTGATCAATATTGTTTATTTAATTACCAACTTATTTCATACCACACCACCACACATACGCGTTACTGGGTGTCGTAAGTTTTAAATTGAGAGGTTGATTGATACAGGTGGCGGCTTTAGTACGCTACAGTGTTACAGTGCAAAAAACGGTATAGCATATGTGTGGCAACGCCGCGTCTCAAGGGGACGCTTTAGAAGTACATACAATGACCTAATTGATGAGGTTTTAAATGCAAAAGACCCATTCGTAAACGGTATAAAGATTATCAAAGGTTTAAAAAAAGAAAATGTTAAATGTCTCCTAGTGGAGTTTATATTATTACAGTAATCCTACTGAGCAGTCGCAGCGACGGCTTCACATGTTGTACTCATTCTGAACAAGCGCCGCTTCTTTATACAACAGTTGAAGCGCACGTCGACTTCACTCCTTTGCCCTCAGTAACGGATGTTATATCTGTAAAGAACGTTTCAAATGCCCAATTAAGTACCTAGGAGGTTAATAAGGCACAATTAATGAAGCATGTAACATGAACGGGGTTCAAATATTTCTTTACAGAGCAGATATGGATACGGACAGATTTAAAAGTTTTTTACCTGCGTTGAGTATGTCTTTCAACAAAGAAACTGCTTGTGAGCATTTTGTAAGAAAGTCGGGAACATCACATCTTTCACCCTGATAACCTACTGAGCATTGACACACTGGGTCATTCTGCTCACTCAGGGAACATGCACCGCCGTGTAAACAATAAGTCTGGCACGCGTTCACTTCGCAGCGTACTCCCACGTAACCAACGTTACATCTGAAACAAGTTTGACTTTTATTATTATCGTTAACATTTATCATACATAAGTACATAAAATCGCCCCTTACTTATGGCTTATATTATGTGAAGCATGGACTGAAGTACCATCCTAAGAAAAGTGAACTATTGGTGTTTAGAGGTAGGAATGAAAGTCCTACAAAATAAGGTTCCTTCCATAAAACTTAATGGTTTAGTAGAGAGTAACCCAATTCAAATATTTGGGTCATATGATTACTGAGGTCATAAGGCGAGTCAGATATGGAAAGGGAGCGTAGGGCATTGGCAGCGAGGGGGAATATAGTGGCTCGTAGGTTTGCGTCATCATACCCAAAAATCGAACAATGCCTTACGCATCTAATATAAAAATACTTTCAGGGTGTTGTTGAGGCTTTCACCTTACTGTAGTGCATCAGGTATGTTAAAAGTTGTCTCAATCATCCGCAAAATGGGGGAAAGCACGAATGGCATCCTGAAGGTGCTAGCAGAAATCCTGGATGGGCCGACAATTGGTAGTTTTGTCAAGCTACAAGTCATGCCCCATGCATGACTTGTAGCTTGACAAAACTACCAATTGTCTGATAAACTTACCAAAGATAATAATGTTTAGTATTGTAATTATAATCGTGTTTACTAACATAGTTTTAAGGAATTGTTTATTTATTTATAGTAACAATATATGGGCAATGTTGGCTGAAAATAAAATGTTTTAATAATAATAATAGCAAGAAATTACGGAACGAATAAGAAACCACGTAACTTGTCGTTTATTCTGCGTCAAAATGAATCACATTCACTCAGAGCATGTTGAAGATTTAAAAATTTAGTCATCTTGTGATGTTGTGTGTACGATCAGCGCTGGAGCGTCTGTTGTCTTATAACTAGTCCGTAATTAATGAACATGTTTTACCTGCATTTAGGTTGTCCGGCAGCACTGACGATACAGTTTCCTTCTAAACAATAGTTATGACACACAGGAACATTCCATGTGTCAGCGCTAACCCGAGATTCTCCACTAACTTTCGTTTCATTGACACGAAGCAAGCTTCCACCTGTAGAAACGTTGAGGGAGTCGCTGTCGTTGGTCTCTGAGTAATTTGGTAGCAGACGCTTCAGTGCGTTACAAAGAGGAATTCCTTGAGTTTGTTCTTCAATGGCATAGTTGGCCGTTATAAAATATTTGAAACCCGAATCGCCTGATTTCTCGTTCAATGCAATTCCTTTAGGTTCCACGTATGTGCCGAGCAGTAGATTCTTTGGAATTTTCCAGAGGAACTTATCACCCATATATTTATAAGATTCCGTCCAGTAAATGTAATCTTTTGATACGGCTAATTGAATTACACCATTAGCAGATCTATGATTTAATGTTTTTCTGTGTTTTCCATTCAAATCCGCACTAAGAATAGAATATGGTGTGGCATACATAGATAATTCCATCCAGTACATGCTTTTTGTCTGAGGTTCAATAGTCAAGGAAAATATACGTTTATCACCTTTACTTTCTATAAGTAATTCTCTCTCGGATCCATTAAGTCGAGCCCTCTCTAAACTTTTAAAGTCGCTGATCCAATAGAGATACCTGTAATAAGTAAAAAAACTCTTAATTTTTGGAATGTTAAATTTTAACAAAGACAGGGTCAGGGGCGATTTTCGCACTTTAACATTATTTTTGCCATTAACTAAATAGTGAAACTAATTATCAGTAATTCAAGGCTTGGTGTTTCATTTAATTTAGAGTAAAGATGTTGACATCTTTACTCTAAATTAAATGAAACACCAAGCCTTGAATTACATCTGTCTGCCTTATCAGTTTATTCGCGTTTCGCGTTAATCATGAGGATTTTAAAATGGTGTAATATCTAAGAAACTAAAAAGTGTAAAATAAAAAATAAAAAAAAACCCGACTGCGTAAAAAATATTTAATAACTTTAAATAAAAAAACTGAAAAGAATAAAACAAGTTCAGGAGACAGGACATATTGACTGCAACAGTCGGGATTCATTAAATAATCTCTACTAAAATCATTACATCCAATATGGGTCCCGAATGTTGCAGTCAATATGTCTTGTTTTCTGAACTTGTTTTATTCTTTTCAGTTTTTTTATTTAAAGTTATTAATTATTTTTTACGCAGTCGGGTTTTTGACTTTTTATTTTTTTTTTTTTATTAAGTCTGGTTCTTAGGCTTTTGGGCCACTGACTACCTGTAACGACTGTCAAAGATCTACAAATGAGTGTGCGTTACGATCGCGAGGCCACGACCTTTTTTTAAAAAAAAACGAAAAGTCCTAAGGTTATATTTTAGGAACTGTAAGACTAAAACCCCATGGCCGCGCCATTGAAACGGTGAAAAATACGTTATCGCCGATATCTCGCTGAAGAAGCATCGCAGAGGTCTGAAGTTTTTGTAAAACCTAGATTTGAATTTGTCAAAACTTTGACAAATTTATGGTTTTGGGAATCAACTTTTACAAATTTTTACAAAATCTTGGCATACTTTTTTTTTTTTTAAAACGCCGTGGCCGCGCGTTCGAAATGCACACTAAAAATGATAGTCGTGACCAACGGCTTAACGTGCTTTACGAGGCACGGAGAAAACTCAGTATGTAAAGGGCGGTCACCCATCTACGGACCAACCCAGGCAAGCACGGCTTAACTTGAAGATCGACCCGAGTGGCTGTTATTATTTGGCCACGAGCTCCTCCAAGCAAAAGCAAAGATCACAGAAATGCGAAAAGTATAAACAACAATTATTATAGTTTAGAATGTTTTAAATAAAATAACTTTAAAAATGGTGTCGATTCTGTTGTGCACAAACTAAACTTAATTTAGGCTATTGCTATCTCTCTAATAAAACGTGAAATAGACGGACATAATTTAGAGCTGTCAAATTTAATTGAAACTAATATTTCCATACAAATGAAGAGTACGCGGTGAAGCGCAAGGCATAAACTAGTTTGACTTCTCTAACTTATCTATAGCTGTCCTTTTCTCGCACTGCCTTCTAGTAAAAGATAGCAATAGCCTAAATGTCATGTATTTTTAGAAATGAATGAGCATGGAGTTACGTACCCTCCACAGCTATCGACAGCAATATTATCACAATAGCTTCGCGATCCTATATCAATCACGAAGTTTGCGTCAACTTCGTGGTTGGATTCAGGTTTTACGAGATACGAGTACACTTTACAAGAAGACGTTGCAAAAAATAGGCTTGTAGCCGGGTCGTAAGTGAACACATTAAAGTTAGTGTCTGGCTTTAAATCAATTAAAGTGTGAATTTTCCTGGTTGCTATGTCAAAACTATATAGAGATCTGGAACTGTTCGTAAGTAGAACACGGTTGTGAAATGGGTCGTAAGTTATCCAGCCAATATCAACATCAGGAAACTTAACGGAGTACGTAACTTTTCCTTCGTTATAAAATTCTAGTCGATTCTTTGCGGCCGTGACGATGTCTGAAACATAAGAAAAACATTCAAGGTTATGCTTTTAAATCTTCGCTTTCCTAGTCGTTCTTCTTCTTTCAATCAATTACGCCTTTCAATGGGTCACAAATAACTTGCATACTCGCCAGCGTGCTTTGGAGAGTGCACAATGATCTCCGGTCACCGTAGGGTGTGGCTTGCGAGTGAAAGATTTCAGGAGTCTGTCGCCTGAAGAGCAACTGACCCTAAACGGTAGCGCGCCTCTTAAGAGGGACCACGCCTGCAGAAGGTGTTCGGGTACACATGTTAGGCATGTGGTCAAGTAGTCAAGTGCAATTGACAATAAGGTAGAACGAAGCTTATAAGCTTCGAAAATGAAAATCCGACCACTACAGTGGTCGGATTATCATGGAACTTTTTTTATTGAGTTCCGAGAGAGAAAGGAGTGGAGAAGGAAGTTAAAAAAAATGCCATTCGCATTTTTTAGAATTTTTTTTTGATTTTTTTTTTTCCGTTTATGAATGACTTCAAATTCGACAAACTCATATAGTAGCGTAATAGTGTGACCTAAATGCTAATTTGGTCTTTCTTTGTTCATTGATGTCGATGTAATGCTTATTGCAAGTAAAAAAAAAACCTATTTTCTGCGATTATTTCTATAATATCGAATTTTAATACTACGATTTCTTTTGAAATTGGTAATTGATGCTTTTTCACAGACAACTGGACCAGAAAATATTATTGAAGACCACTTTCATGGATGTAGTGACTTAAAATACTTTCGGAAATGTCAGAAAATCGTCTATATTTTAATGAAAGCAACTTTTTTTTCAAATACTGCTATGAAAGTCAATTAGTCAACTTATTTTACTAGCTATCCAATGTGTGTGTAACTAGAAAAACTTTTCCTTTACAGTTCATGAAATGTACTATCATTATGATTTTTTTTAGATTTTTCAATTTAGTATTTCTTTTAGCTACCGTAAAAATAAAATGTTTTCCAAAATTTGATTTCACCACTTTGTCAGCGTAATTGATATACACACCCCTACAAAAGTACAGCTTTCTAGTACTAACGGTCTCTTAGCAAAACCTCAGACAGACAGACAGACAGACGGACATGACGAAACTATAAGGGTTCCTTGGCAGGACTACAGAACCCTAAAAATGGCCTTCTTTAACTTTCATATAGACGATTTTCTGAAATTGTGAATAAATTTTTAGTCACGTTATTCGGAAAAGTGGTTTTGATGAATATTTTAACATCCAGTTATCTGTAAAAAAACATTAGTTAACAATTTCTAAAAAAATCTTTGTCTTAAAATTCGATATTTTATTAATAATTGCAATTGCAAAAAAAAAAACTTGAAATATGCATTATACATCGACAACAATGAACAAAGATACATACCAAATTAGGGTTTAATGAATGCATCCAGGTCACACTACGCGACAATGATTTTTTAGAATTTGAAGTTATTCATAAAATAAATTAAAATATTACAAAGGAAGTTAAAAAAAAACTGTTCCACTCCTCTAGGAACTCAAAAAAAAAGTCCCATGAAAATCCAACCACTATTATTCAAAATCAAAATCAAAGCATATATTTCAAGTAAGCCAGTAACAGGCACTTTTGAATTGTCGAAACAAAGATGAAAATTAAATGTAGCTACAGGCACAAGACATGAAAACTGTGAAAGTACTGTAGTTTCCCATTCTCTAGCGTAGATCTCTATGGAGAAGAACAGGCAAGAAACTCCATGGACACTCTCTTAAATCAGAATATTGTTGCAAAATCTTGGTTACATAATTCATGTTAAGATGATATATTATGTGAGAACAATGTAACATCACATAACACCATATTTTGAGGTTGGTTTTTCAATAAATAGGGTAGATCGTTTTTATATACTAGAAAGAGGAAAGGACCCAATATTGAGCCTTGTGGAACCCCCATTTTTACTTTTAAACCCAGTGAATTAACACCATTTATTTAAACATATATTAACTTCGTTCCACCTCTTGAGTATGTTTTGTCTAATTGCACTCGGCTAAAGTAATTTGTCGCAAAAAATACTATATATTATATCATTTCTATTCCAATCCTTGGATAATTATGTACGAAACCCCAAAGCACGATCCTTGTACTCACCCCAGGAGAAGCAGTGCGCCAACCCCGCCTGCAGCGTCAACAACGCCAACACGCACAACGTTCTGTACATTTTATAGACCAGAATGATAAGGTTATTTCAACAGTCAGATTTACGTCTCCCCCCGGTGACCGCTCGTGGAATATAAATGCCATAATTTAGATCTCCCGAATTTTATTGTGAAACTGAACGGCGTTAAGAAACAGCGAATCAAGTGACAAAACTAATAGAATTTATCGAATGTAGATCACCCAAACTGTGAAACAGTTTAATTGTTGTTCAAGAAACACTCTTATGTCTATATTACATATTGTCCATATTACAGAACGCCGCTCAAGAGTCAGCGTTACTTCAAACTATGTAGATTGAAGCCACATGATTGATTGAAACTAATTTTAAGTACTTAATACTTGAGTGTTGAGTGACGTTCTGTGATACAGGCCTTAGTTCCTGGTTAAGGGTTGAATCAACCTGAGCACTATGGATATGGAACAAGTACCAAAGCGTTATTTTGAAAACGTTTTCTAATAAATGCCGAAAGAATGAACTCAATTATGGAATATGGATTTCAATCAAGATCTATTTTGATTTTCAATTCTGACAAGGCCGCACCAATTTCACCAATAAAATTGGCATATGATTCGATCTTGCGTGTGGCCACTAACACGAGCAGTCACTATCACAATTCCTGGTTGGTTTAATTCTAGTCGTATTTATTTATTTATTTAAACTTCATGTTCAAGAGTGGTAACATAGGCGGACTTAATGCCACAAGGCATTCTTTACCAGACAACCTTTGGGTTAAATAGGATAGGATTATGATAGAGTACAATAAAAATAAATAAGAAAAGCTTACCTACCACCCTTTTTTTTTTGTTTCGTATGGGAAATCATCAAATGACTTCTCCC
Source organism: Xestia sexstrigata (assembly GCA_941918905.2). Lineage (NCBI taxonomy): Eukaryota > Metazoa > Arthropoda > Insecta > Lepidoptera > Noctuidae > Xestia > Xestia sexstrigata. Next base: position 3,072,858 of record OW799226.2, read on the forward strand.
GCTCTGGGCGGAGCAGGAGGGAGTGTCAGACTTTTACTGACTAAAACCCATCCATGTTCCTTCATCGCCCTTTGTGTTCCAGGGCCACGGTATCTCTTTCGAATAGTCCCGCAACCCCGGCAGGCATTACCTACCACCCTAACGGCTTGTACACATAAACACGATGCGATGTCGCATCGTGGGAATCTACGACGTCACAACGTGCCACGATGCAGGGTACGAGACGTCGTTGAAACTATCTTTAGCCGATGCCGCATTTCTTTGTTTTTTTTGCTAATCCCATCTTCTGGGATATTATAGCTTTATTTTATTGTTTGTTCCGGCTAATCTCCTAAACGGCTGGATCGATTTTGACGACTTTTACTGGCAGATAGCTGATGTTATAGGGAGTAACTTAGAAAACGCAGTAGGGTTCCGTGCTAGAAAAATAAAATCATATTGGTAACAAAATCCGAATCGAATATGGAAGTAATATATTATAAGTATTTCACGCGGACGAAGATCGCGGGGAGCAGCTGGTGTACGTATGTAGATAAAAAGGTAAATAAATAATATTTATAACTGTGCGGACAACACAAAGTTTCAAAACTTTGAATATCATTTTCTCTTTTTGATAAATTATCGTTTTACTTGCTTGATTCGTTACTGTCTAACGCCATCCAATAATAAATAGCGATTTGCTAATAGTCATGTAACAAGTGCTCACCATATGCGCAGACCATATGTGGCCCCAGCAACGTGAGAATCTACGAGATACGCGTCTGCAGAAATAATCATAATCATTTATTTATATGCGAATGTGGGTACAATAGAATAGTGTCCATTACCCATATGCCATAAGGCATGCAAATTTACACACTGTATATAAGTTTACACATTATACAGGGTGTTTGGCGCATGGGCCGACACAATTTTCCCAGGGATTTGGGAGGTCATTAGCTAGGTCTACCCATAGATCCTATATGTCCCAAATGTCACGGTTGGTAACATATGATTTTTTTTATTGAAAAAAAAAATACCCGAAATGTTTTCTTTAAATCACAATAACTTTTTCGTTTGTGGGTCTACTGGCACAAAATAAATATTGGGTTAATTTGAATCAAATTTGAACAAGATTTATTACTTTAGTTTATAAAAACCTAATAACCTTAATAAGTCTTTTCTTAACCCTGACTCTCCTAACTAATATTTTGTCTAATTAAATAATTGTTTTTAGGACGTTGTAGCATACCGTTAGAAAGGGTATCAACTAGAGAACTTTTTAAAATAAAGCTAAGTTGAAAATGGCTTTTAGTTTTTTTTTATACTGAATTTAGAAGTTGTAAAATTTCATACAGTTAAAAAAACAAAATAACTTTGGTAGCTCGTAAGAAATTTTCTTGAAACCAGTTCTATCAAACAAAGATTTATTTAGATTTAAAAGACTTTGGAGAATACAACACAGTTTATTGTGTGCCATTACACCCACAAACGAAAAATTATTTCGAATTAAAGGAAACATTTTGGGTACATTATTCATTAAAAAAACAAACATATTTAACCAACCGTGACATTTAGGACATAGGGTGGGTAGAACCTAGCTAATGCCTTTCAAATCTCTGGAAAAATTGTGTCGGTCCATATGCCAAACACCCTGTATAAGCTATCCTGTAAATATTCAGTGACAGAGTCAGTAAAACGCTTTTTTTAGTAACAGTATTTTGACATTGTTATGTAGATTTTGTCAGAAAAGATCTACCTATTGGAAAATTTCACCATAGTTTATAAATATATATATATATATATATATATATGTATACGTATGTATGTGTGTGTATGTGTAAAATTTAGCCACACTCTGCAGGTCGCAATTATGCACCGATTGCTTTCAAACTTGGCCCAAAATCGGAAGGGTCAAAACTTAGGTTAAGTTTGTGAATGCCGGAAATCGTCCATGGGGGGCGGCAAAGGGGCGGTTTTTCGAAAATCAGTTTTTTGGCCATAACTTTTTTCCTTTGGATTTTTTTTGTACTGCTTAACATTTTTATCATTCAGAGTAAGAATACGGACAACTTTTAATTTTAAAACCTTTTTGATGCAACCCCTAGCTTGGGGAGGGGGTTAAAATTTAGAAATGTTTGGCAAGCGTTAGAATTGGAAAATCCTGTCTAAAATGTTGTCCTGTATGATAAGTGCTAAGTATATTTCGATGATTTGATAGTTCTTGGAAAGTCTCTTTTACAACACAATAAAAACCTCATAGACATATTTGATCGCGAAGTTAATTTAAAAGTAAACCCAACAAAGTGCAATTTTCTAAGGAAAGAGATGCTTTATTTAGGCCATATAGTATCTAGTGAAGGAGTATTGCCAGATACCGCAAAGACAAGTGTTATTAAGGAATACACAACACCCAAAAACGTAGACGATGTAAAACGATTGGTCGCTTTTGCGAACTACTACCGTAAATTTATTCCAAATTTTGCGGCTAAAGCTTATCTTATCTTAATTTGTTGAGTAGAAAAAATGTAGTATTTAAATGGGATGACAACTGTCAGATATCATTTGACATACTAAAAGAAACTATGCTAACACCGCCAATACTGCAATATCCAAATTTTTCACTAGAAAATAAATTCGTATTACAAACAGACGCATCAGGCTATGCAGTTGGAGCTATTTTATCAAATGTGGATGGGCGCCCAGTTGCTTACGCTAGCAGAGGTCTAAATAAATCAGAGAAAAACTACCCCACCATAGAAAAGGAACTATTAGCTATTGTGTACCATACGGTAATAGCGACAATAGCGCCAATGACGGCCAAATAGATACCTATTTGGCCGTCATTTTAAAATTAAAACAGATCACAAACCATTGATTTACTTATTTAATCTAAAAGATCCATCCAGCAGACTACTAAAATTTAAATTGATACTTGAGGAATACGATTACGAAATTGAGTACGTCAAAGGTCGAGACAATGCAGCCGCGGACGCACTATCTCGATTAACTTCCAAAGATTTGCAGGACATGAACAATAATTTATGTGTAATGACACGGGCGCAGAAACTAAAGTTGATTGCCAACCCATCATCAGACGAGCCAGCCCAGCCAAGCGATTATTTAGAAAAACCTAAAATTGTTGAGACACAGATTGGCCAAAAGAAGTGGTTGAATTAAGATTTATAGACAATTCAGGGATAGGAAAACTAAGAAAAGAGAACGAAGTAAACAAAGAAAACAATGTTTTTATCTATTCAAAAAATAAAAGATCTCTCTTTATAAAACTAGCGGCTCACTCAGAAATAACTCGAGCAGAATTTGTGAAAGCCCTGAGTAATTTTTGTAGTGAGATATATGTAGAGGAAGTGTACTTCATGAAAAGTAAGAATAATAGAATGTTTGTTGAAAAATTAATCAGTCAAATCAAAGACAGCCTAAATTGGTTTGGGCCAAGATAATAATACAATATAATACAAGACGTAGAACGCGTAGAAAATAAGGACGACAGGAAGGTAATACTTAATGATTTTCATCTTTTACCAACAAGATGTCATGCGGGTATAAGACGAATGGTAAATAAAATTCGACAATATTATTTTTGGCCTGGCCTATACACAGACGTTAAAAATTATGTGAGAAAATGCCCAGATTGCCAGAAACAAAAGTACACAGTTCAAGTAAAGGAACCAATGGCCATCACTTCAATGGCACACGCTGCTTTCGAAAAGATTTTCCTAGATTTAGTTGGACCTTTAGATAAGGACAATAATGGATATTCATATATTCTATTCAGTGCGAGTTGTCAAAATATCGTTGCGCGACCTTTTGCGGACAACTTCGTGCTTCATCATGGTGTGCCGAAGGAAATCGCTACCGACAAAGGTACTGACTCTAAGGCAGATACGGTAAAAGAGGTATGTGCATTGCTGAATATTAAAAAACTTAACTCAACTGCATATCACCATCAAAGCATAGGAGCTTTAGAAAACTCACATAAAGGTTTGTCCACGTTTCTTCGTATTCAAACAGAACAAAAATCAGAATCCTGGAGTACTTGGCTACCCTATTGGAGTTTCGCTTATAACACTTCTGTAAATACGTCTAATAAATTCACTTCGTTTGAATTAGTTTACGGTAAAAATTACATTTTGCCAAGCAAACTCACTCAAAAAATTGAGCTATATAACTATGACAGTTACCCTCTGGAACTAAAATACAGGTTACAGGTATCACAAACGCAAGCACGCAAAAATTTAATTAACAGTAAGTTGGAAACAAAACGTAGGTATGACACTTATGTTAACCCCACACATTATAACCCAAATGACAAAGTATTAGTAAAAAACGAAACAGGCAATAAACTGACAAGCTTATACTCAGGACCCTACAAAGTTATCAGAGACATTTCACCTAATGTGGAAATCGAAATTAATGGTAAAACTGATGTTATACATAAAAACAGAACAAAGCCCTATTATGTTTAATGTACTGCATTTGCATTGTAAAATGTTACCACTAAATAGTGTTGTAAAAAAAAAAAACAACCAGTCGTTGTCGTGTCTAGTTACTAAGCTAAATGTAACCATAAAGTAGTCATAAGCGTCCAATGAAATGTACTTAACCAATTTATATTGCTATTCTATTCATATTACTAAACTAAAAAAAAAAATATATATATATAGCACCTATTATTATTTTTGTTTTTCTCCCCCCGGGGAGGTGTCGTGTATGTAGGCACCTATAAATTATAATTACTTTTAAGTGTGTTACAGTCTAAAACAGGTAACAACATTTCAATAAAGGACAGTATTTACTCATCATCTGCGTCTAAAAGTTCGCAGTTAATCAGTCAAATCAAAGACAGCCTAAATTGGTTTGGGCCAAGATAATAATACAATATAATACAAGACGTAGAACGCGTAGAAAATAAGGACGACAGGAAGGTAATACTTAATGATTTTCGAAGTCTACAAGTAAGACGCGGTCAGATTTTTTACCAAGTCTCGACAAGGCCCGAGTCATCACTAGTAACCATCCTACAGTTGGAGACTCGGACCTCGTAAGTTCAGCTCACCCAACCGATGAACCACAAGTCAATAATGATGATCCTGTCTACGTCGACACAGAGCCAGCTAGGGATTTGGATCTTACCAACTCGTCGGTGCTCGCAGCCCCAGTCGTAACTGTCTCTCCACCACACCACACTACTGTAGCAATAGATGCTTCCCTGGACTCTGCCCACTCTAAAAGCAAGAATCACCGGTATTCCATGAGGGAACAGATTGTGAGAACCTCTGACGGAACGCAGGTTTGTGCTGCTCCTACTGATGGACTGCCCAGCAATAAAAAACAACAAAGTTCTATTCTTTGTACTGCTGGGCCTAATATTACTTCTCTTAGGGCGGCTGAAGAAACCAAAAGCATACACTTGTGGAATATGGTGTCCGGCCCCGACGAAATTGCAGAATACCTACAACAACTGTATCCTCAAGCGAAATGTGTCGTCGATGAAGTAAAAACAAAAGGTAATTATAGGTCATACAAACTGGTGGTACCGATAGCTTACTACGATCGCATTCTCTCGCCGGAGATTTGGCCAGAGAATGCTCGGATTAAGCCGTGGATTGCCTTTCGTCGATTTCGCACCAATGATCAGGACAACCGATTTCCACATACCGAATAATCCTATACCTGTCGTAAAGAATCGCCCTACTCGCACGAGAGCAATAACTACGCTTAACATGTTTTATCAAAATGTTCGTGGTATTAAAACCAAGTTGCATAGATGGAAAACCAATATGTCACTTCTGGATTATGACATTATTGTTGCTACTGAGACTTTCCTAGATTCGTCGGTGGAGAGCTCTGAGGTTGTGTCCACTGGCTGGAATGTAGTACGCCGAGATAGAAACAGACCAGGAGGTGGCGTTCTAGTAGCTGCCAAGCCGGGGATCGTGCCTGTTCGAACAAATGAGTTGGAAACTGCCGATGGAGAAGATCTCTGGGTTAAGTTTTGCATTAGAGGAATTAGTGTATATATCTGTGCCGTGTATATTCCTCCAAGTGCTGTGGATTCTGTGTATTTTGAGTCGCGTAGCTCAGTCGGCCCAGACAAAGTTCCACCATATGTTTTAATTGGCTGTAGGGATTTTCTCGCTCCTCCACTAACCTATATAATGAACTTAGCACTTCAAAGTGGCATATATCCCGACCAATGGAAGGTATCTCGAGTTACGCCGATACCGAAAACCAGTAATAAATCGTCAGTTGAGGAACATCGTCCTATTGCCGTTTTGTCATGTGCAGCCAAGGTGAAAAAATCCAAAAGGCCTTCCTACGCTACTTACGAGCCGCGTGTCTCGGTAGTTCGGTTATTTAGTCCGGTCCCGGACTTTTCGTCTCATCAGTTCGGTGATACAATACGACCGGACTACAGAGCCTGATAGTTCGGTATCGATAACGGACCTGCACTACTAAGGAAAGACTGAAAGGTCGACATTATCGCTCCGGACCCACCATACCCCTGGCCATGCCCCTGGGGGTAGAAAGAGACTGGACCATACCACCATAGAGATGTGCCACCAGAGATATATGAATAATCCAAATATACTATTAAACATAACAGACTAACCTATCTGTTTTGTTATCAGTTCTCTTTATTGACGACCTAACAACCTTTAGAAGTAGGTAGGTATGTAAACTTTTTTGTGTTTTGTTATGGAATGGTTATGGGTTATGGACACTCATGATTATTATGATTGACGTTTGTGAATCTTTCCCTAATTTATTACGTTTAATAAATAATAATTAATAATTTAACAAATATTCAATTCCTTGCACGGACGATGGATTTTGAAATACTGAAACGTGGGCGAGGCAGAGTTTTATTATATAACGGTTACCAATTTTATAGGAATACGGTTTACAAAGCTGGGAGTTATTGGAGGTGCAGAAACTATAAGAATGATACCAAATGTAAAGGATACCTCGTTTTATCCAAAGTAAGTCGGCTTTTACTACTCAAGACTGTCTCAAGTTTCAGCTTTTAAATATAACATTGTATTTTAGGAAGAAGACGTGATTACAAAGGATAGTACTGACCATTCTTGCGAACAGGACAAAACTCAAAATCAAATTGATATATTACTCAATCAATGTGTTGATGAGGCAGCACAAGGACAAGAAGCTGCTCCAAAAGTATTTCGGAAATTCACTCTCAAAATTAAAACAAAGGGATTAGGTTTAGCTGCAAAACAACCTATCCCTAATTTTAATAATAAAAAAATGACAATATATCGAAAAATTCATTCTTGTACGGAAGTCACTAAAATACATACTAACAATTATGAAGACGTTGAGGTGCCAATTCAATTTCAAGATTTTTTATTAGCAGATTTCTATGACGGCACAATCAAAATTTTAATATTCTGTAGTAAAGAAGCACGATTACTTTTGACATCCCTGAAACAATTTTTCATGGATGGTACCTTTCAGGCATCACCAGATCCTTTTCCGCAGCTATACAGCATTCATGGAGACATGGGAAGTGGCATTGAAAGCACGAATGTCATTCCATTAGCATACATCTTCATGTCACACAAGAGTGTAAAAGCTTATGAGATTGTATTTCAATTAATACAATCACAGGTTCCAGGTTGGGTACCAGAACAAGTTCATATCGACTTTGAGAGCGCCGCCATAAAAGCATTGCTGAAAACTTTCAAAAATGTGACCATTATTGGTTGTTATTTTCATTTTCGAAATGCTTTATATCGAAAGGCAAAGGCAATTGGACTAAACTCAAGAAATTATAGGCGTATCATCAGTTTGAGTTGCATACTGCCATTGCTACCTGTACATAAAATACAGGACGGTTGGAAACATACACACATCAAAAGTATCTAGGGATCAACATATATTTTTGCAATAACTTTTCTCCTGATTGATATTAATTAAAATTTTCTTTAAGGATTCATCAAATAAAGTGTTTTCGTTTGTCACAGTAACGATAAACCAAGTCACCTTTGCATTAATAAAGAAATTTGCCATTTTCCTAATAAAGGGATTTTTGACATTTGAACCACTAACATTAAAGTTCGAAAAAAAGACTGAAATAACAGTTTTCTTTAAAATTTTATTGGGTAACTTAAACAATTAATAATCCGTGTTTCTACCGCGAACACTAACAACACAAGAACATCGGTTTGGCATACTCAAAATGAGTTCATCCAAATTACGCTGTGGAATGGCCGCCCATGTTCGTTGCAACAACAAAAAAAGGTCTTCTTGCGACTGGATACCCTCCATATTCGGCAGAGCTCTTCTCTGTAGCATATCCCATGCATGCTCAATCGGGTTCAAGTCTGGCGACTGAGCAGGCCAGGGCAGGACATTGATGTTAGCTGCGGCGAGAGTCTGTCTTACAACTCTTGCGGTGTGCGGTCGTGCATTATCATGCATTAACTGAAATAAGGGACCGATTCGCACTTGTAGAGGAACGATGACGTCTGATACAATCGTCTCAGCATAAATTTGAGCGTTGAGGTTGCCTCTGATCCAAATCAACTCAGTTCTTCCGCCGATCCAAATACCCGCCCATACCATGATGGTTCCACCACTATAAGGATGGACTTCCTGGCAGGATTTTAATCGCTGTTGGCGTCCAGGGGTTCTCCAGTGTCGTATACGTCTTGTATCCGGTCTCATACCAAAACGAGACTCATCAGAAAAGCACACGAAACGCCATTGTTCTTCTGCCCAATTTCTGTGTTCAAGAGCCCATTGATATCGAATCCTACGATTGTGAATTGCTATAGGTGGTACCCGTAGCGGTCTTCGGGAATGAAGGTTCACTTCATGCAAGCGGTTTCTGACTGTTTGGTCGCTAATTAAGTTCCCTGAAGAGTGATGAAGCCTCACGGCTAACATCATGGCGGTTATTGTTGGAGCTCTTCGAGTTAAGATTTGAATGTATCGGTCTTGTCTCCGTGTGGTGCAGCGATACCGTCCTCCATGGCGCTCAGCCACGGTACCAGTGCTTCGGTAACGTGTCCAAAGTCGACTGATAACACTCTGACTTGTATTCAGAGCTAAAGCTACAGTACGTTGCCGGGAACCAGCTTCTATCATTCCCACGGCTCTGAGCATTTCTTCCCTGCTTAAATGACGTCGCCGCTCCATAATAACGTTGGTTTTAATCAGTAGTAGGGAAACAGTAGCACTAATAATGTCTTCAATGCGTTGTATGTTTTTATAGGGAAAATATTGACAGCTTATTTTCATCTTTTACTCGAATTTGATTGAGAGTTCCTGATTCAAATTATGAAATGCACCAAAAAGGATCCATATAAATTTATAAAATCATAAATTTATTACAAAGCCACATCTCAATCTCAAGAAATCCGCATAAAAATGCTTGATCCCTAGACATTTTTGATGTGTGTATTTCATTAAACGAAATGTCTATTCAAGATGAAAAATTAATTAAATTCAGAAGTTATTTTCAAAAAACATGGATGAAGCCTGATTTTATAAATAAATGGTGCGTATTTGCTGAGCGTCATCGCACCAACAATGTTGTAGAAGCCTGGAATTTCACACTTAATGGTCTGATCCATAAAAATCCAAGTTTGTTGCGTATTTTGAACGTGCTGAAGGATGATGACAATCTAGCAAATTTCAAGGTCGAACAAATGAAAAGATTTGGAACAGCAATGTCGAAACGAAGCAGAGTAAATATAGAAAAGGACGATTTTATTCAAGAAGTTCAGATACAGTTAACTTGTGCCGAAATCGATGTATCAATTTTTTTGTATAAAATTGCGTTGTACTTGGCTTGTTGGAAAAAGCAGATGTTTGGCTGAGATATTTCAAGTAAAAGATATTTCTTGACATGTCGACCTTTCAGTCTTTCCTTAGGGCCCCCACACATTTGTCAGTCCGCTGGCAGTCCGCCGGCAGGCGATCATACATACAGTTTTTGACAGTTTTTATGAATGACCGCCTGCCAGTGGACTGTGTAATGTGTCCCTTTACTAGTGCAGGCCCGATATCGATACCGAACTATCAGGCTCAATAGTCCGGTCGTATTACATCCACGAACTGCTGAGACGAAAAGTCTCACCAGTCCGGTGACCGGACTAAATAAACCGAACTACTGAGAATAGAGGCTTACGAGTATATAAGAGAAACCACGGGTACTATCCATTTATGTACCCCACGGATTTTTTGTTAGGCATTCTAGGATATAACTCCCTAGCTGCCCGGCGGTCTGGAACGCAGATAATCACTGCACTAAAAATTTTACGGAACGTAATTGACTCCCCAGAATTGCACAACATACTATGCTCATTTTATGTCCCTGACAATTACCTACGCCACCCGGTCCAACCACGGTGCACAGACTATTCGCGACTGCACAGAGCCATACGGTGTCCCGTGCACATTCCCCGCTGTGTCGCAAGCGCAGCGCAATCCATGCCCTTATTTTTGATCTTCCTGATTGTGACGTGTTGAATGACAGATTCAACCAAATTATGTTATTGTGCTCGAAATTTTGTGAAAGACATGTATTTGAATAATTGTATATCCAGTATGTATATCCTAATAATTGGTAACCGATGAAATTGTAGCTTATATAACACATAAGAAATTAATTAATTACTGTTACTGGTGTATACCGTTGTAATAAATAAATAAAATAAATAAATCATACGCCTTGATATCATTTCGCTCCAATTCCCAACATCACACACGTCTAATTAAAACTAAAACATCTAGGGATTGATATTTTGTAGCATGACATCTTCTAATACTTCTACCTAATTATGTAGAACTGTTGGCGCGTGGAGGAATAAAAGCCTGTTCTCCTGGCCCTGGCATTTTGAGAAATACCAACAACAATACCGCTATCTATTCAACCACTCGTCACTAACCAAACACAACACAACCAAACAACGTTGGTAAAATTCTTGACCTACTGATATCAAACCACCCATGTAAGGTATCGAGTGCGTTTTTGCCTCTACTTCCCATTGACACGTATCATCCACCTTTTGTCTGCGATATAAGTCTAAATGTAGATACTCTTCCCATGAAAAAGCGACTACTACAAAAATACAACTTTTATAAATCTGACTATGAGCACATCAACCGTAAAATTCAGAATACCGCCTGGACGGAACTTCTTACCCCTTTAGCATCCGAAGAGGCACTTAGCACATTTTACAATAAGATCGATGAAATTATTAAGCAGCACACACCACTATCTGCATCCAGAACGGCTGGCTTTCCAGTCTGGTTCACAAAATCTTTAATTAACACATTTAGAAAAAAACAAAAATCATGGGTCAAATGGAAAAAGTACGGCAATCTTGTAGACTACGAAACTTTTTCTCAGCACAGAGCCTTATTTGAGGAAAATTGTGATAAATGTTTCTCGAAATAGATTCAGTCAATTGAGGATGGTATTCATAAAAATATTAAAGATTTTTGGGTCCATGTTACAAATCGCAAAGACAAACCCGGTATACCGGCAAAAGTACAATATAACAACGTTGTATCCAGCGATCCTCAATTGATTTGCAACATGTTTTCCGATTTCTTTGCTTCCGTATATAAGCCTGCTTCACCTACCCTTTCTCGATGGGAGCCACCTTCTGAAACAATGTCTAATGACATAATTATTTCTGACCTTCACTTTAAAGAGGAAAAAATAATGACAGAACTGAAATCACTGGATCCAACTAAAGGCCCAGGTCCAGATGGTATGTCTGCGTTTTTTCTCATAAATACTGCCACTGTTATATGTAGACCCTTAGCCATAATTTATAATAAGTGCATCACTGAAGGTGTCATGCCCGTGGTATGCAAACAAGCTAATATCACACCTGTACACAAGGCCGGATCTAAACGTAGTGTTGAACAATATCGACCAATTTCTATTCTGTCTACCTTGTCGAAGCTCTTCGAAAGACTAGTGCATAACGAAGTGTACCTACCCTGTTCTACATCACGCTATCATAGAACAACAACATGGGTTTGTTAAAAAGCGATCAACGAGAACGAATTTATTGGCTTTTTCCAGCGATCATTTGACGAGATGGATAATCGTATTCAGGTTGATGCGGTGTACACGGACTTTCAGAAAGCTTTCGACAAGGTGGATCATTAATTACTGCTGAGCCGAATAGCCTTTAATGGCATTCGGGGTAACTTGATGCGATGGTTTATTTCTTACATCACTAGACGCAGTCAACGGGTTGTAATCAACGGTTACCACTCTGATGCTATCCAGGTTACCTCCGGCGTCCCTCAAGGTTCTATTCTCGGTCGTCTTTTATTTATTATCTTTATAAATAATATTCGTAACTGCTTTCGCAACTCAAAATTTTTGTTATATGCAGATGACCTTAAGGTATACAGACCTATTAAAAATATACAGGATTGCTATCTTCTCCAAGAGGACTTGAACAGACTGACGGACTATTGTTACACAAGTAAGCTTCATCTAAGCATTCCCAAGTGCAACTATATACATTTTACCAAAAATAAAAACATTATTAGGTTTGTGTACTCCATAGGTAGTATCTCTCTAAACAAAGCAAGCTCGGTACGTGACCTGGGTATATTGCTTGATGCTTAACTCTGCTTGGATTTACATATCGAACAAATCATTAAGGCATACAAGATGTATGGGCTTATAATGAGATCAACTCACGACTTTAAACGGACCTCTTCGTACCTCTGCCTATATAAAACTCTAGTCCGCTCACAGCTTGAATACGCGGTGCCCATCTGGAACCCTTTTTATAAAAAGTACATAGATATGCTAGAAAATGTACAACGCAAATTCCTTCGTGTAATGTATTATAGATGTCACAGAGCGTATTTGCTTTCTGACCAATTGCTCGATAAATACAACTTTTGACGCTCAGCTCCAGACGCAAACAATTAGAAGCAATGACTTTAAATAATATTGTTAATGGCAAATTTGACTGTATCGACCTGAATAATGTACTGTGTTATGCTGTCCCCAGAACTGTTCATAGACGCCCGGTGCGTGCAGGTACACTATTTGCAATAGGTACCTGCCGATCTAATACTGGCGAACGTTCACCAATTCGGCGTATGGCAGCATCATACAATAAAGAATTCGAACACATAGATATATTTACATGCTCCATGCAAAAGTTTCGAAGCCTTTTGTATGAGACACAGCTCTTAGATTAATTAATGTTATGTAATTTAGTATTTAGTAGGAATAATACTTTTTTTTTTTTGTAATTGTAATGAGTTTTAACTGTCATGCATGAACAGCTTTTCCTAGCAATTTAAGGTTTAGTCATTAATGGTAATCTGTGAACAGCGCTGAGGGCTACATTATTATTTAGTTATTTATGTTATCATGTTGTAATATCCCATAATGTAGCTGTTTCTTGTTCCCATTTGATAAAATAAATAAAAGAATAACGTGTGGGGTTTTTGTTTCTTGGTAATATTAGTTTAGTTATTGGTTTATTATTTATTATTTTGTGTTTTATGCAAAAACTTGTTGTATTTTGTTTTCATTTTGTAATGGATTCATATGAATATTGGATTTCAATCTAGATTATTTTCTAATTTTCAATTCTGAAAAGGTCGCACCAAATTCACCGACAAAATTGGCATAATATATGATTCGATCTTGCGTATGGCCACTAACACGAAACTCAAACTCAAACTCAAAGCATTTATTTCAATTATACCATTATGGCACTTTTGAAAGTCAAAAATACAAAAAAAAAACAAAACAAAGCTACAGTCCCAGACACAAGACATAATAACTTGAGAAAGTACTATAGTTGCCCATTCCCTAGCGTAGATCTCTATGGAGAAGAACGGGCAAGAAACTCCATGGACACTCTTTTAAATCAAAATATTGTTACAAAATCTTGGTTACATCATTCATGTTGAGATTATAGATACATGTGAGAACGATGTAGAAAGACGTGCACATTATGGGCGTCCAGAGTAAAACATTCAATCAACAAATTAAAAATAAAGTAATTAAAATGAACCGTGGCAGCTAAGAGATGACCAGTCCCAACTGACAGCGCCCGATCACGAACAAGACGCGTGTATCGGCGCCATTCAACTCAACCATATTGAAGGGAACTAAATGACCCGACACACCCGCCACCATCAGCGAGACATTTGAGTGAGCATGACTTTCTCTCAGCCACCAAGGTTACCAAGGTCACGAGGAGGTTAATGCGCTCTAGGATTAATCACTCTCACAATTCCTTCGTTGTTGCAATTCTAGTTCAAGTCGTATATCTGTATGTCACAGTTAGATAGTTACAGCCGTGATATATATTTATATCCCTAGAGATATAGTTAAACAAATCCTATCCCAATGCTAATCCTATCTTCCAGGATATAGCTTTATATTATTGTTTGCCGGTCTGTTTGTTCCGGCTAATCTCTTAAACGGTTGGACCGATTTTGACGACTTTAACTGGCAGATGTTATAAGGAGTAACTTAGGAAACGCAGTAGGGTTCCGTGCAAGAAAAATAAAACCCATAATATTGTTAACAAAATCCAAATAGAATAGCGAAGTAATATTTACTACAATATTTTCACGCGGACGATGGTCGCGGGGAGCATCTAGTGTACGTATGTAGACAAAAACGTAAATCACTATCACTAATAGTATAAAACTAGTCCCTTTTCGCTGTCTGTCTGTCCCTATGTATGCTTAAATCTTTAAAACTACGCAACGGATTTTGATGCGGGTATTTTTGGTTTATATGTAAATAACATGCATAATATAGTAGAGAAACACTGATAATTTTAGAGTTTCCTAATGTGATGACTTAAATAAACACATTTTTTTGCGCTTACATTGCAAACGCTGACTGAACCCTACGAGATAGATCAAAATAGTGTACTACAGTATTATACACCTTAAAAGGTCTACAAAAAAGTCCGCGATGGTATGTCTATCTCTTAGGAATAACCCACAATAACCATTTTTTATCCTTTACTTTTTACGAGAAATAATGGCTTATTTACGAAGCGATTTAAAGCAATACAGTATCCTTATCTAATTCAGTATCTTAAATACATTGTGCATTTAATATAGATCAATATGGCCCTTTGCAGTATATCATTTAAATGAATAATTTAGAAGATATCACAGAATTAATATTACGCGCGACTGGAAATATCATTCTCAGCGAAACAAATGGGGTCGCAGTGTACTCGTAACAGTTGGTAATTTTAACCATTTTCATCTTTTAAGTTTTGCGTAAAAAGTAATGCATTATTTAAGAAGCTTATTTATGGAGTATGGTGTAAATCTATATAGATTATCTTCAATATCTATTTTAGAACGTATTTACCCTAAGCACTATTCAATTTAAATGAATATCTTTTTTTTTTTTTTTTTTTTTTTCGGATGGGAAATCATCAAATGACTTCTCCCGCTCTGGGCGGAGCAGGAGGGAGTGTCAGACTTTTACTGACTAAAACCCATCCATGTTCCTTCATCGCCCTTTGTGTTCCGGGGCCGCGGTATCTCTTTCGAACAGTCCCGCAACCCCGGCAGGCATCGGTCCTTGCGGACCCCTTCCTTTTTGCTGACTCTCTTTGAGGCGCGCGTGAAACACGAACGCGCCAATTTTTTTTAAATTGATGGGTTTTTCTATCTGGAATTTTCCAGTAGCAGACATTGTTACTGACTGACTGACTGACTGTTATGGGACTTACAGAATTAACTGAGGAAATGAGGGTTTACTTTCAGTCACACTTCTGGGTAACCCTTCGGAGACTATAGGCGTGATGTTATGTTACATAAAACTTAGTAAGTATCCTTACTTCCAAATAAGGCTAAGAGTAAGAAATCTATGATGTTCGTGTAGGTGTAGAAGTTACCTATGAGCTCAAATTATCAATTTTTTTAACATTGGTAACAGACTATTCGTGCATAAAACAGCTATTTCAGCGTGTAACAAAATCAGGTTAATTTATAATGGAGTAACACAACCATTCTAGCCTGTTTACAAGGATTCAATAAGTAGGAAGGAAGTTTGAATATTTCATTTTATTATTTGTTTTTTTTTTTATCGTGTTGTTCTGTTTGTATGTCGTTAGGAAAAAATGTATTGCAACGCATGGTCGTGTACAGCTAGTAAGTAAGTAAATATTTTAGTATGGAGCCTATCATTATATGTATTTATCAAAGTTGTACTGATGGCGCCATCAGTGAATAGATTTTATCTAAAGGGTGTAATAGCCATGACGACAGTATCAAAAAATTGCAAATCTATTTAGTCCGTCAGTTAGAGTATTGGAAATTAATGGACACGTATTTTTTGTTTTTGTAAATAAATAAATAAATAATGACAAAGATAAAACGCATCAAAACTCGGGAGTGGGGGCTCGTGACGTCAGAACTACACACATCAAAAATGTCTAGGGATCAAGCATTTTTATGCGGATTTCTTGAGATTGAGATGTGGCTTTGTAATAAATTTATGATTTTATAAATTTATATGGATCCTTTTTGGTGCATTTCATAATTTGAATCAGGAACTCTCAATCAAATTCGAGTAAAAGATGAAAATAAGCTGTCAATATTTTCCCTATAAAAACATACAACGCATTGAAGACATTATTAGTGCTACTGTTTCCCTACTACTGATTAAAACCAACGTTATTATGGAGCGGCGACGTCATTTAAGCAGGGAAGAAATGCTCAGAGCCGTGGGAATGATAGAAGCTGGTTCCCGGCAACGTACTGTAGCTTTAGCTCTGAATACAAGTCAGAGTGTTATCAGTCGACTTTGGACACGTTACCGAAGCACTGGTACCGTGGCTGAGCGCCATAGAGGACGGTATCGCTGCACCACACGGAGACAAGACCGATACATTCAAATCTTAACTCGAAGAGCTCCAACAATAACCGCCATGATGTTAGCCGTGAGGCTTCATCACTCTTCAGGGAACTTAATTAGCGACCAAACAGTCAGAAACCGCTTGCATGAAGTGAACCTTCATTCCCGAAGACCGCTACGGGTACCACCTATAGCAATGCACAATCGTAGGATTCGATATCAATGGGCTCTTGAACACAGAAATTGGGCAGAAGAACAATGGCGTTTCGTGTGCTTTTCTGATGAGTCTCGTTTTGGTATGAGACCGGATACAAGACGTATACGACACTGGAGAACCCCTGGACGCCAACAGCGATTAAAATCCTGCCAGGAAGTCCATCCTTATAGTGGTGGAACCATCATGGTATGGGCGGGTATTTGGATCGGCGGAAGAACTGAGTTGATTTGGATCAGAGGCAACCTCAACGCTCAAATGTATGCTGAGACGATTGTATCAGACGTCATCGTTCCTCTACAAGTGCAAATCGGTC
The DNA here is from genome assembly GCA_941918905.2 of Xestia sexstrigata. Taxonomy (NCBI): domain Eukaryota; kingdom Metazoa; phylum Arthropoda; class Insecta; order Lepidoptera; family Noctuidae; genus Xestia; species Xestia sexstrigata. The sequence continues at coordinate 3,090,249 of OW799226.2, forward strand.
CCTTATTTCAGTTAATGCATGATAATGCACGACCGCACACCGCAAGAGTTGTAAGACAGACTCTCGCCGCAGCTAACATCAATGTCCTGCCCTGGCCTGCTCAGTCGCCAGACTTGAACCCGATTGAGCATGCATGGGATATGCTACAGAGAAGAGCTCTGCCGAATATGGAGGGTATCCAGTCGCAAGAAGACCTTTTTTTGTTGTTGCAACGAACATGGGCGGCCATTCCACAGCGTGATTTGGATGAACTCATTTTGAGTATGCCAAACCGATGTTCTTGTGTTGTTAGTGTTCGCGGTAGAAACACGGATTATTAATTGTTTAAGTTACCCAATAAAATTTTAAAGAAAACTGTTATTTCAGTCTTTTTTTCGAACTTTAATGTTAGTGGTTCAAATGTCAAAAATCCCTTTATTAGGAAAATGGCAAATTTCTTTATTAATGCAAAGGTGACTTGGTTTATCGTTACTGTGACAAACGAAAACACTTTATTTGATGAATCCTTAAAGAAAATTTTAATTAATATCAATCAGGAGAAAAGTTATTGCAAAAATATATGTTGATCCCTAGATACTTTTGATGTGTGTAGCTAAAAATTATACCAAGGCGTGACGTATTGAGAATTTTAAAAGCGTCTTATCTTTGTCAATTTTGGTTTACGTTACAAAAGAAAAAACATGGGTCAAATAATATTTCATAATCTAACTGACGGACTAATTCGATTTTTTTTGTCGTCTCGCCTATTACGACGTACTGATTATCCCTGTCATTGCGATATTTTTTTTTTTCTGGACTGGAATATGCCTGGAAACCTTCTAGTTACGGTGTTACTGGACGTAAAAGTTTCAACTTTTTCACCGGTTTTGTTTTAAATAAGCATACAGATAAGCCCTGTAAAATTAGAATAAGTGTCGTGGAAATAAATAAATAAAACTATATAACTTTTATAACTTTACTTTAAATAGGCACCTTTTTTTTGGACAATCCCGCCACACTGTTCCCAAACCACTGTAACTCCTGAAAGCCAGAATCAACAAATAGGTACCTACCTCCACAACTCCTGTGGCATTCAATGTTCAATCCATCCATCAGCACAATGTTTTGAGTGCGTTACATTAAGTTCTACAGTAACCCGTGATTTTTCGCCCCAAATAAAAGTGGTTTGGGACAAGCCTGCCACACTGTTCCCAAACCACTGTAACTCCTGAAAGCCAGAATCAACAGTGGCGACCACCAGAAAAGCGCCGAGACAATGAAGCTCGACGAAGTCCCAGAGAATGAATTTAACTGTCTTGGATCCCGCAACGAAATTAATCAGAAAAGTATAGTGGAGGAGTAGGAAAAATCCGTAATTTCCACTTCCCTCCATTTCAGCAGGAGACAGAACGAAACAAGGCCAATAGGCACAAAGGGACGTTTACAACTGGGATAGGCCCAGTTGCCTAGCACCACGGATAAATATTAACATTAATGGGTCCTAAGTTGTGAGCTGTTATATTTGATTCCAATAATAGGTATGGCAAAAACGCTTGAACGCACGGAAATTTGTTCTAGTTTCCACAAGGTCTGTATAGTAAATAACTCCGGATGTAACCTGTACACTATCCAACATAATGTTGCGTTCATTCTGCCAAAGACTGCACTCCCATAAAATGTGATGTGCTGATTGTTCATATTCGCAGTCAGATGTGGAACATTGACAAAAAAGTGGTTTCCCAACAATATTTTTTACGTAGTAACTAAGTTTGATGTACAGAGTGTTTGGTTGACGGCTTTGAGAAGGTACTGGTGGGTGGCCTACCATGACGTCTTAAAGCAGGATCGTTTTAATCTTGTTCCAGTGTGGGTAAGAGACGGAGCTATAGAGGACGTCTAGCGTCTCTTTCCCACACTGAAACAAGATTAAAACGATCCTGCTATAAGACGTCATGGTTGGCCACCTTATCTCTACTTTCAGCATTTTTCAAATTCCTTTGGTAGGTCCAGTTGAATTTGGAAAATGCTGAAAATATGTCTAATAAATAATAATCATTTTATTTCTAATAACTTATTTTACATCCATATAAATTGTTATTAAATATGACCTTTAAAACTATGTTAATAGAACATGTAGGTTTGACATGCATAAACGGGCAATCAAATTTCCCCGTAATGACATTCAGGAGACTGTTTGAGCTGCCCCGGACCCTCTGCAGTAGCGACGCAGCACGCTTACTTCAGTTACTTCTGCGCTTGCTTGATTTGCGCAAAAGATGCGCCTTCCTGATGCGCCGGAAGCGGGCCAGCCCCAACATTGTACTGCAGCGTGTCACAAGTAGACAGCACTGTGCGTGTGCGCTTGTAGCAGGGATGCATAATCTTAAGAATAGCAGTGTAAGTGGTAACGTAGATGTTAAGAAATACGTATTGTTACTACGAGTCTACAACCCCATTGTACTTCTTAAGTTCAATTTACTTAAGAGGAAGCAAAGAGGGTAAGAGAATTGAAAAAAAGGTATTTTTGTAAAATGTATTGCCGTCGCGCAGTGCCCAAACGACCGCGCGCAGAGCGCGAAAAAAGACAACAACAGAAAACACCAATTAAAAGTACACAAAAACAACGTTTCGTAGTGCCCTGATTACTTATCCAAAACTTGACCGATTTAACTACATTTTTCATTAAAAATTGAAAAAGGTTTTGGCCGTGTTCCTATGTTGTCTTTTTTTTTTAATAATTTAGTTAAATTTGTTTTCACAGCGGAAAATCTGGCCAATTTTTTGGTTTTTGAAGGTTCATATCTCTTTTAATAAATAATTTATGAAAAAAACGAAAACATTGGGAATTAGGGACATGCCAGTAGTGGTTATTGATTTTGTGGAAAAGAATATATTGCTCTACTGGCATTATCCAGAGAGGAAACAGGGGACTATGTATGGAAAAAGGCATATAAAGAAAAAGTATTCTATTATTATAAAAGTAAAAATGTTTGTGAAATGAAAAAAAACGTTGATGTTCAATAGAATCTACATATTTCCAGTTGACAGTGTTGAGGAGGAGTTTTTTGACGCCATTTTTTAAGTTTTTAGTTAAGTTAGTTAGTTTTGTTTATTTTAATAAATTTGTAAATTGTTACTTTATTAAATAAAGGTTTACTAAGAAAAAAAAATACCATAATCACACATCAAAAATCTCAGACCCTCTTAACGCAAAGTTTTGTCGATTTGAAGGAATTTCTGAAAGCTTTTTGACTATTTTAAAAGCTTTATTCTCATGATGGAATAGCTTCCAATTCAGTTTCTATTATTTCTATAATATTCAATATATTATGTTTATGGTATTGCGAAATTTACTTACTTTCTGAACCAGATTTATTTACGATATGAAATCAAATCTGTATTACAAGCTCAATTCGAATTTATTGTCAATAAAACCATGTTTAAAGATGTCAAATGACATTTATGTGTTCGTGAATATTAGGATATCTTTATTATATCTACATATTAGAGGTCATAAATCAGGTCTCCGTGAGTTTTTGCCTAAACATGCATCGGGAGAATGATTATCCTTCCTAACAATACACAAGTCAAAACCCCTAAGAAGTTAAAATGCGTTTTCTGCATTAAAAATATGTTGTTTTAGAACGCCTTCGCTGTAATTACCTAGTCCTAGAATTACATGATGTTTTTCAAAGGGTCACAAAAAAAAACCTAACAACCTAATTAGTTTCTAAGTCAATGTTAGTTATTGTTAAAAAGGTTTAGTAGTTTTGACTGATTAACAGTTTTGACTGTGACATATAGATGTATGGATGTTTGTTACTATTTCACGCAAAAACTACTGACCGGATTTGTATGAAATTTGGCACACAGATAGCTTACAACCTGGATTAACACATAGGATAATTTTTACTCCGGTAGTAATATCCCGTGGGACAATTACCGAACTCCATGCGGGCGAAGCCGCGGGTACTACCTAGTTTAATATAATTAAAACGAGATTGATCTTCATTACCCCGTCAGTATCAAGGACTACCGCTGTCGTCTCAATCCCTTGACCTAGCTGCCTAATTACCATTTGAAGTGCTAGAATTAGTCAAGGCCTCCCATTGTCCTGACTAATCTGATCAGTAAATTAGTTACGAATGTCGTTGTTGTTCTTATTGCTGACTCATTTCCGTGAATTGTTATTTTTTTGTATTTGTTGTAAAAAAAACTAAATTGAATTAGTTTTTTTTTGTAGTGGTAGATTGGACTAGTCTTAATAGGGCTTTTTTTAAATGGGACAAGACCGCCACACTGCTCCCAAACCACTGTAACTCCTGAAAGCCAGAATCAACAGTGGCGACCACCAGAAAAGCGCCGAGACAATGAAGCTCGACGAAGTCCCAGACAATGAATTTAACTGTCTTGGATCCCGCAACGAAATTATATCTTAATAGGGCTGTTATTTGTAGATTTTTGACAATCGTTACAAGTAGTCAGCGACCCGAAAAGTCTGACAATTACCAGTCTTGCCAAGGAGTTTCGTATTACCCAGTTCTTACTGGGTTGTAGAGGTCCGATAGACAGTCGCTCCATGTAGAATACTAGTACCTATTAATAATACACCTGCACCCCTAGCCAAGTTGACAATCTACAATCGTTAACGCTAGTAGAAAACTATTCAATTGAATGGGAATGACATCATCTCAACGTTAAATCACGTGATCAACACAAACGAATAGAAAATTCGTAGACGAGTTTACATCGTTCAAAATGATAGAATAGAATGTTATCGTTTCTACAATGTTGATCGCTAAACTCTTTGGTAGGAACGCTCACCATAGACTAAAGTGTAGGTTTTTTCTACAGATATTAGAGAACGAGCGATCGACTTAGTCGTGTCAACTTGGCTACCAATTTAGTGCTTTCTACAATCGCTTACGCCGCCGAGGCGTTTACGATTGTAGAAAGAGAATCGATACGAAACGTTTGTAACTTGGCTAGGCCTGCTGGTTAGACCCGAAGCCGACTACAATATAGGTGGGAAAAAGGCTAGGCAGATGACGATAGAGATTGGAATTGGTGCCGTAAAAGCGGCAAAGTAATGGCCAACTAAGCATATCAGCGATAAGCAGAAGATTGTGTTATAAAATACCGAATGTGTGATGTATGTACATTCGGTAGTTTATAACACAATCTTCTGTCAAAGAAGGCTGTAATTTTCCGGATTTCCTTGAATTCTGAGTAGGTATGCTGGTTTTATACCTACCTACGTATACTTATACCACCTGTTTGATCGGTTAAAAACAATTCAGCCACTTTATGTAATTTACTAGCTTACGCTTGCGGCTTTTCCCGGGATTAGTTTGATAATAGTCCCAAGGGATCGTACTATACCTGTAAAAGTATCTCTTCTATGTCTCCAATCCTTGGTCACCCAATGCTGAGTGTAGATCTCTTTCAAATCTCTCCACTTTTGGCGGTTTTGTGTCATGGCTATCCAGGATCTTCTGGCCACTTTAATGAGATCGTCTGTCCACCTAGTCGGTGGTTTTCCCACATTCCTCCGTCCCGTCCGTGGTCGGTGGATAAAAAGTATACTATAAAGGGTGTAAAACACCTCTTAACGAAGCCGAAAGGCAGATGTTCTCCTCGTCATTGTGATCATTTTTTTTGTTCTACACCATACCTGGGAACCTTCTAGTTACGGAGATATTGGGGGTCAAAGTTCCATCTTTTTGACAAGTTTTTATTTAAATACAAGTTTTTAATGTAAGATTTTTGTTTTAAACACCTCCATGACCCCCGTACTATTCAATCCATCCATCAGCACAATGTTTTGAGTGCGTTACATTGACTTCTACAACAAAACATGATTTTGCACCCCAAAAAAAAAAAGTTGTTTACCAGCAATTATTTTTGCGTAAAGTTACTTAGTTTGATGTACAGAATGCTTGGTTGACGGCTTCGTGATGAGGTCATTTACACCCTGTATGTTAATATAACCATCTGTGTGCTAAATTTCTTTTAAATCCGTTTAGTAGTTTTCGCGTGAAAGAGTAATAAATATCCATCCATCCTCACAAACTTTCGCATTTTGTTATAACAGGATTAAACAAGTAACAGACTCAGATCGCGGACGGATTAGAATAAAGTTTGGCACATAGATAGTTTATAACCTGGATTAACAAAACAAACTAAGTAACAAAAAAAATTGCTTGGAAACTAAACTTTTTTTGAAACTGAAAAATCACGTTTTTCGGTAGGACTTAATGAAACGAACTTAAAACATTGTGCTGATGGTTTGATTGAATAGTACGAAGGTCATGAAGGTGTTTAAAGTAAAAATCTTACATTTAAAACATGTTTAAAAAAAAAAACTATCGGGGCAGTCTTTGGGGACTGCTAGAAGTGAAAACAAAAAGTACACAGGCCTCTCCCCAGTCGTAGCATTATGTGGTGCTACGCCGCCGCCATAGCGGATCGCCTACGAGTGCTACGAAGCGTGACCGCACGTTACGTCAAGTGACGATGAGTTCAATGTTTTTCCTTCACCCAAAAAGTGCTCAACGCGCCTAAAGAAGTTTTTACTTCAATAAAACTTGTGAAAAAGTTAGAACTTTGCCCCCCAAAATCTCTAAATAGAAGGTTCCCAGGTATGGTGTAGAACAAATAAATGATCCCAATGACGGGGAAAACAAGTGCCTTTCGGCTTTGTTATGGGTCTTGTTACACCCTCTAGGTCTTTATTGTTCGATTTTTAATTATTACGAAATTATTAAATACATAGTTGAGTCATTGAGTTGACAAAATAGTGACGTCACAGACTATTGCCATACCTACACAATATACACAATCTATGTGGGAATCGTTTTTTTGGCTGCTCATAAAAGTATATGTCTATTAATTATTGTGTTCATCTATGCACCCTATTAAGAGTATGTAAGACTCATGAAATATCTCAATCTAAGATCGTTCTTTAGTGTTTTCCCCATTCCTAAGAGCGAAATCCGAGCATGATTTTCTGGAAGTCGCTCATACTTATTTTTCCGTTTAGACTGGAAGCCGACCCCAACATAGTTTGGGAAAAAGGCTAAGCAGATGATGACAATGATGAAGCAACAACCTGTTTGTTACGTTTCTTAATTATTTCTTATTAATTCCTAAGTAATGAATACTGATTCTTTCCAAAATATAACTTTATGTAACTTTTGATATCTCATTAGTGATGTAATTAGTTGAACGTTTTTCGAAAAGGATCTACTTTCTAAATGAAAGATGTTTGTCTGGTTCAAAACGGTGGTAAAAACAACTTATTCAAATATAACTTTACTGTGCACATTATGTACCTATCTTATATTATTACTGATCAGATTTTGCAACTACCTCGTTGGTCGAGTGGTCGCAAGCGCGAGTGCTTTGCATGAGGTCCGGGTTCGATTCCCAGGTCGAGCAAAGTGTTTTGCTGTGTTATTGGGTGTTTCCATCAGGACTTTCTCAGTAGCAGCCACGGAGTCTGGATCTCTCTTCTTGCCATTACGATCATATTTAGGGTTCCGTACCACAAAAGGTAAAAAGAGAACCCTTATAAGATCACTTTCTTGTCCGTCCGTCTGTCCGTCTGTCACCACCGATTTTCTCAGGAACGGGTGGACCTAGCAAGTTGAAATTTATACCAGATGCTGAAGTCTATAGTTCCTATTAGGTGTATAAAAATCAAGGTCCTGAGTCAACACGATAAAAGATATGGGCAAATTTCAATTTTCCCGAAAACTCGTAAGTACCAAACTTTACATTAATTTTCAACTTTTTTATTTTTCGGACTTTTCCCTATACTTGTGCTGTGAGACCTTGCTTTTAACCAAAATTGAAAATTCTAGGTCAACCGGTAGTACCCTATAGGTTTTGGGTCGAAAACCTATTTGATAGTTCCGTTGACCAAGAATCACGAAATTTGGCAAAAAGCAAGGTAAACACAGCACAGGAAGCACATACAACATCAGCCCATAACGTCCACTGCTGGACATAAGCCTCTCCCATGATGGGAGGAATTTGCCGTAATCTCCACGCTTGGCAGGCGGATTGGAGATCACATGCAAAGGTAAAAATCTGAAAACCGTAAATACGTAGTTTAATAACAAGAAAAAAGGGATTTTACTATTACAAACTATTACTTGCGGTTGGTGCAATAGCCGTTTCTAGGGATCAAACTGCAAAGTTAAGTTAGTCCTTAAAAAAGTTTGAACGGAACCCTCGGTGCGCGAGTTCGACTCGCTCTTGGCCGGTTTTGTTTTTGTTCTAGACCACACCAAACCACCAACCACCAACAACCACCTTCTAGTTACGGAGATGGGGGTGTCAAAGTTCCAGCTTTTTACAAGTTTTTTTTATAATGTAAGATTTTACACCTCCACGACTCCCGTACTTAATAAAGTGTTATTTAGATATCTTTCAATTGGAATTATTGGTTCATGGTGTTTTGCTTGAACTAAATTAAAAGTGAACTACACAATACAATAAAAAAATGAGATATTTGAAAACAGAACAATAAACAATGGTTTTTTAAATATTTGAAAACGAGAAACTCCGCTTGAGAAGAACGCCGGAACTAAGGAAGTTATTTTAATGAACAAATTTAAATACTTACATATTTCCTAAATTATGTCCGTATATTATGTGGACCGTTACATAATCTCAGTAATGTCGCCCACACGTAATGACATATATGACAACACTTTCTATTTTCTCTTCCATTATATCATTTACAACTTTTGTTCTAATCGTTTCCTCGAGCTGCCATAGTGTATAAAATGGCGGGAGATCTTTTCCACTGGCGCCATATTAGATCTGGCGTTGGAGCGTGAACATACAGGCTCGTCGGACCAAAGAGGTTTTATATTATTTTTTAATATTAGTTTTAGTGTTTTTAAGTTGGTGTTAGTTTTTAAGGTCTTGATTGTGATGTATTTCAATTAAATAATATATTACTGGTTGGTGTTTTATTTTTAAAATTAAACTATTTTGTAAATTTTGCACAAAATCAGATTTACAAAGAAAAATAACTTAATAAATAAAATTAATTTATATTTACAATTTTAACACTATTTCTTACATCTAAAATATTGCTTGACTTGTCTCGAAAATAACTAAATGCAACAAACGTTTTTAATATGAATCAAACAAAAAATCGAAAACAGTTTAGTACTTTCAGAGAAAGGACAAAAAAGCACCACTTATCTCTGAAACTACAAAACTAAAGTGCGACGGTGAAATTTTGGCCGTTTATGGACGAAGGAGGCACTGTAACATTAATTTATGATTTTTTCAGTAAAAGAAAGATGGGGGCGCTAGTTCTAATTCTGACCACGCGTCAAAAACTCATTGTACACCTCTAATTCTGATTCTAAATATCACTCATGAGACACTTCATACACCACAGATATAAATTCCTCTACTTCTCACAAAAACATGGGAATTCCAAAGACATTATCACAAAACTTATTCTAAACTTTCCCTTGTAATTGATCATAGGAAATATCAGCATGAAACCCATCAGGGCCTGCAGAATACTTGACTTGCTGCAGTCTACCATCAGGAAGGAGCACGTGGTAGGATCCTCGGGTGCTGTCACCAGACTTGGCCTCTTGGTGTCCGAAGTCATTACCAGATTCGTGGTCGCGAACCCGGTAACCAAATTCGTAGTTCGCTGCATAGTGAATCTGGAATGGAGGATCGGGTTTAAAGTATAGTTTTATGGTAAGTACTCATGTACTCCTTCTTATAGAGAGGAGGCCTATGTCCCACACCCAGTGGGAATATTAGGCTGGTGATGGTAAGCATTTAGTAATTTATGAGTAGCGGAGTAAGATTGCTGAGAAAAATAACAAAATAACAAAAGCCAAGGGAGAACTGGAGAAGAGGAAATGGAGAAGTTTTGAACACGAATAGAATAGAATAGAATAGAATAGAATATATTTATTGTAAAAACATGAGTATACATCAAATAATATGTGCAAGGTCTTAAAATAACGGCTAGATCTGCATCTGCAAGAAGAATGTTTCTTCCTTCTTGTTAAAAACCAGTTACGGAGTGCTTTTTGGAGGGATAAGATTCATCATTTGTTTATAACGTTCGAAAAACCTGTCATTAATTTCAAAAAAGTGTGTGACAATTTCACACACTTATAATAAAATAAAGTAGATTTTGAGGATCAGTCATAAATAATTGTTCGGTTATTTTAACGATCGGTTATTTCAGTTGCTTGTGGTCAATTTTCAGTGCGCTGGAAATGGGATTTTGTCATCTCTCATTTAGTTATCGTAAAGGTGCGTCTTGTTCGGCTGTCATATTCAAAGTAGTAGTAGTATTAGTTTTTGTCAAGCGCCCTTAAAAGCAGCATTAATTTCAAAGGGTAAGCAGAAATCAGCAGATAAAAACACTTATTGTAAAAAAAGACATTTTTAAATACAAGCTTTTATAAAAAAACGGTGTGATGTCATTTCTTTTTACCCAATATGGCATAATAAATTACTAGTTCGCCAATGTTGGGAGTCTTATGATTAGATTTAGAATCACGTCACGTAACTAACCATGCATTGACATCCAAACTTAACCGTGTTTGGACAATTTGATCTCAATCGGTTGGGGATTACTGTTTTAAAATTCAGTTGCGAGATTTGACCTAAACAAACATACAAACAATGCAAGTTGAATAAAAACTTGTAAAAATGACAGGTCTGTTGTGAGTTCATCGTTATCTGCCTAGTCTTTTCCCAACTATGTTAGGATCACTGGATGCAGCTGAATACTATTGATGATTTTGTATAGGCACTGTAATGAGTTAATCTTGCCAAATGTTTTTATTACGTTCATGCGGTACTGGAATTCTTCCTGATTGTCTATTTTTAGCTCGCACTAATGACATTCTGAATCGCCTCTAGAATAAATTACCTAACTAAAGTTATGAGGAAACTTTCAGATAAAGTCACGATTCCTAAGGACCTTAGATAAAATGTTACATTAGAAACAATACCACATTAACTATGCCGTAAATTATCGCAACAATAATAAACTTTATGTAGGAAATAGTTGGTTGTTAAGAAAAATTCCGTATTAGGTTTGTAAATGTACTTCTCGTATATTGATAGCATCATTTTTGCAAACATTCCATGAAATGATGATAACCATTACGTCATTAAAGATGAGATATGGCTTTGTTTATCTATTCAATGCGTCCGGTCATAGACTAGCAATTTTCTAGGTACTTATATAACAACCGGCGGTCTACAATGGCTGCTTTAGCAGAATCTTAATAGGATTAATTCCGCCTGGGTACTATTGTACAAAAAGTTTAAATAAATAAATAATAATATGAATTACGTTACAATTCGTAGAAATGGTCATAAAAGACAATTCATAATATTAACTGTCTGTGACCATTTTAAAAATAGTAACGCAATTCATATTAAAAGTTGATTTGGAAACATTTGATCTTTTGGTCACAAAAAAAAAGTTACAAAAATGTGAACTCATTATTGCGTAATGTTAACGAGAAACAATATAAGTAGTTGGCCTCTTTGATCACGGTTAGACCAAAAATTCTACACAAATGATATTTTACGTTAGTACACACGTACAGTTTATCACAACAAAAAATGGCTGCCAAATAGCGGTGAAGTAGACTGTACCCAAGTATGTAGTGTATTAAAGTAGTTGTTATATAGGTACCTAGAATATCGCTAGTCCATGACCGGACACATTGTATAGTTTTCCGGTATAACGTGTTAACTTTGTAGACATCCGGGGAACGTCTGACGTTGTGATGTGATGAAATCTTTACTTCCGGACTTTCCAAAAGAAGTATAGATCCCAAATACGGCACTCAAATAAAAATCGACACTAGGTAGGTCGCTACAACAGTCTTGGGCCCTGGGTTTTCAATTTACAATAGGTAAAAAAAATACAGATATTTGCCTAGACTCATCTGCTAGGCCTTTTTTCTATCTATTTTAGCTTCCAGTCTAATCGGATACATGCATACCTTATGCTGGTGTTTTTCTCGTCGCATAATTTTTCTAGCTTGTTAAAATAGGCTGAAAAATAGGAAGCCTATAGAAGTATTACAGAAATGAATAGATCTCTATCATTCTAAGATTAAATACAATGATATCTTTAGCAACTAAGTATAAGATAAATACACCAAACAAATGTCAATATAATCAGCCTATAATGTTCCCATTGCTGGGACACAGGTCTCCTCTCTATGTGAGGGAGAGGTCCGGTATCCACCACGCGGGCCCAGTGTGAGTTGGTAAATGACACATGTCCTCGAACATCCCGGACATTCCCAGTTTCCTCACGATGTTTTCCTTCAACGTTTTGAACTTATGTAGGTATGTATTTCTAACTCCTCAGTAAGAGCATTTTACAACACAATATTACATCACAAAATATCATGACTTGGCGAATCTCCTCATCAAAAGAAAACTCTTCCGGACGAATATATTACTGCTGTACTTGTTTAATTTAACAAATTTCACAATTCAAGTATCTTCGTGTTGAAATAGAAACTACTGTTCGATGACTGGCATTATGTACCTACTTATTATAACATAATACATAATCAGCTCTCAAAATGTTCCCATTACAGGGATACTGGCTTCTTTTCTGCGGATGTCACGAGTTTTAGTTCTAATCAAGGACATTTTAATTTTTATGAGCGATACACGGGAGGGACAATCGCAAGATAAAGAAAAACGTAATTTTGTTACTATCAAAACGTAAAATACATATAGGCTATTACTTACACTTCTACACCTAAAACTGTTACAACATCAAATTCAGTATTTTAATCGCAATTCACTATTAATAATAGTTAGAGTTAGTTAGCCATATTTCTTATTTAATTCCATACAGTAATATCGCCAAATTAAGTAAAATATTTAAATATTTGACAGCCATTTGCGACGTTGCTAACTTATTGGATTCGCGCTCATAAAGTGGTAAAATTTTGGTAATACTCGTAAATCAGTGTGTCTAGTCTCTTAAGCGAGCTTGCCAGGTAGCATTCGTCTGTGAAAATCGAAAACGTTTGTGATCAAAATTTTTTATGACGATATTCCCAATGTCAGCTCAAATCTCTTTGGTTCTTGTAAATATCAGTTTTCTCACGATGTTTCATTGTCAAAGTTTTTAAAATTTAAGTAGGTAGGTATGTACGCCTATTGAAAAACTATAATGTAAAACTGTTTTATTTCTAGTGTTTGCAACTTCAAATTCTACATACTTGTGACATTTTTTTGTGAGGGCCGATTTAATCATTGAAACTTAGGGTTTAATAGCTGTCAGTGTCATAATTGTAACGCAGTATTGACACACTTGAACGCAGTTCAAATGTTCAATTACATTGATAAAATTCGCCCTAGTCGATTGTTAATTTGTCATAGCTTGAAAGTTAATGTGACGATAATATAGACTTACCACTATTAAATAACAATGTGTGTACTTAATAAATAAATTTAGGTACATTCGTATTATGACTAATTATATAAAATTTACAAAAAGCTTGATGAAATAAACTTTGCAATTTTGCTTTATATTCAAACAAAATATATTAAATTGTCTAAAATAAAACTGTAAGTACACAGTAATAAATAAATAAAACTGTATAAAAGTGACATAATTTATTTAGTTTAACAGTTAAATAATTTAAACTTAACAACTTACTTATAAATCATGCATGCTAAATTAAATAACTTACAAACTATAATGTCGCAATTATTTTCTATGGCAATATTTGTAAAGTGAGGTAAGTAATAAATGTCAAATGGTAACGGATATTTTTGATCGTATGTCAAATAACATAAAATACTCTTTAGTAAAAAATAAGGAACTGAAATACTACACTGTTATTTTATTGTTAAATAAGTGACAGATATGGGAACGACAATTTATTTAAAGCTAGTTTGAGCAAGATAGTCCACATTCAGACATGAGTTCAGAACCATGCAGTAATGTATCATTTCTAAAATCAACACTATTTTTAGTATCGAATAGGAAGTCAAAGAAATCTTTGCCGTAGCCAAACGTATAGTCAGCCGCCGACTTCGCAAATGTTTGAAAAACAAAAGCGAATCAGTCGGCGCGGTGGCTTAAGGCTGATGCTCCAGGGTAGATCGCGAAATTTAAAATTTCTTACGTTTTTTGCAATTTGTTGGCCAGTGCTAGGTTGTATGTTGATTAAAATATTATTCGCGGCTATAAGACGTATGTAGTCATAGAATTATTATCATCAAAATCATCAATACAACCCTCCAAGTTCATAAAGTTGTAGAAATGACTTTTTCTGCTTTTTTTTTGTTTCCTACACCTTTATGAACTTGGCATGAATTATAATTCTGTAACTACATACGTCTTACAGCCGCGAATTATATTTTAATCAACATACAACCTAGCACTGGCCAGCAAATTGCAAAAAACGTAAGAAAATTTGAATTTCGCGGGCCACCCTGGAGCATCAGCCCTAGGTAAATCTTTCGTACATATTGTACTGCATACACACAGCCGGCGGCAGACTATACGCGTTGGTGTGAACATAGCCTAATAGTGTATTATTTTGTTTAATTTACGCAACTTAGCTAGTCTTGGCCTCCTTCTCCTACTCTGCCTATGCTTCTTAATTTTCCTAGGATACCTATGCTTGGGTTTAGTCAAAGAAGGATACTGAAATACATCCAAATGCTGCACATTTACATGCTTCTGACCTACTATATCTTTTAATTGGGATTCTGTCAACATGTACACAGGTTCCAAAGAATCAATTATGGTAGAAGCATCAGGTTTTGATCCTCTAAACTGGCTTTTATGTGGCCCATATTGTTGAATGGGTGACCCATAACTGGTATTCGGAGGCCCGTAGTTTGTAGGTGGGCCATAATCGTCACTTGGTCCAGAATGAAAATCGTTATAATTTGGATGTTTGAAATTAGCATACCTGTTAGCAGCATAATTACTTTGGGAATCGAAGTTCTGATTATTTGGATTCTTTTGTCTGTTGGGTCTAGAAAATGGTGATGGTTGTCTAAAATTGTTTTGGGCTGGGTAATCGAGATCTGGTGGGTTAAATTCGTCATCTGGGTCGTAATCACCATCATAAGAATAGTCTTTGTCATTATTATCGTCCTCATAGTAATCATAGTCTTTCGCTTCACCTGCAGGATGGTTATCGAAGGTTCTATAACGTTTCCATTCCATTGCGCTTGGTAACGTGTCATTTCTATTAGTTGCACTTAGAGATGTGTTATTATCTAAATTAACTATACTTTCATCAGTTACGTTTGATTGGTTTAGTGTAACAATTAGTAGTGAACCTTCTGTTTTATTATTTGGTGTAAACTGAGTTTTATTTCTAACCAAAGGTGGTGAAAGTACCGGTAAAGGTTCGTTCCCTAAAATAAATAATTCTGAATCTAACTGAGCTGACCGTTTTGTTCTACGTTTTTGGATACTTACATCATCATCTCCGTAAGCTGAGACTCCCGTTCCATCATGAGATAGGTGTTGTACTCCAGATTGCTGGGACTGAAGATATTTCACTGTTTCCGTACTCGGTTCCTTCGTGTAGTAATTTGAAGGAGTCTCGTACGTCTGCGCTGCATAACTTGGCTTAGGAAACTCGACACTCTTCCCGTGTTTATTCCCACTTATAGTCTGTTCCACTTCTATTTTGTAATAATTGCTCTTCGTCGTAGTTGGGTTTTCGAAGACATGAGGCATTGCGGTTGGTGTATGCTGTAGAGGATGATAAGGTTTAAATGCAACATGTTTCTCCTCTTCAACGTCATCGACTTCTTCTGTTATAGGTTTCTGGTCATTGTAATTAGCATAATCATTTGTATATGGTCCATTGTATGCATTTTGTACATTATATTTGCTGTTGCCATCAGCTGTTGGAGCAGTGTTTTGATTATTTAGGTAGAAATACAAATCTATAGGCTGTTCTAAAGTATCTTTTCCATATTCCTTGTTTGATTGCGTCAATGTATTCAATTCAGATATCTGTTCTTGTGGAGATTTCGCTAGAAGAGTATTCAAGGCATGTATGTTGTCAGCAGATTGGTATGAATGCATTTGATTGTACAATATCGGGTAAACAAATTGAGTCTTACTCGGTACTATTTCTGTGTATAAACTAGCTTGTTCTCTCTCCAAGTTATTTAATCCTATGTTTCCATTAGGTTTGATGGTCACACCTTGATCGTATGTCGTCCCTGGTGAAGTATTTACCTTATACTGTACTTTAGAGTATACTGAACCGAACGATCTGTGATTTCTATTCTTATCAACAGCATCGACTCTAGTTAGTTTAACTGGATCAAGATGGGGTCTGCTTCTTAGATTCGTCCGTTCTTGTCTAGATCTAGGTTTCTTTTCTTTCTGTGCGGTTTGTTGCATTTGTTCAAGTGCTAATTGGTGGCTTTCTTGTGATTCGTGGTAAGCTTTCATATAACTGTCGACTTGTTGAAGAGCTTTATTCCATCTTTGGAGTTGTGCTCTGTGTTGTCTGACCCTTTCTGCGTTGAACATTGCTTGTTGGTGTTGTGCGTGGATCTTTGCATTCTGTTGAGAGTTGCCTGCTAGAGGGTTGCCGTAACTTAAAGGTCTCTTGTCGTCTAACCTTGCTTGTTCGTTTATGACTTCGTGGACTGATGGTGCGCTGCTCTTAGCAGTTCTTGTGGTTGTTATGTGAAGTATTACTAGTATTATTGCTGCTTTTAGTTGGCCCCGCATCTTGTCTGTAAAAAAAAAAGGTTATGTTAATATTAAATGAAAAACTGACTCTTTTTGTACAATATTACAATTTTATTCTGCGGTAACTACCATTTGTATATTTTTAATATAGTCTATAGGAATTTAAATGAAATTTAATCTGCTATATCAAGTTATTGCATTATTAATTGTAATATTAGTAAGTTGTTTCTTGACAATGGTGTCGATTCTGTTGTGCACCAACTAAACTTAAATTAGGCTATTGCTATCTTTTTTTCTCTAATAAAACGAGAAAGAGACGGACGTAATTTAGAGCTGTCAAATTTAGTTGGAACTAATATTTCTATACAAATCAAGGGTGCACGTAAAAACATGTCGACTAAAAACACGGTGAAGCGCAAGGCATAAACTAGTTTGACATCTCTAAATTAGTTCATAGCTATAGCCGTCCTTTTCTCGCACTGCCTTTCAGTAAAAGATAGCAATAGCATAAATTAAGTTTAGTTTGTGCACAACAGAATCGACACCAATGACCAAGGTGAAGGCAAGACAAGTCATTTTAGTTCAGGTTTCAAGGTAAATTTATTCATTTAACACTTCGAGCACAAAGTACAGAGGCGCACTTAATGACAAAGGCTTTTCTACCAGTCAACCTTTGGGTTATGCAGAGACAAGCAGTGGTAGGTGTTTATTTTAAAATAATATTAATTTAGTTATAAGATAAAAAAAAAATCCTGGGTAGAAAATACCTAACTTGAAAATTCAAGAATAAATTGGTTAGAATAATAACGTCATCATCTGCCTAGGCTTTTCCCAACTATGATGGCTCAGGTCAGCTTCTAGTCTTACCGGATGCAGCTGAATATTAGTATTTACATGGAGCGACTGCCTATCTGACCTCCAAAACCCAGGTAACCCAGGTAAGACTGGTTGTCAGACTTCCGTGCCGCTGACTACCTGTAAAGACTGTCAAAGATCTACAAATGACAGCCAGGACCAACTGCTTAACGTGCTTTCCGAGACACGGAGGAAACTCGGTTTGTAATGATCACCCATCCACAGACCGACCTTGGCAAGCGCGGCTTAACCTTGACGACCGACCCGTGCGGCTGTTATTATTTAGCCACGAGCAACCATTGAGAAAGTAATAAAGTAATAAGATTTACCGTTATTTAAAACTGTGTCTGTTAGCACTACATCTCTTCCTAAACTTTGAAAGAACACTGGCAATAAAATATTATTTGTATAACTTTTATAATGCTAAGCTAAGGCCGAAACTCTATAACAAGACCTCTTTAATTGATGTTTTACGACTATTTGAATATGTATTATATGATATAATTTATATCCTTTTTTGCTCTGGTTTTCTTACATTTAAATAAGCCTGTTTTTGTTGATAAATATTTATATGTAGCCAATGAATTATTGCTGATTTAAATCCGGTCGTAATTGTCAGCGGGATATGCGTAATATGCATAGACAACTTTATTTATTAAATTATACGGGTTTAGGTGATTTTAAAAGTTACATAAGCTTACACAATGCAGTTTTCATTTTAAGATAGTTTGTTTTTAAGATATTTGAAGGGCTCTTAAGTCAACTGATCCCGGTCATTTGGATCCCGCGGGATCTGTTAACTAAATTATTATAGTTATGTCATGATCTTTAATAGATTGGTGCCGCTATTAAAATTAAAAAAAAAGGCCATGTGAAGAAGATGAATGAAAAAAGATTGCATGTAGCGGAGATGAGAATGTTGGGAACGTTATGTTGAATGTTACTTTTTATTTAGTTTTATTCACATAATACATTATCATTTAATTGTTCTACGATTATGCACGTATCATATTGGCAAATATTAACTTAAACTCAGTCAATAATCATAAAGATACGACCTTAAAAAGTAGGTCCTAACTAATTAATAATAAATTCGAAGGCGTGTCGAGAATCTAGTTTTTAAATTGACATAATTTGCATATAACAATGACATAATTAGTAGGTCACGTGACAATATTTAACTTTTACATAATGTTCTAGTTCATTTTAACCTGGATTGTCTAGTGGTTGCAAAAGTTACTGCTGTGCGTAAGATCTTGTCTCCTGAGTTTGATTAGCAGGTCGGGCTAAATGTCGTTGGGGTTGCTTCCAATTTTTTTGTAATAGAAATCTATTAGAAAAAACTGTCTGTCTGTAAAGTCGGTTTACGGATGATAATTTTACGTGTTAACGTCATTTTTCATGATATTAGTGATTGTAACTTAAAAAACAAAATTTCATCCCCCTTTTCACCCTTCCTAAGGATTGAAATTCTAACAACACCGTTACGTTAGCTTCCAACCATAAGCCTAGATAATAAATTTTGTAATTTTTACTTCGAAAATTAAGGACTTTCCATACACAACTTTATCCCCTTTTTTAACTCTTTGGGGTTGGAATTATCAAAACCGCTGAGACACGTATAAATTAATTTTCAATCGTAAGCCTAAACACAAAATTTTAAGATCCTAACTTTAAAACTGAAGGACTTTCGTACAAACTTTCATCCCCTATTTAACTCCCTTAGGGGTTGAAATTCTAAAAATCCTTCCTTGTCCCTTGTTTACATTATAAAGGGAACCACTATGCAAAATTTCAGTTTTCTAGGTCCAAAGGTTTGGGCTGGGCGTTGATCGCAGCGCGCGTAACGGTGTGACACTTTTTCGTGTGTGTGTGTTCATCGATTTACAAGACGTTATTACGTCAAAAATTTGGAAGCAACATAAAATCTGTTTTTTTTTTTCCTTTTAATGGCCATAGGGTTGCCTTTTATTACCTACATTGGGGGACTATACATCTTACTGTTATTACTAATGCGAAAGTTGAAATGGATGAATGTTAGTTAATAACGCCAGAACGGCTGAACGAATCTGGATGAAATTTGGCACAGAGTTAGATTATAGGAATAGCATAGCACATAGGCTTTTTCTCTCACAGGTATTCATCAAAATTTCCACGCGACTTCGCGGGCTACACCTAGTGTAGAATATCTATCAGTACCCAATGTGCCCATCTCTGCTTATCCCCTCGGGTAGTTATCATATGCCTAGACCTAGATAATTCAGCCTTGTTGGGATCCTAGATGACAGTCATAGAGTCAACAGACTTTTTAATAAATTCAAATTTATTACTGAGCCTATAATTAACATTTTTTCGCAAATATTTATGTAAATTAATTAATTGATATTTTTTTAATAATTCAGCTCATTAGATAATAAATTATCGATTTCATTCGTGCCCCAAATACCCAAATATTATTACTTTATTACCTAAGTGTTGAGATCAGTAACTTGATTGATTACTAAAGATTAACACGATTGGAAAACTACTCTTCTTTGTAAGATCCGGTATAGGTCCGGTAAATACAGGTACGACCTAGTTTGGTTACCACCGATCAAATAAAGCAATTGTAAAATTATTACAGATCAAATAATTATGGTTTGAATGAATTTATTGTTATTCATCATCTGCGTAGTCGTTTCCCAACTATGTTGGAGTCGGCTTCCAGGCCAACCATTTGCAGCTGAATACCAGTATTTTACATGGAGCGACTGCCTATCTGACCTCCACAACCCAGTTAGTACTGGGTAATACGGTACCCCTTGGTAAGGCTGGTTGTTAGTCTTTCTGGGCCACTGACTACCTGTAACGACTGTCAAAGATCTACAAATGACAGCCGGGACCAACTGCTTAGTGTGCTTTCCGAGGGACGGAGGAAACTAGGTATGTAATGGGTGGTCACGCATCTACAGACCAACCCACGCAAGCACGGCTTAACCTAAAGATCGACCCGAGCGGCTGTTATTATTTAGCCACGGGCTCCTCCATCCTTAATCTATAAAAGCTAGCCCATATTGTCCCACTGCTGGGCAAAGGTCTCCCTCCATTCCTTTCAACGGTCACGATTCTGTGCTACTTCTTTCCAATTCTCAAGGAAGACGTCGTCCAGTTCGTCCCGCCAACTCGTTCGTGCAGATCTACCTATCCTTATTAAACACTTAATAAATAGATTAATTCCAATCAGTTTCCTTTCATTTTAATCATAACGAAACGATAGTACGTTTCATTATGATTAAAACTTATAGCTAACTAATTAGTAACTTGTAACTTTGATGGTTGTAAGTTTTATACTTTTTGAGAAAATTGAGTCAGAGTACCCTGGTAGCGGGCGGCCCGGTTTATTGATTGCTCTGTGTACCTATTTTAAATGCGCAGATAACTATACTATACTAAACTATACTTAACTATACTTAACTATACCTACTTAACTATACTTTATATCACAATGAAGGATAATTAGGACATTTTAGTTTCGTTAACAACGACTTATAGTGCCATAAGTTATTATTTAAACTAGTGCCGACATGAGATAATTATCGCAATCTCCTTCCGTAACGAACGATATTCAAGAAAAATTAATTGTGCGTATAATAGACGGTGTTATGTATAAATATAATACAATAAATAATTAATTGCATTCAGAGGTTAAGTTGTAACTTAATTTCTAAGTTTCTAAGCGTTGTGTATAGTCGTAAAAAAAGTGTTAGAAGCTGTCTTAGTTTTTATTTTATTTTATTTATTAAGGGACAATAAACAGCTACAATATATAGTGTTTACAAATAACAATAATTTACATAAAATTATGAAGTATTAACAATATTGCAGCCCACTACATTATCCGCATATTAACAAAATTAAGATTTATGGAGACCATTTATGGAGAGAAATGTAGCGCCAGGGTGTTTAGTAGTTTACTATTATTGTGATATTTATAGTCTTTTATTTCACATTTAAATTCAAGTAGGTCCATAAAATACCTATGCTGTTCAATTTATCAAGGAGCATTTTAGGGCAAATTAATATTTCACCAATCTGCGGGCCTAAAATGGCCGCTTTAGCAGAATAATAATACGATAAAAAATTTAAATTCCTAAAATGGCCTTTATAGTCAAAACCATAAAGTCCATTTAAAGAATTTTAAATTTTTACCGTGATTCATATTACGATTCTGCTAAAGCGGCCATTTTAGACCCCCAGAATAACTCGTGTAACAATAACTCAGAGGAGCTCGTGGCTAAATAATAACAGTCGCTCGGGTCGATCGTTAGGTTAAACCGTGCTTGCCGAGGTTGGTCTATGGATGGGTGACCACCCATTATATACCGAGTTTCCTCCGTGCCTCGGAAATAAAGTTAAGCAGTTGGTCCCGGCTGTCATTTGTGATCTTTGACAGTCGTTACAGGTAGTCAGTGGCCCAAAAAGTCTGACAAGTGACAACCAGCCTTACCAAGGGGTAAGTATTACCCAGTACTATCTGGGATGTGGTGGTCGGATAGGCAGTCGCTCCATGTAAAATACAGGTATTCAGCTGCATCCGGTTAGACTGGAAGCCGACCCCAATAAAACTTGGGAAAAGGCTAGGCAGATGATGAATAACAATAAATTCATTCAAACCATAATTATTTCATCTGTAATAATTTTACAATTGCTTTATTTGATCGGTGGTAACCAAACTAGGTCGTACCTGTATCTTCGGGACAACTAAACAGTGATTGAATCCCATAAAGATTCTTTTAAAACTTTATCATGTTCGAAAATTAAAAATAGAACAATTTCGTTTCTAGAGTTTGTCTCCACGTCTGTACAATCGTAAGCGTAATGACCATGGTCCATGACTCTATACTTTCACTGACCGTGCATACATAGATACATACATACATATATGTATATCAAACCAGTTTATATGTCCGTTCGACCGTATTGGAAACATATGGATGGGATATAGGAGCGGGCACATCCTGAAAGAGTGATTTGTTTTGAAAGTTACCGTCTCGTTTGATTTCCTTTAGTAAGAATGTGGTGAGGGTCGAGTTTGACTTATGGATTTTGCTTGTTGTTTTCGATATTTTTCGTTGCTAGCTGTTGCAAAATAATGTCGAATATAACAATTTCCCTATTTTAATCAAATTTTGTTAACAATTTCAAGGGTTTAAATTATTTTTTGCACGAAATCCTACTTCTTTTTCTAAAATAAAAGCCTACGTTACTCTTTATATATAACATCAGCTATCTGCCAGTAAAAGTCCCGTGAAACTCGGTCCAGCCGTTTCGGAGGTTAGCCGGAACAAGCAGACAGACATACAAAAATTAAAAGAAAATGTTATGAGTACCTACCGGATATACACACATCAAAAATGTCTAGGGATCAAGCATTTTTATGCGGATTTCTTGAGATTGAGATGTGGCTTTGTAATAAATTTATGATTTTATAAATTTATATGGATCCTTTTTGGTGCATTTCATAATTTGAATCAGGAACTCTCAATCAAATTCGAGTAAAAGATGAAAATAAGCTGTCAATATTTTCCCTATAAAAACATACAACGCATTGAAGACATTATTAGTGCTACTGTTTCCCTACTACTGATTAAAACCAACGTTATTATGGAGCGGCGACGTCATTTAAGCAGGGAAGAAATGCTCAGAGCCGTGGGAATGATAGAAGCTGGTTCCCGGCAACGTACTGTAGCTTTAGCTCTGAATACAAGTCAGAGTGTTATCAGTCGACTTTGGACACGTTACCGAAGCACTGGTACCGTGGCTGAGCGCCATGGAGGACGGTATCGCTGCACCACACGGAGACAAGACCGATACATTCAAATCTTAACTCGAAGAGCTCCAACAATAACCGCCATGATGTTAGCCGTGAGGCTTCATCACTCTTCAGGGAACTTAATTAGCGACCAAACAGTCAGAAACCGCTTGCATGAAGTGAACCTTCATTCCCGAAGACCGCTACGGGTACCACCTATAGCAATGCACAATCGTAGGATTCGATATCAATGGGCTCTTGAACACAGAAATTGGGCAGAAGAACAATGGCGTTTCGTGTGCTTTTCTGATGAGTCTCGTTTTGGTATGAGACCGGATACAAGACGTATACGACACTGGAGAACCCCTGGACGCCAACAGCGATTAAAATCCTGCCAGGAAGTCCATCCTTATAGTGGTGGAACCATCATGGTATGGGCGGGTATTTGGATCGGCGGAAGAACTGAGTTGATTTGGATCAGAGGCAACCTCAACGCTCAAATTTATGCTGAGACGATTGTATCAGACGTCATCGTTCCTCTACAAGTGCAAATCGGTCCCTTATTTCAGTTAATGCATGATAATGCACGACCGCACACCGCAAGAGTTGTAAGACAGACTCTCGCCGCAGCTAACATCAATGTCCTGCCCTGGCCTGCTCAGTCGCCAGACTTGAACCCGATTGAGCATGCATGGGATATGCTACAGAGAAGAGCTCTGCCGAATATGGAGGGTATCCAGTCGCAAGAAGACCTTTTTTTGTTGTTGCAACGAACATGGGCGGCCATTCCACAGCGTGATTTGGATGAACTCATTTTGAGTATGCCAAACCGATGTTCTTGTGTTGTTAGTGTTCGCGGTAGAAACACGGATTATTAATTGTTTAAGTTACCCAATAAAATTTTAAAGAAAACTGTTATTTCAGTCTTTTTTTCGAACTTTAATGTTAGTGGTTCAAATGTCAAAAATCCCTTTATTAGGAAAATGGCAAATTTCTTTATTAATGCAAAGGTGACTTGGTTTATCGTTACTGTGACAAACGAAAACACTTTATTTGATGAATCCTTAAAGAAAATTTTAATTAATATCAATCAGGAGAAAAGTTATTGCAAAAATATATGTTGATCCCTAGATACTTTTGATGTGTGTACTTTCTTAAGCATTCAGTAAAAAGCTGTTATTTTGAAATTAAAAACAGGCAAACATAGTAAGATGATTAGAACAACATTTTATTTCATCTTAGGTTTTGCTCTACTAAGTCTTGTTCTTAAAATTCTAAACATTTTGTTCCACATAAATACATAAGTTCTTATCAGCATTTATCAGCTCGGTTTGGGTTGGTGGTTTCAGGAAGAAACTTCGTGGTTACTTTAAAATATTTGTTTCTTTACAAAGTTGACATACCTGTTACAGTGTTACTAATTAAATATGAGAGGAGGAGTTAGATGATTGTTCAATATTTTTCGTTATTAACATATTTTCATCCAGTTCAATATACACAACTATGAAGAAAGTTTCAATAAAATAATTTATTAAAAAAAAACATCACACTAAGGAACACCAATGCAATCTTACATGATAATGGTCGCATCAGAACAAAACTTACCAGATAAAATAACAAAATAATCATAAACAAAACTGTTAACAAACAACTCTTAGCGTGTTTTCACATAAACCAAACTATAAAATCCTATACACACAACTCCTGGCATCTTTTATTCAAAACAACACAATGACCAACTCATAAAATCTTCTTACACAATTTAAAATGAAAGCGCAGACGTGACCGAGCATATTCGTTTCCCGTATATTTTCACTCGCGACTAGGGTTACCATCTGTCCAGATTTGTAAGGAAATGGGCGGCACTTCGGAATCTCATCCGGACTTTGTTTACTTAAGTCATTTTTCCGGACTTTGTCATCAACATCATCATCAGCCTATAATGTCCCCACTGCTGGGATACGGCCTCCTCTCTATGAGAGGGAATGGGCTATATTCCACCACGCGGGCCCAGTGTGGATTGGTAGATGTCACATGTCTTTGAATTTTTGGTTCTAGGACATGCCATTTTCCTCACAATGTTTTCCTTCACCGTTTTGAGAGCAGTGGTGATGAAATAAATTACACAAAGTAATGCGCCTGTCTGGGTTTGAACCCACGACTTACTGTTCGTAAGTCAGGGCCGCCACCACTGGGCCACCGCTGACTTTGTCTACCTATGTAATTCCGGTCTAACCACATCTGGTCTTTGGTTGGTTATCATCATCATCTGACTAGCCTTTCCCCAACTATATTGGGGTCGGCTTCCAGTCTAACCGGATGCAGCTGCACCCAGTATTTTACATCTAGGTAAACCTTAACAAGATTGGTCAGATTTTTCGGGACACTGGAAGCGACTGCCAAACATCTTCAAATGCCTAAACTACCAACGGCTGAAGGACTCCTTATAATAAGAAATAAAAAAAAATAGTATATACTAAAAACAGATATCGTTGAAGATTTTTTTGGCTAACGCTGTTTTCTTGGGACATTAAAATTGTGATTTGGTAACCCTACTTGCAACCGGTGCGCAAGCGCTGCTAAAACGTTATTTAATAGTTGTTAATATTACAAGTGCAGTCATAATAAGTCTATGATAGTCAATCTTGTCAATGCTTATTGAAATGTGATCGATCAGATTGGTAATTATGATTTATATCAAGTGCGTTTTTTTTTTTGAGCTGTTTTATTAGATCGCAGATTGAATGAGATATGTTTATTGTTATAAAGCGTACATTTGGTGATTATCAGTCTCTTTGTGTGCTGATTTTGAGTGTTACTTGAATTTTGACCAATTTCTATAGCTCGCAGACTATTAATATTGATTTTAATGAAGTTGTACGTCGATATTAAAAACTATCTCTCGTTTCATACTTGAAAAACAAAACGAATGCCAAAATCTTCGTATATGGCCAAGACTGTACGCTCTCCAAAGAGATTTCACTGGCTGTCAGGTGATGGTAGGTGGAGCAACAGAGAGAGCAACAGAATGTTTGCCGGGTGATGGTCAAAGGAGAGTAAGCAGACAAACAGCCAGATGGGTAGAAGACCATCTGAATGATCGCGGAGAAGACCTGAATGAGGCTCCCACATACCAAGGAAGCATAATACTAGGGGCAGAAGTCTCAGATTCAGCGATGGGTGGCTAAAGGCTTAAAAATGAACATTCGTTTATGCGTTTACAAAACTTTTTAGAATCAAAAATATTGCGATTAGTAATAAAACTAGCTAATGCTTGACTTATCCTGTATAAGCTGGGTATATTGGCATAATTAGTTTTTTTTTTACGAAAAAAATAAAACTAAATTTAAATCATACGCGTACTGCGTATGAATTCGATTTTATTTTTTCAAAATTTCGCGTTCTTTGTTCTAATTTAAAAAGTTTACTTGAAATTTATAGCGTTTTTTGATGATAGATCTTTTTTTTTCTAAGCTGTGGAAAAAAGAAAAAGAATCTATGAATGCCATAAGCTTCCTTCTACTCACCTAATATGCCCATTTTTTTTGGAAAGTGATAAAAAAGTCATCCGGTATAATTGTCCCACGGGATCATTTAGCGGGATCAAAAAAATCCCATGTGTTAATCCAGGTTATAAACTATCTGTGGGCCAAATTTTATCCAAATCCGGTTCGTAGTTTTTGCGTGAAATCCATCATCCATCCATCCTAACAACCTTTCACATTTATACTGTTAGTAGGAAGTAGGATTATCTGTTTTCTGGATAATATGCGTATTAAAACAAGGATCATCTTCTGCCTAGCCTTTTCGTTGGGGTCGGCTTCCAGTCTAACCGGATACAGCTGAATATCTGTATTTTACATGGAGCGACTGCCTATCTGACCTCCACAACCCAGTTAGTACTGGGTAATACGATACCACTTGGTAAGACTGGTGGTCAGACTTTCTGGTCACTGACTACCTGTAACGACTGTCAAAGATCTACAAATGACAGCCGAGACCAACGGCTTAACGTGCTTTCCGAGGCACGGAGGAAACTCGGTATGTAATGGGTGGTCACCCATCCACAGACCAACCTAGGCAAGCGCGGCTTAACCTAAAGATCGGCCCGAGTGGCTGTTATTATTTAGCCACGAGCTCCATTAAAACAAGGATAGTTTTATTATTTCATAGCAGGCAAACAAGCCAATAGCCTACCTGAGAGAAAGTGGATACCACTGACATTATCATACCCTGGTATCATCAAAATTTCCGATGCGTGGCTAACCTTACCATAATCACCAATGTAAGTGAACCAGGGGTGTTACCATGACGTCTTATAGCAGGATTGTTTTAATGTCATTCCAGTATCAGAAAGTGACGGAGCTATAGAGGACGTCTCTTTCTTACACTGGAATAAGATTAAAACAGTCCTGCTTTAAGACGTCATGGTAGGCCAGCTGGGTTCGAAATTATCGATTTAGATCATTATTTTCTTTTGATAATTATTATCGGACAATTATCAGATATTAGGGTATGTGCATGTTTTTTTTTTATCACTCTAAACAAAGCGTATTAACATCAGAAAAAGCAAAGTTTTTTTTTATATTTAAAAAAAATACTAAGTTATAAGCATTTGAAACTGCTGATTAAACAGAGAGATCGGATACAGCGAATAACGTCGTTCGCTGCATCGACGTACAAAATCCATACTAAATTCCGTTTATCTAGAAAGAGATAGGAACAAAAGTTTAAATGGTTGTAACTTTTGTGTTGTTTGGCCGATTTATGTCTTGTTTTCGATTTTTCTCATTATTTTTATAGTACTTTAATATTCCGTATCGAAATTAAAAAAAAAAAGCATATTCCATATTATCAATGCTGATTAATAACTTGATCTAAAATCTTTTACAAGTACCTAATACTAATTAGTGTACATAACAAAACATCACGCCTGTTATCCCCGAAGCGTTAGGCAGAGGTGTAACTAAATTATACACCTCATTTAGCTAGTTATGTTTTAAGTCCCATCCCATGTAATAGTGGACGCGCCTATTGCCATCAACCAGGCACAAATCCAGACCCTGTGGCTGCTACAAAGAAATTCCTAATGGAAAAACTCATTAACACTGCGCCACAGTCAGTGATTAGTGTAACTTCTGGGCAAATACTAATTAAGTAACTTAAGTAACATCCGGATTACTCTACTTAAGCATAACTTAATCAATTACCATATTAATGAAGACTTATCAAGCGACATTGCGAAAATCGTCGTTTAACTTGCGAAGTTACCATTTAGTAATCATTTAACTTAAGTAATCAAAGAACTCAATTATCAGTAGGTGATCAGGCTCTGATATGCATCTGACCTTATTGATACGAAGGACTTGCTCCCGCGGTTTCGCTCGCTTTGAGGTGGGAAATAATACCACGGAAACGTAATACTGAGATAAAAAGCATCATTTCTTCTAACTTGGGTTATGATCTATTTGTGTACCAAGTTTCATCGAAATCAGTTAAGGCATTTAAGTGTGAAATGGTAGAAACCAGACAGATTTACAGAGAAATAGTTACTTTTGTATTAATACTACTCGTGGTCATTGAGTTATTACTACTACGTATAGAGAAGACACCGCGAACAAAATCTGTGCTCCGTTCAAATGCTGTCAGCTGGCTGCAATTCACTCAGTCGTTTGCTCGTCACAGCATTATATATACGGGGTTAGCCGCCCCCGCGCGCCCCACACTGTGCACAGATTTTGTTCGCGCTGTCTTCTCTTCTAATAGGTCAATGCTTGTGGTTTGGTTTCTTGAGGGCCTTGGTATTTAATTATCAAAGTTTTAGTAACTCCTTTGTAAGATTTTTTCCAAAGGTGTGCCAATTTTGCCAACTGATTCTTGGCCAAGATATTTGTTGGCTTTCTGCTTCAAATCTCTTCACTAAAGATAATGGTCAGAGTAGTTTCCTCCTGTCTGGGATTTAAAACATCATCCTCTATATACCTAGACGTTTCCGAACTATGTTGGGGTGGGCTTTTAGTCTAATTGGATAAAACCGAATACCGTCAAACAGGTATGAGAGACCGGGTAAGCCCGACAATAAGTCGTTCCTTACTAAACAAAAAACGTAAAACAAGACAAAAAAATCTAACCCTCTGGAAAGCGCAGAATCGGTCCCTGAATGAGTGACGTGAGACGACGACTGACGAGTGAGGGATGTTGGGAGGCCTTTGATAGCTGATGACTGACTAAAAAAAATACGATTGTGTTTAGTCCGTCAGTTAGATTATCGAAATATATTGGATAAGTAGGTGTTTATTGTTTCATCAAATTAAAAAAAAAATGACGAAGGTAAAACGTGTCAAAGATCAAGAGGGGGGGGGGCTTGTGACGTCACATTTGAGAAAAAAATGTACTCAGATGTGACGTTACACGAGTTTTCGACGCACTGTATCGTTTTCATTTTTTGTTTACGTAAAAGAAGAAATGTGTCCAATATTTTTTTGGGAATCTATCTGACGGACTAATTCGATTTTTTTGTCATCTACTAATCGGTAATCGGGCATTAAAACCGTATAGCAACCTGGAGAGTTACCATGACGTCTTAAAGCAGGATTGTTTTAATGTCACTCCAGTGTGGGAAAGTGACGGAGCTATAGAGGACGTCTAGCGCCATCTCTTTCTCACTCTGGAATAAGATTAAAACAGTCCTGCTTTAAGACGTCATGGTAGGCCACTTGTACATTTAATCGAATCGCGATTCGCGTGCGCAATCTCTTAATCGCCTTGTCAGTACAGTTACAACAAAAACTGTAATTGAAAGTAACGTCGTGAGAGCAACAAGCTCATCGCAATTGTACCCTTTCTTCTGGCCGTCGCGTTGTTACAAAATATCGTGTGTTTTATAACTTTGAACTTTTCTACGCGACTGTATCGAGATTTCGCGCGGAGTTTGTTGACGCGTGATGTAAGATGTGACGTCATTAAGAAAGCAGTGACGTGACAAGAATTTGTGTAGTAAACTACAACCTAAAAAACCCGCCAAGTACTGAAAAATCACGCTTTAATTAAAATCGGGGTTTCAAGGTAATATCGTCTCCTTCTATTATTGAAGTCGGTTGAACTGTAGCCTATGTTACCCGGGCTATAATAACGAATCGATTGACAATTTATTCATCAAAATCGGATGAATAGTTTAGGCGCTACGGTGGTACGCACGCAAAAACATACATACATAGACTGCTAAAATCATAACCCTTCCTTTTGGCTTCGTCGTAGTTGGGTAAAAATAAAATTGGGCTTCTGTATCGCCAGTAATACTCTGTTTTTAAACGACTAGAAGTTCCTCTGTACCTTTATGTATTGACAAAGAATTATTAAACGCTGTAGGTAAATTGTTGGGGTTTCTGCATTAATGGTTAGAATGGCATTATCCAGTAGCTTAAAAATCTGCGGACTGCAGAGATACTGTCTACTGCAGAGATATTACCGAAACATTAAACTTTCCTTTGAGTAACAAAAGGGACAAATCACAAATCATAGACTTCATCCATCGCTTTCCATCAGGCGTGATATAGGTCAAGTGCAGGCTATTTTATAATTAAAAAATAAATAAAAAAACCAAAAAGAATAAAAAAAAAATTAGATGTGCCATACACTTTATTATTTACTCATTTTCTATTTGAAGTTCAATACCTGATTAAACTTTAGTAGAACAACTTATAAAAAAATACCTACATAAAATTATTTGGGGTCCAGAACGATGTACTGAATACGTGATAATCGTTTTTATCGCGGTATCTGTTCCACCCCGTATTATTTGAATCCTTATAAATTGTATTTTCAACAATATTTAGATACTAAACCAATTCAAAATATTGTTCAGTTTCTGTCAGATACAACGGTACCTATGTCTTAAATACCATTAACGCTAAATGCATTCAATGATTTGTGATACAAGCAGGCGTGAGTCAAGTATCCGGTCTAAATGTTATTAGGTATGATAGCAGAACTGTGAACACTTATAATTAACACCTCAGTTTATACAGGGTGTAAACAGACCGTTCACCAAGCCGTCAACTAAGCATTCTGTACATCAAACTAAGTAACTCTACGCAAAAATTATTGCTGGGAAACTGCGACTTTTTTTTTGAGGGAAATTTTACGTTTTACGGTAAAACTCAACTCACTCAAAACATTGTGCTGATGGACGATAAGTTTATGACTATAAAAACAATACCTAATATAAAAAAAAACGGGAGAACACTTTTCCCAACGTTGGATCTAAACCAGGTGGCCTACCATGACGTCTAAAAGCAGGATCGTTTTAATCTTGTTCCAGTGTGGGAAAGAGATGGCGCTAGACGTCCTCTATAGTTCCGTCTCTTACCCACACTGGAACAAGATTAAAACGATCCTGCTTTAAGACGTCATGGTAGGCCACCAGGACCTCACGCTCAGCAGAAGCGCAAGCGACTATGATCCAAATATTACGAGAAATATCTCATAATATTTGTAATACCTCTATACTCTCGTAATATCATAAAGAGGTAAAAGTTTGTAAATTTGTATGCAGGGGTTAATCTCCGGAACTAATAATCCAATTCCGAGTAATAATAAATTATTACACTGGCAGAAAGCTACTTTATTCTTGGTGCTTATGGTCTATAAATTATGTCTATATCATGCATATTAGTCGAGTTATCACAATTTTGCGGACGAAGTCGCGACCGAAGTGCTAGTTTAACATAAACCTAAAAGACATCTAGACCTTTAAACATCTCAGCCTTAATCACGATTCGCTATGGCGATAATTATTCACGATCGTGGCTGGCGTTCACTTTGTAAAGGACAATGATTTACTATGCAGATTATAGAATACACCATTACGGAGCTTCACGGCAATTTATGATGACACGCGAGGCTTCATTTTGCAAGATTTTACTGTATTTTAAAACTCGTGCAGCTCGTGGCTAATTAATAACAGCCCCTCGGATCAATCTTCAGGTTAAACCGCTCTTGCCTATGTTAGTTTTTAGATGGGTGACATAGAGAGTTAGATCCGTGCCTCGGAAGGCACGTTAAGCCGTTGGTCTCGGCTGTCAATTGCAGTCTATACGTGTGTGGCATATTGCGCCATTAAAATTGCAAGTTGTATATCACAAATGTAACCATAAACCACAAAGAGTGACTCCTTTTTATGACTTGGCTATTGTTAGTTGTTACGTTTGTCTATGACCAAGCAGAAATCTTTGTCATATTATTGTTGGACAAAAACTACGTAAGTTCCGGATTCTGAGATGCCGTTTCTAAATTAGGTGTTTTGGTAGAATCTTTGGGTTATTTTTTGGTTTATTATAATTGAATGTAATAGAATTAGTGATGGAGGTGGTTT
This sequence comes from Xestia sexstrigata, assembly GCA_941918905.2. Classification (NCBI taxonomy): domain Eukaryota; kingdom Metazoa; phylum Arthropoda; class Insecta; order Lepidoptera; family Noctuidae; genus Xestia; species Xestia sexstrigata. Next base: position 3,122,982 of record OW799226.2, read on the forward strand.
TGGAAAGTCTAGAGTTAGTTTAGAATCTTTGATAGTGAAAGAAATGGTTGTTTTTTACTTAGATCTTAAATGAATTTCTTTGTTAAAAGATTTTTAAAGTGTAATTCCAGTCTAGACTCTTTTATGCACACTGAAAGACATCGTTTCTTTTGTAGTTCAAAGAAATCTTAGTGCCAAGATATTTTGACTAATTACGAGTTAGCATAAGTGACTGGGGTGCAGGTGGCTACTACCTACTGCCCGCTTAGCATGACCACCGTAGAAACGAAAGAGATTCGACAAATCTTTTGTTCATCTGTCATTGAATCGACAAAATGACAGATGAACAAAAGATTTGTCGATTCTCTTTCGTTTCTACGGTGGTCATGCTACGCGGGCTGGTCGTATTAATTGAGTACATCAAGATAAAGAAGCATTAGTGACTGAACCTCCCCCTCTCCTCTAGCAGGAGAATGATTGGCTTTTATTCAGCAGAAAGAGTATAGAGATTTACCATTGTACCAGGGGAAACCCTTTTTAATTATTTACGTTTAATTATTTTTGATTATTTGGTGTTATAACTGCAATAAGAATACACATTCTGTGAAAATTTCAACTGTCTACCTATTACGGATCATGAGATACAGCCCGCTGACAGACAGACGGACGGACGCACAGTGGAGGCGCAGTAATAGGGTCCCGTTGGTTACCCTTCGGGTACTGAACCCTATTACACGCAATGGCTCAGTTTCCGTCGGCTTCCAGTCTAACCGGAAGCCGCTGAATATCAGTATTTTACATGGAGCGACTGCCTACCTGACCTCCACAACCCAGTTAGTATTGGGTAATACGATACCCCTTGGTAAGACTGGTTGTCAGATTTTTTGGGCCACTGGCTACCTAACGACTGCTTAACGACACCAGGCCGTCCACACGCTACAAAAACAATACACCCATAATTGTGTACACTTCACAACAGTATATAATTAAATTACTTTTCCTCTCTTTCCTTATATAATAAGTAAGTATATAATACGGTATTGTGCATTGTTCTTCATTTCACAGGTGACAGTAGACGTGAGTCAAGTTACCGTGGTCTTATCTCATTGTCAGCGAGAAAGTTAACGCTTTTGTTCAAAGAGGATGAGCAGAGTTCAAGCTTGGATTGTATAATTCGCATGAAAATACTAGCTGCGAACAGTTAGTAAACAGTATAATCCTACGGCCATTTTCAATAACATACTCACAGGTATCGGTAGGTTGCTATCTCTGTCTGTAGGACATTTAGCTTACGGACCGATAGAAACAAAACGTCACAGAAAAGCTTTCTTTGGTTTTTCTATAGAGTCATGACTATTAATTCTGTTAACCAGGTAGGTCACCAATACCACAATTCCGGGTTAATAAAATTACTGAGGGAGTCTCAATCGAAAATCTCCAATAATACTTTTCTCAACCGGAGAAACGAACCTATGACCTCACGCAGTCACGCTTAGCCGTTGTATTTGCGATCACTATATACTTAACGATGCAATTTGGCTTTCATAAAATCGTTGTTGTATTGTATATTGTATAACGGGCTGTGGTGTCCGCAACTCCACGTCAAAGCGCGTATTTTGCGTATGGGCGCGGGCCCAGTGCGGATTGGTAGATGTCACGTCATGTTTTCGAAGTTTTGGCTCTTCATGCCGGTTTCCTCACGATGTAGAATAGAGTAGGGACTCTATTTTCCGCACTTAGACTCTCATTCGGTCCGTTGTGCGTTCCTCACGATGTTGTCCTTCACCGTTTTGAGAGCAGTGGTGATGAAATAAATTACACATCACATGCGCCTGTCTGGGTTCGAAGCCACGACTTACTGTTCGTAATTTGGGGCCGCCAACACTGGGCCACCGCCACTGGGCCACCGCTGCTCTCTCTCAAAATCATATCAACCATTTAGAATGCCTAACCATTAACTCTGATCACCTTTTCACTTACCAACTGTATGTAACTACTATCTAATGTCAAAAGTTCACCATCATTCACACGACTAACGTCATATTCGTAAATAGCATTACTTTTTACATAATCTCCTATTATGTGTTCAGATGCATATTAAAGTTCTTTTTATACCAGTTACATGAGATAACATAATAACCTAGTAAGATGAACGTGGTTTGTTATTTAATATAGTTATTTTGAACTCATTTCACTCGTTTTTGATTAGGGCTGCCCCTTTTCACTATTAATGAGGAAAATATGTATTGTGTTAGAATTGTTTATGCTGTATACAAGATGTTAGCGAAGCTAACTGCATAAGGCGTAAAAGAAAAAAGTGGTATGAAAAAATCATTACCCTCCAATGCCCTCCATCTGGGTGAGTCGGGTAAAAAGGGCGTGCAGTTTTATGATATTAGAATATCATAAAACTGCACGCCCTTTTTACCCGACTATAAGCTAGAGCATAAGCCGGGTATAAGCTAGAGCTTATACCCACGGTTTCGCCCATGTGGAGTTCGATAATAGGCGAGACGACAAAAAAAGCTAATTAGTCCGTCACTTAAATTATCAAACAATATTTGCCACGTATTTTTTCTTTTGTTACGTAAACCACAATTGACGAAGATATGACGCGAGATAGATATACGACTTTCCGAATCGAAAATCGAATCGAAGCGTTGTGAATAGCTATGCTGGTGTCAGAGTTTTCGTTTCTACAAATCTTTTCAAAATACTACCTATGTTACTTACTACACCATTTATTTTTTAAAAACTAAAGTCGCCTTTCATGTTTATCCGTGTGATTGCGTTGTTCTTTTAAACTACGGAACAGATTGTGTTGTTTATCAATTTAGAGAATTTTTCCAGAATGTACAGACGGCGCGGCGACCTAGCTCTGCTCGGGTGAAAATAGAGAAAACGAATTTTCCCAGATATGAAACCCAGCTATTTTTTGCCATCGTAAACCCCCTTTTTGTTATTTTCATCGAAAATTTCAGAGCCGTTTTTGAAAACGTGATTACAAAGGAGATCACCTTGATTGGGCTATTTTCAAAAGGGCCAACAAAACTAAACTTATTATTTAGATAGAGCATGACGTAATAAACATTTTTTATTGAAACACCCAAGTCTTAAGTCAATTCACCGAGAAGTTATTCAACCACAAAACATCTGAGATCTCCCAGATTGGGGACTGGGATTGTTTTGCCGGCCGACTGAAATTAACGCAACAATTAAATAGAGCTTATGGTTATAAACATTTTTTATTATGCCACATAAGTTCTTCAAATACCCAAGTTTTAAATAAACTCGCACGGCACTTAAACTAGCCCAAAAATAGAACGAAAAATAGCCCAAAATGTATCGAGACTGGGTGTTTTTTTTATTATACAAATATTGCTCATATAATATGTTAAGATATCTATGTTCTGTCAAGTCTTACAAACCGTTTATTATTATTATAAAAAGATAAAAAAAACATCATAAATCTTATAAAAGAGATAAGGTAGGTAATATGTTACATTATAAAAACTACATTAGCTTATCTATGTAAAAAAATAAAACATGCACGTTAAGATTAATATTTTAAATAAAAATTAACAAACCGAAACGTACCAGCCCTACTTAACTATAAAGCGAATGACACGCGTCATGATGCAAGCGCAACCGGAAATGATCTCATGACGTAATATAATGGCCGCTCTTCACTTCCGGCGCCACCTTACTACCGATCTCACTTCAATTGGTATTACGGACAGGATTTGGTCATTGCAACAATGTAAGTTACGGACAAATTAATGTCAACAATGTGTATAAAATATGCACTTATGGTAATAAAAAGACCACACGTGTTCTGAATTTTCTCCTTTTTATCGGGCAAAGTGTTGTTGGGTTTTTCCATTAGAAATTTCTCAGTAGCAGCCATGGAGTGTTGATTTGTGCCCGGTTGATAGCAATAGGATCGCTCCCTATTACATGAGACTTCAACATAACTGACGAAATGTTATGTTAGAAGATAATTGGATAGTAACGTCATCACTGATGATCAGAAACAAAGCAGGGGGTCATGAAACTTTCAGTAGGTAGCTGAGTTGAATACTAATTGTACGTTTATGGCCGCGGCTTCGCCCGCGTGGAGTTCGATAATTGTCCCACAGGATCATACTACCGGGATAAAAAGTATCCTAAGTCCTAATCCAGGTTATAACCTACCTGTGTGCTAAATTTCACCCAAATCCGTTCAGTAGGTTTTGCGTGAAAGAGTAAAAAACATACACACATAGAAACTTTCGCCTTTATAATAATATAAATAGTGTGATTTCGTTTTCAATGTTCACGCAGTTCAAGTATTTAGCGAGAAAACTAGGTGTGCCAGTAACTTATGTTTTGTTAACTATATATTGTTGATTTAGGCATATGAAGTAATAAGTAAAGCTCGCAATGGGCGCGGGACTTGATCTATAGATCAGATACGATTAATTGATTTAGCTTCACTGCAGGATACGATAGCGTGCGTTGATGTGATAAGGTGGCGAAATTACTATAGGGACATAGTCAAAATGGTGAAGAAAACGATGAACATACGAAACGGTTAACACAGTGAGGAAAACGGCATGTCCTAGAACCTAATGTTTAATGTCTCGCTGACGGTGGCGCGTGTGTCGGATCATTTAGTTCCCTTCAAAATGGTTGAGTTGAATGGTGCTGATCCAGGCGTCATGTTCGTGAACGGGCGCTGTCAGTTGTGACTGGTCATCTCTTAGTTGCCATGGCTTATTTGAATGTTTATTTTTGAATTGTTTTTTTTTGTTTTTACTATGGACTCTTTTAACCTTCACATCTTGCTACATTGTTCTCACATAATATACCATCTCAACCAAGATTTTGTAACAATATTTTGATTTAAAAGAGTGTCCATGGAGTTTCTTGGCCGTTCTTCTCCATAGAGATCTACGCTAGGGAATGGGCAACTACAGTACTTTCACAGTTTTTATGTCTTGTGACTGGGACTGTAGCTATATTTAATTTTCATCTTTGTTTCGACAATTCAAAAGTGCCTGTAACTGGCCTACTTGAAATAAATGCTTTGATTTTGATTTTTGATTTTGAACCTATAATTCGAAGACATGTGACATCTACCAATCCGCACTGGGCCCGCGTGGTGGATTATAGCCCATTCCCTCTCAGGAGGAGAGGAGGCTGTGTGTGTGTTGTTGTTGTGTGGAAGCAGTGGGAACATTATAGGCTGACTATGCTATAGGGACTCAAACTCTCGTCTTTTTCCCAAACCTGAAATGCCACCCACCTGCTACAATTCCTATAGCGACAGAACCAATTTTGTAAACTTTGGGAAAGAGACATTTGGGCATATTCTGGTTTTTAGGACGTCTTTTGGTAAAAAATATCTGATAAATATACTGAGATGACAGCTAATAAGTGGAGGTCGTTCAGTTCGATCTTTAAGTTAAGCGATGCTTGCCCATGTCGGTCCGTGGATGAGTGACCACCCATTACTTGCCGAGTTTCCTCCGTGCCTCGGAAAGCGCGATAAGCTGTTGGTCCCGGCTGTCATTTGTACATCTTTGACAGTTGTTACAGGAAATCGGTGGCCCGAAAGTCTGACAACCAGTCATACCAAGGGATATCGTATTATCCAGTACTAACTTGGTAGTGGAGGTCAGATAGGCAGTCGCTCCATGTAAAATACTGGCTGATGCATCTGGTTAGACTGGAAGCCGACCCCAATGTAGTTGGGAAAAGGCTAGGCAGATGATGATTTAGAGACTAACTGACTTATACTTAGGTACTAGGTATCTCAGTTTCATATTAAATTGGTTCTCGGTAAGTATTATAATTAAACTGAAAATGATACTCGTTTAGGTAATGGACAAAAAGCTCGATAATGTCTACAATGTGTTGACATTTCACGTAGAGCCTTGTAACATATCGGTTGAGGTCTCACAGTTAACGATTTCTCAGAGGAGATTCCAAGTTCAAAATGTACAATACTCGTATCATTTCTGTCTAGAAGATAAAGGAATCGTTGTTTATCAATTAGACAATCAGGCCCAGAACATAAGAATGGCTTGGTTTAAATCGATTTGGAAGTTACATAAATCACTATTTAAATAAGGTAATGGTATGGCCCTTGATGATGATGATAATGAATGGTATGGTCAATTTGGCACAAAGACATTCGAATATTTACGAGCGATATACGGGACAAGACAAAGAAAATCGTAATCCAAATACTTTTTACTACTTAGTAACAAATCGTTCTGAAGAGTGTCATACGCCCGCTTGTCAGGTAGCATTCGTGAGTCAAAATCGAAAATTTTTGGCATCAAAATGTTTGTATGTTTGTATCTCAATGTCTGCTCTATACCTAATTCTTTTAAATCTCTTTGATTTGGCAGTTTAATGATATCACAATGTATTCAAAATAATAGCTTCTATAAGAGTTATTGAATGTTTACGGTAATATTATCTTGTATATCTACCTGTAGAGAATAAAGAACCACAATTACTTTTTGAATTGTCATGCTTGACATGGGGCTTGAGTTACTAGGTCAAAATCACATTCATTTGTTTTACAAAAGTTCTACGTCACACGTATTATCAAGCAAAGCTTGCCAGAGCTGAGTCCATGGAGCGATTATAAGAGCGTAACGCTAACCGCTTACTGTGTTAACTTCGCCCTATCTCCACAAGGATGCGCCTCTTCCAAAACGCCTCAAGCGAAAGTTGTGCACCTTGGGCGTTATGAATCCCGTTGCACCGGTGACTGTGCGCCTACGCATATTTACATGTTTATGTTTGTCTTTAATCGAATTCTTAAATATTCCCGTTATGATTTCCTAAAAAAAATCACAACACATTTTCATTATTATTTCTTTATTTTTTCTTTTTTTCTTTCACATATTTATCTTTCGTTTAGGGAGAGTGGAGGGTTATGTCGAACTCTGACCGACTTAAACCTCACTGTTTTTATTACTACTACCATGAGTCGGGGGGCCGCCCCCACTGAAGATGGGTGATCTAAAACTTAGGGTACCTGGGACCAAATCTTTTCGTACGTGGTTGGTTTAAGGTAACGCGTCCACCTGTCCGCATCGTACGCATCGGACGCATCGCATCAAACGGACCGTTGTATTTTGTATAGAAAGAAAGTCACTGATCCGCACCGTACGGATCGCTCGAATCTGTTCAATAATACTTACGATCCGTTTGATGTGGCGCGTCCGATGCGGACAAGTGGATGCTTACCTTTAACCTACCTCTTTAACTTTGTTACCTTAGTAACAAAGTTAAAGAGGAACCTTAGAGGAGAGAACCTTAGTTCAGAGATTAAAATATTTCTTCAAACATATTGGCAACCAGCCCAACAGTACCGGCGGTAGATTGCTGAGATAGGGGTCGTGAGTTCAAATTCCACGCAATGAATTGTACACGTGGTGACAACGATAATATGAGGTACGTGCATGTGAGTAGTTTGAAAGGTTAACACGAATACTGTTAATGTGAACCTCACAGAATAAGGAGGATTTCGTATAGATAATCCTATCATCCACTTCATAAACAAAAAATTAAACGCACTTCAAAAACACAAAAAAGTGAAAAATAACTTTGGTATCAGAAGTCGGTGACTTTTGTTTGTTCGATTCAGTTTTTTTTGTCACCCGACTTGAAGCTAAAGTTATTTTCCGTTCCATCTCCTCCTGGCTCCTCCTGGCTTGTTTGAATGAATTATTTTGGTTTTTGAATTGTATTTTTTTTTTGTTTTGTTTTAACTGTGGATACTTTTAACGTGCACATCTTGCTCATTGTTCTCGCATAATATACCATCTCAACATGAATGATGTTACCAAGATTTTGTAACAATATTTTGATTTAAAAGAGTGTCCATGGAGTTTCTTGCCCGTTCTTCTCCATAGAGATCTACGTCAGGGAATGGGCAACTACAGTACTTACACAGTTTTTATATCTTGTGACTGGGACTGTAGCTACATTTAATTTTCATCTTTGTTTCGACAATTCAAAAGTGCCTCTATCTGGCCTACTTGAAATAAATGCTTTGATTTTTATTTTCCTGATCAACTTGGGAGTACAACTAGTACTCTTTCAAATAAAAAAACAATTTTCAAAATCGATCTACAATAAAATTGACAGAGAAATCGGTGAACAAGCACAAGAAAAAAAACAGTGGAACATAGAACCTCCTGTAAATTCACTAACTGACACAATGCGCTTGCGCAGCCTTATCTGCTGGGTCTAGAAGCATGAAATTGTGCAAATGAACACACGAGTTTTTTTTATAAATATTATAAATATTTTCCCAAATATCTTCGGGTCGGCTTCCAGTCTTATCGGATTTATCTAAATATCAGTATTTCGTAGTATGCGTATGCATTCAGTTCAGTAAAAGGCTGTTGTTTTGAAATGACAAACAGACACTTTAATAGGCATGACGACAGTATCAAAAAATTACAAATGTATTTAGTCCGTCAGTTAGAGTATTAGAAATTAATGGACACGTATTTTTTGTTTTTGTAAATCAATGAATATTGACAAAGATAAAACGCATCAAAACTCGGGAGTGGGGGCTCGTGACGTCAGAACTAGGTAAAAATTATACCTAGGCGTGACGTATTGAGAATTTTAAAAGCGTCATATCTTCGTCAATTTTGGTTTACGTAACAAAAGAAAAAACACGGGTCAAATATTTTTTGATAATCTAACTGACGAACTAATTAGTTTTTTTTTGTCGTCTCGCCTATTTTATGTATTTGATAGATTCTTTGTTTGATTAGTAATAAAAAACGATTTTCTAAGTATAGCATTCTTACATAACTAAAACATGATTGTAAGAATGCTTTACTCAGAAAATCTTTTTATTTATTTGCCATTCACACGTAATCTTTATCAGATGAGATGATTGCGATGTAATATAATGACCTGAATATTTTAAACCAGATCAGCTCGCATGTTTGTATAAATGTGTAATTTATCACTTCCTGCGAATTTCGAAACATTGTCAATTATATCAGCACACATAAGTTCTTGGTTATGTATACTTAATTAAATGTTGTGAGATTATTAAAGTAAAATTGCAACATAAATCACTGCCTCGTTGGCGCTCGTGGCTAAACAGCCGCTCGGGTCGATCTTTAGGTTAAGCTTTGCTTTGCCTAGGTTGGTCTGTGGATGGGTTACACATTACGTACACATTACATACCGAGTTTCCTCCGTGTCTCGGAAAGCACGCTAAGCAGTTGGTCCCGGCTGTCATTTGTAGATCTTTGACAGTCGTTTCAGGTAGGCAGTGGCCTAAAGTCTGACAACCAGTCTCACCAAGGGGTATCGTATTACCTAGTGCTAATTGGGTTGTGGAGGTCAGACAAGCAGTTGAAGCAGTCGCTCCATGTAAAATACTGGTATTCAGCTGCACCTGGTTAGACTGGACCCGATCATAGTCGGAAAAGGCTGGGCAGATGATGAAATCACTGCCTCTTTGCTCTTGCTGAGCGGTTCCATTCCCATGTCAGAGAGATGTTGTATTTCCCATGATCTGGAATTTCGTAGTAGCAACCTGTTATGTACCATTTATTCCATCCATCAGCACAATGTTTTTAGTGCGTTACATTGAGTTCTACCACAAAACAAGATTTATCACCCAAAATAAAAAATAGTTTTCCATCAATAACTTTGACGTAAAGTTACTTTGATGTACAGAATGCTTGGTTGACGGCTTCGTGATGAGGTTTTTTACACCCTGTATTTAGAAACGGGGCTGCATTTACCTCGTCATTGGACAAACTGCCATATTGGTCCTGTGCAGTTTGCAAGCACGATTGCTGAAAGTGAGGTCTTGGGTTCGATTCCCGGGTCGGGCAAAGTGTTATTGGGTTTTTCCATCAGGAATATCTCAATAGCCGCCACGGAATTTGGATTTGTGCCCGGTTGATGGCAATAGGCTCGACCCTATTACGTGGAACTAAAACATAACTGGCAAAATGTGGTCTGCCCAACCTTTAGGAGTAATACAGTCGTTATAATGATGATTTAATTTCTAAAAAGACACGAATTACATAATATAATGCTTTAGGAACCGCGACCCATTCAAGAAAAAAACCGGCCAAGTGCGAGTCGGACTCGCCCCCCTAAAATTTTTATTTTATTTTTATTATTTGTTGTTATAACAGCAACACATTCTGTCAACATTTCAACTGCCTACCGCTTACGGATCATGAGATACAGCCCGCTGACAGACAGACGGACGGACGCACAGCGGAGGCGTAGTAATAGGGTCCCGTTTGTTACCCTTTGGGTACGGAACCCTAAAAAGATCTTGAATAATAAAAAGGTAAGTCAAAGTTTCACTTTTCTCTCCTAAAACGGTTAGAAATCTAATCGTATCATTAGTATAACGAACCCTAGTGTTCGTAAAAAGTTGTCAAGTTAGTCAGTAAATATAAACACGTGTCTTTAATGTTAAAACAAGAGAAAGACGATTAGACGAGACAGTTACTGCTTTAATGGGGTCATTCCTTGAATTCAAGCTAAATGAACATTTACAGGGAAATTCAACCAATCAGGTCTCTGTTCCACGAATTCAATTAGGATTTTCCCTAATTTTCCCTTTAAATTGGGATACAGCTATGATAGGCTTATAATTTCTTCCGTTTTTTAGGAATGCTGAAAAGATAATAAATCTTGGAGTACCTAATCAGCGGAAGTTAATACAACTATTAACAATATCTTGCTTCATAAATTACTAATAAGTAGTTAAATAAAGCTTTCACTCATAAAATAGCTGAATGCTTATTTTTTACCGCAAAGAACTGGAAAGGTAAAAGAAATAAATACGAAAATACTTAAGTTGGAACGTCTTTTTATGCTAATTTAGATAGTATTTTTACGTAATTTCTCGCTAAAATCACTGTTGATTGTTAGAAATAAGAGGACTGTTTTTAATTACAACATTTGATTCGGTGTTGACTCGAATGGCGCAGCGGTAGTGAGGCTGTTTTACGTTCTTAGGGTCCCGGGTTCGAATCCCGGTAGGAGAAAATGTTTGTGTGATGAGCATGGACATTTGTTTCCTAGTCATGGATGTTTATATGTATAGTAAGTATGTATTTACAAACAAAAAGTATCTAGTAGTATATCAACTATCTGGTGTCCACGACACAAGCCTCGTTGCTTAGTGTGGCACTAGATGGCGCTGTGTGTAATGTCCAGCGATGTTTATATTTATTCAAAATGTTTCTTTTGTTTTGTCAGGCTTATTTATTTTATCCTTGAATTTATATATATAGCTATAACAATAGCTTAGAAATTGGTTAAGTTACATAACTACTTTGAACATGGTGATTAATAGTGATCTTCACAAGCTTCGTCATCATCTGCCTTGCTATTTCCTAAACATATTGTGATCTGCTTCCAGTCTAACCGAACGCAGCTGAATACTATTATTTAATGCGACTGCCTATCTGCCCTTAAAATCCCAGTTACTGGGTAACCCCTAAACCTTTTTTGATAAACATTGACTATATATACATATGAAACTCATTGACTGAAGAGCGATACACAATTTTTTAAAGAAAATTCTTAATTAGTTTTTCATGAAAAATATGCAAATAAATAATAGATATACTTAGCCCATTATTAAAATTATTGTATCAACTTAATGCATTGATTTAATCATCTTCATTAATATTAAAAATGTAGCTAAAGCTGTACCTGTATATTCTATAATCACATAAAAACTTACATAACGTAAAAAATCCACTGCATGAGAGAACGAACTTGTTTGAAAAAAAAAGAAACTCTTCAAATCACAGAAGCACAAGTTGACAGTTCTATTGTCAAATTCAAATCACGATCGATAAACTTTTTTAAATGCACTGGACAAAAAGCATTCAGCCTCGTTGCAGCATAAAATAGGTACTGGCCGCATAGAGGTTTGTTTTTCGTTTTAAACCGGCGACCTCGTATGTGGAGGTGGGTATGACAAAATTGGAATTTCGTATCGTTTGCACTATCGCATGCCTTTGTATCCATTGCGCTTTTTAACTGCACTTAGGTTTAATTTTGTAAATAAAACCAGCAATGAATATTGTACATTATGAAGATTTGTTTGATGGTTAAATGTTAAGGAAAAACTTGGTAGCAGCAGTAACTGTTCAGTCCTTGATGTTACTAATCCAATACTCTTTTTGTTCAGCGACATTATAAATATAGGTTTATAAATCAGCAATGTATGCTGTGAGAATATTTAATAAGTGAATGTTCTTAATTGTAAAGTAAGCTATTAAGTTTTTTGATTCCTTTGCATAAAGGCTGCAATTAGTTTTTTTAAATAACTTTATTTTGCATTGTTGATTTGATTATTGACAGACAGAAACTAATTTGAAAAAGTTTTAACCTAGCAATTTTGGATCATTACCATATCCTGTAAGAAAACGTTTAGGTTACGAAAGTTAAATTACTTGTACAAATTGATGGCCGCGTTACCTATTTATAAGTAGACAGGAGGACACTGCTGCCCAACATCTCGTCATTATCGATAGGCCATTTGCTTTTTTTTTTTACCATCATCAACCATTGCGCGCGAGTTTCAGATTTTTTTCCTATTTTTTTGTGTTGTTGCGTTATTATTTAACCACGAACCCTTAATAATCTACCTAACAGTTAATTTGCCTGTTCCAACTTAGTAAGCCATAGTCAACAGCCATAAATAAACACGTAAAAAATGTCAATTATCATTTGAGATCAGAATCAAATATCTATTCCTCATGAGGGGTGTTAAAAGGGGTGCATTTTCACCCCTCTAGCTTGAGAACCTAAACTCTAAAAGGCTCGTTAAAGAATATATATTATCAGAGGCGAGTCGCGAAAATTTGTTGGACTTGAAGATGCATTTCCTTGAAAACAATCCTACGATCGCTCTAAAATTCTCCTGTATACGATCTTTGACGCCACACAGTAAGGTCTTTAACCATCGATAAAGTCGTAAACTTTTTTTAAACCATAGACATTCCCACGGCGCGACTCACGCTTGACCGATAATCGTAACAATGGCGCTATGTCGATCACAATCTAGTTTTTTAGCCATGGGAGCATAATTTCACTTTTAAAGACAAAGAAAACCGAAGTTAGTTTAAATTGTGGTGGGAACCAGTTTTGTTGGAGTAAAGCATTGAGTTAGGGTTGTTGTTCACTAAGTGGATTAGATGCAAGTATGGGCAAAAACTTTTTTGCAAAAAATTATATTATAACCGACTTCCAAAAAAAATTGTCGAAAATAACTTTACTTACGGAAGTAGGCGGCCAAAAAGTCAATGAAACAAACAAAAGTCACCGACTAGAACTCGAAAAAGTTTTTAATTTAACCTTTTCAGTTGTGGTATCTCACACAAATTCTTTTCAAGTGTCAATAAAACATTGTAACTGAAGTTATTGGCACATGAATACAACATCCACTTAAACGCAAAGTTAATAAAATTAATGTAAATTAATTAAACATTGTAATATATTGAGAAACGTCGCTATAAAAGATACTATAGTTGCTGCCAGTTAAGATCGCAATGGCGATCATTCACCCACCTACATTTATTAAAGTTCTTAACTTTGAAATCCAAAAATAAGCCTGTTCAAGTCTTGAACCGTCATCTATCGTGATCTTCAACATTTTTCAAATGAAAAGCGATACATGGTTCATTTGTTTTGGTTCGTACGAAGAAATATGAGGGAAAGAGCAATGACTGCTATTGCGATCTTAACTGGCAGCAACTATAGCGAACCGCCCCGGCTTCGCACGACTGCAATGTATATATAAAATTCCTCTTGAAGCACTCTATTGCTGAAAACTGCATTAAAATCCGTTGCGTAGTTTAAAAGATCTAAGCGTACAAACAGCGACTTGTTTTAAACTACTTATGTAAAGAAGACGGTTAGGTAACTTTAAACACCGTCTATAAATAGACCTAATAATCATTTATTTGCGTCATTTATTTTTATTATTCACTACCATAACAGCATAATGCCATTTTTTACCTACACATTTTAGCATAATTGCCATTGTGGTGTTTTGAAGCTAATTAATCTATGGAGAGGCATTTATGGAGGTAATGTATGCGGCCTAGTTAACCAATCACCGTACAAAATAATTTAATTCACGACTTATTATATTACATAATAAATTTATACCATAAAACGAGGAAGTTTTAAATAACCATAGCATTATTAATAGTCTCATAAGAATTTACATAAACCAAAAGTAAAGATAAAACAGTCGCACGATTTACACTGAGACTTGCATAACAAAAGATGGCTTCATTTCATGCCTCTGTTATCGAAAAGCATAGTTATGCAGCAAGTCTCATATCTAGAAACAAATCCAGACTTAGATGCTATGATTTATCTCTCATTTTGAAAACCCAAGGATGGAACTCACGACTTCTAAAGTCGCACAAGTTGGTGCTGCTGGTTTTTGTAACAATATTCTTTTTTTAAATAGTGTCCATGGAGTTTATTGCCCGTTCTTCTCCCGAATGGACAACTATAGTATTGACTGACTGACTAGTAGTTGTGACTGGGACTGTAGTATATTTTTTTTTTGTTGTGTCTGTTTTGACAGTTCAAAAGTGCCAAAGTAATTTGAAATAAATCATTTGATTTTGATCTTTGAGTAAGAAATGTGAACAATACCGAATCTGAAAGCCCAATCACTCATCGCGCCTGTAATCCCCGACGGATTAAGCAGAGGTGTACCTTGTAGTAAATACACCCACATTTTGCCAGATAAGTTTAAGCGATGTAAGGGGGGGCCGAGCCTATTGCTATCAATCGGGCATACATCCAGAATCCGTCGCTGCAACTGCAAAAAAATGTTAGATAACCCTAAACCTAACCTGAAAATCAAATTGTTAATACCCGTATGATAGGCTTGTGGCCTGAAAAAATCTAATTAGTCCGTCAGTTATATTATCAAAAAATATTTGACACGTATACGTACGTATTGCGTATTTTTTCTATTGTTGCGTCTTTGTTACGTAAACCAAAATTGTCGAAGATAAATGTAACGCTTTTAAAATTCTCAATACATCACGCCGTGCTATAATTTTTTGTGCGTTCTGACGTCACGAGCCCCCACTCCCGAGTTTTGATGCGTTTTATCTTTGTCAATATTCATTGATTTACAAAAACAAAAAATACGTGTCCATTATTTTCCAAAACCCTAACTGACGGACTAAATAGATTTATTATTATTTATTTATTGATGGTGGAAACTAGCCTATTATGTGACATTGACATCTCATTTATTATTAAGTATATTGAATTTACATAGAAATTGATAATTGATTTTTATGAACATGGATTTGATTTGTACGCTTTAACGCAAGACTTAGATGGACTCGCTATATTTTATTTATTGTAACACCCCTGTACAACGTATGTCTACAAATAAAGATTTCATTTTCATTTTAATGATACTTTTGCTCGACCTGGGAATCGAATTCAGTACCTCATGCTCAGCAGTCGCGGTTCTTTTATTACGCCACTGTGTGCAAGAAGCCTTACAATCGTCATTGCGTAATGCACTTACATAGTTAACGACAATACCTACAGCTTATATGAGGGTCGTACAGCTAATTAAACATTATTTTTGTAATTTAATATTAAATCACGTATTATTGTTATTATTTCCACGCCTTGTAGTAGGCGGAATATTTGTGTACTTATTTAAAAACTTATGTAGTCAGTAAATCATTTTATACAACAATTCTTCCAAGCAGACATGTTTTGAGGAGGGACGAATCTTATGTAACTAAAACCCTACTTAGAAAAAAACACAGAAAGAAAAACACTAAAAAGTGGAAAATTACTAGCTTGAGCAGTCGGTGACAATAACACCAAATCAATCAAACAAAGGTCAAGCTTCAGAAGTCGGTGACAAAAACACTAAATCAATCAAACAAAGGTCACCGACTTCGACTTCTTTAGTGTTTTTCTTTTTGTGTTTTTTTTTAAGTCGGTTTTTATTTTTTTTTTGCAAAAAAAGCTTTTTTGTTTTTTTCAATTTTAGCTGTAATATCCTATACAAATATCCTCAATATAACTTGAATAACTTCAACAACTAAAGCATAATCTAAATTAATAAACTCAATCAATCAACAATCAATATCTCAATGTCATTAACTCAATATTTTATATTTTATATTAATTATTATATGGAACCACCTCTGAAACATGAGCTACCATCCAAAAAAAGAACCATCAAAATCCATTCATAATCGCGTAACAACACACACAAAAAAAAACATACCTACAGTCGTATTGACAACCTCCTTCTTTTTCAAGTCGTTTAAAAAAAGGGATAATTAATATGGTTACAAACATAAAGAATGCATTTTTAAAGAAGGTAGGTACTGACAAATCGGTACCTGTCAGTACCGATCTATAAGAATGAGCGCATTAGATTGCTTATGGATATTTTACCCGTACTGACAGGTACATACTGACCCGTACCGATTATCAGTACTTTTAAAAAGGCATTCTTTATGTTTGTACCATATAAATGTTGATGGATGGAGAGGGAGAGGAAGACCAAAGAAACGATGGATGGATTGTGTGAGGAATGATATGAAAGATAAAGAATTAAATGATAGCGTGAAGGTTGACAGAGGAGAATGGGAGAAAAAAAAACGTGTTGCGCCGACCACATGTAACATGGAACAAGGGAAGGAAGATGAATTTTTCCAAGCAGAAAAAAAGAAAAAACTCAAGGCCTTTACCTATTTCAAGTCGACCAATTACACAAACAAGCACTGCTAAATTTGAATTGCCAAAAACAAGATGAAGCTACAGTTCAGCCACAAGGCGTATTAACGACAAAATTGGGTCAGCCCAGAATTTGACTTTGAGTTTGACTGGGACCAATCTTCGTGTCAGGTATTCTTTTGTTAAACTCTCAGCAACTGCAACCCAGATATTAGTGTGCAGTTGCTTACTAAATGACTTGGGGGAGGCCTATGTCCAGCAGTGGACGTCTTTCGGCTGAAACGATGATGAAATGCCAAATCAATCTACCTTAAGGGGAGCCCCCATGCACACTAGCGCCACTTTAGTAAAAAAATCAGAACTCGTTAAATACACAATTAATATAAAATCTGATTGACAAAATCAATGTTTTGGTCTTCTAAATTATTTACGTCTGCTTAACTCATTGAAAAATAGCTCGCTGTCGTTACAGATACAAAATGGAAAAAAACGGCCGTTTTTAGCCATTTTTCTAACTGTAACTACAGTGAAGTATATTTTGATGAATTCAATAAATATAAATAAATATCGCTGGACATTACACACAGCGCCATCTAGCGCCACACTAAGCAACGAGGCTTGTGTCGTGGACACCAGATAGTTGTTATACTACAAAGATACTTTTTGTTTGTAAATACATACTTATTATATATTTAAACATCCATGACTCTGAAACAAATGCACATGCTCATCACACAAACATTTGCTCCTACCAGGATTCGAACCCGGGACCCAACGAACGTAAGGCAGCCTCACTACCGCTGCGCCATTCGGGTCGTCAAAAATCTAGAACTCTAAAGCATTGGTTTTGCCAATCAGATTTTATATTAATTGTGTATTTAACGAGTTCTGATTTTTTTACTAAAGTGGCGCTAGTGTGCATGGGTTATAAATATTTTACTATTTACTATCCACAACTTTATGTTCCTTTGTCTAGAATCTAAGAATAGAGGCAACTATTAAAACATTGCGTGTTTGACAATAATTAAATTTTTTCAAGCTTGCTTGAAGGAGAACATCTTTTTAACCGACTTCAAAAAGGAGGAGGTTATCAATTCGATTGTTTTTTTTATTTTTTATTTATGTACACCGATTATTTATTAAAAAGAAGCGTAAAATGACTAAATTGTTCTAAAATAACCATAGTAATTGTGCTTAGAATAACTGCATAACGTCATATTGCCTGTGTTCTTCAAAGAAGTGGCAGAGCTGAACAAAAGGCCACCGACGTAAATTTTGTCATACTCCAATTCCAATTCATAGCAACTATTCTCATGAAACCATAATTTTACAGATAAGTACTTTGATTATAATCTATCTCGCGATTGTAAACGCTCGAAAGATTGTAAACACTGAACGCACCTCGTGCGCTGATTGGTTGAACGTTATGTGCCCGCGCCGCTATAAATTTGTTTGCTAATTCTTTTGTTGTCGAAATGTAAACGAACACTGTTTTGGTGATTGTAAATTGATTTTGTGTTGAAAATACCTCACAGCTTTATAATTAGTTACATGAAATTGTGGTGGAAGTAAAATGAATCTGTGAAACAAACAGAACGGCTTACCGTAAGACCGACCAATCAGGGAAAAGTTCACAATCTTTCGAGAGTTTACAATCTCGCGAAATAGATTATAATCTAACGGTATTTACAATTTTACGGTGACAGCTAAAAGTCTAACCTTTAAATTTAAACCCGGTTAATCGGTTTCTGCCATACTCTTGTGACCACTGACACCAACAGTCGACAGTATCTAACCTCATTGGGTAGGTGCCAAATTAATTACGTGATTGTTCAAAAATTGTTAGATTTATAGTAGACCAAATATTAGTATGCTAAACCGTACTCATAAGCATACATTTTTATAAAAAATAATAATAATAATAATCTAGAAATAAACTAGATTTTTTAAAATTAAAGTTCTTCAAATAGTAACGAGAATAATAATAAAATTAGTTGCCAATTTACCTATAAGTAGATTTTTAAATGCTTAATACGTAACAAGTTATTTCTAAATCTGTGGACATTTTTATTTACATATATAAACATAATCGATATAAAAAATATTTTTTATCCTACTAAGTAAATACTTTTACACGTATTTTTTTTTTAAACTAAATGAGGTCGGTGTTTCATAACTGACTTCTCTGAGATAAAACTTCCGAAACCAACTAAAAGTCAGTCTTATAAGTCCATATAATAACGTCGGAGCTCGGGGTGTCGCTGTATTTCCATTAGTTAAAACTTAATTAAGTATTTTATTTAACGTCTCAACTGCTAGCCTACTTTTAGGAGCGAAACGCCAACTGATACGTTCCTTACATATCCCTTTCCCCCATCCACGTTCACTGCCCTACTCTCTAACGCTTCGTCCGTATATTCGGATCTATCTGTCTCTCTCACTCACACTCATTTGCAGACGTGCGCGAGAGAGACGGATAGATCCGAATATACGGACGAAGCGTTGGTAGGGCCTCTGGTCATGCACGCACGCTGGTTACAAGTACCTACTTCGTACCTGACCTTTCCGAGGAATCTCACCAATATGGTGGTCGAGTCGCCGGGACCACCCTAGACATCGCAGGCGTCCCCCTAGACATTTACCTATTGCTATTCGCCTTTCAATCATCATCCTCTCACCATGACCAATCACCAAACCCTAGCTGCATCTGGTTAGACTGTAAGGCAACCCCAACGTTTTTGTTAGGAAAGAGCTAGGCAGGATATATATATATGCATACATAGCCTACTTTTAATTTTTGTGACCACTTATATTTCTTTGAATGCAACGTGGTAACTCTCCGAGCACCAAGGTTAATAAATACATTTTAAAAGGTTTCAAGGTTAAAAATCTTAAAACAAGATAATGTGCGTAGGCGCCTTTATTCTAGTGACGCCACACGTATAAGTATTTCTCAGTAGTATTAGAACAGCAATTTCGACTATCTATTCAGCGGCTCGTTGGTCTAGGGGTATGATTTTCGCTTAGGGTGCGAGAGGTCCCGGGTTCAAATCCCGGACGAGCCCAAATCTTTTTGAAGTTTAGCTTTCCTTTTTTTGTCTTTTTTTTCATTATTATAATATAAAATAATAATAACCATTTAATTTCAGAATGTCATTCTACATCCATTTAAATTGTTAGTAAACATGAACTTAAAAAACTACTCTATTTATGTATTTCGGACTTGTTTTGATTATATCGATATAAATATTTTACGATAATTAGGTGTGTTGATAATATCTTAAATTTTAGATGAATCTATGTTAAATTCGTTTAGATTACCTGTGTAAATAAATATGGACATATTTCAGCTATTTTTAATACTAATTCGTACTAAATAAATCAAATTACAAAATTTTTGCTCATAATTATAACTCCATTTAAAATCGATATCAGTATAGAATTGCTTAATCAATATAATTAGCAGGCAAAGAGTGTGGCGCCATCTAGCGTTAATAGTAAGAAATGTAGTTCTTTATAACTTTGCGCTATATTACTAATAGATGGCTCTGAAAGAACAATATCAGCGAAGTAACTTTATGTTTTGTTTTAGACAGAAAATGACAAATATTGATTGTTGTCATTATTTATTTAACTGCCTCGATGGTCTAGTGTCATTGGGTTTTTCTATCAGTAAGGTCGCAGTAGCAGCCTCGGAGTATGGATTTGTACCCAGTCGATGGCAAAAGGTTATCTCCCTAACACAAGAAAGAACTGCCGATATGTGGTGTACTTTTAAGTACCTATACTTCTGCCGAACAATAGCTTTATTTTATTCTTCCTTTAATGTATTTATACGCCTTAGTAGTTACATTTTTATTAATAAAAACTAAAGAAAAAAATGAAATAAAATTGTAGCCCTCAGGGTATCGGGACAGGGTCCAAGCAAGCAAACAAGGTCATGGTTCCAGAGAGAGGAACCTCCTAACAATACGAGCCGTGTCCAGGAGTACCGCTTTCTGAATCAAGCCCTTGATCCAGTTGCCTTAAGAGAGCCTCTAATATTGATCGAGACTCTTGGCAATTAAGCCATGGGCTGATACGACTATCGGCACAATGATCGCTGAGTCCACTTCCCACATGTCAACAACCTCGCGAGCCAAGTTAAGATACTTGATTTGTTTATCTTTCTCGGCTTTCACGAAGTTCTCAATAAGCGGGACTGTTATGTCAACACTATTTTTGTTCGCCGCTATTGTCATAATTATTTTATTTATTTTGAGTTGAGTGTGTGTCGTGTAAAAACCCTCCCTTTCAGGAGGGTTGGAAAGGATTCTTACCCTTTTAAAAGTATGATATAAGTAGCTACTACAGTCATTAAAATAATCTTTTCGAAGAAAGAGAAAAGAAAGAAATTTCCCTTACCAACCTACCCGGTCCGAGCGGCCTCTTTGGATGATGCTTTGTTCTTTTTGGTCTCTGGTGAGAGAAGGCAACTGACATGTGCTAGACAGGATTTAATTTGGATTCGGGTCGTGTTATTTAATTCCTATGGACTTGTTATTTACTTATTTGACATTGCTAATTAAAAACACTTTGTAAGAAACATAATATTCAAGGTTATTTAGTGATTTGTCATTTATTAATATATTTCGCTTCTGGTCTCCAAGAATAATTTAATTTCAGGGTTTTAGACCTTTAAAAAAGATTGAATCTTTCCAAAATAATATATTTTTTTTGGGGCAGTAGCGACTTTAAACTGTTAGAAAAAAAAAACAGATATTTATTTGAATTATAATTTAATACAAAAGTAAATTTATGTGAATTAAACTAACATTTAATATTTTCAAAACACAATGAAACAAATCATATGACAAAACTAATACTAAAAAGAAACAGTTTTTAAAAAAGTTGGTAGGTATTTCACGATCAGATTTATATGATAGCTAAAATAGTTTTAAAACAAAATATCAGACGTGTGCGGTCATAAATATAAGGGTGACAAACATGGGGCCTAAATTGGCCAATTTAGTTGAATCATAATATCATCATAATCATCATGTTCCCACTGCTGGGACACGTCCTCCTCTCAATGAGAGGGAATGGGCTATAATCCACCACGCGGGCCCAGTGCGGATTGGTAGATGTCACATGTCTTCGATCTTTTGGTTCTAGGACATGTCGGTTTCCTCGCGATGTTTTCCTTCACCGTTTTGAGAGCAGTGGTGATGAAATAAATTACACAAAGTAATGCACCTGTCTGGGTTCGAACCCACGACTTACTCGAGGCCGCCACCACTGGGCCACCGCTGCTCTCAAATCATAATACTTAGTATTTTAATAATATGAATTGTGTTACAATATAAAAAAAAAACTAATTAGTCCGTCAGATAGATTTCCAAAAAATATGGACACGTATTTTTTCTATGAAGACGACACAGTGCGTCGAAAACTCGTGTGACGTCACATTTGAATACATTTTTTACCGAAAAGTGACGTCACAAGCACAAGCCACCACTTATGATCTTTGCCGCGTTTTATCTTAGTAAATTTTTATTAATTTGATAAAACAAAAAACACGTCGTACGAGTACCCATCCAATAGTTTTCGATAATTTATCTGACGGACTGAATAGAATCATATTTTTTTGAGTTAGTCGTCATCTCTATTCGTAAAACTGGCACAAAGTGGCAATTCATGATATATTAACTGCGTACAGACGCAGTCACAAGACCAATTTAAGAATATTAACGTGATTCATATTATTACCCTATTATGAACTTACTGAACTCAAAATATTTTTTTTAGTTAGACCATTACGGCACTTTTGAATGTCATGAAAAAAAAAAAAAAACGAAGCTACAGTCCCAGTCACAAGACATAATAACTTGAGAAAGTACTGTAGTTGCCCATTCCCTAGCGTAGATCTCTATGGAGAAGAACGGGCAAGAAACTCCATGGACACTCTTTCAAATCAAAATATTGTTACAAAATCTTGGTTACAACCTTCATGATTATTACATTTATGTGAGGACAATGTAGAACGACGTGCACATTAAGAGCGTCCATCGTAAAATATTAAAATAACAATTTAAAAATAAAGTTATCTAAGAACCGTGCCAGCTAAGAGATGACCATGATTCTGCTAATTTTAGGCCTCCAGACCATCAAACTGAACAAGTGAACCACTTTGTAATAGGTCCGACATCATCATCATATGCATCGAATTTATTAGGGTCGGCTTCCAGTCTAACCAGATGCAGCTGAATACCAGTATTTTACATAGAGCGACTGCCTATCTGACCACCACAACCCAGTTATTACTGGGTAATGTACCGTATTACTTGGTTACTTGGTTGTTAGACTGTCGGGCCACTTACTACCTGTAACGACTGACAAATAACAGCCCGGGACCAACGGCTTAACGTGCTTTCCGAGGCACGGAAGAAATCCGGAAACCGACCTTGGCAAGCGGGGCTTACCCTTGAAGATCGACCCATGAGGCCACTAGCTATAGCCGACCGGGGCCGATCGAAATCCCGAAAAAAATATCCGCTGTTCTGAGAAACTTGTTTTGTTTGATTGTCAGTAGGTAGGTATTTCCAGATATACACACGGTATTATACGCACTTTCACACATGGATTCATACCGCAAAGCGAATAATTCAAGCGTACTATACGCAAAAACTATATCCAACACTTCAATTAGATACTGTTTTTGCATCGCTAGGTAATCATTAATCAAGGAAATGTCAGCAAAATTGATTCTCACGTTACCGCTCACGGATGTATTTAGTTGATACACTAATTTGAACCGATATGCGTAGGATTCTAACGTGTATTTCGATGTATCGTAACTTTTAGAATTGCAACGTAAAAATAAAGAAAAAAAAAAACAAATAAATTAAGCAGACACACAGTAGAAAAAGGCAGGCGACTCCATTCGTTCTTCCTACTATAGATTTACAAGGATCTTCTGCTACAATAGTAAATAGCTAAAATTGATTGACAATAAAATCACCAAACTAAATGCTTGACATAAAATAGTCGTCGGCAGGACAAGGGTCATTCGTATCAATTGGCTTATACCTATAGATCTTTCCTTTTGTACCTATGACAATATTATTCTTATGATCAAAGGCTAGTCCTGTTATTTTGAATCCTAACTGACCTATTTTCACAGGCAGTATGCTCTTAGTAAAAAGTCTGAACAAAGATCCCTTCACAGCTACTATGGCTTCATCATTATTGTTTAACTGTAGGATGTATTTCAGTTCTCTTGTAAAGCCTTTATACTGAATAGGTTCATACAAATCCACTGAAAAGAAATACAATCTGCCATCAATATATTCGTAAAAGGCATTCCCTTTGGTATCAAGAATAAAGCTGTATGCTTTAGGAATCTTTTCGTATCTTTTGACAGCCGCAGAACCATTCATAAATCGAAATATTTCGTGGTTCGATCCTGTTGCTATGTACATCTGACCGTCAGTTTTGTCGATGAAGATATTTCTTACATCATCGTCTCCAATTGGGCGTTCTGCAGTTATTTCTGTTCTTGAATAATCGTAGGTTACAAGTCCTTGATTTGTTCCAATGTAAATCACATTACTAGTTGTATCTATAGCGACACATTGCCCAAGTAATTCATCTGATACCGGCAGTTCCTTAATGCCCAAAGATCCATGCTTCAGCAAATGGATTCCTTTGGTATAATTCCTTTTATGCAATATGAAAAATATGTGATCAGTTCTTGGATCTATGACTATCCCCGTTGGATACCCATCGATGGTAGCAATCAAATGTCGTTTGTAGTATTCATTTCCGATCTTAATTCTCTCGCATTTTTCTGTGTTACATCCATAGATCAGGAAACACAAGGCGAAGATTGGCAGGACTGTTTTCAGGCTCATTGTAAGCTAAGGTTCATGACAACCGTTGGTGGTATCTGTGGATAGAAAGAAATGGTAAATATTGAGACTGTAGTATCTATAAAATAAATTATGTTATGTTTCGTAATCGGGTAATAAGTAAGATAGGATAATCAATGAAGACTGACTGTATTGCTATTGCAGAAGTTGATATAATGCATAGAATTGTTGATGTTTAACTAAGCATTGATAACAATAACTATTGTTTAATATTGATGAGAGACAAAAGAGTGATACAATTAACGATTATAATTCAATAGAAATTGTTTTATTATAGATTATCGGAACAATGTATCGTCTCATAATATACTAAATAAATGTTGTTATAACGATTACCAGACACAAAGTAGGTTTGTTTTTGCTAAGTTGTACAATAGGTTTCTGCAGCAGACGTGTGTGGTTTCAAAACCATTATAAGCTGACCTCTCAATCTATTACCTCCTCTCAATCTATCGTACCTACAACAATGTAGGTACGACACTAGGCCAACTCAAGGTTGAAGAGGAAATTTTACTTTAAACAAATTAGAAAGAAAAGATTATTTACTGTTTAAATTGATTTTGAATACCCTTTTGATTCACTGTATACTTGGCTGAAACGATTCGTAAAGTTTTGCAAACAATTAATTTAGTCCTATTTCGCTGTCATCTTAATTATCACAAAAACGTTTTTGGGTAATTCAACATACCTAAATAAAGTTTCTGTATTCTCAGTTTGGTTTAGAATATTGAACGCGTATGCTCTAGGGTAGTAGTATTAGTCCATCTTTATTTGACTATTTGTTTTAAAAGTTTTTCGAGTTGGGATACGGATTCAAATAAAGAAAACCTGAACAAGTGGAGCACCGAATAGGAAACACTCATAAAACCAACAAACATAAACATTTCATATGACTTATAAATGATCCAGTAATGTAAACAGATCCAAATATGGAATTTGTGTATAATAAAATAATAATAATAATTCGATAATTAACAATCAACAAAAAGTAAACACGACGAGGATGTTACAGATTCCTTGATGAATCCATAACATAAAATAATAATATCCTACCGAACGAATTTCAATCACAACGTCCAATCTTAACGGAGATTAGCCAAGTATACGCAGGAGAGAGAAGCGAGCATCATCATCTGCGTAGCCTTCTCCCAACTATATTGGGGAATCCAGTCTAACCTAGCCTAGGTACCTGACCTCCACAACCCAGTTAGTACTAGGTAATACGATGTCCCTTGGTAAGACTGGTTGTCTGACTTTCAAGCCACTGACTCTCTGTAACGACTGTCAAACATCTACAAATGACAGCCGAAACCAACGGCTTAACTTGCTTTCCGAGACACGGAGGAGAGAGAATAGAGCAATATTTGTGATATTAAGATAAAATGGAAACGATTGATGGTGTTAGCCATGAAATGGGTAGAAAGAGAGATGATAGTTAATAGGGATGTATGGAAGAAAATGGCATGATGAACCAACCACAAACAAAGTGATGACGAAAGCTCGTTGGGTTAACGATATCGTCAAGGTCGAGGAAAACGGATGGATAAAGGACGAACAGAACAACAGAGTGGCAGAAAAAAGGGGAGGCTTAAAGTCAGAGTCGCAACAGTGTTTTAAGTATGACAGCCAGTAGACTTGACTGTCTATACATGTGTCGAGTAATGCTCACATGAGTATTGATACCTCGATTCATGGGTCAGGCAGTGAGTGAGTAGACTGAGTGAGTATTACTAACAAATTGGATCATATTTATCCTTACTAATATTTTAATGCGAAAGTAAGTTTGTTTGTTACCCTTTCACGCCTAAACCAGTGAACCGATCATCCTGAATTTTGCAAATACTTTTTTAGGTGTTTAGGCTACCGGCCAAACACAATTTTAGGACAAACTAGTTTGTCCTAGGCCAAACCGGTTTATCCGAGTCGATGGAGTCCCGGTCGACGGCTTCTGAATGGTTTATAGCCCCGTGTCGAGGTGCCCGAAGTCGGTATAGTTTAGCCTTGGCAAAACTAGTTTGTCCTGAAATTGGGTTTGGCCGGTAAAATAAACAAACGGATATAGTTTGAATTTCATCCCAAAAAAAAGTCATATTCCCGAGGAAAACAACAATAACGTTCTTATGATAATAGATGGCGCCACGTGTCTTCCGAATCATGATTGAATTATATTATTACAAGCTTTATTACAACCCGAATTTATTTTCAAATTCTAAATTACCGCCAGCGAAGCTGCGGACAAAAACTAGTTTGAAATAAACGTTTTATTGCTGATGAGATTCAATTGAGCACACTCCTTATAAAATCTTCATCTTCTTCCTGGCCTTATCAAATACACTGCTTATAAAATACACTGCTTATAAAATAAGTAGACATAAAACTTACCTGTACGTTGGTATTCTTCACCGGTTAAGTGTGAAATGGTGTTCGGTTAACAGTTCCAGCAGTCTTTATAAAACATTTGGCCATTGTGTCATCAAGTCCACGATACTTGTAAACATACTCCATGTTGATATTCACGTCGAGATATATAGGATGTTGGTTCTGACAATACAACAGATAGAATAGATTTATTTGATGACTAGGATTATCAAGTGGTATCGTGATCATCTGCCTAGGTCGGCTTCCAGTCTAACCGGATGCAGCTGAATACCAGTATTTTACATGGAGCGACTGCCTATCTGACCTCCACAACCCAGTTAGTACTGGGTAATACGATAGCCCTTGGTAAGACTGGTTTTCAGACTTTTAGGGCCACTGACTACCTATAACGACTGTCAAAGTAATCTGCAAATGAAGTGGTACCGTGATGTTTTTCAATTACTTCGTCGTGGAGGTCAGATATGACACTACAGGTCAGATTTGGGTAGCTACATAGTACATACCAGTATTTAAAGTCTAACTAAATGCAGTTCCGGTTATACTGAAAATCGGCCCCAACAGGTTTGGGAGACAGCAAAGAATGTTATGGTACCAGCTTAGGTCCTGTGTGCCTATGAACTAACTGATGGAGGCACAAGCCACTGAACTAGTAGCCCAATTCTGGGGACGGCACAATTTATATTGCCATCGATATGCTTAGCAGAAAAAAATGGTTTTCGGTACCTTACTATTTATACTAGGCTTTTAATCATATACGAGGGATATTGCACTAAAGTTTTATCGTTCAATGAGCTTGAATTTCAAATTGCAAACTTTGTCAATTTTGTGTCTGTAACAACATTGACCAAGTTTACTGAAAGCCAAATGATTGCTAGTCCTAAGTCTACATTATCTCTATCTGCATTTTAGGCATCCATTCTACCATCCATTCTATTCTATTGCATCGTTGTAAAATGTTACTGTTACTGTTAGCCTGTGTCATCCCAATGCTGGGTAAAGGCCTCTCCCCATGACTTCCAAATAGTAGTCTAGGGCCAATGTGGACCACTGGTCGTTGGTTTTGTCCAGCTCGTCCCGCCATCTCCTGCGAAGTCTACCGCGTCGCTTTCTGGCCGTGCCAGGGCTCCACATCGTAAAAAGTAAACGAATAAAATTCAAACACCCTATATACTACTCCTAGCCACATAGTGATGTAATTTGTGTGATCATGAGTGAACGATCTCATCATTCATTAGACAAAACTACAATTCTATGATACCTAGATAGTTACCATAAGGTTACAGGCCTTTGGAAGAGACGGTCTTTGTGAACAGTTTTGGAAGATCATTTTGATGTAAGTACCATTTTGTATTGTACAATAACACAAACAAAAGTTTTAGGATCATCTTCATCATTTTCTTGTATGTCTTATTCTTTCATACCTCTAGTAGTTGTCGCAGTAGTTAGTCTTGTCGTTTCATCATCATCATCATCATCATCATCATCATCATCTCCCTGACCTTCTCTCATGTTACTTGGGGTCGGCGCAACACGTTTTTTTCTTCCGTTCTCCTCTGTCAATGTCGTTTATGTACTTTTATAGCCCTTCTAGCTATAGCCCGTGACTTGGTTCGCCTGGAAATTTTGATGTGTATATGTCTAAATATAGCCTATGACCTATTGTCAGACCTACCAAATGTACACAAATAATTTGATAAAAATCGGTCAAACCTTTTCGGAGGAGTTCGATAACAAACATTGTGACACGATGTTTTTGTTATATTAGAAGATAATGTCCTCGAATTTCTTAATCTAGGTTTTAACAAACGTTACTCACGAGCCAGATACAGTGAGCTTTAATAATAATAAAGACCATGCATGCATTCCGAAACTAGACAGTAACATTCACAATAATGGTTAAAACAAAAATCACAAAGTGTCTCGAATTTCGATGCTTCATGGCATACTAGGCCTTCTCTAACAATTTCCATTGTCGTTTGTCGCGAGGTACCCTCCTCCAGTTTGGACTTGGGGGCCTATAATGGTTGCTCTAACAGAATCATAATAAGAAAATAATATGAATTACGTTACAATTTGAAAAATGGTCACAAAGCGACAAATCATAGTAGCTGCGTCTGTGACCATTTTAAGAAAGCGACCATTTTAGGCCCCCTGCTGTCAGGTTTCTTTCTTCCTTCCAGCGTAGGTAGGCTGCCTTCCCCAATTTCTTTTGCCATCCCTTGCATACCATTCTGTCACTACCTAGCTCCACATTCCTTTAGTGTCTTGCATGATGTAGCCTGTCCACCTACTCTTTTGTTGGTCTACTCTTGTTAGAACATCCGTCAGTTTTGTTTTAGACCAGAGATCAGTGTTCCTTATCCTATCAGCTGAACAATTTGGTGAGAGCATGGGTGTGAGACACGGATCTCACACCCATGGTGAGTATGAGGGGTGTAAAAGCATCATCCTATGGCATCCTATGAAACGCCAATCCGACTAGATCGGGAACAGATAAGGCGGCACGGATTGTACCACCGACTCTTGAAATCCGAGCAGCTACTGAGAAACCTGATAACCTTTACCCAGCTGAGAAATCGAACCAATGACGGAACTGACAGTCCTTATTCCTATTTATTTTGAGGCTGGCAATATTTATGTAGGTACATCTTTTGATTCTTCCTCACTTCTCTATCAGCCTAGCGTTTGTTAGCCATATTTATGTTTTAACAGGATGCATCCATTTTTTTCGGTCTACTAGATAGCTGATGGTAGTTCGTTATCTATTAAAAGTTAAGACGCTGTTGGTTCTCAGTTCAGGAGTTTTTTTTTCGGATGGGAAATCTTTAAATGACCCCTCCCGGGCAGAGCGGAATTTTCCCCCCGGCATAGAGCCTCCGCGCGCCATTCATGCAGGCGCGCGAGGACTATCGCCTTCGGGTCCCATAGCGGCAATCCGGCAAGCAGGCCCGCCGCCTCGCCGGAGATCGTGCGGTACCCACGGACTAGCCTTACGGCTACCACCTATTGGGGCGCGTTCAGGTAGTAGGCGGTTTAAGGAACGCGCCCACACCAGCGCTCCGTAAAAGGCCATGGAGCGCATGACCCCCGCGTAGAGTTCAGGAGTCCTATAGTTGTCTTTTTTGTTACCATCTTCAATTAATAAACTCAGCTTGTCCGCTGTTGGACAAAGGCCATTAGCAAACTGCGTCACAATATTCTGCCACATTTTTCAAGGTACTCGCTGATGAATTAAAATAAACACTACTGATGTTTTTTTTTTATTGAATAACCTTACGCATGTCTGATGTTAATTGAATGAAGCTGTTGTTTGTTATTAGGTATGTCAAAACATTAATGTTTTGCAAATAACAGATTCTGGAGTAAGTGTGCCAAATACGAGATGATAAAAATAAATGTTAACACAGCTTTTTATGAAAGGGATTTCAAGTCATAATTTGACTGCCCTTTATGTTACTTGGGGTTGGTGCAACACGTATTTTTCTTCAATTCTCCCCTGTCAACCGTTAGTCACATGTGATTCGTCCGTCCCCATCACATGTTCATACCAAGACAGTCGATTTCCTTTCAACTTTTCTGTAACTGGCGCAACATTCATGAAAGGTGTTTCGAGTAAATGTTAATACGACTTGGTTAAATTGGGACGCTTTTATACATTATTTAATTTGTCATCATTGTTATCGCTGACTGTTACTTTTTCTGGACTTAGATCCAATCCGAGCAATTTGACAATTTTTGTAAGACTGAACTGTCCCACTCCTGGGCAAAGGCCTCCTACATTCCTTCCACTTTTCTCGATGTTGCGTTTCTTCTCGCCAATTAACGAGAAAGCCATCCAAGGCTTTCCGCCATCTTCCCCTCGGTCTGCCGCGGCCCGTCTACCTGTCTCAGGGCTCCAGTTTTGTGATATGCAGGCCCACAGCTTTTCGGCAGACATGGCCTACCCAGTCCCATTTAAGTTTGGCAGCTAAGGACAATTTTACATTAGTTATAAAAGCAGAAACCAAATCACCACTAGCTATGAATGTTAAATGGGGTCCACATAAAAAAAACAATTTGAAAAAATCAACAACAACGTTTTAATAATACATAACCACTAATTGCTCGTATTAACAGGCGCTATACTTATAAATAACACCGTTAGTCGACACGTAAAAACTATCTTCATCAAATGTGACGCCGGACGGAACATAGTCCAAATCCATTAGTTTCGTTGGTATTATATTATCGGGTTTCAACATGTATAGCCCATCATTCGTAGCCAGTATTACTCTAGAGGCAGTATCAACGGTTATAGCTCTAGCAGAATTCTTTGCAATACCAACAAATTCTACGGGTTCTTGAAAACCTTTAAGCATAACTTTGACATATTTAGAATCGCATTCGTAGTAAACATTGTCTTCATCGTCAACAGCTAGGATATAAGCACATGGGACGTGGTCAACTTTTCTTTTCTCGTTCTTTTGAACATCGATCACATAGACTTCGTTATCGGGAAAGAATACTGCGTACAAGTCATCACTATTGTGTGGTTTAAACAGTTGCACTATATCTTCACCGTTTAAACTTAAAAATTGAGCTTTATCACTTGCATTTAGAAAATAAAGTCCATCGTCGCTTGCTATGTAAACTTTTTCTGATTTCACATCAACTGCAGCTGCTTGTCCGTTGACATTATCAATTTTGATGGGTAGATTCTCTCTCAACAAATATTGTTCCATCTTCGTCTGGACATTATCGTCCTGTAAACTTTCTAAGTCTATTAGAGTAAAATGTAGATCTTTATTGACTGGGTTAAAGACTAAACTCGAAGGTAATCCTTTGATCGTAAGGACTACTGATCTGTCATATGCTGTTCCACCGTATGCGTAGGAGCAGTTTTCTGACTCCGTGTATACTGATCCTATGATCATCAGAAATAGCAGGGGCAACATTTTGATCTGTAAGTAAAAAAAAATATTGTTTAGTTTTCTGTTGGTTATCATTGTTTAGGACGTGTCTGTTAGTATTCAGTATATCAAACTAAGTAACTTTACTCAAAAATTATTGCTGAGTAACGACTTTTTTTTGGGGTGAATAATTACGTTTCATGGTAAAACTCAATGTACCACACTCAAACCATTGTACTGATGGCCGCATTCAATAGTAAACGGGTTATGGAGGTATTTAAAGTAAAGGAACGACCTTAAAAACTAGTACCTATTTGAAAAAAAAACTTGTGAAAAAGTTGGAACTTTGACCTCCAATATCTCCGTAACTACACACATCAAAAGTATCTAGGGATCAACATATATTTTTGCAATAACTTTTCTCCTGATTGATATTAATTAAAATTTTCTTTAAGGATTCATCAAATAAAGTGTTTTCGTTTGTCACAGTAACGATAAACCAAGTCACCTTTGCATTAATAAAGAAATTTGCCATTTTCCTAATAAAGGGATTTTTGACATTTGAACCACTAACATTAAAGTTCGAAAAAAAGACTGAAATAACAGTTTTCTTTAAAATTTTATTGGGTAACTTAAACAATTAATAATCCGTGTTTCTACCGCGAACACTAACAACACAAGAACATCGGTTTGGCATACTCAAAATGAGTTCATCCAAATCACGCTGTGGAATGGCCGCCCATGTTCGTTGCAACAACAAAAAAAGGTCTTCTTGCGACTGGATACCCTCCATATTCGGCAGAGCTCTTCTCTGTAGCATATCCCATGCATGCTCAATCGGGTTCAAGTCTGGCGACTGAGCAGGCCAGGGCAGGACATTGATGTTGCATGCGTTGATTACGCCATGATGTTAGCCGTGAGGCTTCATCACTCTTCAGGGAACTTAATTAGCGACCAAACAGTCAGAAACCGCTTGCATGAAGTGAACCTTCATTCCCGAAGACCGCTACGGGTACCACCTATAGCAATGCACAATCGTAGGATTCGATATCAATGGGCTCTTGAACACAGAAATTGGGCAGAAGAACAATGGCGTTTCGTGTGCTTTTCTGATGAGTCTCGTTTTGGTATGAGACCGGATACAAGACGTATACGACACTGGAGAACCCCTGGACGCCAACAGCGATTAAAATCCTGCCAGGAAGTCCATCCTTATAGTGGTGGAACCATCATGGTATGGGCGGGTATTTGGATCGGCGGAAGAACTGAGTTGATTTGGATCAGAGGCAACCTCAACGCTCAAATTTATGCTGAGACGATTGTATCAGACGTCATCGTTCCTCTACAAGTGCAAATCGGTCCCTTATTTCAGTTAATGCATGATAATGCACGACCGCACACCGCAAGAGTTGTAAGACAGACTCTCGCCGCAGCTAACATCAATGTCCTGCCCTGGCCTGCTCAGTCGCCAGACTTGAACCCGATTGAGCATGCATGGGATATGCTACAGAGAAGAGCTCTGCCGAATATGGAGGGTATCCAGTCGCAAGAAGACCTTTTTTTGTTGTTGCAACGAACATGGGCGGCCATTCCACAGCGTGATTTGGATGAACTCATTTTGAGTATGCCAAACCGATGTTCTTGTGTTGTTAGTGTTCGCGGTAGAAACACGGATTATTAATTGTTTAAGTTACCCAATAAAATTTTAAAGAAAACTGTTATTTCAGTCTTTTTTTCGAACTTTAATGTTAGTGGTTCAAATGTCAAAAATCCCTTTATTAGGAAAATGGCAAATTTCTTTATTAATGCAAAGGTGACTTGGTTTATCGTTACTGTGACAAACGAAAACACTTTATTTGATGAATCCTTAAAGAAAATTTTAATTAATATCAATCAGGAGAAAAGTTATTGCAAAAATATATGTTGATCCCTAGATACTTTTGATGTGTATAGTAGTTTCAGAGTTCAAGTATGGTCCAGAACAAAAAAAAGATCGTAATGACGGGAAGAACAAGTGCCTTTCGCTTCGTTAAGGGACTATTTACACCCTTTAAGTGATATTTTGATCTTAATATTCCTTGTTGGTGAGATTCTTCAGAAAAGTCAGGTGCGCAGTACTCGCAACCGGCGTGCGTGTATGTTGCGGTTGTTGTACCAGTTGCACACGGTGACACGTCAATGTTTTGTTTTTATTTCCAGTTTAACATGGCCTCGCTTTGTCTAGAGATACAGGGTGTAAAAGACCTCATCACGAAGCCGTCAACCAAGCATTCTGTACATCAAATTATGTAACTTTATGCAAAAATTATTGCTGGGAAACGACTTTTTTTTTGGGTGAAAAATCATGTTTTATTGTTGAACTCAATACATTGTACTGATGGATGAATTGAATAGTACGGGGGTCGTGGAGGTGTTTAAAGTAAAAATCTTCCATTAAAAACTTGTTTAAAAACAAAACGTGTCAAAAAGTTGGAACTTTGACTCCCAATATCTCCGTAGGTAACTAGAAGGTTCCCAGGTATGATGTAGAACAAAAAAATTAACGCAATGACGAGGAGAACAAGTGCCTTTAGGCTTCGTTAAGAGGTGTTTTACACCCTTTATATCAAAAATACAAAAAAAACTATTATTTACATTAGGCTGTTTAACGGGTTGACGCAGGTCCTCACCGGACACCCGGACCGTGTTTTCGGGAGGTTCCTGCACCGAATCGGGCGGGAGGAAACGCCCGGGTGTTTCCTCTGCGAGGATCGACCGGAGGACACGGTGGAGCACACGGTGGAGGTGTACCCCGCGTGGGCGGAGCACCGCCGTGTCCTCGAAGCGGCGATTGGCGGCGGCGACCTCTCGCGTCCGGCCCTGGTGCAAGCCATGGTCCGGAGCGAGACGGGATGGGACGCCGTCACCTCCTTCTGCAAAGCAGTAATGCTAGAGAAGGAGGTGGCGGAACGTGAGAGGGAGAGAACCTCACACCGTCCGGGCCGCCGCGGGAGACGCCCCGGGTGCCTGAAACTGGCCTACTTGAAATAAATGCTTTGATTTTGATTTTAAAAACTATCTAAGTTTCTAAATTATCTAAGAAACGATTGTTCGCTTATTAGTTGTGGAACTGTGCTAAGTTATTATATTATGGCATTGAATTTACGGTCGACCAAGCTATTTGGATTACATTTTACAATGTAATTTGCTTGTTAAAATGTAAGTAGCTTCGTGCATTACATATATCTGTTTACAATGTTATGCTATGTATTATCTTGTTTGTTCCATCTGTATATAATAATACAGTTATTATTAAAACAAAACACAATTAAGTTATAATATGCGTAGAATGATATCAAGAACATTTTGGGTCACCAATTTTTTTCCGTTTGGGGTCACAAAAACATTAACGAATTTTATTACATAACATAACATCACGCCTGTAATCTCCAAAGGGTTAAGCAGAGGTTTACCTAATAGTACAACCACATTTCGCCAGTTATGTTTAAGTGTCATGTAAAAGGGGCGAGCCTATGGCCATCAACCGGGCGCAAATCCAGACTCCGTGGCTGCTACTGATAAATTCCTGATGGAAAACCCGATTACACTTTGCCCGACCTGGGAATCGAACCCAGGACCTCATGCTCAGCAGCAGCGCTTGCAACCACTAGACCAACGAGGCAGTCAAGAGATATAATATCTCAAAAACTAAAACAAAATCAAGACTTGTACTTGTGTGTTGTGTTGTGGAGATATAGGAGGTCAAACTTCCAAGTATTTCACAAATTTCTTATTTAATACTTCTTTTTAAGGTTATAACTTTACTTAAGATACCTTTAATGACTCGTTTATAATTCAAAACATCCATCAGCGCAATGTTTTGAGTGCGTTATGAGAGTATGTCATGCTCACTCTAATGTCTCGCTGATGGTGGCGCGTGTGTCGGATCATTTAGTTCCCTTAAAAATGGTTGAGTTGAATGGTGCTGATCCATGCGTCATGTTCGTGAACGGTCGCTGTCAGTTGGGACTGGTCATCTCTTAGTTGCCATGGCTTATTTGAATGAATTATTTTCTTTTTTTAATTGTATTTTTTGTTTTGTTTTTACTATGGACACTTTTAACGTGCACTTCTTGCTACATTGTTCTCGCATAATATACCAGCTCAACATGAATGATGTAACCAAGATTTTGTAACAATATTCTGATTTAAAAGAGTGTCCATGGAGTTTCTTGCCTGTTCTTCTCCATAGAGATCTACGCTAGAGAATGGGCAACTACAGTACTTTCACAGTTTTTATGTCTTGTGACTGGGACTGTAGCTACATTTAATTTTCATCTTTGTTTCGACAATTTAAAAGTGCCTCTATCTGGCCTACTTAAAATAAATGCTTTGATTATGATTTTGTTACATTGAGTTTTACCGTAAAACGTGATGTTTCACACCAAAAAAAAAGTCGATTCCCAGCAATAACTTTTGCGTACTTATAGTTACTTAGTTTGATGTGCAATTCTGCTTGGTTGACGGTTTCGTGAAGAGTCAGTTCCGTACGTAAACGGAACTGACTAGCTAACTACTGACTAGCTGGCTAGCTAACGGAGCCCCCTATCTAGATAGGGGGCTTACATATACCCATCCACATTCGTACTCAAAAATTTCCTCACCACGTTTTCTTTAATTTCTTTTGCAAACTGAACTGCCTACTGAACTGCTTTTACAATGTTTACATCTTATTTTGTACCCACATTCATGGCAAATAAATGATTCCTGGTGGCCTACCATGACGTCTTAAAGCAGGATCGTTTTAATCTTGTTCCAGTGTGGATAAGAGACGGAGCTATAGAGGACGTCTAGCGCCATCTCTTTCCTACACTGGAACAAGATTAGAACGATCCTGTTTTAAGACGTCATGGTAGGCCACCTGATTCTAATTCTGATTTATAATAAACTAAAAATACATCGATCGAATAACCAATTAACGAAGTCTTTCATTAAATAATCAAGATATCACAGAAAAGTCACGCAAAGATCACTTACCTACTCTGTAACTTAAACAATCTCACAACCAACTTCTAAGAAATCAGATCAGTAACTGTTTCTTCTACACATAATTTTGTTTATATCAAATGTACGTCTTTATCAATGTCCTACACTTGAGGTTGAATGCACCTATATCAAAATGGGGCCAGCAGAGTAAACACATTAATTGTGAGTGAAATAGAGTTACGGATTTAATAGGGTCTTTAGTACTTCCTGTTGTATGATTAGGGGGTTCATTGGACAAGAGTAACCTAATATCACGGCTTAATTCCCCGGCATTGTAGGCAGTAATAAGGAGCAAGCCTATTGCCAAAATCTGGACTCAAATCTAGACTCCGCGCTGCTACTGGGTAATTGCAGCGGTGGCCCAGTGGTGGCGGCCCCGACTTACGAACAGTAATTTGTGGGTTCAAACCCAGGCAGGCGGCATTACTTTGTGTAATTTATTTAATCACCACTGCTCTCAAAACGGTGAAGGAAAACATCGTGAGGAAACCGGCATGTCCTAGAACAAAAAATTCGAAGACATGTGACATCTACTAATCCGCACTGGGCCCGCGTGGTGGATTATAGCCCATACGCAAAATACGCGCTTTGACGTGGAGTTGCGGACACCAGCCCGTTATACAATACAATACTGAGTAATTTCTGATGGAAAAACCCAAGAAAACTTTGCTCAACCTGGGAATCGCAACCAAGATGTCGCGTTTGCAACTGTTTTATTAGACGAACGAGGCTAACATACCATCACGGTTATATATTATGTTACAAAGGAAGGAAGATAATAATAATATGCAGAGGTAGGTAGGGGTACCTAAAAGTTCCAAGTAATGACAAAAGAGGGTTCTCACATCGACTGTCGATTGTAGAATCTGTCTAATAAAGAATCTGTCAAATGTAGGATATGATGTCAAAAGTAGAATCTGTCAAATGTAGACTAAACGGATTTTTTGTGCGTTCAAACAAATAACAAATAATTTTTCAGTCTTATTTAAGCAAGAATAGGCTTGTGTCCTGAAAAAATCTAATTAGTCCATCTGTTAGACATCATTTGCCCAGCCTTTTTACCAACTATGTTGGGGTTGGCTTCCAGTTTTACAAGATGCAGCGCAATACCAGTATTTATATGAAGCGACTGCCTATCTGACCTCCACAATCCAGTTAGTATACCGGGTAATACGATATCCGTCCCCAGTCCCGTCTGTTAGATTACCAAAAAATATTTGACGCGTATTTTTTCTTTTGACACGTAAACCAAAACTGACGAAGATAGGCGACGAATGACGAAGGTACAACATCATGACGTAACATCACGTCTGTATGCTCTGAGGGGGTACGCAGATGTGTGCAATTCGAAGATTTCGACAAATATTCGGTTTCAGCATCGACCTTGATCCCGTAGTATTAATTAACATATCATTTTTATTTATATTTAATGTAAAATAAATTCATGGTAAATATTGTTTGGGAACAACTAAAAATGGAAAAATATTTTTTTTTTGCAAAAAGTAAAACCGACTTCAAAAAACACAAAAAAGTGAAAAATAACTCTAGCTTCAGAAGTCGGTGACAAAAAAACTAAAACAATCAAACAAAGGTCACCGAACTCTGAAGCTAAAATAATTTTTCACTTTTTTTGTGTTTTTTGAAGTCGGTTTTATTTTTGGAAAAAAGTTTTTTTTCTAGTCAGTGTCCGTGTACAGGACCGGGTCCACAATTGTCCAGACCGTATTGACGTCGTCCCCTCCCATACGTTTTTTAGTAATCAATAATGGTCACACATTGTTGCAAACAAATGAAAAACGCGGTTAGATCATCGTAACGTTGCACTGGCTATGACCGAACTCAATAAAACTGTTAGATTGAAAGGAAACTATAAAAACACTACCTATTTGTTAGTCGACGCAATTACTGAGATCATTTAAATCTAAACTAATGAGTATACATAATCTAATCTAATCTAAATTATACAGGGTGTAAAAGACCTCATCACGAAGCCGTCAACCAAGCATTCTGTACATCAAACTAAGTAACTTAAAATTATTGCTGGAAAACTATTTTTTTTTTGGGGGTGAAAAATCATGTTTTGTGGTAGAACTCAATGTCAAGCACTCAAAACATTGTGCTGATGAAATCTTACATTAAAAAGTTGTATTAAAAAAAAAACTTGTCAAAAACTTGGAACTTTGACCACCAATATCTCCGTAACTAGAAGGTTCCCAGGTATGGTGTAGAACAAAAAAATGATCGCAATAACGGGGAGAACAAGTGCCTTTCGGCTTCGTTAAGAGGTATTTTACACCC
The DNA here is from genome assembly GCA_941918905.2 of Xestia sexstrigata. Classification (NCBI taxonomy): domain Eukaryota; kingdom Metazoa; phylum Arthropoda; class Insecta; order Lepidoptera; family Noctuidae; genus Xestia; species Xestia sexstrigata. The sequence goes on from OW799226.2 coordinate 3,162,229, forward strand.
TTTATATTGAAGTATGTTATGGTGTTACTATACTAATTTCGTAAATATGTTTTTCTTTTTGTAAATTGGCCCCTTGTTTTTTATAATCATGTAAATTGTACTTCTGTGTGTTGTGCTATGTCTTTTGGGTGCACTAAATAAATCGTTTATCTATCTATCTAAATGATTATGGGAAGAGAAGAGAGAAAGGCACGATGGGTGGATTGTTTTAAAGAAAAAAACCCGACTGCGTAAAAAATAACTCATAACTTTAAATAAAAACTGAAAAGAAAAAAAAAGTTCAGGAGATAGGACATAGTTTTTTTTTACGCAGTCGGGTTTTCTAATTGTGTTTTTTTTTATTTTTCCCATTTTAGTTACTTAGAAATACCATTTTAAAATCCTCATGATGAGCCCTTTATTTTGATACCCATATTGCAGAATCCATTTTTATTTTTTTATTTTTCACTAGATTATGTTACCCGGGGTCTTGGTCATGTTACACAAGGATCCTAAAGATACCACGTACATTGACGGTTTAGGCGTTTAGAAGTTATGGTGTAATAAAGAAACTCACAAACATACACATAAAAAAAAAGTTTGCAATCACTTTGAAAAATCGTTATCTTTTTTGTTACGGTAGATTATGCTAGGAAAAAAATATTTTATTTTTAATTTCAAACAGGGTCTTTCCATTTAAAGAAAACACACAACAAAGAATTTTACTTGATAAAGTTCAATTTAAATTTTTTTATCAGCTTATGCTAGTGATCACAAACTTTTTTTGATGTGTGTACATACATACATGAACCCTGAAAACATAACACTCCTTTTTTTTTTGGGCAGTCGTGTAACACTCGTTTTCTGGGCAGTCATGTAATAAAACTTGGACAGACATCAGAGTAGTCACGCACTTAGTAATTAGCCAGATGGACAGACAATTAAGGTGGAATAAGACATGCTACATCATCATCATCATCAGCCTATAATGTTCCCACTGCTGGGACACGGCCTCCTCTCAATGAGAGGGAATGGGCTATAATCTACCACGCGGGCCCAGTGCGGATTTGTAGATGTCACATGTCTTCGAATTTTTGGTTCTAGGACATGCCGGTTTCCTCACGATGTTTTCCTTCACCGTTTCGAGAGCAGTGGTGATGAAATAAATTACACAAAGTAATGCGCCTGTCTGGGTTCGAACCTACGACTTACTGTTCGTAAGTCGGGGCCGCCACCAATGGGCCACCGCTGCTCTCAGACACCCTAAGTTACGCTACTTTAGACATGCTACGCCGACACTAAATTAGGATCAGGACATGGCGCTATTACAATACGCATTAAGTAACTTACTATTTCAATGAAGATATCTTGTATATATAAGTCTATATTTTTGGAAATTCTGACAGTCGTTGACAACCAGTCTTACCAAGTGGTATCGTATTACCCAGTACTAACTGGGTTGTGGAGGTCAGATAGGCATTCGCTCCATGTAAAATACTGACATTTAGCTGCATCCGGTTAGACTTGAAGCCGACCCCAATATAGTTGGGAAAAGGCTAGGCAGATGATGATGGTTTTTTGGAATTCTGAGTATTCATAATTATCAAGAAGAAGATCACTTAACATTACGACTGCAAAGACAAAAAAAATAGACAGTCGTGTATCAATAAAACGCCCACACTTAGCACGTTATCAGAAAAAGGAAATCACTTTACCGCAACAGCATTTCATTTTAAACTTTCACTTATTAAAAAAAAAAAAAACAAAACGTTCGCCAAATTTAAAAATTCACTACAAACTGTCACTTTGTAAAAATATACACAATTCACCGTTTTAATTTAAACAAATAATTAAAATATGTAAAATAATAATTACCAAACTATAACTAGACTGTATATAATTATTTTCCTTATTTTCTTTTCTATGTCTGTATGTTTGTTTGTGTTGTATTAGTAAATGTTTACTATTCTTGTGTTTACTGCTATATATCTAGTTGCGGAAGGAAGTATCGTGTGGGTTTCCATTGTACAAAAATAATGTTGCACATTGTACAATCACGGTTAATAATGGATTCTTAAAATATGAAAAAAAAAACAATACCTATCATGTAAATTCGTACGGTATGTTTAAATTAAATAGAGTTACTTATATAAGAAAACTGCTTCTTGGAAACTTTGAATAATTCGCAGGATAGTTTATTTATTTATTACGTTTAGTACAGCTTATGCCACTAACAGTAAATTAATCCTTTTATTCGGTCTTCTCACAGAACCACAAAAATATTCTAACATTATTATCTTCCATTCATCAGCAAACAAGTCCAATCCAGGGTTAGTCTCCATTGTAATTATTGGTTGGATTATAATTACATGGAACAAAGAATTCTATTGACACAGCTCTGCATGTAAATCCGAAGCAGGAAATTAAGGGGACTACAGGAGCTAAACGCGAGTTCTGTAATGCAAAAAAGCATATGATTCACTGCAATAAACAAAACCAGAGAAATATATGATATTCTTCAGAATATATGCTAGTACGATAGTGTTTTGAAAACATAAACAACTAATTTTACTCGAAAAAAAAATCAAGAACTTATCTCTAAAAATTTATTTTAACGAGTAAAAACCATATTAAATTAAAATACATGCGATCATTCTGATTTTTTGGCAAATAATTCTACAAGCAACATCATAGTGTTTTATTTTTTTAGTCCAATCAATAGATTTTTTGTAAATCGCAAAAAAAAACACTCATTTCGCACTATTCGGCCCGCAGTGACTGACGCAACAACCACTTTGTAGTGCAAGCTGATTAGAACTTTATTCTAACAGTATTTCAAACGAAGTTGGAACCATCACAAATAGAGTTGCTAATTTAGCTCCTGTAGTCGCCTTAAAGAAATAAATGTTCTTAATCAGAATTATCAGGCAGTTATAGTGAAATTTTGCCTTTTTATTGTTTTGATTTTCTAAAACCTCAAGTTCAGTGCAGTTTATAAATGACACCTCGTGAGGAAAATTTTGGATATGAATTTTAATGGTTGTAATAATAAGATATAACCAAAAAAAACCATGCATTGATACTGTGAAATAAAGATGCCAAGATTATAAAAGAATTACTTGGTTCCTCATCAGAAGGCTTAAAGTCACCCAAAGGGCAATGGAGAGGGCTATGCTCGGAGTTTCCTTGCGTGATCGAATCAGGAATGAAGACATCCGCAAAAGAACCAAGGTTACCGACGTAGCCCGAAGAATTGCCAAACTTAAGTGGGCGATCGCGAACCGGAAGACGTTGCGTTGGAAGGCCTCCCACTAGGTCGACCGATGACCTGTTGAAGCGAGTCGCTCGGGACCGGTCAATGTGACAACACTTGGGGGAGGCCTATGTCCAGCAGTGGACGTCTTGCAGCTGAAATGATAATGATCATGATTTGAGGTCGGCCGTCATCTCAGTAGACGGGGTGATACGACGGCCGTCCCAATGATTCGGAATTAGGGCAGAATGATGTTACATAATATTCATCATCATATCAGCCCGGAATCACTCACTGCTGGGTATTGGCTTCCCCTTTTTTCTGCCACACTTCTCGGTTCTGTGCGTCCCTGATCCAGGTGTTACGTGTTACTTTGTGTTTAATGTTTAGCCAACCAATTTCTGGTATAAAAAAACCACGGACGACGCTTCACAATGCACACGCGCACAATTTTCTTCCACGCTTCGCCGACCAATCGCGTGCCTTGCACATTGTATAACTTGCCGCATGCAAGGTGAGGGAATGAGGGTACGTAACAAGTGTGCCAGGGTCGGTGAGGGTCTGTTGAATTCCAAAGGAAGCTCCAGTCAGGAGTATGTGAGGAATTGTGGTATTATTACAGGAGTATGTGAGGAATTTCGGTGTTAGTCATGTGTTTCAACAGCGTTATACTTGGTTCAGTGCGTCCTGCCTGATAAGACGGGTACGTCCCATTTGGTAACTTTCCCATTTCGACAACTAAACAAAAGACGTGCAAAACTAGTGATGTCCCCTTTCGTAACTATTTTAATCTTCATACATTGAATCCCATTTCGTCAACCATAAATTTCAACTGTTTTTTGTACAGTACAGTCAACTCCCAAAGTTACAAGGAAACCATTTGTTGATGTTGCTATTTTTTGTCTCTCTCTGGCACACTAAGGTTTGTTACGACAGAACAATTTAGAATTCAATTTAGAATTTGAACAGAAAGTACTAGAAGAACAGAATCAAGAAGGAGATGTTGGGTACCTAGAGACTCACGGTACGGCTGGTCATTAGGTCGCTCAGCGAGCTATGGAACGGGCTGTGCTTGGAGTCTAGACAGAGAACCAGAGTTGTCGACTTAGCTTACAGAATAAGTGGTAATGAGCCGGTCATATTAGCAGTAGAACCGATGACCGTTGGGATAGACGTGTTCTTGAGTGGAGACTGCGAATCGGTAAACGTAAGGTGGGACGCCCTCACGCTCGGTGGGCCGACGACCTTCGCAGGGTGGCTGGTAGCAACTGCATGAGAGTTGCCGAGAATCGAGTTGAGAGGCGTTTAATTGGGGAGGACTATGTCCAGCAGTGGACAGCTGTAGGCTGATGACGTTGCATGCTTGTTAGTAGGGTCTTCCGAAAGTCTTACTGCTTCGATGGGTTAGTGGTCGCCAAGCACTACTGCTGAGATTGAGGTCCTGGGTACGTTTCCAAGGTTGAGGAAACTGTGATTGGGCTCTTCTTCTTTCCCGAATTTCTCAGCCCGTAGTAAGGATTTGTGCACGGTTGATGGCAATAGGCTCGCCCCCAATTACATGAAACTAACACATAACTGGAGAAATTAGTGTGTGCTTTAAACACCTCTGCCTAACCCTTCAGAGATTACAGTCGTGATATAATATGATACATTTTTTGTTGGCGTATATAAGTAAATAAATTGCTTACGAAAGTAATACATATATTTATGAAGGTTCGCTGATAGATATTAAAATACATGAGCTCTTGGCCACTAATAGGTATTATTTATTATTGTTTATCAGAACGTAACTCATATTTGCAAACATAATTATACATAGGTACATTATAGATACTTGGAAAAGTACCTAGGCATAGGTTCATAATACACTAAGAAAATAAAGAATAAAATAATAATAATAATTAAAAAAAATAATAAACCCGACTTCGTAAAAAATAACTATTAACTTTAAATAAAATTTGAAAAAATAAAATAAGTTCAGGAGACTGGACATATTGACTGCAACAGTCGGGACCCATTAAATAATCTAGAGTAAAATGATGACATCCAATATGTTAAAGTTATTAGTTATTTTTTACGCAGTCGGGTTTTTTAATTTTTAATTTTATTTTACACTTTTTAGTTACTCAGATATACATTTTAACAGGTTCGCTGCCATCCAAGCACGAGGAGCGCTGCCAAAGTGGGGGGCCGAACACGCACGCGTGCGTGTTTGCGCCTAGTAAAGTTTAAAGAATCAGTACAGGGCGGCATACGGCTTGGGACGTTGTGTTTGAATCGGCACTATGCTTGAAATTTATAATGCACGTTACATGTTTGTGATTTTTTTTTCGTATTTTGAACAGTGTGTTTTTTTCGTGCTTTTCAAAAAAAAAAAAAAAATGGACTGTGGAGAAGGCCCTTCTTGGTCTAAAAGGCGGTGAAAACCAGTTGGCTCTGCATGACAGTGATATAGATGAGACAGTGCCGTGCACGCATTATTTGACCTTAGAGATAAATTTCTATCCTGTGGGTGGCAACGAACCTGTTAAAATCCTCATGATGAGCCCATTATCGAGTCGTTCAGGCTGCAGAGCGTGCCAAACATTTGAATATGGCGCCAAAAATCCGCCATTTTTTTTTTGTTTTTTTATTTTTTTTTTCATATACCCAGTGTCGCTCTCACAGTAAAATACGAATCTAACAACACCCCTCAAGCTAAAGTCCATCAAGCCGTTCAGGCCACAGAGCCGTGCCAAACAATTATATATACATACATACATACACACATCAACACGGTCTAGGGATATTTTTAAAAAAGCAAATTACTATCAATGTGTTAATTATTTATATGACATGTATATATTTTAAAGATACGTTATTTAATATTCTACCATTTTTTAATAATGGTTAAGGTATAGATTAAAATATTCAGGATTTTATGGAAAAAAAATGAAGCATAGACGGAAACCGTATATGAATGAACTTTTAATTTGTGAGTAAAAACTGAAAAAAATAGAAAAATCATTTAATTTGTGTTTATAAACTTGAAGTTAGTAGTCTGAGAAAGCGCCCATGATGTTCATAACACATCGGCAACGATTCGGCATGCTCAGAACAAGGTTGTCAATGTCTTGCTGCGGAATATTGTCCCATGTCCTTCTGAGGTGCGCAAAAAGTTGATCTTCTGTAGCCAGATTTTCAGGAACTTCCTTCAGAGCTCTTCTTTGCAGCATATCCCACGCATGCTCAATGGGATTTAGATCTGGCGATTGAGCAGGCCAGTCTAAGGCCCTAACATTATGTGTATGTAACCAAGCTGCTACCGTTCTCGCCGTGTGTGCCCGGGCATTGTCGTGCATGAGCAGGAAATCTTGCCCCATTTGTGTTCTGTGGGGCAAGATTACGGGCCCCAGCACCTGTTGGACGTATCGTTCTGCCGTCATATTGCCCCGCACCCAAACGAGATCCGTCCGTCCTCCAAGACGAATTCCTGCCCAAACCATAATTGTTCCTCCTTGGTATGGGTGAACTTCCTGAGGGTTCTGGAGACGGCTCCATCGTCCAGGAACTCGCCAAACACGCGTCCTTCGTGAATCTGGATGGAAGCCGAACCTGGATTCATCCGTGAACAGCACATTGGACCATTGGTCACGGCCCCAGTCCACGTGGTTCCGAACCCATTCTAATCGTCGTCCACGATTGCCTCTCCGTAAAGGTGGGACCCGGAGTGATCTACGAGAGCGTAGATTGCTTTCATGCAGTCGCCTTCTTACAGTTTGGTCACTCACAAGCACTTGGTGTTCCACTCGCAGCCTTTGGACCAATTGAGTCGCCATTGCATTTGGTTGTGCTCGCGCAGTAATTTGCAAAAATCGGTCTTGTCTGGGGGTAGTGATGCGACTTGGCCCCCGGTGCCTCTCCGCTACTTCACCTGTAGCACGATAGCGTGTCCACAATCTTGAAATTACATTTTGATGGGTCCCTATGGCCTCAGCAACATTACGCTGAACAGATCCAGCTTCCAGCATTCCCACAGCTCGTAACATCTCCGCCCTCGTCAAATGTCGGCGTTGCATGGCTACAATACCTCAATTTTAACTTTATCTTTCGTTTAAAAATGAAAAAAAACTGTAACTAAACGTAATTCGTATTGTTTTCTAAATTTCGCACAAATGAAAATTCCCTCTCCTATACATCAAGACATTTTTATGCCACCGAAACAAAAGAATTTTCAGAAATTTGAATTTGGAATTAGTCTGAGATAAATTACAAACAAATCGGTGTATAAAAGATTCCAATGCGGCCAGTACTTTTCGAGTTATTTAATTGAGTATGAAATATCCCTAGACCGTGTTGATGTGTGTATATACATACATACATATATACATACATACATACTCTCGAAAAACATAACCCTCCTTCTGGCACAGTAGGGTAATAAAAACGTTCATCCTGACTTTCTATAACAACGATTTGACATTTATTATGTAACTGTTTATGATTGATGTTGCATGAGGAACTGGTGGCTAAATAATACCAGCCGTTTGGGTCGATTTTCAGGTTAAACCGTTTGGTCTGTGAAAAAACGTTAAGCCTATAGTCCCGGTTGTCAATTGTAGATCTTTGACAGTCGTTACAGGTAGTCCGAAACCGTTACAATGGCCCGAAAGTCATACTAAGCCTTACTAAGGGGTATCGTATTACCTTCTAATAACTGGATTGTGGAGGTCAGATAGGCAGTCACTCCATGTAAAATACTGGTATTCAGCTGCATGCGGTTAGACTAGGAAGCCGACCCCAACATATTTAAGTATGTATAGTTGGGAAAAAGGCTAGGCAGATGAACCGTTTTCATTGCATTTTAAACAATGACTTACTCTACTAACCCTACTGATTATTTATTGTCTCTTTGCAGTTAAGCGAAGATAGTGGTATTCCCTCCTATTATTACCAACTAAGGGGTATACTACTCCGCGGGAGACGCCCCGGGCGTCGGGAGCCACCACGTGGCCCCCGGCCACCGTAGGCGCGGGCCTGTGGACGGTGGGCTATGGGCTAGCTCGCCGTCCGACCGTCACATGACGACAGGCCGTGTCGACGGCGCGTTCGTGTTCCACGCGCGCCTCAAAGAGAGTCAGCAAAAAGGAAGGGGTCCGCAAGGGCCGATGCCTGCCGGGGTTGCGGGACTGTTCGAAAGAGATACCGTGACCCCGGAACACAAAGGGCGATGAAGAAACATGGATAGGTTTTAGTCAGTAAAAGTCTGACACTCCCTCCTGCTCCTGCTCCGCCCAGAACGGGAGACGTCATTTGATGATTTCCCATCCGAAAAAAAATAAAATAAAAAGGGGCATACTACTTAGAGTAAGAAGTTGTTAATATGCTGGCTGGAACTGTTTTCCCGTTTGTAGCCAAAACAAGACGAGACTTGATCAGAGCTGTCTACTGTAGAGATCGGAATGTCTTTTAGTTCCCACTGACATCATTAAGGTTTATATCATTCCTTCATTTTTCTCAAGAATCTTGATTCCAAGGTAGTGGGACAGGGTAGTGAGGCCAACGAAACGACATTTTAGATTTTGCCCGTTTTTAAACCGGTGGGGTCAGCGGGAATACACGTACCTTACTGGCTGCCGCCTTTATACCTCATGAGAAAGAGTAACTAAACAACCATTTTCTCCCTTCCAGAATCATCAAATATGCGGTCTTCAATCTACGTGACATCCTTCCTGATAACTTCATTATGTGCGACGACAAAATACGTGAACAAACGGCCGAAGGGAACCACAATATTCCGAGATGAGCAGATAATCTTCGCATCCGCTTACAAAATCACTAAGTTATTAGTACCAGCAGACGGCCAGAAGTATATTCAAGCTGAAACATCAGATATACCTTCAATCTTTTTTACAGTAGCAGACCCCAAGTCTGAAGGAGGCAGCTGTATTTATGTCCTGGAAGGCTTAGCAGCTTACGAAGTCTTAGAAGGAGGAAGAGATTCTACAGCCGACTACAGTTTTGATAAAGCCATATACTTCGGCGCGAAAGATGGCCTGTATAAGTACCACCCTGATACGCTCTCAGCTAAGAAATTCGGTCCTTTCAGGGACGATATCGTTCAACTACAAAAAGTTAACGGTACTGATGCCATTTATATACTAACTACTGACCATAAAGTGTACAAAATAGAAAAGAATGGAACTATAAAAACTAGAATTCAAAGTATAGGCTGTGCTTTAGAATTTGTTTTGGATACTTCGAACAATATTTACTATGTTTCCTGTGGGGACCATATGCCCCATATAATAAAGTCGGATGGTAATGTTCTAAGTTTGACAGCGAGTGTTCTAGAAGATTTTAAAGATCTAACACTTTTGAGACCTGCTTTTATTATGGAGAACTGTATACCTTTCTTTGGTGATGGGGTCTTGCACATTTTATATTCAAACGGGACTTATGAAAAAAAGGATTTGATATTAAAAGAAAGACCATCTGCTTTTAGTGTCGATGCTTCTTTATACTTAGTTACAGCATTAAATGGGAAGATATATGAATTTAATGTTATGGAAGTTCTTATAAGATCAATGTTTGGTGTCGCGACGGACTGGCCTAAGGATGTGACGAAGATTATCATGTCAATTATCGATAGTAATGGCAAAGATAGTATGTTTGGGTTTTCGATGTCAATATTGTAGTATTCTGTTCCGGTTTTGAGCGTCAGAAAGTATCTGTTTGATTACTTTAAAATAATTCATCAATAACTTTAAGTTTCCAGCTCATGACAAAAAAATTGAAACCGATATTCTGGGGTCATTCAATTATATGTTTTTGACTAGAGAGCTTTCCAAAATGATACTCTGTAATTATGCAATAATTAAAGTTAAAGATTGATTACTCTTAAGTTATTAGGTACTCTGAGCACAAAGTCAGAAATTGTAAAAGTTAAGGAAAGAACAATGACCATTTGGTCATTGTTCTTTCCATGTGGTACCAAAAAGTCTCATGTATCAAGATCAAAATTTTGTATAGTAAGTGCCAGTTTAGTCAGCCATTGCATGACCCACCTACATTTATTAAAGTTTTTAACTTTGAAATCCAAAAATAAGCCTGCTCAAGTCTTGAATCGTCAAAAAAAAAAACGTCAAAAATTTTGAAGATCACTTCAACATTTTTTCTACTGAAAAACGATACATGGTTCGTTTGTTTTGGTTCGTACGAAGAGATATTAGGGAAGGGGCCCGCGAATTGCGATCTTAATTATCACGTACTATAGTAATTATTTTAATTTTTTTTACGACATTATGCGTCATGTATTTGATTTTTGAATAGAGGATTTAATTTAAAGTACATTTGAATATATTAATTGCTACGCTAATAGCTATGAATATTGTTTTTCTCCCTTTACATGACGTTCACACAACTGGTCACAGAGATATAAAATGCAATAGGAACTATTTTGATTAATCGACGAACCAGTCATTCCAACCGTTTCTTTTTTTATAATGAAACGAGTACCTGTAACGTTAGCTTCAAAAACATTTTACAAATTGTTTGTATTACCTTTGCTTTCTTTTTGTTGAATAATAGTAACAATTAAGTAAAAGCAGTACACCAAATCGATTTGGTCTATTTGACACCAAATCGATTTTCTTACTAAATATTTTGATTTATCGATATCATCCCTAAATCCTGGCAGGCACATTTCTGACATTTCATCTGATGTTTACGTCCTCCTGTGTTTTTAGAGTTGAGATTAATTAATTAATATATTGTGTATTGAGAAGTAAAATTTGTTTGTATTTTGCGAACTTATTTCTGTGTATTGAGTAAATATATCGAGTCATGGGGTCAACCGAATGACGCCGTCAGTCACCCGGCAAAACCGATGTTTCAATTTATTGTTTATTTTTGAATTGCCTGGTTTTGAGGTTATTTTAAAATTACTCCGAAACTCGGGTTTTGTTTACAAAAAGAACTTTGGTAGGAGTTTATAATGATAAGTGTAGACTATAAAAAAGCAAAGTTTGATTTTGATGCAGCATGGTACGGAATTCCATACACCCATGAGCATTGTCCTTTGCAGCCAACATAAACTTCACCCACTGCTTGGGTGTAGGCCTCTCTTTGCTAAGCCAAGCTCCACGTTCATGTGTCAGCCTCAGCCTCATCCAGGATATTCCCGCAATGGCAAAAATTTCGTCGCATCGCATCGCAATTGCATCTTGGATGTAGAGACTTGCATTTCCCGCAAGCATCGTCATTGCAACCGAATTTATTCGTTAGTAATTAGCAAATGAGTTAGCGATTTTGTCGCTATGATCTATGTCGAGACTGCCGGCCCTGGAAAGAGAAGTTTTGATGGCCAGACGATTTTTTTGCCATTGCGGGAATATCCTGGATGAGGCTGACACATGAACGTGTAGCTTAGCTTAGCAAAGAGAGGCCTATACCCAGCTGTGGGTGAAGTTTATGTTTTGATTTTGTAGCTATCTATGTCGAGACTGCCAGCCCAGTCCTTGGGCGCGGTGATAGCAGGTGGAGTGAAGCTGTGACCGAGTGGCCTCCAACAGTTAATTTACCTACGAGAAAATACTCTAGAATAATTATGTCTTATTCGGTGAGTTGCACGAAACCACCATTAGTTTAACGGAGACTTTAAATTGATGTTGTCGCTTTCTTTTTTATACAAAATGTAAGGGATGGCATGAATTTAAAGTCTCCGTTAAACTAATGTTTGTTTCGTGCAACTCAATTTACATAGAACGCTTATTATTGCGATCGTACACGTAGCAGGCGCATTCAGTGTGTGTCAAGATGTTTTATTATAAGAGTACTGTGAGCATAATAATTAAATACTCATTATTTTTGGTAATTTTTTTTTTTTTTTTTAAATAACCCTATTTTTTTAGGGCCTGTGCAGCGTGCCTTCTTAATCCATACTTCTCTACATAATATCATCCTTCATACAATCCATCCATCGTTTCCCTGGTGTACTGTGTAACTGTTTATATCACGCTTGTAAGCCTCGAAGGGTTAGGCAAAGGTGTACCTAGTGGTACACACACATTTCGCCAGTAATATTTAATTAAGTCCCATGAAATAGGGGGCGAGACTATCGCCATCAACCGGGCATAAATTCACACTCCGTGGCTAATACTAAGAAATTCCTGATGGAAAAAAAAACAACTTATTGACACACACAAGTTACATATTATACAAACAAGAAAACAAAAACAATGAGCATACTTAGAGGAGTTCAAAACTTGAAGAAACCGTGGGCCCCAAACTATAAGGCACAGCCTGTATCTTGGTGGCCCAGTAATTCCAAGAAATTCCTGATGGAAAAATCCAATAAAGCGTTGCCCGACGTAGGCATCGAACCCGGGACCTGATGGTCAGCAGTCACGCTTGCGACCTAGACCAACGAGACAAAATGTTGGATATTATGAATAAATAAATAGAAAATCTGTCAGTGGTTTATCGCTCTTTTATTTTTGGTAACAGTGCGTACTTAATTGCGTTTGTCATTATATAATCCTAGACTTAAAAATACAGGGTTATCATTTCATTAAATAGGTATATTTTCATTTTATATGCTATGAACATTTGCTTCAGAATTAATATTAATGTACTATAGGTATTAAAATTATTTGATACATTTAGATTAAATTGTATTTTTGTTTTTCTTTTTCCCGAGCCTTTAAAAATTATCAATCATTGAATTTTTTTTTCTGATATACAGTGTCAATATCTGGTATACTGTGTCAATTTGATAACAATTATTTTCACTGACTTGTACCAGTTAAAATAATTGTTTATCAAATTGACACTGCACGACCTACATCAAATTACCAAGCTAAAGATATTTAATCAAACTGTCAAAGACTGTCAGTTGTTTTTTGAATGTACTGTATGCCAGAATGTAATTTACTCGACTTAACAAAAAAAAAAAGGTTATGTTTCTGTCTCAAACACCCTGTACACATTCTATTATTTATGATTTTTTTACGCACGTAAGTCACTTCTGGAACGCGTAGCGATCGATTGAATTGAGTCAGTCTTATCGTCCAAGAAACTCTTCAGATCTGTTAGAAGTTCACCCAAGATTAAGTTCAGAATATTGTATTCATAAACCTTCTTGTTGTAACCGTAGTATTGGATGAGGGTAGCTTCCATTGAGTAAGCGGTAGGTTTAACTACGAATTCAATTTCCCCGAATTCAGCGGTACCGTTCTCATAAGCGATATAAGACTTGTTGTCAACGATGACTGGGACACCATTTTCGATGACGAATGGTGGGTTGATGATTTTGATGGAAACTGGGTTGGCAGGAAGACCTTCAATCTTCTTTACTTCATCACCGACCAGCACGTAAACGATGTTCTCATTCGTGTAGAAGTACAAATTGTTTTCGTAATCCAAAACGATTTCCTTGGCTTTAACTACTTTTTCGACAACTTCCTTTTTGGTTCCTTCCTCTGTGACTTTGTACACAACATTATCAGCTGTCAGAACATACAAGACATCACTACCATTAACTTTAGCAATACCAATCAGATCATCAGTGACAGTTCCGTATTTCTCAGCTGTGTTTTTCTCTGCGTTGTAAATGTAGATTCCGTCTTTGGCAGCAAAGTAAGCGGTTTTGGAGTCATCGTTGGCTGCAGCGGCATCCCTACCGTTGTCGAGTAACTTGGTGGCTTGTCCACTCTTCAGATAGTAGAGACCTTGGTCGACTTTTTCACCCTTCTCGTTGACGTCGGCTAGGACGAAGAAGGTTATAGAGTCAGAGTCCCCTTCACTATCATCATCATCTTCATCTTCGTCAAAGTTTAATGCGTTCAGAGGTGTTAGTATCTTGACGATATCATGTTCTGCGGTGTATACTGCTAGTGAGTTTGGGAAGAACTCTTCAGTGATGGTAAGTATGTCGTCATCGGTGGTGGCGACTTCAGAGGCTGGAGCGGAATACGCTAACCCCGCTAGGAGAGATGCCGTGAAGAATATTAACAGCTTCATGTTGTGATCTGGAATTAAGAGAAAAAGTTTTTAATGCACGTTAAGAATCTATGGAAGACAAGGTTTGACCTTTGGGTCAAAATGAGGGAATCCAAAAAGGAGATTGATTATTTTGAATGTAACAAATAAAGGCAGGTTTTAGCTAGAAATCCACAATCGCCAACTGCTTGTCTTGATTTTGGAGGAAACTTAAACTTCATTAGTTTAAGGTGGTGATTATGCAAGCATGGTGATCAGTGCTTCTTCATCTCTGTATGAGATGTATGAGAAGAGGCGTCCACTCAGAGATATTTATAGACTTGTGATGTCCAAACTAATTTAATGGAGAGGTAGTTTGGATGTAGGAGATTATCTCCGAAATGGTACTGTACCATGCTTAGATCCTTTTGACCAATTTAGTAATGTTTATCTCATTTTTTTTTTCTTTTTTTGTTGGGTATTTTTTGTTAATTGACCTGTGCGATTCGAATAAATATTTTTTCTTTCTTTCGATTTTCTAATTTTAGTGAGAGTTTTGTAAAAATGTGTACATTGTGTTTGGTAAAAGTGTTACATTTTCATGAGTAGCCCTCGTTTGTATGACCCTCATTCAATCAGTCATATGTATTATAAAAATATGTGTGTATGAGAAATGAAACACATGAGACTGAAAGACTGATGAATGTTGATGGTTGGAGAGGGTGAGGAAGACCAGAGAAACGATGGACGGATTGTGTGTTATGAAACATATAAGAGTAAATTATATCGTGATTATTGACAGGTGAGAATGGAAGATAAAAAACTTGTTGCCAAAGGCCAGTAAGATGATGATTGTTTAATAAAATTTGAACTTGATTATACCGAAATAATTATTCTTGCCATTTCTATTTAACACAATTTTTATCATGAACACGTTTATGTTATTGTTAACATTTATGATAAACTTTGCCTCTCCCGATAATATTGTGTTTTAAAATATGAAGTGAACTCTTGAGCTAATAGATAAAGATTTAAAATAGGTAACTACAACTAGACTCGGAGCGATAGCGCCATTTAATATGACATGATGCTTGTTATCCTCAGAGGGTCAGGCAGAAGTGTACCTATAGTACAGTCACATTTCGCCAGTTAAGTTCAACTCCCATGTTATGTTATGTATGGTGGGCTTCATCAATTGGGTACCCCAGTACCCCGCGTTCAAACGTAGGTGCTTCCAAGATGGTACCCACATCGTGAAGCTGACTGTACACGAGAGTTTTTGTGAAATGTATAGAAAAAAAACAAGATGGCGGAGGAAAGTCACTCTATGTTCATACGTCAAAAGAATCTTATTTCTCCATACATATAATTATTTACAATTCACAAGTGCCATGGAATGTTATTCCATTTTCAAAGGTAAATAATTGTGCCATTAACAATGAGAGTCACAGTTAGAGGAAATTACTATAATCGAGCAAATAATCGTGTGTGTACGTTTATTTTTAGATGTATGTAATACTAGCTTAGACCCGCATCTTCACCCAGGTCGGGTTCGATAATTGTCCCACGAAATCATATTTCTGGGATAAAAAGTATCCAAATCCGTTCAGTAGTTTTTGCGCGAAAGAGTAACAAACATACACACACCTTTCGCCTTTCTTATGTTACAGTGTGAAGAGTGATTAGTGTGACTGGCTTATTAACGCTGCTTCTATATTTTATATTCTTCGGTAATAGTCCTAAGGGATCGGTGTACGTGAGAGGCATTAACGGATTACACACATGTGTGACTGTCAAGTCATAGGTCTCAAGTTCGAACCCTAGACACGAACCTCTGATTTTTCGGATTCATGTGCGTATTGTATAATTATCACTTGCTTCGGTCAAGGTAACCAGCATGCCTGAGAGATATTTCTTGACGTCATAAAAAGCCAATCAGAGGCGCATTGTGTCATAAAAACATTGACACCAGGTTAGGCACTAACCACAAGATAAAGAAAAAAGAACCACCTAAGTGAATGTGCTTGCAGTGAAAACATTTTATGTTCATCTTTATATCTTTTTCAGTTGACAAATGTCATGAAACTCATTAACTAGGTACTTTTCAGTCATGGCAATTTGCAAACATGACTATTTGACTAATGACCCTGTCAATAAAAGCTATTTCAGCTAATGACAAAAGAGGAAATTGGCTTAGTTGTCGCGATCGTCATACTGATTGGTGATCGCAATTTTTGTTATTAGTGGTCATGAGGTCACGTGCCGCCTAGCAGAGCATTTTATCTTTACTCAACTTGAATTGAAACGTACTTAGTGCGTTTAGGCGCTACGGTTGAACATACGTACATACAAACATACATAGACTGCTAAAATCATAACCCTTCCTTTTGGTAGATAGTCGGGTAAAAAAAAACAAAGTACAGTCCCAGTCGCAAGGCATAATCACTTGTAAAAGCACTGTAGTTGCCCATAAAACACAATTACCCTCCTTTGCATCGCGCAGTCGGGTAAAACAGAGCGTAGAGATTAGCACAAACGAAGAGGCCTATACCTAGCCCAACAGTGGGTGAAGATGATGATGATATGTCGAAAGTACACTTTAATTGGTACCCAGATAGACATTATTTTTGATAGTGTTTGTCCTGTATTCGATAAGTCTTCTCAAACACGTAAACAAATAATTCCAATGTGTTTTTAGAAAACTATTCATAAATTAGAGGGGGAGCTAAAACTTAAAATATTTTAGTGACCTTGTTATTTAATAGTACTAAACATTCTGAAAACTGTTTAATTTACATTGATATAAAGCTAATACACACATCAACACGGTCTAGGGATATTTTTAAAAAAGCGAATTACTATCAATGTGTTAATGATTTATATGACATGTATATATTTAAAAGATACGTTATTTAATATTCTACCATTTTTTAATAATGGTCAAGGTATAGATTAAAATTTCAGGATTTTATGGAAAAAAAATGAAGCATAGACGGAAACCGTATATGAATGAACTTTTAATTTGTGAGTAAAAACTGAAAAAAATAGAAAAATCATTTAATTTGTGTTTATAAACTTGAAGTTAGTAGTCTGAGAAAGCGCCCATGATGTTCATAACACATCGGCAACGATTCGGCATGCTCAGAACAAGGTTGTCAATGTCTTGCTGCGGAATATTGTCCCATGTCCTTCTGAGGTGCGCAAAAAGTTGATCTTCTGTAGCCAGATTTTCAGGAACTTCCTTCAGAGCTCTTCTTTGCAGCATATCCCACGCATGCTCAATGGGATTTAGATCTGGCGATTGAGCAGGCCAGTCTAAGGCCCTAACATGATGTGTATGTAACCAAGCTGCTACCGTTCTCGCCGTGTGTGCCCGGGCATTGTCGTGCATGAGCAGGAAATCTTGCCCCATTTGTGTTCTGTGGGGCAAGATTACGGGCCCCAGCACCTGTTGGACGTATCGTTCTGCCGTCATATTGCCCCGCACCCAAACGAGATCCGTCCGTCCTCCAAGACGAATTCCTGCCCAAACCATAATTGTACCTCCTTGGTATGGGTGAACTTCCTGAGGGTTCTGGAGACGGCTCCATCGTCCAGGAACTCGCCAAACACGCGTCCTTCGTGAATCTGGATGGAAGCCGAACCTGGATTCATCCGTGAACAGCACATTGGACCATTGGTCACGGCCCCAGTCCACGTGGTTCCGAACCCATTCTAATCGTCGTCCACGATTGCCTCTCCGTAAAGGTGGGACCCGGAGTGGTCTACGAGAGCGTAGATTGCTTTCATGCAGTCGCCTTCTTACAGTTTGGTCACTCACAAGCACTTGGTGTTCCACTCGCAGCCTTTGGACCAATTGAGTCGCCGTTGCATTTGGTTGTGCTCGCGCAGTAATTTGCAAAAATCGGTCTTGTCTGGGGGTAGTGATGCGACTTGGCCCCCGGTAACTCTCCGCTACTTCACCTGTGGCACGATAGCGTGTCCACAATCTTGAAATTACATTTTGATGGGTCCCTATGGCCTCAGCAACATTACGCTGAACAGATCCAGCTTCCAGCATTCCCACAGCTCGTAACATCTCTGCCCTCGTCAAATGTCGGCGTTGCATGGCTACAATACCTCAATTTTAACTTTATCTTTCGTTTAAAAATGAAAAAAAAACTGTAACTAAACGTAATTCGTATTGTTTTCTAAATTTCGCACAAATGAAAATTCCCTCTCCTATACATCAAGACATTTTTATGCCACCGAAACAAAAGAATTTTCAAAAATTTGAATTTGGAATTAGTCTGAGATAAATTACAAACAAATCGGTGTATAAAAGATTCCAATGCGGCCAGTACTTTTCGAGTTATTTAATTGAGTATGAAATATCCCTAAAACCGTGTTGATGTGTGTATTTATTGTGGAAATAGAATCAATAAAAACCAGTATTTATGTACAGGGTGTAAACGAAACCTTCATGAAGGTGTCAAACAAGCATTCTGTACATCAAACTAAGTAACTTTATGAAAAAAAAACGCTTTTTTGGGGTGAAAAATCACGTATTACGGTAGAACTCAACGTAACGCACTCGAAACATTGCGCTAATGGATGGATTGAATAGTATTATGAGGGTTGTGGAGGTGTTTGAAGTAAAACTCTTACATTAAAAACCTGTATTTTTATCCGAGTGAAGTTTTTTATCCGAGTGAAGTCGTTTCCCTTGAATGCTACTAAAATTGCCACCTGCAGAAGCTAGTCAAAGAATATAAAACAGA
Organism: Xestia sexstrigata; assembly: GCA_941918905.2. NCBI lineage: Eukaryota > Metazoa > Arthropoda > Insecta > Lepidoptera > Noctuidae > Xestia > Xestia sexstrigata. The sequence goes on from OW799226.2 coordinate 3,181,180, forward strand.
CAACATTTATCTAATCCAAGTATTCTGATCTTTGACATATAAACAGTAAACAATATTCGCCTGACTTTGACTGTATTTAGTTATTGTTATCTGAAAAACATCATGCGTGGTTCACGGCTTAAATATATTATATGTCACAGTCAAAACTGTTAATCAGTCAATACTACTTTTGACCGGTGAAAACCATTTTAACAATAACTTACATTTACATATAAACTTATTAGATTGTTAGGTTAGGTTAGGTTAGGTTATTTTTTTGTGACCCTTTGAAAAACACTATGTAATAGGCTAGTTTCCACCATCAATAAATTGCAAATCTATTTAGTCCGCCAGTTATAGTATCGGAAAATAATAGACACGTATTTTTTGTAAAAATGCATCAAAACTCGGGATTGACGCTGGTGACGTTAGAACGCACTAAAAATTACACCACGCGTGACGTATTGAAAATTTAAAAGCGCGTCAATTTTGGTTTACGTAACAAAAGAAAAATTACGAGTCTAATATTTTTTGATAATTTAAATGACGGACTAATTACATATTCTCAATTGACAAGCCTATTGTAGAACTAGGTAATTACAACTAAGGCGTTCTAAAACCACATTATTTTTAATACAGAAAACGCATTTTAACTTCATAAGGGTTTTGACTGATACCAGTCAAAAGTGGTTTTGACCGATTAACAGTTGTGACTGTAACATAATATAACGATAACGGTATTAACTGCCTTATCGGTCTAATGGTCGCAAGCGCGATTGCTAAGCATGAGGTCCAGGTTCGATTCCGGGGTCGGGCAAAATGTTATTGGGGATATTTCTCAGTAACAGTCACGGAGTCTAGATTTGTGCCCGGTTGATGGTAATACGCCCCTTATTACATAGGACCTAAACATAGCTAGTGAAATGTGGGTATATTATTAGGTTCACCTGTGCCTAACCCTTCGTGGATTACAGGCGTGATGTTATGTTATGTTAATGTAACGTAAAAATATTCTGTTTGCGCTAGACATTAAGATTGGCGTTGCCTCAGTATGACTCCTGCACCCCTAGCCAAGTTGACAATCTACAATCGTTAACGCTAGTAGAAAACTATTCAAATGAATGGGAATGACATCATCTCAACGTTAAATCACGTGATCAACACAAACGAATAGAAAATTCGTAGACGAGTTTACATCGTTCAAAATGATAGAATAGAATGTTATCGTTTCTAAAATGTTGAACGCCAAACTCTTTGGTAGGAACGCTCACCATAGACTAAAGTGTAGGTTTTTCTACAGACATTAGAGAACGAGCGATCGACTCAGTCGTGTCAACTTGCCTACCAATTTAGCGCTTTCTACAATCGCTTACGCGCGCCGAGGCGTTTACGATTGTAGAAAGAGAATCGATACGAAACGTTTGTAACTTGGCTAGGCCTGCTGGAGATAAATGAAATAGGCACGACAATTTCTTATGGCAGAGCCTATGTGCCGAAAGTAAAAGGTTCCTAGCAAGCGCGAACTTGAACGAACTGTTCCGATTGCGCGTTGGAAGAGATTATGCGCCCCCATAAGTGGTGTCAAGGGACCTTGGGATGTGTAATTTTTTGACAAGTTGCAAGGTAGTTTTAATAATTTCGTTAAATTGTATAAATAATAGGTGTAACCTTTAACGAAGCCAAAAGGCACTTTTTCCCGTCACTACAATCATTTGTTTTTGTCTTAGACCATACCTGGGAACCTTCTAGTTACGGAGATATTGGAGGTCAAAGTTCGAACTCTTCCACAAGTTTCTTTTAAAACACAAGTAATTTACTTTAAATACTTTCACGACCCCTGTACTATTCGATGCATCCATTAGCAAAATGTTTTGGGTGTTGTGAGTGGTGCATTAAGTCCTACCGTAAAACGATTTTTCACACGAAAAAAAAAAGTCGTTTCCCAGCAATAATTTTTGCGTAGAGTCACTTAGTTTGATGAACAGAAAGCTTGGTTGACGGCTTCGTGAAAGGTTGGTTCAGCCTATGGCTGTACAAATAACGATGACAAAAAAAAAATGGGAGCTCACCTAGATACGTCCGCACAGAAAGACATATAATATCTAACTACATTACAAGCACATCCATAGTTTAACGTAAACTAGGTGACGATAAAACCCAGTTTAATTGGCCGTTTATCAGTTTGTTTGTCACAAAATGACCTTAGTTTTGGTCAATTTTATATGGAAATATTATAATCCGGTCTTCGTGGAAACGAAATGGTGGAGGTGTTTTGACTAGCGCCAAAAATATCCGTGATAACTTCTAGAGGTCGTGGTTACTCGTGGCGAAATTGCTATCTTATGCTGATGTTCAAGGGTTAAAAATAATAGTCCTCCTGACCAGGGCCGTAGCTAACACCATTTCGATATGGGGTCCCCGAGTAACAAGGGCCCCTGATGAGGAAAAAATTCACAAAACCTCCCAACCTGATAGAAGATAAAACGAAAATATAACTTATCGCGGTTCAGAAAGCTCCAATTTTTCGAGCTCACTTCGCTCGCTTTTTGATGAAGGCTTCGCCAATCATGATCCAAAAAGCACTAAATTCTCGAGCTCGCTTCGCTCGCTTTGTCGATGAAAATTAAAACCTTTCAGGATGCTGTAATTTTTTTATTTTAGCTCTTCAAAAGTCATAATCTATACATATAACCCAAAAAGTCTGACCTGGAGTTGGGAAAAGTCATAACTTATGCTATTCATGGTTACAGTTACACATTTTTTTGTCTCACTTTGCTCGCTCATAGATTTTATTAGTAAAATGATTGACAGCTAAATCGATTCAAGTCAGGGTGATATTTTCTTAGTTTTGCAAAAAAAAATGTGATTTTACATGGTGGTCGGTGGCCATCCGGTATGACTGGAGGAAGACCCAAATATCATCATCATCAATCTCTTGCCCTTATCCCAATTCATTTGTGGTCGGCGCAGCATGTCTTCTTCTTCCATACTTCTCTATTACTCGTCATCTCATCAGACACCTCCTTTTTTACGGGTTTCCAGTAGAAAACGATATACAGAAAGATCGTGATATTCTTTCGCCTTTCATTCGCTTCTATTAGGACGTGGGTATTGGAAATCGCGTTATGGAATTCAAATGGAGTTGGGCAGGAAACCTTGCAAGGCCCGGTGATGGCAGATGAAGTTAAGCTGTGACCGAGTGGCGTCCTAGGAATGGAAAGAGAAGTGTTGTTCGTCCGACATTGTTGCCATCGCGGAAATATTCTGGATGAGGCTGGCACAAGAGCGTGGAGCTTGAGATTGGACGTGGAGTTAAACAGAGTTTACAAGAAAAGTTAGGAAAATACTCGTATCTATTACTATTGTCACTTACGTATTATTAAAAGGCAAGAAGATATGCCAAATGTCAGAGATCAATAAATCACTATTGATTACGAAGAAACACGTGATAAAACATTCAATGCTAATCTAAATACTGAGTATTGAACTGTTTTCTCTTTTATTATTGGCATTTTCATGGATTTTTTAATCAGTGTCAGTCTTAATTAATAGTATAACATCGAGCCTGTGATTCTCAATGGGTTATGCAGAGGTACCATTAGTACACCGGCATTTCGACAGTTATGTTTAAGTCCTATGTAATAAATATAGACTATTGCCATCAACCGGGCACGAATCTAAACTCCGTGGCTGTTACAGAGAAATTCCTGATGGTTAAACCTAATAACAGCGGCGCGGGGAGCGGGTGCCGAGCGGAGCCAGCGCGTCAGCATGGACGTAGGAATTTACATCTTCTTTTGCCCACAATATATCAAACTTTAGAAAGGAATTAGTATCAAAAAGATGTCGTTGTTGGTGTTCAGACATTTCGTTCGCGAATAAAAATACTAATTTCTCGTATTCAACTCTAAGCCGCTCTAGCGCCGCGCGATCTGCCCGCTGTGGCTTCGAGACCGGGTACAGCGATCCTGCGCCGCTCCCGCTAACTTCGTGTCCTAGGCCTTACAGGCGTGATGCATACTTTATTGACATACAACATAGCTATCGTTAAATAGCTGATAAAGTGTTATTTTGTGTAGGTTCTCTAGATTTATGTAATGCTATGAAATTACCGACCGATCAATGTTAGTTCATTCTTGGTATAAATAAAGAAACTCAGACATGTTTACTAGCGTTAAAAATTTCAGGAAATCCATAAAAAAATAATGATGGCCATTTTAGTATCAATTTAAGTGCGTTTTTACGGTTTTTAAAACCGTGTGGACCAATTAATAATCTTAATTGTTCTAGATTCTTCGAGTTTTTACTTTTATTCAAGCTATTTTCGTATTTGTGGCCTTGTTCTAGTGGTATACTAGTGGTGACTTTGAGCATCAGGATTTGATTCTCAGGTCTAGAAAAATATAATTGGGTTTTTTGATTAGGAAATTCTTAGTAGCAATGCCGAGTTTGAAATTAAGAAGCTCGTGGCTAAATTATAACAGCCGCTCGGGTCGATCTTTAGGTTAAGCCGTGCTTGCCTAGGTTGGTCTATGGATGGGTGACCACCCATTATATACCGAGTTTCCTCCGTGCCTCGAAAAGCACATTAATCAGTTGGTCCCGGCTGTCATTTGTAGATCTTTGACGGTCGTTACAGGTACCTACTCAGTGACCTAACAGATCTGACAACCAGTCTAACCATGGGGTTTCGTATTACTCAGTACTAACTAAGTTGTGGAGGTCAGATAGGCATCAGTCGCTCCATGTAAAATACTGGGATCCAGCTGCATTCGGTTGGACTGGAAGCCGACCCCAACATGGATGGAAAAGGCTAGGCAGAATATGATGCCGAGTTTGAAATTTTGTCCGATTAATGGCAATAAGCACGCCCCCCATAATTTGCGGAATCTGGGTGTAGAATGTGTATTTTGGTTTTACTTTAAAGCTAGCCATGATTATGGTCATGAAATTGTTTGGTCAAGGTCAGCGTATGGGTCTACAGTAAGGGATAAACAATATATTTTCTACAAGTTGTGCTCCCGAAAGGACTAAAAACGACGAGCTTCCATAAAACTATAACTTTACAGGCGGTATATACATTTTCGTAAATCCTTCTCCAGTAAAACTTCACCGCATAGTGCGTTGTCGATTAGTGAATAATGAATTCAAGACTTTCATTAAGTAGATATTATACGGCCATTTTCAATAACTTACTAACAGGTAACGGAAGGTTGCTATCTCTTAACTGTTTGACATTTAGCGTACGGACCGTTAGAAAGAAAACGTCTCAGAAAAACTTTCTTTGTTATTTCTATGAATAACTGTTCTCCGAGTGACTGTATGTACTTTGTTTATAGAAACACCGATAGCTACGAGACGTATAGTAACTAATAGTTATACGTAAGTAAGTTATAGAAAACGGCCGTTGTCGGCGTGCGATTGAAGAGGCCTGTCTAGCAGTGGAGTAGAAGTATACCTTTACTAATGGTGATCACCAATGCCTTTGCCAGCTGGTGTAGACAAATGCAATGTTTCTAAACAAAGCAAGTGTTGATGTTAACAAGCAAATGTGTGTTTAAATGAAACTATAAGCCAAGAAAATATCAATTTATTTAGATATAAACATTTCTAGATGATTCGAGCACGGTTCGTCATTCGAAGTCTTCGAAGGAGGGGCTCCAGGTGGGCAAGGCATTCTGGTTACCCTATGGTTAGAAAAGGACAATGATAAATGAAAATTGTCGAGGTGTTACTAAGGGTACCTATCTGCAAATCAATCGTGGAAATCAGTATTGTTAGGCGAACAAGGCGCCAGTTCGTTTTGCCATTCAAACAATGTTAGGCGAACAAGGCGTCAGTTCGTTTTGCCATTCAAAAATTGCTAGGCGAACAAGGCACCAGTTCGTTTTGCCATTCTAACATTGTTAGGCGAACAAGGCGCCAGTTCGTTTTGCCATTCAAATATTTACGACTACGAGCAAAAGACAGGATAAAATGAAAAAAATCGTAATCATAAACTTGTTACTACTTTGTAACAAGTCGAGATGTTAAATTAAAGTGGATAAAATTTTGAGTTCATTATTATTGATTAATAATAAAAAAAAACAAAATGTTTGAAAAAAAAAATATATATATGAAAACTAAAACCCGACTACGATAAAGTGCAACAAAAATTGTATTTAAACAAGACAACTTTCTACAAAGAACCTTATAAACAATTTGTGGAAAAAAACATTCCTATACAACAGTAGACAATACCTAGGTAGGTACTGTATCGATGCATGTTTTTTTTCATAAATTTGATTTGAGTTTCTTTGAGAGAGTTGTGTAATATGACGGGGTAACTTAATCGCCACCATGTATTATGAATGAGCGTAGCTTTTCACAACCTATCGATTGACTGTCATATCGAATCGATTGATAACATTATCGAAAAAACGCTATTAGAAAAATCACAACCTAACAATTTTGACAGTTCACTTCGATTGTGATTCGGTAAGAAGAGACATCTTTGCCGTAGACTGTCGCTCTGTCTAGGTATTCTGGATTTCCTTATTTTTTAATGGCCTGTCTGGGTTCGAACCCACGACTTTACTGTTCGTGAGTCGGGGCCGCCACCACTGGGCCACCGCTGCTCTCTTTGCCCAGCCGTGGGTCAGAATAGGCAGATTAAAAAAAAAGGCATTACTTTGTGTAATTTATTTCATCACCACTGCTCTCAAAACGGTGAAGGAAAACATCGTGAGGAAACCGGCATGTCCTAGAACCACAAAATTCGAAGACATGTGACATCTACCAATCCGCACTGGGCCCGCGTGGTGGATTATAGCCCATTCCCTCTCATTTAGAGGAGGCCGTGTCCCAGCAGTGGGAACATTAATAGGCTGATGATGATGATGATGATGATGCTGGGCAAAGGCCTGCCCCATGGCTTTTTTATTGGATTTACGCAATGAACAATGACTTTAGGTATGATAATTTACATCATGACTTTTAAAACCTAGGTACTCTATTACGGTGACATCATTTGAGCTCCAGAGCCGTAATCATAGACACATTATTCCATTTTGTTTTACAGTAGAGTTACTACAAAGGATTTAATACCTATTGTATTACAGACGAGAGCACATCAAGCTACACGAAACTGTAAAATTTTCCCAATGCTTAAGCGATAAACTTGAAAATCGATTAAAGAAATATGACAGATTGTAGTAGCATTTGTTGCTGTATGTATGTTGTCTAAAAATAATCGAATAATTGTATAGAATAATCGTTTGAGTTATGGACCTAAAGAAAAATACGGATGCAGTCTCCTTTAACAATAACTGAAGCACCCATAGTAAGTCAGCGCGCTAATATAGACAAGCCAGCACGCACATTCACACACACCATAGTAAACTATGGTGTGTGTGAATGTGCGTGCTGGCTGGCTAGTCAATGTGTTTTATAGTCATTCAATGGGTTTTATTTATTTTTTCCATTACTGTAACAATATCCCAAGTTCAAGGGAGATCTTATTGAAATATCGTTTAAAAATGTGCAATTTTCCTTCATCTGGCATCCCTTTAGCCGTGTGAACCGTGAGAACCAACCCATTACACTCACGGGTGTCGTATAAGGCGACTAATGTCTGAGGCAGATCACCTTGCGCCTCCGTAGACCAGAGAATGGGCAGCAGCGTTTTCTGTTAGTCTTTCATCACTGCGATCTCCAATCCGCCTGCCAAGCGTGGAGATTACGGCAAATTCCTCCCATCATGGGAGAGGCTTATGTCCAGCAGTGGACGTTATGGGCTGTTGTTGTTGTTGTTGTTGTTGGTATCCCTTTAAAGACACACGCACACCAGTTAAACCGCCACCACTGTGGTGCTTCAGTTGTTTCTAAGTGAAGTTCCGTCCGCCTTTTTTTTTAGGTCCATGGTTTCAGTAAGTCAGTATAAACTGTTATGAAAAACTGTTTCAGAATAGGCATGACGACAGTATCAAAAAATTGCAAATCTATTTATTCCGTCAGTTAGAGTATTGGAAATTAATGGACACGTATTTTTTGTTTTTGTAAATCAATGAATATTGACAAAGATAAAACGCATCAAAACTCGGGAGGGTGGGCTCGTGACGTCAGAACTAGGTAAAAATTATACCTAGGCGTGAGGTATTGAGAATTTTAAAAGCGTCATATCTTCGTCGTTTTTGGTTTACGTAACAAATGAAAAAACACGGGTCAAATATTTTTTGATAATCTATCTGACGGACTCAGTTTTTTTTTGTCGTCTCGCCTATTGTTGCCAGAATATTTCACAACTAGTCTTACCAAGGGGTTATTGTATTGCCCATTAACTGGGTTTTTTTGGTCAGATTAGGGAGTCGCTCCATGTAAAGTACTGGTACTTGTTTCACCTGCATGCATACCGTAAACCAGTTGGTACAACTTATTTTATTCTTAAACCTTTTGAACGCCAGAGCATAAACGCACGCGCGTGCCCTCCACGCCAAGCCAAAATTTCACCAACCATTTTATCACACATTTGTGTCGTTTGACGTACAGGCCACGCGTTTGCTTGTCACGTACCATATATATGTGACAATGGCATTCAAATGGTAAATAAACATTGCCTCACATTAGGAATTTTTCCTGTATCGTGGGTGCGTTCACAAACATTTAAGCTCACATACACAAACAGGCCGACCTGGAACAACTAACTGTAGGCCATACAAATATTTTGCTCCGTGCGGGAACCAAACCCGCGACACGCATCGCAGCAGTCAATCGCTCAGTCACTGCGCAAACCGAGCCGTCAATAAAATTTGATTTATCGACAAATTTAAATAAATTATTAATATTTGTTCAGCCCTTTTAGTGTCCGGTATCCGCTAATAAGGGTAGTCGTATAATTCTGTTATTTGTTATCAAGACTGGGCTAGTAAATTAATTGCTGCAAAATAGTGAACACAGTTTATTAAAAGTATCAAAAAACCAGACTAAAACTTGTATTATGTACCTACCTAATGTACATAATTATATTTGTAATCTCCCTTTAATTTCCTTCGTCTTGATACACTACACTACACGATACACGTTTGGTTGACGAAATAGTACATTACGATATTAGTGCGTTAAGATGGTTATAACATGCGAGGCGGAATTTCAGCCCGAGCCGAAGGCGAGGGCGTAATTGAGTCGTGCATGTTATAACCAATACGCACGTATATCGTACGACGTTTTTTAACACATTTGCGAGGAAACAGAAAAAAAATAGATATTCACAATACAAGTACAAAGAAAAGAAAATTTGAGAAAAATGGCGCGAGGATTATTTTCTGCCGTGGCTGCGTGAAAATGTTGGCAAAGACGCTAGAGCATGCAGCCAAGTTTTTAAATTACTGAATAAACTGTTTTTTATATTATTTTAAATAAACTCAATCTGTAAATGCACACTGTTGCTTTCCCGCCATTTTAACAGCGCGCTAGCGCTGCCTACTGATTGGCGCCGCGCGGCGATTGCTGATGTAATTCCACCGGTTTTAGATATGTAAAGCGGGTCATAAAAAACGCGTGTGTTACCAAAGCAAATAGTTAAGTTATAGTCCATACAAATTCCATAACAGTATTATTTGCCATTTCAAATATGGAACTGATCGCCGCCGCACGACTCCAGCTAGTGAGCAGCGTGCAGCGCGCTGTTGCTATTCAAATTTCGAACTAATCGCCGCGCGGCCAGTCAGTAGGCAGAGCTAGCGCGCTGTTAAAATGGCGGGAAAGCAACAGTGTGCATTCACAGATTGAGTTTATTTAAAATAAAAATAAAACAGTTTATTCGGTAATTTAAAAACTTGGCTGCATGCTCTAGCGTCTTTGCCAACATTTTCACGCAGCCACGGCAGAAAATAATCCTCGCGCCATTTTTCTCAAATTTTCTTTTCTTTGTACTTGTATTGTGAATATCTTTTTCTGTTTCCTCGCAAATGTGTTAAAAAACGTCGTACGATATACGTGCGTATTGGTTATAACATGCTCGGCTCAATTACGCCCTCGCCTTCGGCTCGGGCTGAAATTCCGCCTCGCATGTTATAACCATCTTAACGCACTAATATCGTAATGTACTATTGTATGGACTATAACTTAACTATTTGCTTTGGTAACACACGCGTTTTTTATGACCCGCTTTACATATTTAAAACCGGTGGAATTACATCAGCTTTACGAGCAAGGGTGTTAAAAAAAATATTAACGACTTACAATTTAGCGCCAAAAATCCGCCATTTTGTTTTTATTTTAAACACCTATTTATGGACACTTGGGTTTTTGTGTTCCTAATTGTCGAAATCCATCCAGCCATTTGGAACATACGAGGTTTTAAAGAAACATACAAGATACGCGCGAAAAACATAACCCTTCGATGGCAGTCGGGTAAAAAGGAAGTAAAAGAAAGCCTGAAAGAAATAAAGCGTCAAACGGGATCTTATTACATTCAATATAATATCACGCCTCTTTTTCCCAAAGCTAGGCAGAGAAGTGTAGTTATTTTGCTAGTTATTGATGTACAAGTCAAGAAAGAGAGCGAGCGTGCATATTGTCAGAGGTTACATCTTTTTTTTTTGCAGTTTATGTGTTTTAGATGTATGTGTTAAAGCAAAAGTAAACAAAATAAAAAGTGGTATAAATTCAATGGGTCCTTAAATGTTTGGGTAATGGTCATACGCAGGTGTGTAATAAAAAGCATAATTAACTTAAAATAAAAAACATTTTATTTATAAAATCATGATATAGTTAAAACATATCAAAAATTCGTACATTGTATTCACATTTTAAGGCAACATCATCGGCTCTTAGTATTTTTTTTATAATATTACAAAAAAATAAAAATTAATTACCTATGTCAAAAATGTCAAACATCAGCCATTAAATGCTTGAGATTTTTGTCAAAAATTAATTTAATCGGTCCAAAAAACTTTCAACATTTTTATAAAATATTTTAATAATTATTTTTTGTACTAAATCTTCTTAATAAAATATAATGTTAATTTGGAAAATGTGATAAGTTTGGGCAATAAATATTGTTATCACATTCCCCACTAAAATTTAAGTTAAATTAATAAATATTCTTTTGTCATTTTTTATTGTCATGTATCTTTTTTACTTAAAATGGTTCTATTTAATTATTGAAAGAAATAAGTAAAAGATAAATGAAATTGAACCAAAAATAGAATTGCAAATTAATATTAAATTATACTATTAAACTAGGGCAGTATCTGTTTGTCTATTTTGAGAAATTAATACCTATTATTGTAGTAATAAATACTGTTTCAGCATTTTAAGAAGCTATTTAGAGTTTCTTAATGTGAAAGAAAGAAAAATTATGAAAAAAGGAACAAAATGTAAGCTGCAACATTGTTTTTGTTTCAACAAATTAAATTGTTCTTTAAAGTAATTATAAATTACCAAAATAGAGCAATAAAAAGCAATAACTTAACCAATAACTTAGGAAGTAAACCACACGTGAAGTTGGCTTCCATAATATTTTTTCTTTCATAAATTAAAAAAGGTAAAAAAAAAAAATTGAAAAGAAATATTGAAGATTTTCTTGGCAAAAGACGAAAAAGATAGAAATTTAAAGATAAAGAAACCCCAGAAAAAATATTAAGGACTTGTCAACGTAAACTGATTAAATCTCGCGTTCTCACTTGGAGTGGACAAGGTTAAGGAACTCCTCCCTCGTCTTTGGGTCATCACGGAAGACTCCGTGCATAGATGACGTCACCGTCTTACTGTTGATCTTCTGTACCCCTCTCATGACCATGCACATGTGCCTGTTAAAATAAAAAAGAATATTTAAAATCGGTTCATTTATGGGAAAAGTCTGTAGTATAAACCGGTAGAGCCTAAAACCGAATTTCAGTATCCAGTCAGTTTTTGCAGTCGGTTAAAAAGAGTAAAAGTGCGTACGGTAAAAGAATCTCCAATTACAGATTTAAGAAAATCAAGCGCGCTCTATGGCAAGCTTACAGAACTAAAACTACAACATGATTTGCCCATAAACTGTCGCCATCTTTTGAGTAAATCAGGAACTACTTCCACTTCGTTCGCATTAAGCCATGATCTAGCGGTGATTGTACCGCCATCTAGTTTAATTTGTCAAAACTAACTAATGATGTAACTTGATTCAAATGCTACAGTTTCGCGTGTTTTTTTCTGAACAATTCATTTGATATTGTTGCAAAGCTTTTTATAGCAAAACTAAGGTAATTCTGATCTGCAATTTAGATTAGCTAAAAGCCATGGCATATCCATAAAGCTGATCCGATCTTGTCTTTCTACATCGTTCTCACAATTTATGTATAATCTCAACATAAATGATGTAACCAAGATTTTGTAACGATACTTTGATTGAAAAGAGTGTCCATGGAGTTTCTTGCCCATTCTTCTCCATAGAGATCTACGCCTTGGAATGTGCAACTACAGTACTTACTCAAGTTATTATGTCTTGTGACTGTGACTGTAGCTCAGTTGTTTTTTTTACATTAAAAATTGCCGTAATGGTCTAATTGAAATAAATGCTTTGAGTTTGAGTTTGACACAACATTAGGCATACAGTAATCGCGATCTGATCCACAGGGTAATTGTCTTTACTTCCAGCTCTTTTGTTTAAATGACCAATTTCCTTATGCAGCTCGTTCTTTTGATCTGTATCTAAATTACATTATGTTATGTTGGGTTGGTTGGGTTCATTCGTCATTAAGTTTACGGACGTTAGCCAATTACGAGTTTGTTTTGAGGTCTCTTTCCTCAATAACTTACAACGAAGGATGGTTAAAATGACTCAATTGTATTGTATTGTTGTATTTTGTTGGCCAAAGAATCAGTATTGTATATATATATATATATCGTATACTTCAGTAGTCGGTTTTTATCCAGAACACAAAACCATAGAACTGGCAGTGCGTATTTACAGGCAAGGCTTAGAACCAAAACTACACAATAGTTCCTGAGATATCAACTACAGTTATCAGACATATTGATAGGGACAAATCTAGAAAGAAGTCACGAGATATTTTTTTTTTTTTTTTTTTAAGTTTTCTTAGCGTGTGCAATCTTAATCGTCTCATTTTTTGGTGATCTTAGACATAATAATTTGGACAGTAAAGATTATGTATTTAATGATCTTTCTATAGAATACTCTCAAAGAGCTTCACAAGCTTGATGCTATCCGTTTTGATGGTCCAAGAGGAAAGAATAGGTACTTACACTCCTTCAATAACAACGGCGACGCCAGCCGGGCGTACTGCCTGGGTCACAGCCACGGCGATCTGTTTGGTCAGACGCTCCTGCACTTGAAGACGACGAGAGAAGATCTCCACGATCCTGGAATTGAAGAAGGGAATTGTGATGAACTGTGTAAAGAAAACAAAAGACGGGGAAGGAACCAGAGAGATTTTGAGGGGCGAATATTGGCAAAAGATAAATGTATATCGTGAAATTTCATAGGATTGTAGAACAAAAAATCGGTACAATAGTTGAAAAAGTTAGTCATTTGTGATTTTAGGAAAAAACAGTCATTCATTTGACTGTTCAGTGTTGATTGTGTGCTAATCCTTAATCACTGACGTCTATTTTACACTTGTTAACTGACGCATCTGTTAACTCTTATGTTAATCTCTCTCTAATAAAATATTTTGTATTAAGTGATTTGTACAACGGTGGTTAGATTAGTGCCAGATAATTAATCAATAAGTATTTTCCAATCAATATTTTCCCTCTTTCTGAATATTTCTTTATCTCAAAATACAAGACGAACTTAAAGAAAATCACGCTCTCTTACCTAGCTAGCTTGCTCAATCCCAGGATCTTGCCTTGAGGCAGGTAGCCTATGGAAACTTTTCCGTAGAACGGCACCAAATGATGCTCGCACATGGAGAACATTTCAATGTCCTTAACAACGACCATCTCATCAGTATCCTCGTCAAATATGGCGTTGTTTAGAACCTCTGTAAGTTTAAAAATGGATGTATTAATTGACGGTTGAAGATTGATATTTTTTGCGTTCTTATTTTTAGCGTTATCATTTTAGATTTCATCACCGAAACCATTTGATAACCTTAAGCAGACTCATCATCTTCATCATCATCATCAGCCTATGAATGTTCCCACTGCTGGGACACAGGCCTCCTCTCTATGAGAGGGAATGGGCTATAATCCACTACCGGGCCCAGTGCGGATTGGTAGATGTCACATGTCTTCGAATTTTTGGTTCTAAGACATGCCGGTTTCCTCACGATGTTTTCCTTCACCGTTTTGAGAGCAGTGGTGATGTAATAAATTACACAAAGTACTACGGCTTGCTGTTGGTAAGTCGGGGCTGCCACCACTGGGCCACCGCTGCTCTCTCTAAGCAGACTACTGCTGGATATAAACTAGGCTTCCATTTTCACATTCATCGTCATACACAGAATGGTGAAGAGCGTTGGACCTCCTTCAAGCGTGGCCACATCACTTGGTTCTGTTTTTAGTATTCAGTGGATTTCCGCGACCTTCACCAGTTCATCAGCATTGGCATGACGTCGGCGTCACTTAGATTAATTTCGGTAATCCGTCTCAAATCAAAGCTTGGCCCGCATTCATTTAATGACCCTCATTTGAAAGTTACTCATAAGTGAAAATAAATGATGAAAGAACTTTTTATATTTCGTCATGTTTAAATGTCATTAACATTACTTTCTAGGGTACATTAAGCCGTGTCAATTAGACCCATGGCTTTACAAAGATGGCCGCTATAAAATACCGGGTTTTATCATCATCTGCCTACCCTGTTCCAAACTATATTGGGGTCGGCTTTCAGTTTAACCGGATGCAACTGAATACTAGTATTTTACATGGAACGACTACCCGTCTGAAATCCACAACCCAGTTAGTACTGGGTAATATTATCATATTACCCAGTACTAACTGGGTTGTGGATTTGTTAACCAGTTTAGTAGTTTAGTTAGTTTAGTTACCGGGGGAGATACCCCTCGGTAAGACTGGTTGTCAAACTATACCTGTAACGACTGCCAATGACAGCCGGGATCAACGGCTTAACGTGCTTTCCGAGGCACGGATGAAATATGAATGGAATGGCTAAGCAAGCACAGTTTAACCTATAGATCTACCCGAGTGGCTATTATTATTTAGCCATTTCATTCCTTATAGAATACCCGATGTGGAAGGTGGAAATCCGGGTGCGATGGCGAAAATTGGGAGAGGCTTATATCCAGTAGTAGACTTCAGTAGGCAGAGTTGTTGGTCAATGAATTCTTAGGCCGTGATACCTTAGCATGTGCTAGTTATGTTCTCCTCTCTGTCTTACACGCTAAGTTTGACATTCGTGCGACAGTGAAGGGAACAATTCCAAAGCACGCTCTAAGCAACATTTTTACTAATCCTTTTGTGTCAATGTACATACCTTCGAGACTCTGGTCGTAACCCTTGGTGAAGAAGAGCATAGCTTTGGCGGCACGCTCCGGGGTCTTCAGCAGACCCGCCCTCTCAGGGTCCTCTCCAAGACCTGAAGATGTAAAAATATTCGTTGATAAATTGTATTTTACAACACCCTGCATGTTCAGACTCATCATCTACGTAGTTTTATCCTAACTATAAAGGGTGTCAAAAGACTTAAAGAAGCCGAAAGACACTTTGGTCTCCCTATCATTGCGATCATTTTTATTGTTCTAGACCATGCCTGGAAACCTTCTAGTTACGAAGATATTGGAGGTCAAAGTTCCAACTTTTTCACAAGTTTTTTTTTAAATACATGTTTTTAATGTAAGATTTTTATTTTAAACACCTTTACCGTACTATTCAATCTATCCATTAGCACAATGTTTTAAGTGCGTTACATTGAGTCCTACCGAAAAACGTCATTTTTCACCCCAAAAAAAAAAAAGTAACTTCCCAGCAAAATTTTTTGAAAGAAAGAAAGAAAAATATTTATTTGACGTCAGTTCTTGAAGGCTGGGTGGGGTATCTGCTAAATTAGCAACTCAATTTGTGGTGGTTCAAACTTCGTTTGAAATCCTGTTAGAATAAAGTTCTAATCAGCTTGCACTACAAAGTGGTTGTTACGTCAGTCGTGCGGGCTGGTCCAAAATGAGTGGTTTTTATTTAATTGTAGCTTAATAAATCATTCGATCAAAATGCCAATTGTACACTTTGTGAAGAAAAAAAGTGACAAATATAGGTGTGAAAAAAAAAACTAAAAATTAATGCCGTTTAGGAGTAGTTACGAACTTTCAAAGAAAAAATGCTTCACTTTGAATATTTTTTTCATATATAGTAATAATAAAGTTAGAATTTTTTCAATTGTACCAATAAAATTTTAGATTCCAATCAGCAACATATATATTTTTTGCACATTTAGATGTTCACTCATCAAAGAGGAGTTAGTTACTCGAGGAGAAAACCTCTCGTTAGCAGATACCACCCCCTTATGCAAACACGCGTAGGGTTACTTAGTTTGATGTACAGAATGCTTGGTTGACGGCTTCGTAAAGGGTCGGTTTACACCATGTATTAATAGATATTGAGATTTAAACAAACATCATGACTGACCACACTTGAGAGATGACTTCGCATGTTTTGTATGAGATAAATCTTCGAGACGAATGTAACACATTTTTAATCTTTTGCTTCTAGGATATGCTGGGTTCATCAATGAGTATTTACCTGTAAGCAGTAGTCTGTAGGAGTTGGCCATGTCAGGGAGGAGTGCCTCCCTGGTGGGTGGCCTGTGGTCTAGCTCCAGATCATGGTGGAATGTGCAGTTCTCGTGACCTGGTGACAAAGAAAAAACAGGTTAGAAATGTATTGAGAATAGCCTCGTATTACTTGAGAATTAAAGATGAGGCCAAAGGAAAAGTAATTATGAGTAATGAGTCGCGTAATTTACGCCACATTTTCCTAAGAAAGTCTGGTTTGTGTCACGCGACGACGTAAAATGAGCCCAACTGTGTATGAAACCTAATTTCTGCGACTCACAAATACGCTCGTTTGGCCTCACCCTGAACGTAACTTGCGAAATGTGGGTGTACGGTCGAACAAGCTATTTGGTTTACATTTTACAATGTAATTTGTTGGTTAAACTTTAAACCAAATAGCATGTTCGACCGTACTATAGTCTGTCTATGCCTTCGGATATTCATGATCTGACGCTGAGTAAGCAGAAACCTTATTAAATCATTTATTTTACAAATACAATAATTTAATTGGTAATTATGTGTTTGAGCCGTTTGGGGTTGAAACACTAGGGCCATGGGGTCCGAGTGCCCACCTAGTATTTCGGGAAATCGCCAAACGGTTGGTCGACTCTTCACGTGACCAGAGGGCGGGCCTATTTTTTGGCCAAAGAATCAGCATTGCCATCCAACGTGGCAATGCTGCCAGCCTTCTGGGCACTTTTCCTGTTGACAGCGATGTGGACGAATTTTTCGACGCCCTGTAACCTTTTTTTGATATTTGTAAAATATTTTTATTTCTTTTATAGAGTTAGTGTGTAAATAATGTAAATATTATTAGTCTGTGTTTAATAAAAGTTTTACAAATGGATTATTTTTGCAAGATTGCAAAATTGTTTGAAATGCGCTTTAATTTCATAATTTTCCTATTTGCAATTAAATTATTATTTTTATTGCAAACGTATGATACTTGTTGTAACTTACACAAAGCGATGCCTAAAAGACTGCCTAGTGTTCGTAGGACTGGCTTTTTGCCTTACAAGTCTGAAGTATTTAACACTGCTTTAAGCTTTCATGGTTAAAACAAAACTTACACTGTCACTTTCGGGATGTCTTACGTGACTATCAATTATTATCAAATCAAGAGGGTAGACAGATTTGTCGACACCTAATAATTTATTTTCCATCCACCCGCATTCTTCAGCCATCCTGTGATCATGGCGCTTGCAACAGCGTTGAAATATCAGGAGCTCAACATAATTGATAATCACGAAAGATATTCCGTAAGTGACAGAGCGTTTAGACAGAAAGCAACGTCACAAATAGCTTTCAAATATTTCGCTGTTTTGATTAATTTGGCAATAATTATCACTGTATGGAAATAAGAAATATGGCTCTAGTTAGCCATATTACTCGGTGTTACGATATTAATTATTGCATTTCATAACAATACAGGGTGTAAAAGACCTCATCACGAAGCCGACAACCAAGCATTCTGTACATCAAACTAAGTATCTTTACGCAAAAATTATTGCTGGGAAATGACTTTTTTTTTGGGGTGAAAAATCATGTTTTGAGGTAGAACTCAATGTAACGCACTCAAAACATTGTGTTGATGGATGGATTGAATAGTACTGGGGTCGTGGAGGTTTTTAAAGTAAAAATCTGATATTAAAAACTTGTATTTAAAAAAAAACTTGTCAAAAAGTCGGAACTTTGACCCCCAATATCTCCGTAACTAGAAGGTTCCCAGGTATGGTGTAGAGCAAAAAAATGATCGCAATGACGAGGAGAATAAGTACCTTTCGTTTTCGTTAAGAGGTGTTTTACACCCTTTATATTAGTTCGAGAACTAATATATTGTTATGAAATGCAATAATTAATATCGTAACACCGAGTAATCAGTTTTAGATGTAAAAAAAGTATTTGGAAACTTTCCAAATACCTTTTTACACCTAAAACAGTTATAACATCAAATTCAGTGTTTTAATTGCAATTCACTATTAAGTAAGTTCATAGTTAGCCATATATCTTATTTCCATACAGTAATATTGCCAAATTAATTAAAATAGGTAAATATTTGACAGTTAGTTGCGACGTTGCCAACATTTTGTATGAACGCCCTATAAGTCTGATGTATGATTCCAGACAAATCGCCGGCTGAAAAACATCACAATATACTTCACGCTAGCACATGTCTGTCACACGATTCTTATCACTCTTGTTCACAATGGTCTATTATAATCCATGGTTCGATATAAAAAGACACGTGCCAATAAAAGTGTCCAGTTATATAACCCGGTGATTATTGACGGCATTCTTTTCATTTCCAAGACTCTTAATCTAGAAATGATTTCGAAAAATAAATGTATGATCCGGTTAGAATTTTTCATATTTATTCGGGTAGGCAATATTCAGTTCGGCATTACTATTTGGTAAACAATAAGCAATTACTACAAATATTCGGCTCGGGGCGAACGGTAAACTCCGTTTGGCATATTATATCATGTTTCGGTTAACTCGGTACAACGAGCTATGCCGAACGGATATTTCTCGAACTTATTCGGATTTGCCGTCCGGATGTGCCGACCCGAACATGCGGAGAGCACCTTAATTAAATTACATATCTAACGGAATATCGGGGAACGTGACAAGGATGTAAATACCCAAAACATTACGCAATATTGTTATAAAGTTGCAAGTTATTTTTTATTGCTTAAGTCTAACTTGAAATATTAAACAAACTTAAATGATACTACTTAAATGTTGCAATCGTTCCGTATAGTTGCGTGTTCATAATTTGTCCGAAATAATAAATGAGGGTCTATACAAAGAAAACAAATTGAAACCTACCTTGAACAAGACAAATTTTTCACATAATTGTTATAAATTAGAATAAAAATCATCATCGAGATCTAGACAGCTCAAGATTTTGTTTCGTAATTTATAGACCCTGTTATTTACCTAAAAAGGCTTAACACATTTCTACTGAATGTTTTCAATTTGTATAGGTATTTCACTATCGGTATTGTGTACCTTGTGGCACTCCAAAATACGAATTTAGCCTACCCGATTTGTCAAAACAAACACTAAGCGATACCTACTGACATGCCTAAATAAAAACGCATTGTTGGAATGTGAACCCACGGTTCTGACGTATGAGTTGAAATTTCAATAGTGCTCTTTTCGAATAATTATTTATTCGAAAAATAAAATAATAAATTAAATAAATGGGCATCACAATCGGTATCTTTACTCTGTACTTCTTAACAAATTGCCTTTCAATAGTCAAAAATATGCAAATCACAAGTCCCAATAATGAATGACTCAGTCAAAAGCCTTTGACGAATCTGAAAGTAAAATTTTATGCCAACTGAGATTGAAATGCCTCGTACAAAATCTTCCGACAATGCATAATTCAGATCATAATTTAGCATTAGACCTTCAATTCAAACATCACATGGCTATGTTTATATTTTAGTTTAAAACAATATACATTTTGATATTGCGAATGGCGTAGTTTTAGCTGACAAACCGTAATATCGTAGTTTTGTGATTTGGTCCTTGGAAATTTTGAAAGCAAATTAATATTGAATGCTTTTGATCAATAGGTAAGACTGTGTTCACGTGTGTAGTCCAGTTAACTGGTAAACATTTCGAGTAATGTAAAATGTAAAGAAGGAGCACAATCTAACAGTTATAAACTTAGTTGACAAAAAAACAATAAAACATTCAACAACAAGATGATAGAAATAATTAATATTAAGATAATCATGTCAAAGGGCATCCATAGAATAAATTAAGAAAAAGACAAAAAAAAAACATTATTAAGATTATAAACATCGTCCAAATATACAAACCAGGCGTGGTAGATGTTCTAGGAGTCATTGGCGTCCCAGGAACTTCCAGCTCACTCTCCGCATCAGTCAAATGGAAACTCTTTAACGCCTCCGGAGCTTTCTTGTATTTACTGACAAAAGATCCCTTGACAGGACCGTCACCATTTTCTTTTTCTTCTGAGATCGAATTTCTGATTGATCGGGAACTGACCCTTCTGATCAAAGACGAAGGCGGGACGATCGGGTCTGAATCTTTTCCATTGACGGCGGCCATTTTGTTTTTTACTAAAAATTCGTATTTGGAAATTAAAATTTTATGTCAGTTTCAAATGGAAATACGTCCGTTTTGTGCAAAAGTGCGGCTCGACTGAGTGAATTCATTATGAGATGACCCATGGGTTATCTCTCTAAAATTGTGACTTAATTTATTGCGCCGATAACCCGTGTCTGGTTTATCTATACGTTATTAAATTAAATTATTATTTCGTCAGTTATAAATAATAATAATGCTTCCGGAGAGCATGGCTTAACTACTCGTATGCCGTATTATAGAAACAATTAAAAAGTAATTTTGTCTCGCGTAGTTCTACGTTGCGGTATACGAAGGGTTAATTGCATGAACTATTTTTAGAATTATGGGCAAAAGTGTTCATATTTTTATGGGCGTTACCTGGTGGCGCTGTTTGACGAGCTTTTCGAGAGCAGTTGAGTATCAATGTGATTCAGGGTTACGTATGTCTATTTCGAGATGTTATGTATGGCATAATTTGTAAAATTTGATTTAGTTTATTTATAAAGAAATCACCTTGCTAGACATAAAACATATTCCAAAGGTTCTCAAATATTATGCTATTTATCAGAAGTAGAGCAAATTTTGTTTATATTATCGCATATTTCGAAATAGCAAACAAATTATTGTCAAGGCGAAGTGCATTGCCACCAAAATCACGTGTCTAAACGTAAATGTTATGCTCTATTGCAATAATTATATATAAAGTATATACTATATTTGACGTCATAGCCAACGTGTTATACAAACATTCGCGGCCAATGTTGGATAAGCGTCACTGTGACCGAGGTTGTTTGCTTAAGTTATGATAAAAAGTAGCTGATGTTAATTAAAAGGTAGAATCTCATGGCAATTGATACAAATATGAATAATTGAGAATCAAAGAAAAGTAGGACATCGCGTGCAATGAAATAGAAGTCATAGAATACATTGTGGAAAACACTATTGACAACAATATTAATAAAAGTGAAAACGACAAAGATTCAATAAGTAAAACGCACAGATTACGAATGATGAGATGAGATGAGATTATGAACGATATAAATTTGGATTTATATCGTTCATAATCTCATCTCATCTCTTTTTTTGATTAAAAGAGAGTCATGGAGTTTCTTGCCCGTTCTTCTGCATAGGGTCTGGGAATAGGCAACTACAGTACTTTCACAGTTTTTATGTCGTGTCACTGGGACTGTAGCTACATTTAATTTTCATCTTTGTTTCGACAATTCAAAAGTGCCCGTAACTGGCCTACTTGAAATAAATGCTTTGATTAAGATTTTACGGTTTTTAAATACCGTCAAAGGAACTCTAGAGCTGAGACAGTGATCTTAAATCCAAAACTATACCGAAAAAACCGGTAGCACCCGGTATTTTGATATGCAACCTTGATACGTTTTCGGTTCGTTTACCTACATATGAAAGTTGAGGTCGCAACCAAGGTTTGCTTCCTATAGTGAAGTAGTGCGGTTTTTAGTTTCCGGTTTTGCATTGTTACGGTAATTGGTCCTATCGCGAATTTTGATAACTATATTTGTTGGAGCGACCTAGAGAAAGACCTTCATAACTGCTCTAGAGACAGTTGTGGTCAAAGATTTTGAATTAAGAACTTAGGTTAGGGTATAACATATTATTTCTACTCTTTAAGTTTCTTTGTTTGCTGTAGTTAATGAATCTTTGATTGAAGGTAAAGATGAAGAAGAAAGATCAGATATACCTTTAAACGACTAATTACGACACAATAGTTAAACAACTGACATAAATCTAGAACGAGAGGGAGTTGATGAATGGTTGGTTGTTTGGCAATTTAGCTTTGAAAATTAATAAAGTAGCCGAGTAAAACATGTGAATAAACATGAAAAGCACATGAGTTAGAAATCCTTCATTACGTAAAGGCGTTCCCAGAAGTATTCAAATTAAACTTTTGGCTGTAATGGGAGGCATGAAAAAATTGAACGGTTTCAAATGAGATGAAGTTATCAACACAGTTTCAAACGAAGCAAGGGATTATGTCAAGCAAATTTATGATTGACCAGCAGAGAAAATTTTCGAAATAAGCAATGGAAGACTAAATGATGTAAGTAATAAGTCTTTTAGAGTAAAATCCAGAAAGAGAAATCTGTGTAGAAACAATATAAAGATCGAAAGTGGTTGTTTACGAGATTAACCCAAAATTGGATGTAAAAAAGTGACGAAATGAATTGAAATTCTTATCATGTTTCGAATGCCTATGTTGTCTGTTGACGATCTTAAATGAGATGATCTAGAAAGATTTTTGTTAAGAAGATTCAAATCAGACTTAAATGGTCACTGGAACTGTCTTATGTGGTTGGAGTCACGTTTCTTATTTGTTGCTAAGCTTGAGGATTATGTCCATTGACATAAGGTTTAAATTACAATGATTGACGCAATAGTGAAATGCTGTGATATCTAGACATTTAATGAAAGTGAATGTGTTGTCCGTTTGACTTTGATTCCATACTTTTATACTTATATTATAAATGCGACCGTTATTCTGTCTGTTACCTTTTATGCCTTACCGGCTGAACGGATTTAGATGAAATTTGGAACACAGTTAGACCGTGACCAGGGTTAGGACATAGGATACTTTTTTTCTCGTTAATACGTTCCTGTGGGTAAAAATTTGACCTCCTGGCATGATATATATCACTGGGAAGCAAAGTCAGAAAACTATCTTGCTAGCGAAATAAAGGGAAATTTTCCAACTTTTATCCTTTAAAAACTTTTTACGTAGACGGTACAGCGGGTGGAGTGTTTTTTTTAATAAAGGTCAAAAAGTTCAGCTGAAAAACAAAACTTTGTAGACTTTAGAGGACAAAGTCTTAGAGAGTAAACAGTTAGTACTAATTTTGAGAATAAAAACAAAGGTTGATTATTTATATCAATACACTAATGGTTGAATGACCTACAAATAACCGTGGGTAAGTTGTCAAAGTGACATTTTGCAAATTAGCGACGACGATCATGGAAAAGTCAAGACTATTAAAATGACACGAGCTACCGAAAAAAACAGCTTATTTCACTTCACTTCATTTGAGGACACAACCTATTTTAGGCCCCAAGGAAAGCGTAGCATTAAAGGAAAAAAAATCCTATTCCTAGCAAGCACCTTAACAAGGTTGATACTGATGATAAATAAAAATCATGGTAATCAGTGTTTTGTCATTATTAACAATTAAATAATAAAATACACAAAAAAAAAAACGTCAAAACATTAAAATAAATGGCTGTCTACGTTCCTTTGCATGAAAATAAACCAATCATTAAATTCATACAATAAAATAACTAAGTATCATTTACGAAGGTAAGGAGGTTCCGTATGCAATAAGGATATAGGTAATTTAATTTTTGTAACTTGAATATGTAATTTCGAAGTTAAAAATAGATTATGAGTCTTAAATATATGACGGTAAAGTTCACCTTAACCCGATTAATAAAGGAAGTTGTCATGCAACGAGAGAAATGTACATAACATTCCAAAGAAAATGATATATCATAATAAACCCACATTTCGCCAGATATGTTTAAGTCTCAAGTAATAAGTGGGCAGAGAAAAATTGAGGAGCTCGTGGCTAAATAATAACAGCCGCTCGGGTCGATCTTAAGGGTAAAGCCGTGCTTGCCTAGGTTGGTCTGTGGATGGGTGATTATTGCCTCGGAAAGCACGTTAAGCAGTTGGTCCCGGCTGTCATTTGTAGATCTTTGACAGTCGTTACAGGTAGTCAGTGGCCCAAAAAGTCTGACAACCAGTCTTACCAAGGGGTATCGTTTTACCCAGTGCCAACTATGTTGGGGTCGGCTTCCAGTCTAACCGGATGCAGCTGAATACCAGTATTTTACATCCTGACCTCCACAATCCAGTTAGCACTGGGTAATACGATACCCCTTGGTAAGACTGGTAGTCAGACTTTCGGACCTGTTACGATTTTCAAAGATCTACAAATTACAGCCGGGAACAACGGCTTAACGTGCTTTCCGAGGCATGGAGGAAGCTTGGTATGTAATGGGTGGTCACCCATCCACGGCTAGCGCGGCAGAACCCGAAGATTGACCCAAGCGGCCGTTAGTATTTCGCCACGACCATATCTAAAGTATCTTTCTGAACTAATAAAGGCTAAAACCAGTCTTTGGAAGATCAAATTCTCGTGTAGCCAATTAATAGAGGCTAGGCTGAACTTTGAACTTCATAAATGGATTAGAAACAAGATCATTGTTGTTAAACTCGGCTTTGAGTCGCTTTGAGTGGTCCTAACGCTATTACTTGGCACAGTTGTAGCTTATTAACTGTTGTACAGTATGGATTTTAGTGTAATGAAAGTTTATTTTTAACGTCACGTCTGGGGGCTCTAATATTATCAGAATCATAATGGGATAATAATATGAATTACGTTATAGTTCTTAAAATGGTCACAGACTCATTTAATAATATTTTACTTTGAAAGATAGAAAGTAAAAGCATTTATTAGCCCGCACTGGACAAAACACAAAAGTAGTTAAATTATCAGTACAAATAAATTATAAAAAAAACACGAAATTGTTCCTTAATTCTAAAAATACGCCTAATTCTGCCTTTAATTTTCCGTTTTTTTCCGCAAGTGCACCCTCTTGCACCCTGCTGCCCGGTGCCCATGGGACTGTGTAAAAATTAGGTTATGATCCCGTTTATATTCAGTCAGATTTCGAGGGGGGATAAATTCCAACTATCCCCCCCTGTATACGTGCCTGGGTTCAAGTAGCACGTAACACGTATGATGAAGCGATGAATAAACCGATGCTGAATCCAGCGATGAAAAATCTATGACGCAACAGGATTGACGCAATTGCAATCTTTTCAGTTGATTTTGCAGGTTCACGTAACACGTTACGATGAAGCGATAAAGAAACCGATGCTGGATCCACCGATGAAAAATCGATGACGCAACAGGATCGACTCAAAACTGAAAGCTTTACCGTAGATTTTGTCAGTTCAGTTCATTTAAGAATTTTATATCAGTGATAAATGAATGTCACTTCATCTAGGCCCTCTGGGTAAATGTTAGACTAGAAGACCTTAACATACTTAAAAGAATTATGATAAATCAATCAAAATCGCCTTTACTGATTGGAACGGCAAGTTACTAAGAGGCCATTGGTTGTACTCAGGTGGATCAAAAATAACTAAGGATTTTTGTTCTAGAAAATACAAATGAGAGCAAAGTAAAACCTTCATTGTAATTTGGGATGAATGCTAATAATATTCCTTTGCCAAAACATATCCCAAAAAAAATGAAATATCATAAAGATTTGTCGATGGAACCCCAAAACGAGGTTGTCATCTGTCATTTTTCCCGCGCATTCAAAACTTTTTGTCACAATAATAAATCAAAGGAATACAATGATGTTAATCGTCAGTTACATAAGTTAATAAAAACCCAACGATAATGTATTCATATAAGTTGTGGTTTTTCTCACATTAAGTATTAATATATGGCTCTATTTATTTTTAATACAGGATTTAGACTAGGATTTATGTTTTAGTTCCGTTTCCTGATTTTAAGCTGGAGCAGATTAAACATTATGATTTACCGAGAAAATAACAGACGCACATAACTTTGTATTTACTGATCGGGTTATAGAATATTTGGTTTAGGGATAACCCGTTACACAAACGGTGATATCAAACTCAGTTATTTAGGTACTTACCTATTTGCAAGACAAAAAAAAACGTGTGGTTAATGTCCAGGGTCATAACATTGTCAACCTCTTAGTATTCTGTGTCTGAAGATGAACAATTTTTTGCAATAATAACGACTTTTATTTATAGCGTAGTTCGATTAGACGTCTTGTTTTTTTAATTATATTTTTTTTGTAGTTTTCGTCTTTATTTGTCATTTTGGTTCATTGTTTTGTCCTGTGCGAGTCAGATAAATGCTTTATCTTTATTTTTTATTATTAACTTTTAATACCAAAGAAGGTTCTTTCAAGAATATGTTGCAATTAAGAGAAGAACAAGTACTCGTAAGTCTTGGCTTCGTTATGTGTCTTTATAAACAGAATAATTTACCTAAGTCCGATTACCTTTTGGCAATCAAACAATAATTTTATCACGAAAATGCTTCAAAAATCGACATTTAAAATAACGTTCAAAACCAAATTCCCCTTCACTTAAAAGTACGGACAGCATAATAGTAATAATTAAAACGCTATAGTTCTAACGCTAGTACCTAATGTCCTTGTTGCAAAAGTGAACGCGTGTCCTTTGCGAACGGCGGTAGCGTCAACAAAAAAAGTAGGGACTCAATCTTTTTTTATAAAAAAGTCTGCGGTTTCAATTTTTTTTCTTTTATCCGAGGTTTTAATTCCAAAATGATTGAAAGAGTTACTTTACTTGGACTTTTTGTAAATGTATTTTAGGCTTACCGGAATTTGCGGTTTTACTTTTTTTAAATTTAATACTTTTTTTATATTTGTACCTGGGTCGTTTGAGTGTAATCAAAAGGCTGTTTAAAGCTATAGAGCCATATATAAAACAATCTTTGAAGTTTATTGGATATCACAAGATTGTTTAATTTGAATGAGATGGCAGTCGGCAAAGGACGCCGTATTATTTACAAAAGGAGATTGGTTTTTTTAGCATTTATCTTCTGCTTAATTGAAAAAGATTCCGCCAAAAACAACATTGCATACCTACTGAATAATTATGTTTTTATTGCGTTTGTTTCATAATCGTTGTAGAGTTTCTATACCTAGCAATAAAAAAATCAAGTATTTTGCATAAGATTAGCAGATTTAGAAAAATTTAAGAAGTCTTTACTACCTAATCACAAAAAGTAAAATACCTACATAAATTAAACACCATAATTTTTTCTGTTTTTTTTCGGTAATGTTTGTAAATGTAATTGTAATGTAATTATAATTAATTAAAGTAATACGGTAATTTAGTTTTGTTAATGATCTTTGTTAACATTTTGGTGTACAATAAAGCATTACATCTTACTAATCGTGATATTTATCGAACAAAAAATTTTTAGTTCCATTTCTATCCTAGATTTGTGCCCGGTTGATGGCAATAAGCTCGCTTTCTTTTACATGGGACTTATACTTAGCTGGCGAAATACAGGGTGTAAACAGACTCTTCACGAAGCCGTTATTTAGCATTCTGTACATCAAACTAAGTAACTCTACGCAAAAATTATTGCTGAGAAACGACTTTTTTTTTGGGGTGAAAAATCACGTTTTACGGTAAAACTCAATGTAACGCACTCAAAACAGTGCGCTGGTGGATGGGTTGAATTGTGTGGGGGTCGTGGAGGTGTTTAAAGTAAAGTTCTCACAATAAAAACATGTATTTCAAGAGAAACTTGTGAAAAGGTTTGAACTTTGACCCCCAATATCTCCGTAACTAGAAGGCTCCCAGGTATGGCGTAGAACAAAAAAATGATCGCAATGACGGGGAGAACAAGTTCCTTTCGGCTTTGTTGAGAGTCTTTTTAGTGTTATAAATGGGTAGGTACCCCTCTGACTAAATCTTTGGGGATTACAGGCGTGATTTTGTTTTATGTCATGTACTATCCCGGGTAAAAGCCTATATACAAAACCTTACGATTAAGTGTTAGCAAAACCGTCTGCTCAGGCAAGGTAAATTGTAAATTGGGTTAGCCTCTAAGGAAATCAGTTTTAACGATCCCTTTTAAACGGTATTTAGGGATCACCCCTTATCGTTTGAAACTTAATATCGACATCATGAAGGGACTTAGCCAAATTGGTTATGTCTAATTTTTGATTTATTATTAAGGTGTTTTAACGAAATGCTGGCAAATAATCATTGTTTTTTGGCACCTTACAAATATTTAAAAAAAAAATATATGAAATAAAAATATTGTAAATATATTAGCTTTTTAGTTCTAAAACAAATCAAGACTTTTACGAGGTCGAAATTGGTACATTTGCAAAGTACTCTACAAAAATAAAATTCTACGACTTATTTTTAACTAGCAAATGGTCTGACCGTACAGTTAATTGCACAAAACGTGATTTTCGTTAACACTACTTAGAACATACCTCAACCAGTTAGCTTTATCTATCAACTTTATAATATTACTGTACTAGCTGATGCCCGCGGATTCGCCCGCCCGCAAATTATATACTAAAACCTTGAATTACTCTACCTACCTATTTAAAAAACCCGCATTTAAATCCGTTGCGTAGTTTTAAAGATCTACATAGGGACAGACAGACGCAGCGGGGGACTTTGTTTTAAAATATGTAGCACAGTGATTTATGCAATTAACAAGTTTATCAAATTAAAATCAATTACATTAATTACCTCTCTCTCAGCTTAAATAGCGAATTGATTAATATCTTGGAAAAAGTTACTTTGATCTCAATTGAAATGTTTTAATTTTTAACTAAATCAAACCAAAACATCTTTGGCGTTTCCCCCCTGGTCGGATATTAGATGCGCTTAACATTGAATAACAAAAGGTTGATAAAATTATGAGTTATTGCAGTGATAGTGCACATTAGCTTACTGTTTATCCAATGAGGTAATATGTATCAAAATCTGAACATATCATAATTATCTGTTGTTAGTCGTATAATCTGGCGAAATAGTGCAGTAGATACCTACTTAAGGCACACCTTGACTAAATACTCTTTGATCGATTAGAATCATCATCTGCCTAGCCTTTTCCCAACTATGTTGGGGTCGGCTTCCAGTCTAACCGGATTCAGCTGAATACCAGTATTTTACATGGAGCGACTGCCTATCTGACCTCCACAACCCAGTTAGTACTGGGTAATACGATACCCCTCGGTAAGACTGGTTGTCAGACTTTTAGGGTCACTGACTACCTGAACGACTGTCAAAGATCTGCAAATGACAGCCAGGACCAACGGCTTAACGTGCTTTCTGAGTCACGGAGGAAACCCGGTATGGTATGTAATGGGGTTGTCACCCATCCACAGACCAACCTAGGCAAGCACGGCTTAACATAAAGATCGACCCAAGCGGCTGTTATTATTTAGCCACGGGCTTCTCTAGAATATCTACTGTAAAAAATACAAAACCGTGCGACGTCTCACAAGATAAATGGTCTCAGTATTCTAAGGTCATTTCTGCATCAAAAGGTCAAGTGTCGCTAAAACAATGAATTTGATTACAATTTCGCAATATTAAGGAATGCAGTTATTAGTACACCAAAATCTAAATGAGAAAATATAAAACATAATAAACCAGAACTATCATATACTAGTGAATGTTGCATAATATTTTATATCAAAACATCGAATTATTCACAAATAATTATGAATGAAAACGTGCTAAAAGCAAACCTTGAAATGTTTTAATCGTTACAATCACGCAACGGTTTATCTAAATAATAAACCATTACGCAGTTATATGTAACTAAACATTATAAACCTAGGTCAACTTTTGACCTAGGCTCCACTAACCGGAACCGGAACACTATAAAAAGTAAATCACATTGATAACTCGTGATAAATCGCGATAAATGAAGGCAAACACCTATTTGTTTATATCACAATCCATACTCACACGTTCAACAAAAAAATAAAATAAAAAAAAAACAAAAAGACGCACACAAAAAAAAAAACTGCACAAAACGAACGTTTTTATAACAAACAAAAAGTATTTCGATTTATTTTTCTATCTCTACTTACGGTTCGCGGGTTTTTTTTTACAAAACAGAAAACACGGCAAAATAAATTAATAAATTTGTGTGGACGAGGTGCCTTGACACACGGCGATGGCTGACTGAGTGCGTCAAGCATTCAACAGATGATATTTGTACTTTAGCTTACGTTTAATACGCATGCGTCAAAACTTGGGAATCGATAACTACTGTGAATGAGTGTTAGTATCGATATTTGCAGTTTTTAATGAATCGATTACTGTTCCGAGTGATTTAGACGACGTTTGTTAATTGCTTGTATTCGATTTAGAACTCTGACTTGGTTTTCTACGATTGTATACCAAGTAACTTGGTTGTGAATGACAAATAGGCAGTCGCTTCATGTAAAATACTGATTTTCAGCTGCAGCCAGTTAGACTAAAAGCCGACCCTCACATAGTCAAGGTGTGTCAAATTGAAAGGCATAAACAATATTTTTTAAGCACACATACTGTGCTCTATTATTTTATCCTTATAAGATTTGTTATTAGTAAGTTTAGCAAGTTACATGCGAACTAACTTATGAATATACGAACATGGGCGTAACTGCCTACATGAAAAACTTTCCACTGTTTTATGTTTTCCTGGGATCAACCTACCCTCGTACCGAATTTCGTCATGATTGGGTCTATAGTTTAGATGTGAAATGTATCTAAAG
Organism: Xestia sexstrigata; assembly: GCA_941918905.2. NCBI lineage: Eukaryota > Metazoa > Arthropoda > Insecta > Lepidoptera > Noctuidae > Xestia > Xestia sexstrigata. The sequence continues at coordinate 3,212,319 of OW799226.2, forward strand.
AAATATTTTTACGGTCGCATCTACACTAATAATGTTTTTTTTGTGTGTTTTTTTACTAAAATATATATATATTTTTTTTATGAAACTCATAGGTGGTTAGTAGTTTTAGGTTCAAGATAAGTAAAAAAAAATATTTTTGCTCTTTGCGTCTTTCGAGGTTTGGTGTGAAACGAGCAAAAAAAATCATTTTAAACCCCAAATTTCATAGCAATTGGGTGTTTATAAAATCAAAAGCAATTTCTGTCATATTTTAGCGTACATTTCTGGGCGTGATTGATACATAAAAGTTCCGCTATTCCATTAAAATTCTGGTCTATATAACAGCTAGTTAATTTAAATTAATTTCCATAAATTCACTAATACCGGTAGTCGATACCGATAAAAATTGATGTTGACAGTTATTATAATTAATAATTCTAAACGATTATTATTAATTTATTATTAATTGATACCTATTTATTATTATAAGCATCCGTTTGGACTTTGATTTTAGTGTAGTATTGTTTTGCTTCCTTGAAATTGTGGAGATTGATAATATAACCACGCTTTTATTACCCGAAGGCTTAGGCAGAAGTGTGTGCACCCATATTTCGCTGGTTATGTTTAATTCCCACATTTTTTTCTATTAAACAATAGTTACGAGTATAATATAAAGCACTCTTATTAGTGTGACATCAAAGATATTGTAATTTAAACTGCTTAAAGAATAATAACAAATTACGATACGGCCAGCATCGTGAGGAGGTTTGTCTCAGGAGCCCTAACTCCTTTTTAGATTTTTAAATGTTTTTTTGAAGAAATATCTAAAAATGGATAAAATAAGATAATGAAATGAATAAAAGAGATTATAAAAAAAAAAAGCATTGACACTATTATTATATGAACTTATGAATTATTCATTATTTTTCTATACATACAGTGTTGTGGTAGGTTAGTGTTTTTTTGTAAATTAATTTAACTATGTATTTCATGGTTTTTGCATAAAACGGTAGCACCAAACTACCATCTTTTGATATATTATATTATGTATTTCTTAGATCGTAGGTTCAAACGTAGACAGGCACTTAACTTTGATTAATTTATTTCATCACTACTACCTACTCTCAAAACGGTGAAGAAAAATATCGTGAGGAAACTGGCATGCCTTAGAACACATATGACATCTACCAACTTGCACTGGGCCCGCGTAATGGATTATAGCCCATTCCGTCTCATAGAGAGGAGGCCTGTGTCCCACCAGTGGGAACTGAATAGACTAATTAAGCGATATTGCTGTATTTTTCTAAATAATTGCACAATATTAACATCATCTGCCTAGCCTTTTCTCAACTATGTTGGGGTCGGTTTCCAGTCTAACTGAATGCAGCTGAATACGAGTATTTTACATGGAGCGACTACCTATCTGACCTCCACAACTCAGTTAGTACTGGGTAATACGATACCCCTAGGTAAGATTAATTGTCAAACTTTCGGGCCACTGACTACCTGTTAAGACTGTCAAAGATCTAGAAATGACAACGGCTTAACGTGCTTTCCGAGGAAACTCGGTGTGTAACGGGTGGTCACCCATCCACAGACCAACCCAGACAAATGCGGCTTAACCTGAAGATAGTTCCGAGCGGCTGTTCTTATCTAGCTTCTTATTTAGCCGTGTGGTATCCGGCAGAGTAGAATAGAACCAACCCATTACACTCACGGGTGTCGTATAAGGCGACTAATGTCTGAGGCAGAACACCTTGCGCCTCCGTAGACCAGAGAATGGGCAGCAGCGTTTTCTGTTAGTCTTTCATCACTGCGATCTCCAATCCGCCTGCCAAGCGTGGAGATTACGGCAAATTCCTCCCATCCTGGGAGAGGCTTATGTCCAGCAGTGGATGTTATGGGCTGTTGTAGTAGTGTAGTAGTTCTTATCTAGCCACGAGCTCTTCAATTGCACAATATTAACAGGAAATTAAAATATTTTGGTGCAATGGTCTAGGAAATTTTTACATCATTAAGTAACTAATTGATTCCCAAATAATTAACTCAGCAGTTAGTAGTAATGTCACAAATTACTTTAATACATCTATTAAGAGCTGAAAATGTCGTAATGTTTTTGTAAAAAAGAAATGTTTTGTGCAATATTTAGTGGGAAAGATTACGTGGAGTCCTGACTCCTTAAGGAAGCCAGGGCGCCGCGAAATTTATATCGTGAAGCTTTTTTTTGCAATTTGCAGGTCAGTGTCAAGTTTTATGTCGATTAAAATATGATTCGAGGCTGTAACAAATACGGCTTTACTAAGTACTGAGTATTAATGTTTTATTCATCAATATAACCCTCTAAGTTAATTTAATTCAATTGAATGACTTTTTTTTATGGTATTGTTGATTTTAATTCTGTGGGGGCGATCCTATGGCCGTCAACCAAGCACAAATCCAAACTCCCTGGCTGCTACTGAGAAATTCCTAATTGAGAATCCCAATAACAAGCTCTACCTGGGAATCAAACGCGCTTGCGACTACTCAAGCAACGTGACAATAATATTCCAAAAGAATTAATATAAAATGCATTTTTTGTAATGGTTCTAAAGTAAAACCAAACCGGTCTAAGGCGTCTCTGATGACCGTATTTAGGCTCCATTATTTATGATGAATCAATATGGCCAATTATCATCAGTATTCCTAAATTGTTACTAAGAATATGAGAGAAAAACCCATTACCCTAAACCCAATTTAGGAATGAAACCAAATTTATTAATTTTATTATAATTACTAAAGTGTTGCTGTTTAAAGTGACTTATTTTGATTCATTGACTATTAATTACCAGAGGGGGAGCTCGTGGTGAAATAATAACACAACCTTTAGGTTAAGCCATGCTTTCCTAGGTTGGTCTGTGGATGGGTGACCACCCATTACATACCAAGCTACCTCCGTGCCTCGGAAAGCACGTTAAGCAGTTTGTCCCGGCTCTCATGTCATTTGTAGATCTTTGACAGTCGTTACAGGTAGTCAGCGGCCTTAAAAAGTCTGACAACCTGCAGTCTTACCAAGGGGTATCGTATTACCTAGTACTAACTGAGTAGTGGAGGTCAGATAGGCAGTCGCCCCATGTAAAATGCAGGTATTCAGCTGCATCCGGTTAGACTGGAAGCCGACCCCAACATAGTTGGGCTAGGCAGGTAATCATGATGACTATTAATTACCCATTTAAATCTAGGTTCTAATGATTCATTTTTTTTTAGGGCTAGAATGGAGCGGCTTCCTGAGATGACGAGTAATAGAGAAGTATGGAAGAAGAAGACATGCTGCGCCGACCACAAATAAATTGGGATAAGGGCGAAATGTGAGTGTCCTATGTAAGCTTCTGCCGAACCCAAAATCCATAAAAAAATATATAAAAAAAAATGAAAAAGAACTATTATTTTTTTATGAAATATTTAAGTAGGTAATGAATGTGCTTGAAAGATGAATAATGGGAAAAAATCTTATAAAATTGACTCAATTTTTTTACCGAAATGAAGATGATTCCATGCCACCTAGCCGATTTCAGCGACGTATGCCACATTGGGCACCCGCTTTAACGGCACCTGAGCTTCAGTGACTGCATTCGACGGCTTTCTAGTGTGGTTGTCGAGAGCTTTGGTGAGCTGCTCTATCATGTGCTAAAAACACATCGTGAGGAAACCGGCATGTCCTAGAACCAAAAATTCGAAGACATTTGTGACATCTACCAGCCCGCACTAGGCCCGCGTGGTGGATTATAGCCCATTCCCTCTCATAGAGAGCAGGCCTGTGTCCCAGCAGTGGGAACATTATAGGCTGATAATGATGAAAGTGGCTAGCATTATCCAACTTTGGTCGAAAACTCCGAGCACAAAGCGGACATGTCACCACCATTGACGAAATACTCACATGGGGAATATTAAATACCCAGACGACATAATGACGACATATTTGTGACGTATTTTCATTGAAAAATATTATCACGTTACCCGCGTCTTGTGAAAACATTGGCGGTCAACATTGGCGCCAACATTGGAGCCAATGACTCAGCGTTGTCACAAGACAAAAGTACTAAATCATAATATACGTATTAATAAGAAATCGTTTGTTTGCTAAATTCTTTGACGTAGTTTTTGTCCAGAATAATTAGGTACGTTATTTTTGCTAACGTCATGTCTAGTTTCAAAATAATATGCATTTTATATAAAAATTATGGTATATAAGCAATTGTGAATTGGTTATATTTTCGCAGACACTAATAAGAGGTCACCTATTTTCATTTAAATTTACTACAAACAACATCACGCCTGATTAGCCAAAAGGTAGGCAGAGATGACATACCCACGTTTCGTCAATCCACTCTAAGATTGTACCTGAAGTAGCGGCCTGACCCGGCTTTACACAGGTGCCTATATGTAGTACTCAGGGATAATGTAGCATTCTAATGGTATTTAACTTTCTATTGCAAAAGTGTTACCACTCAACGAATGAATTTTTAAATGAAAAATTTGATTTAAATTTTAAATTAGACGATGAATTACCTCATAATAATTGAATGAAATTTCATTTCATTTCATTGAAACTTTTCTTTTTTCTCCATTGTATTTAATAATTCTTGACATTTTAATTAGAAACCCCTGACATTGTATTTAATCATTCTTAACATTTTAATTGATAACCCCTGACATTGTATTTAATAATTCTTAACATTTTAATTATAACCCTTGACATTGTATTTGATAGTAGTTAACGTTTTTCCTAATCTCGACTTTGTATTGTTTATTATTAATTTTAATTCTTTGAAATATTTGTACGCTGGAAACAGCAGAATATTATGGACTTCGAATTATGTGTAACATCTATGTAACAATATTCTAACAAATAAATGTATTATTATTATTATTATAAAAGAATGTTTGAAATCGGTCCAGTAGTTTTTGAGTTTATTCTTTACAAACATTCAAATCTTTCTTCTTAATTATGTTAGCATAGATGTAAAACTCAGTCTGTCTGATTGTCTGTACCCTTTTACACCTCAACGGCTAAACAGATTTTGATGAAATTCGGCACACAGGTAGACCATGATCTAGGTTAAGATATAGGATACTTTTTGTCCCGTCACGTTAGTACATTCTTTGCTCGCGGGCGAAACCACGGTGATAAGCTAGTTACTTGTGAGTCTTATGTAGTAGAGGGCGACCCTAATACCTGGAAGAATAAGGCGGCTTCTGAGAATTTTGAGAAACCCAATAACATTTTAGAAGTAAATTAATATACTAATTAGAATTTCGCGAAATGTGTTAATTGATTGATTTTTTTTCAACATAAAGACGCTGCGAGACCGTCGCCGTTCGCGCGATCTTATGTTTCTAAACAAAATTTTCAAGCAATCTTATAATGCAGTGATTTAGTTGAGCGAATTTTGTATTCAGTCCCTTCAAAACCTCCCAGATATCCCATCACCAGACTGTTTCATATCCCTTTTCGCAAATCATACTGTCCCACTGCTGGAAAAGGCCTCTTCTCATACAGAGAAGGCCCGAGCAAGGGATTGCACTGTTCAATAAAGCTGAAGGGTGTTTTTTTGAACGCGCCTTTCTCTGAAACTCCTAGTCGGATTTGATTTTTCCTTTTGATAGCCACACAAAGGCTACATGTCGCTACAGCCTAAGAAGCCGACCAATAAAAAAACACACACTATAGTTATAAAGAGGAAAGATTTTTTTGTTTGTTTGTACCGAATAAGCTTCGAAACTACTGGACCGATTTTAACCATTTTTCATTTTTCACCAATAGAAAGCTAAATTATCAGGAAGTAACAAAGGCTATAAATTATATTTATATCATGCAAATTAGCCGAGCTATAACAGTTTTTACGGACGAAGTCGCGGTCAAAGTGCTAGTGATATATACTGATGCTCTAGCTAAAAAGAAGTCAGTGGATAACATAGGCTGATTTATGACAGTTTTTTCTTTATAACCGCCAACGGCATTACCATATAGAAAACAGGTTTATTAGTCTAATTTTAAAGTTAAACTTGTAAAATTGGCAAGTCATTGTTGATAATAACACATGGTGATACAGTAACCCATTGGCTGATTCATTCGATTCATTCTGATGACATGTTTAGGAAATATAACATCAGCCTTCGGTAGCTAATTATAGCAAGCCAATAACTATACACGCTTATTTTTAGGTCGTTCTGCCCGCTTAGCATGAATGCCGTAGAAACGAAAGAGAATCGACAAATCTTTTGTTCATCTGTCAGTTTGTAGATTTAATGAAAGATGAACAAAAGATTTGTCGAATCTTTTTCGTTTCTACGGCGTTCATGCTAAGCGGGCTGGGACCGAAAGCCATAAACTCGATCATCGAACTTGGCACGATTGGGACTGTTTTTATTTGAAATATCTAAAAAAAAAAAAAAAATTATAAATGATTTTATGATTTTTTTAATATTTTTTATTGTTATTTAAAAAAAAGAAAAAGAAAAATTTAAATTTAATTTTTTAATTGTTATTTTTTTTAAATAAAAAAAATCAGTCCCAATCGTTCAGAGTTTGATGCACTAACTGGGTTGTGGAGGTCAGATAGGCAGTCGCTCCATGTTAAATACTGGTATTCAGCTGCATCTGGCTAGACTGGAAGCCGATGATGAGTAATTTTAAAGTTCATTTCATGACAAGCCATGATGTGGTCAAAAATGGTGTAAAGTCTCAAAGTTACCTATTTACTCATAACTTGAATTCTTCCAAGCAAATGACTTTTAGGAAACATTTAGTTTACCAATGGCGTCGGTTGCTAATTTCTATACGTCATTGACAGTTACGGGTAATGTAATTCTGTTACGGTAACGGTGTATTCAATTTTATTACTTAGTGCGTAAGGGTGAAAAATAATTATCAGATATGAAATACATAACGGATAATGAATTTAAAAAAATGTTATTCTCTTTTAATTATGTTGTACATGACATACGTCATAGCCGGTTGCAATTTGATCAATAAAATAATTGTAAAAAATTGTAATTCGATAAAACAACGACAGAATAAAAAAATCTGGTAACACTTCTTTGAAATATATTAGAAATAATGAAAGAAAGTTTACGTTTATTTGGCACATGGCCACAAGTACACACAAACTAAAACAAAACCTGACAGCTGTCAAAAGACGTCATACACTTTCGGCAATCAAAATGGAAAATTTAACACCTAGGTTGGAGTTATATGGGGTTTCCCAAGTCAATTGAGTCAAGATTTTAATGTTTTCTTGTCACCTATGTTCTACTTGGTCATGTAAAAAACCCAGGCTGACAATTTTACGGTAAAGTACCTCCATCTTTAGCTTCCGCGGTCAGTTCTTTGAAATTGCAAATTTTCTGTAGTCTGTGGTTTTCCGGCGCTAAATTACTGTCATTTTTGTGGTGATTAATAGAGCATTAACGCATTCGTGCAAAACGTTATTGGTTTAATAATAACAATAAAATACAAAACATATCATTTAATGGTTTGACTTTGAGCCGGTCCAGCTTATACTGGTTTAGCCACTGATTTGCAGCCTTCTATACTAACTTAGTCAAAGGACGATATTCATGTCTATAACTACACTACATCATCACGCTTTTTATGTCAGAAGGGTTAGGCTGAAATATAAAAAAACCCACATTTCACCAGTCTTGGTAGGAATAAGTCCTTTTTTTTCGGATGGGAAATCATCGAATGACTCCTCTCGTTCTGGGCGGAGTATAAGGGAGTGTCAGACTTTTACTGACTAAAACCCATCCATGTCCCTTCTTAGCCATTTGTGTTCCGGGGCCGCGGTATCTCTCGAACAGTCCGGCAGCCCAGGTATAAGTCCTCTGAATATCTTCTTCTAAGTACTTCTTTGCGTGTCAATGGACTCAAATAACCATAATAACCATTAGCCACCGGCACAGCTCTTTCGTTGGCTTAGTTTGCATGCTGGAAGGTGCAGGTGGCTGTCCAGGGTGGACAAGAAAGGAGGTGAGGCATATCCTGCAGAGGGGCTCCACACTGGCATTGTATCTGGGTCGATGGTACCCTGGATGGAGGGTGATGACCCTCTCTTGAACTATGGGCATTCTATTACCATTAACCGGGTATACATATAGATTCCGAGTTGCTACTCAGAACTCCTTATAGATAAAATCCGACAACACATTGTTCAACTCGGTGATCGAACCCAAGACCCACCCATAAGAATGTCAGAAAAACACCACAACAAAACTTTCCTCGACTGCCACGTTGGTCAAGAGCCCGGTCCTGGGTTAGATTCCCGGGTTGGCCAAAGTGTTATTGGGTTTTCTGATCAGGAATTTTCTCAGTAGCAGCCACGGGAGGCTGGACTTGTGTCCGGTTGATGGCAATAGACTCCCCCATATGAGAGCTTACATATAACTGGCGGAATGTGGGTGTGTGCCGAAAGGCACTTGTTCTCCCCGTCATTGCGATCATTTTTTTGTTTAACACCATACCTGGGAACCTTCTAGTTACGGTGATATTGGTGGTCAAAGTTTCAACTTTTTGACAAAGTTTTTTTTCAAATAAAACATTTTTGATCTTGATTTATTTTAAACACCTCCACGACCCCCGTACTATTCAATCCATCAATCGGCAGAATACATTGAGTGCGTTACATTGAGTTCTACCACAAAACATGATTTTTCACCCCAAAAAAAAAGTCGTTTCTCAGCAATAATTTTTATGTAGTTAGTTTGATGTACAGAATGCTTGGTTGACGGCTTCGTGATGAAGTTGTTTACACTCTGTATTATAAGCGTAGGTAATGTCATGTTAAAAAAACTTCCTTATGTACAGTACAACCGTATAGCTACATTACTTATGTATTAATAAATCTAGTCTGGAATTGACCATAATCATTCTAACATTAAAACTGGTTATGCCTGTTCATTTAAAGCCAGGGGGGATTCCGTACACCAAGCACTTTTTCCCGCGACGAGGAAAGTAACCATTTACCTCGTTTAAATGTACGTTTTAAACGTCAGATATTCTGACGCATCTTTCCTGCATTAATCTGTGCGGTTCTTTCCTTAAAAGACCATCTCAGACTTCCTCATTGGTCTAGTGGTCGAAAGGTTGAGGTCCTGGGTTCCATTCCCCGGTTGGGTACTGTGTATTTCTGGGTGTTTCTGGGATTTCAAATTTCTTAGTAGATATTTTTAATTCAGAATTTGACAATCAATTTGGGTTTCACTCGGCTTGTAATCATTGTATTCAATCATGATTCGAAAGATACGTGGCGCCATCTATTATCATAAGAATAAAAACGTTATTGTCTTTTTTTCGGGATGAAACCCTATGTCCGTTTTTGTACACTTGACAACGTATAATTAATGCAACATTTCGGGATGATCGGTTTAGAGGTCTAAGCGTAAAAATGGTAATAAACAAACAAACTTACTTTCGCATTTATCTAATACCTTTAAACGAGCAATGCTTGTATAATAATATGTCTAAATAATCTCGGAAACGGCTCCAACGATTTTCATGAAATTTAGTATGCAGGGGGTTTCGGGGGCGATAAAGCGATCTAGCTAAGTTTCATTTTTAGACATCCCGCGCCTGTTTTCTCGAAAGATATTAAGGCAGAGATAAGCCATAACCAGTAAACTTACATTTCGTCATGGGTCGAGCCTATTACCATAATCAGGGAACAAATCCAAAATCCAGGCTGCTACTGAGAAATCATAATAAAAAAAAACCCAATAACACTGCCCGACTCGGGAATCGAACTCAGAATCTTGCTCATATGTAGTGTTTGCGATAACTAAACCATGTATGATAAATGGTGTATATTTTGTAAGTTAGTATTTACAACCACTTTTACACGTCATAAATGAATTTGTTTCAAAAACTAGATGAAGTACCCGTATCTTTAGACAAGTCAAAGTGATTACTTGAGCAAAACTAGATGAAGTACCCGTATCTTTAGACAAGTCAAAGTGATTACTTGAGCAAAACTAGATGAAGTACCCGTATCTTTAGACAAGTCAAAGTGATTACTTGAGCAAAACTAGATGAAGTACCCGTATCTTTAGACAAGTCAAAGTGATTACTTGAGCAAAACTAGATGAAGTACCCGTATCTTTAGACAAGTCAAAGTGATTACTTGAGCAAAACTAGATGAAGTACCCGTATCTTTAGACAAGTCAGAGTGATTACTTGAGCAAAACTAACAACTTAAAAGATTTTTATTCTGTAGTTTAATGTCAGATTTCTTAGTTTTGCTTTCTTTGACGATTCTTACTTCGTTCAAATTCTTGTCTATTGCATAAAATGGTTGCCTAAGTAATTACTTAAACTCAAATAATTACTTAAACTTGGCTATAGATACCAGGGTTAGTGTTTGAACGTCCATCCTTCTATAATATTATAAATACAAAAGTTTGTGAGGATAGATGGATGGATGGATGTTTGTTACTCTCTCCCGCAAAAACTACTGACCGGATTTGGATGAAAATTGGCACACAAATAGTTAATAGTAGTACGATCCCGTGGGACATTACGGAAGTCCACTAATATTAAAAAGTGGAAAGATTTGTATTTTTGTATGTGTGTATGTTTGTAATGAATAAACTCAAAAACTACTGCGCCGATTTCAAAAATACTTTCACCATTAGAAAGCTACATTCACCTTGAGTATAATAGGCTATATTTTATTCCCGTACTCCCACGGAAACGGGAACTACATGGGTGAAACCGCGCGACGTCCGCTAGTATGAAATAAGAATGTAGGTCAGTAATGGATATCCTGCGGCTAGCATTTGCACAAAGGTTCAGAATTCAAGTGTTCTTAAATGTAATTTTATACGAATAGGGATTAGACTTGGGCGACCACATGGTACGGATATCTGTGGATATTTCCAAATACTCGAGCTCTGAAACTTATACAGAAAGATAGAGCAAAACACTAGGAAGTAGCGAAAGGCAGGAGATTTGGGGGATTGTCTTTTCTTAATGTATCTCAGCATAGTTTAAATGAATGATAAGATATTTTAATCTTCAATGTTAACGCATATTGTTTGCATATGGTATGAAAATACTGTTTCTACAACATTATTCTCGGTGCTATTATTTCTATTAAGTTGACTGTTTTTCGTCTTTACTAACATTATAAAGAGGAAAGATTTGTATTTTTGTATGTAACGAATAAACTTAAAAACTATTGGACCGATTTGAAAAATTCTTTCAGCAATGGATAGCTACATTATCAACGAGTAACATAGGCTATATTTTATCCCCGTACTCCTACGGGACCGGGAATTACGCGGGTGAAACCGCGTGACGTCCGCTAGTTTATTAATATAAAACCAAGGAGATGGCAGGACGAACTAGACAGGGTATGTCAGAACTGGAAGGATTACGCGCGGTTTCGCCAGATATGGAAGGAGTGGATGGGAGAAGTTTGCCCAGGAGTGGGACAGGGCAGGCCAGGAAAAAAAAAATGATACATTTTAACTATTTTGTATTTAAAAAGAGTACTAGAGAGATAAAATGCTCTTTATCATGTAAACCGTATGATTTAAAGATATTTTATGAATGTAATTTTTTTACAGTGTGTGGTCTTATCGGCAAAAGCTATTAAAAGCACTAAGTTTTCTTTTTTCAATTCAGGCTTTTTCTTTTACAAAAAAATAAAAATAGGTACTCGCTGCCGCCTCATTGGTTAATCAACAAGGCAATCACTCGTTGAATAATATTTATCTAAACGGCCATCACCTTGCGATTCGGCAATCAATTGAACGATCAAGGCTACGTATTATAAAACGTATACAAGTGACCGTGGCCCAGACATTGTGACTACCGACTAGCAACAGTTTTTTTTAAACTGGTCATGTCATTTAAGAGTTTCAGTGAAAACTTGTTTTGGTAATTGAAAGACTTTAAACAAGTGACTTTTTTTGGAGATTTTACCACTCCGGAAGCTCCGCTCCCGGAGTGGTAAAATCTCCAATCTTCTAGGCACCCCTCCCGTGTATTTTTTAATATTAAAAAGATCCGAATATTTTTTAGGGTTCCGTACCCAAAGGGTAAAAACGGAACCCTATTATTAAAACTCCACTGTCCGTCTGTATTTCACCAGGCTGTATCTCATGAACCGTGGATGTTGCTGCTATACCAACAAATACTAAAAACAGAATAAAATAAATATTTAAATGGGGCTCCTATACAACAAACGTGATTTTTTGAAAATGGCACGTAACCCTTTGTGCGCGAGTCCGACTCGCACTTGGCCGGTTTTCTTTAATGGATTTTTAGACACAAACTCGCTTGTTTGGGCTTTAAGGTGTTCACGCAATTCAATTCAATCCGATTTTAGTAAAAAAATATTGTGTTAATTATTGTGTTCGTAACACATTAAATTATTTTCTCGTCACACGAAAATTACACGTGTCGTTTTTACACCAACAGCTACGAGAGAGACGCTGTTATTCTGCGTAATTAATAAAAAAAACGGCAGATAGCTTTTGACTCGCTTATCAAATGTTTGCGGTACAATGATGTCTGTTTAATTGTAACGCTTTAAAATAATGTAATTTCAATATTTTATTCAAATATACATATTCTGTCAAATAAAATTGCGGTTAGACATGCATTTTCATAGAAAATATGTCAAACCACCGTACTTATTTTTACTACAGATAAAATTATTTAGATTGAAAAATCACCTCTGGAAATTAAATATTTTTGTCCCAAAACAATACCCTTCAAGTTTGGTCACCCTATTTCTGTGCAAGTGAGTGTGAAGTGGCTATAGACGCTCACAGACAAAGCCTCTAAAAGATTGTCTATGTAAGATATAACTATGTATATAACAGTTATGTATACATATGTATGTGAGATAGCTATCTGTGCTTATGTATGTATCATAAATCTTTGTCTAGTGTGGAGCCTTGAGTTAACGAAATACATTGGGTAAACGAGATTGGTTGATTAATGTGTTTTTTCTTTGTTTTTGTTGATATGTGGATGTCCGTGGATGGGTGACCACCCTTTACATTAATAGTTTCCTCCGTGCCTCAGAAAGCACGTCAGGCAGTTGGTCCCGGCTGTCATTTGTAGATCTTTGACAGTTGTTACAGGTAGTCAGTAGCCCCAAAAGTCTGACAACCAGTCAGCCAGTCAGTCAGCCAGATTGATGCAATGGTGTCATGGAGCACCTGGTTTTGTACCCTTGTGTACCCTTCAACGGCCAAGTCACACAACATTAACTATAATAATAAAGAAATCGCAGTAAGGAACCTTAGACTTGGCACGACTTTGTCTAGATTTCATTACTTTTTAGAGATAAACAAGCAGCTCCATCGAGACTTGGCTAGTTTTTACAGAATGTTTTTGGAGGGATGTTATTATCTTTAGTAGATTGGTCCCACTCTTAAAATAAAAAAACGACTTAACGTGCTTTTCGAGGCACGGAGAAATCTCGGTATGTAATGGGTGGTCACCCATCCACAGACCAACCTAGGCAAGCACGGCTTAACCTAAAGATCGACCCGAGCGGCTGTTATTATTTAGCCACGAGTTCCTCTCAAACATACAATTCTATTACAACTATGAAATGAACCACCATTCAATACTTATGTTGTAATATTATTTCATATACTAAGGTGTTAGATTACTGCAATGCAAGTAACATTACACTGACGGTTAACCGACTTCGACGACCACAAAGAGGTTATTGTTTGTTAATCATGAGTAACTAACTTATGCTGTGACTTTACCAGCAATTAATGTGATTTAAATTCTTATGTAGGTACTAAATTTCTGGTTCTCTGTTCTGGTTGCAAGCGAGTGCTGAACATGGGGTCTTGGGTTCGATTCCCAGGTCGGGCAATAAACTTTAAAGTGCAAATTTTTGTTTCGGTAGCCGGTTTTGGTATCAATATTTATAATTTGGACTTAAAATAATTGAAATGTTATTAATTGTAAATGTATTAATTATTAAGAGCTGGCTTTTACCTTGGCCAGAGGCTGATTGTTGCCAATTGCCATACAATGTGACAACGCCGTCAGGCTCTTGGGCACATTCTGACAGCGTTGCGGAGGAGTTTTCTATGCCCTCTTTTATAATTTGTTGTTAGTTAATTTTAGTTAGTAGTTTTTAATTATTAATGTTCTATCGTGGACACTCCCACCTGATCACCAATAAGCCAATTTTTGCTTGCACTCGCAACATAGAAACGCTCTCTAGCCCCGCCCCGTTTACTTTGTATAGAAATAATAAATGAAAGACAATACCGATCGGCCGAGCGCACTGACGACGCACACCAAACTAGATTGTTATTTTGCGCGCCAAATAGACGCTTTCATAATAGGCCTAAACTTTAAGGGGGCGTGGCTCGGTGACTCCACATGATTTAAGCGAAAAAAAAATGAACTGATCATGCGGGAAAGACCACGACTGTACATATATAGTTAGTTTTCTTTACTAAATTAAAATATAATAGCAATAAGTAGTTGACGACACGGTTGGCCCAGCGACTAAGCGATTGAATAAAAAAAAATTTTTTTTTTGCTTGACCAGTCTCAGTCTCAGTCTCGACCGAGATAACGACAAAATCGCTAACTTTCGATTGGTAATTACTAACGAATAAATTCGGTTGCAATGATGATGCTTGCGAGGAACTCATCTTGGATGTTGAGACTTGCGATTCTCGCAAGCATAGTTATTGCAAGCGAATTTTTTCATTGTTATTTTAGCGATTGAAAGTTAATGATTTTTTTTATCCCGGTCATGGTATGGTACAGTGTAGTTGATGGTATCCTAACCATTTTATTAAACATTTATGTTTTTCTTTTTTTTTTTAATTCACATTAAGTACATTATTAAAATCATAATCAAAGTTAAAATCCACTTAAATCAATTCATCATTAAAACCTAAAATAAAAAAAAAAAAACAGAATTAAGTAAACATTAAAATCAATATCACAATCAAAATTAAAAAAAAACCAATTAAAATTAAATCACATTAAATTAAAATTATGTATTATGTATATTTTTTTTAATTATCATCATCTCTTTAACCTTGTCCCAAACTTCTTGAAGTCATCGTAATTTTCCTGCATTCTCTTTTGTCTTAGTTCTAATGAAAGAAGAAAATCCTTTTGTCTTCTTCCTTTCTCCCCAATCAGACTAAACGGCATCATTATTTCGTCTTCTTATAAATCATTTCTCACACAAAATATATAAAATTGACAATGATTAAAAAAAAAAAAAAACAGATTTGTATAACCATAACCTGCATAGTTAGAATTTATTGTATTTCTAAGTAATTAGTACTAGTTACCTATTACATAACGTCGAAGTTGTACACTAAAACAATTAAAGACTATAAACTCTAGTTGAAATTAAATTAAGTTCTGGTGACCATGATGACACTATTTGTAGGACTTTCAATAGATATTCGAGTTAAAGGATTAAATCATGAACTGTCCACCCGACCGATTCGGACGGGACGCTATTGTTTAACTATTGTGTCTACTTCGTGGACTTTAACTGACTTCGTGGGTATTTAATTTAGTGTTAATGGTTTTAAATACTGTAAGTACTAAATAAAGAATAATAAATAAATAAAATAATAATTAATTCTGTTTATTACTAACTTATTTTATAACATAACAAACAGTTATATTGATAATATAGTTTTTGTTAATTTGGCGATGGAAATAAAATCATGCCAAAGAATGAATCATTCAAGCTTCAAGAATGTAAAAGTATGTTGGCAAGGCTTTTGTTATTACTGATACTTACATACCGAGTTTCCTTCGTGCCTCGGAAAGCACGTTAAGCAGTTGGTCCCGGCTGTCATTTGTAGATCTTTGACAGTCGTTACAGTTACAGTCAGTGGACCAAAAAGTCTGACAACCAGTCTTACCCAATACTAACTGGGTTGTGGAGGTCAGATAGGCAGTCGCCCCATGTAAAATACCGGTTTTCAGCTGCAACCGGTCAGACTGGAAGCCGACCCCAACATAGTTGGGAAAAGGCTAGGCAGGTGATGATGATACTGATACTGTTAACCTGCTACCTATGACGTCCAGTTGTTTCTATCCTGGGCTAATCTGGACCACTGGTCGTTGGTTTTATCCAGCTGGTTTGTTCCAGCTGGTGGTGGCTTTGGTTTTTTCCCACCATCTTCTACGAGGTCTGCCGCGACACATTCTGGCTGTGTCAGGGCTCCAGAAAGTGGCTATTTTGGCCAACAGCAGGAAGGCTTTTACTTTTACTGGATACGTATACGGTATCCGTTTGTCGGTTGGTATTCCTCCCACCCTGAATCCTACTAATCCTAGTAATATCATAAACTAGCTTCTACCAGCGGCTTCGCTCGTGTGAAGTTTGATAACTGTCCCATGGGATGTTATTAACGGGATAAAAAGATTCTACGTGTTAGTCGTTACATCCATACATCCATACACTTACAAAACGCATCAACCTTTAATATTAGTAGGATGCTGGAAGTTTGTGAAGATGGATAGATGGATAGATAGATAGATTCATTTATTTGCCTGAAATATGGTATTTTACAGATTTTATAACAAATACACAATAGTTCTTTATATTCTGCCAACTATGTAAATTTGGCATGCAAATTTTGTGACAATTACAATAATTCTTTGTAATTTAACAAAAAAAATAAATGCCAATGTCAAAAAAAAAAAATGTACTAAATCAAGAATTGTTTAAATAATTTTATTACAAAATTTTCTAAAAATCCACTTACAAATTATAACCAAAGAAATTCAATTACAAAATAAGTCAATTGCTGGATGGATGGATTCACAAAAAAATCACGCAAAAACAACTGAACGGATTTGGATGAAATTTAGCATACAGATATCTTAAAACCTGGATTAACACATATGATACTTTTTATCCCGGTATTATGATCCCGTGGGACAATAGGCATGACGACAGTATCAAAAAATTGCAAATCTATTTAGTTCGTCAGTTAGAGTATTGGAAATTAATGGACACGTATTTTTTGTTTTTGTAAATCAATGAACATTGACAAAGATAAAACGCATCAAAACTCGGGAGTGGGGGCTCGTGAGGTAAAAATTATACCTAGGCGTGACGTATTGAGAATTTTAAAAGCGTCATATCTTTGTCAATTTTGGTTTACGTATCAAAAGAAAAAACACGTGTCAATTATTTTTTGATAATCTAACTGACGGTATAATTAGTTTTTTTTGTCGTCTCGCCTATTATTGAACCACACGCGGGCGAAGCCGCAGGCATAGATATACATATTTATCCCATTACAAGTCCTAAACGTCTGGTCACAATACTTAACTTAGCGAGTATTTAATTGCTCAGATTAATCATTAGTTTGCCTTGAGGTTACTAGACCGCGCCGGGTGGCAAGTAGCCGGAAAATGGTTTATCATGCATGAGTATTAGTTTCAACACATTGTTATAACATAATTGATGTAGCCTACTGTTGGAGCAGTAAAGGATTTATTGTTGTTTTAATTAGGCCACCCAGAAGTTTGTTGAATTTTTGTGTAAAATGCCTTATTTGATGTTAAAATCGATGTAATCATCGCCATTGCGGCGATGATTACATCGCCGCCTAATGATTAAATAAAATAAATAAAATGATATTCAGATATACAGAGCGAACTTTTCAGGTGGGCGTAGATGGCTAAATCCGAAACTATGAGGTATAGCAAAAATACTCAAAAAAGTCTCGAGGCCGATTTTGATGAAAGCGAAAACTGCCTCATTGGGTTCTTAAAAAATCAATGTTTCTAGCCAGGATTCGATCCCGTTGATTTTATTTATTATTTTATTAGTACACCATTTGATAGAGTCGCTAATAAGGATCAAATTAAGGAAAGTAACGTATACACATACCACTGTTTGTCTCTGCATCTGCAAAGATGGAAGGCTAGGAAATGTCTATGGGATTAAGTCCGTCTCTGAACTTTGTGCTTGACGTGTTTAATAAATAAATCTGTCTGTAAATGTCCGCACGGCTGGGATGCAGGCTTCCTCTGCGACAGGCCATGTTCAAACAACATTGAAAAAACGCTTAGAAATAAACGTTCATCTATTAATTACATTAAATTTTAGATCATTCGAAAAATGCCTAAACCCAACATCATTTTCACTTTTTTAATTTGGGTTTTGATAAATTAACATGAAGTAAAACATTCTAAAATCAGCTATTAATGCTAAGCTGGTAATTTTCGACGGGTGGCATGTAAAGCCAAATCAGAGGCCCAGCCAAAAACTCTGACACCAGGTTGAGGTCTGAGGCCTAGCGTTTTCCCAACTATGTTGTGGCTTCCAGTTTTACCGGATGCAACTGAATACCAGTATTTTACATGGAGCGACTGTCTATCTGACCTCCACAACCCAGTTAGTACCGGGTTATACGATACCCCTTCGTAAGACTGGTTGTCAGACTTTTTGGGCTTCTGACTACCTAACGACTGCCAAAGATCTACAAATGACAGCCGGGACCAACGGCTTAACGTGCTTTCCGAGGCACGGAGGAAACTCGGTATGTAAGGGTGGTCCCCAACTATGCTATAAAGGTCGTAAAACACCTCTTAACGAAGCCGAAAGGCACTTGTTCTCCTCGTCATTGCGATCATTTTCTTGTTCTACACCATACCTGGGAACCTTCTAGTTACGGCGATATTGGGGGTCAAAGTTCCAACTTTTTGACATTTTTTTTTAATACAAGTTTTTAATGTAACATTTGACTTTAAACACCTCCACGACCCCCGTACTATTCAATCCATCCATCAGCACAATGTTTTGAGTGCGTTACATTGAGTTCTATCACAAAACATGATTTTTCACCCCAAAAAAACAAGTCATTTCCCAGCAATAATTTTTGCGTGTAAAGTTGTACAGAATGCTTGGTTGACGGCTTCATGATGAGGTCTTTTATACCCTGTATATTATATCTGACGAGGCAACAGCGGAATCCTATTACTTTACATGGAATGACTGCTTATCTGACCTCCACACATCAGTTTTGTCTAACTAAACGAAAAAGAAAGAAAGAAAGAATAGCTATTTTAAGCAATGTCACTCGTGTAAGCATTTTTTTTGTTGTGTATAAAAATAAGATGTTATTTTAAAAGATCATGTATTTTAATTTTAAAAACTGTTATGTTTTCGTGCGCGAAAAAACGTTGGCCCGATAAGATGGTGTGTGAATTAAATTATCCTAATTAATTTTGTTATGTAGGCAGTAAGTGTTATCAATTATTCAAAAAAAAACCTTGTAGGCATACCTAATTATATTTTTCAAAATCGTTGTGAAATATAATGTTCAACGAACTTTGAAAGGTCACAGATAACAAATAAAAAACGCATCCGTGTTTTTGATTTGTTTTGAACATTTTGCTATCTGTAGTCATAACATCATGTAGCATTTTGGATTCATGTCATGTTCATGGATATATACCCACAAGGTGTAAACAGACCCTTCACGATGCCGTTAACCAAGCATTCCGTACATCAAACTAAGTAACTCTACGTAAATATTATTGCTCGGAAACGACGTCTTTGAGTTGAAAAATCACTGTTTACGGTAGAACTCAATGTAACGCACTCAAGACTAGTACAGGGGTCGTAGAGGTATCATTTAAAATTTATATTTATAGAAAAAACTCCATGATTTCCAATACCTCCGTAATATGTCCAGAACAAATAAAAATCGCAGTGACGGGGAGGACAAGTGCCTTTAGACTTCGCTAATGGTCTTTTTACACTCATTATTCAGGGTGTAGACAACCTCATCACGAAGCCGTCAACCAAGCATTCTGTACATCAAACTAAGTAACTTTACGCAAAAATTATTGCTGGGAAACGACTTTTTTTTTGGGGTGAAAAATCATGTTTTGTGGTAGAACTCAATGTAACGCACTCAAAAACATTGTGCTGATGGGTGGATTGAATAGTACGGGGGTCGTGGAGGTGTTTAAAAGTAAAAATCTTCCATGAAAAACTTGTATTTAAAAAAAAAACTTGTCAAAAAGTTGTAACTTTGACACCCAATATCTCCGTAACTAGAAGGTTTCCAAGTATGGTGTAGAACAAAAAAATGATCGCAATGACGAGGAGAACAAGTGCCTTTCGGCTTCGTTAAGAGGTTTTTTTACACCCTTTATGTAGTAATATAATAGTGGTACATAGTTAGAACTAAAGATGCCACCTGGTATATATCTTATAATTATCTCAGAAAATTTCGACTTTAGTTTACTAAAGTCACCGTCCTGGCATTGACAATGAAAAGGCATGACGACAGTATCAAAAAATTGCAAATCTATTTAGTCCGTCAGTTAGAGTATTGGAAAATAATGGACACGTATTTTTTGTTTTTGTAAATCAATGAATATTGACAAAGATAAAACGCATCAAAACTCGGGAGTGGGGGCTCTTGACGTCAGAACTAGGTAAAAATTATACCTAGGCGTGACGTATTGAAAATTTTAAAAGCGTCATATCTTCGTCAATTTTGGTTTACGTAACAAAAGAAAAAACACGGGTCAAATATTTTTTGATAATCTAACTGACGGATTAATTCGTATTTTTTTCGTCTTTCCTATTGCCAAAACAACCTTGTCAGACTTAACAATGTTTCCCGAAAATTCATGAGTAAGGTATACATAACATAACATCGCCTGTTTTCCCCGAAGAGGAACCCAGAGGTGTACCTAATAATATACCTACCCACATTTCGCAAGTAGTGTTTAAGTCCCATCTATTAGGGGTCGAGGGGGAGGAGCTCGTGGCTAAATAATATCAGCCACTCGGGTCGATCTTTAGGTTAAGCCGTGCTTGCCTAGGTTGATCTATGAATGGGTTACCACCCATTACAGACAGAGTTTCCTCCGTGCCTCGGAAAGCACGTTGAGCCGTTGGTTCCGGCTGTCATTTGTAGAACTTTGACAGTCGTTAGGTAGTCAGTGGCCCAAAAAGTCTGACACGCAGTCTTACCAAAGGGAATCGTGACGACCCGAATGGCGCAGCGGTACTGAGGCTGCCTTACGTTCTTATAGTCCCGTGTTCGAATCCCGGTAGAAGCAAATGTTTGTGTGGTGAGTATGGACATTTGTTTCCGAGTCATGGATGTTTATATGTATAATAAGTATGTATTTACAAACAAAAAGTATCTATGTAGTATATCAACTATCTGGTGTCCAC
The DNA here is from genome assembly GCA_941918905.2 of Xestia sexstrigata. Classification (NCBI taxonomy): domain Eukaryota; kingdom Metazoa; phylum Arthropoda; class Insecta; order Lepidoptera; family Noctuidae; genus Xestia; species Xestia sexstrigata. The sequence continues at coordinate 3,233,516 of OW799226.2, forward strand.
AACACAAGCCTCGTTGCATAGTGTGGCATTAGATGGGGCTGTGTGTAATGTCCAGCGATATTTATTTATCGTATTACCCGGTACTAACTTGGTTGTGGAGGTCATATAGGCAGTCGTTCCTTGTAAAATACTGGTATTCAGCTGCATCCGGTTAGACTGGAAGCCGACCCCAACATAGTTGGGAAAAGGCTAGGCAGATGATGAGTGTAAAAAAAAAAACTTAATTAATTAAAAAAGAGAAAAAAAAGAGATGATAATGATGTATTAGGGGGCGAGCCTATTGCAATCAACCGGGCAAGATTAGCGGATCAATTTCTCAATGACATCCAATTTCTCCGTGGCTTTCACTGAGAAATTCCTTATGGAAAAACCCAATAACAATTTGCCCGACCCGAACCCGGAATCGAATCCCGGATCTCACGCTCAGCAATTGCGATTGCGAACACTAGACCAACGAAGCATTCCGGAGTGTACTAAGGCCCGTTTTCTGTAACTTACTTACATATAACTGTTAGGTAGTTATCGGTGTTTCTATAAAAAAAGTTAGCTTGAAATAACCTAACCGCGTCACCTACAATTATTATAGAAAAAGCAAAGAAAGATTTTCTTTGACGTTTTGTTTCTAACTGTCTGTAAGCAAAATGTCAAACAGACAGAGACTAGCAATCTATTACCGAAACCGAACAGTAAGTTATTGAAAATGGCCGTAAATTGGTTTCTGCTGTCTAAGTTTATCTCACTATAAGTTACGCTAACCTGTCAAATTTTCACAATCAACCTTGAACCTTTGCGAACCTTGAACTTTTGCGATAAAGTTGAAAATCTATTAAATAAATTTGACAGATCGTAGTAGCTTGACGTGCTATCGTCTGTACTATCACGTACACGTGTTAGTCAAATTAATGTTTTATTTATTTTGACCTTAGTACATAATCATATTAACCTAAGTACCATGCGTACGAGTTAACAAGATTTTTGTTATTAAAATATGTTTCTTTTTATTAAGATAGAAGATAATAAGTATCAGCGTATCTACATATTAAATTAAAACCTTGAACCCTGAACATGCGTTTGCATATTTAATTACATAAATTGAAGTCAGTTTCCAACTTTTCTTAGATGAACCTAAAGTGAAAATAGCGACCTTTTTTAAAAAAAAAAACATTAAAAAAACTGTGTTTTGTAAAATAAGCTTTGAGTCGTTTTTTTATCTATATAATTAATTAAAAAAGTGGTCATAAAAGTTATTTTCAAAAAACAAAAGTGTTAAATAGGAATGTATTGCACTAAGCTGTTTATTGTTACTAAACGCTAATAAAATTTAAATTGCCTTAGCCTGGCGAATAGGCATGACGACAGTATCAAAAAATTGCAAATCTATTTAGTCCGTCAGTTAGAGTATTGGAAATTAATGGACACGTATTTTTTGTTTTTGTAAATCAATGAATATTGACAAAGATAAAACGCATCAAAACTCGCGAGTGGGGGCTCGTGGCGTCAGAACTAGGTAAAAATTATACCTAGGCGTGACGTATTGAGAATTTTAAAATCGTCATATCTTCGTCAATTTTGGTTTACGTAACAAAAGAAAAAACACAGGTCAAATATTTTTTCATAATCTAACTCACGGACTAATTAGATTTTTTTGTCGTCTCGACTATTGAGTATGAGGAGCTCGTGCATGGTTAAGGCGGGCTTGTCTAGGAGTGGATGGGTGACCACCCATTATATACCGACTTTCCTCCGTGCCTCGGAAAGCACGTTTCGCCGTTGGTCCCGACTTTCATTTGTTGATCATTGACAGTTGTTACAGGTAGTCAGTGCCACAATAAGTCTGATAACCAGCCTTACCAAGGGGTATCGTATTATTTAATTGGGTTGTGGAGGTCAGATAGGCAGTCGCTCTATGTAAAATACTGGTATTCAGCTGCATCTGGTTAGACCGGAAGCCGACCCCAACATAAATTCAAACGTATAACACCTGTATAATATCAACGATGGAATTATTTATAACAACGCGATAGATTATAATTCAATTAATATTCTTGATCAATTATTATAGACGCAAGGGATCTATATTAATTACAATTCTTACGAGTAATTAAACATTACTTTGTATCAAGAAACGGATATAAAATCAGGTTTTAATAAAATAAAAAAAACAATAAAATCTATACCTAGTAAATCTCTGACAGACATTTACTTTACAGTGTAAATGTGTAACCGTTGGAAATTTTTATTTTTATCTATACGTAATAAAAATCAAATAAATACAACAAAGTGGTTTTAAAAAATCAACCTGTATAATTTACTAAGGACCACACCACACATGCTAACACATACAGGGTGTCTTTAAAAAATAGAGTCATCTAGTACTTAGAAATCATACTTGAGTTTTTTTATCATTTATAGTCTCTTTAAAAATAGGAAACCTGCTGATATACACAGGTACTTGTGAATATGTACAACTTGTACTAACCGACAGTCAAGATCTGAAACTGGAGATTGTTTTTTCTAAAATACATAGGTATTAACATAACATTTTTTATATATCGCAGTAGCTGTTAAGATTATTGAACAAAGGACAACACGATATAATTCGATGTTACTTCTTAAAATTAAATACCATACTTGTTTACTATATTTTACCGACTCATTAAGAGTAATGTGTCAAAAATTTGTGTTAAAATATAATACTAAAAGAAAAACACATAAAAACAAAATGCTAAAAGTATAAATAACTTATTATAACTATATATTCCTAAACGCCATGTCCTTTAGTAAAACAATAATTGATTTCAGAGGATACTGTACTTAAAAGGTATTGATAGGTTGATTCTGTGATACTCATAGTCATTAATTGTGTCTTAGCTTTGTTAAATAACACAACAACTAATTATAAACACGCAACTCAGACATTATGGCACGAATGTCAGAACAAATGACCTATGTTCCTCCATTCATTAAAATAGAATCGAGTAAGAACGCACAATTTACCTTATTCAACGATAAAATGCGAAAAATATAAATTATAATTAAAAAAAACTCACCGTTTCCATTTTCCGTCTTCTTTTTGGCCACAATAACTCCGTTATTCTCGATGGTGGTAGAAACTCCGTTCAGCTCCCTCATTTTCACGGATTAAAAAGTTAAAATTAACAAAAAAGCAAAATGACTGTTTCGCGCGTTTTCAAACGTCACTTTGACACTTCGCTTTGGCGCCAACTGGTGTTACGGCAACTATCGAGTATTCAGCCAAGGTAATCGCGATCGACAAAAAAAAAGGAGAACGGTTTATTTCAATTGTTTTACACTAAAAAGGACTTGGTTACTAGTAAATTATTCAAAAAATAGCGGAGGTGTTTATTGGACAACGACGTATGCAGAAATGAACGCTATGGCTCAACTGTTTCTTATATTTATACAAAACTACGTAGTTTTCTGCTACAGTTAACATTGTGTAAGATCTGTAACGTTAAGTTGCTGGTTTTGTTGATATTAATCCTTTTTTTTTTGTTACACCATATTTTTTTTTTATTGCGACAGTCAAGTTTATCTTAACTAATTAATAGAGTAGCGCTAGATGGTAATATTTTTTTGTTGTAGCCTTTGTTCCGAGTTGACGACCGATAAACTGGCCTACGGGTCTGAGCGTGAACATGATCGGCCTTAAGACATCCGTATCAAGATAAATGATATATTTGATTAAGCTTTAGTTGATAAACGTTTGCCTTGTGGGGTGGTGTGTGCGCGTAAACACAGCCAGGATTCAGGTGGCCTACCATGACGTCTTAAAGCAGGATCGTTTTAATCTTGTTCCAGTGTGGGTAAGAGACGGAGCTATAGAGGACGTCTAGCGCCATCTCTTTCCCAAACTGGAACAAGATTAAAACGATCCTGCTTTAAGACGTCATGGTAGGCCACCTGGAGGGCCCAAAATACTGCTTTCATCATCATCATTTCAGTCGAAAGACGTCCACTGCTGGACATAGGCTTCCTCCAAGTGTCGCCACATTGACCGGTCCCGTGCGACTCGCATCCAGAGGATTCCCGCAACCTTCACCAGGTCATCGGAAAACCAAATACTTACTGCTTTAGCAAATTCATGTTATTGTTAAAATTCTTAAAATTTACACAGACGCAGTTAACATTAGGATTTGCGACTTTGTGAACATTTCACTAATTGTAATTTGATTCATAAATTATGATAGCATGATTCTGCTAAAGAGATATTTTTAGGCGTGGTGTTCAGGTGTTCTTCTGTCGGGTACGATAATATGTTATTCTACACACATCAACACGGTCTAGGGATATTTTAAAAAAAGCGAATTACTATCAATGTGTTAATTATTTATATGACATGTATATATTTAAAAGATACGTTATTTAATATTCTACCATTTTTTAATAATGTTGATAATAATGTAAGGTATAGATTAAAATTTCAGGATTTTATGGAAAAAAAATGAAGCATAGACGGAAACCGTATATGAATGAACTTTTAATTTGTGAGTAAAAACTGAAAAAAATAGAAAAATCATTTAATTTGTGTTTATAAACTTGAAGTTAGTAGTCTGAGAAAGCGCCCATGATGTTCATAACACATCGGCAACGATTCGGCATGCTCAGAACAAGGTTGTCAATGTCTTGCTGCGGAATATTGTCCCATGTCCTTCTGAGGTGCGCAAAAAGTTGATCTTCTGTAGCCAGATTTTCAGGAACTTCCTTCAGAGCTCTTCTTTGCAGCATATCCCACGCATGCTCAATGGGATTTAGATCTGGCGATTGAGCAGGCCAGTCTAAGGCCCTAACATTATGTGTATGTAACCAAGCTGCTACCGTTCTCGCCGTGTGTGCCCGGGCATTGTCGTGCATGAGCAGGAAATCTTGCCCCATTTGTGTTCTGTGGGGCAAGATTACGGGCCCCAGCACCTGTTGGACGTATCGTTCTGCCGTCATATTGCCCCGCACCCAAACGAGATCCGTCCGTCCTCCAAGACGAATTCCTGCCCAAACCATAATTGTTCCTCCTTGGTATGGGTGAACTTCCTGAGGGTTCTGGAGACGGCTCCATCGTCCAGGAACTCGCCAAACACGCGTCTTTCGTGAATCTGGATGGAAGCCGAACCTGGATTCATCCGTGAACAGCACATTGGACCATTGGTCACGGCCCCAGTCCACGTGGTTCCGAACCCATTCTAATCGTCGTCCACGATTGCCTCTCCGTAAAGGTGGGACCCGGAGTGGTCTACGAGAGCGTAGATTGCTTTCATGTAGTCGCCTTCTTACAGTTTGGTCACTCACAAGCACTTGGTGTTCCACTCGCAGCCTTTGGACCAATTGAGTCGCCGTTGCATTTGGTTGTGCTCGCGCAGTAATTGGAAAAAGTCGGTCTTGTCTGGGGGTAGTGATGCGACTTGGCCCCCGGTGCCTCTCCGCTACTTCACCTGTGGCACGATAGCGTGTCCACAATCTTGAAATTACATTTTGATGGGTCCCTATGGCCTCAGCAACATTACGCTGAACAGATCCAGCTTCCAGCATTCCCACAGCTCGTAACATCTCCGCCCTCGTCAAATGTCGGCGTTGCATGGCTACAATACCTCAATTTTAACTTTATCTTTCGTTTAAAAATGAAAAAAAACTGTATTTAAACGTAATTCGTATTGTTTTCTAAATTTCGCACAAATGAAAATTCCCTCTCCTATACATCAAGACATTTTTATGCCACCGAAACAAAAGAATTTTCAAAAATTTGAATTTGGAATTAGTCTGAGATAAATTACAAACAAATCGGTGTATAAAAGATTCCAATGCGGCCAGTACTTTTCGAGTTATTTAATTGAGTATGAAATATCCCTAGACCGTGTTGATGTGTGTATTTTAGCACTTTGGCTGCATATTGAGGCTCAGATAGCAGGATAGGATATGGAACATCATCATCTGCCTAGCCTTTTCCCAACTATGTTGGAGTCGGCTTCCAGTTCTATTGGATGCAGCTGAATACCAGTATTTTACATGGAGCGACTGCCTATCTGACCTCCACAACCAAGTTAGTACTGGATAATACGATACCCCTTGGTAAGACTGGTTGTCAGACTTTCGGTCCACTGGCTACTTAACGACTGTCAAAGATCTACAATTGACAGCCGGGACCCGAGGTAAGTAGGAAACTCGGTATGTATTGGGTCTCAACTCATCCACGGACCAACCTAGACAAGCGCAGCTTAACCTGAAGATAGACCCGAGCGACTGTTATAACTAGTACCTATCTATCATGACAATATTATTAGTGGTATAGTTGGTACCAGTTAAGATAAGAATAGCGGTCATTGTCCTTTCCATAATATCTCTTCGTTACGAACCAAAACAAATAAACCATGTATCGTTTTTCATTACAAAAAATGTTGAAGGTCACGATAGATGACGATTCCAGACTTGAACAGGCTTATTTTTGGTTTTCGAAGTTAAGAAGTTCAATAAATGTAGGTGGGTCAATGACCGCTATTCTCATCTTAACTGGCACCAACTACACTCGAAATTCCGATTGAGTTACTACAGCACCACTAGTCTCAAAATTGTGAAGGAAAAAATAATAAGGATACTAGCTGGGGAAATCCCGAACCAAAAATTCATAAAAATGTGACATCTACCTACCCGCACTGGACCAGCGCAGTGGATTACAGCTCATTCCCATTCATGGAGAAGAGGCCTGGGTCCCAGCAGTGGGAACCCAGACATTTTGCATAGTAACTTTCCATACACGACTTATATTAATGTGTTTTTATATAAACAACCGAAACGAACAAACATAATGTTTTGCAGGCAACAAGAGGTTATCTCATAATACTTCGGTAAAATAATTGTTTTTATTAAGTTTCCGTACCATGTGCGGAGTTATACTGTAACTTCCTCATTTTACGTGTTTTCTTTGCCAAAAAACTTCCCATCTTTTTCACACGTATCGATGGAACACCATACATTTTGACCGTGTAAATATTTACACTTTTGCAGGAAACAGCAGATTTTTATATATTTGAGAACAAAAATGTTTCTTCCCCCTAAATGTGAAAAAATTTTCGTTATCTTGACGACAATTTTTTCGCCCTTTTGTTGACTGAAGAATACACACACTTTTATTTTCTACATTTTTAGGGTTCCGTATCCAAAGGGTTAGAGAGCAGAGGTGCCCCAGCGAGCACCAGTGGCACACATTGTGCTGATGATGGACGAATATTAAATGGGTATTTAAGGTAAAGTTATGACCTTAAAAACTAGTATATGAAAAAAAACTTGTGAAAAAGTTAGAACTTTGACTTCCAATATCTCCGTAACACTAGTAGGTTCCCAGGTATGGTATCGCAATGACGGGGAGAACAAAAGTGCCTTTCGGCTTCGGGAAGGGTCTATTTACACCCTTTATCCATCAGGGAACAGCGGTGGCCCTGTGGTGGCGGCCCCGACTTACGAACAGTAAGTCGTGGGTTCGAACCCAGGCAGGCGCATTACTTTGTGTAATTTATTTCATCACCACTGCTCTCAAAACGGTGACGGAAAACATCGTGAGGAAACCGGCATGTCCTAGAACCAAAAAATTCGAAGACATGTAACATCTACCAATCCGCACTGGGCCCGCGTGGTGGATTATAGCCCATTCCCTCTCATAGAGAGGAGGCCTGTGTCCCAGCAGTGGGAACATTAATAGGCTGATGATGATGATGATGATCCATCCCATTCCTACCCAAAACTTTCCTCACACACTTTTCATTCCTCTTGCACCATAATAAAAATAATTTCCAATCCATCTTGTCACCACCACGTGTAGACAATTGTGTTGTAACATGAACTTCTAGTGATAAGAGATAAGAAAACTAGACCAGTTACGTGCTCCCCAACGAAGAGGTCAACTTGTTTTGTAACACAGTTTCGTAACAAATTAATTAATTAATGATTAGGGACTCTGATTATATGATCATATTGACAACGCGTGGTTCTGAAGATTCTAGTTAGGATTTTCACTTTCACGGCTTGGACCAGTCGACCAACGAGCCAGTCTCAGTTTTCATAGTTAACGTTTACATCAATATTTGTTTTATAGTTACATAGTCCTCACCGTGCTCCTCAAACGTGGTGTGCAGGGGCTGCCGTAGCGGCTGCGGCGAACCTCAAGCGGCGTAAATATAGTATCCTTATTGGTAACTATATTTTCGAGCCGTTTGGGATTGAAACCCTAGGACCGAGTGCTCACAGCCTTTTTTTCCAACAAATAACTTCTCCTGCTCTGGGCGGAGCAGAAGGGAGTGTCAGACTTTTACTGACTAAAACCCATCCATGTTCCTTCATCGCCCTTTGTGTTCCGGGGCCACGGTATCTCTTTCGAACAGTCCCGCAACCCCGGCAGGCATCGGTCCTTGCGGACCCCTTCCTTTTTGCTGACTCTCTTTAAGGCGCGCGTGGAACACGAACGCGCCGTCGACACGGCCTGTCGTCATGAGACGGACGGACGGCGAGCTAGCCCATAGCCTACCGTCCACAGGCCCGCGGTGACCCAAGGGCAGACTTTTACCTTGGCCACAGGCCTAGCGTTGCCATACAGCGTGGCAACGCCGCTCTTGTCGCAGTCTCTTGGGGACATTACCAGTTGACAGCGTTAAGGAGGAGTTTTTTGACGCCATTTTTTAAATGTATTGTTTAAGTTAGTTAGTTTTTAATTTAGAAATGCAAATGACGACTTGTTTACTTAATAAAAACATTCATTGCAAAAAAAAATGTATTCGCTTACTATCTTTTTTTTCACATTTCATTCTTGAATTTTTGTTTTATTTTCGCGGTTATCATTTTAACTACTACGACGAATACAATCAGGCATACGATGCTCTTTTGACCAGTTAATTAGATATTATTATAAATTTTAGTTATCATTAGTGCTTGCACTTGGTTAATATTGAGCAATATTTTGAGTTTTATCGTCAAATTATGTAATACACTCGTAATCATTCAACTCGAGAATAAATTCGTTTTTAATAATTGAACGTGATAGTTTTTGTTTACGGCGTCATAAATAAATGAATCATCATCGACAGCCCCACTTCACCCACTGCTGGGGTCCTCTCTTTGTTTGTGCCAAGCTTCACGCTCTTGTGCCAGCCTGATCCAGAATATTCCCGCGATGGCAACAATGTCGGACGACCAACACTTCTCTTTCCATTCCTAGGACGCCACTCGGTCTCAGCTTTACTTCATCTGCCATCACCGGGCCTTGCAAGGTTTCCTGCCCAACTCAATTTGAGTAATTTATAAAATAAATATTTTGAAAAAGTTTAGGCAAGATAAACTACACGATAAAAAAGTAAAATAAATAAATACATTAAAACTAAATATTTACAACAAAAAAAACAGGCCGAAAGAAAACATTTACATTTAAATATTTAATTTGGAGCAGAAGAAGTCAAGAATAAATAAAGAAAAATAAAGAATGTAAAATAAATTCATAGCAAATATTTGTTTGGGAACAACTAAAAATGGAATAATAAAAAACTTTTTTGCAAAAAGTAAAACTGACTTCAAAAACACAAAAAAGTGAAAAATAACTTTAACTTCAGAAGTCGGTGACAATAAAACTAAACCAATCAAAGAAAGGACTTCTGAAGCTAAAGTTATTTTGTACTCTTGTTGTTGTTTTTTTTTGAAGTCGGTTTTATTTTTAAATATTAGTAAACAAGAATTGTTTTCCTCGGTTTCTTTTTATTACTATCGCCAGCAAAAGACAGGTTCTACTTCTATAAGATACTGCAGCAAAACTTCCTAATATCGTAACTCTGAATATACATTACATAGTTTTGGGTGAAATAAACATTTGGAAATTCAATGTATTTCACATTGACTTTTTACACCCAAAACTAAACATTCCAATTCATAATTAATCACATTTACATTAACAAAGCAATATTTCATAATTTCATAAGTGACAACTATCTAAAAACTCATTACGAAATAGCGAAATTGTGCCCCGTACACAACCTCAGGTGATGCGAAATGCATCAAGCGATTCGGGCGTGCGTCACTTGCTTCCTACGCGTTATGCATGTGCAGTTTTGCCTGTACAGTCAAACTGTTCTTGCCTGCCAACGAGCTACGGACCGCATCAGAAACTCTATACTTCGCTCCAAAACCCAAATAGCTGGCCTCACAGCTGCTAGGTTGAAATGGAACTTTGCTGGTCACATTTGCTGCATGTCGGAGAAGCAATGGGCAAAAATAACCACTCAGGAGATTCCTAGTAGTAAGAAACGTCAACGCGGCAGGTCTAGGAGATGGCGGCATGACTCTTTTTTAATGGATTGGCCTGCAATCGCATTAGATCACGAAAAGTGGAGGGAAGGGAAGCCTTTGCCCTGCAGTGGGACAATATAGGCTTATAATATAATATATCCTTCCCGGTAAATGCAACCTAGAGTATATCGAAATAGATTTCTTTCGCCTCATTATGCCTGCATAGATGTATGTGTGACAGGTCACATGCACAGCTTCTCAGTTGTTTTCAATTTTTTATAACAATTAATTAGGTTTAGGCTTAAAGATATTTATTCTCAAAAAAGACACTTACATGAGAACAATGCTTAAAATAAATTATAATTAAAGTTCGTCACAGACGTCACGGTAGCAATTGACATATGAGATATATCAGATACTAGATACATCCATCCAATGCGTTCAGATGTTAGTAAGGGTGTTCATCATCATCATCATCATCATCAGCCTATTAATGTTCCCACATCCTCCTCCTCCTATGGCCTCCTCTCTATGAGAGGGTATGGGCTATAATCCACCACGCGGGCCCAGTGCGGATTGGTAGATGTCACATGTCTTCGGATTTTTTGGTTCTAGGACATGCCGGTTTCCTCACGATGTTTTCCTTCACCGTTTTGAGAGCAGTGGTGATGAAATAAATTACACAAAGTAATGCGCCTGTCTGGGTTCGAACCCACGACTTACTGTTCGTAAGTCGGGGCCGCCACCACTGGGCCACCGCTGCTCTCAAATTCAGAAGTTATTAGGGGTGTCATCAAATATTCAGTCTACTAAAGCAACCATATCGTCGTGTGTTGCCGGTGAAACCATGCTTGCAAATGAGCCAATCGACTGGCTTGAAGAACTTACATGTGTAACTTATAAGGAAGTCGGTTTTGAAGGTTTTGCATGCACATTTAAAACTGAAAACCTTTCGTCTATTACTGGCTTTACGCTATGACACGCGAGTCGCTTGAAGGCGTAGCTTGTGGCCAAGCACTTAAAATTGTGAAAGAGCTTAATAGTCAAATCTTTGAAAAGTTCGTCGATTGTGTTTTCTTTTCGAAAAGTTATAAAATATGCATTGACTTTATGTTTATTCTACGTAGTGCAAACATGTTAATTTATTTGATGGTGTGGAGGATGGAAGCCAAGATCCTAAATTACCAAATAAAATAAAGATTTTATGATAATATTTTTTCTTGTACTTTTTAACGTTTTACATAGTTTTTACTTATCATACAATCGTTCTAGCCCCATCTTTTATATTGACAAATAAATATAAAAAAAGGTAAATAATAAGAAATACATACTGCCAATTTCCTTGCGTGATCGAATCAGAAATGAAGACATCCGCAAGAGAACCAGGGTCACCGACGTAGCCCGAAAAATTGCAAAACTTAAGTGGCAGTGGGCAGGGCACATTGCTCGCAGAACGGATAGCCGAAGGGGTCGAAAAGTTCTAGAGTGGCGACCGCGAACCGGAAGACGTTGCGTTGGTAGGCCTCCCACTAGGTGGACCGATGACCTGGTGAAGGTTGCGGGAATCCGCTGGATGCGAGTCGCACGGGACCGGTCAATGTGGCAACACTTGGGGGAGGCCTATGTCCAGCAGTGGACGTCTTTCGGCTGAAATGATGATGATGATGATGACTGCCAATACTAAAATATTATAATAAGGTTGGTCGGTCCACAACAGATGGGTTACCTACCTATACCTAACCGATTTTTGCTTACATACAAAAGATGTGTTCTAAGTAAATAATGATTAAAGATTCATCAAAATCAAGCGCTTCTGTTGAGCATGAGGTTCTGGGTTCGAATCCCGAGTCGGTCGAAGTGGTTTTTAGTTTTTCTTCAGTAGTCGCCCGTTGTCGGACCCAGCTGTTGACAATAAGCTCGCCCCTTATTATATGGGACTTAAACTTAACTGGCGAAATAATTAGCGTAGTAATAGGACACTTCTGCCTAACCCAGGCGCCTAAAATTATGAATATATTGAATCTACGCCCCGAACCGAAATACCCATCTTTGTACTTAATCAGTAAAATTCAAATTGCCATTGCAATTAAATGTAAACAGCCAAAATCAAAAACTTAATGATAACGTTAAATTGTTGTAGGTAGGTGAATTTATTTTTTTATTTATATAATTTCCCGGGTTGAATGATTGATAAAGAGTTCAGCCGGTCATGGTTTCTAATTTTGAAAATAACGTCATGACGTCATCAATCGCAAATGATAAGACGAAGTGTACAGTCACAAGCAATAAAATGTAAGTATAAACTTGGCAAAGGAGATATTTTTTTTTGTTTGGAGAACAGGCCACCCACATAAATTGTAGCAGATATTAATGAAACGCAGATAGATTTCTTCCTTATAATCTCAAGATTGTAATATTGGCTAAGCCATGTCTAACCGGAATGATGAGAAATTCTAAAATGAAAACGTGAATCTAACAATAAACAATAACAATAACACGTCTGTAGCAGTATCTGAAAGTAATTGTATTCGCACATTGCGTTGAAATCTTACTGCACAATTGACACAACGACCAGCAGATGCCCCATTTTCATAAAATACTATTTATTATAAGCGAAAAAATCGCAGAAACACTTTCACGAAAACCGAAATAAACGGAAAGAGTAAATGTCAAATGAAGTTGTCTGTCAACCACCAAAAAGACGGATTTACAACGTTCCGTGCCATGATGATTTTCTATACCATCTAAAAGATTTTAGCGGAAACCTTTGAAAATAGCATTAAAAAGCTAACAGTTTAATATTATTGATTTTTATATTATATTCTATTTCTATTATAAATTAAAGCACGTTTAAGATCCAACCAATGGATACCGTAGTTTTTTTTTTTTGTAAACGGAAAAAACGCCCCTATTTACGTAAGTATTTTCTGTCAAATGACATCGACCACAACAGGAATAATTTGACTCGCAAAAAATATCATAATAAAACTTATTTATTATGATTTTAAGATTCCGGTTTCGTTATTTACGATTTCTACAGGCGAGTCGCAAGAAAAAGATAGTTTTGGAGACGTAGATTTAATTAGACAAACTTTACATGAATATTAAACATAAAAATTAAGTTATACAAGTGACCATGATCGAAGTTTGATTCATAATGAGAATCACACAGGTGTTCCTCAATTCGGAGAGGTGACCGTGAGAAGATGTCGCCGTGAAGAGCTGACGTTGCGTTGCCGGGTGGTCCATATGCACAGCCGCGCTGGGTACAGTGCAAGCGATGCGATGCGATAGTTAGCTTAGCGTAACACCTCCCCCCGTAGAACAGCGACTATTGAAGACAGAAGTCGTAAATTGAGCTGGAGGTTGATTTGTGTCTACTCTGGTAGCTGGTACAGTGAAGACTCTTTGAAGTTCCATCTGGTTGCTTGCAGGTTCAGCAGGTGTTATCATTGCTTTTCGTCGTAGAAAGTATTTTCGATAGAGCAGGACACTGACGATTGCACAGGCGATGATCACTATCACGTACATCGGTATAGTGGTGTGATATACGCTGGAGTTGCTGTCTTCAATGAGGGTAATTGGTGACTGCATGGACAACTTCCTACTAGTCTCGTGTAAATGGTCCAACTTGATTGAGTTTAACTTAAAGATTGGGGCTGAAGATGTCGTCTGCTGCCAAAAAGTCAAATTATCGGCTGGGATATCGATGATTTTCAACGCTTGTCCCTTGAGGCGGTCTTTGAAGTTGTAGATCTTAAAGTGCGGTGTTTCAAGAGAGCATCTCTGAGGTATTATAGCGAGGTAGCTGCCTTTTAAGGTGTCATACAGGTCACGTCCGCAGGATAAATGCACTTTCGTAGGCGTGGGAAAGCTGATACCGTAGTGTCTGTCATCGAGCTCTTCATAAGCAGGTTTCTTCAGGGATACTGTCTTAGGATTGCATGAAGTTGTTCGTTGTTGAGTGGTGATCAAATGCTGGATACAATCTGGTGCTGTCTGATTGTGCATAGTTTTCAACTCGTTGCATAGATACCATTTGCTCGTCTTCGGACATTCTGTCTCTATATACTTGAAGTCTTTCTTATGTAAGGCAAGAAAAGGATGTGGGGGTGATATGACTTGATTTAATTTATTAGAAATCATACATAATTTATAAAAATCATAGGTTAAGGGGATGAGGATCGGAATTTTATATACTATAACTATTTTATTTCCCGTATAGTAGGAGCCTAGTCTGATTACATCATATATTTCCCTTACATCTAAATCTACTATATTATCTTTGTTATATATTCTAGTTAAGTTTTTAATTATATCCTTAATAGTAATTAAATCTACAACTGCATGATGAGCAGTAGATATTCTTATAAATGCAAGAACATTTTCTAATTTATTAAGTTCTTGCGATATATAATCTATGTTATCGCTAAGAATAGTAAAAACTTGGAAAAGATGAGCATATTTAATTAAATCATTTTCTCTGGTAGCTTCTGTTTCACTAATCTTTTTTACTAATAGTTCTATCTTGTTCTGATTATCTATTATATTATCCAAAATTTTTTAATGTTCAGCTATCCAGTCTTTTGATAAACTAACGTGTGCATTAAGTTCTGAAGCTATCCTATTTTCATTATCTTGCAGGGATTTAATAGCCTGATTATAGTGCAATGCATCTGTGTAATCCAAATTTCCAGTAATACTTTTTATAACAGACCCGAGACCATCTACGAGTCCTCTTTTATTACGAGATAACTCAAAAGTTTCTAACTGTCTAAGTACATTATTAAGCTTACTTTTCAGATAAGTCATATGGGGCTCGAATAAGAATCTCGTACGATTATTCAGTTCAGGGCTTACTGAATTTAACTGATTATTAATAGATTTAACTATTTCGTGTATATCGCCAAAGTCAACATAACGTAGGAAAGAATGATAATGGGAAACGATTTTGGCAGGCCCGAGTTTAAAAGGTAAGATACCTGGTCCACTGTCAAGGCTTTCAAGTTTTATCTCCTGCAGCATTGCTGGAGTCAGTAGAAAGAGGAACATCAGCATCGTCCTGCAACAATTGTGCGGTTTTAGGGACTCTCTTAAGTCTAGTTTTGGCAACTGGACCTCTCTTTTTCTTCGTATAAATGTGAATAGGGAGGCCAGTCTCAACTACGTCGTGGGTATATCGGGGAGCTAACTTTTGCCTCGAAGCAATCGGATTTTTCACGAAAATCTGTTGTTCGGGTGGATAGTTTACCTCCGGTTCACGGGTTCTATTACGAGCATTCATCAGATCGGAACGAGAAGCGTTGCAAAGATCTTCGATAGTATTATAAGCGAGGATCATCTTGTCTTTATGATTATGCATATACTGCTGTAATAAATGCGAAGTTAAATCTATGTCAAAAGGATCTCTGGGGTCAAAGTGACCCGTAATTACATCTAAGGGTTTGCATTTAGTAAAACTATGAATACTACTATTGTAAGCCATAAGGGCATACGGCATTAGGCTATTGACTGATTCAGATTTTTCAGATATTTTTAATATACGTAGGTGCTCTAGTATCGTTGAGTGGAACCGCTCAACAATACCATTTTCATTAGGAGCATGGGGGGCTACTCTATGATGTTGGATTTTATGAATCCTTACAAATTCAGCTAGCAATTGATTGGTGAATTCTGTACCATTGTCAGTTACGATAGTGATAGGCATGCCGTGATGAGTACAGAAATTTAATAAGGCTTGAATGACGCTAACTGCAGTTCCGTCGCGTAAGTAATATGCTTGACCATACTTGGAGAAAGCATCTACTATGGTTAAGAACTTTTCATTTTGAATAGTTAGTAGATCTAAATGTACCAATTCAAAAGGTCTTGAAGATGAAGGGACTACTTTTAGTTGTGGTCTCACAGGATTGCGGTCATACTTTGCCTGTCCGCAAATTACGCATTCATTTATAAATTTAGTTATTTGTTCGCGCATTTTTGGCCAAAAGTACCTATGCGATAGAGCAAGATAGCACTCATTGATGCCCCGATGGTTCGTTTTCCCATCATGATACTTGTTAATGATTTCCTGCTGTTTAAGATATTCCCTGACGTTATCTAATTCTCTTTTTGTTAAAAATAGGTTCATAGATGAATTCTTAAATGTTCTTTGTATTATAGGTATTATATTATACATTTCTAAATAAGGATTGATTAAAATTCCAGTTTTAATTTTAGGTTGTACATATTCTTTAATAGCGTTAATAAGGTCGTTTTCTAGGTTAGATTTAGAGATTTGCATCGATACACGTGTATAGTTATCAAATGGTTTAGTTATAACTGGTCTACTTTTTATATCACCTACAACATTAAATATAATTTGCTTAGAGAACTTATTTAAGGGTTCATCTGTGATAGGTATTTCTAAAATAGGATTTTCGTTATCAGAATGTACAGTAGCGGTATTAGAGTTACTACAATTATCTGAAGCGGTTAGGGTTCTTGAACTAGTGTCATCTATAGTAGGAGTCTTATCCGATGCATTAGCAATAACGGATATGAGTTCTTCATTGTGCAACTCAATGCGAGAAAGGGCATCTGCATTTGTGTTAAACTTTCCCTGCTTATATATTACCGTAAAGTCATATTCACTGAGCTTAAGTCGCCATCGCGTGAGCCGGGAATTGGGCTCCTTAAGACTCATGACCCACTGTAGTGGCTTATGGTCGGTCAAAATTTTGAACTTTCTGCCAAAGATGTATGGTCTAAAATACTTGCATGCCCAAACTATAGCAAGAAGCTCTTTCTCGATTGTACTATAGTTAAGTTCACTAGAGTTCAATGTCCGAGATGCATACGCAATGGGCTTGTCAGAACCAATTATACCCTGGGATAGTACTGCACCAATGGCCACGTTGGAGGCATCCGTGGTTAAAATGAACTCTTTACTGAAATCTGGATATTGAAGGATAGGATCGTTAGTAAGGAGGGTTTTGCAATGGTTAAAACAATTGGTATAATTTTGATCTAAGGTTATTTTAGAACCCTTTTTGAGGCACTGTGTAAGTGGTTTGGTAAGATTTGCAAAATTGGGGATAAATTTACGATAGTAGCCTAGAAGACCAAGAAAACGTTTAATTTCAGTGGGAGTTTTGGGTAAGGGGTAGTTTTCTATTGCATTAATTTTATTAGGATTAGGTTTCACACCGTCCTTACAGATAACATGTCCCAAAAATTCGGTTTCTAACTTCAAGAATTCGGATTTATCCATTTGAATCTTGAAATTAGATTCCCGAAGTCTTTTGAAGACTTTTTCAAGATTAAGGATATGTTCCTGCAAGGAAGTACTGAACACTATAATATCGTCTAAATAGACGAGACAGATACTTTGTAGATCTTTAAGAAGGTTATCCATCACCCTCTGGAAGGTAGATGGCGAATTTTTAAGTCCCATGGGCATCCTTAGAAATTCATAATGGCCGTTTTCAACATTAAAAGCAGTTTTATGAATATCTGCGCTGTCCATTTCGACTTGATAAAATCCAGATGCCAAATCTAGGGTAGTAAAATATTGGCACCTGCCGAGTTTGTCTAAGACATCTGTAATATTAGGTATAGGGTATTTGTCGTCGATCGTTTTTTCATTAACCTTTCGGAAGTCTACCACGAGACGCCACTTAATTTTTCCTGAAGCATCAGGTTTTTTGGGTACTATCCAAATGGGAGAACTCCATGCAGAGTCGGATGGTCTAACAATGTTCTGTTCAAGCATCTTGTTAATTTGGTCCCTAACTTCCTGACGATGAACGTACGGATATCGGTAGCTTTTGGTATGTACTGGAATTTCATCTGTAGTTCTTATCCTGTGTTTGATCTTGTTGGTGAAAGTAAGTGCTTCTCCATCAAGGTAAAACACATCTGCATAATTTTCACAGAGCTGTTCTAAATTAATACGTTCTTCTTCATTTAAATGTTCGGTACGGAGACGCGATAAAACTTCAGCTGTACGATTTGATGAAATTTCAGTACTGTTACTATTAACTTCAAATATTACAGCTTCTACCGGCCTATCCATTGAAAATATGACATCATTAGATGAAGAATTGCTCAATTCAACCCAACCTCTATTGTTCTCTACTTTGGTAAAACAATCAGAAATAAAGCAATTACAGATTATCTGACTTTCAACAAATACCTCACCATCTTTTGCATTAACTGGTACTCTTACTAATTTCTTAGAATTTGCTGGTATAATATCCTCATACAAGTTGACATTACGAGAATCGTACATCTGAATAGGTACTGTACTATTTCGTGTAATAAGTATTTTATTTTTTAGGTCAATAGTAGAATTCCATTCATCTAGTAAGTCTATTCCTAAAAGGCCATCAAAATAGTCGTGAAATTTATAGATGAAAAGCGTAATATCCTGAGACTCATTAAACTCTGAGAAGCAAGGCAAAGATATTGAGTAATCATTTTTACTAGTTGCATGAACCGTAGTAATTTGAAAAGGTTCATAGTTAAGGGGTAGATGATTGAAGTATTTTTGCACGGCCTCAGGGCTTATGAAAGACTGATTAGCCCCAGTGTCAATTAAAAGCTTAAGTGGAGGATTACTTATCTGGACATAGACTAACTGTCTTTGAATATGAAAATTTAGTTCTATTTTGGCTTGACACTTTTCGAAACCTTCTGAAAATTTTCATCATTAGTAGAAGATGGCGTTTGATTAATTTCCTCCATTACAGGTACCTCTGAGCGATAGTCTATTTCATTTTCACAGCTGTACTCATTGACATGTTCATAGTCATAGCACTCATAGTCCGGATAGTTATAATCATTGTCATAGAAATCAAATTCATTAAAATTAGTCTCACGCGATTTGAAATAATTGTTCGGTGGCGGATTTCCAAATCTACGCCAATCGTGCCCACTAGGCGGTAAAACTTTAGGATTAAAATGGCTTACTCCACTCATTGGACGAGGGGTATTACCGGCACCATGTGGCTGATGAGCTTGTGCTCTATTCGGCAATCTAAAGACATTGCTTTGAGGGTTGTAATTAGGAGGGTATGTGCGCATGACCTGTTGAGTTCGTGTCAGACCCTGAGGGGGTAAAGCTTGCGAAGGAAAGTTAGGTCTCCAGCCTTGAGCAAGTTGTGGTCGGCTACCATATTGAGGAGCTGACCCAAAGTTGTTAAATCCATATGGTTTTGATGGTCCAGGCATACTAAGCGGCATAGGTCTAGGTGCGAAATTATTCAAGGGTAGATGCGTGCCATGTAGAGTAGGACGTAACAAATCTTTCCTATTAGAGCCACCATCAGTACGTTGTTGCATGTAAAGCGTGTTAAGTTCATCCTGAACATACTCGAGAGCTTTCTCAATACTATCAGGACGCATGCAACGGATCCTGGATCCTAGAGGATCCTTAAGTCCACGTAAATAGGCCTGAAGAGTAAGCTTTTTATAAAGAGAGCGCTTTGCCTCTATTGTAGTATTCACAGACTCGTGTAAAGACACATAGGTCATAATCATGCTGAATAAATTTTGACATCGCTCATAAAATTCTTGCGGCGTGCTAGAGCCTTGTGTCTGCAATGATAGATCACTATATAGCGCGGTCTCGTCACGATGGTCTGCGAAGTTGTTGATTAGCGCACTTCTAATTCCTTGCCAATTTTCCGGTATCCCATTAGAATTGATAAGCCTAGCTGCAGATCCAGAAATTTTATTTAAAATGCCATTAATTAGGGCTAGGTTAGTTAATTCGTGCCCAGGCTCAGTTCTAAAATGCGCAAGTACCAATTGATCGCATAAATTTATGAAACGGGTTAATATATGAGAATTTCCATCAAAATCTGGAACAAGTCTAAGTGACTTATAGATTAAATCTACTGGATTACTATTATTATTTGCCATATTTTCTTCCAAATTCGCGTCTAATTCACTATCCTCTAAAATATCTCCTAGATCCCTGCGTTGATCTATCGATCTATTTCTATTGCTATTCCTATCACTAGCTAACCTATTATTCCGTGATTCTCCCGGATGGAAAATCTTGACGGCTATACGTTAAACTAACACCAAAAAATCACTCGCGAAATATTAAAACGCACACTTAAAATAGATATATAATATACTAGGAAGGACTAATGTAGGAAAGCAAGGACTAAGAAAGATTCAAAGTACTTACTGCATAATGCTCCAGTATCTTTCTCCTGCACAATCAATGTTCAGAT
Source organism: Xestia sexstrigata (assembly GCA_941918905.2). Classification (NCBI taxonomy): domain Eukaryota; kingdom Metazoa; phylum Arthropoda; class Insecta; order Lepidoptera; family Noctuidae; genus Xestia; species Xestia sexstrigata. Next base: position 3,254,014 of record OW799226.2, read on the forward strand.
CACTCACTGCAAAAATCAATGTAGGTTCGGTAACTTGTCTATGATGTTCTAGTTTTTACAAGTATCCTGTCGGCTGCGCCATTTACGATTTCTACAGGCGAGTCGCAAGAAAAAGATAGTTTTGGAGACGTAGATTTAATTAGACAAACTTTACATGAATATTAAACATAAAAATTAAGTTATACAAGTGACCATGATCGAAGTTTGATTCATAATGAGAATCACACAGGTGTTCCTCAATTCGGAGAGGTGACCGTGAGAAGATGTCGCCGTGAAGAGCTGACGTTGCGTTGCCGGGTGGTCCATATGCACAGCCGCGCTGGGTACAGTGCAAGCGATGCGATGCGATAGTTAGCTTAGCGTAACACGTTTCTATGTAATCTTTTGTTTATTACTATAATAAAATGGTTACCGTTTTTTGGTTTGATATGAATAATATTTATGCAACATCGAAGAGGGCCTAAAAAAAACTGTCTCCTTTCAAAAGATGTAGTTCTCTCGTGAAATAATGGTTTTTGCTTTGTATATAAATTATTATTTGATAAGTTATTTGTTTAAGTATACAGGGTGTAAAAGACCTCATTACGAAGCCGTCAACCAAGCATTCTGTACATCAAACTAAGTAACTTTACGCAAAAATTATTGCTGGGAAATGTCTTTTTTTTTTAAAGTGAAAAATCATGTTTTGTGGTAGAACTCAATGTAACGCTTTCAAAACATTGTGCTGATGGATGGATTGAATAGTACGGGGGTCGTGGAGGTGTTTAAAGTAAACTTCTAATATTAAAAACTTGTATTTAAAAAAAAACTTGTCAAAAAGTTGGAACTTTGACCCCCTATATCTCCGTAACTAGAAGGTTCCCAGGTATGGTGTAAAACAAAAAAATAATCGCAATGACGAGGACAATAAGTACCTTTCGTTTTCGTTAAGAGGTGTTTTACACCCTTTATGTATTGTGTATTTACAAGGCCGTGTAAACAGGAGTCCGCGTAACACTGGTCAGTTTCCCTCACTCACTCATTTCATTTAATTTGACAGTTTCGTTGATTCGTCACTTTCGCTGATTGGACAGTTCAGACAGGACAGGACAGAGGCTTGTATCGTGGACACCAGATAGTTGAAATACTACATACTTTTTGTTTTAGACTTTCACGGTTTTTCACTACACACTTCAAGTACATAAGGGATAATATCCGTGATTTTCTTTTTCTATGAGCTCCCGATATTTCGACGCTGTTGCAAGCATCATGATCGCGGGAATCGGTGCGGGAATGATGCTTGCAACAGCATCGAAATATCGGGAGCTCATAGAAAAAGAAAATCACGGATATTATCCCGTAAGTACTTTAAGTGTAGATACTTTTTGTTTGTAAATCCATACTTATTATACTTATAAACATCCATGATTTGGATTCATGTTTCTTGTGGCATTAAGTTTGCCTATGTACCACTATTGTACATGAAGTTTAAATAAATAAATAAAAGTCCGTGCTCATCAGTCATCACACAAACTTTTGCTTCTACCGGTATTCGAACCCGGGACCCTAAAAACGTAAGGCCTAAATAAATAATAAAAGGCAGCCTCACTACCAGCAATCGTCATTCTCTTGTCCTTATCACAAATAAAAATACAATAAAGGGTGTAAAAAACCTCTTAACGAAGCCGAAAGGCACTTGTTCTCCCCGTCATTGAGATCATTTTTATGTTCTACACCATACCTGGGAACCTTCTAGTTACGGAAATATTGAGTTAAAGTTCTAAGTTTGGGTCAAAGTTCCAACTTTTTGACAAGTTTTTTTTTTAACACAAATTTTTAATGTTAGATTTTTACTTTAAACACCTCCACGACCCCCGTACTTTTGAATCCGTCCATCACCACAATGTTTTGAGTGCGTTACATTGAGTTCTACCACAAAACATGATTTTTCACCCCAAAAAAAAGTTGTTTCCCAGCAATAGTTTTTGCGTAAAGTTACTTAGTTTGATGTACAGAATGCTTGGTTGACGGCTTCGTGATGAGGTTGTTTACACCCGTTATATCCTTATACTCCTAACACCTCCATACACCATCCGTGCCATACGTATCCGTGTCTCAATACAAGTCAGGGTCATAGAGACACTGTACATCACTCTGAGCATGTCCACAGAAATTTTCCGTCGGTTTAAAAAAAAACATCTGTTTCTCACCAAAAGTGCAATACCTAAGCGGTCAAAATTTATTTTTCTCAAACTAGCCGCCCGTTCCGGCTTCGCACGGGTGCATGGGCGTAGCCACGGTGGGGCAGGGTGGGGCGCTTGGTCACCCTGGCTCTGACCTGTAAGGTACCTAACCAGACCTAAAAAATTTAATTATCTAGGTACCTACTAACTACAATACTTAATATCCGTAAGAAAGTCCACACTCGACAGTCGACACAAAAAAAATGTGATCAAACCAATAAATACTTACCTCATCATCATCATCAGCCTATTATTGTTCCCACTGCTGGGACACAGGCCTCCTTTCAACGAGAGGGAATGGGCTATAATCCACAACGCGGGCCCAGTACGGGTTGGTAGATGTGACTTACTGATTGTAAGTCGGGGCCGCCACCACTGGGCCACCGCTGCTCTCTTACTTACCTAAGTATGTGTAACTGTTTACTTATTGTACCCGAAAGTACAATCTATAGAAAGATATAAACCTCTAAATTGATTGATTAACAAATTAGCATACGCCCAGAGCACAAACGGATGAACTTAGAGACACATTTTTGGATGGAAGATTTCGTTGTGTAGGTAGGTGAGCAATAAGAAAGTGTTTTGGATAATTCGAATTATACATACAGATACGTAACCTTTTTGTATGAAAAAATTTAACGGGGTAAGTTCGCGGGTATAGTTTGCTAGTAACATATTATTTTAGACTGCTGCCCCACCCTAAGCCCATGGCTGGCTACGCCCATGCACGGGTGGACATTTATTTCCCTTTAATTCCCCCCCCCCCTCTTATTTTTAACCGACCTCTTTCTCTAGTAATAACTATTGCCTATGACACTCACAAATAACGTGGCTTTCTATTGGTAGATGAATTTTCAAAATCGGTTCCGTAGATCCAGAGAAAGTCTGTGAGGTTGTAGGGGGTACCCCCTACAACCTCACAAACTTTATCTATATATAATATTAAGTTTAAATGAATATAATACAAAATAAATACAAAAAAATAAAATAAAAACTTCCATTTTCAATTTCAATAAGATGAGTCGAATTTATACATTACAGTGCACATTATTAAAACCCATGATGAATCAACCGGTCAGAAACCCCCTGAATACAGACTCTGTAGGTAAATACTGTTTTAATTTCTCAGAAATAAAAGGCAATTTTACGAGAACACATTGCAAGCACGAAGCAATAAGTGACAAAAAAAGTGTAAATAATAAATTAAATAAAAAAAAACTGTTTTTAAATAAATAGGTGTGAAGTATTTTTTTTCGTATTCTTTGCAAACGGCCAGAAACCCATTACACTCACGGGTGTCGTATAAGGCGACTAATGTCTGAGGCAGAACACCTTGCGCCTCCGTAGACCTGAGAATAGGCAGCAGCGTTTTCTGTTAGTCTTTCATTACTGCGATCTCCAATCCGCCTGCCAAGCGTGGAGATTACGGCAAATACCTCCCATCATGGGAGAGGCTTATGTCCAGCAGTGGACGTTATGAGCTGATGTTGTTGTTGTTGTTGGCCAGAAATCACGGAGCAATCGGGGTACATTAATGAACAAAAAAAGATGTCGGTGGATTGCACAACCTCCTCCTTTTTTAGAAGTCGGTTAAAAACCAGCTTATTTGATTTGCCAACCCGTAAAATAAAATATGACGCCTAAAGGATATCACATAGACTAAAGGGGAAGAAACATTGTAAAAAATTATGTGTTTATGGCTTTTTGAAGAGGGGAAAAAACATTTATCATAGGAAAACCGCAAGGAAATTAAACGGTCTACGTGACCAAATAAATGTATTCAAAATCTGACGTCTTCTTCTTCAAGTCGATCTTCAAGGTAAACGAACGCTCTCCGAGGTCGGTCTGTGGATGGGTGATAACTAGTGCCCTCCATGCCTCGGAAAAAACTTTGAGCGGTTGGTTTTTGTTGGAATTTCATAATTAGCCTATAATGTTTCCTCTGCTGGGACACACGCACACGGGAGCAGTGCGGGTTGGTAGATGTCACAGTCTACGAATTTTTGGTTGTAGGACATTCCCGGTTTCCTCACTATGTTTTCCTTCACCGTTTTGAGAGCAGTGGTGATGAAATAAATTACACAAAGTAATTCGCTTGCCTGGGGTCGAACCCACGACGTAACTCGGGTCCGCCCGCGCCACCACAGGGCCAACGCTGCTCTCGTTGGCGTTTGTAGATCTTTAATAGTCGTTACGGGTAGTCAGAAGCCTGGAATTCTGACAACCAATCTTACCAAGGGGCTTCGAATTACCGAATACCTAGATTAAGAAGGTCCGATACATCAGCCCACAGAAGCGGGAATCGAACACAGGATTCCACGCACAGCGGTCGTGCTTACAACCACGAAGCTAGCCAGTTCCCAAGAAGTTAAAACTACAACACGATGAGTTGGTACACATCTACCCATATACACAAAACCTTCAATCCGAGCACAGCCTCCAAGTGAGTCATACAATAAATATTTGTCTGACAGACAGACAAGGGTTTTTTGCGCCCACCAATCGTCGTGCATCAACGGTTGAAAGGTTAAGTAGATTATGTTTACAATGCCGTAACCGAGAGGTTAAAAGAGTTCGAAATAATCGCGAATTAAAGTGCTGTGATTCACGCGTTCGTGTCCCAAGCGCGCCTCAAAGAGATGTCAGCAAAGGAACATGGGTGGGTTTTAGTAAGTAAAAGTCTGACACTCCCTTCCGCTCCGATCAGAGCTGGAACTCGTCATTTGATGATGTGATCCGAAAAAAAACCATAAAACTCAGCTATGAATCAGTCACAGAGGTTCCGATAAATTTTGGTTGCTCAACATCATCATTCTCAGCCTAAAATCGCCTGCTGTTGGTACTGCCTTCTCTTTTCTTGGACCAACCCCCAATTTCCTTTTCTATTTGAAACGGTGTATAATGCCTACCCATACCGCACCATCCGAGTAGACGGCTTGGATATGTGGAGCTTGCACCCATTAAAAAACACCGCCGTGTGCCTACTGGCGCCTTGGTGGATGAGCCACGAGAACTGCTACGCATGGCGCTCGCGGCCATCTTGCGCAGCCCGCCTCCGGGTACCAAACTCCTTTGGCGATGTCCGGGCTCACCTGAGACATCGCCACCACTCTTGAGGGCCGAGACTCCCAAATATAATGCCCGCTGGCACTCAGGTCGCCATGGTGCCTTCTCCATTGCCAATCCACGTTCCTGTGCCAGCCTCATTCAGGGATTTCCTCTACAATGCCATCTGCCCATCTCGCTGCCGGACGACCAACATTTCTTTTCTCAGTCCTTGGGCACCACTCGGTCACAGTTTTACTCCACCTGTCATCTTCACGCCTTGCTTGGTGTCCAGCCCGCATACACGGCCATCGGGTTCGGCTTCCGAACTAATCGGAAGCAGCAGAATACCAGTATTTTACATGGAACGACTGCTCAGTTGACTTTCACAGCCTAATTACTGGGGAATACGATACCACTTGGTAAGGCTGCTGGTTGTCATACTCGTACTTTCGCTCTACTGTAAAAACTGACAAAGATCTACAGATCTTTGAATTTAGCGGCATGACGTGTTTTTCGAGACACGGAGGAAACTCAGTATGTATAGGATGGTCACACATCCATGGACCGACCTTGGCAAGCGCTGCTTTACCTTAAAGATCTTTTACGCACGCAGTACGGATTGTAATGGTGTAAATCTTATTAAAATCTATTTTGGTTTAAACGACAAACTAGAGTTTACATGCCTTGGCGTCCCAATCCGAACTATCGACAAAAAACTATCGAGTTAATTCGGGACATAATTAACTTTAATTATTTAAAAAACAGCATATTGTTGTGTTAAGTGTGCACTGAACAACAGAACGAGGGTTCTGTTGATATTTATTGTCAGTGTTATTATCTCCATTATTCCAAGTAATTTTTTGATTATTACTTCGACAATAAAACAATAATTCCCAGACACCTATCTCTAAAAAACACTTTATTTTGGGCCTGATAACCCGATATATTTTCAATTAATTGCCAAATTCGATTTTTAGTTGCTTTGAAATCAATAAATTAATAGTTAAGTCATTAAGTTGAATAAACAGTGACGTCACAGTTGGCTATTGCCATACAAAATCTATGAGAGAACCGCGTTTTGACAGCTCTTAAAAAGTATCTCAATTAATTGGTGTGTCATCTACCCTATTAAGTCTCAAGTGGATTCGGATAAGAATCAGGATAGGCGCGGAGTTGGCCGATTGAGCAAGGATCTGACCTAATGGTGGCCAAGCTCCATAGAAACCGCTCAAAAGCTCGTTGTGGAATGTGGTTGATGATATCGTCAAAGTCGCGAAAATGAGGTACGTACAGAACCGAGAAGTATGGCAGAAGAAACTGTGAGGCCTACATCCAGCAGTGGGGGATTCCTGAAATGATGATCTCTAAAGTCTAGGTTTATTATGATAATATATTAATTTGAACAATAGGTCAACATTTTGTCAAAATACAAAAAAGGTAATATCTATATTTTAAGTGGGTTCCTGTGAGTACGAAATACTATTCTGCGAAAATTGTTACATCGACGCCTTGATAATACGACGTTACGTTATAACTATGCCTTTTTCGTTCGCTGTTTTTTAATATCGATAACCTTACATCGAACCCTTGTTTCTTCGACATTTTTTTGTTTTAAGCAAAGTTACTTCGAAAATAATAAGTCAACGAGATATTGATTTCTAAAGTTATATGTTTGTTGCAGTTTGTTTAAGTGGCTATATTTCTGTTCTCCGGCTACGTAGGTACTTATTGTTTTAGAATGAACTAGACTTCTTATTGTAACCTTCTATTTGAAATATATTTCTATAATTTTGGTCTTAGGCCCAGAGTTCATAGCAATATGGCCTTGGCCCTTTGACTAAGCCAACTCCCTCACTCACACTTCACTTAATAATACACATGATCGATTCGTGTGTAGGATGTCTACTAACTACTACTAGGAGCTCGTAGCTAGATAATAACAGACGTTCGAATCTTCAGGTTAAGCCACGCTTGCCTAGGTTGGTCTGTGGATGGGTGACCCATTACACACAAAACACAAAACAAAACGAGTCCGCGTAACACTGGTCAGTTTCCTTCACTCGTCATTTTATTTAATTCGACACTTTCGTTGATTCGTCACTTTCGCTGATTGGACAGTTCTGTGAATTCGACAGTTGCGTCAATTCGACAGTTTCCATAATTTGCCAGTTTCGTCGATTCGTCACTTTTATCCGATTCGTCAGTCGAAGTACAGTCGGTAGGAAAATGTCTGTTAATTTTAATATGCTCAATACATATTAAAATTAACAGACATTTTCCTAGTCAACGAAATTGGCAAATTATGGAAACTGTCGCATGATCAGGTTAAAATGTCCCCACTGCTGGGACAGCACTCCTCTATAGGAGTGGGAGTGAGTCGTAATACACCACACGGCCCATTGCGGGTTGGTTTCATGTCATACCAGCAGGCCTAGCCAAGTTACAAACGTTTTGTATCGATTCTCTTTATATAATCGTAAACGCCTCGGCGTAAGCGATTGTGCTCGGATTGAAGGTTTTGTGTATATGGGTAGATGTGTACAAACTCATCGTGTTGTAGTTTTAACTTCTTGGGAACTGGCTAGCCCCGTGGTTGTAAGCACGACCCTCTGTGCGTGGAATCCTGTGTTCGATTCCCGCTTCTGTGGGCATGTATCGGACCTTCTTAATCTAGGTATTCGGTAATTGGAAGCCCCTTGGTAAGATTGGTTGTCAGAATTCCAGGCTTCTGACTACCCGTAACGACTATTAAAGATCTACAAACGCCAACGAGAGCTGCAGCGTTGGCCCTGTGGTGGCGGCCCCGATTTACGCACAGTAAGTCGTGGGTTCGACGCCAGGCAGGCGAATTACTTTGTGTAATTTATTTCATCACCACTGCTCTCAAAACGGTGAAGGAAAACATAGTGAGGAAACCGGGAATGTCTTACAACCAAAAGTTCGTAGACTGTGACATCTACCAACCCGCACTGGGCCCGCGTGGTGGATTATTGCGCATTCCCTCTCTAGGAGGCCGTGTGTCCCAGCAGAGGAAACATTATAGGCTAATTATGAAATTCCAACAAAAACCAACCGCTCAAAGTTTTTTCCGAGGCATGGAGGGCACTTGTTATCACCCATCCACAGACCGACCTCGGAAAGCGTTACTTTACCTCGAAGATCGACTTGCGCAACTGTTTATCTCAGAAGAAGAGACGTCAGATTTTGAATACATTTATTTGGTCACGTAGACGATAGCGATTGCAGAAAGCGTTAAATTGGTAGCCAAGTTGACACGACTGATTTGATCGCTCATTCTGTAATGTCTGTAGAAAAAACCTATACTTTAGTCTATGATGAGCGTTCCTACCAAAGAGTTTAGCGATCAACATTGTAGAAACAAACGATAACATTCTATTCTATCATTTTGAACGATGTAATTTTACGAATTTTCTATTCGTTTGTGTTGATCACGTGATTTAACGTTGAGATGATGTCATTCCCATTCATTTGAATAGTTTTCTACTAGCGTTAACGATTGTAGATTGTCAACTTGGCTAGGGGTGCAGGTATTAGAATAGAATAGAGTATACTTTATTGTACACCAAAATTGAAACACAACGGATTTATAATATTCCTAATTCTATGTTTGAGGAATTTCGCATCCTAGCACACTAATATTAAAAAGGCGAAAGTTTGAATGTGTGTGAGTATGTGTGTATGTTTGTTACTCCTTCACGCTCAAACGGCTTAACGGATTTGGATGAAATTTGGAAAATATATAGTTTATAACCTGGATTAACATTTAAGATATATAACTTTTTATCCCGGTAGATGATCTGGTGGGACAGTTACCGAACTTCATAAGCTAGTTCTTCACACTCCTAAACCCTTTCTAGTCAGACGACAATCTTTCTACAATCCATCCATTGTTTCTTTGCCTCAGTAAATAAATTTATGCAATACCGCTTACCGGGTGAAGGATTTATTAATTACGCTTTCTCTGAAATTATTACCGAAGAGGAAAATTGGTACCTTCCGTTTTCATTGAGAAATTCTTCATTAAATTATGGGGAAATCTTATTATTTCTAATTGGACGTTACTTGGTTTTCCTTAAAGAGAGTAGATCTGTCAACAATACTTAACGCTACTGGAGAAGTGAATAAATTATCCTGTTTGACTTGTGAATTAATTTTTCTTCTTCCATACTTTCTTTATTACTCGTCGTCTCAATAGTTACCGCATTTCTAGCCATATCATCCTTTACACAGTTCATCCATCGTTTGGTTAAGACTCGCGTAGGTACACTAGGGAAGAATGTCAGAAAGGGGAGGCAGCATATACTTAGCAATGGGTCAGGGGCACTACTCTCTAACGTTTCGTCTGTATATTCGGATCTATCCGTCTATCTCGCGCACGTCTGATAAATGCGAGTGAGAGAGACGGGTAGATTCGAATATACGGACGAAACGTTAGAGAGTATGGCCTCAGATCCATTCCGTCGCGATTAAGTAACAAACATTCATCCAAACTTTCGCATTTGGATGATCTTTGTTTAAACATAACTGGCGAAATGTCGGCACATTTCGCCAGGTCATCTAATAGGACGGCTCCTATTAGATGACCGTTGCCTAACCCTTCAGGCATTGCAGGCATGATATTATGTTTTATTTGTTGAAATTTAATGCCTTACCATACCGTTTATCCGATTGTGATAAAACTTAATCAAATTATTGCTTGCACAGGTTGTGGGCATAGAAAAAAAAACATAAAAAAAAACGTGAGCGAAGCCGCAGGCAGAACCAAATAGGAAGTCTAACAAGTCGTTTACCGTTTTACCGTCTCACAAAGCGATCCCTAAAACTAAAACATTGAGCTTGACCGACATTTTTTACAACAAAGTTTTTAACAATCACTTTTTACCCGCGTTTATTTTCACGGCCAGTTATATAATAGACGGTCTGTTCACCCATTCAGGCATGCTGTCTGAGGTCATATTCTATTGTTCTTTGTACATTCTCAGAAAATCGTAATAATATATTTTTCTTTGACCATTTTTCTATGTTTTTCTAACTGAATAGTATTTGGGACGATCACTGTCATCTCCGGAGAGCAGCGATGGAAATGTAAATGTGTCGGTACCCTTTTGAAAGCACCTACGTTCGAACCCGGGGTACTGGGGTACCCAATTGATGCAGCCCACTGTAATACGACTTCTTGTTCTCATGCAATGTTCCCCCTAATGCCAAAATAATACGCGGACACGTGAGCGAAGCCGCGGGCACAGATATTATGGAAATAGTTATTCTAAATTACTAATACTGAATGCCTACTCATTTGTGCCTCGCTTGCTAAAGAGCCCCTATTGTTACCAATACCCTAAATTATGCAAGTGGATATATAGATTCACGTTTTTCAAGTGCAAATCTGACGTTTTATTTTTATACTCCACGAGCCGTCGCCAAGGGTAAACTTATCGACTATACCTGTCGCAACATCTTTGTCTGGAGTAGAAAATGTATAGAATGCTGTGCGTGTTGGCGTTGTTGACGCTGCAGGCGGGGTAGGCGCATTCCTTCTCCTGGGGTGAGTACAAGAGTAATGTTTTTAGAGAATCCTTGAGAAATCCTTGACGAACAAACTCAGGTAATCCCGCTTTGTGAAGCACTGGAGCGTCTGCTACCAAATTACTCAGAGACCAACGTTTCTTCAGGTGGAAGCTTGCTCCGTGTCAATGCAACGCAAGATAGCGGAGAATCTCGGGTTAGCGGTGACACATGGAATGTTCCTGCGTGTCAATACTATTGTTTACAAGGACATTGCAGCGTCAGTGCTGACGGATATTCTAAATGCAAGTAAAAAATTATCATTTCAATATGGACTAGTTATAAGACAACAGGCGCTCGAGCGCTGATCGTACAATCAAAATCACAACATGGCCACATTTTTAAGTCTTCCACATTTACTGTGTCCTGTTTAAATTTGACGCAGTTTCCTAATAAAGGGTGGTTTAGCACCTTAAGTGACCCAAATTTACTCGTTTAATATTTATTTCTGTTAAACCTAAGTATTAGGTCATTTCTTTAGCAATAATTAATTCGTTTCAAATGGTGTCTATAAGTTAGAATCTGAAGCTATTAGGCGCCAGCGCGCGCCAAAAGGATCGCGCGCTGGGATTCGCCAAACCTGGCGACACCAGGCGCCATAGTTTGGCTACCGCTCCACGAGCGCTGACCAATGAGAGCCTTCCTGCTTTTTTCGAAATCTCGGCCGGTGCTTCTCGCGAATTTTTGTGAGAAGTTCGTTTTTTCACCGTGATGGACAGCTAAATCGTGTTAAATTAAAATCGTGTCGAGCTAGCTCGTGTTAAATGCCCAGCAGTGATCTGACGATCTGTTTCGTGAAAGTGTTTCACGGTGTGAGCTGCGGGCAGTTGCTGGTGAGGCGTCCTTGAGCTGATCTGAAGGTTAGTGGGCCAATAGTTTTCAGTGCTGACGTCGAAACCATTTCTCTTTCTTCAGTTCACAGGGTGGGTTTTTATAGGAATCAATAGTATATATTAGTCTCAAGTCATAACTTTTCATAATTAAATTGCGCGTGTTGTCGGCTATTTGCACGCCGCGTCACCAAAGGGCGTGATTTTGTGTTTGTAATATGATAAATGACAAGGATAATAATAAAAGTCAAACTTGTTTCAGATGTAACGTTGGTTACTCGGGAGTACGCTGCGAAGTGAACGCGTGCCAGACTTATTGTTTACACGGCGGTGCATGTTCCCTGAGTGAGCAGAATAACCCAGTGTGTCAATGCACAGCAGGTTATCAGGGTGAAAGATGTGATATTCCCAACTTTCTTATAAAATGCTCACAAGCAGTTTCTTTGTTGAAAGACATCCTCAACGCAGGTAAAAAACTTTAAAATCTGTCCGTATTGCATAATATCTGTTTTGGGGAGAAATGTTTGAATCCCGTTCTATGTATCTTTCATCTACTTCCTAGCGTGTCGATGGCAGTCTAAAGGGTGTAAATAGAACCCTTAACGAAGGGGAAAGGCACTTTTTCTACCCGTCATTGCAATTATTTTTTTGTTCTACACAATACCTGGGAATCTAAGTAGATTCCCTCCAATATAGATATTAGAGGTTTTTTTTTCAAATATGTACTAGTTTCAAAGTTAAGGTCAAAACTTTTCTTCAAATACCTCCATAATAACTCGATTACTATTAAATGCGTCCATCAGCACAATGTTTTAAGTGCGTTACTTTGAATTTTACTGTAAAACGTGTTTTTACACCCCCAATAAAAGAATCGTTTAATAGCAATAATTTTTGCGTAGAGTTACTTAGTTTGATGTGCGGAATGCTTGGTTGACGGCTTCGTGAAGGATCTGTTTTGTATTTTTATATATGCCCACCGATTTCTCCGCCAATTCTGCACTGATTTTCAAAATACATGTAATTAACTTCACTGATGATTACATCAGTGAAGTCAATGTTTGCTAATCACAAACAATTTAAAAGTAACGCAGTAGTGGTTGTCAACTTAAAAAGTCTTATTTATTTTTCTTCTTTTAATCTTATTCAGTTAGATTAACAAAAAATATTTGAGACGTATTTTTTCTTTTGTTACGTAAACCAAAATTAACGAAGCTACGACGCTTTTAAAATTCTTAATACGTCACGCCGTGATAAAATTTATAGTGCGTTCTGACGTCACGAGCCCCCACTCCCGAGTTTTGATGCGTTTTATCTTTGTCAATTTTCATTGATTTACAAAAAACAAAAAATAAACTCAAACTCAAAACTCAAACCATTTATTGCAATTACGGCATTTTTGAATGTCAAAAATACAAAAAAAAACAAAGGTACAGTCCCAGTCACAAGACATAATAACTTGAGAAAGTACTGTAGTTGCCCATTCCCTAGCGTAGATCTCTATGGAGAAGAACGGGCAAGAAACTCTATGGACACTCTTTTAAATCAAAATATTGTTACAAAATCTTGGTTACATCATTCTTGTTGACATTTTACATATACAAGGTGTAAAAGACCACATCACGAAGACGTCAACCGAGCATTCTGTACACCAAACTAAGTAACTTTACGCAAAAATTGCTGGGAAACTTTTTTTTTTGGGGTGAAACATCATGTTTTGAGGTAGAACTCAATGTAACGCACTCAATACATTCTGCCGATAGATGGATTGAATAGTACGGGGGTCGTGGATGTGTTTAAAGTAAAAATCTTACATTTAAAACATGTATTTTTTAAAAAAACTTGTCAAAAAGTTGGACTTTTGACCCCCAATATCTTCGTAACAAGAAGGTTCCCAGGTATGGTGTAGAACAAAAAAATGATCGAATGACGCGGAGAACAAGTGCCTTTCGGCTTCGTTAAGAGGTGTTTTACACCCTATAAATGAGAACGATGTAGAAAGACGTGCAGATTAAGAGCGTCCAGAGTAAAAGATTAAATCAACAATTTTAAAATACGAGATGACCAGTCCCAACTGACAGCGCCCGTACACGAACAAAAACGCATGTATCGGCGCCATTCAACTCAACCATATTGAAGGGAACTAAATGACCCGACATACCCGCCATCATCAGCGAGACATTTGAGTGAGCATGACATACTGAGGCTGCCTTACGTTCTTAGGGTCCCGGGTTCAAATCCCGGTAGAAGCAAATGTTTGTATGATGAGCATGGACATTTGTTTCCGAGTCATGGATGTTTATATGTATAATAAGTATGTATTTACAAACAAAAAGTATCTATGTAGTATATCAACTATCTGGTGTCTACGACACAAGCCTCGTTGCTTAGTGTGGCACTAGGTGGCACTGTGTGTAATGTCCAGCGATATTTATTTATTTATTTTATTCTCTCAGCCACCAAGGCATATTCAAGTCAAAGAAAGATAACTAAATGCAAATACTTTATCTGTACATGGTACTCACACATGTGCTATGCAATTTTACAATACTAAGAGATGGAGTATATTCAAAGCAAGGATATTTTTACAATCTTCTGCAGCTACCACAATATTTTGCCCAATTAGTTTTCTCCTATGGTTGTGGAGCAGGACAAGCATTGAGCCAAGCATTTTTATCATCAATGTAATCCCCCAACTTATAATATGCTTGCCTACATAGTGTGCGTTTTATACAAGATTTAAATTCCGTCTCGTTCAATTGTAGAAACAGTACCCCATGAAAGATGAATCTACTTTAGCAAGCCTGAAACCTGGCTGAACTAGTTGGTACCTATTAGTATTATAGTGGTGTCTGTCACCTCTTTTACTGAATAAATGCAGATTTTTCCTAACGTAGGTACATAATATTTTCATAGATATATTTGACAAGGTACTGTCATGATATTAATTTCCTTAAACAGTTCACTTAGAGAATCGTGTCATACTCCCTGGCAAAACTACCTTTGGCTTTAAGAAGTATTATGTTACAACATAAAAAATCTATGGAATATCTATAAAATTCTAGTCCTATTAGAAAAAAATCTATATCTCTAGTTTCGACATAAAATTATATTTAAAGTGGTTGCGCTGCAGAGTATCCTTCCCGGCGAAACCACCATGATATATCTATTACTATACATAGTTTAAGCAAATATATAGTGTCAAATAATTCTATAACAATTTTATAATTAACTAGTACCCCCAAATACTCAATCTAATTTAAATATATGAACAAAACGGTGCCTCAAACTTTCTTTAAATTTTCAATTTAAATTTGATTTCTTTTTTAAATAAAAAAAATAATAAAAATAACGTCTACCCCCTCAACGCGGCCGTAACGTTTTCTCGTGACTACCTATTTCCTAATACCCCGTCTATAATTATATTTCACGTAAACGTCATTTGATAAGAACTTTAATCTAGGCGCTTAGCGACTTAGGTACTAGTTCAATTAAGAATAATTATAGAATTATTTGACACTATAAATTTGCTTATATTATGTATAGTAATAGATATATCATGGTGGTTTCGCCGGGAAGGATACTCCGCAGCGGAACCACTTTAAATATAAGTTTACGTCGAAACTAGAGATATTGATTTTTTTTTAATAGGACTAGAATTTTATAGATCTTCCATAGATTTTTTTATGTGACATTATACTTCTTAAAGCCAAGGTGGTTCCGCTAGGGAGCATGACACAGAGAATCGCATCTACGTAATTCATATATGGCTTTGATGGCTCTTTCGTGCAGAAACAATATAGACTCGATGTCTGCAGCCCGTCCCCATAGTAAAATACCTTATGACATAATACTATGAAAATAACTAAAATAGACAAGCCTCGCCGTATCAACATTTGTAAATTGACGGATTTTTCTGACAACATATGCTGCTTAGCTCAGCCGTCCTGCAAGAGATGTTAAATGAGGACCCCATTGTAGCCTTGAGTCGAGCGTAATTTCCTAGAAAACCGTTTTATCGACAAATTCTAGTTTCTCTTGATTCAATACTACGTCACAATCACTACTTTTGACATTTAGTAAAGCAAATTGTTCACTTTGCACTTTGTTTTTTTCCCATTTAGTACTAAATTATTGGCGGTAAACCAATTATTATGAACTGCAGTAGGGCGTTATTTACATCGTCAAGAATTGTGGCACGTCTGTTTATCCTAAATATTAAAGAAGTATCGTCAGCAAACACCACCAATTGCGGGTGGTTGTTAAATTAATGGGGTAGGTCATTTATGTACACTAAAAAGAAGAAGGGACCCAATATCGAACCTTGTGGTACACCCATTTTTACTTTTAAACCCATTGAATTTACACCATTTACTTGAACATGTTGCTGTCTATCATTCAAATACGATTTTACTAAACTGAGCGCAAGTTTGCCTGAACCGTAATGCTCAAGTTTCAAGATCAGCTTAGGGTTTCGTGATTTACGCAATCAAATGCCTTCCAAAGGTCACAGAAGATTCCTATGGCATCTTGGGTCTCTTCCCACGCAGTAAATATGTATTTTGATAAACTGACACAGGCGTCAGTCGTACAACGTCCTTTGGTGAAACCGGACTGTTCCTCGTGTAAGATTTTATTGGTGTTAAAATGGTTAAGCATTTGATTCAGCATTATCTTTTCAAACACCTTGCTGAGAACCGGCAACACGGATACGGGCCTATAGTTATTGGTGTCTTTACTGTTCCTGGATTTAAAATGAGGTATTATCTATATACGACTCGATTAATAGTAGTCGATTAATACGAGTACTGACTGACGGACTAAATAGATTTGCAATATATTATACATGCTCAGCAGTCGCTGCTTGCGACCACTGGACGAACGAAGCAGTTGTTCCTCAGTTTCAAAAAGGTTGGAAAATTTTGCTGAGAATTTATTTTTAACTGACTTCCAAAAAAGGAGGAGGTTATAATTTGTTCGAATGTTTGTCTTTTTATGTACAAGTATGTCCACAGATTTTTCCGCCAAACCTGGACCAATTTTCAAAATTCATGTAATAGTCATCAGTGAAATCTAAATTGTTGAATTTAAATTGTTTGCTAATCACAAACAATTTATAAGTAATAGGCTTGTCGACTGAAAAAATCTTATTTAGTTAGAATATCAAAAAATATTTTGATCCGTATTTTTTATTTTGTTACGTAAACCAAAATTGACGAAGATACGACGCTTTTAAAATTCTCAAAAAAAACTTTTTTGCAAAAAATAAACACAACAAAGTGAAAAATAACTTTAGCTTCAGAAGTCGGTGGAGTCAGTTATATTTTTTGCAAAAAGTTTTTTATTTTACCATTTTTAGTTGTAATATCTTATACAACTATTGGCTATACATTTATTTTAATATAACATAACATCACACCTGTAATTCCGAAGAGTTGGGCTGAGGTGTACCCAATAGGACCTACACCCACATTTCGCCAGTTATGTTTAAGTCCCATGTATCCCATGCGCTCGCCCCCTATGGGCGAGCGCTGGCGCAAATCCAGACTCCGTGGCTGCTACTGAGAAATTCCTGATGGAAAAACCCAATAACATTTTGCCCGACCTGGGAATCGAACCCAGGACCTCATGCTGAGTAGTCGCCACCACTAGACCAACGAGGCAGTCATTTATTTCATATTGTTAACAATACTTGTTATGGTAATAGGCTTATCCCCAATAAAATGGAACCTAACAGACCGAACTGTCAAAATGTGGGTGTACTGTACACATCTGCATACCCCTTCAGAGCATACAGGCGTGATGTTATGTTATGATTTTGTGAAAACAACAAACATCCAAGCGATTGCAGCAATCGCGACCGATTTGCTGTCTAATAATATATAATTGAAGAGTTCCGTTGCATATCTCCGAAGATCACCATCAGATCTTCACCAAATTTAAACGAAACCACCGCGAAGTAATTTTCTTCATAAAGCATTTATTTCAAGTAGGCCAGTTACAGGCACTTTTGAATTTTCGAAGCAAAGATTAAAATTAAATGTAGCTACAATCCCATGCAGTCACAAGACATAAAAACTGTGAAAGTACTGTAGTTGCCCATTCCCTAGCGTAGATCTCTATGGAGAATAACGGGCAAGAAACTCCATAGATACTCTTTTAAATCAGAATATTTTTACAAAACCTTGGTTACATCATTCATGTTGAGATAGTACATTATGTGAGAACAATGTAGCAAGATGTGCACGTTAAAAGTGTCCATAGTAAAAACAAAAAAAAACAATTCAAAAATAAAATAAATAATTCAAAATAAACCATGGCAACCAAGAGCTGACCAATCCCAACCGACAGCGCCCGTTCACGAACATGACGCATGTATCAGCACCATTCAACTCAACCATTTTGAAGGGAACTAAATGATCCGACACACACGCCACCATCAGCGAGACATTTGAGAGAGCATGCCATACTCTTAATCGCCAGCGCACATTCATGTCAAGAAAAGACGTAGGTTTCCAGCGAATGATAGCATTCTAATATGATAGCATTCTAGTACAAAGCACTCACACAATATGGGTTATATAATACTAAAGATATTGAATGTATACAATGCAAAGGTAGTTGTACAATCTTCAGCAGCTCCAACAATAAAATTAGTGCTATCCACTTATGCGCCCCTGTCCTAGTGGAACAGGACCGGCATTGACCCAAGCATTTTTATCAGCAATATAATCGTCCAATTTGTAATATGCCTGCTTACATAGTGTTCGTTTAATGCATGTTTTAAATTTCGTTTCATTCAGTTCAAGAATACTTTGTAGAATTTTATTTTAGCATCTCAAACAGTACCCCATCAGACCCCATGAAAGATGAGTCTACTTTAGCGAGTCTGAAGCCTGGCCGAACTAATTGGTCCCTACTTCTAGTACTGTAATTGTGTCTGTCACCTCTTTTACTAAAAAGATGTAGTTTTTTTTTACGTACATTATGTTTTCGTAGATGTATCGACAATGTACGTAATGTCATGATGTTAATTTCCTTAAACAGTTCCCTTAGAGAATCGCGCCTACAAAGATTATTATAGGCTCTGATGACTCTTTTTTGCAGAATAAATATAGACTGAATGTCTGCAGCCCGTCCCCATAGCAAAATGCGATAAGACATTATACTATGAAAGTAACTAAAATATACCAGTCTAGCGGTATCTACATCAGTATATTGACGGATTTTTATAATAGAATATGCTGCTGAACTTAGCCGCCCCGCCAGAGATGTTATTTGAGGACCCCATTGTAGCCTTGAATCAAGCGCAATCCCCAGGAAAACCGTTTTATCTACGAATTCAAGATTCTCTTTATTCAATATTATATCACAATCTCTACAACACACACAACAACTACACACTTTTTTCCAATACTCTAACTGACGGAATAAATAGTTTTGCAATTATTTTTATACTGTCGTCATGCCTATTCATTGTCATCTAATGCTTAAACGAATAAAGATGTGCTATTTTGAACTATATCAATAATTACAGGGGGGTAAATGACTTTGTAATTATTAAGTAATTCATTTAAGTTAAATTAAAAAATCGTTAAGTCACTTTATTGTTTTCTTAATAGTTTTGTCAGGCATAATGGGTAAAAATAATGTTATGAAATAATGTTAGTGTCTGCTCTTATTTATTTATTTATTTATTATTAATATAGGTTCACCAACAGCTTCTGTGTACAACATTTAGGTATATTGAGGTTTTACAGTCTTGGACTTACCTACACAGTCGCCAATAGGCATGACGACAGTATCAAAAAAATGCAAATCAATTTAGTCCGTCAGTAAGAGTAAATTGGAAATTAATGGACACGTATTTTTTGTTTTTGTTAATCAATGAAAATTGACAAAGATAAAATGCCTCAAAACTCGGGAGTGGGGGTCGTGACGTCAGAACTAGCTAAAAATTTTATACCTAGAATTTTAAAAGCGTCATATCATCGTAAATTTTGGTTTACGTAACAAAAGAAAAAACACGGGTCAAATATTTTTTGATAATCTAACTGACGGACTAATTAGTTTTTTTGTCGTCTCGCCTATTACAGGTTAACCAGCATTCACAAAAATAAGTGATAGCTTAAGAAACATGAAACACAATAGTAATCCTTACATTTAAGAGTGTACTACGAAATCGGACGGACTAAATAGATTTGCAATTTATTGATGGTGGAAACTAGCCTATTGGTAAAGTTTTCCATTTAGACCGCGCGAAAAAATACCTGTATACGTAAGTTGAAGATTATCAAAAGTATAAAAAAAGGAATAGAAAACTTAAATCTATAAGTGTGAGTATAGTGGAGTTTATATTATAACAGTAATCCTACTTGAGCAGTCGCAGCGACGGCTTCACATGTTGTGCTCATTCTGAAGAAGCGGCGCTTCATCATAAATAGTTGAAGCGCACGTCGACTTCACTCCTTTGCCCTCAGTAACGGATGTTAAATCTGTAGGTAATGTATCAAATGCAAAATTAAACACTTAAGAGATGATTAAGGCACACATGAAACATGAACAGAAACTGATGGACGCTACTGAAGGCACTAAACTCGTAGCGCAGTTCTGAATCACAATTTAGATTACCATCGACACGCTAAGAAGTTGATAAGATATTATATTGTTATAAACGGGGTTCAAACATTTCTCTACAGAAGTGATATGGATTTGGACAGTTTATTAAGCTTTTTACCTGTGTTGAGGATGTCTTTCAACAAAGAAACTGCTTGTGAGCATCTTATAAGAAAGTTGGCAACATCACATCTTTCACCCTGATAATCTCCTGTTCATTGGCACACTGGGTTATTCTGCTCACTCAGGGAACATACACCGTGGTTTAAACTATAAGTCTGGCACGCGTTAACTTCGCAGCGTACTCCTACTAAATACCCTGTAATGAGAAAGAACTTATTAATTTGCCAATATTAAAATTTGACTTAACAAAAAAAACTAACTTTAACGGTATTTTGCCAATACTCTAACTGCTCTGCTGCGAGACAAGCAGTAAGTCTAGCACGAAGACAGCTTCCGAAGATCGGGAGTAGAAGTCCCAGGTGAATCTTTAGCTGGATCCCCTGGGTAGTTTAAGTATGTGATAGCAAAAACCAAGCTGTTTTCTGATGCTTCTCTTATGAGATCCAATAGTAGACTGCCCCCAGCGGTTCGTAAGCTCGTTTTCAAAGTAGTCTTCTTTTCCAAATTTTCAAATATTAGTTTTCTTCTTGTGGATATCTCATCTGACAAGTGTAGTCGGCCAGGACACATCCATGAGTGCGTAAAGAATTTTATAAATATAATTTAAAATTAATTTATTTAGTAAACAATCGTAATAATCTATAAAATACAATAGCTAAACATATTGATAAAAATAATTTAAATTAAATTATAAACCAAAAAGTAACCATCCATAGACTAAGCAGAAAGAAAAATGAAAAGTAACTGACAGTTTGACAATTTGACGTGTCACAACATGAAAATTATGATTAATATTTTTTTATTTCAGCTATTTTATGTTAATGAATCGTATTTAGATCGATTTGCCGAGTGTAAATATATAAACAAATAAAAAGGATGATAAATAGTATTATGAATGATGAATATAAAGTGTAATTATAGCATAATACTATATTATACTAAAAATCTGCCATTAGCTAATGAACCCTTAAATTATGTTTTTGGGATGTACCGTTGATTAACGAATTTAATGCTAATTAGTTAAGCATTCTTTAGGACTAATTTAATGAACGATTCTGCGTGTGGCTGTTAGCTTTGCTTTCTGCCTAGCGTTTTCCCAAACTATGTTGGGGTCGGCTTCCAGTCTAACCGGATGCAGCTAAGTACCAGTACTTTACATGAAGTGACCTCCACAACTCACACCCAGTACCTAACTGGGTAATACGATACGATACGATACCTTTAGTAAGACGCTTCGCGTGGTTCTTTATTTTTTAACGCCATCCAATTATAAGTAGCGCTTTTTAATTCGTAACAATTGACGCTCACTTAAATGCCAACGGGTGAACCTGGAAAATACGCGTCTTAAAAAATAGATTTAGCTAATCAAACTAAAATGATTGTTTGCGAATAGATCGATTTCTTCGTGTCGTTGGTATATTTCAGAGGTTTTTAGTTAATCTTGAACTTGGCCACTTCACGGCGTCGTCGGTGGCGCTGAGGTCACTTCGACTACATGTTTTGGGGAACAGAGGGCAGGATACAAGGAGGAAATTGTATTAAAAAAAGATTTTTTTTTATATTTTATAAATATTTTTAATTTAATTACCAACTTATTTTTATACCACACCACCATACATGCAAGTTACTGGGTGTCGTAAGTCTTGTATAAAATTGAGATGTTTATTGATGCAGGTGGCGGCTTTAGTACGCTAGTAAGTGTTAGAGTTAAGGAACTTTGTTTGTTCGGAATTATATAGTGTTCCCCCTAGAAGTATATACACTGTCCTAATTGGTAAAGTCGACCGACAAAATAATTAAATACGAATGCTGAAGATTATCAAAAGAAAAAAAAAACTAATATAAAACTTAAATCTCTATGTCTCCTAGTGGAGTTTACATTATAACAGTAATCCTACTGAGCAGTCGCAGCGACGGTTTCACACGTCGTGCTTATTGTGAACAAGCGCCGCTTCTTCACACAACAGTTGAAGCGCACGTCGACTTCACTCCTTTGCCCTCAGTAACAGATGTTAAATCTGTAAAGTAAGTATTAATTGCACAATTAAGCATCTGGTCTAGGAGATTAATAAGCTATACATGAAACATGAACAGGAACTGATGGAAGCTACTGAAGGCGCTAAACTCGTAGCGCTTTTCTGACACACAATTTAGAGACTATATACCGGAATCGGAGTAGGGGGCGGAGTCGGAGATAGTGGCAGAAGAAAGATGTGTTAAGGGCAGACAATAAAATAAAATACCCATATAATATAGGTATCACAAATAAAAATAATCACATTTTTATAACAGTTAGCATTTTAGCAAATTAAATTAAATTAATTGACTCCAGAAGTAGCAAATTATATTTCGACAAATCTATTATTTGGTAAATCATAATCGGTTTTCTATGAATCTGATGTTCTTCAGTGTTTTCCATTTAAATCCCAACTATGAATAGAAAACCTTTTGGTATCATCATATACTATCCAGTACACGATCTGTGTCTGAGAGTCAATAGTCAAGGCTAATCTTTTGAGACCATATTTATTGCTTTTAATAGAACTAATTTTCTAGAACGAAATTTTCTCTTTCAGAACCGTTTATTCGAAACCTCTCTATCTCTCCTCTCTATCTGTCACTCCAGTGCCAGTAAATATACCTGTAATGAAAAAAAAGGCTAATAATTTCGCAATTATAAAGAGGAATCAAATTTAACAAAAATATTTTTTTACATTATTTGTGTCATTAACTAAGTCGTAAAAGAGAGGAGCTCGTGGCTAAATAATAACAGCTACTCGGATCGATCTTTAGGCACAGCCGTACTTGCCTAGGTTGGTCTTTGGATGGGTGGCCACCATTACAACCAAGTTTCCTCCGTGCCTCGGAAAGCACGTTATGCAGTTGGTCCTGTTATAGTTTTTGGTAAGTAATTAAAGATTCAGGTATACGTTTTTATATTTGGAAAAAACTTCAATGACGATCCATTTACAAAAATCAATTTCATCATGGCGTTGGGTGGCACTAGTGTTGCCCTCCAACCACTCTTACTACAAACTAGAAATCGATTCGTTATTTATCGATTATGACACTCTTCCCCTACTTACATAAAAAAACTAACACTTAAATTCTCCAAGGAAAAACAAAACTTAAATCTTACTTCTAAATATGTTACAATATTCCTGGTTTTAAAAATTATATGTTTTGCCCACACTCTATTAATTGATTGACATGTCGTTTCCACTTTAAGCCTTCCACCTCAACAGTATATTTTACACCGGGTACTATGATTTCAATAATTTTTCCAAGAGACCATTTCTTTTTGTTCTTTCTTTGGTCTTTCATCATTACTTCTTTCTCCAATTTTAAATGCCTTGATGTGTTTTTACTATTTATTGTTTGTTTTATTTGTTCAATATCTATTTGATTGTTGACTGGATTTGGTCTTAAAAGTGAGAAACGGCATCGCAACTCCCTATTTAACATCAACTTTGCTGGGTTCTGCCCGGTTGCCCTATGAATAGTACTTCTGTAATCAAAAAGGAACAAATTACATGCATATTCTGCTGTATGCCCACTTTCTACGATTTTTATAACATGCAATTTAAATGATCCCACAAACCGCTCAGATAATCCATTTGTAGCTGGGTAATACGTTGGGGTAAAACTTTGTTTTACTCCCACCATTTTACAGAATTGCTGGAATTCTCCACTAGTCCATGTGGGACCGTTGTCAGTAACAATGCAATGGATATCCATACCTTACAAAAATACTTTTAAATACTTGTACGTATCCGTGCTGTAATATTATTCATAACAAATGCTTCTGGCCATTTTGAATATGCATCAATAATTATTAAGTACATCTTTGAATAGAGTGGCCCCAAAAAATCTGCATGTAGTCTATGCCACACTGTTGGTGGCTGAGGCCAAACAGCAAGTTTAGATTTTTCAGGGTTTCTATGGTTCTGTAAACATACAATACAGTTCTTAGTTATGTTTTCAATTTCTTTGTCCATGTCTGGCCACCAGAAATATGATCTTGAAATTTCTTTCATTCGGGTTACACCCAAATGACTCTTGTGTAATTCTAACATTACTTCATCCCTTAAACATTTTGGAATTATTATCCTGTATCCCCATAGTAATTAGTCTTTTTCAATTGTAATTTCGTTCTTTCGAGTAAAATATGGTTCATATTCTTCACCGTGATAATTTTTTAATGGCCAGCCATCTCTACAAAATCTGAGAATGTCACATGTTATTTTATCTTTTTTCAATTCATTTTGTATAGTTATCCAATTCAATGCATAAATGCATTGAATTGGATAACTATACAAAATGAGAAAATGACAAAATGACAAAATGAGTTTGATTTATTAATATAATTAACTGAACTTGTTTTATCAGATTTTTCTAGTAGTTCTAATTTTATCAATTTTTTTTCTTCGCATTTTGCACTAGTAGGCACTACACGCACTACACGTGACAGGTAATCAGCTGGGTTGTTTTTAGATTTTATATGTTGAATTTCATACTCAAACCCACTCAAGAAAATTTACCAATATTGCAAACGCTTTGCTGCCATTTTCGGTATTCCATACTTTGGCCCTAATATCTTAGACAATGCTTCGTTATCTGTTTGTTTGTGAATAAATTTAGTTCCATATAGATACTCATAAAACTTATTTACTCAAATATAATGGCATATGCGTCCTTTTCTAAAATAGGATATTTTATTTGTGTCTCATTAAGCTTTTTGCTTGCAAACGCTACCGGATTTATTATATTATTCTTATCTTTTATCGACAGTACAGCGGCGACACCAACTTCTGCTGCATCACAAGTTAATATTACAGTCGAACCTTTATCAAAATGTGATAAAGGTGATGTGTTTGCAAGTGCTTTTTTTATTTCTTTGAATGAATCATCACATTCTGCTGTCCACTGGAATTTATTTCTTTTCAAGCAATCATACAGTGGTTTTAGTGTCATGGCCATGTTTTGTAAGAATCTATTGTAATAGTTGACTTTACCCAAAAATGATCTTAGCATTTTTACATTCTGTGGGCGTGGTAATGACAACAAAGGCTCAATTTTACTCTGAATTATTTTTATACCTGTTTTATTTACTTCAAATCCAAAAACATTCAACTATTCTTCAAAAAATTTACATTTATTTACTTTTAATTTTAAACCAGATTCTTTTAATCTTTGTAACACCATTTTAACTTTTTCGTTTGTTTCTGATAGAGTTTTTTCATATTTATAAATATTATCTATGTACACAATTATGTCTAAACCATTAAGTTTCTGAGTAATTAATCTTTGAAATGAACCTGGCCCAATGCTCACACCAAATGGTAAGTACAAATATTTGAATATGGTAATAATATTGGTCTTACGATAAAAGATATCCAATATTAATTCCAAAGGATTGTGATTTCACTAACACAATGATCCTAGAAACACATAAGAAAAACTATCATGTAGGTGTCAACCACACTTTAAGTTTGATCAGATTATCGTACTGGATTCCCCAAGGAAGAAGCCAAGTAAAGAAAATATTAGGGAAATGCACAAATTGTGTCAAACATGGAGGAGGTCCATTCAAATTACCAATTACTCCAGCGCTCCCTAAGGAAAGAGTAAACTATAGTTCACCTTTTACATATACCGGAATAGATTATTTGGGTCCTCTTCAAGTAAAGACAAGTAATAAATCAGAGAAAAGATGGATATGTCTGTATACATGTCTGGCAGTACGGGCTATACACTTGGAAGTCGTCAAGGATCTTACGGCTGAGGAATGTCTATTAGCACTGCGAAGATTTATATCTTGCAGAGGAATACCAACACGAATAGTTTCACATAACGCACTACAATTTAAATTAACTGCAGAAATACTGTCAAGCAACTATTGTATCACTAATAAAATAGAATGGAAATTCATTCCTCAGTTAGCACCGTGGCATGGAGGATTTTATGAACGACTTGTCGGACTAGTTAAACATTGTCTCAAGAGAACTTTGACGAAAAGTTTACTGTCAGATAATCAACTAAGTACAATCATAAAAGAAATAGAAACATTATTAAACACACGCCCATTGACGTGTGTAGGTTCTGATCTAGAAGATATTCTCAAACCCTCAGACCTTGAGTAAATGCATCGTGACAACACCTTCAGATGCACAATTTCCACAAGATGGCACAGTAACAAAACAGAATCTAGTGGAAAGCTGGAAACGTGGACAGAACATGCTGAAGGAGTTTAAAAGAATGTTAGTTGATCAGTATCTACCAAGCCTTAGGTAAAGATACCAACATTCTCTTAAAGAACTAAGGATAACAAAATTGGAAATTCCGAAACTGGGAGATATCGTCCAGATTAAAGGAGATACGAAGAACCGAGAGAATTGGAAAATTGGAAAAATTATATCTTTGTTGAAAGGAGCCGACGGTCAATGCAGAGTGGCACGAGTAAAGGTGAATGATACGGAATTCACTCGTTCCATCGCACATCTTTATCTGTTGGAGGTTGAAAAAGATATACCTGGAAAAGAAAAGGTTATGTTTGAGTTTGAAAGAGAAAATGTTATACCAACAATGGATGACTTACCTCTGTTAGAAGAACTCGACTCAACTATTCTTACCGAAGAAATATCTACAACTCCACAAATCGCTGTAGAACCCGTTGACAAACCTGAAACAGAAAACCATGTAAATAGAGAAGAAATAGAAAAGAAAACAACTCAGAGAACGCTTACCACAGAAAATGATGAACCAATCATTCTTGATGAAGAACACGATAATGATAGCATACATAAGAGCACTGATGAGGAAACACAAATTCCTGAAGTGAGAGATATGAGAGACGCGTCCCTGAAGGCTCGAGAGAAGATACGAGAGTGGACGCGAGACTTGATGGAACACATATAACTTCTGTCGTCGTCGGGAGTGTCGCGAAAGATGAATCGCGATGTCCCAAACCTATAAATGTAATTATATATAATTCCATAGCATTAATGAGATGACAACAATAAATCAACATGAACAACTTGACGCCGCCAAACCTAAAACGTTTTTTTGAATATGCCAACCCGCCATGACAGTTTGTTTGGATAATAGTTAATTTGAGTAAAGTAAATTCAGTGCAAGAAGATTATATAGAGATTCTTGTCACCCGTGGCCGTGAGACGCGCTACCAAGGTTTAAAGATTTGGTATGTTTGATAATATATGTTTTACGAAGGTATGTTTGCCTGCTTGAATAATGTGCAACACATAGTTTATTGGAAGTGATGGCCGTGACTTCAGTCGCGGTTCTGGTTCAATAAGATGGTTCCATGATCGCGGCTAAAGGTGTAACGACGACCTTCACGCGCAACTAGTCCGGACATTTAAAGCGCTGGGGTTTGTGGGAGGGGTCGTGGGCCAACCAATCTCACAAACCTTCTTGTTTGTTCCACATGGCCTATCGTTGCGCCGACGGGCGCAAGCGTCGACGGACGCTATATATGTATATACATAGATATGTATAATGTTAAGGGGAGCGTTCCATATGAAGAGGCAAAGGGCCGAAGTCAACTGAAACGCGTGTGTGTTACTGCAGAGGAGGTGACATCCAGAATCTGATTAGCACACAGGTGATGCAAACGCTAATGATAAAATGAAACTAGCGAGAAAGCAAAATAGATTTGTTAATCATAAACAGATAGGTAATACTAAACCCAGAGATTCATGGGTGTTTAAACTTACAGATGTCCTAGTCGCGCCTGAGAAAATGAATAAACTGATGGTTGACCTGATGATAGCCACTTCGGTGCCTTTGAGGACCGAAGCGTAAGAGACCGGATTGAGAAACACTCAGTATCGGTGTGTGATCCGTATCGGTGAGTGTTTCTGGCATTTCGTGAGGCGGGGGTTTCTCTTTGTATTAATAGCGAAGCAGTAAAATTCTATATTATTACTATAAAACAAATTACAATGTAAATTTGGGGACAATTTGAATATAACATGAATATAATAGAAACGCACGCCGCCGTCAAGACATGGTAACATTTAACATTTCCTCAGTAACTATTGTAACTAGGTTTTGAGAGTCATTGTCTAATGGTGCTTGTAAATAAGCTTCACATAAGTCTAATTCACAGAAATAAATATTACCTTGTAGCTTAACCATTATACTATTTATAGTTGGTAGCGGGTAATGGTCAATTTTCAAATATTTGTTTATGGTTATACGATAATCACCACACAGACGAACCGTTCCATCAGGTTTTAATACTGGTACCACTGGAGTACCCCACTCTGAATATTCTACAGGGACAATGCGTTTATTTTCAATCAATCTATGTATTTCTTCTTTAACCTTATCTTTTAACGCAAACGGATCAGTTCTGACTGGCAAAAATATTGGTTTAACTCCAGGTTCTATTGACAAAAGAATTGGTGTTACTTCTAAGTTCTAGATATTGTCTAACCTCACTTATTGGATGCTCGTCCGTAAATAATATTTTTTTCTCCAAATTATTTGCAATGTCTATAAGTTCTTGTTTTGTTTTGGTTTGTATATACTTTATCTATCAGCGTATTATTTTGCACGTGTTTTCGGTTTGTTCGGTATTGAACACAACAAATACCAGCACATTAACGTGGTTCATCCCATCCTCGTCGCCAAGTTGTTATAGTTTTTGGTAAGTAATTAAAGATACAGGTATACGTTTTTATATTTGGAAAAACTTCAATTACGATCCATTTACAAAAATCAATCATCATGGCGTTGGGTGGCACTAGTGTTGCCCCCCAACCACTCTTACTACAAACTAGAAATCGATTCGTTATTTATCGATTATGACAGGTCCTAGCTGTCATTTGTAGATCTTTGACAGTCGTTACAGGTAGTCAGTGGCCTAAAAAGTCTGACAACCAGTCTCACCAAGAGGTATCGTATTACCCAGTACTAACTGGGTTGTGGAGGTCAGATAGGCAGTCGCTCCATGTAAAGTACTGGTATTCAGCTGCATCCGGTTAGACTGGAAGCCGACCCCAACATAGTTGGGAATACGCTAGGCAGATGAGGATCTAGTTTGTAAGCCCAAGCCCTGACTGCCCTTAAATTCATTTGAGGTCACTACAGGATAGTCCGTTTGAGCAGTACCTGCAACTTTATCGAGTCGAACTGCGAGTAGCCATTAAAAAAAAAACTAATCCTAATGCGTTATGAGCCAGTTTTTGAGGAAGTATGTTCAAAAATCTATATCTATTTCTGAACTAGTTTATTTTCCTGATTCACCCAATTAAGCCCCGCTTATAAAAGAGCGTCTATTGTTATCAACTAACCTGAAGCGCAATTTATAAATCTATAAATATGTTTGAGGATATCCAGCTTATTGTTTTCGAATTGAACGTGCGTTCAACAGGATTCCAATAAATAATAGATACAAATCTTGTAACGTAATTAACTTAATACTGTCGCGTTAGGCGCACTTATCATTTTCATTTGGTTAGCCTTCTTAAAACTATGTTGGTGTTGGTGCTAAACACCAGCATTTTACATAAGCGCCCATATCATAATTCTTTATATTCAACTGTGTTTTGTACAGTACAGTCAGCTCACAAAGTTACAAGGAAACCATTTGTTAACACGTTGAACGCCAAATGAAAAATCGAGTATTTCCATTCAGGCCACAGGGCTCACCGGTGAGCCTTATCTTACTGAACCATTCGAGCCATGGGGGTCACCCGTGAGCCGCGTGAAAGGTCCAACATAAACGCTTCCTACGAGCCACAGATTGCAGCTATCAAACAAAACGCATATGGAAGTGAGCCGCGTGGCCCTGTATCCGAACCGGACGGCGTGGTTTTCAAATCCAACAAAAACTTGTAGTTTTAATCAAGGTTATTGCAATGATGCTAGGGTTATTCCTAAAGATACGATAGAAAATATTATTTCGATTTAATAGCTGTAATTAAACTATAAAATACTTTTAAAATATTTATTAAAAATACAAAACAACGTAACATTTTCTACATTACCAAGTAAAAATCGGTGACATTATTTATTCATTACTTGACAAACTTCTATAATATAATCAAAATAATTTATGAATTTGAATAATCACAACTATGGCACTTCTTTTTAATATCACATTATTAAATAATCAGTCCTAAACGTGAGCCGTATCGTGACCCCTGCGGCCCCCGCTAACGGAAAAAACATAATCCTTTAAAAAAGGCCACGGGACCCACCCGTGAGCCTTTTACAATATTTTAAAAACTAGACGGTAAAAGTCGCTCATTTTTATTTTCTGTACCAATTACCGCATTTTATAAACTTTAGAATGAAAATCTCAAGTTGATGAAAATTACCGATTTCCTGATTATGACTTGGCCCGAATGGTATACTACGGTAGGCCCACCGGTGGGTCGTAAAGCATACAACGTGTTAATGTTGCTATTTTTTGTCTCTCTCTGGCACATTAAGGTTTGTTACGAGAGAACTCAATTTAGAATTTGAACAGAAAGTACTAGAAGAACAGAATCAAGAAGGAGCTTGATTTATTTATTATGATGGATTGATTCCAGTAATAATGCCGTGCTTATAATAATAATAAGTATAAAGAGTGCAGTAAGTTTTTTTTCACTTCTCATGCTCTTTAAGTACGCCAATATAGCCCTACTATGCGGGCCTAAAGTGGCCCTTTTAGGCCCTAGGGCGTAAAGTAAATCTCGTAGTCGTGACTTGTTGAGCCACGAGTACCTCGACGTGCTCTCCCCCGGCTGCCGCGACCTGCTGCTGCGTGATGCGCACATTTAGCTTCAAGTAAACAAATCTGACGTGATTTTATTTTATTAAATAATATTCTCGGTTCCTATTTACTACCTCGCAAAAGCTCGCTTTTTTAAATTGAGTTATGGACAGTTTCGGGATCATTGTGACGAGTTCTACAGGGTTAGTTTTCAATGACCAGCCAACATTTATAATTAGGATCTCTAGATCTTAATTATAAATTTTATCAACCAAAAGTGCATTTAAATATTATTGTCTAAAAATATAACAATAGCATTCATTTGAAAATGTCCTTGAAATTTCCTAAATCATAAACCTAGTGGGAATCAATGCACTTGTGTGCGTGCATGCTCCGCCAAATTTATGTGTGTGCTAACTGCTACCTATCTAGGTTGTTGAACTGAATTGTGCTGTTGCCATATCGACGCGTTCGCTTTTTAGTGGTGGACAGGAATGAAATTTTATTTAAAAAATATTGTTTTTTTTTTTTTATTATATCGAAAATATTATCGATTCTAAACCATCTCTGAAAATTTGGCTGGTCATTGAAAACTAAAACTGTATATGAAACTTCGATTCTCATTCTCATATGAACCCATTCAGAACATGTAGAAACAATAAGCAAGAAAGCATTATGTATGGTCAACACTTAGCTTAAGAACCGTAATATTTTTTACTGCGCTTTTTCTGCAGTATTTTAATACGGGGTTCTTTTTTTTCGCAACTCAGAATTGCAGTAATATAAATTTCTGCTCTTTTAATTAATAATCACACACATCAGTTGTCTTTGTATGTAGTAACATAGCTAATATGCAGTATGATTATTCGTTGTATTTTTGTTAGGCACGAAGAAAATTTGTATAGTTGCTGACAGTTAAGATATCAATAGCGGTCATTGACTCACCTACATTTATTATGGTTCTTAACTTTAAAAAACCAAAAATAAGCCTGTTCAAGACTTGAATCGTCATCTATCGTAATCTTTAACCTTTACTTCTTATGAAAAACGATACATGGTTAATTGTTTTGGTTCGTACGAAGAGATATTAGGGAAAGGGCAATGACCGCTATTGACATCTTAACTGGCAGCAATTAAAGGACGTCACGGTACTAAGTTTAATTATATTACTGCACATAGCTAAGCTTAAAAGCTTAGCTATGTGCACTAATATATTTACATTGTCAAACAATAATTTTAATGTTGTACTTTTCATATTATTTCGCACGAACTTTAAACAAAAAAAATATGTGTTATCTATTATATTAGTCTTTTATTTTAATATAACCTGTGATATTTAATTTTGTAAAATAAAACGTGCTAACACGGAATGGAGCGCAGTATGTTAAATATTTAAAAAATACATACAAAACTTATTAGTCCGTCAGATAGATTATCAAAAAATATTTGACCCGTGTTTTTTCTTTTGTTACGTAAACCAAAATTGACGAAGATTAAGTCGCTTTTAAAATTCTCAATACGTCACGCCTAGGTATATTTTTTACCTAGTTCTGACGTCACGAGCCCCCACTCCCGAGTTTTGATGCGTTTTATCTTTGTCAATATTCATTGATTTACAAAAACAAAAAATACGTGTCCATTAATTTCAAATACTCTAACTGACGGACCAAATAGATTTGCAATTTTTTGATACTGTCGTCATGCCTATTAGACATACAAAAATACGAAACATCACAAAAGCAACAGACGGCCTGGCATAAGCACTTGCACTAAAATGGAAGTGGGCTGGGCACGTAGCACATCTCAAGACCAGAGGTGGACAAAAAGTGTGACGGCATGGAAGGGACCAGTAGGCAAAAGAAAAAAAGGGAGACCCCGCAATAGATGGGAAGATGAAATAAAACACACAGCGGGTCCAAACTGGATTCAAATAGCAGAATCCAGAGAAGTCTGGAACACTTTGGAGGAGGCCTTTACCTGCAGAGCTGGGTTCTTGCGGAATAATTATTACTACTATTTAAAAAAAGGAGTAACTCGTAATAAACTAATAATTATCTGTGGTGACTTTAATGTTAATATCTTAGAGAATAATGTAAACAGCAGTAGATTTTTAAGTCTCTTTAAATCATTTAATTTGTCAAATGTTTTTTCAGAACCAACCCGAATTACTACAAATACTGCTACATGTATTGATAATGTTTTTTGTTGCTGCGACTACATAAATAAATCCATTGTAAATTACCTTCCTTCAGATCACAGCGGACAGACTGTTGCTTTCGCGTCCAAGATACAATTGCAAAGAACTCAGATTCTAATTAGACAAATAGCACCCAGCAATTTAGAAAAGTTTAATAATAATTTAATAAGCAAACTAAATATACCAGGCCATATTAGAAACAATGTAAATGAATTGTATGAAGAATTCTTTTCGGTAGTGCACGCCGAGTTCAATAATACTTTAAAAAAGAAAACAAAAACTATTGGCCCAAGGTTTATTTTTAGTGACTGGGCAACACAGGGTATTAGGAAAAGTAGGGAACGTTTGTTTGAGCTGTACGGCCTTAAGCCTTATAATAAAACAGAAACTTTTAGTAAATATGTTGCTACTTACTCGAAAATTTTTAAAAACTCTTGCAAGGTAGCTAAATCCCTCTTTATAAGCAACAAGATTAAATCAGCTGATAACAAAATTAAGACAGTTTGGAAAATTATCAACAGTGAAACAAATAGAAGTAAAAAACAAAGTAATGACATAACATTAGAGACCTCACGTGGCCTCGTGAACTCTAATAATGAAGTTGCTCAAGAATTCGTTAATTTCTTTACCAGTATCCCACTTAAAACTACAGAAACCTTAAATTCCTCTCCCTTGCTCTCTATTGATTTATTGAAAGCGAACGTTCCAGCCTGTTCAAATGAATTTAAATTTCAGCATATAAACCCCATAACAATCATAAAAGCTTTTAAGCAAATCAAGATTAAATTAACCGAAGATCTGTGGGGTATGTCTATCAAAGCTTGTACCTCAATTACTGAGACTGTAGCACCGTATTTAGCCTTGATATTTAATTTGTGCGTGGATCAAGGGGTCTTCCCGGATCTAATGAAATTCAGTAAAGTAATACCCCTTTTTAAATCCGGGGACAGTAAAGATACCAATAACTATAGGCCCGTATCCGTGTTGCCGGTTTTCAGCAAGGTGTTTGAAAAGATAATGCTCAATCAAATGCTTTACCATTTTAACACCAATAAAATCTTACACGAGCAACAGTACGGTTTCACCAAAGGACGTTGTACGACTGACGCCGGTGTCACTTTATTAAAACACATATTTACTGCGTGGGAAGAGGCACAAGATGCCATAGGAATCTTCTGTGACCTTTCGAAGGCATTTGATTGCGTAAATCACGAAACCCTGATCTTGAAACTTGAGCATTACGGTTTAGGTAAACTTGCGCTCAGTTTAGTAAAATCGTATTTGAATGATAGACAGCAGCATGTACAAGTAAATGGCGTAAATTCAATGGGTTTAAAAGTAAAAATGGGTGTACCACAAGGTTCGATATTGGGTCCCTTCCTCTTCTTAGTGTACATAAATGACCTACCCAATTTATTTGACAACTACCCGCAATTGGTGTTGTTTGCAGACGATACTTCTTTAATATTTAGGATAAACAGACGTGCCACAAATCTGGACGACGTAAATAACGCCCTACTGCAGGTTCATAATTGGTTTACCGCTAATAATTTAGTTCTAAATGGGAAAAAAACAAAGTGCATTAGATTTGCTTTACCAAATGTCAAAAGTCGTGATTGTGACGTAGTATTGAATCAAGAGAAACTAGAATTTGTCGATAAAACGGTTTTCTTGGGAATCACGCTCGACTCAAGGCTACAATGGGGTCCTCATTTAACATCTCTTGCAGGACGGCTGAGCTCAGCAGCGGATTTTCCATGTTAGGAAAATCCGTCAATTTACTGATGTTGATACGGCGAGGCTAGTCTATTTTAGTTATTTTCATAGTATTATGTCATACGGTATTTTACTATGGGGACGCGCTGCAGACATCGAGTCTATATTTATTCTGCAGAAAAGGGCTATCAGAGCCATTTATGAATTACGTAGACGCGATTCTCTAAGAGAACTGTTTAAGGAAATTAATATCATGACAGTACCTTGTCAATACATCTATGAAAATATCATGTATGTTAGGAAAAATCTGCATTTATTCAGTAAAAGAGGTGACAGACACCACTATACTACTAGAAATAGGGACCAACTAGTTCAGCCAGGTTTCAGGCTTGCTAAAGTAGATTCATCTTTCATGGGGTACTGTTTAAAATGTTACAATAAAATACCTCCCCACATTCTACAACTGAATGAGACGAAATTTAAATCTTGTATAAAACGCACACTATGTAGGCAAGCATATTATAAGTTGGTGGATTACATTGACGATAAAAATGCTTGGCTCAATGCTGGTCCTGCTCCACAACCATAGGGGAAAACTAATTGGGCAAATTATTGTGCTAGCTGCAGAAGATTGTAAAAGTATCTTTGCTTTGTATAGATTCCATCTCCTAGTATTGTATAATTGCATAGCACATGTGAGGACCATGTATTTTTAAGCTACCATTTGCATTTAGTTATCTTTCATTGACTTGAATATGCCTTGGTGGCTGAGAGAAAGTCATGCTCACTCAAATGTCTCGCTGATGGTGGCGGGTGTGTCGGGTCATTTAGTTCCCTTCAATATGGTTGAGTTGAATGGCGCCGATACACGCGTCTTGTTCGTGATCGGGCGCTGTCAGTTGGGACTGGTCATCTCTTAGCTGCCACGGTTCATTTTAATTACTTTATTTTTAATTTGTTGATCTAATGTTTTACTCTGGACGCTCATAATGTGCACGTCTTCCTACATCGTTCTCACATATATCTATAATCTCAACATGAATGATGTAACCAAGATTTTGTAACAATATTTTGATTGAAAAGAGTGTCCATGGAGTTTCTTGCCCGTTCTTCTCCATAGAGATCTACGCTAGGGAATGGGCAACTACAGTACTTTCTCAAGTTATTATGTCTTGTGACTGGGACTGTAGCTTTGTTTTGTTTTTTTTTGTATTTTTGACTTTCAAAAGTGCCATAATGGTCTAATTGAAATAAATGCTTTGAGTTTGAGTTTGAGTTTGGAGACCTCGCAATAGATGGGAAGATGAAATAAAACACACAGCGGGTCCAAACTTGATGCAAATAGCAGAATCCAGAGAAGACTGGAACACTTTGGAGGAGGCCTTTACCTGCAGAGCTGGGTTCTTGCGGAATAATTATTACTACTATTTAAAAAAGGGAGACCTCGCAATAGATGGGAAGATGAAATAAAACACACAGCGGGTCCAAACTTGATGCAAATAGCAGAATCCAGAGAAGACTGGAACACTTTGGAGGAGGCCTTTACCTGCAAAGCTGGGTTCCTGCGGAATAATTATTACTACTATTTAAAATAGGTAGACCTCGCAATAGATGGGAAGATGAAATAAAACACACAGCGGGTCCAAACTGGATGCAAATAGCAGAATCCAGAGAACACTGGAACACTTTGGAGGAGGCCTTTACCAGCAAAGCTGGGTTCTTGCGGAATAATTATTACTATTATTATTATTTATTACTTTTTAACATTTTTAGCCGTGTGGTAACCGGCATAGCCGTGTGGTATCCGGCATAGCCGTGTGGTATCCGGCAGAGTAGAATAGAACCAACCCATTACACTCACGGGTGTCGTATAAGGCGACTAATGTCTGAGGCAGAACACCTTGCGCCTCCGTAGACCAGAGAACGGGCAGCAGCGTTTTCTGTTAGTCTTTCATCACTGCGATCTCCAATCCGCCTGCCAAGCGTGGAGATTACGGCAAATTCCTCCCATCATGGGAGAGGCTTATGTCCAGCAGTGGACGTTATGGGCTGTTGTAGTGTAGTTGTAGTAACATTTTTGAATTAAAAAAAGTTAAAAAGTTGTAGTTACATATTTTCATTTTTCTTTTCGCGTAATTTACTATAAATATTTTACGAACTCAGTTTGCAAGAAAAACTGTCGGTGATGGAACTTTGACGCTCAAAGTCACATTGGTGTCGAATCTGTTGTGCACAAACTAAACTTAATTTAGGCTATTGCTATCTTTTACTAAAAAGGCAGTGCGAGAAAAGGACGGCTATAGCTATGAACTAAGTTAGAGATGTCAAACTAGTTTATGCCTTGCGCTTCACCGTGTTTTTAATCGATATGTTTTTACATGCACTCTACATCATCATGAGCCTATTAATGTTCCCACTGCTGGGACACAGGCCTTCTCTCTATGAGAGGGAACGTGCACCCTACATTTGTATGGAAATATTAGTTCCAATTAAATTTGACAGCTCTAAATTACGTCCGTCTCTTTCTCGTTTTATTAGAAAGAAAAAGATAGCAATAGCTTAAATTAAGTTTAGTTTGTGCACAACAGAATCGACACCAATGTTAGATTCAATTCTTATAAAAGCTAAAATTACTGAAAGATAAGTTGAATGTTTTACTTGTTTATTAGAGTTCTAGAATTTGTTTAAATTCCTTGACTTTTTACGGAAAAAATCGTAAAGAAAGCGTAATTTAAGACATAAATGTCTTGATTCAGCGTTCATTATATTCCAAATAAACTCAATTTTATCAAATAAATTAATATAATGTAAAACTTCGATCTACAATGAATACGTTTCATTAGTTTTCGTTTGTCAATATAATAAGACAAAAGAACAATAAATACAATTAAAGTAAAAAAAAAAAAAAAAAAAATCTGCGTCAATTCAGCTCGCTCCTCAGTCTCATGTCAGTCTCGTCTCTAATTTTCGTCAATAACATCGACAATCGTCCGGAGATCGCTATTATTATCGACTCGTGTACGCCGATCGAAATAATTTGATCTAGAAAGAAAGAATAATCAAAAATTTGCGAAAAAAAAATGTAATAGGACTCATAAATATTGAATGAACATAAAACTGCGACATTTAAGCAATGTAGCAAACATTAAATTGTTCTATTAAAGTCGGTTAACTAAAATAATAGAAAAGCCAAAAAATAGCAAAAAACTATTTGAAACTTTAAGCGCCATTATCTCGATATGATGTTGACCTTGGTTAATGCAGTATTGATAAGCACGGCAGAGTAGCTATTAATAATTCATGGTTATTCAGCATTTTCCTTTGTTTCCCATGAGTGGTCGCCGGATGTGGACGCTTCATCTGTTTAGATACATTTCTGGAGTATAAGATGCATAAAATGCAGTGTGTATTGACGTTGCTAGCGCTGTACGTGGGGTTGGTGCAATCCTTCTCCTGGGGTGAGTACAAGAGTCACTTTTTTGGGGTACCGTCTACCGTAACTACCCAAATACCGGAGAGATATAGGGAGAAGACGTGATAAATAAAGACTTACTTCTAAAGTAAAGCCACACGGGCATTGCCGATGCGTTGCAGTGTTACCGTAAACCAATGACCGTTTGCACACTAGGCGTTAACGGCATGGGTTTTTTTTCTGTTTAGTTTATCCGAAAATGTATATAAATTTTCTTTTATGTTAAAAACTTTTCGAATCGATCTCGAATCGAATTTGTCTGGTAGTCCTCAAATCACGACCATAAAAATGGGGAATTTTTTTATAATTTTTGGAGGATGATATTTTTTGTAATTATTATATCATAACATAACATCACGAGTTGGGCTGAGGTGTACCCAATAGTACCTACACCCACATTTCGCCAGTTATGTTTAAGTCCCATGTAATAGGGAGCGAGCGCTGGCGCAAATCCAGACTCCGTGGCTGCTACTGAAAAATTCCTGATGGAAAAACCCAATAACACTTTGCCCGACCAGGGAATCGAGCCCAGGAGCTCATGCTGAGTAGTCGCCACCACTAGACCAACGAGGCAGTCATTTATTTCATATTGTTAACAATACATGTCATAGTAATAGGCTTTATCCTCAA
The DNA here is from genome assembly GCA_941918905.2 of Xestia sexstrigata. NCBI lineage: Eukaryota > Metazoa > Arthropoda > Insecta > Lepidoptera > Noctuidae > Xestia > Xestia sexstrigata. The sequence continues at coordinate 3,293,180 of OW799226.2, forward strand.
TAAAATGGAACTTAACAGACCGAACTGTCGAAACAGTACACCTGTGGGTACAGTACACCCACAGGTGTACTGTACAGCATACAGGCGTGATGTTATGTTATGATTTTATGAAAACAACAAACATCCAAGCGATTGCAGCAATCACGACCGATTTGCTGTCCATAATTGAAGAGTTTCATTGCATATCTCCGAAGACCACCATCAGATCTTCACCAAATTTAAACGGGACCACCGCGAAGTAATTTCCTTCCAAACAAAAAAAGAATCATCGAAACCGGTTCATAATTGGCGAAAAAAAGGCTGAACATAAATATACACAAAAAAAATAAAATTAAAAAAAAAATCTGACGAATTTATAACCTCCTCTTTTTGGAAGTCGGTTAAAAAGGGAATACATTTGTATGAAGAATCGCAGCCCCTGATCCCTGAAATTTTATTTTTATTTAAAAAAATGTTATTTAAATGTTTCAGACATAGTCATATCCAGAAATAATCGTCTAGAATTTTATAATGAAGGAACATTCACGTACTTAGCGAACCCTACGGCTAAAAACATCAACTGGATAACTTACGACCCATTACACAACCGAATCCTATTTAAAGTCAATGACAAAAATGCTATATTTAGTTATGACATAGAAAACGGGAAAACACAAATTTTAATTAATTTAAAACCATACTCCTGGAGCCTTGTCTACGACCCAGCTAGAGAACTACTCTTCGCAAGTATTCGTCAAGGGAAGATGACTCTAAAGTCGTTTCTAGTAAAACCTGGATCTGACACCGAAGCTGAAGGAAATCATGTGATCAATTTGCCAGGACAAACCAATGGCCTCACCGTGGATAGCTGTAAAGGGTACGTCACTTCAACTTTATTCATTTTCAGTTCATCATCATCATCATCATTTCGGCCGAAAGACGTCCACTGTAGGTCTCCCCCAACTGTCGCCACATTGACTGGTCCCGTGCGACTCGCATCCAGCGGATCCCCGCAACCTTTACCAGATCATCCGTCCACCTAGTGGGAGGCCGTCCAACGCAACGTCTTTCGGTTCGCGGTAATTTTCTGATGAAATGATCTTTAAGGCGCTTCTTTTCCAAAGGGATCTACTTTTTTTGGCATATTGGTTTTCGAAAGTTTCATTCGCTTATGAGCTATCAGAAAAGTATTAGTTTAATATCCTGAACGGCGTATATTTCTCACAATCAGCAGTTTATGGTGGATAGGTAGAAAATTTCCAAAAAAACTTTAAAGTTCTATTTTTTCAAAACAACCCACCCAGTCTGGACCCTATTTTTATAATGTTTGATAACATCGAGAAAATTAACAGTTATCTTCAAATTGCAGGTATATTTACTGGACCACAGACCGTTCGTGTTCAATCGAGAAGGTGCATATCAATGCTTCCAAGATAGAAGTTATAAACGATGATTGTAAAGATTTGATTAGGATAGGGTTGACTATTGACCCACAGACACAAAAAATATACTGGGCTGAAAATAAAAATAACATCACAGTATTTTTTAATGCAGACTTAGATGGAAATAACAAAAAAACAATGTATAAAAAAGAGATGGAGGCGCCAAATCAAATATCCGTGTCAAAAGATTTTATCTACTGGGTGGACACGAATGAGACATTCTTTTGGCAAATTCCTAAGAATACATCACTTGACATTGACGCAGATGTGGAACCGAAACCAATTGCATTGGATAACGCACCAACCACTTCGCTATTCAAAGCCATAGCCTCCAACTACGCAATTGAAGAACAAACTGAAGGAAATCCAGATTGCAAAGCAATGCAGAGTTTACTTCCAAGTATCCCAAGGAAACTTGAATCTCGGGTCAGCTGTGATACATGCAATGTCTCTGTGTGTCATAATTATTGTTTACACGGAGACTGCAGCGTCAGTGCTGACGGACGACCTAAATGCAGGTAAACATTTTGATCACATTAGGGACTAGTCAGGCGACTCGCCTGCACATTAAGGTGCTCCAATCTGTCGAATTCCTTTTATAGATTTTCAACTTTATCATTGAAGCATTAGGTTCGAGGTTGATTGGGAAAATTTGAGAGTTTCGGGTAACTTGATTTGCTTGGCGTCTGTGCCTTTGAGACTGAATTTAGACCCTGGATAAACGACAAGTTACTTGGTGTTCTGTGGTATCTGCCTATCTCCATGGGAAAAAAAGCGTGAAAATGTATGTGCTAGTTGTTACTCACGACCTTTGTCCAATTAAAATTTTGAATTTGAAGGATTTTGTTAACAATTTAAGGGTATTGATTTTTTCACACGGTAGCTTAGTTTTCATTCAAAATAAAAGTAGCCTAAGTTACTCTTTATAACATCATCTATCTGCCAGAAAAGGTCCGTCAAAATCGGTCCGGCCGTTTCGGAGATAATCCGGAACAAACAGACAGACCGACAGTTTCTTTTTGTATATAACTACCGTCTATACTTTCATAAGCATTCAGTAAAAATACTACAAACTACAAACAGACACTTCTATAGATGTTTAAATGATAAACAAGGAAGATAATAAAAGTAAAACTAATTTCAGATGCAATGAGGTTTACTCGGGGCCACGATGTGAAGTTGACGCGTGTCTGGGGTATTGCTTACACAAAGGAAAGTGTTCCCTGTTTGACAAGATACAGCCAGTCTGCACATGCTCAGCGGGTTATAAGGGTGACCGATGTGAAGTTGACGCGTGTCTGGGTTATTGCTTAAACGAAGGAGTCTGTTCCCTGAATGATAAGAGTCAGCCAGTCTGCAGATGCTCAGAGGGTTTTGAGGGTAACCAATGTGATGTTTCCGTTTTTCTATCGAAATTCTTCCAGCAATTTGTTAAGAAAACATCTTCAGTGTTGGATGAGGTTAAAACAAAGGTAAGACTCTTTTAAAACAATGCCCATGTTCAGATTTGTTACACGAAGAAACGTATTAACCCCGACCATTCATAGGGAAATGAATATGTATGTTTATTTTTGCAAGTAGGTTTTTACAAACACTTTTACACGTCATTTTTTTTAAACTAGATGGGGCCGGTGTTTCGTACCTGACTACTCTGAGAAGAAACAGCCGAAACAAACTCAGAGGTCATAGTCTCTTTTGAAGTCCAGACATAATCTTGTTCAATTCACATGAGGACTATGCAGATTAGTGTCTGAGATGGTCTTTTGAAGAAAGAACCACACAGATTTGAGTGGACCTGTCCAGTCAGTGCAAGCATTTGTCAGTTATCGTGTAGCTCGACTTATAACTCAAGGAGCTCAACGAAACGCATAATAGGTGTAAAAATACCCTTAAAAAGAAGCCCAAAAGCATTTGTTCTCCATCATTGTAATTTTTTTTTGTCCTGGACCATACCTGAGAACCTTCTAGTTACGGAGATATTGGAGTTCAAAGTTTCACCTTTTTCACAACTTGAAAAAAAAACATGTTTTTATTTTTATTAATCCAGGATCCCTGTACGTGTACAACTCAATTCATCCATCAGCACAATGTTTTGAGATCGTTACTTTGAGTCCAGCCGTAAAACGTAATTTTTGAGTAATAGAGTTAGGTACTTAATTTGATGTGCAGAATGCTTGGTTGACGGCTACGTCAAGGGTCTGTTTACACCTTATGTTTTATGCGTGCCTTTTAGCCTTTTCCCAACTATGCTGGGGTTGGCTTCCAGTCTAACCGGATGCAGCTGAATACCAGTATTTTACATGGAGTGACTGCCTATCTGACCTCCACAACCCAGTTAGTACTGGGTAATACGATACCCCTTGGTGAGACAGGTTGTCAGTCTTTCGGGGCCACTGATTACTTAACCACTGTCAAAGATCTACAATAGACAACCGGGATCAACGACTTAACGTGTTTTCCGAGTCACGGAAGAAAGTCGGTATAAAATGGATGGTCACCCATCCGCAGACCAACTTAGGCAAGTGCAGCTGAACCTAAAGATCGACCCTACTGGCTGTTATTATTTAGCCACGAACTCCTCGTGATGTTAGGATGTGATGTTATCCTAAGTGCATTAATTAAACATTTTTTCATTTTCTTCACAGATGGAGTTACTGAGTACAAAGGAGTGACGTCATGCTTCAACAGCTGCTTGAAGAAGCGGCGCTTGTTTGTTATGAGCACGTAATGTGAAGCCTCTTTCTCAAAAAAATGACATAATTCTGCTACCCTTGGTCCAATTTATTTGGTGTCGGCGCATCATGTCTTCTTCTTCCATACTTCTCTGGTACTCGTCATCTCAGCAGCCACCTCCTTTCTAACCATGACATCATTCACACAGTCCATGTATTGTTTCTTTTGTCTTCCTCTCCTCTCAATTCATTCACTCTTCTCATAACCAGAAGGCTGGCCTATTTCTCGCTTCTGGGCATTTTCCCCGTTGACAGCGATGCGGACGAACTTTTTGACCGCCCTATAATTTTATTATTTTTATACTTTTGATACATGTACAAAAGTACCAGTTAAGTTCGTTTTATGCATGCGGACGAACTTTACTAACAAGCACCAATATGTAAACACTTGACAACTTTTATTAAAAGTGTTTTTCTCCTACTGTTCTGATTAAAAGGTCATGTTGTTACGAACATAGTATTTTGGAACACATTCGACGCAAGAAAGCAATCTTTTAGTATCTCGAAAATTCATAACTCGTAAACTAGCTCAATCAGAAAAGTAATTTTTGGAATACGTATTTCTTGTACTACAATCTATCAGATGGCACTATTGATAGCATGCTAACATGCGTTTTATATTAGTTACAGCAATTGGTATTTCAATTTGAAGCAGCAATATTGCTGTATCTTGGTAAGTTGGCATTAAGTCGGGTTAAGGTATTAAAAATAGTTGATTTTATGGTATTTACAGCATTTTGAAATAGGTTTTTTTTAAAATACTTTAGAAAGTCAACATCCTATCCGACGCAGTATTTTTTTCTGATTTAAATAATGCAATAAAATAATTGCAATTTTTCGAGATCTGACCAAAATCGCTTTCCAGTGTCGAATTATGTTTATAAGAAAAATATTCTATTTCCAAGTTACAACTGTTATTTCTCTCTAAAATTGCTTTTAAATTTAGGAAAGTGTACAGTTCCAGTACTTACTGTGTGCACTTGTGGCATGTGCCAAATAAATGTATTTTCTTAAAAAACATTCAAATATATTACTAGTCTTTTTAAATCTCTTTGATTTTCTTTCTTCCTTTCTTTCTTTCTCTTTCTACATATTGGTGGTCGTGGCTATAGACTCCAGCACATACAGCTACCACAATCTGTCAAATTTCTTTAATATATTTTCAACTTTATCGCTAAAGTATTAGGTTCAAGGTTAGCTTGATGCTTGATGTGCTGGCGTATGTCCATATTTTTATTATTATTTTAGGTTTATTTAATAAATAATGTACATAAATGTGACAAAGTTAATAAAAAATAATTTACTCATAAACATAAATACGTTTCGAAAAATATATATTTAAAACAGTACTCACTGTTTTTTTTTTGTTATTATAATAATGTAACCTTTTTGTCAATTGACAGGTTATCTTATTTAGTGTTGCCCAAATGCAAGACCAAGACGAGACTTAGCCAGTCTTGGTCTTGGTCTTGCGTCAATACACCTGGTCTTGGGCTTGGTCTTGCAGCAAGAGTCTCGCAAGTCTTGCGAGACTCTACTACTTAGACTAGCCTACTTTCAAATACCTATTAGCTTAATGCCTTATAATAAACACGTTAGTTTAGATCTTAAAACAACGTAACAGAGTAGGTACATGTTGAGCTTAAATTGACATAGGCATAATGAACCACCAAATTAATAAAATTAACTTGACAATAATAAAAAAAAAATAAGTAAACACAAGGTTTATGATTTTTTTAATAACTAGGTATCTACGATTGGGTATTTTTCTACTAATTTCCTAAGTACTCTTTATATCTTTTTTGTTTTTCAATAATTTGTTGTATAATTGAATGGTAAACTCTAAATCTAACTTAGAGCTTTTTACAATGAACTTTTGGAAAAAACTGACATGGCATATAATTATTATCCCGCCCGCTGTAGTGTTCGAATTCGAGTCATTGTGAGAATGTACTCGCATCTTCAATAACTCATTCAATTTATACCTACTGCTGAAACATCTTCGAGGTCATTTAATTTTATCCTGTTGTGCCAACCCTTCCAAAATAGGTAACAATTTTGTGTGCTTCTGTCCATACTCTGTGGCGGCGAATGCGGCGCTCAAACAGTGTCAAATGCTGTGATACACTTGTTGCACGGTCTTTGATACACCGCGGCGTCTTTGTCGGTAAATTATCAAATAAGTAGCTACGTAATACACCGACCGGCCAACGGTTTATTCGCGGAACGTCAAATTCACATCAACCATGAACCTTAATGCTTTAGCGATAAAGTTGAAAATCTGTTAAAGAAATTTGGCAGATTGTAGTAGATTGATGCTTGCTGAATAGAAGAATAATATAAACTTTGAAACATAAGTACCTACATAATGTTTACCAACCTACTAACGTTAGATCTGCACATTAGACTTATACAAGCATAATATAATACTATAGGTAGATATACCTACAAGGTATGAAATGAACATTGCTAGATAGTTATGCTAGGTACATTTTTATCACATGGGAACATAATTGTAAGTAACACGCTACCTACTTAATAAATAGTCGAAATATATAGGTAATAATCAATACAATACGACGACACGGCACACGGCGACACGTGTTATGACGACACGGTTTTGATACTGGGGAACGTCTACCAAAATCGGGATCGAAACTAAATACCTACTATAACGCCCAAATCTCAGTTTGACTTAACTGCGAGACGCAAGAGTCTTGCAGGCTTAGGCTTGTTCTTGCTCAAGTCTTGCAGGGTTCAGTCTTGGTCTTGGTCTTGCTACAATAAGTCGGTCTTGGTCTTGGTCTTGCAAGAACAAGACCAAGGCACCAAGACCGATTTTGGGCAACACTACTTATTAGGGTTCCTTATGTAAAGCTAGGGTCTCAAGAACTCGTTCTTGGCTTTGCTGTTTAAAAAAAAAAACCGGCCAAGTGCGTGTCGGGCCACGCGCAGTGTAGGGTTCCGTAGTAGCCCGTTATATTTTAGATTTTGTTTTCAATGCAAGTCTTCACCCATTATAAACAAGCAACTACTTCATCTAGTCACTTTAAAGGATTTATTCTAAGGATTTCGTATTTGGTACAAAATTATCCAACGCCCAAGTTCAACGACTGTTACTGCTTAACTAATAAAGTTATCTTAACCGCTATAGTTTTAGTAAGTGCTTTTTTTTTTTGGATGTGAAATCATCAAATGACTTCTCCCGCTCTGGGCGGAGCAGGAGGGAGTGTCAGACTTTTACTGACTAAAACCCATCCATGTTCCTTCATCGCCCTTTGTGTTCCGGGGCCACGGCATCTCTTTCGAACAGTCTCGCAACCCCGGTAGTAAGTGCTTCAAGTAGCTAGGGCAACAATATTTATGTATTTTCTATTTATTCCCCTTTATTTATCTTTTTTACAATCTTATTACATTTTTAAATAATCATTAAAAAAAATCAGAACATTCAGAAGTCCAAACTCAAGGTTTGCCGACGAGCAATGGAGCGCAGTATACTAAGTGTTAAATTAACGGATCGTGTTCAAAACGCAACACTGCGCTCCAAAACAAATATAGCTGAGCTGACGTGGCTCAAAACGCTGCCCAACTGAAATGGGACTGGGCAGGACATGTCTGCCGGACCAACTGTGGGCTAAAATTGCAGGAAACTGGTGCCCTGACACAGTGAGGCCGGGTCGCGGCAGGCCACGAAGGAGATGACGGGACGAACTGGACAGGTTCCATCAGATCTGGAAGGAGGACGCGCGGGTTCGCAGGAAGTGGAAAGAGTGGAGGGTGGCCTTGGCCCAGGAGTGGGTCAGAGCAGTCTAGAGAAGAAAGCTTTTAAAATTGTAGCCCATTGCTATCGGGAACAGGGTCCAAACTACCCGCAGTCAGGGCTCCAGAGAGAGGAACCTCCTAACAATACGAGCCGTGTCCAGGAGTACCGCTTTCTGAATCAAGCCCTTGATCCAGCTGTCTAACGAGGGCCTCCTCAGGTATTGGTCGAGGCTCTTGGCAATTAAGCCATTGGCTGAAACGGCTATGGGCACAATGATCGCTGAACTCACATCCCACATGTCGACAACCTCGCGAGCCAAGTCAAGATATAACTATTACTATACAACAAATGTGGGGATAGCAACTGTGAAACTTATTGCGCTAGCATAGCTGGTTCAAAGCTTCGCCATTGGTTGCATTTAAATGTTTCAACATCGTTTGGCTTATTGGTCAGATTGAGACCTAGCTATGATCGCGCCATCTAGAATGAGAGCTTTTCTTTTTGAGGTATTAAAAAAAACTTAGTTTCCAAGAACTCTACCTATAGATGGCGTTGAACTAACTACGATAGTTTGTGCCAAAGCCAAAATGCTTGGGAAAAAAAACATTGCGTCACGTCACATACGCTCGTTGACTGACACTTTCGTTTGCTTAACCTTCCCAATATAACCTAATTTTCTCGCGCTTTGTTAAAATCAGTTTTTTTTTAAGTTCCGTTCCTTGCATTAACGTACTAAGTTCAGCGCCATCTATCCAGCGACTAGGGAAGAGCTAAAAAAAAATCCCTCATAAGCTTTTAACTGTCTTCAAGCGTCTGTGGTCCGCGGTTTGGTATATTGTAAGTAGGTACTCTTTGATCTGCGGCAATATGCACAAGGCTTTTATAATCATTTTATTAAATTGGCACATGGCTTTATTCGGAACTAAAGCCGCCATCTTGATTTTTCTATACAATTTCCACAGATAATTTTAGAAAAGTTTACCAACAGCGCCTTCTTGTCAATGTCACTCAAGCGCCGAAAGAACCATGTATCAGTGTACTTCTTGTTTTGTGACAGTCACAGTTGACAGTGTCACATTTTATACGAATTTTACACAGGATCATGCATTTTATTTATATATTTCGTATTGTATCAATTTAAATTGTTAATATTTAATTAAAACGATGTTTGCCGATAAAGCAGAATACCTCTCCAACTCAGACTGCAACTTGGAATTCATTGAAAAAACATGGACACAACTTTTGTTAAACTGGGTAATCAAAACTCATAAGTACCTACAGGATTCAGGCTATAACTTCCCAGTGCTGGGCACAGGATTTTTCTTTCGGCTGGTGTAAGCCGTTATCCACCACGCGGTTCCAATGGTAGCCAGGCATTTTTTGGTCTAAGCGAGTAACAAAGTGTCTCCACTTTGTTACTCGCTTCAATGCCCTGCCAGTAAAAGAGCAAAAGGCAGACCACAAGCTCGTTGGGTCGACGACATACTAAGATTAGCAGGAAGCAACTGGAACACCAGAAAAAAAGCAGTTGAAGAAGGGGCAGGGGCCATGACAGAAACATGCCAATTTAAAAAATGATTTTTTTCTTGTACCTACCTATTTTATTTTATATTCGTTTGTTACTGCGGAAGACCGACCCTATGAAGAATAATAATAATCCATATAGTATATCAACTATCTGGTGTCCACGACACAAGCATCGGTGCTTAGAGTAGCACTAGATGGCGGTGTGTGTAATGTCCAGCGATATTTATTTATTTCACAGGTGAACAAATGTGTCCACCCCAAAGCCCCTATAAAGGAGCTTAATTTATGGAGTATGGTGGATGTGCTGAGGAAATATAAGCAGGATATACGAGCTGATGAAATTGACGACGCCATACTGTGTACTGATGTTGAGACATTTGTCAGACATAAGTACCCGTTGCTGATATTGAGGTACCTAAGATTTTTTTCAGGTAAAGCCGCGCTTGCCTCAGTTGGTTCGTGGATGGGTGACCACCTATACATATCGAGTTTCCTCGGTGCCTTGAAAAGCAGTTAAGCCGTGGTCCCGGCGCTCATTTCTAGCTCTTTGTCAGTCGTTATAAGTACCCGAAAGTCTGACAACCAGTCTTACCAAGGGGTGTCGTATTACGTAGTACTAACTAGGGTGTGGAGGTCAGATAGGCAGCCGCTCTATGTACTCATACTGGTACTCAGCTGCATCAGGTAAGACTGGAAGCCGACCCCAACATAGTTCGGGAAAGTCTGACAGATGATGATGAGGATTTTGAATTTTCTAGTAGTGAAACCTCAGTTGGTTCGAATGAGTTATGTGGCCGGCATAAAAAACAGAATCGACTGGCATCAAAAAAAGTTTTGCCTTTTTCTTTCCGACTTACACTTTTCCTCACATCTGAAAATGCAGATTGAAATTTCTTGAAAAGTAACAGTTATAGTCTGCGCCAGTTAAGTAGGAATTAAAGGTCATTGCTCTTTCCTTAATTTCTCTGCGTACCCAGACAATACATTATGAATCGTTTTTTATTACTAGAAAAAGTCAAGGATCACGATAAAGGTAGTTTCGGAACAAGTTCATGTCACGGTCTGGAACAAAAAAAATATCGTAATGACGGCGAGCACAAGTACCTGTCAGCTTCGTATACGTATTACAAGGCTGAAGTCAAAAGTCTGACAACCAGTTTCACCAAGGGGTGTCGTATTCCCCAGTACTAACTGGGTTGTGGAGGTCAGATAGGCAGTCGCTCTATGTAAAATACAGGTATTCAGCTGCATCCGGTGATCCGAAATTACAATAAATCCAACAAAGTTGTACAAGCTATACAAGGTGTAAACAACCTCATCACGAAGCCGTCAACCAAGCATTCTGTACATCAAACTAAGTAACTTTACGCAAAAGATATTGCTGGGAAACGACTTTTTTTTTAGGGTGAAAAATCATGTTTCGTGGTAGAACTCAATGTAACGCACTCAACATTGTGCTGATGGATGGATTGAATAGTACGGGGGTCGTGGAGATGTTTAAAGTAAAAATCTTACATTAAAACTTGTATTTAATAAAAGAACTTGTCAAACTGTTGAACTTTTGACCCCCAATATCTCCATATCTAGAAGGTTCCCAGGTATGGTGTGGAACAAAAAAAATGATCGCAATGACAGAGAGAACAAGTGCCTTTCGGCTTCGTTAAGAGGTTTTTTTACACCCTTAATACATTAATAAATAACATAGCTTTGTAAATGAATTCTTACCGTGCGTGTTATTTGTGTTTTCCGCCATGAATGTCTCAGTAGAAGCTGGGAGACTGTATTTGTTCTGGTCGACGGCAATAGACTCCCCTCCCCTACGTATTTACATGGAACTGAAAGAAAACTGGAATAATGTGTGTGTATGTGTTCACCTCCGTCCATAACTTCTGGTATTACGAGTATGATGTTATGATTATATACTTTTCCATTCCAGGTACTGTGACTTAAAAGAAGAAACAAAGAAGGTGTACCTAATGACATCAATAATACTTTTCCATTGTTGCGTAAATTCTGCCAACGGCTTGGTGGACGGCCACATTTGCGCCCATTTGAGTAAAACTGAACAGGAAAAGATTCTGAAGTTTTGTGAGAAACTTATGGATATGGAAATCACTGTTAATAATATTGAGTTAGCAGTCAAAGGTAATAAATTCTATTCCGAATATTTCATTGCACAAAAGGATATCAATTATAAGGGGTTTGTTAAGAAGAATACGAAAAATAAGACGTCACACCTAGATTAAAACTTTTTAGGGTTCCGTACCCAAAGAGTAAAACGGGACCCTATTACTATAACACTCAACTGTCCGTCTGTCTGTCACCAGGCTGTATCTCATGAACCGTGATAGCTAGACAGTTGAAATTTTCACAGATGATGTAATTCGACTGCCGCTATAACAAAACTAAAAACAATAAAATTAATATTTAAGGGTTTATTCATATTAAAGTAATATTTAAGTTTATTGCCGTTTTTTGCTCTATTATTAATAATGGCAACAGGTAGACGCTTGAAATATTTACAGAATATTTCGTTGTATATTCACTTTAAAAATAAAAAGTTAAATTAAAATAAAATAATTATTTAAGGGGGCTCCCATACAACAAACGTGTTTTTTTTGCCGTTTTGTCTAATGTTGGCTATGAAATGGCACGGAACCCTTTGTGAGCGAGGTCTACTCGCACTTGGCTGTTGTTGTTTTTAATGTTTTGTTACCAAAAGCTACAACGTAACCTTATAATTTCTTGGTTATAATCATTTCACAAGAAAGCTTTTCCATTGCAGAAGCCTGCGAATTGGTAAAACAAGATCCTAGAACCTTTAGACTAACCGATCACAGTACTGCACAGAAACCATCAAAACAGAAAACAGTACCTTTCGAATCTGCTGAACTACGCCCGGAATTCGAATTACCTTTACCATCAATAAATTCTGCGGATGCACCACCAGTAGAAGGCTTGAAGCAGAAACAATATGCTTCAAAGTTCAAACAGGCCGAATCTTGTAATCCGAGTTCAACATCTGACATGCCTATGTCATCATTCACAACCTACGCTACCGATGTAGAACCATCTGAAATAAATGCCACGTTCGAATCAATTGAATATCAATATTCTGAACCATGCACATCGGTCGAAGTCAACCCTTTTAACTCCGTGTTAGCTGTAGGCAAATCACCTACAGGCAGCTTGAGGCAAATAATTACAACGACCTTCAAATCAGTAGAGTACGAGTCATATATGCCCTGCTCATCGAATGATAGGCCTTCCCATATTTCCAAAACTTTAAGCAAATCACCAACGGGCAGCATTCATGTGAAAAGATATAATACTACGATCAAATCAGTTGAGTACGAATCGTATGTAGAAAAGCCAGCGCCTGAAAAATCTTCACAAAACCCGAAGGCAAAATCCAACTACGAATACAATGAGTCATACTCATCGAACGAAACTTTCTCTGAAGTTTTCGATGATCCACCATCAGAATCTCTGAAGCAAAGACGTAATGCTACATCAAAATCTAAAGACATGTTTAAATCTTACGATTCGCGAACACGTCTCCGATCTCTCAGCCACTCCAAGGCTGTTGATAAATTGGCAATAGAAAAAAAGAAGAAAGTCGCCAAGTCCAAAATTGCTACGTACAAATCTCATGGACCACACGAATCACGTCCTGTGATTTCCATCGTAACTTTTGGTAAAACAGCAGGTGAAAAATTCAATAATTCGATAAAGTTTAAATCGTCAGTCACAGTTTTACCCTCTGTCGTTACAACCGACGCATCATTCTCGGAAGTTGATTATGTCGCGAATTATGATACAGAGGAAAAATATGGCTCTAAATATGATACAGAGGACAAACCACCTTATTTGGCAGTTTCGAAGGGCAATTTTAATGTGGCACATTCTGTTGAGAAAATGCCAACGGTTAAATCTGGTAAGCTAGATGCGACTGTTTTTCTTGTAGTTTTACATTTAAAAGTATTCCTGTTTTGTTCCCGAAAAAGATTGTTCCATACCGTTAGACTTAGTTCACGTCGAAATTTATTATGGGATCAGGCCAGGAAAATCAGAAGAAGTGTCTTCCCGTTTCCCTAATAAAGAATGCCTGTGACCACCAATGTTTGTACCATCCATAGTAGTGCCGCGTTTTTTTCTGATTCATTACCTACCAGATACATAATTTATTTGACCTTATCATTGACTGTGTTGTACTTAAAAGAAAAAAACGTTGTTTAAACTTGTGTGTCTCCCACGGTTCCCCTTTGCAGTCGCTCCTTGTAAATTTCTTGTATTCAGTGGCAAACGACTCGACTGGAAGCCCACCCAACATAGTTGGAAAAAGGCTAGGTGTAATGACGATGAATGAACCCCTCTAACTAGTTATTCTGTTCTTTTTTATTTTTTCCGTGCGCAACTGCTATGTGTATTCTGAAGAATTGATGTTATGGGTCCAGTCATTGATGACAAAAAGCATTTTCTCTCTTTCTATCTATTAGAGTCAGAACAGCGATGCTTGTCAAACTGCTCATGCAGTCAATGCACCCCATATACGCCAAATTGTGGAGATCCTGGCAATTCTATGAATTGCAATCAGAATAAAGAAATATCGGCAGCAGGCGTAGCGACGCATTCTTCTGAAGTATATTATTTTGAGGCAACGAATAAACGGGAACGGTACGTAAAAAAATAATCTGTAAGTTAGTAAATAATTAACGTAGCTTTTTGATTTCTAGCCATAAAGGAGCGATAGAGCAAAGAAATAAATACATGTTGTATGGCTTGTGTAGGTACCTAAAAAGACTGTGTTTTTTATTTCGGGATTTTTTTCTCAGAATATCTAGTAGTTTAGAAAACACCGACCTTTTCTAATTCTGAAAAAAAAAATTACTTTTCCTGCAAATGTCTGTCCACAAATGTGAAAAACGATTGAGGCACGACGCCATTTGCAAAATTTATGACATCTTCCGATAGGGTGATTAATTTTGCGGCACCTTGTACAAAGATGAGCATGTTGTAAGCACATTTTTGCTGACTTGAATATAGGTGGCGAAATGGGGGAGTAAGTACACCTCTGCGTAACAGGCGTGATGTTATGTAGGTAAGTTAAGATTGGTTTTCTTTCTACTTTCAGCGACAAAAATAATTATTGGTGTAACAAAAAGTTTTGGCTTTTAATGGCGGCACTCCTAGTCGTAGTCTTAGCTGCGACAATCTTAGCATTACTGTTATTCATACAAAATTCTGGAAGTTTCTACATGGCCTACAAGGAAGACGGAAAAGTAAGATCCAGAAAGGAAGACAGATTGAGTGCGCCTCAAGACGTTAGGTAATTCGATACGAATACACCATTACTTTTACCCGACTGTCAGGAAGGGCTTCATGGACCAGTAGCTCTTCCAGGCATTTTCTGTTCGTCCTGCGACTGTTTTGTCTTGCCTCGCCTGGAAAGTGACTACTTGGCCCAAGTCAAGGTATTTCCCGTATTGTCTTCCCGTCTACTTTTATTATTTTAGGTGTTTTATTTATTGCACATAACTGTGGTCTTCGACATATTCATCTTCAGTCCAATCATATTTGCCATATTTTCATACCTAATTTAAATTGAGTGAACTTGTGTTTGGCATGCGCCCAATAAAAGTATTTTATTTCTTTTTTAGCTTTAGTTTTCACAGAATATTTCAACACAATTCCTACACATGCAAGCATGGCCTCTGTCAAAAACTTTTTGACCCAACCTCGGAATACATTTACTCTTCGCTAAGTAGATGCATATTGCTCTGTATGGGACCACAACTTTGGCCAAAACCCATAGGATACACATACTTTAGCAAGAATGTAGTCGTCCTTGCGACGAACAGACTTGAGTACAAATTACAATCAGTACCCTCGGAAGCCGTCCATATGTTTTTAGCAGAAGCATTCAAACTCTTTCTTGGTGACCTGGCGAAGCTAGAAAGGTACACTTTAGATGCTAGAAGAATGAATATCTCAAGAGACTCAATGATCAAGAAGATGTATATCCAGATGGATGTGGAAACTGATCCTGATCCCCGACTCAGGCTGGATACTGAAGAATCTTACACTATAAAAGTAGAAACTATAGCCACACAAGTTGTGATAAAGCTGCTTTCAGCATCTTTCTGTGGAATCAGACATGCTTTAGAAACTCTAAGCCAATTGATCTTACTGGACCAGACAACTGGCAACCTCATCACGTTATCGAACATGGTGATTAAAGATGCTCCCAGTTACAAATACAGGGGTCTAATGATAGACACTGGAAGGAACTACATCCCAGTCCCAGATATCATGAGGACAATAGACGCTATGGCATCGGTCAAGTTCAATACGTTCCACTGGAGAATTTCAGATGTCACCAGCTTTCCTTTGCACCTACCAGCAGTTCCTCAACTATTTGAATATGGAGCCTATAGCAGAAGTCAAATTTACACCAAGGATGACGTCAAAGCAGTAGTAAGAAGAGCTGGAGTCCGTGGAATAAGAGTTCTTTTAGAAGTAGCGGCCCCAGGACCAGTCGGAAGGGCATGGTCTTGGATATCAGAAGCTACTTGCCCAACAAAGGATCAAAATGTTACTTGCAACAACGTTCTTTGTCTAAGATTGGGAATACAGGAGACTGTTTTTGATATACTCCAGATTATATATTCTGAAATCTTGGAGATGACGAAAGTCGATGATGTTTTTCATTTGAGCGATGGAGTGTTTTCTTTAGTCAATTGTTTTAATTTGATGGCGGAGAGAGAAGGGTTCCTCGAAAAGGCTTTGGAAAGACTGAAACTGTCTAATAAAGGATTCTTGCCGAAGTTACCAATAGTTTGGTATACTCCGCATTTGACCAAGGATTTGGAGGCCAGGACTTGGGACAGGTATTGTAATATTAAAGTATTTGTTGGATAATTAATAAGAAAGAAACATCACTGCATAGAACTATTAGCTGATTGTCAGACAATCGGAGTGCTGACTACCCGAAGCAACTGTCAAAGGTCATCCCTAAGATATTGTGACCCCTCCGTGCTACGAAAAGCACATTAAGCCGTTCGTCGGGGCTGATTAGTTGTAGATCTTTGACAGTCGGATAGTCAGAATGCCGAAAGTCTCACAACCAATTATTAGTTCTATCATCATCATTATCAGCATATTAGCCTGGGTTCACCCACTGCTGGGCCTCCCCCTTTTTTCTGCTACACTCCCGGTTCTGCGTCTCTTATCCAGGTGATTCCCGTGACTTTGACGATGTAATCGACCCAACGAGCTTTAGGACTATGCAGTTGTGTAATTTCGGGTTAGGGGGCAACTCGTCCCACTTCGAAACTGGGACCAGGGACCAATTACACCTTTTCGAATTTGATAATAAGCAACTGGGCACACGTTAGTTTAGGTATTGGGACAGCCAACCAGTCTTTCAAAGTAGTTTCGTGTTACGCAATAACTGGGTTTTGGACATCAGAGAGGACTGCCTCTTTCGGTCCTTGTAATATACTGGTTTTCAGATGCAGTCGTTTAAACTTTTAAGCTGATCCCATGACATACAGGGTGTTAAAGTAGTCGCGTGCCATAGCTTAGGGGTGAGTTCAGTATCGATAAAGCAACCCGTAAAAAATAACAAATTAAAATAAAAAAATAATTAAAAATAAAAACATAAAAGATATTGCAAGATCAACCTTTTTTAGTAACTTTAAATAGCAATATAAAATAATTTTAATTCTGAACGATTGCTATTTTAAGTTTAGTAGGTAATTAGGTTAATCTTGCAATCTTTTTTTTTTGTACTTTTTTTTTTTACGGGATCCTTTATCTATACTGAACTCGCCCCTAAGCTATGGCACGCGACTACTTTAATACCCTGTATAGTTAGGAAATTGATAATCTGATGTTGATCCCTGTATTTCTAGATTGGGAGTGCAGCTATGGGAATGGCACGCAAACCCCTCGGAACAGTTCCTCAGCAGATTTAAGGTGATTCACTCTGGGAGGTGGGAACTATCATGTGAAGTGAAGAAGCAAAGGTGTAAGAAGTACAGGTGAGAAGAAAACTAAGTTTTCGGAGTCTATTTAAAGACTTCTAGGTCAGCCATTGCAACTCATGTCCAGGTGGGAGATTTTCAGCAGGTGGAAAGAATAGGATGCACTACCTCACCACAGCTTACTGACCCAGCTTAACCCTTAATTGATAAGAACAAATTATTGTTTGTATTGCTGGTCAGTCTCTACATGCTGGAAGGCGGACGGGGCCGCCGAGTCCGTCCCAGAAAGAGGTGGCGGAATGATCTGGACGCGTACCGCGAGGGTTGGTTCGAGGAACCACGAGAAAAGAGCTCATGGAAGAAATTTAGTGGTATGAAGAACAGGGTGTAAAGTTTTTCATCCCCCATAGAAAAGGGAGGATCCTCCGACCAGACAGACGGGTGTTATCTCTGGTGGGCCACTGCCCTACATTTGTTGTCGGGTTCTTGTATAAAGGGTGTAAAAAACCTCTTAACGAAGCCGAAAGTCACTTGTTCTCCCCGTCATTGCGATCATTTTTTTGTTCTACACCATACCTGGGAACCTTCTAGTTACGGAGATATGGGGGGTCAAAGTCCCAACTTTTTGACGAGTTTTTTTTTTATTCAAGTTTTTAATGTAAGATTTTTACTTTAAACACCTCCACGACCCCTGTACTATACAATCCATTCATCAGCACAATGTTTTGAGTACGTTACATTGAGTTCTTCAAAAAAAACATGATTTGTCTCCCCAAAAAAAAAAGTTGTTTCCCAGCAATAACTTTTGCGTAAAGTTAGTTTGATATACAGAATGCTTGGTTGCTTCGTGATGAGGTTGTTTACACCCTGAATAGTCGCGGATAACTGTGCTTGCGCGATGTAGGAATTCTGACGTGTTTCGCAGTAAGTTCATCATATTTGTCATAGATGGCGCTGTAGTACTTTTTGTCCAATGTTGCTGTATTACTTTTTGTAGCGCCGCTACAAGGCCTTTGTCCATCAGTGGGACAGTACAGGCTATTAAAAATACCAAGACTTGCCTTCAAAGCAAGAGTGAACAGGCATCTTCTGGAGTCGCTCGTTCCATCATAGACCTCACCCATCGCTTTCCATCAGGCGTGATTGAGGACAAGAGCAGGCCCAATTTGTAATAAAAAATAAAAATAACAAAAAAAGCAAAGCAAAGTTACGCATGTCGCTTACAAAGGGCTTTCTGTTGACCCCAATTACATGCACCAAATAACATTATCAGACCAAACTGGTCTCTAACCCTCTAACCCTGCTCTGTCCGTTGGAGGGCATTGGATCAATAATCTCTCAATCATTTCTTCAATCTAATATCATTGTTCAAATCCGGATGTTTAGTCTAATTGAATGTGATGTGTGAGAACTAGGACATGTCCCGGAATTACGGCGCAAACTTACCGCAGCGCACGCTGTGCACGGGCACGCGCCGCATTTTAGCTGCGTTGATTCATTTGTTTGAACCCGTGGGTCTACGTTTCCACTGCAGTATACGTGCGTGGCCCACTGCGGTGCACGGAGAGGCTACACACGTGTTTTACCAAGATTTTACGTGTATAATGTGTATAGTTTGGTTCAAACTTAATGGCGGCTCGGAAGTTAGCTGCGAGTGACGGTCTGCGCAGGAATGCGCTTCAAACTTTATGGCGATTCGGAACATCTAATGTAAAGCTGCGCAGACAACAATTTTAGGTATCAACGGAGCGCAGAAGACGCATCGTTTTGTCTGTATAATGCGCAGACCGTCACTTGCAGCTAACTTCCGAGCTGCCATTAAGTTTGAAACGAACTATACCGCATGCACAGCGTGCATATCGTTGACAGCATTGAGCTATGTGAGCGCCTAATTCGAGCAAGCCAAAAACAAATGATGTCAATTCATGCATAGTGTGTCCGTGGTCTGCAGTGGACATAATCACATACATTTTCGTACGTAGTCTATCCATGCGCCGCGGTGAACATGCGCCTTAATTCCGAAAAAACAGAAATATCAGAGCAAACAGTTATCTATAAGAACGAACAGTTCCCACACTTCCTTGTAGATCTTTGACTAGGATTTCTGGCCCTTTAGCCCTAAATTGAAAGGGATTTCTTAATCAGATTTCTAATAACTCATTTTTCATCAAAAAAAATTTGACCTTAACCTTGGTTAGACCTGCAGGCCTATTACGTATCTTTCTGATATCCAGTGACTATCAAGCTTCGGTTGTACACCGAACTTTGATGACAACCGAGAATGTCATAATATTGGTATTACGTATCGCACTCAGTGGATATCACTTTACGGTGACTAACAGCCCGGGTACGGTGTAACGCCTTTCACGAAAGCCACTTCAAACTCAGTTGTCATCAATTTGTTGTCCATTATGCTTACATAATCGAAATAATATAAGACGTATCGATACGAAAGCGTCTGTCTAAATGAGTTACGGTGACCATCAGCCACGATGACAACCAATGACGTCATATTTGATCGCGACTGGTCATACATAATACGAAACTAACCTTTTGACAGTTAATTAATGGACACTGAGCTCAGTTACTATCATTTAGAGCTGTCAACAGAGATACGTAATAGCCCCCTACAGGATCCTTGTTGTGTCATGACATCGGTAACTGACTTGTTCCGGCAATCATTTTAGTTTGAGAAACTAGTTTCGATTACAGGCTTTGCTTGATTAGTCGCATGAAGAAAGTTCTTCAATTAAATTTTACTTCTTACCATTATTATAATAGGCATGACGACAGTATCAAAAAATTGCAAATCTATTTAGTCCGTCAGTTACAGTATTGGAAAATAATGGACACGTATTCTTTGTTTTTGTAAATCAATGAATATTGACAAAGATAAAACGCATCAAAACTCGGGAGTGGGGGCTCGTGACGTCAGAACTAGCTAAAAATTATACCTAGGCGTGACGTATTGAGAATTTTAAAAGCGTCATATCTTCGCCAATTTTGATTAACGTAACAAAAGAAAAAACACGGGTCAAATATTTTCTGATAATCTAACTGACGGACCAATTAGTTTTTTTTGTCGTCTCGCCTATTGCGAAAATTTGTGAGGATGGATGGATGTTTGGTGCTCACACGAAATCTAATGAACGGATTTGGATGAAATTTGACACATAGATAGTTTATAACCTGGATTACTTAACATATAGGATTTCATATAGGAGGCTTTTTATCCCGGTAGTATGATCCCGTGGTACAGCTACCGAAGTTTACGCGGGCTGCGGGCAACAGCTAGTGAAAAAAATAATAATAATAATATCCATTAATATGATCACACCTTTCTGACACACGCTGTGTACAGACGAACATCACTATTTTTGTAGTATTATATAGTAATGTGTAACACATATACTTTGCAAGGTGGACCGGTAGGTGCTACGGGTAGATCCATAGATAACTATAATGCACATGAATTATTTATGAGTTTATCGCCGTAGGACATAACGGTTTTTAATATCTGTATGAGTTATTCAGTATTATAGTTAACTTTTTGGACATTCTTGTCCAGTGGTGGGTAAAAGACAAAGGCAGACCTAGACTTGGACCAAAATATTTGTGCTTGCGGCAAAAAGTAAAAAATAACTTTAGCTTCAGAACTCGGTAGCTTTTGTTTGTTTCAATCAGTTTTTTTTGTCACCGACTTCTGAACCTCAGAAGCCCTTTCCAATAAAAAACAATTATCAAAGTCGGACTACTCTCTATAAAGTTATGCGTGGTCATGCATAAATAAAATAGGCTAGTTTCCACCATCAATAAATTGCAAATCTATTTAGTCCGTCAGTTAGAGTATTGGAAAATATTGGACAAGTATTTTTTGTTTTTGTAAATCAATGAATATTGACGAAGATAAAACGCATCAAAACTAGGAAGTGGGGGCTCGTGACGTCGAGAGGCCTTTGTCCAGCAGTGGGATGACGCAGGTTAACAATAAGGTAAAAACACTTCTGGAAGATCTTAAGACTTCTTATTTGTTTGATTGACAGGACTTGGCAAGACATGTACAACTGGAAGTCTTGGCGAAATCTCGAGGTGTTCACCATTGAAGGCGGAGAAGCTACGCTTTGGACTGACTTAGTTGATACGGGTAGTTATTTTTCAATACACTTCCTCGAAAACTGGTTCTTATCGCACTACGGTTAGGTTCAACATGCAATGTATTTCACACGCGTGTGATTTTTTTCATTTTCCAACACGTGTGCGGGAATGAAAATTGCCACAAATAACTATACCTATACTTAGTCCAGATTGCTTCAATGCCTATAGTCGGAGGTGAATGTTTTTTTTTTAAATTTCGGCCAAGGAATAATGCGTCTTTACGGCGTAAATATTTATTGAATATTCAAATTGTGTTTATAAATAGAATATCATAGATAAACATGATTAATTAAAACTAAGATTTACTTTTAAAAACAAATCAACATTTATTTGTGTTCTAAATTCAAAAATATAAAAAGAAATCAATTTTTTTATTAGGCTGTTTAGCGGCTTCATACCTTTGCGTCTCCTTTTTTTTTTTTTTTCGGGTGGGAAATCATCAAATGACTTCTCCCGCTCTGGGCGGAGCAGGAGGGAGTGTCAGACTTTTACTGACTAAAACCCATCCATGTTCCTTCATCGCCCTTTGTGTTCCGGGGTCACGGTATCTCTTTCGAACAGTCCCGCAACCCCGGCAGGCATCGGTCCTTGCGCTTGGAACACGAACGCGCCGTCGACACGGCCTGTCGTCATGAGACGGACGGACGGCGAGCTAGCCCATAGCCCACCGTCCACAGGCCCGCGCCTACGGTGGCCGGCCGACGCCCGGGGCGTCTCCCGCGGCGGCCGGGACGCTGTGAGGTTCTCTTCCTCTCACGTTCCGCCACCTCCTTCTCTAGCATTACTGCTTCGCAGAAGAAGGTGACGGCGTCCCATTCCGTCTCGCTCCGGACCATGGCTTGCACCAGGGCCAGACGCGAGAGGTCGCCGCCGCCAATCGCCGCTTCGAGGACACGGCGGTGCTCAGCCCACGCGGGGCACACCTCCACCGTGTGCTCCACCGTGTCCTCCGGTCGATCCTCGCAGTGAAAACACCTGGGCGTTTCCTCCCGCCCGATTCGGTGCAGGAACCTCCCGAAAACACCGTGTCCGGTGAGGACCTGCGTCAGGCGGAAGGTGAGGACGCCGTGGCGTCTCTCAAGCAACTCCTCAAAGAGGGGACTTATCGCCACTATCGTGGCGTGCCCTACCTTTGCTTCTCCTTCAACCTGGCGAAAGCAAAGTGCGGAAAAAAAGAAAATTAAAATCATAGTTTCCCAATAATTCATGACAAAAATATTTTTCGTTCTAATATTTTATTTCTTCAAAAGTGTATTGAAACACGTCGTTTGATACACGTGGACATTTGTTGTCCACAACTGGTGTCCACAACACAAGCCTCGTTGCTTAGTGTGGTACTGGATGGCGCTGTGTGTTAATGTCCAGCGATATTTATTTATTTATTATTTATTTATTTTATATTGGGCCACAAAAGGGATGAATGAAAAGCATTTGCATGTGGCGGAGATGAGAATGTTAAAGGGGATATGTGGTGTCACGAGAATTGATAAAATAAGAAATAAGTACATAAGAGGAAGTCTGAAAGTGGCGGCGGTGACTGAAAACTTGTGTGGTAATCGGTTGTCGTGGTATGGGCATGTGATGCGGAGGGATGAGGAAAATGTCGTGAAGAAAGTTCTGAGTATGAATGTGGATGGGTATATGAGTAGAGGAAGACCAAAGAAACGATGGATGGATTGTGTAAAAGATGATATGGCAAGAAAGGAGGTATCTAATGAGATGACGAGTAATAGTATATATGCTGCTCCGGCCGCAAATGAATTGGGATAAAGCCAAGAGAATGATGCCCTTCCTTTTTCTCACGTCCATTCAATTAAGTTTCTTTTGTAGCTTGTTCTATGTGCCAGACCCTTTGTAAGGACATTCATTCTAAGACATGTCCAAAATCTATCGTATTATTTATAAAATAATGCGAAAGTAGCTCCCTATCCTATCCTACTGTCGGTGGGACTGCCCGTCTGTATGTTTGTTACCTTAACACGCCATAACTAAACGAATTTAGATGAAATCTGGCTAACTGACTGCATAATCAGCCTATAATCATCCCATTGCTGGGACACAGGCCTCCTCTCTATGAGAGGGATTGGGCTATAATCCACCACGCGGGCCCAGTGCGGGTTGGTAGATGTCACATGTATTCGAATGGTTGGTTTTAGGACATGCCGGTTTCCTCGCGATGTTTTCTTTTACCGTTTTTAGAGCAGTGGTGATGAAATAAATTACACGAAGTAATGCGCCTGTCTGGGTTAGAACCCACGACGAGCTCGTCGCAAAATTCTGGACGGATTGCATTTAGATTGCCATCGACACTCTTAGAAGAAGTTATCAGAAGGAGCTCGTGGCTAAATAATACAGCACGGGTTGATCTTCAGATTAAGCAGCGCTTGCCTAGGTTGGTCCGTGGATAGTTTAGGACCAAGTTTCGTGCCTCCGTGCCTCGGAAAACACGTTAAGCTCAACAGCTTAACGTGTTTTCCGAGGCACGACTGTCAAAGATCTACAAATGACAGCCGGGACCAACGTCCCGGCTGTCATTTGTAGATCTTTGACAGTCGTTACAGGAGTCAGAAGTCCGAAAAACTGACAACCAGTCTTACCAAAGGGTTTCGTATTACCCGTAGTAGTCGCTCCATGTAAAATACTGATATTCAGTTGCATCCGGTTAGACTGAAAGCCGATCCCAACATAGTTGGGAAAATGCTAGGTAGATACCTCTAAGAATAAGTCAACAATAATTTTGGAAGGCCTCCCACTAGGTAGACCGATGGCCTGGTGAAGGTTGCGGGGATCCGCTGGATGCGAGTCGCACGGGACCGGTCAATGTAGCGACACTTGGGGGACGTCTATGTCCAGCAGTGGACTTCTTTCGGCTGAAATGATGATGATGTTGAATTTTGGATTTACAGGTAATCTAGACTATCACTTATGGCCACGAGCGGCAGCGGTAGCGGAGAGGCTGTGGTCTGATATCGCCCTCAATGGGACCGTGAGCAACCATGTCTATGTGAGACTGGACTGCCAAAGGTAAGAATATATTCTGACCTTTAATTCTGTAAATCCTGCATCGCACAATCAGAGTTATCCACAAGTAATGAAGTAAATGATATACAATGTATTGTGTTAAAAAGTGTTATCACGCCAATTGATCGATAGTCGATCGATGGTAGTTTGGATTTTTCAAAAGTTAGTCGAAACAGAGAAACTATCGATCGACGTCGACTAATCCCTTCGTGGGAGGCGACATCGATACTCCGGTCGCTAGAAGAGAGAGAATAACATACAAATTGATCGAACATATATGTATAGGTACTAACGCCGATGATGTGTTGTCATGTTTTAAAAAATGCTAGGTTTTGGGGAAATAGTGGTAAAAATCGTGCATTAATAAATGTTTTCTTTCATGAATATCTTATGTTTTTCATTTTATTGGGTAATGTCATTGGGATAAGTATGTATTTTAAGGCTCCTTCAGATCGGACAGGAATTTTTTAACACATTGAATAATACAATTTTAAATATTGTTTTATGTAGTAGTATTGTACTCTGAAACTCTCAGTAACAGCTAGGAGCCTAAATATGCGCCCGTTTGATTACAAAGGTGTTTTACCGACTTAAAATAAAAAAGTGGTTCTGTTTTGATAATAAATATGTAGGTTTGTCTATACTTTTCTCGAAAACTACTTAGACTATTTGATGTTTGATATCGGCACTCTAATTAGTGCCAGTTAAGATGAGACCAAAAATAAGCCTGTTCAAGTCTGGAATCGTCATCTACCGTGATCTTCAACATTTTTTGTAACGAAAAACGATGCACCAACTATACAAAAACTACTATAGCATACATAGTACAATAAGTACTAAAGCGCCATCTATGGCACAAATGAAGAACTAAATCGCGCAGTTAAAGATGTTTTTTACTGATTTTAATTATTATTTCTTTCAACAGATGGCGTATGTTATTAAAATCGGTGCAGGTTCAACCAATATGGCCGTTATACTGCAGTTTTAGTCCGGGAGTGTGTCTAGAAAAAATAAAAAACAAATAAAATCTGTTGACTGCATTATATTGTTTGTATTTATTATATCTTACTGTTAAAAATCTTATTACAGCAGCAGGCTGTAACACAAGCATGTTTTGACATGTGACCAAAATCATCATCCTTACTAGTTATCGCGTCCTGCGTGTCCTGTTGTTTGTTCACTACAGGAACTGATGGACGCTACCGAAAGCGCCAAACTAATAGCTCAGTTCTGCAGTGCAAGTACGTAGGAATCGACTCGATAAATCTGACAGTTATTCTCGACAAAATGAGTTTTTATCTTTGTTATAAACTCATTTTGTCGAGAATGACTGTCAGATTTATCGAAACGATTCCTACGTACCTGCACGGCTGGGCCGACTCAATTTAGATTGCCATCGACACGCTAAAAAGTAGAAGAAGAAGTATAGATTCCGAGCTCCCGATATTTCGACGCTGTTGCGGGAAGAGTTTATGGCGATGGTATGACTTGCCTCTATTACACGGGTGTACCTATGTACACCCATGTACCGGCGTGGTGTTATGTTAGGTATATTACCTACCTTACTAATTAAAATATAAATACTATTGTTATTATGACGATTAACAGTGTTATTTTTTAACAAGCTGATGTTACATAAAATTGGCAAAACATTACTTTTGTTAGAAGTACTACTTACTACTACACTTACTATTGACATTTACATTTCGTAACAAATTTGTCCCGTTGTATGTTAAAATACTTTTATAATCAGGTATATTTCCATCATTTTTGTTGAAAGTTAAATCAAACTTTAAGTCAATACCATAGAATCTGCCTTTCACCAGTCTTTTTTATTATTTTCGTACTTTAGCTCTTTCATTGGACTCGAAGACCCTTTCGTAATTTCATCGACGATATTGCAATAAGTTCCAGCAACAATCAGTAAGAATCCCAGAAATATTATGGAAACAGATGTAATCAGTCTAAAGTTATGACGGCCTAATCCTGGATGCTCCCAGTTCACCAGCAGATTTATAAAAGGAGGGTAGACGAAGATGGCTGGAGTCGTGCTCAATGCCCCAAGCTGGAAGAAAATTACGTTTATTTATTTATTTAATTAAAACGGTTGTATTTTTAAAAACCAACTACAGTAACTAAAACTAGAACTTAAAGAGTTGTAACATAAAATTAAAATAACAAAGTAAAGGTTCACACTTTCATAAATTCCTCTCACAATACTTCTGACATGCCAATAAAATCTTCGTCCATCCATCCGCAAACAGATCGTCTGTAGGATTAGAATCCAAGGATCGCGTCCAGAGTGCGAGGAATTGACGACTTAGCACGTGCAACAGTGCCACATGGTGGCATGGCAAAAAGCATGTGCTTTCTGCCCCGGCAGTAATGTTATTTTTCTCAAACATGCTTGGAAATTTGAGCATTATTTGACAACTTTCTTCGAGAAAAATCTAAATTGCTGTAATGGCCAGATACATGCGACCAGCGCCCGGCAAAAGTTGTATGAAAATCTATATCTGTCGTGTTTAGCGGCCAAATAAATTCAATCAATCAATCAATCAACTTTATTTAAATTACATAATAAAATCATAATTATGATCTGTCGTATTATTTAAGAATGGAACGATCTTTTATTCTGAAACATGGCCAAGGAGGTAACTTATCAAAGGTTTTGTTTAAATTTCGAATTGTAATTTATCGGTTTATTGAAAAAAAAAGAAATGAATTCTTCAACGCGAAATTTTTAATTTCCTCTCATTATTTGAGAAAAGTACTAAACAAGCCTTGGCCACAACTAGTCATGGATGGACTTACGTTACGACTTACGTACCTACTTACTTATTTACACGTTCGTCCATCAATGCCTCTGTTGCTGGCCGCTGCAGTAATGTACTATTAGCAGATCACATAGTCACCTAGGTATGTTCTAGATACCGGATGCAACTTAAAATCATCAAATTAGGCATACAAATTGATTTATAAATTCTCGAAATATTTACAATACAATTTGGTAAAATACCCTGTCGGATCACCAATGACATTACCAATATAATAAGAAACATAAAATATTCATACAAATAAACATTCTAAAGAATTTTAATGTGCATGATTTTATGTGCCCACATTACCACTATTTCCCTAAAATCAAACAAACTTTTAAAACATGACAACACCATCTTGAGGATTACCTAGTAAGTTCGATCGACCGACGATTAATAATAGTACATTGTTCACCGAGAGGAGAAAGTGACCGATTACCGTCGAGGGTGTCGTTTGAAGCCCGAGCCGTAGGCGAGGGCTTTAAAACACCCGAGATCGGGAATCGCACTTTCTCTCGAGTGATACATAGTGCTTTATACTACACCTACGAGGAAAATAAAAAACGAAATCTTTACTAATTGAAATTTATATTGAAATTGTTGCAGTTAGTGAAGCTAAATACGTGGGCTACTGCCGGAGGACTCAAAAAAAACCGAATTTATTACAAACTAATTTATTTTAATAAAAAGAAATTACAATTATTAGGAAAGCAAATTGACTCGATCGATGGTGGATACGAAGTGCGCGGGCTCGGTCACGTAGAAGTTGTCCTCGGGCCTCGTGTTCTGTGTCAGCAGTTTCCCCTCGTAGCAACTGGGTCGATGATGCGCACGCGTTGTGCCTCGTGCCAGCAGTGTCAGCGCTTTACTTAATAGTTATGCGCGTAACACCTCCCCCCTCAGATCGACGACTATTTCAGATTTTGAGATGAAATATCGTCGAGAGTTTAGATTGATCTTGGGATGCCGGCTGGTTCCGGCGGGTTTCAGATGTTTCAGGCTCGGTGTACATAGCTTCATCTGGGGTTGTCGTCTGCTTCTTTCGGCGGGAGTGGACTCGGTATGATAGTATTGCTCCCAGTACAAATAAGGCCAGCAATGTACCATAAAATGGGATTGTTGTATGGTAAATGGTTGAGATTGGTTCAATGTGGATTGGCCTCTGTGAGTCTATTCTATCTTGAATATCGTGCAGCTTCTTTAGGTTAATAGCACTGATTTGAAGAGGTGGCATGGTTGATCCTTCGATGTCATCTGGCACGCTGCTTATCTTCATAAGTTGTCCACTAATGTGGTCGTTGATGTTGACGATGGTGAACTCGTCTGTTCGTAGCTTGCAATTATGTGGAATAGTGGCTAGGAAGCTTCCGGCTAGGGTTATGGATTCTTCCTGTTCGCAGATTAACTGGACTTGTGTTGGTTTCGGGAACACGAGAGCGTAGCGGCGATCATCTAACTTTTCCATTGCGGGCTTCGTCAGGCTAATAGTAATCGTGTTGCATGATTGTATCGCATATGCAGTCTGGATGGGTTCTCATTTGGTGGTTGAGTTTTTCTTCGCAGAGATACTCTGAAGCTACCTTCGGGCATTCTGCCTCTATGTACGCGTGAATGTTTCCAGTGATTGCTAGGAATGGGTAGGACGGGATGATGGCTTGCTTATTTCTATTTGGTACAATGACTAACTTATACAACAGGAATTTTAGTGGAGACGTTATGGGAAATTTAAATGCAAAAACTATTTGGCTTCCACGATAATAAGCTAATGGTTTAATGATGTCATAATATTCTCTAATATCTAATTCTAGTAGTTGGTCTTTATTATAAAGCGCGCTTAGTTTGCGTATCATATTGCTTAATATTTCTGTACCTAACATGGAATGATGAGTATGCATTTGACCGGCAAGTGCTATTGCGTTCTCTAACCTACTTAATTCGCTTAATAGACTATCTACGTTATTACTAATTATTTGCAGTGTTTGCGAGAACTTTGCAAACTTGATGAGGTTGTGTTGTTTATACTTATCGGCGTCAAGTAAAATATGCAGACTATCATTTAATTGTACTTGGTTTTCTACTAATTTTGTAATAATTTTTGTATGTTCATTCATCAAACCTTTGCTAAGGCTTATATGATGATTTTGCTCAATAGCTATCTGTTGCTGGTTATCATTGAGGGCTTTAAGGGCGTTATCGTACTTGATGGCATCTGTATGATCCAGGTTTCCTGTAATGCTCTTTATTACGGATCCGAGACCATCTATTAAACTTCTCTTGGATCGATTGGGCTTTAGGCTTTGTAGATGAGATGAGGCTTTATTTAGTTTCACGTTCAAACTATCTATCTGGAGCTCGTATAAAGTGCGAGTGTAATTGTCTAGTCTATCTGTGGCTTTAATAAGTTGGATTCGTATTTCGTTAATGTTGTTGTCTATGTCTGTTAGTTCAATGTTCTGCAGGAATGTATGATAATGAGTAATGAGTTTCATGGGCCCTAGTTTGAAGGGCAGTAGTCCAGGTCCGTTCTCTAGTCGTTCTAGATTGATCTCTTGCGCCCATGTTAGGCTAAGTGACAGCATCAGGGGTATCCTGTAACAATTTCGCGGTTTTAGGGACGCGCTTTAATCTAGATTTAGCTATCCCCTTTCCCTCCCCCTTCCCCTTGTCCCCTTGTCCCCTTGGTCCCTTTTTCTTGGAAGTATAAATATGGATGGGTAAATTAGCTAGGACGGTGTCTTGGTTGTATCTGGGTGCGAGTTTAGATCTACTAGCGGAGGGATTACTGATGAATATTTGTTGGTCGGGTTCATAATCGCCCTCATCCTCACGTGTTTTATTACGACTCTCTATAAGCGCCGTTCGATTAGCGAGAGACGTCTCATTGATTAGCTCGTATACTTTTTGCATACGTTCCCTATGTGTTTCTGTATATTGTTGCAATAGGTGTCCGGTCAGATCTATGTCAGTCGGGTCTCGAGGGTCGGTGTGTCCCAATATAAGGTCATATGGTTTACATCGTGTGAAAGAATGGATTGAACTATTGTATGCTATGATAGCATACGGCATCAGATGTACGACTGGCTCATCTTTGTGTTTTAGTTTCAAAATACGAAGATGTTCCAGTATGGTGGAGTGAAAACGTTCAATGTTACCGTTAGCGTTAGGTGAGTATGCGAGTGTTTGGTGATGAATTATTTTATGAACCTTGCAGAACTTGGAGAACATCTGGTTGGTGAATTCGGTCCCTTGATCTGTAATAATGGTTAATGGTAGGCCATGATGCGTGCTGAAAGTTAGTAAAGCTTGTATGATGCTAACTGCAGTCCCATCTCGAAGAAGGTAAGCTTGACCGTACTTTGAAAAGGCGTCTATGAATGTTACGTATTTTTCATTCTGTGCTGAGAAGCTATCCATATGTATTATTTCGAACGGTCTGGTGGCCGGGGGCGCTATATTGAACTTCTGCTTTATGGGGTTCCTATCATACTTTGCTTGCCCACATATTGTGCAGTCATTTATGAATTTGGTTATGTGTTCTCGCATCTTGGGCCAATAATATTTAGCAGATAAGGCAAGAGAGCACTCGTTAATGCCACGGTGGTTGGTCTTGCCTTCGTGGTAGTGACGAATAATTTCTTGCTGCCTCAGGTATTCTTTTACGTTTTCAAGTTCCTTTTTTGCCAATACCAACTTCATAGATGAACTCTTAAAATATTTTTGTAACAGAGGGATTATGTTGTACATTGCAAGGGGTGGATTTATTAAGAGGGCAGTTTTGATTTTAGGGTTGACGTATTCCTTAATGGCGTTAATCAGATCTTCTTCCAGGTTGGATTCAGATAGCTGAACAGATGTTCGAGTGTGGGTGTCAAATGTCTTAGTTGCAGTAGTCCGTTTTTTAAAGTCGCCTACAACGGTTAAGCATAACTGTCGGTGGAATTTATTTAGTGGTTCGTCGGTGATGGGTATTTCAAGTATGGGGTTTTCCTTAGAGTTATGTGCTGTCAAGGTGTTGGAGTTAGCTAGAGATGGTGGTCTGTCAGTTGCGTTTGCAATCATTGAACTAACCTCCTCGTTATGGATCTCGACGCGAGAAAGGGCGTCGGCATTGGTGTTGTGTTTGCCTTTTTATAGATGACGGTAAAATCATATTCGCTTAACTTTAACCGCCACATTGTTAATCGTGAATTTGGTTCCTTGAGGCTCATGACCCACTGTAGTGGTTTGTGGTCCGTTACTATTTTGAACTTGCGTCCAAAGAGGTAAGGCCGAAAGTATTTTGTTGCCCATACAATGGCTAGTAGTTCTTTTTCTATTGTACTGTAATTTACTTCGCTTTCATTAAGAGTCCGTGACGCATACGCTACGGGTTTATCTGAGCCAATAGAACCTTGTAAGAGTATCGCGCCGATGGCAAAATTAGAAGCATCTGTGGTTAAAACGAATTCTTTGTCAAAGTCGGGATATCTAAGGATAGGGTCGTTGGTCAACGTAGTCTTACATTTCTCGAAACAGTTAATATAGTCTGAGTCTAAAGTTACCTTTTTCCCTTTCTTTAAACATTGTGTCATTGGTTTGGTAATACGAGAGAAGTCTGGAATGAATTTTCGGTAATAACCGAGGAGTCCGAGAAACTGTTTAATTTCTTTAGGTGTTTTAGGTATGGGGTAATTTTGAATAGCTGTGATCTTGTCTGGGTTAGGCTTTATTCCTTCGGTACTGATGACATGACCTAGGTATGCGGTGTCGAGTTTTAAGAACTCTGATTTATCTAACTGGATTTTAAAGTTAGATTCTCTTAATCTCTGGAACACCTTCTCAAGGTTGTTCATGTGTTCCTGGAGAGAAGTACTGAATACAATTATATCGTCAAGATAAACGAGACATATTACATTTTGTAGTCCTTTGAGTACGTTATCCATCACTCGTTGGAATGTGGAAGGGGAGTTTTTTAGTCCCATGGGCATTCTCAAAAATTCAAAATGCCCATGTTCGACATTAAAGGCGGTCTTGGGAATGTCACTGGGATTCATTTCCACCTGGTGAAACCCTGACGCTAGGTCAAGAGTAGTGAAATATTGGCACTTGCCTAGTTTGTCCAGTACGTCTGTAATATTCGGGATAGGGTATTTGTCATCGATCGTTTTTTCATTTAGCTTCCGAAAGTCAATAACTATGCGCCATTTCTTTTTTCCAGAGGCATCACTTTTCTTTGGGACGACCCAAATTGGTGAGCTCCATGCGGATTCAGACGGCCTAATGATTCCCTGATCTGACATTTTTGTTATTTGATCCCTAACTTCTTGGCGGTGTATAAACGGGTACCTGTAACTTTAAGTATAAATTGGAATTTCATCTGTAGTTTTGATGCTGTGCTTTACTTTGTTGGTAAAAGTTAATGCCTCGCCTTCAATATAAAAGACGTCGGCATACTTTGAACACAGTGCCAATAAGTTTTCCTTTTCCTCCTCGTTTAGGTGATCGATGCGTAACCGGGATGTAACATCTTTAGCGCGAGGTGATAATTGCTCGGTACATTCAACATTTAATATCGTTGCCTGAGTGGCATGGTCCAGTGAAAATATTATATCGTTGTGGGTTGGGTTGGTCACTTCGACTATACCGCGGCTATTAGAAACGGTGGTCAGGCATTCAGTTATAATACAATTGCAAATTATCTGTTCCTCTACAAAAACCTCACCACCCGGTGCATTAATGGGTAACCGTATTAATTTAGAGCTCCCTGCTTGTATGATTTCTTCATAGAGGTTTAAATTTCGAGAATTTCCATGTTACTTGGATTGAACGGTCTTTCGAATTGGTGCTGAGATGGCCAGGGCCGTGACATAAATTGCGGTCCTTGCGGTCTAAACGGACCGGGCATGTTGAAAGGACTTGGCCTAAACGGAACAAGCATTTTACTTGGATGGACCATTTTATGATTAATTTCGTTCTGTTGATTAAGTGGCATTCGCGCTGAGGGTTTTTTATCCGACAAGTTATCGTTTCTGCTCTGCAAATACATAGTGTTAGTCTCCTCATGCACAAACTCTAGAGCCTTCTCAATAGTCTCTGGTCTCATACATCTTATACGCGAGCCTAAAGGATCTTTCAAACCACGGAGGTAGGCCTGCAAAGTTAGTTTGCGATATAAATCGCGTTTGGCCGCAATAGTTGAGTCTAGGGTATCGTGCTATGAAACGTATGTCATGACGGTGCTGAAAAGTCCCTGGCAACGCTCATAAAATTCCTGCGGCGTGCCGGAACCCTGTGTAAGTAAAGCTAAATCGTTGTAGAGAGCGGTCTCGTCTCGCTGGTCGGCAAAATTATTAACAAGAGCACTACGTATGCCTGCCCAATCATTTGGTATACCGTTCGCGTTAATCAGACGGGCGGCGGGCCCCATAACTTTGTTCAATATGCCATTTAGAAGCGCTATGTTATTTAACGGTTGCCCCTCTCGGATGAATTCAGCTACTAACTGGTCACACAATTTGATGAACCTGGTAAGTACGTTCGGATTCCCATCAAAATCGGGAACTAAGCGGAGGGCTTTAAATATGCTGTCTAAATCGGCCATCTCGGGTTCAATTTCAGGACTAATATCGCGCCTAGAATCTACACTTCTATTCCTACTACTAACTAACCTACGTGTACTAGATCTACGTGGATAAAAAATGTTGGATAAGGTATATGGAATCTACACACAAAAAGGAAGCAAGCAACCACTAAGAAAATTCAGCGGACTTACATGAACATTCTGGTCTTCGTTGAGCTGTATCGATATCTGGATCTCCGGCGTAGTCTCGTTGTTGATGTTCGGGATCTCCCGGTGCGACGTTGAAAGTCTATCGTAGCGAACGCGGTGCGATATACCGGTAATCGCAATTACGACCCGGGAATCCTACCGGCTGCGCCAAATACGTGGGCTACTGCCGGAGGACTCAAAAAAAACCGAATTTATTACAAACTAATTTATTTTAATAAAAAGAAATTACAATTATTAGGAAAGCAAATTGACTCGATCGATGGTGGATACGAAGTGCGCGGGCTCGGTCACGTAGACGTTGTCCTCGGGCCTCGTGTTCTGTGTCAGCAGTTTCCCCTCGTAGCAACTGGGTCGATGATGCGCACGCGTTGTGCCTCGTGCCAGCAGTGTCAGCGCTTTACTTAATAGTGATGCGCGTAACAAGCTTAATGTAACACTTTTTCCATTAATGTTTGTTTGAGATGTTTGCGACAATGTAGGAGGAATTTCACATGTTCTTTTTTCAAATTGTTAATCAACGCCGCAGGGTCGCACTGCCAGCCCGACACCATCCAACACACAGCTAGTGGCCAGTGTCATTTTGCGAACTTGGAGATAAAAACTCACTGTAAAACTTTTTGGCTTTTGATATTTATGTTACCGGCGCATAGTCTTACCTAAAATTAAAAAAGAAAAACACGTAAGAAATGGATTTTCATACACTTTTCTCTCCCGCTCAGATGCGTTTTCTCCCCGCATATTTGTTCGATATGCAATGACGTACTTTCTACCGTAAATTTGATAAAGTATCAAGGTACTTTCCAAGCAGGTGTAGTATAAACAATTATTACGCCACGACCCGAGAAGCGACCGGAGTGTCCCTGTGTTGCCAAGTGTTTCCTCATTTTTACTTGTTATACAAAAATAATACATTAAAAGAGTCGAATCTAGACACCTAATAATACCTTTAAAATAGGACCGAGGTTTTTTTAAAAAGCAGTCATCATATGCATTTGCATATAATCCGGACATCCGGTCTCTACTAATGAACAATCACCCATACACGGACCGACCCCGGCAAGCGCACACAAAGAATATGAAAAAAACCGTTGCGACACGGCTCCATCGGAGCCCAATGTGCCTATTCATGCCGCGAAGCCGAACACACCGGTGTACATCTCCCGCCTACACTACACCACGGTAATATTATAATACAGTACTCCAACTTCATACAAACGGACGAAACGCGAGCTATACCTACGCACCTCGATCTCGGGGTGCGCTCGGGGCGCAGACAGTCACGGCTGTACCGCAGTGTCGAAC
The DNA here is from genome assembly GCA_941918905.2 of Xestia sexstrigata. Lineage (NCBI taxonomy): Eukaryota > Metazoa > Arthropoda > Insecta > Lepidoptera > Noctuidae > Xestia > Xestia sexstrigata. The sequence continues at coordinate 3,328,677 of OW799226.2, forward strand.
GGACGGTGTGTTGTTTTTTTAACAATAACCGCGCGATTTTTTCTCTAAAAATCAGTTAATATGACGAGTAGGAAATATTGTGCTGTTTTTGGTTGTATGAATTCGTCAATAACGCATCCAGACATAAGTTTTTTTAAATTACTTGGAAACTCTGTAAGGTAAGACTATAAAATAATTTTAATGACTAGTAGGTAGGTACATAATGTGTGTCTTTTTAATGGATAAGTATTTCCTTTTATCTCACGAAAAAAAGGTTTGGATTAATAAATAAAGCGAATAGAGTAACATGTTTTTTTAATTAAATCTACCAATCAAAAAACAACACGCATTTTTACTGAACACTTCCTATTCAATATACAAAGTATTTCATTTATTTATATAAAAAGGATATTTACAATAACACAACTAAATAGAAACAGAAAGTAGGCAAATGTAATTAAAATGCTGGAGACGGGCAGCCCTAACGCATGTTTACGTACCGCGCGGCTGTTGGCATTTATTTCTATCATGCGGCCGAGTTACACTACTGTATTATAATATTACCGTAACTACACCCCACTACAGCGGAGAACATCGTGGAGTACGTGCGTCAGAAGACCAAGTACGTGGCGAGAGTGCAGCTGTTGGAGTCGCGCCGCAACGTCAACTTAAAGGCGTTCGTGGTGCGAATGCCAACGTGTTATCTGCACCTCGTCTTGGAGGAGGACTTTTGGCCGCAGGGAGTGGTATTCCGTCGCTTCCACGGGCAAGTGCCAGATGAACGCACGGTGACATAGTGCACAAGTGAAGTGATACTAACGTAGTTTTAAGGTCCTTTAAATTAACACAGTTTGTATGTTATCACGTGTTGTTATGTTATTCTGTAAGGTGTATGGGCCAAAGTTGCCTGGAAATCTTGAAAAATGAATGTTGTTTTGTTGTTGTTATTTTAAGCTTTCGGAATGCTCTTTAGTGGCTCGAAAAGATCGTCATCATATCAGCCTGGAATCACCCACTGCTGAGTATAGGCCTCTCCTTTTTTCTGCCACACTTCCTGGTTCTTTGCGTCCCTTATCCAGATGTTTCCCGCGACTTTGACGATGTCGTCGACCCAACGAGCTTTAAGACGGCAACGGTTTCTATGGCCTAACCTTGGCCACCACTCGGTCAATGCCTTGCTCCATCGGCCATCTTCGCGTCTAGCCAGATGTCCTACCCAGGTCCACTTGAGGCGCACCACCCGGTCCCCGACGTCGTAAAAGATCATGAGTATTGGTATAGGTGCAAAAAACTTACGATTCCCATTATCCTAACGACATTGATAGGCAAGCCAGCAGCTATAAGGACAAGAGCCACCACAAGTAGTGCTCTATACACCCTCTCCCAAAACCAGCATCGAGTCGGGTCGTGTATCCTTCTTAAATAAAACCATAGTAGGTCGAAAGCTAGGTAGAAACACAATGCATATACGACGCATAGCGTTATGCACAGGAATACTTTCAGAGTCAATGCAAAGCTAAAAAACAAAAAACATTCATAAACAACTACAAAATCACGTGTAAACTTTCAAGATTTTTAGGCAAAGTTGGACCTAATAGTACACACACACATTTCGCCAGTTATGTTTTAATCCCATATAATAGGGGGCGAGTCTATTGCCATCAACCGGGCGCAAATCCGGACTCCGTGGCTGCTGATGAGAAATTCCTGATGGAAAAACCCAATGCGATTTTGCGCGACCCGGGAATCGAACCCAGGACCTCATGATCAGCAGTCGTACTTGAGACTACTAGACTAACGAGACAGTCTAACAGGATTATGATGGTTTTTTCTGCCTACTCCTTTGGGGAACACAGGTGCGTGATATTTATTCAATAATGTAACAAGTAGTTCTAAAAGTAAAACCCGACTACCCGAATGAAGTCAGTTAAAATGTAGGCTATGTTATCCGGGCCATAATACCAAATCGATTGACACCTTATTCATCAAAATCGAATGAATAGTTTAGGCCCTATACGGTGGAAAAGATTACGTAAATACAAACATACACACATACATACATAGACTGCTAAAATCATAACCCTTCCTTTTGGCTTCGCCGTAGTCAGGTAAAATAGCAATGGAGCGCAGCATTCTGGGCGTAAAGAGAACAGATAAAATATTAACACGCTGCGGTCCAAAACAAGGCATAACGTAAAGCAAAAGACAAAGAGGCAAAGAGACTGCACTGCCATACTCAATTGGGCAGGTCACGAGGGCTGAATGCATACCGTCGGCTTGGCAAAGGTCTTAACGGGATGGGTGCTTTGAGGATGGACGATGCCGCCGATAAAGACGAAAATCCGAAAGGGGCGGCAAGATGATCTGGACGAGAATCACGAAGGCTGGTTCAAGGTGGCGTAAGAGAAGAGTATATATACTTGAAAGAACATGGGTAAGGCCTTTGCCAAGCAGTGGGACATACCTACAAGGCTACTAAAAATTGGTTTCTTCCTTGTTATTAAAGGTGTAACAAGACCTTTAACGAAGCCGAAAGGCACTTGTTCACCCTGTTATTGCGGTTCCTAACCTACTAGTTACAGAGATATTGTAGGGCAAAGTTCCAAATGTTTCCACAAACTTTAAAAAAAAAATTGTTTTTAAGGTCATACCTCCATATCCCGTTTACCATTAAATGCTTCCATAAGGACAATGTTTTGAGTGCGTTACATTAAGTTTTATCGTAAAATGTGATTTTTCACCCAAAAACAAAAGTCGTTTCCCAGCAATAATTTTTGCGTAGAGTTACCTACTTAATTTGATGTACAGAATGCTTGGTTGACGGCTTCGTGAACGGTCTGTTCACACCCTGTATTTAGTGGATAGCAAATAGATACCTGCCACTTACCCAATGAAGATTTTTATTGATTGTACTTACGGTGAACATGGGAAGTGAACAGTGATAGGAGCAACAGAATGTTCACCATAACACCAATATCCGAAGAATCCGACTGCCATCATGGCTACGGTAAATATTGGCATCGCTGGAATAGAAGAATGGGGTAGTTCTTCAAAAAGTATTTTCCGCGTAACTTTCGTAGCGAATTTTTTTTTTTTGAGTAATCTTCAAATTAACGGACACATTTAAGACGCTGTAAAAACAATACATACAATTTTAATTATATGTAAATCGGTGCATAAACTACAGATATATTCTTTTTTTGAAATTTTGGTGCCCACGAAAGTTACGAAACTTTTTAGCAGGAGGGATACAATAGACAAAACAGCCCAGTTTGGGGTGGTGTAAACTGTTAAATTGGCTACGAGAAAACATACAAACAGAAGCACCTTCTACGAGTCCTTACAAGAAAAAAAATGAAACACTTGCATGTATATAAATACTTATACAAATACTTAACACCTTTCTTTTGAGTTTCACGACAATCGAGTAAATGCATCTACGGCTCACAAAAAAACTATAGTTATTATTTAGTGGAGATCTATAGCTTTTCCGGTGCGCTAGCTGACTTTCGTGGACAAATAACCACGAAAGTTGTGCCACGAAAGTTATGAAAATTTTACATTTTGTGAATTACGATTAAAGTTATACTACTCTGTCAAGAAAGTACCGGGAAAAGATCAATAATACACAAAATGTCTGTTATTCATCCAAATTTATTTTATCACTTTCAAAGTATGCTCCTTTAGAAACGATACACTTGCGCCAACGAATAATCCATTCATCAAAACATTTTTTAAACGCTGCTTCCGGAATTGAGTTCAGTTCTCGCCGCGAATTCTCCTTTATGTCTTCTATCGATTGAAAACGGGTGCCACGAAGTGGTAATTTGAGTTTAGGAAAAAGAAAAAAGTCAGCAGGAGCCATATCTGGTGAATATGGTGGTTGCTGGATGGTATTTGTTGAGTGTTTGGTCAAAAATTCGTTCACAATGATAGCCTTGTGCGAAGGCGCATTGTCGTGGTGCAAAATCCAAGAATTTTCTTTCCACTAATCTGGCCTTTTTCGTCGAATTTGCTCTCTTAAACGCCGCATAACGCTCAAATAATATTCTTTATTTACAGTTAGACCTTCCGGTAAGAATTCAGAGTGCAAAACACCGCGATAGTCAAAGAAAACAGTCAACATGACTTTGACTTTTGATCGACTTTGGCGTGGTTTTTTCGGTTTCGGTTCAGTTGGAAGGCGCCACTCCGAAGCTTGTTGACTAGTTTGCATGTCAAACTCGTAAACGCACGTCTCGTCACCAGTAACAATGCGTTTCATGAATGTTGGGTCCGAACTGACTCGTTCTAGCATGTCCTCAGCGACTTTCATGCGATTGAGTTTTTGGAGAAAATTCAGATCTTTTGGGACTAGCCGAGCAGCAACATGTTTCATACCCAAATGATTAGTTAAAATGGTACGGATCGACTCGTGAGATACAGAAAGTTCGGCGGCTATCTCTCTCAGAGTTGAATGGGGATTTTCAGTCACTATTTTCTTCACTTTTGCGATGTTAACTTCAGTTGCAGACGTTGACGGCCTACCAGAGCGAGGCAAATCTTCCATCACATCTCGACCGCTTTTGAACGCTTTGAACCACTCATAAGCACGAGTTTTTGATAAAGTCGATTCACCGTAAGCCTTCTGTAACATTTTCAGTGACTCCGAACACGAAATTCCATTGGCGATGCAAAATTTAAGACAAACTCTTTGTTAGATATTTTTGTCCATTATGAAATTCGCAATACACACTATATATGATATTAGTAAAACCAGCACTGTATTTAATATAAATAACAGATGCAACTCAAACTCCGCGCCAAAATGGAAAACAGTTGTGCCAATCTAACAACTACAAAAAAACAAAAATTTGAATTTGGAACCATAAACAAATCATCCATTCCCGATACTTTTTTGACTGAATAATTAAAAATTATTTAGAAAATTATAAACCATTATCCTTCAAAATATATGCATGAAAGTTTCTTGACCATGGCTACCTGAAAATATTCAAAGAATAACTTGCCTCGTATTTTTATTGTTTAGAAGCGAAGAACGTACATGTCTCCCCCACTGCCGCCGGGATAATACAGAGTACCCGTGCAGCTCAAACGTGTAGCGGCAAGTTGGCGCTTTTGGAAGAGAGGTGCAGTTTTGTTGCGCGCACGCGAAACTAGTCTATTAAGTATTGTAATTTAAGAGATACAATTAATGTGCTTTACTATTTATGATGAATATTTAAATACGATTAATTTGATGTAAAACATTATATGCATATGAATTGAATACAAGAGTTATTAAAGTTTGCCGTGAACGCGAACCGAGTGTGGCACGCGAAGAACACCGATTTTGCTCCCGTTTTTGACATTAAATGTTTATTTTTATAAACATTATAAATAATTTTAGGTGTTTAATGTTGAAATTTTACACATTTATGTAAAGAGTAATCTGTGTTTGTCCTAAGGCGGAATGTTCAATAGGTTAGGAATTAAGACCGTGTGACTGCGTTTTGAGGCACCTTGAAGAATCACCCAATGATGTTTTGTTAATTAATTAAAAATAACCTTTCAAATGGCACTCGCACTGCCAGAGTAGCATGGTACAAAAGACAAAAAGTCTAATTGGTGGTTCTACCGGGCAGTAGAAACTAGAAAAACCATTACCCGTCAGAATAACAAAATGAAATCTTTTCGGCTGCTCCATACTATTCTCAATCGGCAGGGCGTGGCACACTGTCTCCAGAGCAAAGATACAGACGCAACTAAACTCGACCAGGCCTGGTACACTCTTGATAACACTCTTTTGACTCATTCGATCTTCATTAATATCGTGTAAGCTGTACCATAGAGTAACTAGAACAAGGGCCACTGGAAGTAACAAAAATAGTTGTTACATAGGAAAGGGACATTTCGTAGGTGTAGTGGACGCCAAGGAGGCTGCTGAACATGAGGTTCTGGTTCGATTCCCAGGTCGAGTAGTGTTTTTGTTTTTTTTTATTGTCATCTGAGTAATCATTGACCCCGAACCCACAAACCGTTTGAACGACAGTCGTGGAGGAAAAACCTAAAATTTTTCTCGGCGCCATCTTGGATTTTCATTTTGACTTCATTTTCGTTATCACCAACCCCAAAAACCGTGAAAACGACACACATGAAGAAAAAAACGTAAATTTTCCTCAGCGCCATTTTGGATTTTTATTTTGACCTCATTTTCGTTATCACCAACCCCAAAAACTGTTAAAACGACACACATGAAGGTAAAAACGAAAGATTCCTCAGCGCCATCTTGGATTTTTATTTTGACCTCATTTTCGTTATCACCAACCCCAAAAACCGTGAAAATGACACACATGAAGGTAAAAACGTAAATTTTCCTCAGCGCCATCTTGGATTTTTATTTTGACCTCATTTTCGTTATCACCAACCCCAAAAACCGTGAAAACGACACACATGAAGGTAAAAACGTAAATTTTCCTCAGCGCCATCTTGGATTTTTATTTTGACCTCAATTCGTTTTCACCAACCCCAAAAACCGTGAAAACGAAACACATGAAGGAAAACTCTGACTGACTCGAGAGCAAATAAACTCGACCAGGCCTAGTACACTCTTGATAACACTGTCTTGGCTCATTCGATCCTCATTAATATCGTGTAAGCTGTACCATTGAGTAACTAGAACCAGGGCCACTGGAAGTTACAAAAATACTTGTTACATAGGAAAGGGATATTTCGTAGGTCTATTGGATGCAAAGGCGGCTGCTGACCATTAGGTTCTGGTTCGATTCCCAGGTCGGGTAGTGTTTTTGGGTTTTTCTATTAGGAATTTCTCAGTAGCAGCCACGGAGTCAGAAATTGTGCCGGGGTTGATGACAATGGCGTTGCGGCCAAACGCAAGCTTGCTTATTATTTAAAAAACATACACATTCAAATCCATTCAGTAGTTTTGCTTGAAAGTGTCGCAAACAACCATCCATCCTCACAAACTTTCGCGTTAATAATGATGAAAAAACCTACGTACCACCAAACAGGTCGCAAATCAACGCGAAAGGCGCAAAACTCTTCAAATCTGTCACCATACAGATGACCAGACACGGTACTATTAACGAAAGAACAATAAATTTGACTGGTGGATCATTATCATCAATGACTGCAATATGACCTGTCCCCAGCTCCTTCAGATTCCGTGCTATCATGATGATTAATATGCAGCATGTACCGGATAAATGGCACAGTAATGTGGTTTCAACCAGATATCTGCAAATAAATCGAGATAATTAACAAGAATTTGTGTGATAATATACAACATCTAAAAAACTCGACTATTGAAAAATCACGCTCTAATTATATAGATCGGACTAACTTACCTAGTGACGTCCGATCCTTAATTATGTGAAGTAATCTCGTCCTCATTTAGTACTTGTAGTTTGCACTTCTTGCTAACTCGCTATCACATTTTTTTAAAGATGAATCGATTTCATCAAAACGAAAATGTTGTCTGTGGTCCCGTCTTGGCGCGCTCTGTCCTGACATCTGTCAACTCATTCTTTCAAAGCATATGATCGGGACTTCAAGATGACCGATACGGTTATCTATCGTAGTCCCGATACATTAGTCAACACAACTTTAAAAAGGGGTGTAGATAGACACTTTAAAGCACATATAAGTAGGCTGATCTTCTGGGAAGGGTTGGGATACAATGAGGACGAGATTACTTCACATAATTAAGGATCGGACGTCACTAGGTAAGTTAGTCCGATCTATATAATTATGCTCCGTAATCTCGTCCTCATTTAGTACTTGTAGATGTTCAAATAAGAAAGTTGTGTTGGTAATCTAGTCAACATCTTATAATCATTGAACAATGCAACCTAACATACTATTCTGATTATCATTACTTAGGTACTAATTACACATTTATTTAAATAAAAGGTAACATAACATAAATCTTCTCTAACTCAACAACCTGTGTCATGATAATCTTATAATGAGCTTAATTACTTTAATCAGACAGTTACCATTAACATTAAATTTAATCAACCAACAATAACAAGCAGTGTGTTCTATATTACAGAGACTATATAAAACACTGCTCGTGCAAAAGCACTAGAATTTAGAATCACTCCTCATAGAGAGGAGGCCTGTGTCCCAGCAGTGGGAACATTAATAGGCTGATGATGATGATGATGAACTATCTCATCTCATATATCTAGGTCTCATAATAAAAGCAAGCAAAGTTGAGGAATTTGTGGTCCAACCAGCTGCTTATTCTTATAACGTCAATATTAAAACCCATTTCAGAGGTATTTTTTTTTTTTTTTTTTTTTTATGCATGCAGAAGCATGCCTTGTGCTGTGTGATGTGAATTTAGGAGTATTTATTCCACTATTAGTTAGAATTTGTTTCATCCACTTACTAATAGTTGCAGTAGTGGCGGCACGATATGGTTTTCTTATAGTTATAATTGGTGATTTACAATCTTGTCTTATAGGTATTTTTTGTAATATCTAGGTAGAACAAAAGGGTAGTAGCAGAACCCACAGACAAATTCTCCATAAAAGATGGTAGTATCAAATTGGGTTGATATCTACCAGGTTCAAAGGTTTTAATAATTTCTGGAATGTTTATGTTAATAATTATCCTGATTACAAGAAATGTTATCAGTATACTTATGGGAGACAAGGTTCGAATTCTGTGTGCAAGGGCTATTATGGTAATTTAATTTTTGGTTATTAGTTCTAAACTAAGGGTTTCATTAGGAAATAGTTTACACAAATAATTCAAAACAATACTGAGATTCCATACTACTTCATATTTGGGGTTCTTAGGTCTTAACCTAAATATATCCCTGAAGAACCTTGACAGTCGGTCATCTAGGCCAATTTGGGGCCCTAGAACTAGAGAAATAGCTAACTTAATGGTATTGAGTGAGCTATTTATGATAGTCCCTCATTAAAATTTTAGTCAGAAAAGATATCACAGTGGGAACTGAGTCTAGGAGAGGGTCAATATCTTGGTTCTGACAATAAGAAATCCCTGATTCAGAGCAGATTCGTATCACTTTCATGATGGGGTTCCATTATTATTCTTTCAGAAATAACCTTGGATTCAAATTAGGGAAACCATGGTTGTGAGGGCCACCAAGGTACTACAACAATGCCTGTTGCCCCTTCCCTTTTTATTTTCTGTAACATCTTACTAATAAGCGCAAATGGTGGGAATGTATAAAAGAAATCACCATACCATTTGACAGTGCATGATATATTAGCATTATTATTATTATTTTGTGCATTATTTATTATTATTATTATTATATGTCTGAAATAAATGAATTTATTATTATATATAATTCTGACAATTAGTGTTAAATTTGTTTGCCAACAAGTCAATCTGAGGTTTAACAATAATAGTCTTGTAAGCTACATCACATAATTTCTATTCAATTTCTGTGTTTGGATGCCTAGATCCAAATGTGTCTTTCCTCACACCGTTGCCACAAATTTCTGGCTAAATTATTATGGTGGGGAAAACGAGTGCCACCATTTTATTGATGTAGGCTATGGCAGTTGTGTTATCTATTTAATTCTAAGTAAAACTTCACAGTGTCTGAGTGTGCTTGCAAATGTTTTCAGCCCTCTAAATGCTGTTAATAGTTCAAGGTAATTTATACGAAACTTTTTATCATCAGTTGTCCAGTGCCCATGGCTTCTGACATCATTATATACCAGACCCCAGCCAGTTTGTCAAGCATCAGAAAATATTTCTAGAACAAAGTCAAATAGTTTTATACTGTTGTAGGTTGTTGGAATGTAAGACAACCACTAATCTAGTCCTATCCAAATTCCTTTTGTGATAGGTAGCAGAGCCTTGTAATTTTTATTGTTGTTTTGTTAATTTCCATAACCTTGGTGTAAGGCCAACCATATTCCACTGTTGAGCATGCAGCAACAAGTATACCTAGCAACTGAGCAAATTCTACTATTTTGCATAAATATTTTAGATTTAAAATTATTTAATAAGTTAGGGATGAAATTTTATCTATCTTCTTCTGATGAAGTGAGATAATACTGAACTGTATCTAACAGAAAACCTATATAAATTGACAGCACTGTCTGGGTTCTCAGGCACTCCTTTTAGTATTGACAACGAACACTAGTTTTTTTTTTTTTTTTTTTGAAAATTTGATTTGTCGACACATTTTTCAAACACTTATCATATGAATCACCAAGGCACAAAATATCACCCAGATATATTATAGAAAAGCAACCCCATTGACCTCAGGTGACACATAACTGGCTTCATAACCTTTGTGAACACAAATGGTGCTATGCTAAGCCCAAATGGAAGGCATGTAAACTCAACCAATGTATCTTGAAACTGAAACCGGAGAATTCAATCATATTTTGTATGGGCAATAAGTATTTAGGCATTTTTAAAATCTATAGTTGCCATAAAACAAGCTGGGTTTGGTCATGAGTTTGGTTGCTGTCCTTAAGTCTTCTAGCTTGAAGTGATGGGTATTAATATATTTAATAAGTTTTTTGAAATTTAATATAAATCCAAGAGCCATCTGATTTTGGATGCAAAACTATGCTGGATAAAAATTGATTGATAAACATCATTCAATAGCAACTGTAGGAGTTTATTAATTTCCGTTAAATAAGATTGCTTTCTTTCTGACTGAAGTTATTGTTTTTAGGAATGCAAGTTTGAACTGGAATTTCATAAAAGTGTAGTTTATAACCCTTGATCCAATCGTTGTATTGTTGGATAGGTGATAACATTATTCCAGACTTCAGTGAAATACTGCAATGTACCAGTCTACCTGAGCTAGACGTATTCCTGCCCCCGACGTCGCGGCTGGCGCCTCTGTGGTGAGTGTAACTTGTCCTGTAGCTTATCCCCGAACAGGTACTCAGATATTGGAGTCTGCCCCATTAGCTTCTTCATTTCCATACTGAGGCCAGGCAGGATTAGGGAGCGTCTGGTGATGCATTTGCATGATAAATGTGACAAAGTAGTCTGGCTGCATCACTTAAGAGTTAAAATTTGATCACTACTCTCTTAGTTATTGATTAGATTGTTTAACAACCAAGAAAAAAAAAAAAACTTTGCCTATTGATGTAATGGCAGCAGCCGAGGTGATCTGCTGCCCCCTGATTCGTTGGTCCCTTTTTACTCCACCATCCTCAGTGCGGCTGCCACTTCTTCATTTAGTTTTTAAATATTTCCTTCATTAGGTGATACAGGACAACTGTCTGTAGTCAGCAGTGGCGGAATAGGTGATAATTGATGGCAAGGAGTAAATGGTATGTGGCGTTATGGGGAATAGCTGTCGCGGCGAGTCAGGCTGCGACGGAATTTATCACATGTCTCACAACTTCGGTCGCGATACCCACGGCTTCTCGAGCGTGTTCGACTGGAGCGGGTTTCATACTCGTCTAGAAAGAATAGTTAGAGTTAGGCCTCTGACTGGTCGAGTTTAAATCCACGGCTAACCTCTCGTGATAGTTCAAGGGATGCAGTAGGGACGCAATTATGAACAACTGAATGTGTAGGTACACCATCGGCTGACCTCTCGTGAAAGCTCTTGTGATGTCGTTCTACTGTAGGATGGCTTAGATCATCGGCTAAACTATCGTGAAAGCTCTAGCGATGTCTTACTAATTGTTGGCACAATTGGTGTTCTCATGGTTAACCTCTCGTGAAAACTCTAGAGACATGTGCGAACAACTGAACGTGTACACCATCGGCTGGCCTCTCGTGAAAGCTCTTGTGATGTCGTTCTATTGTTAGATGGCTAAGATCATCGGCTAACCTCTCGTGAAAGCTCTAGCGATGTCTTACTAATTGTTGGCACAGTTGGTGTTCTCATAGTTAACCACTCGTGAAAACTCTAGAGACATGTGCGAACAACTGAACGTGTACACCATCGGCTGACCTCTCGTGAAAGCTCTTGTGATGTCGTTCTATTGTTAGATGGCTAAGATCATCGGCTAACCTCTCGTGAAAGCTCTAATGATGTCTTAATAATAGGTTGGCACAATTGGTGTTCTCATGGGTAACCTCTCGTGAAAACTCTAGAGACATGTGCATCTTATGCCAGGATGCCAGGTACTTCTAGGAAAAGACGAGTGTAGGTACTTAAACAAAAAAGCTTACCAGATTTTCGATGACGACTCCCTTTTCGCTTGTTCGACCGATTTTCTAGTACTCGCAGACGTTCGTTGAGTTCTCTCATATTTACGCCTCGTTTTCTTCGATGTTTTCCCATCTCGGTTTGGTAATTACAAAATTATCAGAACTTTATTATCGGAACCGTGACCTGCGCGCTTCACAAAAAAGTACAATGAGTTGACAGATGTCAGGACAGAGCGCGCCAAGACGGGACCACAGACAACATTTTCGTTTTGATGAAATCGATTCATCTTTAAAAAAATGTGATAGCGAGTTAGCAAGAAGTGCAAACTACAAGTACTAAAAGAGGACGAGATTACGGAGCATAATTAAATTCAGGCTTTACAAGGTAAAATCGACTCCTCCTATTTTTGGAGTCGGTTAAAATGCAGCCTATGTTATCCGGGCTTATAAAGAATCGATTGACACCTTATTCATCAAAATCGGATAAATAGTGTTACGTCGTACCCGTACTTACCTACAGTTACGGTAGTAGGTACCTAATAGTAGGTAGGTAGGTAAAACGAGTCCCGAATGATGTAGGTACAAATTCGCAAACTACCTACAAAAGAACATCATTGTAATTTCGACCGTACGCCGAGGGCATAAAGTACCAACTTCTTTCCTCTGTACAAGTTGTGGAATTGTCTAGGAGATTCTAGGAAGTCGTGGATATTTCTCGAACGTTCGATCGCCATATAAATAGTCGACGTGTTTGCGGGAGCAAGCAGTCTGATTTTGGCTACACAACGAAGCGAATCGAAGTGAACTATAGAAGTGCGATATCTAAGCGAATAGTGATCAGTAGTGTACGGTATTTGTGATTGAGTTATAAGTGTTTTGTGATTATTAAAGTTATTTGTTGTTTCTTCGGTAGTAATTAATTTATCCCATACCCAGCTCGTAACAATAGTTTAGGTGTTACGGAGGAAAACACAAAACCAGAGTCGGGTAAAAACGACCACACACTGGGGCCAAGATAATCAAATAAGTCGTAGACTAGGTAGATACGAAAGAAGAAGAATCGAGTTTTTTTTCTTTAACTCTTTCATTGGCCTAGCGGAAAAGCTACTGCTGAGCTTGGCCATGGGTTCAACTTCCTGATCGGGCAAATTCTTCTTGTGTTATTCTATCAGAAATTTCTCAGTAGCTCCTCAGAGTCTGCATTTGTACCCAGCTGTGTTTTTCTACCTATGCGACTGGTGACCGACTAATTCCGGGATAGTGATGTCTTCTTTTTTACTACCTGGAGGCTCTAGCCATTTTCCGAAACTTAGGCCACGGTGACAGGAGCATAGCAGCCTCCATAACGTCAGGGTAGGTCAGCTCGTGTATTTGCACTCGTCCGTACAACTTCTGGGCTGACCAGACAAGAATCTGTGAAGAAAAGAGTTTTCATGGAGTTTTATGCCCGTTCGTCTTCATATGAAACAACTACGCTCTAGAATGGGCAGCTTCATCTTTCTCACTAGCTGCCTTTATAATTATTTATTTGTTGCGCTGTATGCACCCATCTTCCTTCTTCCTTCTTCCTTCTTCCTTAAGCCCGGAGCACACTGACGGCACGGCATTGCAAGGGATTTTTAGGTTATGAATAAGAATATAATAAAAAACTATGACAATAAAGTTGAGACTACAATGATTATGGCCCCAAGCTACCGCATGCCTTTACACCATAAAAAAAAAAACTTGTGAAAACACACTGTTTTAGACTTTTACGGTTTTTCACTACACTTAAAGTACTTACGGGATAATATCCGTGATTTGGGAGCTCATAAATAAAGAAAATCACGGATATTATCCCGTAAGTACTTTAAGTGTAATATCCATAAAGTAACTAGAAGTTTCAGATATGATCTAGAACAAAAAAATTACGTAATGACGGGAGAACACGTGCCTTTCAGGTTCGTTAAGGGTTAGTTCACAATGAGACACGACGAGACGCGACGCGGCGCGACGTTACTGGATGAAGCCAGTGATTTCGCGCTGCAATTCGTATCTTTTTGTGTAGTAAAAAAAGTTACATTTTGAGTCGCTCTATTAAAATGTGCGCGCAACGTCGCATCGCGTCGCGTCTCGGTGTGATCTGACTCTAATAGTACGTTTACACCCATTTTATAAAACTCACACAAACGCAGTATCCAACGATGGCAGAAAGTATAATATTCACGGGCAACGCAACAAATAGTCCACATTTCATGTAGGCCACGTGGATGGCCACTAGGCCACCACCTAGGCCACACATTAGCATGTGGATAACCGACTCGATTAGACTAGAAAATATAACATACTTACAATAAAAAATCATTTTGAAAACAATCTTTTAAATATAGTCGTGACGTAATTTTCTTTCGTATTCTTCTCAACAAACTCTTTTAATTAAAACCCATATCATGGGAGTTCATAAAAAATATCCGCCTGAATACGGTCCGCCATCTTTGGGAGTCTGCCTCGTTGATCTAGTAGTGGCAAGTGCTACTGCTGAGGATGGGGTCTTGGGTTCGATTCCCAGATCAGGCAAAATGTTATTTGGTTTTTTATCAGGAATTTCTCATTACCTACGGAGTTTCGATTTGTGGCCTGTTGATGGCAATAGTCTTACCCCCTAATTACATGGGACTTAAACATAACTGGTGGAATGAGCGTGGGCTATTAGGTATACGTCTGCCTAATCTTTCGGGGATTGTAGGCGTGATGTTATATTGTAGGTTTTTTTCTTAGTCTGAACTGCCCCACTCCTGGGCAAAGACCTCCGTCATTCCTTCCACTTTTCTCGAAATAGCGCCTTTTCTCGCCAATTAACGAGAAAGCCATCCAAGGTGAGCCTGTCCAACTGTCTCCAGCTTCCAGTTCTCCAGTTTTGTGATATGAGGGCCCAAAGCTTTGCCAGCAACCGGCAGACATGGCCTGCTCAGTCCCATTTCAATTTAGCAGATTTTTGAGCTACCTCAACAATTTGAGTTCTGGAGCGCAGTGTGGTGTTCCGTATTCGGTCGGTAAGGAGTATGCTGCGCTCCATTGCCCGTTTTCAAACTTTGAGTTAGGACTTCTGGGTGTTAATCAAAGACCAAATCTGATGTGTATTATTAGACAATAAATTGTTAAATAGTTAAATACATACTTGTTCGGCGTAGTCAAATATGATCTTTGGCTACAATAATCATAGTTTTCTGCATCGACAGGGTTATTTTTTAGTTTGAACCTGACTTTTGACCCATCTTCACAAAAGCTGCTTGGGACCTAATGAAAAGATAAAAGTATACATACGAGTGCTTGAACAACATCAAACCCATGGGAAAATAGCGTGAGTTTATGTGGGTTTGTATCATGGATACTACTTACAATTGGATTTACGATCATGATGGCCTTTTATTGAGTGGAACCTATTAGAAGATAATAGTCCCTGGCCAGCACCATTGAACTTGCAACGGTGTGCTGCTGCTTTTGTAAATAAATATCATTAAATTGAGAGCATTACTGTGACAAAAACTGATAAAGATCACTGACAAGCTGACAAACAGTGCTGACAAGAATTTCTATTGCATGGAATGATTAAGTTCGAACGTCACAAGGATTGTATTGTCTACTTAATAATTCTCCCAATCGTTCATGAAAAACCCAATAATAAGTTGCCCGACCCAGGTATCCTTTTTAAGTCTTTCGTGGTACGAGTTCCAACCTACCATCTACAGACCTGCATGAAGGAGGACTTTTGGCCGAAGGGTGTCGTATATCGACGATTCCGAGGGCGGTTACGCGACACCACGCAACGAAACACGACGCCAACAACGTTGCGTGTATAGTTTTAGTCTCGTATAGTTAAAAATATGTACTAAGTAGTATATTATTATTGTTAATTATTATTTTGTGAATTTTACCTATGGGCCTTAGTTGCCTGGTAATAAAATGATTATTATTATTATTATTTAATCAGGCAGTCCACGAATTTTATTTACCCAAAACATCGCCTCTTCAAAAGCGTCATTAGTGGAAACGCACAGCCACAGGGCGCCGCAGTCTCGACAGAGATAACGATAAAATCGCTAACTTTTGATTGCTAATTACTAACGAACAATTCGGTTGCAATAAAAAATCGACTGCATGTTTAAGGGAACAGAGAGCAGGATACGAGATTAAATAAAATAAAGTTTATTTGGAACAACTTAAGTTTACAGTTTACACATTAATGGGCGGAGGGTATCAGGCGACACACCTCAGATCCCCGGGACGAGGCTCGCAGGCATTTGTTTTTTTGGTTTACCCGCGCCTATAGATGTTTCACTGTCACTGCTGGGGTGATTGTAGAGATTGCAGATGTGTCCCCGTACCCCAGCCAAGTGACAAGGAGGAACACCATGTGGTATTAGTCAGTGAGAGTCTGACAGGCCCCTCGGTTCACTCTACGACGGACAACATCCATGAGGATTTCGACAAAAAGTTTTAGCTACAGTAGCAAGTGGTTTTGCAACGATGTTTTCCTCTCAAAACGGTGAAGGAAAACATCGTGAGGAAACCGGCATGCCCTAGAACCAAAATAATCGAAGACCTGTGACGTCTACCAATCCGCATTGGGCCCGCGTGGTGGATTATAGCCCATTCCCTCTCATTTAGAGGAGGCCGTGTCCCAGCAGTGGGAACATTATAGGCTGATGATGATGATGATGAGCAAGTGGTTGGCCTTTTCTTCAATAGTCAGATTGTACAGGTTGTGTTAAGAAACAAAAATAAAACAATAATTTTAATTATATTTACAAACATTAATCGTTTATTCGTTAAAGAAAAAATATATCACCCTCTTTCAGTTTTAATATAAAGAAGGCACAATATTTTACGTGAACAGAATTATATTTTACAATACATCGATTTATTTTATTTCGATAAAATGTCTAATCGCTAAAAGTTTACCGATTATTGTACTTGATTGTTATATTTCATTTCAGGATCGAAATACCAGATTTTTTGGGTCAGCGATGATTAGTTAACCCTAAAATAAAATAAATTGGAACTATTATTAATTATTGACTTAAAAAAACTACGAAACATTTTTTTTCAAATTCCGAAACGATTTTAAGACGTTGGGCAAATTGGAAAACCAAGCCTCGTGTTTTTTTTTTGTGTTTTTACTTGAAATTGACCCTATTTCACTGGTATCTATTACAATTATTTAATTTAAATATTTTCTCCTTCCAATTTTCTTGTTCGACGAAATGTTTGCTTCAGATAATCGTCTTTTTTACTTAATCGAAGAACGATAAGTATCATTGCATTAAATTAACAATTAAACTGCAAAAAAAAATTGAGTTTTCTTTGTAATTTTTGAATTCCCAAAATTACGTCTACTGGTACATTTTACTTAAAAACCTTGTTGTAATACAAAATAAGACTAGTAGGTAATATTTTTTTACTAATATTTTAAGTTAAAAATGGAAGAATGCGATATTCTATTGTATGTAAAGAACTAAGCACCTTTTATGGAACTATTGTATGATTGTAATAAATTACAGGCACATTTTTATTAAAATCTACATTTATAACTGGTAATATAAATTCTTATTATTATTTCGTTTAACACTTTGAACGCGTTTATGTCAATGATTTGAAATGAAAATAAAATTAAAATAATTTAGCACAGTTTTTAAAATAAACAGTTTTAAATATTAAAATTAAGTATAAAGTCGCAGAAATTGTAAAAATATGAATATAAAGTTAAAGGACTTTTTTTTTTACAAAATTGCATTTGCACTTTTTGCACTTGCTTTGTGTTAACTGTGTGCAAAAGGAATAAGTATGTGTATTTAAAACTTGTGCGTTCAAAGGTTTTATGGCAGCTAACATGACTTGTAAATATTAGTCACTTTTATGTCATTAAAGACTATCGATAAGTTTAGCTTTAGAAATATTCTTCAAACATATTTATAAATGATTAAATTTATTTGAAAAACATAAAAAAAACACAGTTTATGAAATAACAACGAAACATTATTCAAAAAAATAAATGATGTAACTGCTGTAAATTTGTTTTAATGTTATAACATTATAAAAAGGTTTTTTTTTTCTAAAGCCACTCTTATCTCTAGAAATCACTATTATCAATTTAAACTATTATTATTGTACTTTATACCATTTACATAGAAAGCGTTAGCATTATAATAAAATAGAAAAAAACATCTTAGTGTGACCGTCTTTAACAATAATTATTATCAAAAAGCGATTGGTACTTTAATCTACAAATTAAATATTTTTAATAATTAATAAGCATTTAATTAATTGTAATACATAATTAACGTAAGCTTATATATAACTAATGTGATCTTAATTACACTTTGGTAATATTTACCTATTAAAAAACTATAGTAATGTGAGAAAAATCGACTAATTAAAATAAACTAAAAGAACTATAGCAGACTAAAAGACATACTAAATCCTTTGAAAGTGCAGATTTCTTTTCCAATTAGGGAACAAAAAAAAAGATACTAAAAGGGAACGTCAATTTCGTAAAAGATAAAGTAATTAGTAGGTACTAAATTCACTGTTATATTAAAATTATAATGAATTTTAAGAATAAATATTTACATTACTAAAGCTGGTTCGAAGAGCTGTCATTTGTCAAAATATTTTTTCTTAATTATATTAAAAGCTGTGTATTTCCTAAAATGCGTTACAATTTGGAACAAAAAGCAAAGAATTTCAAACAGGAAAGTTTTCGCAATCTGTTTTTTAGTCGAAGAATGCGTTTTTTTTTCATTTCAGTGCCAACAATTATCCAATTTTTAAGTATCTTCGCTTTATTTAAGTTTCAAATTTTTCACTTACTCTAAAATAAAAATTAACTTCCTTACCATTTATTCTGTACAATAATATATAATGAAAACTCATGGAACGGAGACAAAACAAACAAAAAAAAAGCTGTATTCAATTAAGTATTTAAGATTTCATGACCAAAAACAAGAATTAAGAAAAATAAACGATTTTGTCAATCGTTGGGTAAATTTCGAAGCGTTTAATAATTTTAACAGCATAGTTATATCGTTTTGTCTCAGATAAATATCGAATACTTTTGATAACAATAAATAAGTTATGCTAGTTAGTTTATTACAGCATTCGAACAAGGAGATACATCAGGATTGTCGATAGCGCGGTGTAGACAGGTCGGATGGAATGCGCTGCGTTGTTTTCACGAAACACTAGAAAAAAAATTGATAAAATAAAAACACTGGTAAAATCGCTCATTCTGCTACCTAAATTATGACTTCGGATATTATTGTTACAATAAAAAAAATTGTAACAAAAAAAACTAGCAAAAAAAACCACAAAAAGTACCTGAAGCAGTCTGGATGTACAGCGACTGGGGATCTTCTAAATAAACAAAAGAAAAAGCAAAATAAAACATCTTATTCAACACAAAAAAAAACAAAAGAAAAACAAAAAAAAACTGCAAATAAAAACAAGTTCAAAAATCAGTAATTATCAGAAAATCTTGTCGCGAAAAAGTTATCATCAGTGTTAACGTCAAGATTTTAAACAAAAAAGTTAAATTTTGAGCACAAGAAAAAAAAACAGCCAAAAAAAATTGTAAATAATTTCCATCGAGATTCACTCAAAATCGACCCCAAATAAATTGGAACAAGGGCAAGAGAATGATGCTGCTTGAAACCAGCTTTCATATCGCCATTAGTTTCACAGTAATAGGCATGACGACAGTATCAAAAAATTGCAAATCTATTTAGTCCGTCAGTTAGAGTATTGGAAAATAATGGACACGTATTTTTTGTTTTTGTAAATCAATGAATATTGACAAAGATAAAACGCATCAAAACTCGGGAGTGGGGGCTCGTGACGTCAGAACTACGTAAAAATTATACCTAGGCGTGACGTATTGAGAATAATAAGCGTCATATCTTCGTCAATTTTGGTTTACGTAACAAAAGAAAAAACACGGCTCAAATATTTTTTGATAATCTAACTGACGGACTAATTAGTTTTTTTTGTCGTCTCGCCTATTGACAACTACATCACAACGAGCCGAATATCTAACATAATAAAAATCTCGTGTCACAGTGTTTGTTAGCGAACTCCTCCGAAACGGCTTGTCCGATTTTTATGATTTTTTTGTGTATATTTGGTAGGTCTGAGAATAGGTCGTAGGATATTTTTTAGTCTCACACATACACATCATCCACGCGAACGAATTTGCGGGCAACAGCTAGTAATTTTACAATGTGTTTGGATACCGGTTACCGATACTTTAAGGGCATATTATTTACTCATTTCTATCGACAAATACATGTTTACAAATACACCTAAACCCACACCCCGCGAATGGCAGCCATTTTGTTTTTCTAATCGGCTGATCTAGGGTAATGTTCTATGAATTGCTAATATTATCTTTGAATATTTGAGACTTAAAGACGAGCAAATGATTTTATTGCAAGGGTAAAGATCGAGGCTATCAAATTATTAAATAAATTTTCTTGAAAAATTAGCATAAAGAGCCTAAAAAAATACGAAATTTCACATAAAAATTACTTATTCTTTTGTACACTTTCTACTATAGTGCAAAATTAGCCCCAGAATATTGCGTATGTTTTTATGTTAAAAGAGACGTATTTGAGTCAACCTACAAAATTATATCAAAATATTGACTCAACACCAATTATTTTAAGAGTTATAGCCATTTGAACATAGCTCTGTCCCAGCGCAAAGGCTCCACAATGTTGCAAATTTAGATCAGCCGATTAGAAAAACAAAATGGCTGCCATTCGCGGGGTGTTGGGTTAGGAGTATATAAAGACATGTAATTGTCGATAGAAATAAGTAAATAATATACCCTTAAAGTATTAGTAACCGGTAGCCAAACACATTGTATAGTTATATGTTATTGGGCCTTTGTTGTTAATCAAAAACTTCTAACCGTAAAAGCTGACTCCAACATGAGTGCAGCACCTTTGACCTTTATCCAAAAACCTGTTCCAAAATACTTACGAATATTAATAACAGCAGGTTCGTTAGTGCCTCCCCAACCCTTCGAGTTCTTGACCTTCACGATGGCCAGGTATTCACCAGGTTGCACCTGTTTGTCTTCCAGGGTGTAGCTGATGTCGTACTTGTGTTGCCTGACTTCTGGAACTGGTACGTTGTAGGTCGTCCACTCAGCGTCCTGGGGGAGGATATTGATGAATAAACTAATGTATTTTATCTAGACCCATGCTATAAATCCTCTATAAAAGTATCTGAAACAGTTGGCTTATTGCCAACATTAAAACAACCAGTGTCATAGTAACCATAATATGATTCAAACGGGTGTCGTTATGCAACTCATTTAAAAAAACGAATTCACATCGTGTTTTTGTTCGATATTCAAATTCGATAGAAAATAAAAATAATGAAGTGGTGATTCAACAAGGTGTAAATATTCAAGTGCATTTTAATAATTGTACCATTAAAAAAAGTAAATAATTATTACAATTAATAGTTCTGTTATTACCTATATACATAGTTTGTTCTTATTAAATATTCAGTAATTAAACTTTTCATGAATTTACATAGACTTCTTACAACGCTACAACACCCTATGGTTTCAGAACCTTTTATGGAGGATTCATATCATGGAGGTAGATAAAGTCTTGTATGCAACTGTACATAAGTAGGTATTAAAACACTCATGTGATACTATTATCAACCCCACACAACCCACATTCGGGAATAAATTCCCCTTATTATACAACAGTTGCATAAATAACTATTATGAAACGTTTAGGTGCTATTTGTCCTATCTTGAACAGAGGTTGCATTGAATGCATTGAACAACACACAAATCATAATGAAAATAGAATAGCCAATGCTAATACGACATCCCTTGGTAAGACTGGTTGTCAGACTTTCAGGCCACTGACAAAGTAACGACTGCCAAAGATCTGTAAGGCCCGTTTTCTATAACTTACTTACGTACAACTGTCAGTTAATATGCCACGTCTCGCAGCAATCGGTGCTTATTTAAACAAAGTTAGCTTTAAATATCCTATCCGCGTCACCTACCTGTCACTTGATTCATAGAAAAATCAAAGAAAGGTTTTCTGTGACGTTTTATTTCTAACCGTCTGTCAGCAAAATGTCAAACAGACAGAGATAGCAACCTACCGAAACCGAACAGTAAGTTATTGAAAATGGCCGTTAATGGGGACCAACTCAACGCTGCTTTCCGAGGCACGGAGGAACCTCGGTATGTAATGGGTGGTCACCCATCCACGGACCAACCTAGGCAAGCGTGGCTTCATTTGAAGATCGATTTAAACGACTGTTATTAATTAGTCACGAAGCCTCTTTTAAATTTTTTTCTGTGTCAAAATCAATCACAAAAATGGCTTACCCCGCTGGTAGACTTAAGCAGTACTTCAATGTTCTCTACTGGCTGATGCGAGTGTACGGTCCAACTGATCTTGGGTCCTTCAATATTCAGGTCTTCAACAACAGGGCTCTGGACCAGCTCGATTGAACGGTTGTGGGTGCCGTAGCCGTTTTCAGCCTGAAATTAAAAAAAAAACAATATTTAATCAGTCGGTCAGTTGGGTCGAGGTTCAGAAAAACCAATGAGAAAAAGAAAAATAATCTTAATGATTATAAAGAACAAACGAGAGATTAATTTTGTTCGATTTGGGATTTAAAAAAGTGGGCGGCCACGGATGAATTATATTTTATTTAAATGGTATCAGGTCAGGCAAGTCATTTATATAAATAAGAAATAAAAATGGGCCAAGAATTGAGCCCTGGGGTACCCCCATTCTTACAACGGAACCGGGAGATCTTTTCCGATTAACATCAACTCTCTGAATCCTATCACTCAAATATGAAGTAAGAAGATCCAGAGAGGCGTTACGGATTTCGTAGTGGTGTAGTTTCCTGATTATTGTTTCATGGAGAACGCAATCGAAAGCCTTAGACAAATCGCAAAAGATGCCCAAAGCATCGCATTTGTCCTCCCAGGCATTATTAATGTATCCTAAAAGTTCAACAAGTAGTTGAACGACCGCGACCCCTTGTAAATCCGAACTGTTTAAAGCAATAACTTATATTTATTAAAAAATCTTTGCATTTGTTATAATTTTTTTTTTTTTTTTTTAATTACTTAATGTGGGTAGTACTGAAATGGGTCTATAATTAGTGGGGTCTGATGTACTACCCGATTTAAACAATGGTATTATTTTACTATTTTTCATTAGATCAGGATATACAACGACATAATTATACAAATTGTTTCCCGTTATGTTATTTTATTAAAATTGAACTCTTCCTTTTAATTTCCCGTGTGTCATTACTTCCCAGAATTTGATCCTTATTAGCGACACTATCGAATGGGGTAATAATAATACAGTGTGTGTTTTTTTTTCCGAAATCAACGGGTTCGATTCCTGGCTATGAATATTGATTTTTCTAAAATCGAATGATGCAGTTTTAATTTTCATCAGAATCAGGTTCGAGACTCCTTTGAGCATTTTTCACTATCCCTTATAGTTTCCGATTTGGCCATCCACGCCCACTTTAAAAATTCATACAGGATGAGATATACAGGGTGAATTTTAACCCAAATAGTTTTCGACTTTGAAGCCATAGTAAAAAATAATGCGTTACACGTGTGCTTTAAAAATGTGTAATAAATATAGATGACGGCCCAAAAATATTCCCAAAATAATTATCTCCTTTTACGGCATTGAAATTTGAAAACGCCGACTCCAAGTAACACGGGACAATGGCGGGAAGAGGAGTCTGCCTGCACTTATAAGTCTAAGTAAGCAAAAATGGAAGGTTTCCTACCTCACAAGTGAAGGTACCGAAGTCACCATCAGCTTTGGGCGAGACAGTCAGGTTGGAGTGCGACCCCTCGGTGCTGATCACGAACTTGGTGGCGCTGTCCTCAATCAACACGCTGTCCTTGTACCAGCGAATGTGGGGCCTGGAATCGAAGAAACAAATTGTCAGAATACTGCTGTAGTATGAACACTATAAATAAGTGTGCAGTTTAAAGTGGTGCTGCTTGCATCGATATGCCAAACTTGGTAAATTCTGTGTTTTTCCCGCCTGCACAGATAACATGGTTGAAGAGTAAGTTCTTAATAATACTTTATTTTTGAATATTATTTATTTATCGTACGGTTTAATGTAGCTTGTAGGTTTCTTTCTTTCGTAGTTTTTTTTACGGAAACGTGTTTTTTGGTAACCTAATCACAAATATAATGTTGCAGTATTCTCAACTATGTTGGGGTCGGTCTAACCGGATACAGCTGGATACCAGTATTTTACATGGAGCGAATGCCTATCTGAGTCCTTAACCCAGCTAGTACTGGGTAATACGATACCTCTTGGTAAGTTGTCAGACTTTAAGGCCACTGACTTACTGCAACGACTGTCAAAGATCTACAATTGACAGCTGGACCCTACGGGTTAAACAGAATGTTGCAGTATTCTTGACACGTAATTCAAATTTCCGATTTGAGGAATAATAACCCCTTGGCAAACTTGGTCGTTTGCCCGTATTCGACTGCTAATAGAATATGACCAAACGAACAAGTGTGAAGGAACGGGGGGTCCGTCGGTTCTCTTCTATCTTGTTCAGTTTCATGGTTCGACTTCATTCAAACTACTCGTATTGTAATAAATGCATCGTGTGCTCGAATTCGAGTTAAGACTTTTCAGTGCCCGAATGCGGGCTAACGACCAATTGTAATTGCGGGTTTCTGCTCTAAACAACTTTTGTAGTTTGTTTAATTGTTACAAAATGTACATAGTACATAGTTGACTTTATATCTTAGGCGTTTTTACCAGTTTCTTATTCCATAACATGATAACATGATCACTCTCGTAATCCCTGAACGGTTGGGCAGAGGTGCACCCATTAGTACACTCACATTTCGCCAGTTATGATTAAGTCCCATGCAATAGGAGGCGAGCCTATTCCCATCAACCGCGAACAGAAAATTCCTGATCGAAAAACCCAAAAACACTGCCCGACCTGGGCATCGAACCCAGGACCTCACGCTCAGCAGTCGCGCTTGCCAGCACTAGACCAACAAGGCAGTTCGAGGTGAAAATTTTCGTTGCAATGGAATTTGAACGTTGGCTTTTATGACACTCAGTACCCTTATTGGAAAACAATATGATATTTATTCCTATTGGAGTTTTTGTTGGCATCCCCAACATTTTATTAATTATATTTGTTGTCTTGCAACACTTTATCTGTCATGTTAAGTGTCAATGTCATTATTTTACGTCATCTCAACTGTCAGTTCAAGAAAATATAGCACACAGAGTACATTTTATATAGCTGATATAGCATCTCGATTGTCTCCATGAACAAGTCACGTTTTTTTATTCCACAAAACCAAAACCCTAAAAATCATCATCATCTGCCTAGCCTTTTCCCAGCTATGTTGGGGTTGGCTTCCAGTCTAACCGGATGCAGCTGAGTACCAGTATTTTACATGGAGCGACTGCCTATCTAACCTCCACCAGTTAGTACTAGGACGATACCCCTTGATAAGACTGGTTGTCACTTTTTGGGCCACTGACTACCTGTAACTACTGTCAAAGATCTACAAATGACAGCCGGGACCAACGGCTTAACGTGCTTTCCGAGGCACGGAGGAAACTCGGTACATAAGGGTGGTCACCCATCCACAGACCAACCTAGGCAAGCACGGCTTAACCTAAAGATCGACCCGAGCGTATGTTATTTTTTAGCCACGAGCTACTCAAAACCTTAAAAATACAATCCTTAACAGTTTTGTTGCTTACTTGGTTTCCCCATGCGCAGCGCACTGCAGAACAGCTTCGATTTCGATGTCAGAGTTCACGACATCTCTTGACACATGTACTTGAGGTTTTCCTGAAAACATAGAATAGAATTTTATGTAATGTCTTAACATAATTAATCTAGCTCTTTATACCCCAAAGGGTTTAGCAATAGAACACAAATCTAGGCTCCAAGCTACCATTGAGTTTCTGATGGAAAAACCTCGTAGTAATGCCTATCTTAGGAACCAAACTTTGGGACCTACACCCTCAGCAATGGCGATCAGCCCGCGTAGCATGACCATCGTAGAAACGGGTTTCTTCGAAGAAAGAATCGACAAATCTTTTATTCATCTGTCATTGAATCGACAAAATGACAGTTGAACCGAAGATTTGTCGATGGGCTTTAATGTTGACCCCGACTTACGTAAGTCGTGGATTTGACCCCAGGCTGACACATTACTTTGTGTAATTTATTTCATCACCACTGCTCTCAAAATGGTGAAGGAAAACATCGGGAGGAAACCGGCGTGTCCTAGAACCAAAAAATCGCAGACTTGTGACATCTACCAACGCACTGGGCCCGCGTGGTGGATTATAGCCCATTCCCTCTCATAGAGAGGAGGCCTGTGTCCCAGCAGTGGGAACATTATAAGTTGATTAAGCACAGATATCGCACTATGCTTTGTTTTTTTTTTTCGGATGGGAAATCATCAAATGACTTCTCCCGCTCTGGGCGGAGCAGGAGGGAGTGTCAGACTTTTACTGACTAAAACCCATCCATGTTCCTTCATCGCCCTTTGTGTTCCGGGGCCACGGTATCTCTTTCAAACAGTCCCGCAGCCCCGGCAGATATCGCTCTATGTTTGGGTAACATCACCTGACAGCTTGGGAGAAGCGTATGACCATGGACAATAGGCTGAGTTTATTGAAGCTCTTACCGTAAACAACCACGTTGATCTCCGCCTGATGATGTCCAAGATTGTTGAAGGCATAGCAATAGTACTGGCCAGCATTTTCTTTTTTCACATTCTTAATATGCATTCCATAGACGTTGCCTTGGATGAGGAACTCGGCATCCTTTTCCGTTAGACGCTGGTTCTGCAAGAAAGAAGGAGACTCATTTAGATTTGAGTAGTGCTTAAAAAAATGTCACTTGTGTCATCGAGATTCTCAGCCTCTGTCATCATCTGCCTAGGCTTTTCCCAACTATGTTGGGGTCGTCATCCAGTCTTACCGGATGCAGCTGAATACTAGTATTTTACATGGAGCGACTGCCTATCTGAACTCCACAACCCAGTTAGTACCGTGTTATACTTATTCGTTTATGTGGAAATAAAATAAAATCTTTGCTTCCTCTATCTTATCCTTTTATTTTTGTAGGGTAGCATTAGCTTATTTATTTATTTAAGGACTACTAATGAACAGCAACTTGGACTACCACATATAAACGATTTATAAAAATTATCATTATCTGCCTAGCCTTTTCCCAACTATGTAGGGGTCGGCTTCCAGTCTAACCGTATTAAAATAAATCGAATCTAAATAAAATGAGTAACATGTTCTATGGAAAAACCTTTTTAAAGTTCTATCATCGAAAAGGTACAAAATATTATCGTACTAAAATAACAACACGCCTGTAATCACAGAAGGATAGGGCAGAGGTGTACCTAATAGTAAACTCACATTTCGCCAGTTATGTTTGGCGAGCACATTGCCATTAACCGGGCACAAATCCAGACTCCGTGGCTGCTACAGAGAAATTCCTGATGAAAAAACCCAATAACACAACAATAACACTTTGCTCGACCCGGGAATCGAACCCAAAACCTCATGCTCAACACTTGCAACCACACGATCAACGAGGCAATCAACGTACTGTTTCCCACTAATTAATTACCTACCTAAACAGTTTAAATAGAAGATATTGTCTAAAATGTCGACGACAAATAATAATTATTATTCCATTTTCCCAGAAGGCAGTCGCAGCGTCGATGCTGATCTGAGCTTAGTTATTTTGTTCTTATTAAAACACGTAACGGAAGTGCGTGGTATAATTATAAATACGGCTAGAGACTACCGTCGACCCTTTGTGAATGTTCGTGTTTAATCGTTAGAGATTGAGACATTGTAGTGAATTGTTCTTGGTAATTTGTAGGTAGGACTGATTACTAAATAAATGCTTCATAAGGTTCATAAGGAACCGCCAGGATAGCCCATGAAATACTACCATTGAGCTAATTACTACTATGTATAGAGAAGACAGCGCGAACAAAATCTGTGCTCAGTTGAACTGAGCTGTACAGAACATCTATATATACGGGGTTAGCCGCCCCCCGCGCGCTCCGCACTGCGCACAGATTTTGTTCGCGCTGTCTTCTCTAAACGTAGTAGTAATAGCTCAATGAATACTACACGCTATTCTGGTACCTGTGATATACCAATAAACGTAGCATGAGCTTTAAGGTTCCGTCGTTTGAGTAGTCCAAACTTATCCCGGGCAGCGAGCACACGTACCCTTAGAGTTCATCTACTTACTGATAATGTGGTGATTTTATTCTAAACCCAACTAGTGTTACTAGTGAACACCACAGTACTCTTTGCGTGTAAAATCAATAAATTATTGGTATTTGGATATTTATTTTTCGATTAGTCTGTTGTTGACAAGACATCATTTTCATCTGCCTAGCCTATTCCCAACTATGTTGGGGTCGGCTTCCAGTTTAACCGGATGCAGCTGAATACCAGTATTTTACATGAAGCTACTGCCTATCGGACTTCCACAACCCAGTTAGTATTGGGTAATACGATTGTGTCGACTGTAACGACTGTCAAAGATCTACAATAATAACAAAGTTGAGAAAACTTAACCTCTAAAACTTCAAACCGGAATATCTTTCAATTCCTGACTTCCTATAACAGTATAAACTGAAGACAAAACTGTTCAGGAATTCAAACTCTATAAAATGTCTACAAAAATTTGTTCAGGAGTTCGTCACTATTCTTATCTTACGTTTTTTTTTTGTAATTTGCAGGTAAGTGTCAGGTTTAATGTTGAACTAACTATGATTAGCGGCCGTAAAACGTATTACAAAACTGTAGCCTTTTTTTTAATACAACCCGTAAGTGTCAGGTTTTATGTTGAACTAACTATGATTAGCGGCCGTGAAACGTATTACAAAACTGTAGCCTTTTTTTAATACAACCCCTTTAAGTTCATCATACAAACATAATACCAAAATAATTTATAAATCAAACATATTCTTAAGGTAGTGTCTTTATTCCGATTGGAATGCAGAATATCTAGGTCCCCAAATATATATTTTGAATGGACACTTATTTAAACAGGAGTTATGAAAAAAATAAGTTTTCTACAGAAATTTTAAATTCCTCATATCTCGTCTTTGTATCATTGTCCTGTCAAAATATATATTTGGGAACATAGATATTCTGTAATCCAATCAAAATAAATACACACTACCTTAAGAATATGTTTGATTTACAAATTATTTTGATATTACGTTTGTATGAACTACGCATGCTCCGCTGGCCCCTTAAATCCCATTCAATGACTGAAAAACTCATTTAATGGGATTAAATGTACATAGACGGTTGTATTGATGATTTTCGTGGCGATAACTCATTATCAGCCATTTTATTGATATGATTACAAGGTATACTTACTTGGTTCTTCTTATTCACCGACCACATAACAGTGGGCAAGGGAGACGCCTCGACGTAACACGTCATTGTCAAGGCAGCACCTACTGCCACACTGCCATTGTTTGAGACTGTCGTTCCTGGAAAGATAATTATGTTTCTTTAGTAACAGTCTGTTACGCTGCTGAGCTTTTGGCGTTTTGTGTATACCTACAGGGGACCTAGTCTGCTATTACAATAGTGTCAAAATGATCTATCATTGATTTCATAATTGTTGAACGATGCCATTGTCATTTTGTTAAAAGTTCGTAATCTGCTAACTTCATAATGGTCGATCATTGGTCGGTCAATGGTCTCGTAATAGAATTGTGTTGTAATGACATTGTTGTATTGCCATTATTAAAAAAACCTGTTAATGGAAATGATTTTCGAAAAACTAGAATTAAATTTGAATATCTAATCATGCCAGATTTCATTTATATATATATATTTACATATTATTTATTAGTGTTTTATGCAATCTGAAGTGGTAAGAAGTCAATGGCGTGGTGCACAGATATGCTATATATGATATGTCAGTGCCCATTTAAAATATATATTTGGAAACCTAGATATTCTGAATTCCAATCAGAATAAGACACACAAGGTACCTTAAGAATATGTTTGATTTACAAATTATGTTGGTATTACGTTTGTTTGAACTATACTCATCCATCGGCCTCTTAATGCATTTTATGCTAAACGTGGCTACTGTCGCAACAAGCTAATTTGTTTAATACATCAACTTTACAATTCAAGAACTTGATTCCAGTCATTTAAAAAAACCTATTCATTTCAAGAAGTTGTATTTTAAGTTCTATATTTAAAGTTCTTTATCACCTGCCTACACCTTTATTAATAAGCTCAAGAGAGCCCTATGTATCAAAACGCAAAATATAAAAAAAAAATTGAAATCTTCTGTTACTCAAGAGTTTGGCTCTAGCTGGTGCAAGATCGCCCTTAAATCTACCTTCTGTATAATATCTAACATCCTTACAGTAACGTAAACTTTATTTAAACGATCATAATCCAAGAATTTAAATCGATAGATTCTGTAGTCCTCGTCAAAAGTGAGTATGTTTCATTGAATGCCATATTTTGTGAATAGTGCCGTCTCGCTCACTCAGACTGAAACTTGTATCTATAATTCGAATGCGTTACCATGGACACGATGGACTCTTTTTAAAGATAAAGATTTTACTTACTAATAATCGTAGGTTCCTGCAAAACCAGAAGCGTGTGGTTGATGGCAACCGGGTGTCCCGGGGTCTCACATCTGAAGATCCCGCTGTCGCCAAATTTAGCGTTCTTTATCACCAGGTCATTTCCAGTTTTTGATCTAAAAAAAGAGAAAGAAACAAATATATTTATTGGACCAACACAGAACAGAACTAAAAATAGAACTAAGACAATGATAAACGGACGAGTTTGCGTAACACTGGTCAGTTTCCCTCACTCGTCATTTTATTTAATTCGACAATTTCGTTGATTCGTCGCTTTCGCTGATTGGACAGTTGTGTGAATTCGACAGTTGCGTCAACTCGACAGTTTCCATAATTTGCCAGTTTCATGGATTCGTCATAGAGCGTCATGTCTGGCATACCAATGTTAAACCCACGATGGTTTGTGTGGTATGTTTTCGTTGTGTAAAATATTTGTAAACAGTGTTTATTATTAATATATGTCGGCATCAAATTGTAAACTGTCTAGTGAGATTGTAAACTGTCGAAATATGGTCAATTGAACATACTGCTTACAATATGACGCATTATTTTTCGGTAGATTATAATCTGTCGAAGTGAAACCGCAGTGAATTTTAATAATTTTGTTGTACGATCCAAAATGTAAATAATTATTACAATATATAATTATATTATTACATAAACATAGTTTGTTTGTGTTAAATACTCAGCAATTACACTTTCCATGAATTTACATAGACTTCTTACAACACTACGGACGCCTATGGTTTCAGAACCTTTTATGGAGGATTCATATCATGGATGTAGATAAAGTCTTGTATGCAACTGTACATAAATGTGATACTATTATCTAAACTCGCATTCGTGTTTTAATTAATACGATACAGTTATAGTGCAAACAATCTTAATAAAAATTCTGATTTCAGTTCTCAAACGTGTTTTAGTTAGTTTATTCACAGTGAGCATTCGTTTTTATTAATTTCCTAGTATCATTTCAGAATTACATATAATTCCTAGGAAATGCATACATTTCCCAGGAAATGTGTTTATTAAAGAATCTTTGAAACATTAAATAAATAAAATAAATAAATAAATATCGCTGGACATTGCACACAGCGCCGTCTAGTGCCACACTAAGCAACGAGGCTTGTGTCATGGACACCAGATAGTTGATATACTACATAGATACTTTTTTGTTTGTAAATACATACTTATTATACATATAAACATCCATGACTCAGAAACAAATGTCCATGCTCATCACACAAACATTTGCTTCTATCGGGATTCGAACCCGGGACCATAAGAACGTAAGGCAGCCTCACTACCGCTGCGCCATTCGGGTCGTCAAACACACACACACACACACACATTATTTTACACATTTCCTAAGTAGGCTCGGAATTGTATACATTTCCTAGGAACTGTGTACAATTCCTAGATTAAACATTTCCGGTAACATAAATGTAGCTATTATGATTTCGATTAGACACTAAACAAAAATAAGGCCTTCTCTCGTTAAAACTCAGTCAAGTAGGTCCCGTGCGAATTGATGGTATACTTACATGGCGTATCTAGTTTCCTCGGAGTGCAAGCTAATTTTTTGCAGGAACCACTGCTCATCGTTCTTGTACCATGTCACCACTGTACCCTCTGCGGAGAAAAATACACATTTTAATTAAATACGAGTGATTCAAATAGTTAATATTTTTAATTAAACATAAACCAAAAAAATAAATGACCAATCCTACTTCCTACTAATCCTATTAGATAATATTAGAAATGCGAAAATTTGTGAGGATGTATGGATGTTTGTTACTCTTTCACGCAAAAACTACAGAACGGATTCGGATGAAATTTTGCACACGGATAGTTTATAACCTGGATTGAAACATAGGATACTTTTTATCCCGGCAGTAAGATCCCATGGAACAATAAATTATCAAACTTCACGATAGAGAAACCGCTGGCAAAAGCTAGTATTTGTATACAATATTTGTAATCACGTTCTCGAAAACGGCTCTAACGATTTCAATGAAAGTTGCAATATAGGCGTTTACGGGGGCTAAAAAATCGATCTAGCTAGGTCTCATATCTAGGAAAATTCATTTTCTCTATTTTCACCCATCTTTGTTGACGAAAAGAAACGGTATACCGTATCATCATTATAAATTAAACAAGAAAATAACTACATTTGATTCCAAGATGTCTGCCACAATACACCAGGTTTCCTTCCTGGTGAAAGCAATAAAAACATAACTAACCCTGTGACAGACATACCGACATTACCTTTTACGATTGCACTTAATTATTATTACAAAGATAGCCAAATCCGTTCGTTAACCGTCTGACAGTTAACCGGAACTTGCGCACGCGCAGGCGCCAACCGGAAGCCCCACCATTATGTTTTTAACATTTTTTTTATTGCGCAATGAATCAACGTCTAATATTTTTTCTGAATTTGGAATTTGGAACGGGCAAAGGAAATGTCTTGGTGTGTATTTTTGGAAAGACGATGAATTTTTTATGCAGTCGGCTTGAGCGAATTGAGTTTGTTTTTTTTACCAACTTCGAAAAAAGGGTGGAGGTTATGTATTTGCGTGCGATGTTGTCCCAGGTAGTCCCGAAAAAAATATATCTCATTAATGGAGTGAACAAGTGCCTTTCGGCTTCGTGAAGGGTCCGTTTACACCTTGTATGTATAAAGCAGGGATGTTACGAAGCTTCGACTCCGACTCCGACATATCGTGTCGGAACTTCCGATTGATCTTACACCTCCGGTTCCGACTTCGGTTCCGATACTTTTAAATCGGAGATTTTAATCGGAGGTCGAAGCATAGCAGATAGCGGTGACGCGCGGCGGCTGCGGCTAACGTGTACGAACAGGTTTATGTATGTCGCCCGGGGAGCAGCTGTCTTTTATTGGCTACCCTTAACACATCTTTCTTCTACCACCATCTCCGACTCCGACTGCGACTTCTAAAAACCAAATTTAAAAACTCCGACTCCGACTTCGGTTCCGATAAAACCACCTCCGTAATATCCCTGGTATAAAGGTTTGGTAATACTTACTCTCAGGCGTAACTTTGCACTCCAGTGTGACTTCCTCACCGGCTTTCACCTCATAATGATGGGGAGCAGTCTCTATGACTGCTGGGACGTGCTCCGGCTGGGGGACTGAAATAAATACATCGGTGTTATTCACAATTTTATGGCTGTCTGGTTAAATGTCTGCTATTTAAGTTTTTCCGTTTTTATGGACATGATTATGTAGGATAGAAAAAAATGGGTGGGGGTGGAGAAAGGTGGTGTGTGTGTGTGTAGTTTGATTATGCTTTTCATGATATCTATCCTACATAATGGGATTATTATTATCCCACTGCTGGGATACAGGTATCCTCTCTACGAAAGGGAATGTCACATTTCTTCTTATGAGGTGGATATATGCGTGGGCTTATATAAATCCAAAAAACAAAAACATCTTCATAATCTTATCACATGGTATTTTTCAACTTTATTGAAGTTCCAATCGGTCAGTTTTCAACATTGGTAAAGCAAACGAAGAAATGACGAGGTTTTACTATACAACCATACGTTTGCCTGCCTACAGACGGAAAAATTCATCATCTACCTAGCTATTTACCAACTATGTTGGGGTTGGCTTCCAGTCTAACCGGATGCAGCTCAAAACCAGTCACTAAGTATAACAAAAACGTTTTGTACTGTCGCGCTGAGTCGCTATATAGAACACAATATATACACGTACGCGACCGACCAACCGTGCGCGACCGACCGTGCGCGACCGACCGTCAGCGCGCCAGTAATTCAAGCCAAGACAGGTTTTCAGACTTTCTTACTACTCCCGTTACATATGGTTAAAGGTGGAGCTAAATTTATCCTATATCTCGCATGTGACTAAAAGAGTGACATGTTGATGGATGGAGAGGGAGAAGAAGACCAAAGAAGCGATGGATGGATTGTGTGAGGAATGATATTAAAGAAAAAGTAGTAAATGATAGCAGGACGGTTGATAGGGGAGAATGGAAGAAATACACGTGTTGCGTCGACCTCAAGTAACATGGGACAAGAGCAGAGATATGATGCTAAAGTGGACTCATCTTTCATGGGGTACTGTTTGAGATGCTATAATAAAATTCCACAAAGTATTCTTGAACTGAATGAGACGAAATTTAAAACATGCATCAAACGCACACTATGTAAGCAAGCTTATTACAAGTTGGGCGATTATATCGCTGATAAAAATGCGTGGCTCAATGCTGGTCCTGCTCCACATGGACAGGGGCGCATAAATTGATAGCATTAAATAGAATTGTTGGAGCTGCTGAAGATTGTACAACTGTCTTTGCATTGTATAGAATCAATCTCTAGTATTATATAATCGCATAGCCCATATTGTGTGAGTACTATGTACTAGAAAGCTATCATTCACTGAAATCCTACGTCTTTTCTTGACTTGAATGTGCCCTGGCGGTTGAGAGTATGTCACGCTCACTCTAATGTCTCGCTGATGGTGGCGCGTGTGTCGGATCATTTAGTTCCCTTCAAAATGGTTGAGTTGAATGGTGCTGATCCATGCGTCATGTTCGTGAACGGGCGCTGTCAGTTGTGACTGGTCATCTCTTAGTTGCCATGGCTTATTTTGAATGTTTATTTTTGAATTGTATTTTTTGTTTTTACTATGGACACTTTTAACGTGCACATCTTGCTACATTGTTCTCACATAATATCCATCTCAACATGAATGATGTAACCAAGATTTTGTAACAATATTTTGATTTAAAAGAGTGTCCATGGAGTTTCTTGCCCGTTCTTCTCCATAGAGATCTACGCTAGGGAATGGGCAACTACAGTACTTTCACAGTTTTTATGTCTTGTGACTGGGACTGTAGCTACATTTAATTTTCATCTTTGTTTCGACAATTCAAAAGTGCCTGTAACTGGCCTACCTACTTGAAATAAATGCTTTGATTTTGATTTTGATGATACTTTTATTTATTCTTTAAGGGCCATCCTTTAATCACATGAAGTTTTTAGGCCACATTTTTACCCCTCCCTCCCCCTTGGCAATACATGGAGAGGTTTTAAGCCATCCCCAGCATTATGAAGTTTTTTTTCACAAATTCGCTTGCTCTGGTCTTCTTTGCTTGCTTTGTAAGAAGCTTTATCTTTTATTTTCTTCTTTTAAGAAAGAAGAAGTAAATGGCTCGTTTTTACCTGATTGTTCCGTATCATCGTTCTGTTCATCATCAGTAGCTTCGTCTCCGAGTAGGAGATCATCGTAGTCTCCAGCGGTGATGTCATCCACCGCTTGCCGCCGGTGCATTGAGTGGGCTTCTGTAACAACCAAGATAGTTTATTATTAGTTGTGTTATTTATCACATAACATAATAGGGATGATGACTAACTAAAAAAATATGATTCTGTTTAGTCCGTCAGATAGATTATCGAAAAATATTAGATACGTGATTTTTGATTTATCAAATTAATAAAAAAATACGAAGATATAACGTGTCAAAGATCATGAGTGGGGGCTTGTGACGTCACATTTGAGTAAAAATGTACTCAAATGTGACGTCACACGAGTTTTCAACGCACTGTATCGACTTCATTTTTTGTTTACGTGAAGAAGAAAAAAGATGTGTCCAATATTAAATTAATTAGATTTTTTTTGTCATCTACCTACCTTAATAAAAAAGAATAGAATAAGAATAATTTTATTAAAAAAAAAAAAATACAAAAGTGTACATTTAGGTCTCCTATATTTTTATGTTTTGACATCTATAATTTTTGTTATTTTATTAATTTTATTGTTGACATTTTGAGAAAATTAATGGATCAAGTTGCTTTGACATTATTGTTTTGTTTGTGCTAAGGGATAATGGTATTTTCTGCACGTTTAACTTAATTTAAATTTATGATAATATTTATACAATCCTCAATTCCTCCCATCATGGGAGAGGCTTATGTCCAGCAGTGGACGTTACGGGCTGTTGTTGTTGTTGTTGTTGTTGTTATACAATCTCAAACACTCTGTAACACCTACTTTAACAAATAAACAATCTGATTCTGGGTTAATGACATA
The DNA here is from genome assembly GCA_941918905.2 of Xestia sexstrigata. NCBI lineage: Eukaryota > Metazoa > Arthropoda > Insecta > Lepidoptera > Noctuidae > Xestia > Xestia sexstrigata. The sequence continues at coordinate 3,365,598 of OW799226.2, forward strand.
AGCTTTGTTTTTGTATAAAAATGTTTATACGCCATATTATGGCAGGATATGCTGGAACCACTATGGTAACATCTATTTGTACCATATTCTAACAAATCAACATTTTTGATTTGATTTGATTTGGTGTCGTAGTGTTACATACGCATTACGTGTGATATCTCAAACAATGGTTTTATTATTAGTGCTAATGAGCAAACTATAACTAAAATACGCATATTTAATAGTTGCAAGTGACGATAATGTTGAATTAAAATGTTTGGTAGCGGCCTGCCCGATCTAGGTTTATGTTATTTAGGTTTAAACCTGTGTTTCAGGCACAGACATCTTAATAACAGCCTACTGCTTTAAACACGGAAAAATCCAGTCATAAAGCTGCCATTAATCAACATCCCAACAAAAGATACTCTTCCAGTACCAGGGACCAAGAACTAAACAGAATCAAACGTAACAAAATTCTTCAACTACATGATCAGTGAAGACCCAAAAATTTTGTTTACATCAAATACGAAGCAATTGAAAATGTGTACAAAGACACTTATCCAAATGTAAAAGGGATGTACAGACCTGCCCGCGTAGCATGACCACCGTAGACACGAAAGAGAATCGACAAATCTTTTGTCCATCTGTTGAATCGACGAAATGACAGATGAACAAAAGATTTGTCGATTCCCTTTCGTTACTACGGTGGTCATGCTACGCGGGCAGTACGTAGAACATTTAAAACAACGTGGTGGCCCAATGAAGTGATTCGGTGCTAAGTAAAACCTATTTTAGTTAACATACAGTAGTTATTTGAGACCGGTATCGGTAAAAAGGTGGGAGGTGGTCCAAGATACAAGATCGTAGCGTTAGAATGTGGTTTGATTATTGTATGATTTAATTTCGAATTTCAGGTCTATGGAATATACTTAAGAGCCTATACTACCTCAAATTAGTAACTCTATATTCGGTAGATCAAACTTCGTTTGAAATACTGTTAGAATAAAGTTCTAATCAGCTTGCACTACAAAGTGGTTGTTACGTCAGTCACTGCGGGCCGAATTGTGCGAAATTAGTGGTTGTTTGCGATTTACAAAAAATCTATTGATTGGACTAAAAAAATAAATAATATAAGAGCTGCGTTATACTCGTAGTTAGTTCAGTTAGTATAAAAAGTTTCATGATGTAATTTGAAGTATTTTATGATTGCCAGCGGTTTATTGTTCAGTTTAGAGGTAACTTTGGGATTTTTTTTATCTAGAAATTTTTATAGAATCCTGTTTTCGCCAAATATAGGACTTAACATTAATCCTCAACTTTACCATATATTTATTTCAAAATTAATGCTGCAGTATTTTTAACGGAGGATCATGCTAAGCCTTTTGAGGTAGTATAGGCCCTTAAGTGCGATCGAATTCAAAGTGTTCCATGTTTTTACAACAATGGGTAGCATAATGTTAATATCGTCAATTTGTGTTGGACCTCTTGACAATAATTTAATGCTCCGATCGTTCCCACTGCGGGGACACAGGCCTCCTTTCTATGAGAGGGGATGGGTGTTGGAGATTTTAATTCTTGATTTGCAACACCAACATTAAATGTAAAACATTATGTAAATAGTGGCAACACTATCCCCTTCCATCTGCGACACTGTCACAATATAGACGTGCATTGTATTACTTGTCATATTTTATTTCATCATCTTCCTCGGCACCAACGTACCAGCACCTCATCAGCAACCTACCATCTCAACTATAAGCTGCACAATGGGCTATAATCCACCACGCGGGTCCAGTGCAGGTTGGTAGATGTCACGTCTTCGAATTTTTGGTTCTAGGACATGCCGGTTTCCTCGAAAAATAATGGACTAATTTCCTTATAATTAGAATTGCTCATTAAAAAAACACGTCAAAAAGACCGCTGCCGCCGCAATTCACGATTAGTCCAATGTCCAAAAAAAATTTCAATTCGCAGTTGGGCCAAACACATTTTGATATTATTATAATATTCACTCGCCCTTAGCTTCAAACTTGCACCATCTACCATATCTCGTATTTAACCAGTAATAGTTCTAAAATTGTTTTCCAATTGAATTCTATTTGCTTTCCCATTTAGGGAGCAACATGTTACAATGGACATGTTTAGACAAGGCCCCTGGCCTGTAGTCTGTAGTCAGTGACTGCTGACATGTGCCGGCAGCGCAGACTTTATCTTAGGAATTACAGACATATTTTAGCATTATTTTAGTTTAACTTTAAGGAGAATTAAGTAGGTACGGATTTATTGAATTTCTGTGTAGCTGTTTGAGGTACTGCAGAATGGTCATTAAGGTAGAATTTCTCGACTATGTTAAAGTCTGCTTTTTATCGTTTAGTCTTTAAATCGGATGTGTTTTTGTATATCAAGGTGTAAACGGACCCGTCACGAATCACGAAGCCGTCAACCACGCGTACTGTACAACAACATAAGTAACCAAGTAACCAACTAAGTAACGCCTTTTTTTCGAGTGATAAGTCAGGTTTTTTCAAGACTTAATGCAACAGACTAAAAACATTGTGATAATGGGTGCATTAAAATTCGGAACTTTGACCTCCAATATCTACGCAACTAGAAGGTTCCCAGGCCAGGTATAGCAAAAAAAATTGTTCGCAATGGCGGGCAGAACAAATGCATTTCGTTAAGGGTGTTTTTACACCCTTTATTTATAACAATTACGCTTTTGTTGTAAAGAGGCTGTGCTCGGTCCTTATCAACAGAAAGAGCATTTTTTTATTTTTGACGAAAAGCATTCGAGAGGGCTGTGCTTGGAGTATCTCTTTCTTTGAGTGTAGTGAAAATTGTTTGGTAAAAGCAGCATGGCGCGATTAGTTCCAATTTGGACCACACGCCAAAAGATCGTTGTACCATAATAAGTTCAAGTTTCTAGAGCCCTCTCCAATATTCAACTTAGGAAGTACCTACATAGAAATAGAAATCAGATTGGGATTTTGCCAGGTTTTCAACGACTCACATCATCTCCTTAATATCATCATAATTATTATTACAATTTCTCTCAATGAAGCTAAAATAAATAGCTTAGCAAACATCATAACATTTCCCTAACCAGTATAACCACGTAATGTAAGGAAGCGCTCTCGATATAATTACGAGTGAAACCGGGGCATATCAATTAGTCTAATTAACGGACGGACGGACGGTTTTGCGGTAGTTTAGATTATAGGTCAGTTTGACTTGTATACCATCTGTTTTATTAGCCTATTTTTGACCGACTGTGGGTACTATAATAGTTGCACTTGGTTAATCTGTGGGGTTGGAAACAAGCTGTTTTTTTAAAGACCTATGTTGCTATGTCACCCGTTACATACCAAGTTTCCTCCGTGCCTCGGAAAGCACGTTAAAACTTTGGTCCTGGCTGTCATTTGTAGGTAGATCTTTTACAGTCGTTATGGGAAGTCAGTGGCCCGAAAGTCTGCCAACCAGTTTCACCAAGGGGTATCGTATGTACACCTGCGCCTGTTATTATTTAGCCAGGAGGTCCTCTTCCTTGATAAGTAAACACACATTTAAAATAAATTCTCGTGTGCGTAATGCAACTGCAAACAAATTCGAATTTTGGTTTTCTACTGAGAAATTTCACAGTCAAATTTATTTAAATCCCTTAGAATAGTTTTCCATCTGTTTCTGGCCATAAGTAAGTACTGCTTAAAACCTTTTTGAACAATAACAAACCTCACAAACGATTCCCTAGTCCATAACATTTTTATCTTCAAAAGCCACCACCGCTGTACTGACAAAGTTCCATTATTATACATAGTGTTCACTCCTGTCGTGCCCAAGGGTTCCGTGGTGAATACCAATGGGTATATTATGGTGTACGGTTTGCAAGACAGCGTGTCGACGATGGGTGACGCATATTGATGGTGGCATGGTAATTTGTTGAGGTAACTGTGAAAATTATGATAGTTTATCATAACCTTGTGGTCGTTTGCGGTTTTTTTGAAGATATCGCAATGTTTGGATGCTTGCAAATCGTTCAGTTCTTTTTATTTTCATCACCGTTATCGCTGATGATGTGTCTGATGAGATGACGAGTAATAGAGAACTATGGAAGAAGAAGACATGCTGCGCCGACCACAAATGAATTGGGATAGGCGCAGTAGCGCATTATGGGGCAGGTCTATTCAAAATGGAAAGCTTTTAAAGCCTAGTGCAAAACTTCCTTCTAAAAGAAACGTAAGAAGCTTCCTAAAACATGTCTTTATAGGCTGACTTACTGCCAAAGGTAGGTAACCAGATAACAATACTTCTTTTTCCCTACCGAATTTTTTTTCCTACTGGAAAAGTAACATCAAACTTCATTAATATGGAAATAATTAATTTAATAATGCAACTCTATTGACGGGTTCCGCTTGTTTGAAACTCTGGTCATGCGCACATTAGTACACGACCGTTTCCTCTGAACATGATCGTCTAGTTCCTGGTTTCTGTTCACAAAGATACGTGTTTAGGTAAACAAGAATATCACACTTAAAACCTCTAGTAACTTAAGTAGTCAATAATACACCGATATTTTTAGGTCGTTCTGGAACCGAAAGCCATAAATTCGGTTTTGTAAAGATTTTTTTTTCTAAACTAAAAAAAAATGATTTTTCGTGTTTTATTTTTTTGTATTGATATATTTGGGGAAAAAAAAAATATATATAAATAATTTTTCATATTTTATTTTTTATGTTTTGTATTGTTATTGTTTTGGAAAAAAAAGACGAAATTTTAAAGTTTTTTTTTTTGTTGCACTGATTTGATGTATGCCACTTTTCAACCTTGTACCGCAAGTAATAAGATTGAAATGTGGTCGACCGTCAGTGTACTCAGGTTCAGACGCCAAGCACATCACGCTACTACAATCTGTCAAATTTCTTTAGCAGATTTTCAACTTTATCGCTAAAGTGTTAGGTTCAAGGTGGATTAGGAAAATTTTACAGTTACAGTACATAGAACATTTAAAACAACTTGGTGGCCCAATGAAGTGATTCGGTGGTAAGCCTAGCCTACTTGTAGGTACTACACCCACAGCAATCCCATTGACATCAACTAGACCCAAATCCTGACTTCTACTAAGAAATTCCTGTTGGAAAAACCCAAAACGAACACTTTGATCGACATGCGAATCGAATCCATGTGCCTGTCTTATTTTTTACATCCATCAACATTATTTTCTGTCACATTTTCCTTTATTTCCGCATCACAGTAAAAACATAGATAAGAGTAGTCTATTAACCATCATAAAATTCACAAAACAAAATAAGTATTAAAAAAATCAGATGAGCCACGACCAAAAAAAAAAACATCATCCAACGTTGCAAATTAATTGCAACAACTAATAATTAAAAAGGTCGCTCTAACGAATTTGAGTCCATGACCCAATTATCATAGAGAATGAAGAATAGACCAATTAGACCATAGAGTATAGAGGGCACATAAATAAGGCTTATTTATGGCGGATTATCACGGCAACGTCGCATTTATTTGTCAGTGGCTGATTTATTGGGAGTGCTAGGAAATATTCACGTTATTGGTCAGCTGTGGATTGTAATTTGAAGTTCTGATATTGTAATTGGGTCAAGTGAGATTGGAACCTCCCTTTTTAGTTTGCGTTTAGGATAGGAACATCTACTGAAGTCATAGAATTTTATTTATGAAAAAAAAAAAAAAATTGGTCACCATCATCTGCGTAGCCTTTTCCCGACTATGTTGGGGTCGGCTTCCGGAAATCGAACCCAGGCCCTCATGCTCAACAGTTGCGCTTGCAATCTTTAGACCGACGTAGCAGTCCAGCTAAGTACCTGCAGACTGCCTGGAGAAGTAGATATAAACTTACAGTAATTTAGTCAATTCAGAGGCCCATGGGCGGTATAAAAACTCTGACACCAGGTTAAGTACTATAAACTGCAGGACTGTTCGAAAGAGATACCGTGGCCCCGGAACACAAAGGGCGATGAAGGAACATGGATGGGTTTTAGTCAGTAAAAGTCTGACACTCTCACCCGCTCCGCCCAGAGCGGGAGGAGTCATTTGATGATTTAACATCCGAAAAAAATTAAAATAAAAAAAAGGTTACGCATTAAACACACAATAATGAAAGAAGAAGTAATGTAGCCAATCCAAAAGGACTTACAAACATTAAAATCATCTACCCTTATTACTGCTTATTTACATAATCCATGAATCATGCGCGTACGCAGCTGTTTAAATAATTTCTCGTCTATTATTAGATATTATTGCTACCGACTGCACGCCCACTTTCACTGCCCGGCTCCATTTTGACAAGGCGTTATATTTAGAAGTTACTGCACTGAAGGGAGTTCTAGATTTTGTTGGTCTGTTTTTGACGTATAATGTGGATTGGTTGTGAGTTCAAAACTGGTATAAATTTATTATAATTATGTTATGATATGCCTAGCCTTTTCGCCCATAAGTTCGGGTCGGCTTCCAGTCTAACCGGATGCAGCTGAATACTAATATTTCACATGGAGCGACAGCCTATCTGACCTCCACAACCAAGTTAGTACTGGATAATACGAATCCCCTTGATAAGACTTGTTGTTATGGTGCATCCACACCGCATGTTGAGTTAACATTCCCTAACAATGTTATCAATTGTTACCACGTGTTGACTGTTTTCAAAAGGCAACATTACTTAACATATACTAACAGGGCAACGTATACTAACAATAAATAACACTTGGAAACGTTGCTCTACAAAAAGTAACTGCGGTGTGAATGCACCATTAGACTTCTGACTACCTAACGAAATCAAAGATATGGCACACTATTTCAAAAATTAATATTATCCAGTCACCAACAACGCAACACTTCTTCCCAAGATTTTCTACGACAAATAAAAATTACTCAAAAACACGTCCACGTTTCAATACATTAGTCACGTCCCTATTCATATAAATCTCCTTTAAGAACTGTAAAAAATCCAACCAGATAACCAGGACCTCCCCTGTTTCCCTCCACGTGAACTAAGAAGGGAATTCAGGGAATATCCTGCTGTTGTTCAAAGGTATATGTGAAATGGTCGTAAGAAAACGCGGGACTTTTGACACAGTAATAAATTGAGGTTGAAAAGTTCTCTGTGGTTTTCGACTTTCGAGATAGTCGACAGAAATGTAGTGGTATGGTGTTTTAGTGTAATGGTGTTATTTATGTGTAACTTGGACGATTTTAAAGATACTTAGATTACTTAGAACTTTACAGAGAGAGATGAAATAGTATATTTCATTACAAGTGCGGAAAGGCTGTCATTGCAAAGAGTTCCGACAAATGTCTACCAGTGCCGAGGCGCAACCGAAGGCGAGGGTTGACAGTCGGAACAAGTTGCAATGACGGTTCCGCAGGTGTACTGAACGACTATTTTTAATACAGTTGCGAAAAAATTAAGCAATTCAATAAAATAATAAAAACACAATAAACTCAACTAACTAATAAAATTTCTGGAAAATGGCGCCAACCGTAGAATATAAGCAGAGTTTTTTTCTTCTTCACCCATTTTGGTAGGCAAAGGGAACTATCCATACAGCTTAGTCTTCAGTAGATTTTTTTTATTGATATGAAATGAAAATGAAATGTAATGAGATGATATGAAACCTAACCTAACTCATTCAATTAAATCATTAAATCTGATATTTAAATAAATTAGTAGCTTCTTTTTAGAAATATACGTAATTGTATGAATCACAAAAACTCTTTAGTAAAAACTTCATGGTTGGTTTTTCTTTTTAATAGACATTTTTTTGACAGTTGGGAAAGAGAACGCACGAGTTCGGGAAAGGTAAAAAAAAAGCACTAGTATGTAATAGCCAACATCCCGAACGCTATACGTCCCTGCAATACACGACTTTTTGAGCAACTGTATTAAAAAAATATATATTTTGGTCGCAATTGTTTCGAGAGCGTCTCGGGTAAGAAGGCTTTCGTTCAACAACGTCTTCCAACAAAATTGACATGAACTTTTCGCAACCTTTATGATTGCAATTGTAAAGTTTTCTTTTACACATAATTATAATGATGTTAATGAAAATCCAAAGAAACGAACTCATTTATCATAATTATGTTTTTAACCGACTTCCAAAAGGAGGAAGAAGGTTGTCAATTGTGTGGAAGAATATTATTTCATGGTGGTCCCGTTTAAGTTTGGTGAAGATCTGATGCTGATTTTCGGAGATATACAAGGGAACTCTTCAATAATAGACGGCAAATAGTCGTGATTGCTGCAATCGCTTAGATGTTTATTGTTTATACAACATCATGGCAAAAAAAATTGAATCAAACAAACAAAAGTCACCGACTTCTGAAGCTAAAGTTATTTTTAACTTTTTTTGTGATTTTGTTGTTGGTTTGTTTTTTGAAAAAAAGTTTTTTTTTTATTAACAAGAAAGCAATTACTACTTAAGACAAAGCGGTCTCTTAAAGAGAATTATGGCTAGAGCTAGAAAAGGTGTAATATGGGGATCTCGCTACAACGAAAGACAAAACCACACTGCACCTGCCGCAAAAAAACCAGTACAATGTATCAAAATCAAAGCATTTATTTTAAGTAGGCCAGTTACAGGCACTTTTGAATTGTCGAAATAAAGATAACAATGAAATGTAGTTACAGTCCCAGGCACAAGGCATAAATCTCTATGAAGAAAAACGGGCAAGAAGCTTCACAGACACTCTTTAATATCAGACTAGCGGACGTCACGCGGTTTCACCTGCGTAGTTCCCGTTCCCGTGGGAGTACGGGGATAAAATATAGCCTATGCTACTCAGGGTGAATGTAGCTTTCTAATGGTAACCTAACCGGAGCAGCTGAATACCTAGTATTTTACATGGAGTGACTGCCTATCTGACCTCCACAGTCCAGTTAGTACTAGGTAATACGATACCGCTTGGTAAAGCAAGCGACTGGCAAGGTGAGTCAGCAGGTTGTCAGCCTTTTTTGGTTTGGAACGAACAAACGAACGATTTGAACGTTAAAGTGCCCATAGTAAAGACTTGACAGTAAAATTCTGACATAGAACCAGAAATATTTTGGCTAAAGAAAACCTCACATTTCTTATAACACTCTACATCCAAATCCCAGAACCACATTAACGAAATCCCCATCCCATTATCGAAACACAATATAAATCACTATCTCGACAGCACCTTCCAAGCGCCAAGTTCAACAAACGGACTGCGGTGCACGTCATCACTATAATCTTGTTTCTCTATCGTATTCACAGACTTATGGTCTTGTCGACTATTGAATTTAGTGCGTGATACCTAATAGTACTGATATTGATACTGTTGGCCTGCGTTGTCCCACTGCTGGACAAAGGCCCCTCCCCATGACTTCCAGTTGTTTCGATCCAGGGCCAATGTGGGCCACTGGTCGCTGGTCTTGTCCAGATCGCCCCGCCATCTTCACGTGGCCAGTCCAAGCGACTTTATGAGCAACGTCAGTAATTTCTGTTTTCAAGCGCGGTTTGGTGTTGCGAACACGGTAGGTTAGTTCGACGCCTAGAATGCTGAGCTCCATTGCACGTTGGCAGACCTTGAGTTTGGACTTTTGAATGATTTGGCAAAGACCAATTTCTGGGATCCCTAGGTCAAAATGGAAAGAATGCACATTATAATGTACGTTTACCTAATAGCTAGAACACGTTCACACTATGCCTAGCTATCGTCAGACCTATAACGCGGTCCTAAGCTCAAAAACGGTAAGCTCAAAAAAAATGGTCAAGTTGATTTTTAAAGCATGATCCGGTGTCATAAATTTGATTTGACATTATGTCCTACTGTCAAATCAATTTGATCACGTCTAGCTCAGGTATGGCTAACGGGTTAGCCAATCAAAAACAGAATTGAAAAGTCTTATCTGCCTGTAATTTGTCTGCGTCATTTCAAACGTGCGTGTCTTATTAAGAGTCGCACCTAAGCGAGAATAAATCTTAAAAGGACTGCTTCCTTGGTCGAATGGTTGCAAGCGGTCCTGGGTTCGATTCCCGGGTCAGGCAAAGTGTTATTGGGTTTTTCCACCACTTTCTCAGCCACGAAGTCTGGATTTGTGTTTAGTTGATGGCAATAACCTCGCCCCTTATTACTTGGGCCTTAAAAACATAACTGGCGAAAAGTGGGTTGTACTATTACGTACACCTCTGCCCAACCCCTTGTAGATTACAGGCGTGATGTTATGTAATGATGGTTACCCATCCACGGTCCGACCTAGGCAAGCGCTGCTTAACCTTGAAGATCAACCCGTGCGGTTAGTATTAGTTAGCCACGAGTTCTTCCTACTCATAATTTAAGCTGATGCAACAAATATTGATCCCTATACATTCATGTTTATCAATACATTAAGAGTATAAAGTAAAGTGTGTTGGTACTGATGTACACCCAACATTACTTCAAGTGAAACACTTAGGCTAAGTTTTAGTGTATACTATAAATAACTTAGTCGATAGTGGTACGGAGCCCGTGGCTAAATAATAACAGCCGCTCGGGTCGATCTTTAGGTTAAGCCGTGCTTGCCTAGGTTAGTCCGTGGATGGGTGACCACCCATTACATACCGGGTTTCCTCCGTGCCTCGGATAGCACGTTAAGCCGTTGGTCCCGGCTGACATTTGCAGATCTTTGACAGTCGTTACAGGTGGTCATGATGGCCCAAAAAGTCTGACAACCAGTCTTACCAAGGGATATCGTATAACCCAGTACTAACTGGGTTGTAGAGGTCACACAGGCAGTTGCTCCACGTAAAATACTGGTATTCAGCTGCATCCGGTTAGACTGGAAGCCGACCCCAACATAGTTGGGAAAAGGCTAGACAGATGATGACGATAGTGGTACAGGAAGTCTTTGGGTGTATTCAACAAACATAAGTACAACTTTCTCGATGGACACGTAGTCGCAACCGCTACTGCTGTGCCGTCCTGGGTTCGATTCCCGAGTCAGGCAATAGGTTATTAGGTTCTTCCGTCAGGGGTTGTTAAAGAACAGCCCAGAATTTAGATTTCTGGCTTGCCAAGGGGTAAGCTACATATCTTAATGATTATAAAAATATTACTTCCAGATTTCAATCGGATTTTGTTAACAATTTCAAGGGTTTTAATTGTTTTGTGAGTAACTCTAATCATTTCCTTAAAAAAAGTAAACATGAAATCCGATCAAACACAGTAAGCTTGCTTTCAATCATGCTGTCCCATTTCACAGTAAACCATAGAAAAGTGGCAACAAATGGTCTAGAATGTCTAGATCCAGTTATTTACATATCCAGAGTAAAGTACGTTACCATTACAAAATCCTGAAACATTTCTGCATCCATTATCTTACGAAACTGCATTCCATACTGTTTACCTGTTTGGCTAACCTTCACCCAAAACTAATCGGTCTACAAGCCGTTCAAATAGATCACACAGTCTCAGACATATCAGTAACCCCATGCAGTAATTCAACTAGGAACAAATAGTCACACATATGCAAAGCGTTTGTACATGAATTCTAAACGAAAAATCGAAAACAGAATTCGTGTACAAATGTTTAAAAATGAATAAATTCATGATGGTTTTCATCCTGCCATGTAGCATAATTTATTAGTATGTTTATAACATTTTACGTTCCTACTTATCTGTCATTCAAATTGAAAAGGCACTTTCCTAACGGAAAATAACAACAAGTGCACTTTGTTTTGCATTGTAATAATCAGCTGATTCATTGGAGTAATGTTCTATGAATTAGTGAAATAGAAATTAGTACCTATCATTGGTGTCAATTCTGTTGTGCACAAACTAAACATAATTTAGGCTATTGCTATCTTTTACTAAAAGGCAGTGCGAGAAAAGGACGGCTATAGCTATGAACTAAGTTAGAGATGTCAAACTAGTTTATGCCTTGCGCTTCACCATGTTTTTAGTCGACATGTTTTTACGTGCACCCTTCATTTGTATGGAAATATTAGTTCCAACTAATCTTGACAGCTCTAAATTACGTCCGTCTCTTTCTCGTATTATTAGAGAGAAAAAGATAACAATAGCCTAAATTAAGTTTAGTTTGTGCACAACAGAATTGACACCATTGTAGCTGTAACATTTTGTAAAATTTAAACGAACGGCTCGCCAGCACACAGATAAGCCCTGAGAGGTTTTCGATGTGTGGCTAAAACCAAACTGTAATAGGTTAAGTTTTTTAGATATTTAAATAAATAAAGTGCTCTTTTATGAAGAGCAAAATTTTAAATAATGTTGACATCAACAAACAGATGGATAATCGGTAAAATACTAGATTGTTTTAATATTGGAATTATTAGACTGCTTTGTTGGTGTAATGCAACTGCATAGTATGTGGTCCTTGATTCCCGGGTCAGACATAATTATTATTGGGTTTTTCCATCAGGAATTTCTCGGTGGCTGTCATTTGTAGATCTTTGACAGTCGTTATTATTTTTTTTTTTTTTTCTTTCTTTTTTCTTTATTTCACCAAAAGCCATCATAAATTATAACAAGAACCAAAAACTAAGAGCATATAAGGCTTATAGCTAGGACACAATAATTTTAATTCCCTGACTCCTAAACTAGGTGTATGTGCCTGTGTCTTAGGAGTCGGTGATTCTCCATAACTAACAAGACAAAGCCATAGTATAATAAATAAATAAATCAGGACTTTAAAATTTTAAACTATGTAGAGAAAAACACAAAAAGGTGGTGGCCCAAAAAGTCTGACGACCAGTCTTACCAAGTGGTGTTGTATTACCCAGTACTAACTGGATTGTGGAGGTCAGATAGGCAATCGCTCCATGTAAAATACTGGTACTCAGCTGCATCCTGTTAGACGTGAAGCCAACTTAGTTGAAAAAAGGCTAAGTAGATGATGATGACATTGAGTATCAAAGACTGGTGAGTTTTATGATCGGTTAAAAATATAGAAACCGGTAACTACCAACACGAACGGCCAAAATGAATAGACCCATTCAACGTCTGTAACAGCATTTCATAGAAAACGCCTAAATGCTGATGTTTCTCATAAACTTTTATGTGTTATAGTAAAAAGGTCACAAGTAGCCAGCCGATATAAGGAAGTGCCCCATTTTTGGCCACATGTAGGTCGGATTTGTACATGGTACAGTTTGTTGAGAGATTTTGGGAAGTGGAGATTTGTACTTTCTGTTCTAGAGAGAGATTACGTCTTCTTGACTGATGGGCAAATTGTGTAATTTTATTAAGATGGCATTTCCTGCCAAAGAAAAACTTTTTGGAGAAAATAAACATAACATAACAATCACGATTGTAATCTCAGGAGCGTTAGAGGAGAGGGTCCAAAGGTGTACCTAAGAGTGCACTCACATTTAGCCAGTTATGTTTAAGTCCCATATAATAGGAGGCGAGCCTAATGCCAACATCAACAGGGCACAAATCCAGACTACGCGGCTGCTACTGAGAAATTCCTGATAGAAAAACCCTATATAACAATTTGCCCGACCCGGAAATCAAACCCACGACCTCATGCTCAGCAGTCGCGATTGCGACCGCTAGACCAACGAGCCAGGCCCTTTACATGTGAAACATCTATACACGCGCGCACATCTAAACACGCGATTTTCATTTGTTTTTTGGTTTACCCGCGGTAAACCAAAAAACAAATGCAAATCGCGTGTTTGAAGCAGCACAAGATCTATATATTCGACACGGTTTACAACAAGTCTGCTGGTCTCGGGGCACAGAACGCTGCGCTGGCTTAATCTCGTGACTTCGAGTTTGATTCCATCAAAAGGATTTTATTTTTGTGAATCGAGTCATTTTGTTTTTCTTTTATCTTCTTTCGATGTTTCACATCTGCCAAGCGTCCTGCGACGGCTCACTTTTTTTGAAGCAATGTCTGATAAAACCTACTGAACTATGCATTTTTGGTATTGCTATACTGTCTATCCTGCCTTCTTCCTTTGCAATCGTCAATAATTCTTACAGCAGTCTCAAATAACATTCGTCATATCAGTTAACTAATAACAACGAGTTCGTCTAGCCTTTAATGAATGCCTCATGACTAATTGGCGTCTAATTATGTGATGTTTCACACAAGGGCTTATCTTATGCCTAAACAGGAAGTTCTAAGAATATGTTATCAGTTCTTTTAATGAGGTAGGTATCGTCTCCGGCTTATGAGTAAGAGCTGGGATAAACAAGATTACTTATAAAGATGTCATCTGCCTAGCCTTTTCTCAACTATGTTGGGGTCGGCTTCCAGTCTAAACAGTATTTTACATGAAGCGACTGCATATCTGACCTCCATAACTCAGTTAGTACTGGTAAGACTAGTTGCCACACTTTCGGGCCACTGACTACCTGTAATGACTGACAAAGATCTATAAATGACAACCAGGACCAACGGCTTCACCTTCACGTGCTTTCCGAGGCACGGAGTAAACTCGTTATATAATGGGTGGGTCACCCATCCACGGACCATCCTAGGCAAGCACGGCTTAAACTGAACACTGTAAATCACTGAGAGAATGTGTAAGCTACTTCTGCTTACGGTAGGTAGCTAAATAAAACTATGTAAACTAAGCTCATCACTTAATCTCACAGTAAAGCATAGACTAAACAAAATTCTCGTCACTTCCGTAGTGATGTCACCGGCAGTACCACAGAGAAACTAAATATATATAGTAATAATATTTAGTTTAGATGGCAATGAGCATTTATGATTGACATTTCATATTGGTGTCATTGTCGTCTTCTGAAAGTGGATTCTGGCAAAGAATTTTACACACTACCGTCCTACGTCCTTATACGTCCGTACTAAACGGTCATAAAAGCAGCTGTGTAATAAAAGGGTACAAGCAATGTCCTTCTTTCTTCATTGCATTCTCTTGTCCCCAAACTCAAATCTTGTATCCCAATTTATTTGCGTTCGGCGCAACACGTTTTCTTCTTCCGCACTTCTCTATTAGTCATCATCTCACTAGTCCACCGTTCCTGGGCATCTGAGAGGGTGCATTGTAGACTAGACAAGTTTTTTTCCGACCCTGGAGTACTACAGCGCTATCTATGTCACAAATGAAGAACTAACATCAAAATTCTAAATCGCGCAGTTAAAGTTTTCCGCGACATAAGAGCCTATAGAAAAACCCTGCAACAACTGTTGGGGAGTATTCCACCAGACATGACACCCGTCTGGTCGGAGGATCCTTGCTTTTCTACGGGGGATGAAGGACTTTATACCCTGTTCTTCATTCGCCTGACTGGTGACCCCGACGTGATCTGAACACGTAACCTTTTGATACACAGACTGACTTATATTTATACTTAGCTTATCCCGGGGCTTCGCCTTCGTGGAGTTCCATAATGGTACCACGGGATCATACTACCGGAATTTCATCCAAATCCTTTCAGTAGTTTTTGCGTGAAAGAACAAACATAAATAAATAAATATCGCTGGACAGTTACACACCGCCATCTTGTGCCACACTAAGCTACAAGGCTTGTGTCGTGGACAACAGATAGTACATAGATACTTTTTTTTTTGTTGTAAATACATACTTATTATAAACTAGCGGACGTCACGCGGTTTCACCCGCGTAGTTCCCGTTCCTGTGAGAGTACGGGGATCAAATATAGCCTATGTTACTCGCTGATAATGTAGCTATTCAATGCTGAAAGAATTTTTCAAATCGGTTCAGTAGTTTTTAGGTTTTTTCGTTACAAACAAAAATACATTATACAGTTGCCCCTACCGGGATTCGATCCCGGAACCCTAAGAACGTTAGGCAGCCTCACTACCGCTGCGCCATTCAGGTCGTCAAAGCATCCATCGTCAAACATCCATCCATCCATCCATCCATCCTCACAAACTTTCGCATTTATAATATAGTAGGACTAAGGCCGCATATGTTTTTACAACGACTCCATGAGCTCATAGTTTTCTTTAATCAATGTCAATATTTGTGATCTCTAGAGACTCTTGACAGTTTAGTAGAAAATGTGTCAGTTTATGAGTCCCATGATCATGACGGGAACGTCAATGTGTGATCTGACGTCATATCATCCGTCAGATCTATTATTAGAAAATTAATAATAGTCTAAAATGAAATGTCTGTGTCACGGAAATAAAATTGTCGATGGAAATGACGATCTGACACTTTTGAATACGAAATTAGCACTTCCGTAGATTTTAATACGTGACATCATATTGATAAAATATATTCTTTCGTTTCGTATTTTGTGAGTACATTGTAAAAACATCACGATTATATTCGCAGAAGAGTGTAGGCAGAGGTTCGAAGATTCGACTGTTTTAAATCCAATAATCCTTTGTCTAATCTGGGGTTCGAACCCAGAACTGCGACCACTCTGACTAGCTTAGACTTTGAGGCAGTAATCTGCTTTCTTAATCGTGTGGTTAGTGCTCTTGGTGTCAGAGTTTTTATGCCGTCCATGAGCCTCTGTATTGGCTTAACATACCCTCGAAAAAAAACTCTCAGGCATGCTGGCTTCCTCAGAATATTTTCCTTCACCCAAGCAAGTGATATTTTACAATACGAACATGAATCAGAAAAATCAGAGATCTTGAGTTCGAGGCAGTAATAAACTAACAGTGTTTTTGTTTCTAAATTTTATTGTTTAAATTACGCATTTGTGGCTATATATAATTACAAAAATAAAAACAGTAATTAAATCCATACCAATATTACTCATACGAAAGTTACTTGTCTAAAGTAAGCTATTACCTTTTTCCACTAAAATGTCTAGTACATAAGATATTTGTTATTCCAGTAATAAGTCCCCGAGGGATAATTCCTGTCCTCCGCACGACCGAAACTGCGGGTAAAAGCTGATCTCAAAGACTTAAAGTGACCAAAATATTCCACTCCCCAGTCCCCACTGTCGTGTCTCCTAATTTATAACCATTCATGCTTTGTGCGAAATTCATTAATTGATGTCATAAAATTCCTTTTTCCATAAACTTGGTCCATTGGCACAATTTCCTACTACCCTCGACCTATTTCTTGAATTAAGGTGCGTTTGCATTGGATGAGTAAGCTATCTAGTAAATGTGCTAGTGGCAAATAGGCTAGTGTTTGAACTAAGTGACCTTGTAGGCCGTTTGTTTGTGAGTGTTGTTAAAATCGATTAAGGGATTGTGTCAACAGGTGGGGCTGGGCTTCAGCAAATATTATTCTGAAATCAGTCTGTTAATCTTTTTGCTGTAGTATTTATAATTGATGTGATTGCCGTTGTTAGCAATGTTATTTTTAAACTGATAGGTTACTAGCCTTGGTACGTATGTTACTTTGGATCGGTGCAACAGGTTAAGTACTTTTTATACAGGGTGTAAAAGACCTCATCACGAAGCCGTCAGCCAAGCATTCTGTACATCAAACTAAGTAACTTTATGCAAAAAATATTGCTGGGAAACGACTTTTTATGTGGTGAAAAATCACGTTTTTCCATAGGACTCAATGTAACGCACTTAAATCATTGTGTTGATGGATAGATTGAATAGTACACGGGGGGTACACGGGGAACAAAATACTAGGGTTACTTAGTTTGATTTACAGAATGCTTGGTTGACGGCTTCGCGAAAAGTCTGTTTACACCCTGAATTATCCTACAATACACTTAGCTGTATTTTAAAATGACAAGCTTTAAATCTTTTGTCAACATGCCAGTAGCTACTGCACAGACTGTAACTTGACTATTTACTCGACCAAACATAAACGAGCCTAATTATTTTATATCAATCACTAAGGGAATATAACTTCAGCAAAATTATTAATTAATTAATACACATAATAGTGATGCGACATTATTATTTACATATTCGACTATATTTTTTATGAAATTAGTTCTAGATGATGGTATGAGTTTTTATTAATTAATTATGCAGATATTAATTAGTTTCTAGCGTGGGTAATAGAGGGTCAATTTCACTAATCTAGGAATTATGAAGGTCGTTTTTTATTTAATTAGTCTTTAGTTTTACATTACCCTAGTGAATGCAGTTCACGTCAAGCCTTGTCTGGAAGGTTAGGCCAAGGTGTACACAAACACCCACATTTCGCCAGTTATGTTTAAGTCGAATTTAATTGGGGACCTGCCTATTGAAATCAAACGTTTACAAAACCAGACTAAAGAGAAATTCCAAATGGAAATACTCAAGACCATTTTGCTCGACCTAGGAATCGAACCCAGGACCTTATGCTTAGCAGTAGCTCAACTAACTATTTTATGAAAATAAAATAACCAACGGATGTCCTTTCATTTACATTTGTTCATGACGCGTGGGTTTATTCCCCAATATTTTCTGAACTGAAATTAATTGATATGACGTAAATATCTATTATGCATAAAGCTTTGACACATTAATAAAAGCTCGTTAGACGCCCAGAATGGGTTTTCCCATCACACATCTTCACTATCACTACATATTATAAACCTATAAATTATAGTTATATCATGCACTTTAGCCGAGCTATAACAATTTTTGCGGACGAAGTCGCGGTCGAAGTGCTAGTATATTTTTAACAATAAATAAAAATAAAAAAAAACTTTTTATTTTAGACATTGGTCCACAACATTTATAAATAAAAAATTACAATACAAAAATTACATTAAAAAATTTAAAAAAAAGTTTAACAATAAAAAATCTTAATAGAAAATAGAAAATCTTAAATTAATTTGAGTACCTATTTGCCACCCTCTGGGGCCCCGGGCACACGCACTTGTGCTTGAACCCATCGCCTCAGAAGGGTCCAGCTTGTGGCTGAGCACATTCAGGATGGGTACGGAGCATCAACGAAGCGATGCGGGCGCCGCAGCACAGTGTGAAAGCCATCTGTGCAATCTTTGCCAAAAGACCACAATAAATATTAACCCGCCTGATTTTCTCAAAAAGTTTTGGCAGAGACCACCCGAGTACCTGTGTAGTATTTCGTAAATTATTTTTAGAAATCCCATGTGTGTCTGTGTGTATATTTGTTCTATCATCGTAAATCTTGATATTGCTAAAAGAGATCACACCCATAAAACGTAAGTACCTACTGTACCTATTAATATCACTAGCACTCTGGAACAGATTGCCAGTGTGGAGCCCCTCTGCAGGATACGGTCCACCTCGTGTCCTGTTCATCCTGCATAGCCACTTACACCAATCAAGATCTAATCGAAACAAATGTTAGAGCTATGCAGGTGGCTACACACTGGTCTAACACAATTTAAGTTCATCGGCACGTAAAGAAGAAGAGCACTTTAAAACCCATCCTTTCACACACTCCTACTAATTCCCATGATCTAATAAATTAAGTAATCCGACCTAATTTCAATCTAGTACTCACTTTCTCCCACCCAATAAAGTGTTCCTACTTTCATGTTTACACAGTAATGTGTACTCTGATTAATGCCTCGTTCGCGACCTCACGAGATGCGCCTTACGTGATGCGTCAAACGACACACGCTAGTGTCATTTGTTTTCAAAGACATTCAAATCTAAATACGAGCAATAGACTGGAAAAACGAAAATAATTGTTATCTTACAACTTGTTACTGTTTGGTAACAAATCGATCTGCCTAATGTGCTTGTCAGACCACGATATGGAAATTTTACGTTATCTTTATTTGTCATATATCTTAAAAATCGTAAGAAATTGTAAGAAAAGCTGTTTTTTCACCAATTAAAATTTTCCATGTACAGGTTCAAAATGATGTACTGAATACATGGCAATCGTTTGAGCATCAATATACCTTCCACTCTGTAAGTAACTGAAAAGTCCTGTAAGTATGCTCTTAAAAGAAACTAGTAACTGTACTTGGCTTAATAACAACTAGTAAGCTTTTCACAAACGGACAGCCTGGACCGACTTGTAAAATTTGGTGAAATGGGCAGGCATTCTCAACAGTCTCAAATTGTCCGAAGAACCCAAGTGTCAAGTACTTGCGTCATGAAGAAAATTTAAACGCGTAGCTTGTGGCCAAGCAGTAATGTGTAATGTGTTACCCTGCTTAAGCTATGACATCAGAATCCATCATGGCTGCCGCGAAATAATCCCGTTGAGTAGTGTCCTTCATTTTGTTTAATGCGGGTGACAAATAAAATTTTCTCTGAACTGTATTATTAGATGGTATTTCCAGTGCGAAATTTATGGAACGATCTGGGTTTTTTAGACCTAATCTTATCGTGGAACAGGTTGATAGAGCTGTTCTTATTATAATTAAATAAGGTTTTAAATTATCAAAAGATTTGATGAATTATTTAATGAGTAATTTTAGATTGGCACTTTAACGGTTATCTAAAGACAATCCTGCATGTTAATCTTTCCAATTTCAACTTGCCATAGACCGCATTTTTATTTTAGGAGAAGAAAGGCAAAGGAGGGATGACAAGATGGACTGTGTGAAGAATGATATGGCAAGAAAGGAGGTGTCTGATGAGATGACGAGTAATAGAGAAGTATGGATGAAGAAGACATGCTGCGCCGACCACAAATGAATTGGGATAAAGGCAAGATAAAGATGATAGAAGGTGAAGGAGGCATGAATATAAATGTTGATGGATGGAGAAAGAGAGGAAGACCAAAGAAACGACGTATGAATTTTGTAGGGAATGATCTGATTGAGAAAAAAGTAAACGATGCCGTGACGTCTGACAGGAGAGAATGGAACAAGAAAACTTGTTGCACCGACCCCAAATAGAATAAGCATAAACCTGGCTGACAGTAATAATACCATTTCTTCAATCATTATAATTTCTGACACTCAACAACACATCAAAGCATATAAAAATAAAGACGATGTTACACCATAAAAGAACTAAAGACTTTTCAGGGTCATCAAACAAATAAATATCGAATAAAACCTCTTGAACACATGGCTTCTTTTACAGCCAAGCCCTGTAAGAAAACTTTTATAGATTTTATAGCTTCATTCATTGTACATTGCTCGTTTAATATGCTTTTTATTGGCATTAGGTATGTTTAAAACGGCCGTGTGTATCGTAAAGACAATTTTGGTAGATTTATTTGTTTTTCATTTGTTTCTTATGGCAACATTGAGGTGTGAATTGGGTTAGAGGGAGTTGAGACGATTCTATTTGATGTGTATTTAATTGTTTTTGTCTTGTCTAAGATTTAATTATTTTAGTGTGTGTTGTTCAAGCTTAAGTGAATGTGAATAGGCAACAAGAAACAATTATATTCTTTTTTGTAAACAAAACTAACCTAATTTAAAATTTATGGAATTTAGGGTTAATTTTAATCTGTTAAGATCACCTGTGTTTCAGATCAGCTAAAAACTTATTTTCAAGTGCCTTTTTGATAAATCTTACTATTTACTTTTAGTATAATTTTGAATCTTTTCGGCCTACAATTTTATATATGGCGTTACCTATATATACGTGACCTATATAATAATATAGTACATAATCCGCGCCTGACTCACCTAAAAACTAACGCAAATATTTACACGAAATTTTAGTGCACTAAAATTATACCCAGAACCCGTGCAAAATTATTCCACATGGTCTGCACGTGTCAAAATCAGGTCATGGTTTTCAAATAAATAAGTTTCCCATGTACTCGAGTCTTGTTTGCGTATGAACTTACACAGTGACGTCATCGGTTCAAGCTGCGCACCACTTAACGAGGTGGAAAGTGACCCATAAAGTTATGGGTTAATGTAACTGGGTTGGACTTTATGTAAAGCACGACTTTATGTAGGTACTGTACTGACAGACTTTATGTAACGACAATCAGTGAAGTTGTAGCAGAAATGGCAGGAGCTCGTGGCTAAATACTAACAGCAACTCTGGTCGATCTTTAGGTTAAGCTGTGCTTACCTAGGTTGGTCTGTGGATCATCCATTACATATCGAGTTTCCATTGTGCCTCGAAAAGCACGTTAAGCCGTTGGTCCCGGCTGTCATTTGTAGATCTTTGACAGTCGTTATAGGTAGTCAGTGGCCCAAAAAGTCTGACAACCAGTCTTACCAAGGGGTATCGTGTTACCACGGAACTGGGTTGTGGAGGTCAGATAGGCAGTCGCTCCATATTATGGATGTAAAAGCATCCTTAACGAAAGAAAGAAAGAAATTTGTGTTGTGTTGTGTTTGTGAAGCCGAAAGGCACTTGTTATCCTCGTCATTGCGATCATTTTTTTTTGTTTTAGACCGTATCTGGGAACTTTCTAGTTACGGAGATGTCGGTTGACGGTTCCTATCTCTTTATGGCCACGGGCAAAAGCTAGCCGGAAATAATTATCGGAAAGAGACACTGCGGATACGTTACTCGCCCATAGACAACGCAGAAATGCCTCGTGTCTCCAATTACACTCAAGGTCAGCATTTAAAATTAATTGATCAGCCTAGGTCAAATTAAAACCCTAACGACTCCCTACTGGCTTAACCTAGACATACACATACATATACAATTACTAATAACATAAGCTCCGCCCTAAACCATACTTAGGTCACCCACCAAGACCTAGATAGGTCTCTAGGGCGTGATGTCATTTGTCATTTGTTTGACTTATATGCTATGGTGGCCCAGCGGGAAGTAATGATAGTCTATGAATATGTCATAGTCATAAAATAATGTAGGACAGACATGTCATATTGTAGTGTCGGGTGACTTTCATCCCTTACTAGGTTGGAGGTTTAAATGGGGGGATATTAAGATTAGAATGGATTTAGCGGCAAACAATAGAAAAATCTATTGTTGTGAGTTTTTGTGCCCATTGGCACTGCTGTAGAAAAAAACTGGGCAAGTGCGAGTCGGACTCACGCACGAAGGATTCCTTACCATTATCTATACAACATTAGACAAAACGGCAAAAAAATCACGTTTGTTGTATGGGAAATATTTATTTTATTTTAATTTAATTATTTATTTTTAAAGTGAATATACTCGTACAACTGAATATTCTGTGAATATTTCAAGCGTCTACCTGTTGCCGTTAGTATCGAGCAAAAAACGGCAAAAAAAACACGTTTGTTGTATGGGTATGGTAATATTTTCGTTTTTTTTTAGTTATTTGTTGTTATAGCGGCAACAGAAATACATAATCTGGGAAAATTTCAACTGTCTAGCTATCACGGTAAGCTTTGTTTTGTATAAAAATATTTGTACGCCATATTATGGCAGGATATGCTGGAACCAGTATTGTAACATCTATTTGTACCATGTCCTAACAAATAAACATTTTAGATTTGATTTGATTTGGTTCATGAGATACAGCCTGGTGACAGACAGACGGACAGAGGAGTCTTAGTAATAGGGTCCCGTTTTTACCCTTTGGGTACGGAACCCTTAAAAAAAAAGAATAATATAAAAAGGAAAATATGGAGGATAAAGGAGTGGTGACTTTAGTCACGGTAGACGAAACTGGTATGACTAAAGAATCTATGGCAAAATATGACAAACACCTGTGGCTAAGTAAGTGCATACGCAGCCCACTCACTTTTATAGGGAGTCTCATAAGGTCTGTGTTGTGTACCACCAGTGAGGCTGATTTTATCAATTAATCAACGGGCAAAACTCCACGTATTATACACATACAGGTATACTCCAATTTGCTTCAATTTTCAAGTTTTAATGTGGTAGAAAAAATTACAGTTAGTTTTTCAATTTTGTAATTCCAATATTCATGCAACATTTGCTAGCTTTGAACGTGCGTATTCTAGTCGTTTCAAAATGTATCATCATCAACAGCGCATTGCAGAATAACACCTCATTTTTTTCTTTAACCAAGATACAGCCTGTCTTATCCTTTATTCCCGTCTCCCACCACACCCGCCACCACTTGTGGCAGTTGCAACTATTTGTCGCATATACCACCACTGGTGGTGGTTGCGTCGGTGCAGTATACAGAGTGTAACATAATAAACGCAAGACCTCTCGTGTGGTGTCACAAACATGAAACTGAACAAATTTAGTTCTATGACTTTTGGAAATTCATAACTTTTTTTTAGTTTTACCATACGCGTTGATCAGGTGATTCAGTTCCTACACATTTTTTTTTTTACGACTTTCTAGAACTCGCAGAACAAAAGTTGTTCAGTTTCATGGTCTGAGAGACCCCTCGGGAGATCTTGCGTTTATTATATTACACCTTATATCGAAAATCCTAAGGCCTGAATTCCTGCGACGCTGATGTCGGTCGCGTACTCCGGTCACGCGTACGACTATACATTGTGTTCATATATATAGCACCATACTGCGACGCTCACGTCAGCGGTGCGTATGTCGCTACATATTTCTCGCTGTCGACGTCAGCGTAGCCAGAATTCAGGCCTTACATCTTAATACTCAGTTCAGCCATACCACCAAAACCCAATAACAAAATATACCAGAAAATGTACCAGACAAGACAATTATTTGCTCCACAACTAGGACAGGAGAGGTCAAGCCGTCCCATCGGCCATATTGACCCGAACTTAATAGTGCTTGGACAAATTTGCTCGGTGTCATGTATGGAGGGCAAGATGTGACAGTATACGATTTTGTTAGCCTTGGGCTGGGGAAATATTTAAATAGGGGGGAGGGGGATGAAATTAGTGATGTACTGCGATTCGGGATGTTTTTGGTAAAGATGGTGGTTGATTGTAACGGACTAAAAGAAAACAAAAGTTTTCTAGATAGATTGTAAGAAAAAACTTGGGGGCAAAGACAAAATTGTAGCTTGGGCATATGAAGAAAAGGGTTTATAGTTTTTCATTCCCCATAGAAAAGGAAGGATCATCCGACCTGACGGGTGTTGTGTTTGGTGGGGGGTGGGTTACTGTCCGACAGTTGTTAGTTCTTCATTTATGGCATAGATGGCGCTGTAGTGAATTTTTAAAACTAAGTTGCTGTAGTACTTTTTTGTGTTGCCGATACAGTATAATTTTATACAAGAGAAATATTCACTTATTTATATCTTTAAAATTATATTATTCTCTGATACGTATACTTACTTATAATATCCATCCGCTGTTATTCCACAATAATCAATACTTTGTTCATTTAATTCAAAACCAACATGAATATTTTATTATTTCAATAAAACGAACATCATAAAAATACACATTGTTATGATATAGGTACTGTTAATCTTACCATGGGCACACTAGGAGTTATTATTTCCGGGTCAAATGTCAAAGTTGCATACAACTTTGACATTTGACCAGGAAATAATAATTCTAAAATATTAAACCACATTTTTAAGGTCTGTTATACCTACTATTATTTTTAACTACCAACATTTTATTGGTGGTTTTGTCAGTACAATACCTTTTCGCCTTTTGCCATCCAACGTGGCAATGCTGCCAGCCTTCTGAGCACTTTTCCCGTTGACAGCGATGCGGATGAATGTTTTCAAATAATGTACAAATGCATCGTAAATATGTTCAAAGTCGTCATATTTATGAAAAGACTGCCGCTCTAACTTCTGAGGAATCATTCAGCCTTTAATGTTCCCACTGCTGGGATACAGGCCTCCTCTCTATGAGAGGCAATGGGCTTCAATCCACTACGCGGGCCCAGTGCGAATTGGATGATGTCACATGTACCTAGGTATTTGAATTTCGGGTCTAGGACATGCCGGTTTCTTCAAGATGTTTTTTTCTTTCATCGTTTTGAGAGCAGGTGATGAAATAAATTACACAAAGTAATGTGAATGCCTGGGTTTGAACACATGAAGTCGGGGAAGTCGGGGCCGCCACTACGGAACCACTGCTGCTCTTGCCTCTTCTGAGGCTTATTTTCAGAACAATATATTTCTATTTATTATGTATCATTCACACGCTATAACAAGCCACTATACTAACTCGGGATAGCACCAGGGTACAATACAGCTAAATCATCACGGAGAACGCAGCGGGGAGTCAGCAGATGATTAGGTCAAAGAGTACTGTATATCTTCTATCGACAACCAATTGACTTTTATTTGTCGGCGGTACGAGATGAATTATGGTATTTGGGGTTCCTTAACGAAAGTTGGGATGAGAAATACTATAAAAATGTGTGTTAGTTTTATGTTGATTTACTATTTTAGTTTTGTATAAAAACCTTGTTGATGGTTAAATTCGTCGTCTTTTGGATACTGGTTTGTGTGAATTACCTGCAACAAAAGAAGAAAAATAATCATTAGTAAATCCAAAGTTAATCACACTAATATTATAAATTCTAAAGTTTGTATGTATGTATGTTTGTTGCTCTTTCACGCAAAAACTACTGAACGGATTTGGATGAAATTTTGCACACAGATAGTTTCTAACCTGGATTAACACATACAATACTTTTTATCTCAGTAGTAATGGACACTGATTTAAACAAGAGTTATGAGAAATTTTTTTTATAAAAAAAATATTTCCTTATGTCTCGTCTCTAAATCATTGTCCTTTCAAAATATATATTTGGGAACATAGATATTCTGTAATCCAATCGAAATAAATACACACTACCTTAAGAATTTGTTTGATTTACAAATTATTTTGGTGTTACGTTTGTATGAACCACAGATAATATAATACTTCGTGTATGAACTAAACGCATCGGTCGCCGGCCTCATATGATATTGAGAAGGACAATTCATAAGTCTATGTCTAGTCAGACAACTTTCGTGACTATGCCTAACTTATCTAGACTTTTAGGGCTTTGTAATGCCTAGGCATGATTTGGTGCCTATTTGATATTCGTATTGTGTTTCTGTTGTGTTGTTTGTGGTTATTGTGTATGGACAACGGGCGAAACGTAGAGACAATCTATGGAGTCTTTGGTTCGCACTGTCTTTTAAACAATTACGTTTTGCTTAGGAGATAAGTTAGTTAGCTTATCCCTAACACAAACAAGGTAAAGTACCGGTTATTATCGAGTTTTTTTTTAATGAATTTCCTCATGGAAAACCTGGTCTATAGCTGTTTAGCTTTGTAATTGAGGTGGAGGGGGTGCTGATGAGGTGCTAGTAGAGCGAGGAAGAAAATAAAGCGGCACGGCGGACAAGTAAAATTCACGTCTGTGTTGGACCTGCAGTGTCGCAGATCGAAGGGGAGAGTGTTGCCACAGTTTACATAATGATTTACATTTTAATGTTGGTGTTGCAATATTATTAATTAAAATCTCCAAGGCCTTTCCCGGACGAGCTCTTCCGGGGAAGCACCTTTACCATTTCTATTTCGTATCCGATATGATTGAGCCTCTTAAGTAAGTTACCAGTTTGTATAATTAAGCAAGCATAAAATAACTTAATTTTAATTTACACGTTAACCTTAGTTATTGACTGCACCTAAATCTGACTTAAATAAGTTTAAATGTGACGTAACTAAACACATTTAAAAACAAATTGTCTCACATATTTTTCAACTTGCGAAGTTATGTTCAACTGTGATATATTTCTACTGTAATAAATAAAGTCTGACATAATTATTACAAAAATATGACACACGAACAATCTTCCTTTGTATTGTCTGCCGTAAATTATTACTGGTACAACCAGACATCTGGTTTGTTCTTTAAATCACTACAATCCGATTTCATTTAAATGTGTGACACTAGGTCATAAAACATTTAGATTTGTTAAGTACACACACTATCATTAAATATGACACAAATATTTTTCATCAACAGACAACAGACAATCAGACAGCACCAGCCGCTCCATGTAAAATACTGGTATTCAGCTGCATACGGTTAGACTGGAAGCCGACCCCAACATAGTTGGGAAAAGGCTAGGCCGATGACGATTATGAGCAGGTAAGTCAGAAATAACTAGCTATGCTGTGGTATACTTCTTTGTTTGAATAATTCTGTTGTCTATCAAGAATTATAGCAGTAGAGTTATCCCCAATTACATGGGTAAGCTTTATTTCTGCGCAAAAATCATAATTGTCTAGCAGCGCACCATACACATTGGTGTATGTATGTGTGTTTCTCGATTCATAGAACATCTACATTTCACCAGTTACTTTTAAGGTGCAAGTTGGCAGCGGCACGAAGCCGCCGCAGACGACGTGTCGCAGCGACTACTGGTTTCTATGTATTTCTATGAAATTCCCTCCGAAGTACGCGACATGAAGCTAGCGACGCGTTGTCGGGCGGCAGACGCAAGTGTCGCCCGACTTAACGTGCTTTTCGAGGCACGGAGAGAACTCGGTATGTAATGGGCCAATCATTGTGGATCAACCTAGGTTCTCTAGGATTTACAAAAATCTATTGATTGGACAAAAAAAATAAAACACATAAGACCTGCTTTATAGTTAGTTCAGTTAGTATGCAAAGTTTCATGATCTAATTTGAAGTACTTTTTGAATACCAGCGGCCGCCATTTTTTTTCTATCGAGAAAAGTTTATGGCATTGTGTTTTCGTCACACATAGTACCTAGCATTAATCCTCAACTTTACTAAATGTTTATTTCAAAATTAATGCTGCAGTATTTTAGGCGTAACGGAGGATCATGCTAAGCCATTTGAGGCATGTAAGGCCCTTAACCTGAAGATCGGGCCGGGACACCTGTTTTAAAATTTAGCGACGAGCTGTTCTCAATCCTCCAATCAATCTTTTCCACTATTTATGACAACTTTAACAGCATCATTTCTCCATACACGAATACCCTTAATGACGCATCATCTTTAATCACGCAAATGAACAATTAGAAGAACTCGCTAATTGTCGGTTTTACATAAAACAATTCCTAACGCATCTTAACGACTGTCACAATTTATACCAATTACCTTGTTGTGGGCAACCTTTGCCCAGCAGTGGGCATAACTCATTGCCTCTTATCTTGAAGTACTAACTGTAATTTATAAGTGTCGATGCGTTTTTATTCGAGTAATTTAAGTTAGAATTGTAATGCGTGAGCGAGTTGATGTTGGGTGTAGTTTATAAGCTGACGGCGCATTATAAATGTTTGATTATTTAAATGTAAACTCTTTCCCATAACATACCGAGTTTCCTCCGTGCCTCGGAAAGCACGTTAAACCGTTGGTCCCGGCTGTCATTTGTAGATCTTTGACAGTCGTTACAGGTAGTCAGTGACTTGAAAGTCTGAGAACCAGTCTTACCAAGGGGTATCGTATAGTCCAGTATTATCTGGGTTGTGGCTATACCTCAAAAATCTGTGATTTTTCCAACAATTTTATCAATAAGACAATGTTTTATACTAATCATCATCCACAGCCTGAATTCACCCACTGCCCCAGCAGACGGGCCTAAGTATACATATAGGGTCTCTTTTCTTAATGCATTGTTGTACCCATTTTATTCCTTCATTTTTATTTGTATAAGTTCATTTATTATTATGATCAAGTTCAATAACTTAAATACAATTACAAAACCTGGGGAAGGGCGGAGCATCCTAAAACAAGCATACTATTTGCTTAAATGGATTCTCCCCATTGTAACTAGAATAAGTTATTTAAGTTGAAGCAATAAACTTTTTTTTTTTTTTTTATTGTCCACTTTTCTGTGCCAGTCTCATTTAGGTTTTTCATATCCAGATGTTTCATACTGATCACACCGCTTGACCACTGCATATTTCAAAGTACTTTTGGAGCATAAAATTTAAGGGTTCTTATAACTTCTTAAACAGTACTAGGACATTATATAAATGTCACAAGCTACACTTGCCTTAGACTTATAGGGAAGAGGACCTCTCATAGAAAGGATTGTGGGCCAGTAGTGAGAACATCATAGACTAATTATGATATGCTAGTCCCTAGATAGGTTACTCTGTCAACCAACAGCAACGAGATATTTGAAGGAGTTATACGCCTTTACTATATCTTTTCCAAATCGCCTAAAACTCAACACTCGTACCCCACATACATACATCGGCGAGTCAGTCAGTCAAACACGATGGTTCAGCTTTTCAATTGAGTCCCATCATCTCGTAAGTCAAATGCATGCGTCATTTATATGGTATGCTCCTCTTGGGACCCGACAATGTTATGTGTATTCGTAATGAATAAACGGCGACAAAGGAGAAATCATCACACGAGGTTTTCCGTATCATGAATTAAAATTGACTGAAATAGCTTAGTTACTTGTTTGATACTGACACTGTTAGTTTGTGTCATCCCACTGCGGGGCACAGGCCTTTCCCCTTGTCTTCCACTTTTTTCGACCGTTGTTTTATCATTTATTGCCAATTTCATTGTATTTTTTTAAGCATGAGCGAAAACTATGGCGAAGCAATTACTACACAAAGGCACATTTAACGTTTTTTTTACCTGTCAACCTTATGGTGATACAAAGACAAAACATGGCTGTCTATTTTTGCTTATTTTTTTACATCTTCTTTACACATTTTAAAACAAAGTCGCTTCCGCTGTCTATAAGCTTAGATCTTGTAAACTACGCAACTGATTTTAATGCAGTTTTTAGCAATAGAAAGAGTGATTCAAGAGTAAAATTGTAAATTAAATGAAGTCCGTTAAAAAACTTTGAATAACATGGGCATTTATGTACAAAATGGCACATTCAATTCAACTTAAGTTTGACGAGTGTTATGCTATGACCTGACCATCACTTGATTAATCAGTTCGTCATAACTTTATTTATCTATTCATCTCATGCATGAGTCACTTCTCTGTGTCATTTCTATGGTACTTACCTCATTCCTCATAAGCTATTACTACTGCTGCACAGAGCATCAGTAATGCGTCGGTCCTCTGAACTGGAAACCTACTGCATTGGAAATAGATGACTTTGCATTATTTATTATTTGATGACTAATGAATAAGACCTTTTATTTGTTCTGTTACCAAGTGATACATATAAATCGAAAGAGTCCCTGATCTGTCACGTAAATCGTTTACATCATGCCTTCTTAATATAGCCATAAATATACCTCCGGCGTAGCCATTTATATGTTATTTGTAAGTAGATTAATAAATCTCTGAATTTTCTCCTTTTCAAACTATACAGGTGACTTTTTTATCACTTTCCAAAAAAATGGGTATAATAGGTGAATGGAGTAGAAGCAAATGGCATACTTAGTTTATTTTTTATTTTTATATATTATACTTATTATAATTTTTATTAAAAAAAAATGAAATTAAATCATACGCGTACTGCGTATGATTTGAAATTGTTTCTCGTTCTTTGTTCTAATCTGAAAAGTTTACTTGAAATTTATAGCGTTTTTTGATGATAGATATTTTTTTTTCTAAGCTGTGGAAAAAAGAAAAGAAAAACTATGTATGCCATAAGCTTCTACTCCGTTCACCTAATATACCCATTTTTTTTTGGAAAGTGATTAATAAGTCATCCGGTATAGTCAGTGGCGTGCAGTGGTTCTCAACGGAGGACTTTGGCAATGGAAAACAAATCAACATTTTTTTCTTATCTGTATCCCGCTGCTGGGCAAAAGCCTCCCCTTTCTTCTTCCAAACCTCTCCATCCTGTGCGATATCTGGCCATGTTCGCCCCGCAAACAAGATCAGATTCTGATCGTCACACCACCTTCGCCGCGGTCTACCTCGACGGCGGCGGTTTCCTCCGCCAGGCGACCAGTGAGTGACGATCTTTGCCCACCTCTTCGGGTGCATTTGCGCTAAAATAAATGACATAGAAAAGAGTATTTTTTCTTTCAAAACCGTCTATAAAATTGTCACAACCAAGTCGCAATAGGAACATACCAGTAAGTAACAATTCATTGTCATAAAATGAAATCTGTTAGGATCTGTAGTGACATGCACTCGGACGATGCGATAGTAAACTGTAATTATAGTATTATTTTACTGTCATGGTGTGTTATTTAGAGTAGTTGTACTTTGGGGAAGTATGTGCTTCTACGTCATTTTACTCGGTGTACTGTCATCATCTACCTAGCCTTTTCCTAACACGTTGGGGTCGACTTCCAATCTAACTGAATGCAGCTGAACACCAATATCTCATGCTGCGACTGCTTCTCTGGCCTCCACAACCCAGTTAGTACTGGGTAATACAATAACCCTTGGTAAGACTGTTTGTCAGATTTTCGCGCCACTGACTACTTAACGACTGTCAAAGATATACAAATGACAGCCGGGACCAACGGAGAAAACTCGGTATGTAATGGGTGGTCCACCAACCACGGAACAACCTAGGCAACCGCGGTTTAACCTGAAGCTAAATCTGTTCAATATTTTGGATCGAGAAAATATTGCAAGATTTTAATCACATATAACTATTCAAATATTTTGGAATAAAAATTATAATAAATATAATTTATAAAAATAAAAAATAAACTATGTATGCCATAAGCTTCTACTCCGTTCACCTAATATACCCATTTTTTTTGGAAAGTGATTATAAAGTCATCCGGTATAGTCAGTGGCGTGCTGTGGTTCTCAACGGAGGGACTTTGACAATGGAAAACAAATCAACATTTTTTTCTTATCTGTATCCCGCTGCTGGGCAAAAGCCTCCCTTTCTTCTTCCAAACCTCTCTATCCTGTGCGATATCTGGCCATGTTCGCCCCGCAAACAAGATCAGATTCTGATCGTCACACCACCTTCGCCGCGGTCTACCTCGACGGCGGCGGTTTCCTCCGCCAGGCGACCAGTGAGTGACGATCTTTGCCCACCTCTTCGGGTGCATTCGCGCTAAAATAAATGACATAGAAAAGAGTACTTTTTCTTTCAAAACCGTCTTTAAAATTGACACAACCAAGTCGTAATAGGAGCATACCAGTAAGTAACAATTCATTGTCATAAAATGAAATCTGTTAGGATCTGTAGTGACATGCACTCGGACGATGCGATAGTAAACTATAATTATAGTATTATTTACTGTCATGGTGTGTTATTTAGAGTAGTTTTACTTTGGGGAAGTATGTGCTTCTACGTCATTTTAGGTACTCGGTGTACTGTCATCATCTAGCCTTTTCCTAACACGTTGGGGTCGGCTTCCAGTCTAACTGAATGCAGCTGAACACCAATATCTCATGCTGCGACTGCTTCTCTGGCCTCCACAACCCAGTTAGTACTGGGTAATACAATAACCCTTGGTTAGACTGTTTGTCAGATTTTCGCGCCACTGACTACTTAACGACTGTCAAAGATATACAAATGACAGCCGGGACCAACGGTTTGACGTGCTTTTTTTACACGGAGAAAACTCGGTATGTAATGGGTGGTCCACCAACCACGGACCAACCTAGGCAACCGCGGCTTAACCTGAAGCTAAATCTGTTCAATATTTCGGATCGAGAAAATATTGTAAGATATTAATCAATCAGATGACATAAAATGATTATACTGTCTCCAATTCCTACACAAAACACAACAAGTTGACCACAACAATTGTTCTTCACAATTAGGTTAATCAAATGCTATAAATAGAAACTATAAACATTTATATTGGTCTTAAAAATATCGTAGCACATGCATACTTCAGTCTAACCTAGTTTTAGGACTATATCTTTAAGTAATAGGTAGTTTTCAATTCCCGGGTCCACCATACGATTTGGTCGAGTTGGTATTGAAGATTTGTATGGGACAGTATTTATTTTTTTGCAATTACTATGGCGCATTTTCTACCATGTCAACCATGTCAACCTTTGGGTGATGCAGAGAGAAACTAACAAAACAAAATAGTACCTACATTAAGATATAAGTGCGGTAAGTTGAAAGGCGAGGGCTATAAGAAAGCAGAGGTTGTAATTATCAAAGCGCACGTATGTCATACGACGTTTTATAACATATTTGCGAGGAAATAAATAAAACTCGGACTTTCCTGAACGAATACTTAAATCTTTTACTTGTTCACAAATTAGCGATGCGCGCGCATCAGCGTTTTTTTTTTTAAGTCAAAGACATAAAACAGCCAGTATTACTAATAAAGTAAATTAATATTTTTGTGTGTTTGTTACAGATACATGGTTGTAATTTATTGTCAAAATTAATTAAATTAAAGAATTAAATGTTTATCTATTATATTTCATCTCCCAAAGTTGATTTTATTCATAAAATTTTGTCCAATTCTCTCACATAAAAACTCTTTGCAATGTTTTAAAAAAGTACCGTTCGTTTTTAGACGGAGCATCTTGATAAACCGTGCGTTTTACATTACATTACTGCACAAGTACGTAATGAGATACAATACAATATTGAAATGGGTGAAATAAGAGACCCTTTACGAGCAAATGTGTTATAAAATACTTTTACGTTACGAAACTTTTAGTCAAAACAAAAGAATAACCAAATACGACGTACAATCCCGGTATAAAATAAGCTATATAAAATCTTAATTACATACGATCACTTATACAGACATGAGTAATTAATGACGTATCCAAGTTTTATTACAAGCATTTACGGCCAACACAAAAAGTTGTAATTGTACAATGTGACATTTGGTGCATTGTTTTCTTAAATAAAATTGTTATTAAGGAATGTTTCACTATCGAACATTAAGTTCTTATTCTACTTTAAGAATGGCCTTAAAGTAAAATAATATTCAAGACAAAAGTGTCTTCATGAAGAACTTAATGTTCGATAGTGAAACATTCCTTAATAACAATAAAAAAAAAAAAACTCAGCCAATTGCGTTCTTGTACCCATGTACAAGAACGCAATTGTCTGAGTTACTTCTTCCCAGAGTCTGTGTTTTCCGATAGCTATAACTTATAGAGACCAGACCAAGTAACATTATAACAGCGAATACGATACCAAAAAAAGCTATAAAATTATATATTATCCCATCAAAAACATAACGTGCCTACAAGAATGCAAGTCTCGCATCTCGCATCGCAGTTCTTTTACCGCAAAAAGTTGTGGGATCTAATGTCCAAGTCAGTTAATTAGAAACGTTGAGGATAAATAATAATAGCCGCACGAGTCGATCTTCACGGTTAAACCGCGTTTGCCAAAGTCGGTTTGTGGATGGGTGACCACCCATTATATACCAAGTCTCTCCGTGCCTCCAAAAGCACGTTTGGTCCCGGCTCTCGTTTGTAGATATTTGACAGTCGTTATACCTGTAACGACTGTCAAATATCTACAAACGACGTACAACCAGTCTTACCAAGGGGTACCGTATTACCCAGTACTGACTGAATTGTGGAGGTCAGATAGGCAGTCGCTCCATGTAAAATACTGGTATTCAGCTGCATCCGGTTAGACTGGAAGCCGACCCCAACATAGTTGGGAAAAGGCTAGGCAGATGCTGAATCAACGTTGACTTTAGATATAGAGGTAACCATGAATGCAGCAAAGATAACACAAGAATGCCAATAATTTTGAAACCACTTAATGAATTTCATTCGGTACAACAACGATAAACGGTGATATAAAACGAGTGTTATGGGCAATGAAAATTCAATAAGTTGTTATTTCAAGAATCAGGTTAAGTGCCTCGGAAAGCGGAGCTGTTACACAAATGTGAACAGCTTGGTATTTAGAGAGTAGACAGAGATTCAGGATCTCTTAGGATATGAAATATTTCATCGTCGGATCTTGTCTTCACATCTTAATTAGTTTTGACATTCAAAAGTGTCTATTCACCTTGTCCCATGTTATTTAGGGTTGGCGAAACACATTTTTCAGCCACATCATATCTGTCAGCCTGTGGTTTTTCTATTAAAATCCATGACCTATTATTATATTGACCTAATTGAAAAAAATGCTGAATTCCGGTGACCCCACCAGGTAGGGTAGTGGGGTCAACGAATCGACAGTTTTGATTTTCCCGTTGACCCCACCAGTGAGGCGAAGCAGTGGGGTCAGCGGGAATACACCGAAATAAGTAGGTAAACTTTGGCTTTGGACACTCAAAAAGGTTGCTTCGTCTTACTTTGTGTCTATACGAGCTATGCAAAAGTAGAACAAGTCATGAAAAATGTAAGGATTGGCCTTAAAGCATTTGTAAGATACGAAGTTGGCTGCTTTTTTTGTAAATGGTATCTCGCAGATCAATCTGAGAGGATGTCGTCTGCGTGACCGGACTATCCTGTGGTTGTCTTGAGTGAAAGACATCCAGCCAGGGTAAAAAACTTCAGACTAAGCGACTACACGCTAAGGGGGTAGGACCCTGTGGGGTATGCCTCGGCTTAGGGCGTCGCTGGGGTAGGACAGCAAAGGGGACAGGCTAGATCTGAATGATGGTACCATTATTTAGGGGCTGATTTTGAACTACAAGCGCAGCCTCGCGCGGTGTCTCGAGCAAGGGTCGTGGTGAAGTTGTCTGGTTGTGTTAAAAGGCTGTTGTTGAACTTGTTGAAACTTGTTATAAATGAAGTCTAAAATAAGTTCGATCGTTCCAATTTTTAAGTCAGACTAAATATAGAATTCATTGGTTCTCCTCTTATCTTGTTTTGACGGTTCTTTCCATTGCCTTTCAAAACAAAATATTAATTTCAGAGAACTGATTTAAAAACCGGGCAAGATCGAGTCGGACTCGCGCAAGGGTTCCGTACCATCGTAATAGGAGAGCCTCCTTTAATTTTTGATATATTGTTAGTTGTTATAGCGGCAACAGAAATACACATTCTGTGAAAATTTCAATTGTCTACATATTACGGATCATGAGATGCAGCCCGCTGACAGACATACAGACGGACGGACAGACGGATAGCGGAGGCTTAGTAATAGGGTTCCGTTGGTTATGTTTGTCTCCTTGGGGTACGGAACCCTAAAACTCTACCGATACAAAGTACACTCGTCACCAAAAAAAGAGTTGAGTAACAATTTTTTTTCCACAAAAGTGTGACACAGTGATATCTTAAGTATGTTTACCAAAGGATTATGTACTTACTTTATATGAAATCGTGAGGATTTTATGGTCATTTCATCAAGATAACGTTTCTTTTGAGATAACGTGGAGTTTTTGGGCCTCTTTTAACTTTTATGATGTTATTAAGAGGAAACTTGGTATCATTTTTATATGGTTGTGAATTTACAGAACTTGTTGTTTTTAATTTTATTCTGAGAAAGTATAGTAAAATTATACTTTGTAAAGATCAAATTAAATGATGTGTTAAAATGAAAAGAGTTTGGTGTAAAACAAGTACCTTTCCAATTTGATTACCACTACAAGTGGTAGGTAAGGCAAGGTATAATCATCATCATCATCCTATAATGTTCCCACTGCTGGGACACGGCCTCCTCTCTGTGAGAGGGAAAGTGCACCACGCGGGCCCAGTACGGATTGGTAGATGTCACATGTCTTCGAATTTTTGGTTCTAGGACACGCCGGTTTCCTCAAAATCTTTTCCTTCACCGTTTTGAGAGCAGTGGCGATGAAATAAATTACACAAAGTGTCAAACTGTCAAATTTTCCTAATTTACCTTGAACCTAATGCTTTAGCAAGAAAGTTGAAAATCTAAAAAAAAATACAGATTGTATTAACATCAAAGATCGAGAAATGACAGCCGGGACTATGATTTACCGGTTTAGAAGATATAGGACCTGTTCGTAAAATGGCTTACGGCGAAAAAAGGACATCCTTGCTTTGCGAGGTACGGTATGTATCCACAGACTGACTCGGCAAGCGTTGCTTAACCTTGAAGATTGACCCGTGTGGCTATTATTATTTAACCAAGAGCCAATTACAACAGGCTTGGAAATAGCTACTCACAAAATAATGTAACAAATTACAAAGTTCAATCGATCAGCGACATAATTCTCAACACACAATGCATATCAGAAATCGTTCATTCAAATTAAAGTGTGACCCACTTTGAGTGGCCACGTTATCAAGTAAGTAAGTGTTGAGTTGTTGAGTCACAGACCTCATAAAACCCCGTACCCGACCTCGGCCGATACAACATCCCATGGTCAGTCTTTTCCAAAAAGATGCACGCTTTGGAATGGGAAATAACAATCCTTTTACAGTCATTACACCTTGTGGCTGGGACTGTAGCTTTTCATCTTTTTATTTCTGACAATTCAAACGCGCATGTAACTAGTATTTTTGAAATGCCTTTGAGTATGACTTGCAACACGCGCATGTGTCACTTTTTTCCTTGCGTGAGTAACCTCGCTTCACAAACCGCGTCGCGGTGAATCGTAGCATGCTCCGAAAAGCTTCTTTCTTTTGTTTTGGCCGCAGTTGCTGTCACAAGACGCGTGTCGCGTGAGTATGTAGTTCGTGGCCGTGCCTTTTGTAAGGTCATAAGAAAAGCTTATTATAGTGAACAAAAATGCGGGCTACTTATCGGGAGTCGTGAGCCTGTGTCGTGAAAAGAGGGATTTCTTTTAAAGGTTTGGTTCGAATTTTAAATGTTGTTGATGTTTTGAACGATATATATCGAATATTTTGGAAGTGACGTTAATCATTTCTATACATTAGAGTTTTATTTCTTGGCGTGGCAAGAGGCAGTTGTTTTTCCAGGAAGACCAGATGATTCGGGGATTACCCGTACCTACTAAGGAGTGAACAGGAAGTTGAAATATTCGTAATCAAACCTTTGCTTTCGCCAAGATGGTCATTACACTTAGTTTTCAGGAAGACGAAATGATTCGGGAATTCCCCAGACGCTTTATAAAGAACCCAGACGGATGCCATGCCTTCAAAATATTCGATCTAATCTGGAGATAGCCCAGACTGAAGCTCTTATTACTTTAAATAAATATGCATACGTCCAAAACTTCTGGGGTCTTTCAAGAATTTTTGGAAGTCTGGACGTTGGGAGGCACATAATAGGCTATTCAAAGAGCTCCTACTAAGAGTTTTTTTTGAATAGCCTATTATGGCTATTCAAAAAAAACTCTTAGTAGGAGCTTTTATATAAAGCACGCCTTGTATTTACTGGCCATTGGCCTAACACAGCCATTGTTGGTTAGTAAATAAGTAAGGAAACAAACCAGTATAAATCTAACTGGAGTTCTGGATCTTTGAACTACAATAAGTCCCTTACTTGCGTAGGTTTACAAAACGAAACGCTTTTATTAGGTATGTACCAGATACCCTATGAAAAGGGCGTGTTAAATATAAGTAACTAGAAGCACAATTTACTTGCAAACATTTCTAGAAAATTTTCTCGAGGAAGAAATACTTTTTCAGCCCTTATTTTGCCAGATATGTTTGTCCTGAAGTCCTATGTAATACGGGGCAAGCCTATTCTCATAAACTGGGCAGAAATCGAGACTACGTGGCTGGTAGTGAGAAATTCCCGATGAAAAAACCCGATAATACTTTGCCCGACCTAGGAATCGAACCCTCATGCTCAGAAGTCGCGCCTGTGACCACTAGACTAGCTAGGCAGTCAAACGAGGCGGTAGCTTATATTCAATCTGAAAACAAAAACACATCAACAAAACATTTAAAACGAATCCAGGCCACTATGTAACTCATTCACCTAATCAAACGATCTATGAATGAAATATATTCGCCATATACGTATGTTACAAAACATCTCGTGATGCAGGGTGTAGGCAAAAACAAGGATTGTGTGCCAATTGAACCGGGTAACCGGTTCGCTATCCCGGAGAGTCAGGGATGGGAAGTACCGACAGTTTTTGGTTTATCGATAGCGTAATATCGAAAGTGATATTGATGTTTTAGTGACGATAAAAGAAAGATTTAAAAAGTAATATGTGGATAAAGGTTGCCATAACTCTAATGCTTGAATATTGCATGATCTTGGCTAGAAATAAGTTACTTTACAAGTCATAAGAGTAGGCGTCTTTTCCATTGTTCCTCTGTACTCCTTATCATCGAAATCTAACATCTCAGAAAGCAGCTAGCATAAACATAGCCATAATCAGCTTATATTGTTCCCACTGCTGGGACTAGGCTGCAAAAAGCACAATATAAACTTATAGCAGATGTTCTTCTTCTAAAAATAAAGTCGGTGTACAAAAAGAAACTAATATTATCTACTGGGTAGGTACGTTACAGACCACAGAATTAATTTATCGAGCACTACAAATGCTATGACATTTTCTTGACATTTACTTTTCATGTCTCTCTCTGGAAAACCACCAAACTATTATTTCATAAGTCTCACTAAATTACTAAACGTAAATGTCACTTTGACATATTTGCCAAACTCGTCACATTTCTTCACAAGCACATCAAGGGGAATTCTTCAGTGGAAGAGCGAGTCTTGTGCCCGGTTGATAGCTATAAACTCACTCATTATCACATGGCTAAACATAGCTAGTGAATTATGGGTGTCTTTAGACACCTCTGCTTAAT
The DNA here is from genome assembly GCA_941918905.2 of Xestia sexstrigata. Lineage (NCBI taxonomy): Eukaryota > Metazoa > Arthropoda > Insecta > Lepidoptera > Noctuidae > Xestia > Xestia sexstrigata. The sequence goes on from OW799226.2 coordinate 3,405,691, forward strand.
TAACCCTTGGCAAATTTAAGGTGAGATTTTATGTTTATTTTCCTTTTCTAACAACATTACCACATAGTAAGTACACTTGTACTTTAAAAGGTATAAGTCCCTTCGGAGTCACAAGTCGTGACGAATGCCGCTTACAACACCATACGGCCTAACCGATTGAATATTCAATTTGCGATTAACGGAACGGACTTCCTAACTACTCGATTAATAGAGATGGTTGATGAGCGGATTATCGTGAATATTTGCCATTTTTGACTAACGATGAAAAAATGTGAAAAGCGTGTGAGTTAAAGAGTGATGGATATGACTTTTTATGGATGGAGAGGGAGAGGAAGACCAAAGAATAAGATGCATGGTTTGTGTGAGGAATTATATGAAAGAGAAAGGAATAAATGATGCCTGACAGGGAAGAACGGAAGAAAAAAACGTGTTGCGCCGACGTCAAATAGAATAGAACAAAATGTTGAAAGCGTATGCTGGTCATCACAATCATCAGTTCTGTTTATAGAGGTCCAATGATGGACAAAGAGTACTTAGTACTTAGAGTACGAGACTTAGAGTATTTCGTGTTCCTACAACGACTGTCAACTAGACTGACATAAAGATTCTTGGTAGCTTATGTCCCAATATATTTTGGACTGTTCCATAGTTGTAATCGCCGATAAATTGACACTTTCTCAGAGTCTATAAGTATCCGATAATAGCTGATGTGAGGCTGAATTTTTCTTGTAAATTAAATATTGACTATCATCATCTTAATTTATGTATTTATATCATGTCTCTATTTATTTGGGGTTGGCACAGCATGTCTTCATCTTCCATACTTCTCTAATACTCGTCATCTCATCAGACACCTTTCTTGCTATATCAACCTTCACACAGTCTATCCATTAGCAAATACTAAATATTGAAATACCAACAAAGATTTTTAAGAAAGGCGTTAGGAATTTTCATGACCTCCTTGGGTCCTATGAGAATTAAGAACGACAAATCTCAACAAAACATCGATAAAGGTAACAACACTATTGCAGAATGCGGTGCAGTGACTCTATGTGAATGAACACTACAGTTTGTCTCGAGGTCTATAATACCGATCCTCCATCCCTTTCACTCACCCACAACTTCTTAAAGAAAGAAAGAGACGACACAAGTCACGTAAGGATTATAAAGCCGTAACTCGAACAAGGTACAAGCATTTCGGGATTTAAAGAAAAAAACAAAAGGACTGTTGTTCGTTTTCTTATTTGTTACCTCGTTTCAGTTACAATGAAAAAAAAAACAATTGAAAGTTAAAACAAAACGGTAGCAGTATTGGGTTACTGTATATATTTTTTATGCTGCGACAAAAAGTAGTAATTCGACTTAGTTACCTATCACATTTCAAAGTCATACGAATATACAAGTGTTAAAAAAGGTTAATATCTTTAAAACAAGATTGTAAAATGATCCTAGTTTTAATTGAAAAAAGATTTGTTGGTATTTTACACCAGGAAATACTGAGTAGCACCTCGAAGTCCGGATTAGTGCCTAGTTGATGGTAATAGGCCCCTGTGCGAGCATAATACCATCAATGACCAATGACTACCATATTGTACACCGTCACCTATATTTCAACCGGGCGGCCGGCGTGTGTGTAGCCTAGACGAGCATGACGTAAGGATCATACATGTCTGCCTAACTCCATCGCGTGAGGTTTATGGTATGTATGTATAGGGTACATCTCTGTCTAACCCTTTGGGGATACGCTGTGATGTTATGTGATATACACACTCTAACCTCAAGATATCAGTACGCCAAGTAATTGGGTTGTGGTCACACAGTTGCCGCAGTAAAAGTGTTTTAACGTGATGGAGCGTCACTAGCGTCTTCTACTGAGAATGATTAAAGGAATGATTGGTATGTAAACGACGAATAACCACTGCAAACAGGAGGAAAGTGGATGATATGTTTTTTCCTACTCCGCTATCCTTTTCTGATAAATTTCGTTGTAGGATCCGAGACAGTTAAATTGTTTCTCGGGGACTTCGTCGAGCTTCATTGTCTCGGCGCTTTTCTGGTGATCGCCACTGTTGATTCTGGCTTTCAGAAGTTGCAGTGGTTTGGGTGGTGGGTTAGTGTGGCAGGCTTATCCCAACGAAAGCACTGCAAATGGTTATACTGTTATTGTCGTCTTCGCACAAGATATAAACAGAATCTTCACGTAGCCGTCAACCAAGAGTTCTGTACATCAAAGTCATAAACCTGAGTGACTCAACGCGAAAGTTTTGACGCGCTTTTTTTGTAACGCTCTCAAATGTGCTGATTGATGCAATGAAAAGTACAGGGGTCATGGGGGTATTTGAAGTAAAGTTAGGGTCTTTTTACACATATTATGTACATATCGGTATCTAACTGTGATTATTGGGTGGTAAATGAATTGTGAAAACCTCTGGATAATATGGCACAATCTACCAGTCTGTATCAGGAAAAACATAAGTAAGAAAGATCTATTTGGCATGCCTTTAATTACAGGACCAGTTTAGCAATTTACTATATCTTTATTTTCCCTATCTTATTTTTTTGCTGTTAGTAAGGAGCTCGTGCAGGCTAAATAATTACAGCCGCTCCGGTCGATCGTTAGGTTAAGCCGTGCTTGCCTAGGTTGGTCTGTGGATGGATGACCACCCATTACATACCGAGTTTCTTCCGTGCCCCGGAAAGCACGTTAAACCGTTGGTCCCGGCTATCATTTGTAGATCTTTGACAGTCGTTAGGTAGTCAGAGGCCAAAAAGTCTGACAACCAGTCTTACCAAGGGGTATCGTATTACCCAGTACTAACTGGGTTGTGGAGGTCAGGAGGTCTCTATGTAAAATACTGGTATTCAGCTGCATCCGATTAGACTGGAAGCCGACCCAAACATGGTTGGGAAAAAGGCTAGGCAGATGATGTTTTTTTTGAAGTTATTTTTTTTTAGGACGGGTTTCATTTTTTTTTTCATTTTTATTGTTGTTGTTTGTCCTGTGTGAGTCGAAAAAACGATTTTCCTTCTTTAAGTGTCAGTTGCGTCTACTTTATTATTGAACTTTCACTACTTTGTTGTTGTTAACCAAACTTTTTTGTCCCTAATGATCTGTAACCATTAATACTCCGCAAAATTCAAAAAAATAACAATATGCATGAAACAAGAGCACTATATATCCTACTGAATTATAAAGACGTAAGTGTATTGTATCATGTAAGTCTGCAAACCAAGTTATCCCAACATGCATGTTTCAAACAATCCACACATACAATTCACATCTTTCAACACTTACAGGAAGCAATGTGGAGGTTTATACCACCGCATAGCGTTGAAATCACATGTTGAGTTTACGTCTATTAAAATCCTACTAATATTGCAAATATAAAAGTTTGTATGTTTGTTACTCAATCATGCAAACACAGCTGAACGAATAAGTATGAAATTAAGCACATAGATACTTGAGCTCGGGGGTCGGTCTTTAGGTTAAGCCGTGCTTGCCTAGGTTGGTCTGTGGATGGGTGACCACCTTTACATACCGAGTTTCCTCCGTACCTCGGAAAGCGCGGTAAGCCGTTGGTCCCTGCTGTCATTTTTAGATCTTTGACAGTCGTTACAGGTGGTCAGTGGCCCAAAAAGTCTGACAACCAGTCGTTCCAAGGGGTATCATATTACCCGGTACTAACTGGGTTGTGGAGGTCAGGTAGGCAGTCGCTCCATGTAAAATACTGGTATTCAGCTGCATCCGGTTAGACTGGAAGCCGACCAACACAGTTGTGAATGGACTAGGCAGATGATGAAATACTTTTTATCCCGGGAAGTGACACGGGTTAACAAGTTTTGTCAATTTATGTTAAAACTAAGAATTGATAAGACTGTCTACAGGTTATCTTGTGTCTATCTCTCATCATCATCATCAACATTCTCCTACCCTTAATCCCAATTTATCAGGGTTCCGCAGTTCTTTTTCCACACTTATCTATTATTCGTCATCTCATCAGACACCTCCTTTCTGGTCAAATCATCATAGACTATGAACTGTTTTAATTAATTTAGTTTATTTATTAATTAATGGCAAGAATTACGGTCAGATATTGAACAAAAAGTAAAATAAAAAGTAAAAACACAAATCATTATAATGTAAGTACATTAAAAAGAGCATCAATAAAATTAAAATATAAAAAAATAAATTCTAATTTTCATAAATTAAACACGACGAGAAGATAACGGAACTCGAAGAGGAATTGAGCAGGCTGCGATGGAGTATTGTGGGATTATCTGAAGTCCGAAGAGAGGGGGAGGACACGATAATCCTGAAATCCGGCAACCTGCTCTATTTCTGTGAGGGTGACCGGCAGTCCCAGGGTGGTGTTGGGTTTATCGTCCACAAGTCCCTTGTGAACAACGTGGTGAAGATCGAGAGTGTGTCGACCAGGGTGGCGTACCTTATACTCAGAATATCCTCAAGATATTCGCTGAAGGTCATACAGGTCTACGCCCCGACCTCGGCACACCCCGACGACGAAGTGGAGACCATGTATGAGGATATTTCTAAAGCCATGCATGGTTCCAAAACTCAATTCACCGTTGTCATGGGGGACTTCAACGCGAAACTGGGCAAACGAGACGGGGATGAGCTGAAGGGGGGGGCAATTTGGAGTTAGACGTCGGAATCGCCGGGGACACCAACTGGCTAGTTTTATGGAGAAGGAGGGCCTCTATATGATGAACTCCTTCTTCAGAAAGCGTGAGCACAGGAAGTGGACCTGGCAGAGCCCCGATGGTGCAACTAGAAATGAGATTGACTTCATCATGTCAACCAAGAAGCAAATGTTCAATGATGTCTCGGTGATCAATTCGGTGAAAACCGGGAGCGATCACCGCATGGTAAGAGGCACATTGAACATCAATATCAAGCTTGAAAGGTATCGTCTGATGAAGTCTACGCTCCGTCCAGCACAGATCCAAATCCAAAACCCCGAAAGCTTTCAGCTTGAACTCCAGAACCGTTTCGAATGCCTAGGAAGCTCAGTGGACGAATATAACGAAGGGTTCGTGGAAACTGTCCATACGACCGGGTCTAAGTTCTTTAAGGCACGTCGTACAGATCAGAACAAGAGACTCTCCGATCGCACTCTAAAGCTCATGAAGGAGCGGCGTGAGATGATCCTACAGTCTTCAGACGAGGCGTGTAAATACCGGCAGCTCAATAGACGGATCTCTAAATCCTTGAAGAGCGACCTCCGCCGCTTTAATACCGAGCGTATTAAAGACGCGATTGAGCGGAATAAAGGCTCCAAGGTATTTGCAAGAGATCTGGCTATTGGGCAAAGCAAGCTCACGAAACTGAAGACCGACGATGGTAGGATCTTATCCGCCAAACCGGAGCTTCTGAGGGAGATCGAGAGCTTCTATGGACAGTTATACACGTCAACTAGTCAACCCGTCGTAGATCTAGCAAACGACCCAAGAGCTAGACTGACCCGACACTATACCGAAGACATCCCGGACGTCAGCCTGTACGAGATTAGGATGGCTCTGAAGCAGCTCAAAAACAACAAGGCACCGGGTGATGACGGAATTACGGCCGAACTCCTGAAGGCGGGTGGAAAACCGGTACTTAAGGCCCTTCAGAAGCTGTTTAATTCCGTCATACTTGAGGGAAAAACGCCACAGGCATGGTGCAGGGGTGTGGTGGTACTCTTCTTCAAGAAGGGCGACAATGCCCGGTTGAAGAATTATAGGCCCATCTCACTTCTAAGCCATGTCTACAAGTTGTTTTCAAGAGTCATCACGAATCGTCTCGCGCGCAGGTTTGACGATTTCCAGCCTCTCGAACAAGCCGGTTTCCGGAAAGGCTTTAGCACCGTGGACCACATACATACGCTGCGGCAGGTTATACAGAAGACCGAAGAGTATAACCTACCCTTCTGTTTAGCGTTTGTGGACTACGAGAAAGCCTTCGATTCGATCGAGACCTGGGCTGTACTGCAGTCTCTCCAACGGTGCCAAATCGACTATCGGTACATCGAGGTGTTGAAGTGTTTGTACAAAAACGCCACCATGTCAGTCCGACTTCAGGACCAAGCCTCGGAACCTATCCTCCTGCAGCAATGTGTGAGACAGGGAGACGTCATATCTCCGAAACTGTTCACCGCTGCACTGGAGGATGTCTTCAAGGTTCTGGACTGGAGAGGGCTAGGCATTAACGTCAATGGCGAGTACATCACCCACCTTCGGTTTGCCGACGATATAGTGGTCATGGCTGAAACCATGGAGGACCTCAGTACAATGCTCGATGACCTCAGTAGAGTTTCCGGAAGAGTGGGTCTTAAAATGAACATGGACAAAACCAAAGTCATGTTGAATGCCCATGTCACACCCATTCCTATCAAGATCGGAGACTCTACACTCGAAGTTGTAGACGATTATGTGTACCTGGGACAAACGGTCCAGTTAGGTAGGTCTAACTTCGAAAAAGAGGTCAATCGTCGAATCCGACTCGGCTGGGCAGCGTTCGGGAAGTTGCGCGGTATCTTCTCGTCCAACTTACCACAGTGTCTCAAGACGAAAGTCTATGACCAGTGTGTGTTGCCAGTGATTACATACGGGACCGAAACGTGGTCGCTCACAATGGGCCTCATCAGAAGGCTTAAAGTCACCCAAAGGGCAATGGAGAGGGCTATGCTCGGAGTTTCCTTGCGTGATCGAATCAGAAATGAAGACATCCGCAAGAGAACCAGGGTCACCGACGTAGCCCGAAAAATTGCCAAACTTAAGTGGCAGTGGGCAGGGCACATTGCTCGCAGAACGGATGGCCGATGGGGCCGAAAAGTTCTGGAGTGGCGACCGCGAACCGGAAGACGTTGCGTTGGAAGGCCTCCCACTAGGTGGACCGATGACCTGGTGAAGGTTGCGGGAATCCGCTGGATGCGACTCGCACGGGACCGGTCAATGTGGCGACACTTGGGGGAGGCCTATGTCCAGCAGTGGACGTCTTTCGGCTGAAATGATGATGATGATGATGATGATAAATTAAACAAAATTAAAATAATTAAGCACACGCAATCAACAGAAAATATAAACACATAAGTACATAATAATCTCGTCAAATTACATAAAACATTAGCATTATATAACTTATAGGTCACACAAAATCGAATTAACGCGAGCAAAGCCACGGGCAAAAGTTATCTAGTTGTGTAATAAGCTTTTTAATAATACTCCTCTTTTACAAACAAATGTCTAACACATGTGTGTAACTGGACTGCTAATTTCATAGTCTGGTAACTAAGATAACGTTTTTTGGCTAGTTTAGTCTTCAGGCTATAAAATTCGGTAATAAAGACTTCGTTCAGAAGTCAAGTATGCGGTATAGACATTTTATTTTGCTGTTTAGATTCTTTTATTGGCAGAGGTTTTTTCAGGGGCCTGAAAATTTATGTTTCAAGGACTTAATAAATGTTTTTATGACTGAAATGATTCAATGTTTAATACATTTAAATTAATAGAAATATAAAATACTTTAAAATGAGCGTTAGTATTTCCGGTAGGAACGGTATTTAGCTTGACCTCATAACTAGAGTTTAAAGAGTCTAGTTCGTCTTCTTTAAATAAGTAATGGTAAAGCTACACTTTTAAAAAGCCACATCAAAGATAATTTACTGTTCCACAGAACAAACATTACTTACTACATTTGTTACTATAGAGCGAAAAATAGCCAATCACAGACAATAAAAAAGCTTAATTCATAGACAATTCCTAGCAGATTTTCATATTCAAATGCGCTATAAAAAAAAGAATGTTAAGTACATCTTTTATTCAAAATTCGAACGAATAAGTCAATTACACAAAATTTTCACTTACTGAACTGCATATTCATCGCATGCAATACCAGTTTATTCTAATGATATTGTTCAATTAGTGGAATCAGCTTTATGATTTGCGTGGGGCGAGACACTTATGAATGACAGCCATGCTGTCTGGCATGCAAGAAAAATATTAGTTTTCTTTTGACTTGTAGTGCAAGTTACTTGTTTATGGTGGGGACAATTGGAGTAGGTCAGATGTCAGTCTAGCGAGAATATAAGGCGAGTTTGTGCCTGAAATTCTAATCCTAGAAAATCTAAGGCATCTCTATTACTTTTGGATAAAAGCACAGATTTTCTAGTAATCTGAAATCTAAATTGTGTCAACGCAGAAATATTTATTATAAAAGCGCCTTTTTAAAAGTTCGATCTTCCGTCAAAACAAAGAATTCAAACACAAAAAAAAAAACAAAAAACATTCACAAAGCATGCTACAACTGAACCATTTAAACATAACTAAACAGAATGCAAAATGCAACCAACTCGTTTGAGTAGCGTTCCCCGTGAACGGGACGCGCGAACCCAGGTCAACAACCCCAAGATGGCGTCAAAATAGAACGAAAGAATGCCCGCGATTACTAACCTCGAAAATTATTGTAAATGTGTAAACAAATTCTCACGTAACGAAATGATGACGTTTTTCCTTTGTTATTTTTGCCCACCCGGCTGTTACAAGTACCTACCTACAAAAGAAATGGTTCACTCTCAAACATTGGCTACTTGACTGTAAGAGACACTTGAAAATTATATCTGGTTGGTGTGTAATAAATTAGTTTTAAGTACACGTATGTTGGGTGGTGTATAATTATATGGGATGCTTAGAACTAAGGACCAAGTGAAGCAGTTAAATCCGGAAGAAATTCTCCTTGAAATACTGACGGAAGTTTTATTCGAATGACATTTACAAGCATTAGATACAAGTGTAAATAAATTCCATTTTGAAACAGTCGACAAAATATACGTAGGTGCAATGATATTCTAATAAACAGATCTTATGTTGTGAGCGCGCAATCGTTAAGACTCGAAAACGGGCCAATTGGCTTGTTTTGCCTTTATTCTGCGTCACTGCGTGTATGTGAGCTGGCTCTGCCCCGCGGAACACTTTTTTCGGTGGTTTTGTAGGTGTATAACATATCTGTTTATTAGAATATCATTGCCTAGGTGCCTGTTTCATAAATTGTGATGAACATTATTAAAATTAATCCTATGTAAATAAAATATCGACAACTTAATTTTGAATTTGAATGAAGCTCGGAGCGAGCTCTGTTTCTTGGCGGGAATTCAAACACATATTTTTTCGTTCCTCACAACAGGCAATGACAACCGCTCATTCTTCCAATAACAATATCGATACGATAAATCGATGTTTGATCTCGATTGACACGATTAAAACTTCATCCCTTTTGTGAATCGAGGTCAAAAAACTCATTCAATTGGTGAAGTAATGAATGCGTTCGAAAGTATGCGGGCTTGCACTAGTAAAGTCAAATTTTTAATGAAATGAAATTGATTTGAATCTCGAGATTACGTGTTACAAGATGTCATAGACAATGAGTATAGGGAGGGGAAGTCTTAAATGTTACTAAGAAGTCATTAGTGCTGGGATGCTATCAAGTGGTTACTTTATGTCACTTAGAAATGCATTTGGTGCCAACTGTGCCTAGATGACATGTTAGTTGTCACTTTAACTAAATGTATACCTAAATATTAAAATTCCAACAGTGCTATTATAATATGTATTTATGTGTTTAGATATCACTTATCTTTAGACATCGCTTTATTTGTGTCTAAATGTTAAACAGTTGGACCTACAAAGTAGGTAGATCTTAATTATTTTTACTATGATTATCCCAAAAGATAAGAAGATACATTAAATATAGATAGCCCGCTAATTACCAACTAACAAATCTATACTTAAATAAGTTACTTTGTTTATGTCAACTGACTTATAATTGACAGCAGGAATAAGATGTTATAATATTAAGCATTTTATTACTTTCTTTAATCTCGAGATTATATTCAAACATTTGTCGTGGACATAGTCATCCTCCTGATCTCATTTTGTATAAATATTATGACTATTCTGGAAATGTCACGCATTCCATTAGCCCTACGTTTCCCTGAAACTGTTTAAATTATAAATATAATAGACAATATTTAGAGGTTTATTTCTAATAGGATTTTCTAGTCGTAAAGTGTACTTAACTTTATTAATAATACCAGCCTATTACTATCCCACTGCTGGGCAAAGGCCTCTTTTCAACAGAGAAGGCATCTTTATTATGATTAAATAATAAATTAAACGAATTCACAAAAAGAGAAATAAAATAGAAAATAATAGGGATATAAAAATTTAATTTATGGCAACACAATTGTTCCTATGGAAATGTATATGAGTAATTCTACAAACTTTTATCTTTTTAATAAGTAGGTATTATATTATATCGACTTTTAAAAAGAAACAGACCTACACTTTTCGAAATCAAAATATAGAAAATTTAAACGAATTTAGCAAATTTAAAAAATGACCATGAAGAAATCATACAAAATTCCTTCGCCCTTTGATGTAACAAAAATTGACAGATTTATATACCTAGTTTCCAAATAATAATCTTAAATATGAAAACGTATACAAAATTCTGTCAGTGAATAAAGATTACTAAAGCTATTGTCTATTTTTGTAAACATTTTGTCTGTCCACAGTACGTTGTTTGTTTGTCAGGAAGCAGGGATTTATTTCGTTTACTAATTACTTTTGTAGAGAATTGCTCATTAATCAAGTATTTTTATGAGCAAGTTTTACAACGTTAAATATACAATATTAATCAAGATATAACTCGAGATGTGATTGATATCGAGTTAAATTTGAAAAAAATGTTTTTTTTCTTATTGCGAAATAGTGTTGGGAAAAGGTTGTCCAAAAAAGATCGTTAAAAAAGCTAAAATCTCATTTTTTTCATTTCATTTTAGCTATCTTTCTATTCTTAAATCAAATATTTGAAACAAAGAAAATTAAGCCCGTTAGTTACTTCTTTCGTTATCATTGTAATAGTTGCACAAGCCCATGGTTCAAGTAACCTCAAACATTTTTTTAGGTTAACATCAAACAATTGTTTCTTCACGCTCTACCTATTTAGATTAAAATTAGAATTGTTTAACACATTAACACGACTGACGTGGCATTTTGATAGTGGAATTGACCCAGAAGTGTAACATGGGCTTTTTATTTTTGGCAGGAATAGAGTATACAGGTATTCTTTATTATGAAGAAACGTGGGAACACCTAATTAGGCATGATTAATTATGCTTTTAGAGTTACCTACCTACATACCTACTACTACTTTTTGGTCAGATTAATTATAGGTTTATCATCTACAAGATAATTCATACAGTTTTTAAATTACTTTTTTTTTTTTTTTTTTAAAGTCGCTTTCTAATGATTATTTCATGTAAATAAACCGAATTAAACTGACATTTATCTCCTTTCTAATCAAACTATCAAACACCAAACATTTCAGAAACAATTTTAATCCGCTCCTTAAATCAAAAATCAAAGTTTCATTCACAGAAAATACATCGTGGGCAAAAATTCTTCTCCGGCAGATGTCGCCTTACAACTGGTCTAGTCACATTCAAAGACACCAAAACAAAAAGGAATTGAACACCCACGTGCGCCTGCGATCCAAATGATAAAATTGAAGAGTTGGGTTACCCCACACTTTCTATTTTATCTTTTTACTTAAAAGGAATTCATTAAATTGAGTAAAAGCTTGGATAGATTGAAAGTTTTAGTTTAAAGGTTGGATTAAATAACGACATATTAATTAGTTTAAAATGATAAGAAAAAGAACTAAACCAGTCGATAATTCTGATTCATTTTAATTAGATATCTACATCATCATCATCATCATCTATGCCTCTTTAAAACACAATTTTTTAACAAAAATAATTTAATAATCACATTTCTCATCTATCAAGAATTCAATTATTTAACCAACTAATATGATGCCATGATAGGGCAAGAATATTAAAACGTCACTACTAAGCCTCGTGTAATTAATAAATTAGTATTTAATGGCTATCTGTAAAATGGAGGATGTCCAATTAACATCCAATGTATCGTTTCTCAGAAATCAAGAAATAAAATAAAATGAAAGTCCGTTTTATACAATTACATTAAATTAAAGGGTCTGATTAACTGCTATCCAATTAAGTATAAAAGCATTAATTTGTCTATACCGCATCGCAGAAAAGAAATGTTCCAATTTAAATATTTTATTATTGGAGTGACTTGTGTTCTTTTCTTAAATTTCATAGGGTTGGAACACTACGATAAACTATCATAAGTAAGAAGACTTTTTTATTGTTAGCATGAATTTATTGTTTAGAGAAATGCATAGATTTTGTATTACATTCTAGTAGTACGGTGTTATTTTACGAATACCATGAACTATAAAGCAACAGTAGTAAAGTTGGGAATGTAAGATACCTGAGGCGTTTGGCAATAAAACCGCCAGCTCCACACAGGGCCTTGTTCCTAGAAATCGCTAATTAATATGAATTATTTTACAGATGTTTGCACTGTTTCCTTAATTAGGTACTTATATCTTGATTTTTGGTTTAATAGTTTCCTTATCTATTCTGCTATTCACTGTAAATTTTATACAGCTATAACTCTTGTAGTTTGCGATCGTCAAGTGTTTTTATATAACGTGTCAAATTACATACAAATATTTCGCAAATATTCGCGAACCCCCGCGTTTCGCAAGGTGTAGTCACGTGACCGGCCGCTATCCAGTGGTAAGGTATTTAGAGAACCAGAATCCATTAGGTAGGACTTAAAAGATTTAAGATACATACTATAAAGAGGACATCAGAAGACATAATGTGTATTTTTTTATAGAAAAAATGTGATCCTATATGTATCTCAGTACTTGGCAATTGACATTTAGGTACATTTTTACATTACCTGTACGGTGAGACTGTATAGCAAAATGAGGTAATTGCCAAGTTACTGACTGCATCAGTTGGTTTTTGCAAAGTAGATTATGATTCTGTTAGCGTTTTCCCGTCTTTTGTAAGTAAGAAGTAATAATTAAATTAACTCTTTTTATAGCAATTACCAAACTGTATAAAAGCTAACACATTTCGTTGTCAACTCAATAGCGCAATAATTCAAAAACACCTTTTCCTCTTCCAATGCTGCTTCAGTAAAACGGTGGCATTCTACCAAATTCCCGTGCCCATATTGTTTTAGTTAGAGGGTTATTAACCCAGCTAGGGCGCGGCGATCGCTCCTACGCACAATCGATACTATTTATGTTTTATTTTTTCTCCTCACTATTTTATTAATGGTTTGTGCTGTTTTGTTGTTCTAATTAAGAATTTATTTTGTTTCTTTATTTATTGCGCAAGTAGTAATTATCAAAGAATGATCAATTGAATGATTTATACACTAGTCGGCTTTTGTTAGTCGAGATGGATTATTTTGATTATATCAGCCCATACGTCCCACTGATGGACAAAGTCTTAGACGGACTAAAATATTGTTTTCTGTTTGTCTTAACAAGTCTGCATTAAATGTGGTGAGTCACAGTGGACATTATACAACCCTCCTCGAATTATTTACTTACTTAATTCTTCTTTTAGTTTTTCTACTGAAAAATCTATTTCTAACATCTTATATCACACCGTAGAACATAAAAGTTCACGGTTGTGACTCCTGTCTTTTTCTGGCACATTGCCTAGCGATAATACTAAACTTCCGATGGAAAACAAAATCGTTTGACAAATATACAGAAAGGAAGAAGTATTTTTAAAACAAAACATAATAAGAAGAACTTCCCGTGGGAGCTTATAATTGTTTGATTTACTGAAATGTATTTTTAAATTAACCATGAACACATTTTAAAAGTAAATATCTTTTTGAGTAAGAAGAGTACACCTCAAGATAATCTGTATAATTTCGTAAGAATGTAAAATTTTATTGGAATCTATTAGAGCTCATTTAAAGTGAAAATTAGATCTTATATATTTCATTTTATTTTGCCTTCCTGTGTACTATAGCGGGCAAAATCAAATAAACCAACACACTCAAGTATTATAAAAACACAATATGGACAGTTCTCCAATGTCCAGTCAATCCACCCTTTAAGAACAGAACATGAACAACCGGATACCCTGTGTAACTATAAAAAGATCACCGTAATAAGAAACATACCAACCTCAAAACACCGATAGATTTGTTTCGATACATCCATTCAGAATTATTTTTAGCCACATCACTACTAACAAAAGAAAGGGAGCGTACTTTAAGGCACAAAAATTTCTTTTTTCATACCAAAACTTACTAAAACTTTATCATTGGCCAGTTAGAGTTGAAAATCGACTAAAAGTTGTTAAATTAGTTGTAAAAGGTAAGTTTGTCTATGAGTTTAGGTGGGAAACACCGAAATCACATTGTCAATCGTCGCGCCAAAGGAAGCCATGTTATTTTTAGTCGATTCAATTATTTTAATTGATTTCACAGATGCTCGGCGCTTTCGATTCTGGGAATAGATTTTGTGCTGAGTCATCGTACTATTTTGATGGTGTCGTTAAGAATTTAACGGATTTTTCGTCAATTATGGGTGAGAAAAATAAGCATTTTAGATGGTTCTATTGTTGAAGGACGCAGTACCGTTGACGTCATTATACAGTCGTTGATTGAAAGAAGGTTCGATGTTTTTTTTTATAAGTAAGACCTGTGGGCCTGGGCAAAGTGTCGGTGGGCTGAAATGCTATTTAAGCATCTAAATTATATCAGACAGACATCTAAAACGCCCGCTCTTTATCACTTAGTGTTTTAACTATGGAGAAGAAACTCACAGCAACACATCTGCTTGGCAGTTAGACATACTTGAGTATAAACAATTATGTGAAATAATTAGGATTTCAATATTAGAAAAAAGTAGCAAAAATCAAATCAAGTTATTTGGTACCAAGACAGCAGCTTGTTTGAAGAACGATACATAAGAAAAAGGAGTACATGATAGCGTGACGGTTGACAGAGGAGAATGGCAGAGAAAAACGTGTTGCGCCGAGTAACATGGGAGAAGGGCGGGAACTGGGAAGATGATGATGGTGGTGCTGGTGATGGAGGCCATGCTTTTCCTTTCTTTCTTTCTTTCATGTCAGCTAGCATACGTATATAAATGGAGGCCCACCAATGATATTCTAATAAACAGAATGTTATACACCTACAAAACCACGAAAAACCAGAGCCAGCTCACATACACGCAGTGACGCAGAATAAAGGCAAAACGACCCAATTAGCCCGTTTTCGTGTCTTCACGTTTGCGCACTCACAAAATATCTGTTTAATAGAATATCATTTCATTCATTCATCATATCATTCATCATCATCATCATTTCAGCCGAAAGACGTCCACTGCTGGACATAGGCATCCCCCAAGTGTCGCCACATTGACCCGTCCCGTGCGACTCGCATCCAGCGGATACCCGCAACCTTCACCAGGTCATCGGTCCACCTGGTGGGAGGCCTTCCAATGCAACGTCTTCCGGTTCGCGGTCGCCACTCCAGAACTTTTCGGCCCCATCGGCCATCCGTTCTACGAGCAATGTGCCCTGCCCACTGCCACTTAAGTTTGGCAATTCTTCGGGCTACGTCGGTGACCCTGGTTCTCTTGCGGATGTCTTCTGATTCGATCACGCAAGGAAACTCCGAGCATAACCCTCTCCATTGCCCTTATAGAATATCATTGAGGCCCACTATTCAAAAACTCCACTGAAGAAAGAATTACAATTCTCAAAAAGACTATTACAATGACCTTCACAGCACAGGTTATTCCTCTCGTCTCTATCTAATAGAAATGCATTACTGTCCACTAATATCCCCGTCAAAATGCATTTCGCTAAACTAGACCAACCTTGTACTCTTTGGCAAGTGTGCAAGCGAATAATTTATTTAAACCAGAATGCAAAACTTATAAATTTTACTGGACTCATATGGTGCAACTGTCATCTGTTCGTCATGGGATTACAGGGTTCATATTAAATACATTTTTCTTTTTTTTTTCTACTTATTATTAAACGCGAATAAATAATGAAAGTCTGACTGTATTTTTTTTTTTTAATTCTCTACTCCTCTAGGAACTCAATAAAAAAAATCCGACCACTATAAACTTCGTTCCACCTTATTGTCTAATTGCATTCGACTATAACTCCTTTACTAGCAAAAATATTCTGGGATTTTATGGTTATTCTTCTGACTGTGCTCACAACATAACAAACGTTTAAAATTTATATTTTAAATGGCATAGAAACTTATTTAGAAATACAAAAAAAAAATGAAAACTTAACATTTTCCCCTCACTACATTGCTTAGCCGTGTGGTATCCGGCAGAGTAGAATAGAACCAACCCATTACACTCACGGGTGTCGTATAAGTCGCGACTAATGTCTGAGGCAGAACACCTTGCGCCTCCGTAGACCAGAGAATGGGCAGCAGCGTTTTCTGTTAGCCTTTCATCACTGCGATCTCCAATTCGCCTGCCAAGCGTGGAGATTACGGCAAATTCCTCCCATCATGGGAGAGGCTTATGTCCAGCAGTGGACGTTATGGGCTGTTGTAGTAGTGTAGTACATGGGATTGAAACTCATTTTGAAGTATGTGAAAAAATATCGATAAAATGAAAACCACCTAAACACTTTCCCCTCACTGCATAAGATTTAAACTCATTTTGAAGTATATGAAAAAATATCGATAAAATTAAAACCGCTTAAAAACTTTCCCCTCACTAACTTAAATACCACCCATAGGTGGTCTACACAGATTCCTGTTCACACTGTAGCCCCGTTGTCTGCCTAGCGCTAGCACAACTTAACAAACTTCCTTCTAACTAATTAAAATCTTAGTCATAGACTATACAGATAGTTTTTTCCGACTGGCCTCTTGAATATTAATCAATTATTATTATCATAGGCTTTATTAACATTTAGTAACCAATGTATTTACACCTGTGGTAGATATCTATCTATGTAAATTCCACTGTACATAGACCAAGAGCTGTCATATAGAGGAATTATGTTGCAAATATAGGTCCAATAAATCTGGCTATGTAATTAATAACTTCGATTCATAAGTTGAACTGCAGTTTAAACCAATATGTTTGTTTAGAGAGGTCAATTTAACCAGTTTATGTAAATTCTCGACGCTCACAGAATGATGAAGCAAGCAAGTCATTGATAAATATTCTGTTTAATATTCATCATGTGGGATCTTCGTTGGGAAATATAGTAGTTTTGATGAATTAGATATGAATACGCCGAGGTATTTAGGGACATAGAGCAAGGAGCAAATGAAGAAATCAGCCGTGGAGTTTTTTTTTAAAGAATTTGGTCCGGTTTTATTTGTTGTTATTTTATTTGGAAATAGGACTCTATCTGGGCCAGCCATAACACTGTCCTTGGCCTTCTCCATTCAGTCTTTTTTTTTTCGATCTTGATATCTTCAATTTTATCCGCCCTGGGGAGAAAGGAGGGGTCTGTCAGACTTGTACTGATTAAAACGACACGGGAGATCCCTCGCACACTGGTGGCACGCTGCTCTGGGCTTCATCCAGTCTGACACAGCCATATTTTTAAGTTCATCAGTCTATCTAGCAGGACGGCGTCCTACGCTACGCTTTCTGCTTGCTTGTATTGGGCACGATATAAGGGAAATGAATGGCATAATTTGTAGCATTATTAAACCATTATGGTTTTGGCTAGCTAAGTTTCGGATCAGTTACATAATCCAAAATCCTAGATTCTGTATTAAAAGGTAGCACACTCTGAACACATTTTTTTTAAGAAACCAATTTCACCATGAGATAATCGCAGTTGATATATCAATTATATTTTTATAAGGAATCTAGATGCTAATAAAAGTAAAGAATTTACAATTACGTTCAGAATTTCATATATTTCCGCCGATCTCAGTTGTCATTCCATTTCCTTAGTACTCTGTCGCATGTGATCGTGGAGTCAGACATTTCCTGGTTCCTTTATTGAATAGCGTGATGATACAATCATGATGCTAATGACCTATTAGTTTTAACAGTCTCTTAATTAAGAGCTGCAGGTTCGCACCCAAGCAAGTACTTTTATCATTATCATTATTATTGTCAACCCGAAATTAATTCCCCATTGCTGAGTAGAGATTTTCCCTTTCTTTTGACACACTTCCCGTTTCTGTATCCAGGTGTTTCCCGCGACTTTGACGATATCATCGACAATAGGGTAGATGACAAAACTAATTAGTCCGTCAGATAGATTTCCAAAAAATATTGGACACATATTTTTTCTTTTTCACGTAAAATGAAGACGATACCTACAGTGCGTCGAAAACTCGTGTGACGTCACATTTGAGTACATTTTTTACTCAAATGTGACGTCACAAGGCCCCACTCATGATCTTTGACACGTTTTATCTTCGTCATTTTTTATTAATTTGTTAAAGTACCTATCCAATACTTTTCGATAATCTAACTGACGGATTAAACAGAATCAATTTTGTTTTAGTCAGTCCTACTGGCGCAAGCGAATGCTGTTTGACTGTTGTTTTGAATTTGAATCACTGACTACAGTATGACCAGACCTTTAAGCTGTTGTGTATAGCTCTTGACTTAAGGTGAATGCTCCAACCAGCCCGCGAAATTCTAATTTTCTTACGTTTTTTGCAATTTGCAGGCCAGTGCTAGGTTGTGTGTTGATTAGAATATTAGTTGCGGCTGTAAGACGTATGTAACTTTACAGAATTAGATTCATCAAGATCATAAATACAACCCTCCAAGTTCATAAAGGTGGAAAAATGACTTTTTCAAGGTCAAAGTCATTCCTGCACGTTTATGAACTTGGAGGGTTGTATTTAAGGTTATTTTGATGATTAAAATTCTGTAACTACATACGTCTTACAGCCGCGAGTAATATTCTAATCATTATATACAACCTAGCACTGCAAAAAACGTAAGAAAATTTGAATTTTGCGGGATGGTTGCAGCATTCACCTTAATGTCTTCTTTTATGTAAATTATAATTGTATGTCAATAAACTGTCACATTTTCCCAATCAACCTTGAACCTAATTCTTTAGCAATAAAGTCGGTAGTCTATTATAGAAATTTGACAGATTGTTTAGCTTGATGTGATGCCGTGTGTACATAATAAAGAATATTCTACTCTATTCTAATAGTATTTAGCGTGTAGGTAGTACCTTAATCTGTTTTCTAGGTAGTTAATTCAGTAATGAGTGTAATTATATTAGACAATGGGTCTTGCCTAATTCATTATCAACGATGTAGGTAGTATGGATTTTGAAACAATAGTTTTATCATCCATAGATACGATCTTTGGAAAGTACTTACGACTGTAGTAACGCAGAGGATTTTTCAAATGGAATTGTGTTCTAACCTGAAAAAAGAAAAATAAACAATTTAGTAACAAATATTTAACAATGCAAAACTCTGTTAATTCTTATATGATGATTGTCGCCTTAATTGTAACAATATTTCGGATTATATAATCCGAAATATTATTACAATTAAGCTTTGTTTAAGCTGCAACTTCCCTTAGAGACCACCCAAGATGGTCTCAAAAAATTACAAAAGGTTCACAACTATCCGCAGGATGGACAGCACCCTTTTTTCTTATAACTGATAAAAACATTATTGAAACAAAACCATATGAAGTACAGACGCCAGCACATCAAACTACCCGAAACTGTAAAAAAATTCCAATCAACCTTGAACCTAATGCTTTAGCGATAAAGTTGAAAATATATTCAAGAAATTTGAAAGATTGCAGTGGCTTGATGTGCTGGCGTCTGTACATAGCCTAACCAAACCTAACTTGCCTAAAATATTTGTTATTAGTAGGTTCAAATCAATGGTGCAACAAGTGGGTTCGAAATCACGAACTCAACATCGCAAGGCCACACCTTCGTCGTTAGGCTATGGTCGCTTACTATTTCAAAATTCATTGAAATACTCATGATAAGTAGTAGATATCAACCTCTTCTTCCTGATATTTTTACAATTTATTTTTTTGTCGGTATAGCAAAATTACTAAAAAGCATTAACACTTTTCTATACATCTCCATCAACTACTATCGCAGTACTCCCTATTTAGTAACAAAGTGTCAATTTTGGCAAGAGGTAAGCCGGAGTGTATATCTTTAATTTTGTGATTATATTATTTGTCTATAGAGTATTGACTGTGCCATGTTTCAAAGGAAAGTCAGTAGGAACTGAGTTGTATGGAACCTTCGCTACTGTTATTTACCCATATCATCATTTCACACAGTCATTCATCCTTCTTCAGCTTCAGCATGTCTTCTAGTAAAACCAACCTTACCAGAAGACAGCTTCGATTATAGATCAAAAGATACTGATCCCAAATAAATTTGAATACCATTCAAGGGTAATTAAACCTTAACGGAAACCTTTTGCCCTTGATAATGATCGGGATCCCAAAAGAGCTCTTAAAACCAACCAAAATGACAATTACCAAGCTTTGGAATCTGTAATCGTCAAAAGTGGTCATTCAATTACACCCACGTCAAAACCACTGAATAAAAAAAACAGAATGGTAACAAAATACGACATTTTAGACTTAAATGATCCACCTTTTTTTGTAGGTACTCTACAAGCAAGCCTATCATGCTCCGTCCTTAAAAGACCATTAATTTCAAACTTAATCCTGAAATAATGATGGGCCAAGGTGATACGAAAACTAATAGCAAGTTCGGATGGTTGCTGTTTTGAAAATCTGGGTGTTGTACCTAGTAATTGGGTTGGGTAGATCAGATAGCCAGTCACTGTCGTGAGGAAACTAGCATGCCTAAGAAAAATTTCTCAACGACATTTAAAGCCAAAGTCAGAGGTCCATGAGCGGCATAAGAACTTCCGAGACCAGGCTAGACACTAACCACACTTTAAAGGAGAAGAAAAAGGCAGTCGCTCCATGTAAATGATACAGATGCGCCTGGTTGGACTGGAAGCCAACACTAACATTTTTGCATAAAGAAATGTAGATTATGATGTTTTTAAGACAGGTCAAGAAAAAGGAAACAGCTTATTCCGAAAGACCTTATCTTAAAAGAAACATCTAAACGTTAAAAAAGACCTTATAACGAGAAAGAGACAAACGTATTTTACAGTGCATAGGCTGTCCACACCTCATTTTCAACCTTCTGTTTCCATAAAAGTGACGTCACTACTAAAAAGATTACCCCATTTTGGTCTGTTTGCAGTTCTCACGAGACAAATATTTGGTGTACCTACTATGTATAAATACGTAGTACATAAGTATACAGAGACGTGGGCGGTAGTTTGGTGTGTACTCGGATTTCGCCAATGCAAACTGACGCAATCTAGGGGTTAGTGTTACAACGTGTGAATTTATCTGCTGTAGCACGTAGATTAAAAGGAGCTCGTGGCTAAATAATAACAGCCACGCGGGTCGATCTTCAGGTTAAACCACGCTAGCCTGGTTCGATCCATGGTTGGGTAATCACCCATTACATACCGAGTTTCCTCCGAGCCCCGGAAAGCACTTAGAGCCGTTGGTCCCGGCTGTCAATGTAGACCTTTGACAGTCGTTACAGTTAGATAGTGGCCCAAGATAAAGATCTGACAATCAGTCTTGCCAAAGGGTATCGTATTACTTAGTACTAACTGGGTTGTGGAGTTCAGATAGGTAGTCGCTTCATGTAAAATACTGGTATTCAGCTGCATCCGGTTAGACTGGAAGCCTACCCCAACACAGTTGATGATGAGAATCAGGGACTTCTTCTGGCAGTTTTCGCGATCATGAGTTTGTTCTTAAGCTCGGAAAAAGTCTCCTACGATTATATCTTAGGAGTCTCGTCGGATTCTTCGAACAGTGATTCGAAAACACAAAGTTACTAATACTCAAAAGGTTCAAACTATCAGAGGCAAGGTGAGGCCATTATTGCCTTTCGACATGCAAGTATCTGTCGCACTGATTATTACCTAATCGAAGCGAGCAACTCTTCTCGTGTAAAAGAGCTTTTAGCAGACATATTTACAACTTGACGCTATTAGAAGTCATAGCTATGATTTTAATGGAAAAGCTACCTGAGCCTATGGAGAAATCAAATAAGTTTTGGTGTATCGGTACAGCTATTTGCAAAATAAATGATCCTTTGAAACTACTATTAACGGCGCATCGTATGGCGGATTATGGTTCACTCCCAACAGATAGGAGGTCTGTGTCCAAAAAGTGGGAATGTCACAGACTGATTACGCTATGATGATGCTCATTCATGGGCGGCATAAAAACTCTGACACGAGGTTCAGCTCTAACCACACTATGAAGGAAAAAAAGCAATTCTTGGAAGCAGAAATGGATGTGGAGGTAGGTAGTTTCCAGGAAGGCCCTCTTTTTTGCAGGAAACTCCTCAGGCAGGCAGGCTGCGGTTACAATTTCAGCCTATAATGTACCCGCTGCTGGTACACAGGCCTCCTTTCTATGAGAGGGAGTGGGCAGTAATCCACCATGGAGGCCCAGTGCGGGTTGGTGGGTGTCCCAATACAAGTCGTCGTACTTTTGTTTCACAATATCGAACTCAATAAATAAGAATTCGAGATCATTACTGTCATTATCATAACTGTTATGCTAGACAATAGCTTGTTCTTGAACAGAAATGTAACAAACATGAGCATTTCAACGATAAAACCATGGAAAATAAGTCTAAAGCGATCGCATTACAGACTGATCAGTATAAATTACAATGATTTATGATGTTAAAGAGCTTTTCTGACAAACAGTAGAATTTTAAGCTTCAAAACATGTTAGAATCGGAGTGTTAAAGAAACTATAAAAGTCTTGCTAGCTGTAAAATAAAACATCTTGACAAATACTTGACAAAATGCTTTGAAACTAGCAAAATGCAATGCGCAGGAGAGGTGATCCATTGTTCTTTCCTTTTCTGTTTAAAATGAGGCCATTACTCTGCAATCGGACAATAAAATGCTGGCAAAATGTTTAGACCAAATGACATTGAATTAGCGACAACGTAGCACAGTGGTGAAACATTAAAAAAAATGGGAAATTTTAAACGAGCGAATAAAAAAAAACTTAGCGACTGATGATGAGAAACTGTTTGAGCGGTATGAATTTGAGTAAGCGAAAAATTAACTAAACTAACGACGAATATTGATTAATAATATAATCCAGAACGAGCTTACAAAAAGTGGGTTGTGATTAATCCATTTCAGATATTATAATTCTAGCCGTGCGACTAAATTACTTCCGCAAGAGAACCAGGGTCACCGACGTAGCCCGAAGAATTGCCAAACTTAAGTGGCAGTGGGCAGGGCACATTGCTCGTAGAACGGATGGCCGATGGGGCCGAAAAGTCCTGGAGTTGCGACCGCGAACTGGAAGATGTTGCGTTGGAAGACCTCCCACTAGGTGGACCGATGACCTGGTGAAGGTTGCGGGATTCCGTTGAATGCGAGTCGCACGAGACGGTCAATGTGGCGACACTTAGGGGAGGCATATATCCAGCAGTGGACGTCTTTCGGCTGAAATGATGATGATGACAAAATTACTAAGTGAGCGACTAGAAATACAGAGGGCAACTTCAATATTAAGATAGAGACGTCTTTTCCTAATTTTTTTTAAGTCCTCTAGGGGCGGCATGGGCACCGGGCCGTAGGCCGACGAAGGAGGCCGGCGGAGGCCCGGCACTTCGGGGACAGAAGTCAATAAATGTTATTTAATATGCGAGCGAAGCGAGCGCGGGTTTACGAAACCTATAACTGTGACGCTACGTTTTCTATTTTTAGAACATGACTACTCGAAACATGCCGCTCAGTATAAATAAATCATTTGCCAAATATTGAAAAAAATGCAGGACGTATCGTTGACACTCAAACAATTAATATTAGGTCGCTCAAATATTATGAAACTACTCATTTTGTATTATAAGTAACTCAAATTAATGTTTGTAAGTTGCTGTTCTGTTGATTTCTCGTCACTCGCAGTCAGTCGCTCACTTAGTAATACTATGACCTAAATAAATTATTTTTGTCACTTAAAACTTTAATTTACAGTCACTCGTTTAAATACTACCCAAAAAAAAAAACATTGACAAAAGCTAAATGAAGTGGGATGAAACGTATGTGACTAAAAGAGTGATGGACATGAATGTTGATAAATGGAGAGGGAGAGGAAGACCAAAGAAAAGATGGATGGATTGTGTGAAGAATGATATGAGAGAGAAAGGAGTAAATGATACCGTGACGTCTGACAGCGGAGAATGGAACAAGAAAATGTGTTGCGCCGACCCCAAGTAGAATGGACCGAGGGGAGGAAGATGATGAAAAGCTAGATACCGAAAGCTTAGGTCAAGACCTTAGATCACTGAGACATGAATGTTAGAGACTACGCTCCACGAAGCCATATTTTTTCTAAAGTCGATATGTGCGCTGTTTAACCACTGAATTCTGGTATTGCATCTTGTTCTACAATGACGATTATCATACCTAATACTTCTACTGCAGGACATAAGCCTTCCCCAAGCACTGCCATTACAATCGGTCCTGAGCCTGCATTCATCATCACCATAATCAACATCAGCCGAAAGACGTCCACAGCTGAACATAGGCCTCCCCCAAGTGTCGGTCCCGTGAGTCTTGCAACCATCACCAGGTCATCGGTCCACCTAGTGGGAGGCCTTCCAACGTATTCCGAATTTTGCAAGTTATAGCTGCTCAAGATATTCATCACTCCAGAATATTCTAAGAGAATCTGCATCCCGTCTTTGACCCAAATAGCCACATCGAAAAAACTGAATATATTCTCGCAAGCAGCGTTGTAAACATGATTACTTAAAACACATAATGCAACTCATTCATAAAACTAAATAGGACAGCGGAAGTGTAAATTAAACGGGTACTGAGGTTGCTAGGACGCGATAGTGAAGCTAGGAAATACTCGTAGATGAGCTTGTTGGCGGATAGATTTTCTTTTACACTATGGTTCGGGTTCGGGCTTGAAAGGTTCTGTGCCATCGTGAGTAGTAAGGGAACCTTAGAAGCAAACATTTTTATTACTATTATTTATTTATTTATTAAATAAAAGTTTAAATTTATGACAATGCCCCACAAAACCGTTTTCATAGTTTGTCTGTGGGAACGAAACAAAACTATTAGAAATTCTCCAGCCTCAATAGACTTTTTATTTATTTTAAAACAGTAAGTAGAACTAAAATATTTCGACTATACCAACATGTTCTACTTAAATAATAAATTAAAGTAACCACCATTTTTTCGTAGCTTTACCAACAGACCAACAACATTTCAACCCAAAAACCTAATTTTCCGACAAAAAGTAAACTCAATGAAAATAGACTTAAATAAACAGAACCTTAACTTGACATCTCCCTATCTTCAATCCCGTCTAGCCTATAGCTCAAATTACACTGGTTATTCCAGTACAAGACTTGTATACTTAGCCAGTTTTACCTGATCTTCGATTACGTGAATATTGAACTATGTAACAGTTCAGGTTATTAGTACAAGCCCCATCTGTTTTGTGGATATATCTGCAGCGTTTATATTTTATTTTTAGATTTGTGTAATCACAGAATCGGGTCGAAATTTTGCGGTTTTTTCCTTTATTTGTGTTTAATCTTATTAGAAGTGAGTGAGATTAAATTAGCAAATTGTACGAGAGTATGGATGGATCTATTGCAGGTTATTTTTAAAAGGTGAACTGTTTTGGGTTACGAGGATTTTAGGGTACATGTTTTCTGTTAGAGGGGATCCTTTATAATGGGTGTAAAAAAACTCTTAACGAAACCAAAAGGCATTAGTTCTCCTCGTCATTGCGAATTTTTTTTTTGTTCTGGTTTCTATTGGAGGTTTTTTTCACAAGTTTTTAATGTCTGTCTCTATGACCCCTGTACTATTCAATCACCCATCATCAAAGTATGTTTGTACATACTTTCGCAATATAAAACTGGCACTATTTATCTTGTATGAAATTGGCACTGACTATGTTTATTCACCGACATCTCATGATCTACAAAAATAATAAAAATCAACATCTCAACATTTTAAAATCTTGTACAAACAAATGATACGTTTCGTTACGACATAAATCTTACACATGTGCGAAAACATTGGATGGAGAGGGACAGAAGTATAACTCTGCACTCTTCAGAAAATGAAGAAAGCTACTACTTCCTTTTGTTCCAATTTCGTTTCGATTTTAGGGTTCCGTAGCTAAATGGCAAAAAACGGAACCCTTATGGATTCGTCATGTCTGTCTGTCTGTCTGTCCGTCCGTATGTCACAGCCACTTTTTTTTTTCATCAAGCTCATATGGTATCTATGGATAGGTCTTCAAAAATGATATTGAGGTTTCTATTATCATTTTCTTCTAAACTGAAAAGTTTGCGCGAGAGACACTTCCAAAGTGGTAAAATGTGTGTTAGAAGTTACAGGGGTAACTTATAAAATAAGAGAATGTTAAAACTAAAAAAAATATATGATGTACATTACCATGTAAACTTCCACCGAAAATTGGTTTGAACGAGATCTAGTAAGCAGTTTTTTTTAATACGTCATAAATCGTAAACCGCTGTCTAAGCTGTTTAAGTCGAAAACCAACATTGTCATTAGTTTAGTATCGCTATTCGATAACAGATGGCGTTGTGCCTTGACGTCACATTTGTAGATCGCGGTGTTAAGATTTTCATGCAAGGTATGACCTCCTCGGTACGTTATATATTAAAGTTTTGTCTTGCTCTGGACACCCTTGTTTTATTTCTCTGCGAGATATTTTTGGGACATTGTACAAAGTGGTCCTTCGCAACCGGATTAAGGACTGGTGTGCATTGTCACTGGTGTGGTGGAGTCAGGTTGAATGGTCAACCTGCTGCGAGTGTGTTGTCAGTGGTCAGCGCTGGTGCTGATGGACAGTTCATGTTGGCGTAAGCAGCAGCTGCGGTGCGGGGGATAGTACCCCGCATATCATCACGACGAGCTACGCTAAAGTGAGTGACAGTGAAGTGATTGTGTTACGAGGATAATCTGTGAGTACTTTATTAATACAACATTGAGACTTAATAATTACAAGCAAATTTAGACCTTATTAACTTAGAAAAATTTAATTAACAATTTGGACTTAGAAACTTTAACGTGTGCATGGACTTAGAATAATTTCAAGAAAAAGTGAACTACGGGGAACCTATGCCCGATTTTGCAGCGAGGAGTATTAAGTTCAAAGACTTGTGATTTTTCACGTGTTGTCCACGAACTTGGCATAGCGTCCTAGAACGGTTTATTTAAAAGACTTAAATAAACTCAACATGGAAGCTTTGAGTAATTTACAGTTTAATCTGCATTCTGCTATCAGTAGAGCAAGGTCCAACTATAAGAAATCACCAAAGGAACGAGTAACTAGTTCATACATAGAAGCTAGATTAGAGAATTTAGAAGCTAACTGGTCAACATTTTCGGAAACCCATATAAAAATTTTATCATCGGTTAAGTCTAATGAATTCGAAAAATCGGATTATTACATAAAAAATACATATGAGACCACGGAAGAATTATTTACTGATTATAAAGCAGAATTGAGGGAAGCATTGAAGAAAATTGTATGTTCGGATAGTTTAGGTAAAGTGTCTGAATCTTCTGCGAAAGGTTCTAAAGAAATATGTACTGTAAAATTGCCAAAGATTGAGTTGCCCACATTTAGCGGAAGTTATTCTGAGTGGATTAGTTTTAGAGATTTATTTAAATCCTTAATTCATAACAACACACAACTAGACGATGTTCAGAAACTGCATTATTTGAAATCACATTTGTCTGGAGAGGCTGAAGGTCTTTTACGACACATTCCTATTACTAGTAGTAATTATGCAACCTGTTGGACTAAATTAGAGAATCGGTACAATAATAAAAAATATTTAGCGAATTGTATAATGAAACGTTTTATGAGTCAAAAAAACATTGTAACCGAATCCTCCAGTGCAATTAAGGAATTATTAGATACTTCTAACGAATGCTTACATGCTTTGAAAAATTTAGGCCTAATGGTTGAGCATTGGGATATTATGGTTCTTTATGTATTGAGTTTAAAATTAGACACTGAGTCCCGTAAACAATGGGAAATGAAGATTAGTGATTGTTCAGATGACTGGCCTACAATGAATCAGTTTCAATCTTTTCTTGAACAAAGATTTCGCTCTTTGGAATTTTTAGATAACAAAAGTCAACGTCATCAGACCAATCGTAATGTGCCAGTCAAATCACTCCATGTGTCAACTACATCATGTGCTTGCTGTCAGGATAACCATAAGCTTGCTAATTGTAAAAAGTTCGCCGGTCTCGATATGGATAAGCGTCGTAACTTTGTTCAAACAAATGGGTTATGCTATAACTGTCTAGGAGCAAATCACTCCGTATATGCATGCCGCCAGTCCACCAGATGTCATATATGTAAAAAGAAGCATCATAGTCTTCTTCATCTCAAGAATGTCTCCAAATCAGTTGGTGATAGTAACAAAACTGATCAAGTTGCAGAAAGTAGCGGTTCTACTGATACAACTTCAACCCAGAGTAATTCCACTAATGTTGTAAGTTGTTTTGCTAATAGTCATAGCCAAATATTATTGGCCACTGCGTTAATTGCAGCGGAATCAAAGAGCGGTCCTGCTATTGTGTTAAGATCTCTGTTAGACCAGGGGTCTCAGGCTTCCTTTGTGACGGAGTCCGCAGTCCAGCTCTTAGGTCTTAAAAGAATACCAACTAAAGGTTCAATTTCCGGTATAGGTTGTGATCAAGGCCAATCAATGATTTCATTAAATTCGATGGTCCTCATTAAAGTAAAATCACGCGTCGACCCTAGTTTCATTTACACTGTTAAGGCTTATGTCTTAAAGAAACTAACGAGTATTTTACCGGAAAGGAAGGTCGTGGCAAATGTTTTGACGTCAATCTCGTCTTTGGCTTTAGCAGATCCTTCGTTCAATACTCCGAACAAGGTTGATTTGCTTTTAGGTGCCGAAGTTTATAGCCAAATTTTGTTAGAAGGTTTAATCAGATGTCCACCTGGTCGTCTCATCGCACAAAATACTAGACTAGGGTGGATCTTGTCTGGTCAAGTAGGTGAAATCAACCAAAGCGAGACATGCCACAATACCGTAGTTACATTGCATTCCACTCATATAGATGAGAATACACTCCTTAAAAGGTTTTGGGAACTAGAATCTGAGCCCAAGGGCGATTACGATAAGGTTTACTTGACCCCAGAAGAACAAAAGTGCGAAGACATATTTAAGGCCACGACTAAACGAGACGAATCTGGTCGCTATATTGTGCACATGCCTTTTAGGTCAAACGATCCTGCTTGTAAACATGGTGGATCGAAAGACATCGCTCTTAAACGCTTTTTAACCTTAGAAAAGCGATTTCTAAGGAATCCTGAATTCAAAGCTCAGTATTCAGCAGTTATAAATGAGTATATAGCTCTTAATCACATGGATATAGTACAGGATAGGGACAAAGAAGGTTCCGTGTACTTACCTCATCATGCCGTCATCCGTAACGATAAAAGTACAACGAAGTTACGCATCGTATTTGATGCATCATGTGTAGGTAGCAACGGGGTATCTCTTAATCAGGATTTAATGGTGGGGCCTCCTCTACAACCTGAACTTCGTCATATTATCATGCGTTGGCGTTGTGAACCCATCTGTCTGGTAGCGGACATCGTCAAGATGTACAGACAGATCAAAGTATGCGATGATCACACAGATTTTCAGCGGATATTATGGCGTGAGAATCCAGATGACGAAATTCAAGTGTTACGTCATTTAAGAGTAACGTTCGGAACATCATCAGCACCTTACCTAGCAGTGAGATCATTGCAGCAGTTAGCTCAGGACGAAGGTGCCGAATTTCCTTTAGCAAAGAACCGTGTCTTTTCCGACTTCTATATGGATGACCTAATGACGGGTTGTCAAACCGTAGAGGAAGGAGTAGAAGTATTTAAACAGACATCGGAGTTACTTAAACGTGGAGGTTTCCAGCTCCAAAAGTGGGCGACTAACGACAGAGAATTACTTAGATTGATTGAAGACGGTGAACAAATATCACAAACACAAGGAAACATGGAACTAAAAACAGATGCAATTTCGAAAATATTAGGTCTAACGTGGGACAAAGACAATGACGAGTTCGTTTACACTATCCAGCTTAATGATCTAGATTTACCAGTGACAAAACGTAAGGTTATTTCGGACATAGCGCGACTATTCGATCCCCTTGGATGGTTAGCACCGACAATCATCACTGCAAAGGTGTTTATTCAAAGAATATGGATGACTGGGATCGATTGGGACACAGAATTACCTGCACCATTGCTGACAGAGTGGCTTGACTTCCGGAAGAGCCTTTGTAACCTCATTAAGTTTCGTCTGCCTCGTTGGATTAACTCTAGCAAGGAGAACAGGCTTCTAGAATTGCATGGTTTTTCAGATGCGTCCAATGTAGCATACGCCGCGGTGGTATACGTCCGCATCATTGATAGAGATGGACATACTCACACAGCCTTAGTGACTTCAAAAACCAAGGTTGCTCCTGTCAAACAGGTATCAATCCCGCGATTAGAGCTTTGTGGAGCTGTCCTAATAGCAAAGCTTCTTCAGGAAGTCGCTTCAACTCTCGAAGTTCCCAAACAGCACTTATATGCGTGGACAGACTCATCCGTCGTATTGGCGTGGTTAAGCAGCCACCCTAGTCGATGGAAAACCTTTATCGCGAATCGTGTTTCCGAAATACTTAACATCATGGATAGAAGTCAGTGGTCACATGTGTCGTCGTCGGAAAATCCAGCAGAT
This sequence comes from Xestia sexstrigata, assembly GCA_941918905.2. Taxonomy (NCBI): domain Eukaryota; kingdom Metazoa; phylum Arthropoda; class Insecta; order Lepidoptera; family Noctuidae; genus Xestia; species Xestia sexstrigata. The sequence goes on from OW799226.2 coordinate 3,436,479, forward strand.
TGCGCATCTCGGGGAGCAAGCCCTTCTGAGTGTAACGATATGCAGCTCTGGAAAAGAGGCCCAGTATGGTTACAGAATGAAAAAATAGACTATAAAAGGGGAAATATACAAGTAACTACACTAGAAGAAAGAAAAATTAAAACAAAATGTCATGCAACTGCGGTAGATGGTAATGATAGTCTATTTACTAGATTTTCTAGGTTCAGTAGGTTAATAAGAGTGATAGCTTACTGTAGAAGATTTTTACGAATGAAGGGAATTAAACATAATGAAAACAAAATGACTACTTGGCTAACCACTAAGGAATTAAATGAAGCTGTGCTTACCTGTATCAAACTCTGCCAACTCCAGTCCTTTAGTGATGAAATAGAATCTGTAAAAAAAGGCCGTAAATTAAATAAGGATAGTAAACTTACCTCGTTGAGTCCTTTTCTTGACGATGACGGAATCTTAAGGGTTGGCGGTCGCTTGCACCGAGCTTCTATTGATGAGGATATGAAGCACCCCATTTTAATTCCTCATAAATCACACTTCACCAATCTTTTGATTGCGGAGGCTCACGAGAGAACATTGCATGGCGGGCCACAATTAATGCTTAATTACTTAAGATCCAAATACTGGATACTCAATGCTAGGACTCTCGTTAGGCAATATGTTCATAAGTGTGTAATTTGTGTTCGACACTCAAAACAAACTCACCAACAAATGATGGGCCAATTACCGAAGGCCAGGGTGTCTGCTCAGAGGCCTTTCCAATGCAGTGGCGTAGATTACGCAGGTCCAATCAGCATCCGAACCTCTAAAGGTCGTGGTCATCACTCCACTAAGGGTTATATATGTTTGTTTGTTTGCATGTCCACTCGGGCTATTCACCTCGAAGTTGTCAGTGACATGACTTCTCAGAGTTTTCTTGCGGCTTTTAAGCGCTTTGTAGCCAGACGTGGCCGAGTATTGGACTTGTGGAGTGATAATGGGACCACATTTGTTGGTAGTGCAAAGGAATTGCGACAGCTATTCAACGCTGAAAGGTCGATGGTAGCTTCGGAAATAGCTGATTTCCTATATATGAATGGTACGACTTGGCATTTCATACCTCCCCATGCTCCAAACTTTGGAGGATTGTGGGAGGCTGGTGTCAAGTCCACGAAGCACCATTTGAAAAGAATTATAGGCACCAGCACATTGACATTTGAAGAAATGACAACTGTGCTGGCTCAAATCGAGGCCTGCCTTAACTCAAGGCCGATATCTCAGCTTTCTAACAATCCAGAGGACTCGTGTCCTTTAACGCCTGGGCACTTTCTCGTGGGTGAACCTTTGGTAACTGTACCTGATGCCAATTATGAAAATTCATCCATTAGCAATCTGAAGCGGTGGCATCTCACACAAAAAATGCTTCAAAATTTCTGGCGTAGGTGGTCATCAGAGTACTTAACTCAATTGCAGCATCGATATAAATGGACAGATGTTAAGCCTGAACCTGAGATTGGAGACATTGTTCTGGTGAGGGAGGATGGTCTTCCACCCGCTAGATGGCTATATGGGCTTATTACAAATAAGCATCCAGGTTTGGACAATATTACTCGCGTTGTAACCATACGGTGTAAAAATAATGAGATTAAAAGGCCTGTGTCTAAATTAATTATTTTACCTGTGAACACTTAGTTGTTTACCATCTTATTGATGTATTTTATATAAATAGATTTAGTTTTATTTACGCATTATAAATGTTTTGCGTATTTACTTCAATAAACTTGTATTTTTTTTACTGTGTTTACCAAATTTTAAGTTTAACTTTTATTTATTTGAATGATCTTCCATTTTTTAACTGTGTTTTACTGTTGTTTAACTTTTATTTACCTAAGGTTTGAATTAATCGTAGACATAAGGCACTAGGTATAGGTTGTAGGTAGTGGATAGCAAACAACCAATCTTATATTTAAGTTTGTATTGCCATGTAAGGTTTATGGACAGAGCCGTCCATAGTGGGCGGAATGTCTAAGCTGTTTAAGTCGAAAACCAACATTGTCATTAGTTTAGTATCGCTATTCGATAACAGATGGCGTTGTGCCTTGACGTCACATTTGTAGATCGCGGTGTTAAGATTTTCATGCAAGGTATGACCTCCTCGGTACGTTATATATTAAAGTTTTGTCTTGCTCTGGACACCCTTGTTTTATTTCTCTGCGAGATATTTTTGGGACATTGTACAACCGCAATTTACCTTTCATTCAATAAAGTTTGTGCGGAACCCTCGGTGTGCTAGTCCGACTCGCTGTTGGCCGGTTTTTTTCTTTTCTCTCCATGTTTACTTTTATTAGTTGGACTAATAATTTAACTATTTTATTTTTGTGTCTTTTGTCCTGTACGGACTAATAAATGCTTTTTCTTTCTTTGTCAAGCCTGTGTCATTCCCATAGTGGGCAATGGCCTCTCCTCATGACTTTCAAATACTGGGCTAATATGGACCTCTAGTCGTTGGTTCTGTCTAGGTTGGTCCGTAGATAGGTGACCACTACACACCGAGTTTCCTCCGTGCCTCGGAAAGCACGTTAAGCCGTTGGTCCCGGCTGTCATTTGAAGATCTGATGTATAATAAGTATGTATTTACAAACAAAAAAATATCTATGTAGTTTAACAACTATCTGGTGTCCACGATACAAGCCTTGTTGCTTAGTGTGGCACTAGATGGCGCTGTGTGCAATGTCCAGCGATATTTATTTATATTTATTTATTTGTATCTTTGACAGTCGTTACAGATAGCCAGTGGCCCGCAAATCTAACAACCAGTCTTACCAAGGGCTATCATATTAGTGGAGATCAGATAGGCAGTCATTCCATGTAAAATGCTGGTATTCAGACTGGAAGCCGACCCCAGCATAGTTGGGAAAAAGCTAGGCAGATGATGGTGACATACGCAAGCTGTCAACTACAATGTGTTCAGTGACACTTCTGTCCCCATCTTGTTATGTGCCAAATCGTGTTCAGATGTTTCTCCCAACGTATTCACTTGCGTCAGCTCTCTCACTTGGCTCTGATGTCATATCTGTCAATCTGTCACTATTAATATGGGACTGTGGCAGTTAAGGGTTATGGCTTGTAAGTACTCTTGAGTCTTGGTCATAGAGCTTTTGTGAGTTAGTGTTTTTTTTTTTTTTTTTAATTAAAGCAATGGTAATTTACTGTTGGTTTATGTGACATATTATGGACATTGTCAATGCAATACAAAGCTTGTACCTACAATATAAAATATTATTTATGCTACCCTAATATACTATAAATTAAGCGATTTATAATATTCGTCTCCACACATCAGATTATTCCTGAAGTCCATTCTCATTTCCAAATTATGTTTATTCGCAAGCAAAACCCACAGATGACACTAGTCAACAATGTCAACATGATTAAGGACACAAGTGACCTCACACGTCGAATAGCAACTTCGCTCCGTAATCGAGTAAACATTTGTGAAAAACAAACACAAAATTGTGTCATGGCGGATTGAGAAAAACACATAATGACAGTTTGATATTTACGCAGATTAGCGTGATGTAATCATCAAAGCTTTTAGTAGGGTTATGTGTTTATTATGCAAGGTTAAGGGACACTTTCCTTTCTATGACCAGTGTGTGTTGCCAGTGATTACATACGGGACCGAAACGTGGTCGCTCACAATGGGCCTCATCAGAAGGCTTAAAGTCACCCAAAGGGCAATGGAGAGGGCTATGCTCTCCCCCTTTTACATGGGACTTAAACATAACTGGCATGAGGTTCACCATAAGGTACACCTCTGCTTAACCCTTCGGAGAATAAAGGCGTGATGTTATGTATGTATCTATGCATTCGATGGTGTTGCCACAAAACAAAATATTTACAAAAAATTTCGTTGCATTAGTCTGAGACCAAATTCTGATCTGCACTTGAAATTTTTGTTTAAAGGCAGATGTCCGTTAACTAAGACCGGGGGGGGGTTACCATGACGTCTTAAAGCAGGATTGTTTTAATGTCACTCCAGTGTGAGAATGTGACGGAGCTATAGAGGACGTCTAGCGCCATCTCTTTCTCACTCTGGAATAAGATTAAGACGTCATGGTAGGCCACCAGGGCTGTTTCAAGTGAGGCGGTCTATACTGTCTTCATGTTTAGCCATTCCACTATAAAACTTTTTAAGTCTCGCACTGCCTTTTAGTAAAAGAATAGCCTAAATTAAGTTTAGTTTATGCACAACAGAATTGACACCAATGTGTAACACGGTAACATTAGGTAACTATCTGTAACTTTTGTGGCTACTTGTTACTATTTGTTAAATGTTACTCATCGCGTCAATACCCCCAATAACATAAATTAACATAATATAACAAAAAGTAATGTATGTTTTCAAATGATACCATATGTTGACTGTTTTCAAAAGTTAGGTAACGTTTACCAACAATAAATAACTTTTTGCTATCGGACGTTGCTTAGTACCTAACATCTGAAAATGTTGTTCTACAACAAGTAACTGCGTTGTGAATGCACTATTAGACACAACAGTTTGTAAGGGCAATGTCGATACAGCCTTTTTCTAGTCATGAACGATGTAATTTAACATGAAATAGAATATTTAAATTTTGAAACCATCAATGTTAATCTACTTAACTTTCAAATCAACTGACGCGCTTCCATATAAATTATAGATTACAATCAACCCTATATTTGTCGCCCCATTGGTTCTGCCTGTCCAGGTGCAAATACACATAAGTAACTCAGCGGTTCATATTCGCACGTTGGTAATATTGCCAATTATGAGTGTATTCAGGGGGTTGTTTTTTGTGACACATGAATCAACAACCGTGTGTGGTTTAAAAGAAAAAATGATGAATCAGTTTTGTTTGCACGTACTGTATTCAAAGTATAATATTTAAACCCTCAAGGGAATACCATTTTGATTTATGATCAATTCATAAATTATTAAAAATAAACGGTAAAATACGTTTAGTTTTATATCTGGCCGGTTCCTGTATATGAACTTTTGATCATTTAATAATGTGATGTGTGTGTGATGTGTGTGTTTTATATGTGTTTAATAATGTGTTCAGAAGAAACTGTTGTATAACATTGCTGAATAGCACAGGCATGTTAACCTATAATGTTCCCACTGCTGAGAAACAGGCCTCCTCTCTATGAGAGGGATTGGGCTATAATCCACCACGCGGACCCAGTGCGGGTTGGTAGATGTCACATGTCTTCGAATTTTGGTTCTAGGACATGCTGGTTGTCTCACGATGTTTTCCTTCACCGTTTCAGTGGATACAACTCGCCCTGATCCGTGGCTAACGTGATCGATGGAGACAAATCCTATGAGAGCAGTGGTGATGAAATAAATTACACAAATTAATGCGCCTGTCTGGGTTCGAACCCACGACTTAATGTGCGTTAGTCAGGGCCGCCACCACTGGGCCACTGCTGCTCTTCATCAACGTACAACCTGCAAATTGCGTCTTTCACCTGACCATTTTCAATAACTTAACAGACTAAGGTCTGTTTGACATTTATCTTACGGACCGATAGAAACAAAACGTCACAGAAAAGCTTTTTTTGATTTTTCTGTGAATCAAGTGACAGGTAGGTGACGTAGATAGGATATTTGAAGCTAACTTTGTTTATAGAAACACCGATAGCTACGAGACGTAGGCATATTACAGTTGTACGTAAGTATATTACAAAAAAATTTTTTTTTTTTTTCGTATGGTAAATCATCGAATGACTTCTCCCGCTCTGGGCGGAGCAGGAGGGAGTGTCAGACTTTTACTGACTAAAACCCATCCATGTTCCTTCATCGCCCTTTGTGTTCCGGGGCCACGGTATCTCTTTCGAACAGTCCCGTAACCCCGGCAGGACAGAAAACGGCCTTGAGACGACTTCTCTCTCGACCTCTACAATGGTTTACAACTAGTAAAATTAATGACTACACCAAGTTGATTGAAACTTTATTAACCCATCTAAAATCCACACACATCGATACTCAACGTACCTATTAATTTTATGACATCACTCAACGATGATATATCAATAATGACAAGTAGTAAAATTGCCCACAAACATCAATAACAAGATGGATGACTTCTAACATGGGTGGTAAGTAGGTGATGGAATTTATTATTTTCTTTTATTTTTTCTTTTATTTTATTTATTATTTTTAATACTGCATTGTTGATCTAGTGGTTGCAAGCGCGAGTGTGGAGCATGAGGTACTGGGTTCGATTCCCAGGTCGGGTAAAGTGTAAATGGATTTTCCATCAAGAATTTCTCAGTAGCAGCCACGGAGCCAGGATTTTTGTCAAAATGTTGGCAATAGGCTCGCTCCTTTTAAATGGGACTTCAAACATAACTGGCGAAATGAGGTTGTACTATTAGGTACACCTCTGCCGATGCGATGCCGGCGTGATGTTATGTTAAGTTGGTTCATAAGTAATTTTCCCAAATACTAAAAGACAGACATTGAAATAGGTCCTTTGGTTAGAAAATATCAAACTTGTAATAAAATTCAAACAAACACAAAAACTAATAACCTTTTGGAAGTCAGTTAAAAATAAACTTTTAACTCCATCACATTCAAATAAAACCGTCTCCCTAAACTCTTAACTCACAGGTTGACAAAAACCATAGACAATCAAGAAATACAAGCTGAATCTATTTCCATAGACAACCGATGTCCGCGTTGGCCCACAGCCAACATTCTATCTAGTCTACGGCCGGAAAGCATTGCATTCTATAAATACCATAGACTTTGATGTGTTTCGATCTTTTACTCTGTGATTGGAAATTTGATTCTTGAGGATGTGGGTTTAGTTTCCAGAAACAACTTAAAAAAAAAAAAAAAAACTAGATGTTTGCTTCTATAAATTTTTCTCCATCAGAGTAAATCTCTCTCTCTTTCTGCATAATCTCATTAATAATATTTTCAAAGTATTGTGAAGAAAACTTGCTTACTGTTACAAAATCTACGGTTGGCAAGTCAGGATCATACTATTGTTCACAGTTTTGCACTGTTGCCAAGATATCTGCAACTAAGTACCTGTGTACACACGGAGACGCATCAACCTATACATTTCTAGTATAACAAAGACTCGCTTTGTATACATTTCCCGTACAATGAGAAATCCGTGTAAACTGGTATGTATGACTTGAGTGGTCGCCTTGCGTACTAACTTTTTTTCTAATCATCTTTGTTACCACTTACGGCCGTTTTCTATAACTTACTTACCTACGTTTAACTGTCAGTTAATATGGCACGTCTCGTATATCCTCTTATCGGTGTTTCTATAAACAAAGTTAGCTTGAAATATCCCGCGTCACCTGCCTGTCACATGATTCATAGAAAAATCAAAGAAAGTTTGCGCATTATACAGACAAAACGATGCGTCATCTGCGCCCCGTTGATACCTAAAATTGTTGTCTGCGCAGCTTTACAAGATGTTCCGAATCGCCATAAAGTTTAAAGCGTTATTCCTGCGCAGACCGTCACTCGCAGCTAACTTCCGAGCCGCCATTAATTTTGAACTGAACTATACCAAGCTTAAGAAAGGATTTTTGATTAATTATTTGGGGAGGCAGAAAAGGGATAAAAATCATCTAATTTTTGCCGATCAGAAATCAATCACAAGGCTACTATATTTCGTTTAAAATGTTTACCTTTTTTAATCTGTGAAAATAAACCAGTGAAAGTTTTAAACCAATCAAATCAACAGCTTTTCAACAACCGAACAACTCAATTTAGAGTTCCATAATATAAAATACCAATATGTAATGAAAAGGAATGAAACACGTGTGACTAAAAGAGTGATAGAAATGAATGGAGAGGGAGAGGAAGGCCAAAGAAAAGATGGATGGATTGTGTGAAGAATGATATGAGAGACAAAGGTGTAAATAATGCCGTGACGTCTGACAGGGGAGAGTGGAAGAAGAACAAGGGGAGGATGAGGTGAACTGTATTAATAATTGTTTACTATTTAATTACTGTTATATTTTTTTATAAATTTGTATGCCCATGAGGCTGATCACAGCATGAACTCACTGTATATTTTAAGACCTTAAATGTAACCTGTGTATCACAAATAAACTGTTTGTTTTGATTTGATTTGAGGATGTAAAATACTGATATTAGACTGAAAAACGACCCCAACTTAGTTAGGAAAGAGCTAAACATAATATTAAATTTAGTAATTTACCTTTTTGACATTAAATATTTATTCAAGACATTATCCTTTTTTTTTTTGCATTTTAGAGAATAGATTTAAAAGTATTTGACATGATAATATTTACAATAATTTATATAATTGCTATTTAAATTTTATTGACACAATATTTATCTGTTATTTTAAATTTAGTGAATTTTACTGTTTTTATACTTATTGTTTTTTAGCTATAAAATATTAATAAATGTACAAAATAATCCAAACACAATGCGAATATTGTTATATGAATAAATAAATAAATAAATATTATGATGATACATTTAATCAGCCACCGACAAAAGGCCGTGAAAAATTTCATTGTTCATGTGGGTACACGAATAATCATATTCCCCGAAACTATTGCACTGACCTGAAACCGTTTCAGTTTTTCATGAAGTATGTCATTTATTTCGGGCGGTGAACGTACGTGTTAAAATTAAATGCGGTGTGTGTCCGTCGTTGTGTACGTTACGGTATTTTTGGGTCAGTGTGAATGACGTCATGGATGTATGACGGAGGTGAAAATAAGACGGTATATGGAGATGGGATTTTTGAATGAAAAACATATCTTGCTATGTTTTAGAAGCAGAAAGAGATTATAAATCGTATCATATAAATCTTTCTATTAATTCATGTCCTACCGACAATCACGATTACAGTGTACAGTGGAAATACACACATACATCGCATCATTCAGTGTAAACGAAAAACAAACGTAAAAAAAGAAATGATATTTACAATTTCACACATGTGTAGGTACCCGCATCTCACACATTTTTACGATTTTCTTCGTGAGTCAGGTATTACTCATCAGTGCGCTAATAAAATATTGTGTTTGTTCGTTTATTTTAGGGTTGCTACCAACAAAAAGAGATTTCATAAAGCTCAATTTATTATAGCTACTACTTTTTCTCACGCAGTCATTCAGTCTACGCCTGTGGAAACCACTGTCATGATGAAAATATTTGCCTCAGTAAGGTTGTTAGTACACATATCATCACGCCAGTAATTCCCGAAGGGATAGGCAGAGGTGCACCTTACAATAAACCCACATTTCGCCAGTTATGTTTGTTTCCCAAATACGTAGTAAGTAACCCTTATTTGCATGCCAAAATGTAAGTCTCTATTGTTTGTTTAGTATTAATAACAGTTGAGATATTATAAAGGGTGCAAAAAACCTTTTAACGAAGCCGAAAGGCACTTGTTCTCCCCGTCGTTGCGATCATTTTTTTGTTCTACACCATACCTAGGAACGTTCTAGTTACGGAGATATTGGGGGTCAAAGTTCCAACTTTTTGACATTTTATTTTTAAATGCAAGTTTTTTTTGTGAGATTTTTACTTTAAACACCTCCACGGCCCCCGTACTATTCAATCCATCCATCAGCACAATGTTTTGAGTGCGTTATATTGAGTTCTATCACTAAACATGATTTTTCACCCCAAAAAATAAAGTCGTTTCCCAGCAATAAGTTTTGCGAAAAGTTACTTAGTTTGATGTACAGAATGCTTGGTTGACGGCTTCGTGATGAGTCTGTTTACACCCTGTATTAGTTTGTTTAAGAACTAAAAACACTACAACATCAAATAATCTGTGAATCACAATGATTCGGAAGGAAATGTTTGAATGACGTCATCACTGTTTTTATAGTGTATTTTAAGAAAAGAAAGAAACTTTGTTCTCTATGTACCTACTATGTGCTCTTTCAGATTTTAAATGAGGACTACAATACACTTTTTCTCAAATATGCTTGGAAATTTGAGCATTATTTTGACAACCTTCTTCGAGATAAATCGAAATTGCTGTACTGGCCAGATACATGCGACTAGCGTCCGGAAAAAGTTGTATGAAAATCCATCTGTCGTGTTTAGCGGTCAAATAAATTACATAGTAAACTCATATCTCTCGTGTTATTTAAAAATGGAACGATCTTTTACTCTAAAACATGGCAACCAATAAGGTAACTTATCAAAAAAGTATTTATAGTTCGAATTGGCTTGCAAAAAAAAAGAACTTTTCAACGCGTCAAAAATTATTGTTGGTTGTTGATTGTTGTTTGTCATTGATTTTGAAAAGTAGTTGTATTAATTTCCTCGCATTATTTTAGAAAAGTGAGTTGGCCACAACTAGGCATTTTGTTGCAGTAATGTACTATTAAAGAAAGAAAGATCAAACCAATAAGAACAAATGTGGGGTAAATAAATACGGCCAGTCTTCCAGACGCGAAGAAAGAGTGTTAGTGTTGTGTTGTTTCTCACGTCAATGCAATTAAGATATTTAAATCTTTTTAAAAAGGGCACAAACACAACGCATTTTTTTTTGGTTTTCTAATATCAATTTAATTGTGAAAAATAATCCCTTAGTTAGCAATTTCACAGTTGCCCGAAAAAAAATAACAAAAAATCATCGCCACAAAACTTAACACCCATTTCACACCTCCACACATCCCATAGAGATACAATTCACACTCGAGCACACGCATCAGGCCATATGTTACGGCACGTGGCACGTTATGGGATCCGCCCACCGTGACTGCATAGATAACGCCATTGATTAGACCATAGACTGTGGAGTATAGAGGCATGTGTGTATGTGGGTACGGCTTGGTGAATTTGTTGGTGATTTTCTTGATTCTAAGCTAAGTTTTCAATATGTAAATGTTTTATACATTGACTTAAAGAGTTTAAGGATATAGCTTTCTATAAAAAGAGCTGGAAGTTGCAGAAACATCAAGAGCTCTTCAGATGAAGAAAGCAAAGACTGACAGACAAATACCCAGGAAACAAATTAGGCTAGACTAGGACTTTGGTAAACTGATGAGGAAACCATCTAGGAACCATTGGCAAATACTTTTCCTGAGTAAGGATCAAAAATAAGAAGATAGAAATTACAAGTTAACGTGGAATAAAATATGAATAGTAGATAATTTTTCCAGTTCGTGGCCTTCCACGTCTTCCATAAATTTAACTCACTCCTTCATCGTCAGCCTATAATGCTGCACTGCTGGGACACAGGCCTCCTCTCAATGAGAGGGATTTGGCTATAATCTACCACGCGGGCCCAGTGCGGATTGGTAGATGTCACATGTCTCCGAATTTTTGGTTCTAGGACATGCCGGTTTCCTAACGATGTTTTCCTTCACCGTTTTGAGGGCAGTGGTGATGAAATAAATTACACAAAGTAATGCGCCTGTCTAGGTTTGAACCCACGACTTACTGTTCGAAAGTCGGGGCCGGCACCACTGGGCCACCGCTGCTCTCTCACTCACTCTCTAACTCACTCCTTAGTGAGTTAAATATGTTGTTTATGGATATTCCATTCAACTTTTAAAAAAATACACAACATTTTTTACATGACAAAGTTAAACACTCTTTTCTAAAGATCATGTCTTCACTTTTTCTACTATAGTTTCCCATTCACTCACTCCCCCTATATGGAATAACCACCATCTGACTACCCCATATATAGAAATACAGAAAGTATATTCCACAATTCCATAGCTACTGTACTTAGTCGTGAAGCAATTAGAAAAACCGCCACTTACTAGCATACCATAGGCTCATAGAAATCGCTTTCATTGATCAATTAATATAAAAATACTCAACTTTTCCTTATACGAGCAAAAGCAATAAGTACTAGTTTATTTATTTTATTTTTAAATGGGTCGTTTTGACAAGGTGACTAGTGATGTTACCGTGGAGGAATAATTATCGATATTGAATATCGTATTTTGTTGATAATCCCATTTGACAGAACTATATTTCTGGAATTAAATCAAATATTTATGATATGATTTTGGACCAGTTTTTGTGGACAAAAAAAAACGTGATTTCCGTATAAAGTTTCACTGAGTGCAGCAAAGAACTGCTGTCTAATTGACTAGTTATTTATAAATCAGGCCTAAGCAATGACGTTACACTAAACACACATTACTAAGTAAAAGTACTAAGAACCTATTTTATGAAAGAACCCCAGTCCATCACTTGATTAGGTAGTTATCAAAGTTATTTTGCCAGACAATCTAGGAAATCCATTTGCAATATTGCCTGCCAATTTAGTAACAGGTAATTTATATAATTTTGAGAAAAATAAGCGTATGATTCAAAAATAACAGCAAAATTGCGATGAAATCACGATAGTATATAATTTAACGATATTAACGAACAATTTAATCTATTTTATTGCCCTTTTTACTTTAGTCATACAGTTTATATGGTTAAATTTCCTTTTATGTTTTATTAAATGATTTTTCTTGGAGCTGTGAGTTTTGGAAGACTATTTTCAATTGTACGTTAAGCCGTTGATCGTTGACAGTCGCTATAGGTAGTCGAAAGTCTGACAACCAGTCTCACTAAGAGGTACTTTATAGTTCTGATTGGGTTGTGGAGATCAGATAGGCAGTCGCTCTATGTGCGAAACTGGTATTATAAGACTGGAAGTCAACCCCAACTTAGTTAGGAAAATGCTAGGCAGATGATTTTCCATTTTATCGTGATACTAAAAAGTAAGTATTATCTACTAGTGCCACAACCTGCAAAATATTTTTTTCACCACAAAAATAATCTCAGAATAGAATGTTCAAAAGCAGATCTTACAACATTTTAAATAGTAATACCCACTCACTAGTCGTATTAATATCTCTTTACCCAATGATTTATTTATTGATAAATAGTTAAGACATAACATAAACCTTGCACTAGGAAACGTAAAACACATTAAGCTGCCTCTCACATTTCAAAACAATAAAACCAAATCAGTGATTCACAGGAAACATAACATTATTTACTTCCTCCACTATGTAAAAGTAATTCATAGTTGCATTTAGCTTTAAATAACTTTTTTGATGTTACAAGTTCAATGTTTAAAGACTGTGTTTTTTTTTTTTTAATCTTTGATTGAACGACTACTTGTTTTTGTCAAGCCGTACGAGAAATCTCGGGCTCAAATGAATATAACAACCAGCCTGCAAAGTTGTAGACTACAAACTACTACGGCTTGAATTGGACGAGCAAATGAAAAAGGCTTTTAAAATCATTGAGCTATTAGTGCGAACAAAATCTGTGCGCAGTGCGAGGCGCGCGGGGGGCGGCTAACCCCGTATATATAATGCTGTGGCGAGCAAGCGACTGAGTCCGTCCCGATCAGACCGTCGCTTTTGACGATGACGACAAAGCCGAATGCCTGGCCGACAGCCTAGAGACTCAATGCTCCCCCAGTACCCAACCAGTAGACCCAGCTCACCTTGCGATGGTGGATGCTGAAGTTGAACGTCGGACCTCCCTTCCCCCAGTAGAAGACCCAGACGATCCTCTACCCTCAGTCACCCCTGAGGAAGTTGAGGATATCATAAAAGGCCTTAAGCACAGAAAAGCCCCTGGCTCAGACGGAATCACCAATAGGGTGTTCAAACTCTTTTCTCCCGCCCTCATAGTGCTAATGACCGCTATCTTCAATAGCGCCATGGCAAACAACATGTTCCCTCAGTCGTGGAAACAAGCCACCGTAATAGGAATTCCCAAACCGGGTAAACCCGCCTCTTCCCCGAGTAGTTACCGTCCCATTAGTCTCCTCAATGTCCTAGGCAAAATCTACGAGAGGCTTATTTATAAGCGTCTCAAAGACTACGCCGAAGCAAAGAGCTTAATTCCTAAAGAACAGTTTGGATTTAGATCCCAACACTCTTGTGTCCAACAAGTGCACCGCATAGTCGAGCACATCAGCGCCCGCCTTCAGCGAGGCATGGTGACCGGTGCCTTGTTCTTCGATATCGCGAAAGCATTCGACAAGGTCTGGCACAACGGGCTGATATACAAGCTATACCAGCTCGGTGTGCCTGATCGTCTCGTGCTCATCCTTCGTGACTTTCTGTCAAACCGCACATTCCGATACCGCATCGATGGTGCGCTATCAACCCCACATCCGATTCGCGCAGGAGTCCCTCAGGGATCCGTGATATCCCCATTAGCCTTCACGCTATATACCAGCGATATCCCCAGAAACAATTCAACCCAACTAGCCCTCTTTGCCGACGATACGGCCATCTATTATTCTGGTAGAAGCTATCCCTGCATTACGCGCATTCTCCAAAAATCCGCAAATGCCTTAGGCGATTGGTTCCGGAAATGGAGAATCGAGGTCAATCCCGACAAGAGCCAGGCGGTACTTTTCTCTAAACCCCGCCAACTCCCCCCCACCCCTCAACCGATCTCCATGTTTGGCAAGCCGATCCCTTGGGAAAAGCAAGCCAAGTACCTAGGAGTTATCTTAGACCAGCGCCTAAACTTCAGTGAGCACATTAAGACGGTGCGTTCGCGTGCCGCCTTCGCTCTCGGTAGGCTTCACTCTGTCCTGAACGCACGTAGCAAATTGTCACTTAGGTGCAAATTGCGTATTTACACCGCGTGCATTAGGCCTATCATGACTTACGCATGTCCCGTTTTCGCGCATACCAAACCCTATCACCTCCATAAGATGCAGACCCTCCAAAACCGATTCTTACGAAAGGCCACGGGAGCCCCATGGTACGTTAGGAATGAGCAACTCCATGTTGACCTCAAGATCCCCACCATAGCCCAATTCATGAAACGCCTAACAAAGGGTTTTTTCGATAAGGCCGAAAAACACGCAAACCCCCTGATTTCCTCAGCAGCCAATTACGCCCTCTCCAAGATATCTAGAATTCGCCGTCCTAGGCTCACTCTTGCCACACCCGATGATCCCATCACCCTTCTCCAAGAAAGTTGTAGGGAAACCAGCACATTACACAAAAACAGACACAAGAACCGTTACAAACCGCGAATCCGGCCCCGCCGCCGAGGCCCTTCGCGACCCCACAGTAACATCACTGCCCGACCCTTGCTCGACGAGCCAGCCCGCGACGCTGAGCATGTAACGACCGATTCCCCAATTAATGATCCGACCCAGCCTGTTGTCCCTTGCTGCCCTCTCATCAATGACGCACTAAGCCGAGGCCCGAACCCCACAGGGGGTGCCCTTAGTGACCGTTCATTTAATTTAAATCCTTAGTTTGTAAGCCCTGGCTGGGGGCCTTAAAGTAATTTTTGGCCACCACAGGATTGTCCGGTTAAGCAGTTAAGCAACCTTAGCGCGTTGCAACTGCGAGTGGTCCCACCTAAAAAAAAAAAAAAAAAAAAAAAACAAGCGACTGAGTGAACTGCAGCCGGCCGACAGCAGTTGAACGGAGCATAGATTTTGTTCGCGCTGTCTTCTCTATACGTAGTAGTAATAGCACAATGTTTAAAATTGTTTTCTTGTCATCACGATTAAATATGGCTTTGACAGCTGCCTTCTTATCGACATTCATTATAAAATTATTAAAACTTTAATATAATCCTAGAAACTGTCGATAAAATCTGTCCCAGCCCTAGTAACCCTTTAAAGGTAAGAACAGAAATCAAAGACTAGTCTAGCCACCATATAGGGCTCGTGACACTTACACTGGAGACAACTGGGACAGACGTAAGTAGGACATACAGACAGACGTATAATGGCTATTTTTAATATTTATACTCCAACGGCCATTTTCTGAGACATTCAAGTAAGAGAGATTTAAATTATACAGGGTTACTAAACAGAGTGCTCTTGGCATCTATGCTACTAGGAAAATAAATTGTGTGGAAGAATTAGCACATATTACTTTGTTGCTAACATAAAAAAAATATTGATTTTGAATTAATCAATCCAAACTAATTTGACATTGGTAAACAGGGTTTACCCGATAACCTAATCCAGGTCATGGTCTATCTCTATGCCTTTAATACAAATTCCAAATTCATTCAAAATAAAAAAATAAAAAAACCAGTCCAACCAGTGAAAAATTACCAGTCAGACAATCATTAATCTCAATTTATTTGGGGTTGGCGCAGCATGTCTTCTTCTTCCATACTTCTCTATTACTCGTCATCTCATCAGACACCTCTTTTCTTGCCATATCATCCTTCAGACAATCCATCCATCGTTTTTTTTGGTCTTCCTCTACTTCCATACTCAATACGTTCTTAGCGACATTTTCTTCAATATTTTTTATGATATACTTAGTATGGATATTTAGTTTTAATTCCTTAACTATCTTTTCTGAGTCTGCAAGTGACTCCATAATAGTACTATTTGATGCCAATCGATTAAATAAAAGTTGCATTACAATCCACGATGTCTATCTAAGAAGAACAGCCTATTAAAATCTAGGTTTCTATACCATTTAGATGAAAACCAAGTCATTATTTTACCCCTTATATGGAATAAGACATATCAATTATGCGAAACGAGCGTTAAATTATGAAGAAAAAATCAACGGGTGTGGGAAAATTAAGTCAATATAGTTTTTTGTACTAAATAGGTTAACACAACTTTGATCAGCATTTGATTGATGGTTGATAAACAGGTCGACGGACCTGGTGGAAAGTGATTATGGCCACATATTATGGTTATATATAAAATTTATTTTTTATTTTTTGGGTAACTGTATACAGAGTTTCCTCATACCTTGGAAAGCACGTTAGGCAGTGGGTTCCGGCTGTCATTTGTAGATCTATAACAGTCGTTACAGGTAGTCAGTGACCCGAAAATCTGACAACCAGTCATACCAAGAGGTATCGACTATCGATCGTAATACCTAGTACTAACTGTTCCTTGTGGAGGTCAGATAGGCAGTCGGTCCGTGTAAAATACTGGTATTCAGGTGCATCCGGTAAGACTGGAAGCCGACCCCAACCTGGTTGGGAAAAGCCTAGGCAGATGATGTGTATTACTCATATTTGCAAAATAAAATTCTATTCTAAATGATTCTTCGTCTTTTCTTCAACCACTTTCAACAGGATACAAGTAAATTTTTTAGGACCTCATGCCAATTCAATACATTCATATGCACCAGCATCATTATCGCTGGTAAAATGTGGATATCAGAAGGTATTTTAAAGTGACTGCCATCTAACCTTTAGTTAAACTAGGAGCTTTCGACTGCACATACCGATTAGTACAACAGAAACCTGTCTAGCATATAATTACATGCATATTTGAGTTATTCAAATATGGCGTTATTTCGTGTTAATGTTAACACAAGTGTTAGGCGCGTCGCGTAGTAAAATGCATTCCTTCGCGCATGTGGCGCGGTTCATAGAGTATGGTGACAGAGACTAAATGCTGTCCAGAAGAGAGAACTAGGTTATGAACGCAGCTACCCGCGTTTAGTTCTGTTAGTGTCCCACGGGATCGTACTGCTGGAATAAAAGTATCTTATGTATCCAGGTTATAAAATATCTGTGTCACATTTCATCTAAAACCGTTCAGTAGTTTTTTGTGTCAAAGAGTAACAAACATCCATGAATCCATACATCCACCAATCCTCACAAACTTATAAATGTTATTGTAAGAAGTAAGATGTCTAAGGGTGAAACCATTTTTCATATCGATGATAAGACTTTAAATAAGACTCGAACTTCAAAGAAAGTTGCCCAGAATTTTATTGTGCCTGGTTTAAATGAAAATAAGTTGGCACCTGATTACCTACACAGTACTTCGACAAAACTGGCGAAATGTAAGTGTAATAAGCACCTCAGTATTTTCCGAAAGCATAAGAATACATTATGTTATGTTTTATGCATGTTTACACCAGAAAATAGTCCCGAAAAGTAACAAAACAGCATCAACTTTTGTTGATGTTTTTTCCTTTCTTATGCCTCTGCTTCCCACACTACTCTGTGTTCATAATTTCACACACATACCACGTTCCACCCGTTTAACACATCTTTATACAATTTTTATTTTTTTAATACAATTTACTTGAGCTCAGCCGCTGGTCGTAATAGACCATTGTTTAAGGTGTTTGTCGTTTTTTTTGAGTTCGTTCCCATGATTGTGACAATTGAAATGTTATGTGGTTTTAATGGTAATAGATTTTACTGTTTGTCAGGCTAAATTTGTGAGGTTTCTGGGATAAAGGAATTTATAATATAAGCTAAAATAATTGTCTATCGCATGCTAAACGAGTTGTTAGCCCGTTAAGCTCAGTATTGGTGCCCTGAAACAGTGACACGGGGTCGCGGCAGACCATGGAGGAGATGGCGGGACGAACTGGATGTCTTCCTTGAGAATTGGCAAGAAGTGGCACAGAATCGTGCCCGTTGGAATGAATGGATGGAGGCCTTTAAAAATTCAAATTCAAATTCAGGTCATTGACCCATATTAGATACAAAACTCAAAAAGTCAACTGATTGATTAATAAAGAAATAAAAAGCTTGCTCAGCAGTGGGACTATGTCGGCTAGCTATAATAAATAAGATAATTATCGTTTTGGATGTGTTCTGGTGGTCACCAGAGAAAACAACCTGTAGATTTTGGCAACGTAAAGACGTAGGGTGAGTTTTTACTTCTAAACATTTAAGAAAACCTGAAACAGTTCATAAGTATCCGAAATACAGATTTAAAAACGTATTTCTAACTCAACTACTGTCCATAATCATGACCTGAATTGACAATGTCCAAACTGAGAAGTAAATGCCATATTCCATTCAGTATCCCTCTTCTGATCCTAGAAATCTAAATCAGTAACTCAATGTAAACCACTTCAATTCAGTAAATTAGAGACTGCAAGGCGACTCAGTACAAAATAGGCCACAAAACTTTATCACCCAGCTTTGAAACAGTTCACAGAAAACGTAGGATTAATCATCCGGATGGGAGAAGACAAACTGGCATTCTGCCACACGAGAAACGACGGTTACATCATTTTATCTTACCACTATAAAAAATGCGAAACTTTGTGAGGATGGACAGATGGATCTTTGTTACTCTTTCACGCAAAAACTATTGAACGGATTTGAATGAAATTTGGCACACAGATAGCTTATATCTTGGTCTAACACATAGGATACTTTTTATCCCTTTAGTATAAGCTCATGGGACAATTACCGAACTCCAAACGGGTGAAGCCGAGGCGCATTAGCTAGTAAAACATTACCGAGAAACATTACGTTGAAAAACCAATGATTATTGACTTTTATGAGCTATGAAACTGATGTTTTTCGTACTGCGGATTCACTATTTTTGTGATGAGGAAACTAAATTGCAGCTGGTGAATGTGTGTCAGTCGTGAAAATGTTTTTGGAGTCGGTAGTTTTTATTCAGGGGCTGTGCTTTTAAAACCTTAGTTTTGTTCAGTGGCTTTGGTATCTTAAGCTGTAACCCCCCACCACATTCCTGACTAGCTTATACTAGCTTCGGCCTGCGGCTTCGTCCGCGTCGAAGAAAAAGACCCTATGCTATAGAAACAGACTCTATTGCCGATTGCCATAGGGCTTATGGCAATCGGCAATAGAGTAGTTTTCCAGTAGCAAAATAACTTGTAAAATCGGATGAGTAGTTTTGGAGATCACCTCGTAAATCCAAACTTCAAACTAAAATATTAGTGTAGATTATAACCACAGCTTTAACTATAATAGGTAGGTGGTTGGTTGGTCTCGTATAGCATGAGGTCCTAGGTTCGATTCGCGGCCGGGCAAAGTCATACTGGGTTTTGCCATCAGGACTTCTCAGAGCAGCCATGGAGGCTGGATTTGTGCCCGGTTGCTGGCAATATGCCTGCCCCCTATTACATGGGTCTTAAAGATAACTACAGGGAATTACAGGCGTGATGTTAACTGTGTATATAAAACTTAGCTAACAAGCTTTTATTTATTGTTCAGTAAAACTTTATTTTAACAATGTCTTTGACAGGTTTATAAAGCTTCTGCAGATTCGGTTAACTTTCAGGGGTTTATTTTAACTGGTTGACTAAAAGCTTTTATTCCCAGATAGTTGGATCCATCGTTATCTGACTGCATTTCTATTTGAGATCATCTACACATCCATTAATGTCTTCATCCATTTCTATAAATAAAACCAACACCAGTTAGAACTCAGCATAGCGACGGATCTTATTCCGATCAATGGCTTACACAACGCATCCTGTACCAAAATAACTCCTTGCCAAGGTTATATAAACAGTATATTCCTTTCATCCACAATACACATACAAGACTATACAAATATTATGTATGAAAGTTTACAATTTAAAACGGTTCTGAGAAAAATATTGAATGGTCGGAGTGGGTCAGTGTGGCAAATTCAAGATCGAACGCGTCGTGATGCAGATTTAAAATAAATAAGAGTGACGAAGAGTTTCCTGTTTTTAAGAATTTAATTTCGTTGGATGAATGATTTAACACACGGTTTTTGTATTAGAGTTTGAATGCATGAATATGCTAGAGTTTGACTCAATTCTGCTATTACTTAAGGCGATTACAGGAGCTAAATTAGCAACTTTATTTGTGGTGGTTCAAACTTCGCTTGAAATACTGTTAGAATAAGGTTATAATCAGCTTGCACTACAAAGTGGTTGTTACGTCAGTCACTGCGGGCCGAATAGTGCGAAATGAGTGTTTTTTTGCGATTTACAAAAAATCTATTGATGGGACTAAAAAAGTAAAACACTATGATGCTAATATGTTGCTTGTAAAATTATTTGCCAAAAAATCAGAATGATCGCATGTATTTTAGTATGGTTTTTACTCGCTAGACGAAATTTTTAGAGATAAGTTCGTCATTTTTTTCTATCGAATAAAATTACACACATCAAAAGTATCTAGGGATCAACATATATTTTTGCAATAACTTTTCTCCTGATTGATATTAATTAAAATTTTCTTTAAGGATTCATCAAATAAAGTGTTTTCGTTTGTCACAGTAACGATAAACCAAGTCACCTTTGCATTAATAAAGAAATTTGCCATTTTCCTAATAAAGGGATTTTTGACATTTGAACCACTAACATTAAAGTTCGAAAAAAAGACTGAAATAACAGTTTTCTTTAAAATTTTATTGGGTAACTTAAACAATTAATAATCCGTGTTTCTACCGCGAACACTAACAACACAAGAACATCGGTTTGGCATACTCAAAATGAGTTCATCCAAATCACGCTGTGGAATGGCCGCCCATGTTCGTTGCAACAACAAAAAAAGGTCTTCTTGCGACTGGATACCCTCCATATTCGGCAGAGCTCTTCTCTGTAGCATATCCCATGCATGCTCAATCAGGTTCAAGTCTGGCGACTGAGCAGGCCAGGGCAGGACATTGATGTTAGCTGCGGCGAGAGTCTGTCTTACAACTCTTGCGGTGTGCGGTCGTGCATTATCATGCATTAACTGAAATAAGGGACCGATTTGCACTTGTAGAGGAACGATGACGTCTGATACAATCGTCTCAGCATAAATTTGAGCGTTGAGGTTGCCTCTGATCCAAATCAACTCAGTTCTTCCGCCGATCCAAATACCCGCCCATACCATGATGGTTCCACCACTATAAGGATGGACTTCCTGGCAGGATTTTAATCGCTGTTGGCGTCCAGGGGTTCTCCAGTGT
This sequence comes from Xestia sexstrigata, assembly GCA_941918905.2. NCBI lineage: Eukaryota > Metazoa > Arthropoda > Insecta > Lepidoptera > Noctuidae > Xestia > Xestia sexstrigata. The sequence continues at coordinate 3,458,111 of OW799226.2, forward strand.
CGTATACGTCTTGTATCCGGTCTCATACCAAAACGAGACTCATCAGAAAAGCACACGAAACGCCATTGTTCTTCTGCCCAATTTCTGTGTTCAAGAGCCCATTGATATCGAATCCTACGATTGTGCATTGCTATAGGTGGTACCCGTAGCGGTCTTCGGGAATGAAGGTTCACTTCATGCAAGCGGTTTCTGACTGTTTGGTCGCTAATTAAGTTCCCTGAAGAGTGATGAAGCCTCACGGCTAACATCATGGCGGTTATTGTTGGAGCTCTTCGAGTTAAGATTTGAATGTATCGGTCTTGTCTCCGTGTGGTGCAGCGATACCGTCCTCCATGGCGCTCAGCCACGGTACCAGTGCTTCGGTAACGTGTCCAAAGTCGACTGATAACACTCTGACTTGTATTCAGAGCTAAAGCTACAGTACGTTGCCGGGAACCAGCTTCTATCATTCCCACGGCTCTGAGCATTTCTTCCCTGCTTAAATGACGTCGCCGCTCCATAATAACGTTGGTTTTAATCAGTAGTAGGGAAACAGTAGCACTAATAATGTCTTCAATGCGTTGTATGTTTTTATAGGGAAAATATTGACAGCTTATTTTCATCTTTTACTCGAATTTGATTGAGAGTTCCTGATTCAAATTATGAAATGCACCAAAAAGGATCCATATAAATTTATAAAATCATAAATTTATTACAAAGCCACATCTCAATCTCAAGAAATCCGCATAAAAATGCTTGATCCCTAGACATTTTTGATGTGTGTAGTTGTATTATGTTTTCAAAACTCTATCGTACTAGCTTAGATCCTGAAGAATATCATATATTTTTCTGGTTTTGTTTATTGCAGTGAATCACATGCTCTTTTGCATTATAAAACTCGCGTTTAGCTCATGTAGTCGCCTTAAGAAGTTGATGGCAATAGGGTCGCTCCCTTTTACATGAGACTTAAAATTAACTTGCGAAATGTGTGTATTAGGTCCTCTACCTAATCCTGGGACTAAAGGCGTGATGTTATGTTATGTTATATTGCAGTATTTTGTAGCAAACATTAAAAAAAATGTGATTTCAAAAAAGAACTTACTTAGATACTTATTTTTATACAAGCAAGGACAACGAGGTTAGTAGTCAACGAGGCCGACGGTTAGGTAATGTTAAGAAGATGACTTTTTTGATCTAAACAGAATTACACTTCAGTTTAATAGGTACTGGACCAATCATAAACCTCTTATTTGTGGTTATTGGTTCCTCTTTAAAACTTGAACCTAACAAGCGGTTTTTGTTGAATCCAACCGCAAGTTGCAGTCTACATTTCGACCATCCAATGTATAGTCAACATTTCATACGCAAAAAAACTAATTTTGCAGGTTACATTAAAGGAATCATCTATAGTGTAGCTCAAAAGACCCTCAGAACTTTTGATGAGAGTTGACGAATGCTATCAACCTTCACTGAACAATCTTGTTGCCACATTTGGCAACTCTCACCTAACTGGAAGTCCCCTTCAAAGTCATGTAAAAGCATTGCCATTAATCACCAAACACGACAAATAAATAGGCGGTCAAAACTCAATATTCCTGTCACAGCTAAAACCGATATTTAATATTCCTTACCGCATTTGCCAATTCTCTCCTAAATTGCATATTCTACCATGCCAATACTACATTGGCAGTATGTACTTGTATTCCGTTACAAATTGGTTCATCTAATTACTGTAACATAGATGATTGGTCGCCATTCATTTGTTAACGAGTGTTGCATCTATCGACGCACTGCCGTTGCTGTTCACTTTGTGTCTCAATTAAAGCGCTGTGCGACTTTAATTGGTAATGACAGTTGTTAGGAGTTAGTACTCTATCATTCTTGGTACTGTTGATATACAAGCTTTGCCCTTGGGTATGCTTGTAGGTACATACCAACTACTAAGTTTCTTCTTTGTCATATTGTATTGTATTCGAAGACAATGATAGCAAGAAGATTTAAGGGTTAATCTTGTCTTGATTGGATTATTTTTACATTTTTCAAATAATCAGAAAAGTTTCTAGATTTATAAAGTTCGTGGTGACAGAAAAGCAGTAGGTAATATAAATAAAAATGTCTTTTACATATCATCGTCTCCGTTTCAAAGGTCCTGGTTAAAGACAGGATTCTACTAATTAAAAACCAGAAGATGGCCTTCATTGGCAAATGGGGTCTAAGGATCTCACTGACCTTCCAAAGATTGCTAACACCCTCAGGCGATACAATAGGCTTGTTTCCACTATCAATAAATTGCAAATCTATTTAGTCCGTCAGTTATAGTATTGGAAAATAATGGACACGTAAGTTTGTTTTTTAAAATCAATGAATATTGACAAAGATAAAACGCATCAAAACTCGAGAGTGGAGGCTCGTGACGTCACAACGCACTAAAAATTATAGCACGGCGTGACGTATTGAGCATTTTAAAAGCGTCGCGTCGTATCTTCGTCAATTTCGGTTTAAGTAACAATAGAAAAAATACGTGTCAAATATTTTTTGATAATCTAACTGACGGACTAATTAGATTTTTTCAGGACACAAGCCTATATAACATAATTATTAATTATGTTCTGATAACTGTGCTGATAAATGCTTAACGACATCCTAATAGTACACCCACATTTATTTTTAAGTCCCATGTAACAGGGGGCGAGCCTATTGCCAACAACCGGGCACAAATCAAGACTTAGTGACCGCTACTGAGGAATTCCTGATGGAAAACCCAATAACAATTTACCCGACCCGGGAATCCAATAACAATTTACCCGACCCGGGAATCGACCAATGAGGCAGTCCTGGGGACTGAGCAGTACTAGGTCAATACAGTCTAGTTATTTCATTATTTATCGACCTAATAGGACAGCAGTACTAGTAAAATACAGTATTTTTTTTCGGATGGGAAGTCATCAAATGACTTCTCCCGCTCTGGGCGGAGCAGGAGGGAGTGTCAGACTTTTACTGACTAAAACCCATCCATGTTCCTTCATCGCCCTTTGTGTTCCGGGGCCACGGTATCTCTTTCGAACAGTCCCGCAGCCCCGGCAGGTTATTTAGTGACCTAATAGAACATTAACAAGTAACCTTCATTCAGTAACAACGGTTACACAAACAGTTTCAGTACAATATATTAGAAATAGCGGTCGATTCATGCGCGTGAGTCGCTGGCGCAGATCCTGAAATAATTTATATTATGGTCGTATACGGCGCACATGTGCTGTAACGTTAGACGGGTTGCGCAAACGCACAAATGTTTGTGCACATTGTTTTGGAAGATACGAGAAAATAGTGAAAAGACAGTTTGAATAATATAAGATGTATTTCATCGATTTAAGATCTGCTGAGTTTGGAAGTTTAACAAGATTAAAATCATCATCTGCCTAGCCTTTTCCCAACTATATTGGGGTCGGCTTCTAGTCTAACCGGATGCAGCTGAATAACAGTTTTTTACATGAAGCGACTGCCTATCTGACCAATAAAGTTTAACAAGATATAGGTATTATTTTCATAATGCCACGCCATCCCTTAGGAACAAGGTAGAGGTGTACCTATAAAACATCCAAATTTCGCCAGTTATATTTAAGTCCTATGCCAACATGGGGCGAACCTATCCACCTAACCTATAAACGGAGCACAGATCCCAAACCGGGCTAATACTGAGAAATTTCTGACGAAAAAGTAACTTTGCACTTCCTGAGAAGGGAATAGATGCTCACGCTTAGCGGCAGCACTTGCAACCAGCGACACTTTTGAGCTTAACCATCAATATCGTACCGTACAACACGACGACCCCCATTTCTCCACGACTCGTGACACAATGGAAACGCACACCAAAAGATAAACTTCACACTGAAATTAGGTCGGAGACTTTCTGCGATGTGTTGTCCATTTCCTCTTTTTATGGGACATTACCAGCGGGTAGTGTACTTGTATTATCACGGTGTTAACATGTAAGAGATGGGCAGTGTACTTGGGTTAGCTGGTGTTGTCGTTTTACTTTCTTTGTGTTACAAAAGTTAGAAGTTATTTCATGTTCTTATTGGTTGAAGTGTAAAGCAGATAAATGTGTTTTTAATAATTATGCAGTTAATGAAACGGGCATTATTTTGAGTTGTGAAAGTGATGAAAGGGTACATAACTTAGTTCTATATCCGTCCTCGTTGATCTAGTGGTGCTGAGCATAAGGGCCTGGGTTCGATACCCAGGTCAGGCAAATTGTTATTAGGTTTTTCCATCAGGAAATTCTCAGTAGCAGCCACGGAGTCTGGATTTGTGCCCGGCTGATGGCAATAGGGTCGTCCCCTTTTTCATGGAACTTAAACATAACTGGTGTAATGTGTTAAATTATCAGTTTAGTATAATATGTTACGTTATCAGTTTATCACCATCGTCGTTTCCGGCTCTGATGGACATAGGCCTTCCAAGCGTTGCCATATGGACAGGTCCTGTGCATCCAACGGATTCATTCTTCACCAGGTCATTGGTCCACCCAGCTTGTGTTTTTTTTATTAAGCAATCCAACTATAAGTTTTTTTTTCTAGATAATTTGTCGAAACGGTCTTGACAATCATTCCAGTCAAGTCAAGATATTAATTATCTCTCTTCGATCAATAAAAAACATATAAATTTAACCAATTTGTCCCACAAATCAATAGGCGAGACGACAAAAAACAACTAATTAGTCCGTCAGTTAGATTATCAAAAAATATTTGACCCGTCGTTTTTCTTTTGTTACGTAAACCAAAATTGACGAAGATATGACGCTTTTAAAATTCTCAATACGTCACGCCTTGGTATAATTTTTAGCTAGTTCTGACGTCATATGCCCCTAATCCCGAGTTTTGATGCGTTTTATCTTTGTCAATACTCATTGATTTACAAAAACAAAAAATACGTGTCCATTCATTTCCAATACTCTAACTGACGGACTAAATAGATTTGCAATTTTTTGGTACTGTCGTCATGCCTATTGCAAAATCATCTTACTCTCAAATTAATCATTATTTCCTTGTAAAGGCAAAAATAACCTTCCATTACCATGAAACAACATTACGCCTAAAATAGGAGCCGCCAACAGTTCTACTTACCCCAAAAAGGAATAAAATACATGTTCAGTTGAAAACTTGTTGATCGGACCGACAAAAACGAATGAATGAGACAAAAAAGTTGTTACTTCCAAAAATTAACAACCCCCATTTTGGCTTTGGGCGGTAAGGTTACCAAGATCGCGAAAAACGTGGATACAATTTTACGTAACAATTTTTTTTGATGATAGGCCCCAGACAGGCCTCATTTTAATTTGACCTTTTTTTCTGATAGGAAATCATCAAATGACTCCTCCCGCTCTGGGTGGAGCAGGAGGGAGTGTCAGACTTTTACTGACTAAAACCCATCCATGTTCCTTCATCGCCCTTTGTGTTCCGGGGCCACGGTATCTCTTTCGAACAGTCCCGCAGATTTTAATTTCACCTTACGATACCTTTTATTTCGTAAAAAAATATTCATTTAATAGGTCACTAATTAGGCCCCGAATTTTAAGATTTTGTTAGTTTATATTGAAAATAAACAGCATAATTGAAATGGCCTCAATTGACCTCGACGGGGTGGGTTTCATGGATTTACAAAAATGCCAACATATTTGACATTTTGCCTGCAGCATTGACGAACCAGCAAGCGGTTTCAAAGAGACGGTGTATACTGACGAAGCATGCAATCTGTCAACGACAGATACGCAGCGAAGTTACTTCTATAGGTGTGTGTATACAGTGTGTATGTGTGTGTGTTTCTGTGTGGGGGTTATGTGTGTGTGTGTGTGTCTGTTTTCTTTTCTCTCCTTTTTGTTGTTCTTCTATACTAAAATAATAATAAAATTTAAGACTAAAAGTAAGTACCTACGTATATACAACGACGACAATATGACACTCAGGCGTAAAAGTACTCCTCCGCATAGCTGTCATCCGGAAACATGCCCAGAAGACTGGCGGCATTGCCACGTTGAATGGCAATGCTAATTCTTTGGCCATAGGTACTTGTATTGCTAAAGCCTATGGTCCTACGTAATCAGTGTAAAGACAGTAACAGATTAAATGTAAAACTGTCACATTGTTAATGTCGATAACCCTGCCCGCGTATTTAGGCGACAAAGCATTATTACCGATAATTGAGCCCAGCGCACACCCAGGTTTCATCAAGCGTGAACAGCGAATAAAGATATCAGGACTGTTCAGCATGATTTCGTGAGGTTGTGGGACTGTCCTTACCTGGAACAAAGAAAAAGATTGAGATTAGAAACTTATTTACTGGTGAATATAAGTAACCTGATAAGAAGAAGATTTCTGGTTATACTTTAAACAAGAGGAAAATGCTTTATATTAAACAACTATAAAGTTTACACAATAGAAAACGGAGGAAATTAGGAATAGACTATTGGAATGATAGCCATTTGATTAGAGGTCTGAAGCCGCGCTGACACCAAATACATTAAGATCAGCACAACATTTTTTGTTACCAGGGCTTTCTGTTATCAGCATTAGCAACGAGGTTATTAAGAGTCTAGAGTAGGAAAACTTTTTACTTTTAGTCCTTCAGTTAGAGTATTGGAAATTAATGGACACGTATTTTTTGTTTTTGTAAATCAATGAATATTGACAAAGATAAAACGCATCAAAACTCGGGAGTGGGGGCTCGTGACGTCAGAACTAGGTAAAAAATATATCTAGGCGTGACGTATTGAGAATTTTAAAAGCGTCATATCTTCGTCAATTTTGGTTTACGTAAGAAAAGAAAAAACACGGGTCAAATATTTTTTCTAACTGACGGACTAATTCGTTTTTTTTTTGTCTCGCCTAATCTATATCGCTTTCTACAAACGCCTTTTCTAAATGCACGAAGTCATAAAAAGACCACCAAACACCCAAAATAAGTCAGCTTCAACGAAATCAGGCAAAGCTCTGTAATAAAATCGTAACTTTCAATGTATTCTGTCCAAGTTACAATTTCTGCAATAACTTTGACACATTATTACAGGCTTAGCTTCCCACTCGACTGATAACAATCATTTAATGATACGTTTTGAATAGATAACGTAGGCGAGATACTTGTTGCTCATCACTTCAAATTACTGATGCCATTTTATTACTTAATCCTATATGAAAATGTGGTACCGGCAGTTGTTGCCCACGATCACTATTTTAATCTTATTTTGTTAACAATTTCATAGGTTTTGATTTTTTTGCACGGAACGCTAATGTTTTTTTTTCTAAAATAAAAACTTTACTAACTCCCTATAACATCAGCTATCTATCAGTAAAAGTCCCGTCAAAATCGGTCCAGCCGTTTCGGAAATTGTCCAGAACAAACAGACAGACGGAGTTGTGTTTGTAGTGTGTAGTGTTGATTCTTGGGAATCTTCTTAAATATAGCTGAATAAAACATTAACTAACTTACAGGAAGTAACGACATTCCTGCCAGCAATTACCAACATTTTGGCCATCCAAATAATTTCCCCAAAATGATAGCCACCCTAATCCTTTGGTAACGGAACATTTTTTGTGGAAGCACATGTCGTTTCGGACCACTGGGCATCTGACCTCTTTATGGGGTCAAGTTTGATCAGACTGGACCCCCAAATTGTAAATTATTGGCTTTAATATCAATTACCTTTTTTATGGGTTGGAGAAATGGATTATTTTATCGTCTATCGATGTTATTAATTAAGGCGGAAAGATAGTTTTCAAAAGTAAGTATCTATTGTTTTAATAACGTCTTTGTAAATCAGAACAATACTCGTGTACTACTGTTGATTATGGGTGACGTTTGTCTGATTCAACCAGAAATATTCGAATAAATATCAAATCCTTAAAACAAATCCCAAGTGTGGAACGCGAAGCGACTATAAGAAAAACCTTACATATAATGTCATTCCTTTCTTATTTAATGATGTTATAGCAATTAACATTATTTTAAGATCAAAAGAGATCATAGCTAAGAAAAACTCAAAGAAGGGTCGGGCTCTTCAATGGACACTATTTCACCGAAGTTCCAAACTAAATCATCGACAAAACATAGCTAGATAATCTTCTGCTTCTTCTTCAACCCATGGCCAACCAATGCTGAGTGTAGGTCTCTTCCAAACCTCTCCACTTTTGGCGGTTTTGTGTCATGGCTATCCAGTTTCTTCCAGCAACTTTATTGAGTTCGTCCGTCCTCAGTGTCCTCGTTTGTCTGTTAGATAATAGATGGACATAGAAACCATTTCATCGTAATCAAGTGCTTATAAAACTGGTAAACAACAGATGAACGCATCCACATCTGTGTCAAGACCAAACTTCTGATATAGAAAAAAAAAATTAAAACTTTTTATTTCAAAAACACTACATTAATTTTGGTTAAACACACATCGCTTAATCTTAATTTTGAAAGATATAAAAAAAAAATATATTTATAAAAAAATATTTTATTAGTCGTTTTACTTGCAAAGTTTTCTTTGATTTTAATTAAATGTTGCTTAGGGAGTTTATTCAACAAGTTAGGTTAGGTAAACCATGAACATAAATCTGTAGCCAGACACACTCAACTATAAGATTTCTTATGAAAATATGTAATTCAGTATCTGGAACAGCAAATGTGGTATTTATATTATTGTATTGCAGAATTTTGTTTGGGAATGCAATTGGCATATTGTTAGAATTTAGCAAATGTTTGTTTTAGAGTGAATAAGCAAGTATCTTTACTTATTTGTTTTAATCAAACGACGCAACACAATTTAGAATTTTAGGCTGGTCTAACATGGGGCTCCGAAATAACTAAGGATGAGTGTACAAGTCCTCTCTGGCTACATCTTAGGGGAAACCAAGCGCGATGTTCAAATGCAATCAAAAGACGTTTAAAATAGTCAGCTCACTGGTTTCAGAAAAAGGCTTTAAACTCCCGATGTGCTGATGGAAAGTCTGACAACCTTCTAGTCTAACCAGATGCAGCTGAATTTTACATGGAGCGACTGCCCATCTGACCACCCTTTGGTAAGTTTAATAGATACCCTTTGGTAATACTGATTTTCAGACTTTCGGACCACTGTATCGACTGTCAAAGGTCAAGAAATCACAGCTGAAAACAACGATTTAATGTGTTAAGTGGCTCAAAGTGTTCTGAGTACATGATAGATGAACATCCACCTTTGAACCGGCCTCTAGCAACTTGTTGTTTAACCTAGAAGATCGACCCTTGGGGCTGTTTATTTAGCCACGAGCACCTCAATACCGTTAATGAGTTCAAACCAACAAATCAATCGCATTGAACTCACGTAAATGAGTGTTAAAAGCTAATAATGATATTACTATCCACACTCAACAGAATTAGGTCTGACCTGGCTATATATCTAGCAGACCTATATACCTGGCCTTGCCGGTAAATGGGAGTACCGGCACGGATAGATGCGGTTAGCTGAAATAGCTGAAGTACATGTTTTGATTTCAGATTCACGTTAGTTTTGAAGCTGTTTGTGATATTAACCAGTTAGGAATATAGATTTGGGGCATTGAACGGCTGGGATATGATTTTTGTATGATGTTACGCGTTTTCACTAGTTTTTACTAACTGCCTTTGTTACAAACAGTATTAACTACTTCTAATGCTAGTTGCACTAGTTTTAACTAGAGAAAACAGACATACAAAATATAACAGCTTTTTGAAATTCGTTGAATTTCAGCTGAAGACACGTGATAGCTGCCAAGCCACACTGGGCTCAAATGGTGGATTATGTTTTTCCTACTGCCTCTCACAGAGAAGTCCCAGCAGTGGGAACGTATCAGGCTGGAAAGTTATACAGCTGAAAGCTTGCAAAGTTGGCTTCTCTAAAGATTTCATCAAAATTCGAACGGAACCTATATCGTAGAGAGGTGTTTTTTTTTAAATTAATGATATGGCTTTCGTACTGTGTGGGCACTCTTGAATGAGGTTCCAATAGTAAACTTTATAGGATCTTTTGGGTCTTGAATGACATTGTCAGAGAGACGTTGTTGTTGACAATTGTGCAAATGTATTGTGAAATTGTATTCGAAAAATAAGATGGCTGTATAAGTTCCTCTTTAGGTTGTAATATTTGTGTTATTTGTTATTACATGAAAATCATCACTATTCGATTACCCAATTTCGAATTAATCTAGTTTGTTTTAGCATTATTGTTGGCCAGTTTTATTGAAAATATTTAGATATATTTACCACACGAGAAAATGGGATAAAACGACTTGGCAAGCAACCAGTTGTTACATTAGTTCAGATTTCAGTAACCTGTTGAAATCTCGTGTTTATATTTACAAGGTAAATGTCTAATCAAAGAGCGATTGATCTCAATATGATTGGACTTGTCCTGATAAAAGTTTGCTGACCTAAAACTGGATCAAAGTGGCATTAGTTTAACTTTAAAGAAAAGATTCTATACACCATATTTTGTTCAACATACAGCGTGACACTCATGTCATTTGTAGATCTTTGACAGCCGTTACAGGTCCAGAACCAGTACTACCAAGGGGTATCCTACTACCCAGTACTGACTGGGTTGTGGAGGTCAGATAGGCAGTGACTCCATGTAAAAAACTGGTATTCAGCTGCATCCGGTTAGACTGGAAGCTGACCCCAATATAATTGGAAAAAGGTATATGGTCCTACTATGATTCTGCTAAACCGGCCATTTTAGGCCCCCAGATCGTTGATAGTTATATAATCTTGATAATATCAGAATTTGATAACCAATACATATTATACAATTCACAGTGAACTTTGGCTAGTTACAGATAGCACGAGAATATGCTGTTTATCAATATATGATTACAACGTAAGATAGGACAGTCGTCTGCGAATTCCAAGATAAGTATCAGACAATCTTTGAATCAGTGTTCAATGCAGTTTTATCTGATTTGCACGCTTTTGAAGTTATAAATACCGTGTAAAACGTGTTTTTTGCTAATAAAAATTATATATCAAGTATTATGTGATTCAATCAGAAATAATTAATTACTTGTGTAGGTAGAGAGGTATTAACAGTTCCTGAGTAAAATTAACATAACATCTCGCCAGTTAAGTTTAAGTCCCATGTAATAGAGGATGAGCCTATTGCCATCAACCGGGCACAAATCCAGACTCCGTGGCTGCTAGTGAAAAAATCCTAATGGAAAAACCCAATAACACTTTGCCCGACCTGGGAATCGAACCCAGGACGTCTTGCACAGCAGTCGCGCTTGCGACCACGACCAGAGAGGCAACGACGTAAAATATAAAATCAATTTAAAAAGAAGAGTGTTAAAAACTTGGAATAGAAAAGCAGAGAAGACTAACCAAAACAATCATTAAAGAAACAGAAGTAAAGAAATTGAGCCTGACTTTGAAGCCCAATAAGATAATGTTCTTCTTTATCGTGTGGTTAGTGGCTAACTCGGTGTCAGAGTATTTATGCCGCCGATGGGCCTCTGACTTGGCTTTACATGCCGCCGAGAAATATCTCTCAGGCATGCTGGTTTCCTCACGATGGTTTCCTTCACCGAAGCAAGTGATGATTTTATTATGCGCACATGAATCCGAAAAATTAGAGTTGCGTGTCTTGGGTTCGAAATCCAGACCTATGACTTGGTAGTCCGACGGTCACGCTACTAGACTATCACTGCTTAATAATAAGACTCTCGAAGAGCCAACTGTCGATGAAAATAATTATTATGCACGATAAAACAAATGACGTATTCAGCAAGCAGTTACAGCAGACGGCGAATTTCATTCATAAAACCAAACCATTAACAAGAAGAAAAAAAGAAAGATATACATAGTCTTCATCTGCGTCATGGAATGACGCACAAAACTCCACTAAGATGTTTTTTAACCCAGATTTTTACAAAGCTCGTCAGTTTAACCATTTAATTCACTAAAACACTCTCCAGACCCAAAGACAGACAAATCAATATTTTTTCTAACAGTGCTTTTTTGTTTTTTTTAAGAGTATACTTTGATCCAAGACCCAAATCGCAGACGTTAGCAACACAGCCGCCAAATTAAAATGGAGCTGGGCAGGCCATACTGCCGCATGTCGCATCAAAATTGGGCCAAAGCGGTTCCGAACAACAGAACCCGACGACGCGGTAGGCTCAGAAGGTGATGGCGTGACCAGCTGGACTCTTATCTAAAGGATAAATGGTAAGAGGGAAGAGAGGCATTTGCCCTGCAATGGGCCCCATCGGGCTCATAAAAAAGTGAGCCGTCGCGGGACGCCTGGCAGATGTGAAACATCGAAATTATTTTGTTCAAGAAATATGCTTTAAAAAAAGTCAATATAAAAAACAAAATGACTCGATTCACAAAAAGAAAATCCTTATGCTAGAATCGAACTCGAAGTCACGAGATTGTAACCCAGCGCTCCGTGCCCCGAGACCAGCTGACTTATTGTAAACCGTGTCGAATATGTAGATCTTATGCTGCTTCAAACACGCTATTTACCACGTTGTTTGTTTTGCCACGGCATGCGTCGCGACGCTCGCCACGCGATTTTCATTTGTTTTTTTGGTTTCACATAAAAAAAACTCTCAAAATCTATTCCTTTACAAATTAGGCCACGATTCCCTCCTTGCTTAGAATCTGGACCGTTTATATAACTCATAGAGAACAGGCTAACCCACTTTACTACAGACTCCCAAACAAGAATGATCTAATACAAATATTTATAAACTTTGAAAGCTGTGAAGTGCGAAAAATGTATAGAAAAACAGGCTAAATGTGTGTCGATCTATGCTCAGTGAAGGGTTCCGTAGTCAGGATGAATATTTACGCATGCATCACACCGGTATTGATTTTATTAACCGTAAAAATCTGTTTGTATTTTTCTCGAAAAGTCAATCCCAATTTTAAACACGACAAATGGGAGAACTGGCATCCCTCGACTGGATTGTGTTGTATGAACCGGTTGTGTCTTTCGTCAAGATTTTGATTTTGTAAGATTTCGATTACAACTAACTTTACTTTTCAATAAAGTTATTTCTGCGGTTTTAATCAATATCATCATAAATACTACTTCAATCCAAATAGATTAAATTAAAAAGTCACTTATATTATATTTTTTAAATTATGGGATCCACCGATTCTTCAAATTTGTATGTAATTGTTGTTTGTTGTTGTTTTGTTGTTATTATTATTATAAGCCTATATTGTCCCACTGCAGGGCAAAGGCCTCCCTTCCCTTCCCTTCCCTCCTTCCACATTTCGCGATCTAGTGCGATTGTATTGTTTTTGTTTGTTGTATTTGTTTGTTTGTGTGTTTGTATGTAATTTGTTTGTTTGTGTGTAATTTGTTTGTGTTGTGTTTTGTTTGTGTGTTTGTGTTTCTATCGGTTACGTGTTTGCCTAATTATTTTTTGTCCTTTTTATCGAAATAGTGCTCAGGTCTCCGAGTAAAATGACTGTGTACAATCTAGTCAGACATGACGAAACTATAAGAATCCTGTTGTTTGCACTTCGGCTACGGAACCCTAAAAATCTTGTTTAAGAGCGTTGAACTTTCGGCCCAAATATTTTGTTTGATGATTTTACCCATGATGGTGATACGGATTCCTTCGTGGTATTTTGGTGTGATTTAGTATGTCTGCGGAGTTAGTTATTGCGTGTTTTTTTTGTGTTCTCAAGAGTGCTTGGTGATTGATGCGTCTGATTTGTTGGGTGAAGGGCGGAGTATTTACATATAGCTGTATGTGTGAGACGGGGAGCAACGGTAGCGACCGCGACTTACGAGCAGTAAGTCGTGGGTTCGAATTCGATCCCAGCAAGGTGCATTACTTAGTGTAATTTATTTCATCACCACTGCTCTCAAAACGGTGAAGGAAAACATCGTGAGGAAACCGGCATGTCCTAGAACCAAAATTCGAAGACATGTGACATCTACCAACCGGCACTGGGCCCGCGTGGTGGATTATAGCCCATTCCCTCTCATGGAGGCCGTGTCCCAGCAGTGGGAACATTATAGACTCATTATACTATGTGTGAAATTACTGTTGGGACAAGACAATTCTACAAAATGTGGGTGTGACTCGAATGGCGCAGCGGTAGTGAGGATGCCTTACGTTCTTAGGGTCCCGGGTTCGAATCCCGGTTGGAGCAAATGTTTGTGTGATGAGCATGGACATTTCTTTCCGAGTCATGGATGTTTATAAGTATAATAAGTATGTATTTACAAACAAAAAGTATCTATGTAAGTATTTTATCAACTATCTGGTGTCCACGACACAAGCCTCGTTGCTTAGTGTGGCACTAGATGGCGCTGTGTGTTAATGACCAGCGATATTTTTTTTATTTTTATTTATTTATTTGTTAAAAGTTTCAGACTCCTCGGCTCATTTAACATCATCATTATCATCTTTTACCCTAGCTTCCAGATGACATTGAAAAAGTAAAAAGGTTCCAAGTCCTAAAGCTAATAAACGGACAGTCCTGACTCTGTGAAACGAACCGTTACATGCTAATCTAAAACTGTTGGTAACAGTCATCTTATGGTAAAGATAAGATGACATCACTTGCAAGATAAAAAAAAAGTATTGTTTTACAAAAGCACAATTCCTGGTAAGGAAACCGCAAAGACAGATAAAAGTAATTGCTTAGTTGCGGTTTGCCTGTACCATTTCAAACCCTGATTCATTCCATGGATATTTGCATTCACTCATTTGTTTGAATAACTACTTTATACATCTTAGAATTTGTTTGTAAGTTTGTATGAAGGGGTAATCTTCGAAACTACTGATCCGATTTCGACAATTCTTTCATTATAGGTAAAATATATAAAACTTTCAAGTTTTAGGGTTCAATATCCGTACATAACACAGCCGTGAGCTTATTAAATAACTAGCGACCCGCCCCGGCTTCGCTCGGGACCAATTTAAAACAAAAAAAAGAAGTGCGCTTACTGTAAAATTATTTTGTAACTAAAAAAAAAAGAAAAGGTGCTTTTATTTTACGATAATTCCATTTTTTTTGGGTGGTAAAATCATCAATGTCCACACATTGGAACTCATTGGAATCACACAGCGGAAGGGACGGTCAGACTTACTGACTAAGAACCACCCTGTTCTTTCGGTTGCCCTTTGCGTTCCAGGGCCCCGGTACCCTGTTTAGACAGTAGTATGACCCCGGCAGTTGTGATAACTCTTGATATTAATTTAAATTGAATAGTGTTGAGGGTAAATACGTTCTAAAATAGATAATAAGATAATCTATATAGATTAACACCATACTCCATAAATAAGCTTCAAAAATAATGCATTTCTTTTTACGCAAAACTTAAAAGATGAAACTGGTTAAACTGACCAACTGTTACACCGCGACGCCATTTATTTTTCGCAGAGAATGATATTTTTAGTCGCGCGTAATTTTAATTCTGTGATATTCTAAATTATTCATTTAAATGATATACTGTAAAGGGCTATATTGATCTATATTAAATGCACAATGTATTTAAGGTACTGAATTGGATAAGGATTAATGCTGTATTGCTTCGTAAAAAGTAAAGGATAAAAAATGGTTATAATGGGTTATCCCTAAGAGATAGACATATACCGTCACGATTTTTTTTGTAGACCTTTTTAAGGTGTACAATACTGTAGTACATTATTTTGATCAATCTCGTAGGGTTCAGCCAGCGTTTGCAATGTAAGCGCAAAAAAATGAGTTTATTTACGACATCACATTAGAAACCTCTAAAATTATCAGTGTTTCTCTCCATCTCGCATGTTATATACATATAAACCTTCCTCTTGAATAACTCTATCTATTAAAAAACCGCATCCGTTGCGTAGTTTTAAAGATCTAACCATACATAGGGACAGACAGACAGCGAAAGCGACTTTGTTTTATACTATGTAGTGATAAATGGAAGCTCTTTGGTCGTACTTTCTCTGATTGTAATTTTTAAGGTATTTAACCACCTATAATGGAGAAACAATTTAGATTCCCCCCTTATGGAAGACTCACCGACCAAAAAACAATTAAGTGAAGCAATTTTTCAATATCCCAAAACTAATCTTTACCATCAACATCGCCACAAAATTGTTATTTAACAAGCCCTTTGCTTTTAAACAAAACTTTTTCCTCTATTTTCATAAACTATTTTCGCTCTATTACCTTTCCCGTTGTCCGGAGTTAATAGCCCAACAAATGTGGACACATTATTGCTTTCATTGTGGTGTAGGGTGACCATATGGCCAAGGAGGAATTTTAATAAATTATCCTAATTTTAAATGCAAATAAAGGTATGAATGAGCGTGTCTTTCATTTTGTTTTTCTAATGAGGGTTTGATTAATTGTGACTTTAATTTTAATCAGATAATCCTATGTTTAATGCTAACTTGTACCCAAAAAAATAATTGGCTTATAACGCCTTTGCCACGTCGAAACACAAAAGAGTTTTGTTTTACCATAACATTTAAAATACGTGCCATGTTACGAGCTCTAATATGGGTATAGTAGAGCTCGTGGCTAAATAATAACAAACGCATGGCATCTTCAAGTTAGGCCACGTTTGGCAAGGTCAGTCCATGGATGGGTTACCATTACATATTCAGCTGCATCCGGTTAGTCTGGAAGCCGACCCCAATATAGTTAGGAAAAGGCTAGGCATATGATTTCTATTCAAATTAACACACACATTAATGTTTTATCTATTTTTTTTACCAAACCATTGACAAAATATTTGCCAAAGGAACCCTCCAATATTAAAATATCACGTGCAGAACTACAAGGAGTCTATTTATGTACATTTCAAGTATACAGCTGCTACATTATTTAACAAACTAGCGATCGCTATGCGAATTACGATTGCTGTCAATGAACTTAGATTAAATGGCGCTTGTTCTAGGCTATCGATAAGGAACATATAGACAGACTGTGAGGAGAATCTATTGAATGAATGAGGACGTTACTAGAGATAGTTTCTTGTATAGAAAGAAGTAGGTACCTATTCTGTTTCTGGCGATAATTGGTTTGTTTTAAACTATTCGCTACGTCTTTATCTTAATTATTCATTTGTGGTCGGCGCAGCACGTCTTCTTCTCCCATACTTCTCTATTACTCGTCATCTCATCAGACATCTCCTTTCTTGCCATATCATTCTTCACACAGTCCATCCATCGTTTCTTTGGTCTTCCTCTACTCTTATACCCATCCACATTTATACTCAAAACTTTCCTCACGACATTTTCTTAGTCCTGCGCAACACACGCTTGTACCAAGCCAACCGATTACCACACAACTTTTCAGTCACTGGCTCCACTTTCAGACTTCCTCTTATGTACTCATTTCTTTAAACATAACTTTCCGAAATAATTTCTCCAAATGATACATAAGACCGTATCAACCGTATCGTTGTTTATGTATGAGTGTCTAGAGACTCACCGACCCCACAGTCAAACCATTAAAACGGTTTTGTGGGGCTTAGTTTGTAAGTTTACTTACCATGTTGATTAATAAATAAATAAATAATAAATAATGTCCAAATAAACATTGTGACGTTCAAAAGAACTAAGAGGTCGCTCGGACAGTCACCTAAAATGTCTTTGTTTTATTATATTTACAGCTGCGCCAAAATTAGCTGGTGCCTGTCTGCCTGCCTCAGACGGTTTCCTCAACAAAGACTACCCCAAAGATCTCACATTTAGCCGGCAATAGGGAATATGCATAAATTTTCTTGTTATTACTTCGATACGGAATGTTAAAGTACTATAAAAATAATGACAAAAAGCGAAAACAAGACATAAATCGGCCAAACAATACAAAAGTTATAACCACAACTTTTGTTCCTATCTCTTTCTAGATAAACAGAATTTAGTATGGATTTTGTACGTCGATGCAGCGAATGACGTCATTCACTGTATCGGATCACTCTGTCTAATCAGCAGTTTCAAATACTTATAACTTAGTATTTTTATAGATATTAAAAAAAAAAATTGACTTTGCTATTTCTGATGTTAATACGCTTTGTTTAGAGTGATAAAAAACATCATGCATATACCCTACTGTTTTTAAAAGCCTTATATAATCATTATTATCCTCATCTTCCTGGCTTTCTCTCATGTTACGTGGTCGGCGCAACACGTTTTTTTTCTTCAATTCTCCCCTGTCAACCGTCTAACAAAAAAACTCTCAGTGCTATTCTTATAAGTGTTTTAATTTTCGAGATACACGGTGCGACTCACGCTGTATACTGTTCTGCATATCACAGGGACAATTTGTTTTTTTTTTACATAATGTTCCGTAATAGTCACAAAATCACAGTCCCCCTAACACCTCGTACTAAACATTCCCGCAAGTTGTGACAATTGACATAATATGCAGTGCCTAATGTTCTATACAACGACTATCGCGCGGCGTTTCCTGTGCTTTTGTAATAAAACGTTATTTAAAAAACACAAATTGCTGTCAGATAGAGTTATTGTTGCATTAGGGTTAATTTTAAAATAAATACTATGGCCATTATGGTTTCTGGGTATCGTTTGTGTAATAATTTATATTAAATAAATCAATGTACCATAGCAGGCATTTAGTTGACTTTAAGTTCGTCTGTTTAACTGTTATGGTTCTAATAATCATTACCATGAGGTCCTGGGATCGATTTCCGGGTCGGGTCTAGTATTAGTCGGGTATTGGGTTTTTCCGCCATTTTTCAGTGTCAGTTAGGAGCCAGAATTTGGACCCGAGTAATGGCAATAGGCTGGTAGCCTATTTACCGGGGATTTGAACAATATTGGCGTCATGCTGTGTACTAGAAGTAACTACACTTCTGCCGCCCCTTCGGGACTACAGGCGTGATTATGTCATCTTGTACTATGTTGAAATCCTGCTGAAGTCAAACACGTTGCTAATTTCTAGTCGAAAACGTAAAAAAATGGACTTATTTTTTAATGAACAATGCGATATTTGATTCTGGTTTCGATTATGAACTTTCACAAAATATCTTATAACACTACACTGCTATTTTACCGGTCTTAAAGTCCGGTATAGACAACAGTGCAGTTTTATGGGCAAATAACAATACGACTGTTTTACTTAAATAACAGGATTGTGTCTGAAGTATCCGTTATTCGCATTTTACGACACCAACGGGTAGATAGGGTGTCCTATTATTAGTTCGACCACAGGACATTATTGACAGCAATGATTTACTACTGCAATGCGAAAATTGCAGCTGGGGCGAACGGCTTCACGTGCCAGGATTTACAGAAAATATTTCGACCCGAATGGCGCGCAGCGGTAGTGAGGCTGCCTTACGTTCTTAGGGTCGCGGGTTCGAATCCCGGTTCGTTCGATGTCCAGCGACATTTATTTGATTTATTTATTTTTGTGGTTATCAGACATTGTATTAAAGTGGGCCACAGTATCAGCAGTGAAGATGGTGGAAAGTCTAAAAAGTATTTAAATGACATAAGATAACGAAAAGCTGTCAATGTAAAAATAAAAATTACTGCCTCGTACGTCTAGTAGTGGTCGCAAGCTTGACTGCTGAGCATGAGGTCCTGGGTTCGATTCCCAGGTCGGGCAAAGTGTTATTGAGTTTTTCAACCGGAATATGTCAGTAGCCGCCACGGAGTCTGGATTTGTGCCCGGTAGATGGGCTCGCCCTTTATTATTACATGGGGCTTAAACATTACTGGCGAAATGTGGGTGTACTCGTATCTACTTGTTGGTTTACTCTCTGCTCAATCCTTCAAGCATGTGTGTGAAAAAATGTCAGTCTTGTTGAAAAGTGCTGTAAAACGAACATTTGAAAGCGATTGCAACTTCTAATCTTACATGACTTCAGTTAGTAGTGGTCATGAAAATGTAGAGTACCTTTTTTTTTCTATATTCCGTAATTGACACGGAAATATTTCTCATATATTATTTCTTCTCAATCATTAAAATGCAATCAAGAAAATATGCGGAAAATTACTTTCACTTCCTCAATATGTTAAATAAATAAATTTTATTAAATTATGTCTGCTATTATAACTCGATTACGATGTATTCCGTTAACTTTATGGCCATTACGTTTATATTCATCCTCACTTGGCACCGCGCACCGGTGCAATTACAGTTACTAACAGATTTTGAAAATCTTCTGAGTCTGTTTCTTTGGTTCAAAAAGAAGCAATATTGCAAATAATATGATTTGAACTAAAAACGATTATTTCGTTTGTGTTTTTAGAACAGAAATATTTCCATTATCTAATGTAAGTATATTTTTATTTAAAGATAATTATGTTCATTATTTACAAACTACAAATCTATAAAAGAAATAAGAACATTATGTACAAATATCAAAAGAGTTACAGGACGTCAAAAAATTCGTCCACATTGCTGTCAATAGGAAAAGTGCCCAGAAGGCTGGCAGCATTAATGCCACGTTGTATGGCAAAATTATGACCGAGTGGCGTCCAAACTCGAATGATTGGAAGGAGAAGTGTTGGATATCCAGCAGTGAGATGGGCAGACGCCATTGTTGGCATTGCGGGTAAACCAAATCCCGGATGAGACAGGCACAGGAGCGAGGAGATGGCACAAACGAAGAAAGGCTAGCAGCAGTGAAGTCGGAATGTGGACGTTAATGATGATGATAATGATGAAGATAATGATAATGATGATGATAATGAGGATGATGATGATAATGATAATGATGATGATAATGAGGATGGTGATGATAATGATAATGATGATGATAATGATGTCGATGATAATGATCATGATGAACACCAGTGTCAATTAATTTCAAAATTATTTGATAATGCGGCGTTCACAAACACCATTAACAAACTATTTATACTAAAACTTACATGTAAATTATTTTTTTCTCTACTTATATTTTTCTCAAAGTTCGTAGAGTTTATCAGTTCGTATTGTTTGAAGAAGTTACACTTAATTGTACTTACAGATGATGTAACGGTCTATATTTGTAGGACACGGGAGCAAATAGGTTGTGGTACAAAATATAAACTGCATTTCTACAGTCCGTTTTTCATAATCTGCCTAGCCTTTTCTCAACTATGTTGGGGTCGGCTTCCAGTCTAACCGGATGCAGCTGAATACTCGTGTTTTACATGGAGCGTATGGAGGGTAATACGATACCCCTTGGTAGGACCGGTTGTCAGACTTTTGGGCCACTGGCTGCCTGTAATGACTGTCAAAGATCTAAGTGAAGAAGTGCTTTCCGATACACGGAGGAAACTCGGTATATAATGGGTGGTCACCCATCCACGGACCAACCTAGGCAAGCGCGGCTTAACGTAAAGATCGACCCGAGCGGCTGTAATTATTTAGCCACGAATGGCCATGATCTCCTCGTATACATTTAAATGCAAGGGAGTAAAAAGTCACTTCCATTGCAAATTTTGCAAAAAACTTATCAAAAACATAATTAACGCTCTCCGCTTTTAACTTGCGCCAAACCGGAAGTGGTCACCCTAACCCCGCCCGTTCCACTAACCACTATGTACCGAGACTAATTACATTAATTAACTCCATACGCTTAAATTATAAGCTAGTACACACGTGCCTAACGCCCTTTTGGTAGTACTATCACGCCTCTTTTGCATATTCGGTGGGTAGACAGCGAAACTAAGTATGGTAAATAATAGGTCAGTTGGAACTAATATGAGAGTGAACCGGTATTTAGCAGACATTGTACTTTTGGGTTTAATTTATCTAATGGCGTAGAGTTTATTCTTCTTTAGTGTTTTCTCATGAAATGGTTAAGAGGTAAGCACAGGTGTTGGTAGTTCGGCTGACTACCCAGGATACGGGGTTTTGTATTTGGATTATGTATTTACATAACATTACGCCTGTAATCCCGGAAGGGTTAAGCACAGGTCTACCTAATAGTACGGTCGAACAAGCTATTTGGTTTACAGTTTAACCAACAAATTACATAGTAAAATGTAAACCAAATAGCTTGTTCGACCGTACACCCACATTTCGCCAGTTATGTTTAAGTCCCATGTAACCGCCATCAACCGGGTACAAACCAGACTTCGTGAACTGGGAAATTCCTGATGAAAAACACATTAGCACTTCTGCCCGACCCGGGAATCAAAACCAACAACAAAGGAAGCGAGAGAATTTACGCCTCTGCTCTCTTTTAACGACACCGATTGCTGTTGAAGGTAGTGCCATCTACCTTGGGTTTCTGGGGGGGTCTTGGGCTCGATTCCCATGTCAGGCAAAGTGTTACCTCTTAGGTTTTTATATTGGTACTGGACCGTGAACCGAAAGGCTTTGCTTTGGAAGAACTCCCACTAGGTGGAGCGGTGACTTGGTGAAGGTGGAGGGGATTCGCTGAATGCGAGTGGCACGGGACTAGTCCATGTGGCGACACTTGGGGGAGCCCTATGTCCAGCAGTGGACGTCTTTCGGCTGAAATGATGATGATTGGTGGTTTCTCAGTAACAGCTCGGAGTTTATAAAGATGTTTTCAATACTACCTTCTGTATTAAACTCAAACGTAATGCGAAATATACTAAGATTTTGCTCGAAATGCTACCATTATTTTAAACTACTCCTTAATTTTACCAATATCAAACGACCTTACAAGTTTTACTACAACTAAAACACCAAAATGCATATAAAATTCTACATGTGCATATTGTCATTGGCAACGTTCCAGACTTATGCAATGTTCCCGAGCTATTTATATACAGACAGACTAGTTATTGGTATATTAATGTATACGGAAGCTTTTTCAGAATGTTATTCTATTAATCGTTTAAAGAATTTAGGTTGGGGAGATAAAATTAAAAATTGGGCTTATACATCATCGTAAATCGAGGCTTATTTGAAATATCTTCGGTTTGAAATCTTATTTTTTAAACATTTACATCGATCTCACATTTTCTCTCTCATTGACTGATAGAACAAGGAAGAAGCGAGCTCGTGGCTAAATAATAACAGCCGCTCGGGTCGATCTTCAGGTAAAGCCACACTTGCCTAGGTTGTTCTGTGGATGGGAGCCACTCATTACAAACCGAGTTTTCTTCGAGCCTCGGAACGTTAAACCGTTGGTCGCGGCTGTCATTTGTAGAACTTTGACAGTCGTTACAGGTAGTCAGTGGTATGTAAGTCTGACAACCATGTTTTACCAAGGGGTATCATATAAAGAGATACCGTGGCCCCGGAACACAAAGAGCGATGAAGGAACATGGATGGGTTTTAGTCACTAAAAGTCTGACACTCCTGCTCCGTCCAGAGCGGGAGAAGTCATTTGATGAATTCCCATCCGAAAATAAAAAAGGGGGTATCATATAGCCCAGTACTGGATTATGGAGGTCAGGTAGGCAGTCGCTCCATGTAAAATACTGGTATTCAGATGCATCCGGTTAGACTGGAAGCTGACCTTAAAATTGTTAGGAAAAGGTAGGCAGATGATAAATTATGGTGCTGATACATTTAGATGTCCACAACCCAAATCGTCTTAGGCCTTTTATCTAGGTTATAGGATACCCCTTGGTAAAACTAGTTATCAGACTTTCTGGGTTCAGACTTGATAAATAGACTAGCACTTCGCCCCCGACTTTGTCCGCAAAAATTGTTATAGCTCGGATAATAAGCATGATATTAACATAATTTATAGCCTTTACCACTCACGAATAATGTAGCTTTCTGGCAGTGAAATAATTTTTAGAATTGGATCAATAGTTCTGGAGATTACCCCCTACGTACAAACTTACAAACAACAACAACAACAACAACATCAGCCCATAACGTCCACTGCTGGACATAAGCCTCTCCCATGATGGGAGGAATTTGCCGTAATCTCCACGCTTGGCAGGCGGATTGGAGATCGCAGTAATGAAATACTAACAGAAAACGCTGCTGCCCGTTCTCAGGTCTACGGAGGTGCAAGGTGTTCTGCCTCAGACATTAGTCGCCTTATACGACACCCGTGAGTGTAATGGGTTGGTTCTATTCTACTCTGCCGGATACCACACGGCTACAAACACTTCTTACAAACACTTCTTTATAATATTACTAAATAGCTCTTCAAGATCCCAGATGTTGCTCTTCATCAGAAGTTATGATTACGCCAAATTCTTCACATTTCAGCCAGACGTAGTATTTCAGCATAGTGATGAATAGCCATTCTTGGCTCTCAAATTACAATTCCCTTTCAATTTCCTTTACAAGATTGTATCTATGCAATTACTTCTGGTTAGTTGCCAATGTTTTTGTTTATTTGTATAAAATAGTCTGATGGTATTTAAATACAGAGTATTGTCACTGGTATAGTGGGTATATTCGTCATTTTCTTTCATCGGTTCGAATTCTGATCCAATCTTTAAGCTCGGCTTTATTCAAGAAGTCAAGCGTACCTACCTTTGACCCAACATAACATCACGCCTCTAATCCCCGAAAGGTTAGACAGAGGTGTACCTAATAGAACACCAACATTTCGCCAGTTATGTTTAAGTCACATGTTAGCAGCGAGCCTGCTGACACCAACCGGGCACAAATCCAAACTCCGTGACTGCTACTGAGAAATTCCTAATGAAATATTTCAACAACAATTTGCCCGACCCGGGAATCGAAGTCAGGACCTCAAGCTCAGCAGTCGCGATTGCAACCACAACACCAACGAGGCAGTTCTTCCTACCTTTTAATTTTTTGCCTCAACTCTTTATGAGCCCTCATCACAATGATTTTTCTTTCAAGTCATAATTAATCATGTTACAAACGATCCATTGGTCTTCCACATTCACAATATTAACTGTCCTCATGAAATGCCTCTCATATTTTCATCATATCAAGTCACTGTCAAACATGACAAGTACGTTAAATATAGCAAGCTTATGATAGTCTAAAAAGCTAAAAGCAACTCATAAAATCCATTTTCTCAATGTCTTTTAGGATCCAAGTTTCATTATTTCAAAACCAAGTTCAGATTCCCGCACTTTTTTTTTTCAAAATAGTTTTTATAGAAAATACAGCTCTCTCAAGTTTTAAAGGCTGCAACAACGGGCCATACCGTCTAAAATTACTATCCGTGACTGCAATACAAAGTCAAAAAACCCTTTGTAATGTTACAAAAAAAAAACCCATAAAAACTATGGCCAGTCGCTTCCCTCGAATTAGATACCATCGCTTCGTTCATCAAAGTGCAGCCGACAGTTTTTTGTCTCTTTCACTCGTATAGAGATTGTCTTTCGTCTCTGTCTTCCGATGATTTCATGTGGTGGACCATCATGAGTTGGTATTTTATCTTTTCGACTGTTTCCCGTTTGGGGGTAGGCGCAATTCCAAGTCTAATTTAAGATGTGACGTAATGCACGATCTTATTTTCGAAGCAGGAAACACAATATACAGGATGTAAACAACCTCATCACGATGCCGTTAACCAAGCATTTTGTACATAAAACTATATAACTTTACGCAAAAATTATTGCTGGGAAACGACTATTTTTTGGGGTGAAAAATCATGTTTTGTGATAGAACTCAATGTAACGCACTCAAAATATTGTGCTGATGGATGGATTGAATAGTACGGGGGTCGTGAAGGTGTTTAAAGTAAAAATCTTACATTAAAAACTTGTCAAAAAGTTGAAACTTTGACCCCCAATATCTCCGTAACTGGGAGGCATGGTGTAGAACAACAAAAAAATGATCGCAATGACGGGGAGAACAAGTGCCTTTCGGCTTCGTTAAGAGGTTCTTACACCCATTATAACGTTAGGGTTCATTATGATCATGATTCACAACTTGAAGAATAAACTACATATATTGCCACACTTCCCCTTATCCCAATCACTCTTGCCCTTATCCCAATTCATTTGTGGTCGGCGCAGCATGTCTTCTTCTCCCATACTTCTCTATCACTCGTCTTCTCAGTAGTCACCTCCTTTCTAGCCATATCATTCTTCCCTCATGCCAGACCTGATACTCAGTAGTATGAATGTGGATGAGTGTATGAGTAGAGGAACACCAAAGAAACGATGGATGGACTGTGTTAAGAATGATATGGCGAGAAAAAAAGTGTCTGATGAGATGACCAGTAGGTAATAGATAGGAATGGTGGGAGAAGACATGCTGCGCCGACCACAAATGAATTGGGATAAGGTCAAGAGAATGATGATATGACTGAACTGCAATGTGGTGGACTTCCACGTAGACACATCAAAAAAAGTTTGTGATCACTAGCAGCTAATATATTTTTTTAAATTGAACTTCTTCAAGAATTTTTATTGTTGTGTGTTGTCTTTGTTTTGGTTTATTGTTTTATATTCTAATTCTATATTTATAAATAAAGAATCTAAATAGAAGAAGAAATCATAATATAATCTACCGTAACAAAAAAGTTTTCGATTTTTCAAAGTGATCGCACACTTTTTTTGATGTGTATGTACTAACCTACAAAGGTACATCATTATCTAATTTTTATGACTTCAGTTATAAAAATAGTCTGTGGTCATTATTTAAATAAAAAGATTGCCGCCCATACATTTTTTTATCACCGATTATAATGAAATATTATCAAAACAATTACGTAATGTTTTTCTATAGAAAAATTATCTATTTATTATTAGAAAACATTAGTTATTAAAAAATCAGTCACGGAAATAAGAAATGCTGTATTAAAACCTCATTGGACACAACCGCTTTCTTTTTTAATCTTTTTTAATTAAAAAACTGGAACGCACAATCAAAGTGCAATCAACTGCATTATGTTCTGTCCGTTGTTACCGTCTCTTTCTGTCTTCAGTTCCTTGTACTATATCTTCAATCTTTATTAGTTTGTTGTACAGATTGTGTCTGAACGGAAATTGTTTCTTTTACTTTCTTTCATAAGCCATATAGTCTACGTTAATGTAATCCGATTTTGGTTTGTCAATCCGATTAAAAATATTAAAAACACAAACCGGTTTACTTTAATGTTCATCATCATCATCAGCCTATAATGTTCCCACTGCTGGGACGCGGCCTCCTCTCAATGAGAGGGAATGGGCTATAATACACCACGCAGGCCCAGTGCGGATTGGTAGATGTCACATGTCTTCGAATTTTTGGTTCTAGGACTTGCTGGTTTCTTCACGATGTTTTCCTTCACCGTTTTGAGAGCAGTGGTGATGAAATAAATTACACAAAGTAATGCGCCTGTCTGGGTTTGAAACCACGACTTACTGTTCGTAAGTCGGGGCCACCAACACCGGGCCACCGCTACTCTCACAGTGGAGTCACAGTTCAGTGGTAGACTTTAATGTTAGTTGGTATATTTGTGTCTGAGCTTTACAAAATTGCTAAAATGGCGACTTGTCCTTTTTCATTCTTCTTCTCCCCGCCCTTAACCCAATTTATTTGGTAGGGTCGGTAACTTCGTCTTCCATAGATACACCCCACACACTTCATACACCCTTTCTAGCCATTTCATCTTTACCACTATCCATCCATCGATTGCTTGGTCTTTTTCTATTATTATAGCCATTCACATTCATACCCAAAACTTATTCTTCGTTAGTTACAAAGTGGTTATCTAATCATTCTTCTGCACTTAGCCTAATTTCTTTGTGGTCGACGCAGCATGGCTTATTCTACCATACTTTTCTATTACTCATCATCTCAATAGCAAACGTCTTGTTGTTCATTTAGGTACCTACCAAGTGTCTGTAAATATTGAATACAAGAATAGGCAAGAGGCGCTAAGGTAATGCGCGAAAGTCAAATGTTTAGTTTAGTTTTACAGGTCAGATATTAAACTAAAAGTAAAAAAACACAAATCATTATGGGTACATTAAAAAGAGCATCAATAAAATTAAAATAAATTCAAATCGTCATAAATTAAACAAAATTAAAATAATTAAGAACACGCAATAAACAGAAAATATAAACACATATATAATAATCTCATCAAATTACTTAAAACCATTATTTTAGGTCATATAAAGCCTGGTCGGTTAGCCAGCCTTTGAGTTTAGCTTTAAAAGCATTGTCAGACGGATCTGACGCAGAATGTCCCATTCGCAAAAAGTCCCATTAACGCAGAATGTCCCACTCGCACAATGTCCCTTTCGCACAATGTCCCATTCGCAAAAAGTCCCTTTCGCACAATGTCCCATTCGCAAAAAGTCCCATTCGCATAATGTCCTATTCGGGAATATTACACTATTTTTACACGTCGCGCTCACGATATGAAATAGTAATGTTTCATGAAATAGTCATTCGATGGGATTAAACGAACTTGAATTGTATTGACTATAATTCTGTAAATACGTCGTGGTACGGTCAGGAATCATATTTTGTTCAACATAAAGCTCAGGCTCTGACCTTAAAATTGCAAAAAACCTAAGACAATTTGCATTTTGCGGGCCACTATAGCGCTTGTACGTAGAAATTACCTGGCAAAAATTCAAACCCGCGAAACATTTGACAGTTATTTGCGATGTTGCCAACTTTCAGAAAGCACAGCCTTAACGAGGTGTCTAAGATGGCCGATCCACAACACAGTCCACCATAAACAATGATCAAACAAAGCTTTTCTTTTCACTTTCCATAGAGCAAACACTTTCTTCTCAACTGGCTGGTTTATCGACGAGTTTTCTTCTTAAAATGGATGTGTGGGTATTCAATGGATTACAAAATATTCATGATTTCGTGTTCATTCTATTTAGTATAAGCTCGTAAAGAGTTGCTCATAAAAGGTAATTGAATTCAGAAAGTAAATTCTGTAAACAAATTGCAAGCGCTTTGAAAGTGTTGCGTATTTCTAAATTAGTAGTATTGACTGGTTGTCAGACTTTCGGGCCACTGACTCGGCACGGAGGACACCCGCTAATTCGGTATGTAATGAATAGTCACCCATCCATAGACCGACCTTGGCAAACGCGGCTTAACCTTGAAGATGGACCAGTCCGGCTGTTATTATATCCACGAGTTCCTAAGTAAGATGACACAAGATGATGACGACAGGTATGATCAGTTTTGTTTATGTCTTTGAAATTGACAAACAACCCCGTTATGTGGAAACTACAGAACCCACCTTGTACATAAACAGAATCGTCTCTATATTATGTATTTAAGAAAAAACTTTACGAATAGTCCCGTTGCTCTCAATTCAGTCTGCTACTTACATAATATACTTACAGGTTCAATGCCCCCTGATAACAAGTACAGAGAAACATTTCTTCTACAGCTAATACTCTATCAAGATCCCAATCAATGACTCATTCATTTCTTGTAAGAGTTTATCTATTTTCTTTCATGATTTCTTATTCGACCTTCTCTATTCTGATAGAGGCATGTAGACTGGCAAAAACTAGGTCATCTTTCTTTCTTTACCTTTTCTTGGGGTTAAAATAAATTAAACTACGAGTATCCTCCGTTTCTTTTTTTCTCTCATGAACTTCATATATGCTGGCTGGCTGTGAGGTTTTAGTAGGTACTGCTGGACTATACAGTAGGTAGGTACCTATTTATTTATTTATTTATAAAAGGTAGCTTCACAGCTGACAGTACATTAACATAAAAAACGAACATTACGCCAATAGGCGAGACGACAAAAAAAAAACTAATTAGTACGTCAGTTAGATTATCAAAAAATATTTGACCCGTGTTTTTTCTTTTGTTACGTAAACCAAAATTGGCGCAGATATGACGCTTTTAAAATTCTCAATACGTCACGCCTAGGTATAATATTTACCTAGTTCTGACGTCACGAGCCCCCACTCCCGAGTTTTGATGCGTTTTATCTTTGTCAATATTCATTGATTTACAAAAACAAAAAATACGTGTCCATTAATTTCCAATTCTCTAACTGACGGACTAAATAGATTTGAAATTTTTTAATACTGTATTCATGCCTATTACGAAGTTCACAGAAATAATATTTGATTAGCCGAGATGACTCGAATTAATTGGCATTTTAATTTGTGGTGTGTGCCTGTATGCGTGTGGGTAACTGTACGGTGTTTGTGAATGTGTGTGATGATGTGTGTTATGTATGTCTCTAAACTTATGACTAACTGGCACTAGTGGCGGCACTGAGTATCCCGCGTTTGATCCAGGATTATAATTATTGCTAGGATTATAATTATAAGTAGCAGTTAATATGTCTGTACTTTTGTAGGTTAGGGTTTACCAATAGAATAATTCATTCACACATTATGTGTAAATAGAAATCCCGACGATTTTAGCAATTAAAATGTTTTAATCAAGTCCTTAAAAAAACATAATTTCTGACATAACTTCCCTTTTTTGTCCAAGGCTAGAAAAAGTTTCTCTTTGAAATAAAAACTCCATATTTTTAAACCGGGCCCGTCATTGGCCCAGCTTTTGTCTATGGCAAGTCAATAAACAAACTCTTCTTTTATTTTCAACCTGCAACACAATTTCTTATTCAATCAATTTTGATTTTGACTGACAACATACAATAACTTTCGAAGATATTTTTAATTTGATGCCTCGTTACGCATTCTCATCATTAATCAATAGTATTATCTTTCTGCCTACGACGCAAGACGCTAGCGTGAAGTTTACGCATTAATTAACTTGTACGGTTAAATTGACTGGAATTTGGAACAATTATCTTAAAATATGCAGGTTCATAATTGAGCGTTTTGTAACTTGGTCGAAAAGGCATTTTGTGAACAATAATAATTTTACCAAAAATCATAATGTTCAGTAAACTTCGTCATTTTAGCTGAAAGACGTCAACTGGACATAAGAATGCCATATTTTAAGCCGTTGGACCCGGCTGGAATTTGTTAATGACAGTCGGACCAGTCTCACCAAGGGGCATCGTATTACCCAGTACTAAGTGGGTTGTGGAGCCCAGATAGACAAACCCTCCATGTAAAATACTGGTATTCAGCTGTATCCGGTTAGAGTGGAAGCCAGCCCCAAAATAGTTGAGAAAAACGCTAGGCAGATGCATACACACGCAAAATTTTGCTTACCTATGAACAAAACAGGAAAATACATTAGATTTTTGACACATTTTAAATGAAAATTACCTCAAGAGGCGGTGACGAATATTTCTGCCGTCATCAATACAAAAAAAAAAGAATGATACTGAATGTAAAAGTACACATAAAAATGAAATTGAATAAAAACATTGACAACTCACTTCATTTATAAAACATATCACCTACCCATCATCGTCATCTGCCTAGCCTTTTCTCAACTATAATAATAATAATAATAATTTATAACACATTTGCTCGTAAAGGGTCTCTTATTTCACCCATTTCAATATCGTATTCTATCTCATTACGTACGTGTGCGTTATTGTAATGTAAATCGCACGGTTTATCAAGATGCTCCGTCTAAAACAAACGGTACTTTTTTAAATCTTAGCAAAGAGTTCTTATGTCAGAAAAGTGGTCAATATTTTATGAATAAAATTAACTTTGGGAGATAAAATATAACAATAATAACTCAACAACATTAAAAATGCCAACTGGCAACGTAATAATCAATTTTACAAATTGTTAAAATTATTATAACTGCTTTAACTAGTGATATAAGATTTATTCGTTTAAAAAAGTCCGAATTTTATTTATTTCCTCGCAAATATGTTATAAAACGTCGCATGACATACGTGTCATTTAATAATTACAGCCTCTGCTTTCTTGTAGCCCTCGCCTACGGCTCGGGCTAGCAATATCGCCTCGGCTGTAATTTTCAACTTACCGCACTATATCATAATGTACTATTATTTCAGTTAACTTTACAAACTTCTACAATATATAATCTTACATAGAGGCCTCCTTTTAAGTATGATAAATACCTGTGCTAGGAGACCCCGCTCTTCTAAAACTAGAAACAATAATAATGTAGGAGTGTACATACAAAAGAAATTAAACTTTAATCTAGGAGCATGTGCGTGTCTGTGTGCGTCTGTGTGTGTATGTATGCGTTTGCGTGTGAGTGTGTGTATATATGTGTGCGTGTGTGTGTATGTCGCTCTGCGACAAATTATCACATTATGTTGGGGTCGGCTTCCAGTCTAACAGGATGCAGCTGAATACCAGTATTTTACATGGAGCGACTGCCTATCTGACCTCCACAACCCAGTTAGTACTGAGTGATACGATACCCCTTGGTAAGACTGGTTGTCAGACTTTTACATGGAGCGACTGCTCGTCACCATCATCAATTTATTGACATTGGCCGGCTTAGTGGGCAAAGTTAAACCAAAGCACAACAAAAAAAAAACAAAACTTGACTACAAAAACTCGAGATTTATGGCCTAAAAATCTCTTAATTTAAACAGAAAAGAAAAACAAATGAATTTGTCTCTTGATACCCTCAACTTTTAGGGAACATAGAGAGTTCCTTATTAAGACCGACACATAAAATAGGGTCATTCATTTTATTTATCAGCTCAATAACGACTGTTTCACACTTAATAAAGAGCACCCTATCCGTTTTATAATAAATTCTTGTTTAAACATGTCGTTTTGGTTTGACTTTCCTTGTTTTTCGGCGACCGATGCGTAGTTCATACAAACGTAATACCAAAATAATTTGTAAATCAAACATTTCTTAAGTTAGTGTGTCTTTATTCCGATTGGAGTACAGAATATCTAGGTTCCCAAATATATATTTTGAATAGACACTGATTTAAACAAAAGTTATGAGAAAAATAAGTTTTCAATAGAAATTTTAAATTCCTCATAAATTATCTCGTCTTTAAATCGCTGTCCTTTCAAAATATATATTTGGGAACATAGATATTCTGTAATCCAATCGAAATAAATACACACTATCTTAAGAATTTGTTTGATTTACATTTTTTTTTTGGTATTACGTTTGTATGAACTACGCATCGGTCGCCGGGCCTCTTAAGGATAAACCAAAGTTATATGTAGGTAACTAAATAGCATTGCTAGAATAGGTACTATCCTATCATAGTTATAAATAAGCTGGTAAGTAATCCATAGAGCCAGAATAACAAGTTCTGGAGATACAACAATGTAATAGAACTCTAAAGGGTGTAAATAGACCCTTAACGAAGCCAAAAGGCACTTATTCTCCTAGTCATTGCGATTATTTTTTTGTTCTGGACCATACCTGGGAACCTTCTAGTCACGGAGATATTGGAGGTCAAAGTTCCAACTTTTTCACAAGTTTTTTTTTTTAAATACTTGTACCTAGTACTTTAAATACCTCCATAAACCGTTCATTATTAAATGTGCCTAGCACAATGTTTTGATTGCGTTACATTGAGTTTTACCGTAAAACGTGATTTTTCACACCAAAAAAAAGTCGTTTCCCAGCAATGAATTTTGCGTAGAGTTACTTTGATGTACAGAATGCTTGGTTGACGGCTGTGTGAAAGGTCTGTTAACACCCTGTATGTAAAAGAATAAACTAAATATATTTCTTCTAGACATTTTGCGATTAAGCAACTTTATTTAGGAGCTGACTGCCAAAACTGCGCGAGTCGTTTGTTTCGTCCAGTCTAACCACATGAAGGTAGGTACTGCATACATATCTGACCTCCACAGCCCAGTAACTTGAGAAATTGTAAGTCACACTCATATGGCTACCCTCTGGCCAAGCATCCATGATACATTTCACTACACGAGTTACATTATAAAACCATACCACCCGTACCCATGTATCCTGCTATCACCTCCTAACCAAAAAGCTTGAACGTACATAGTAGCGGATCTGATAGCACCGCGCGCCGGTCAGTTTCCGAGAAACGTCCAGGTAAGCGGATAGACATGGTGTGCGGTTTTTTTGCCGTCTGCCACTTATTGTGTTACGGTTTTTTGCCGTCGCGTCACCTTTTTGATCGATTGTACTGAGAAGTTTTGATTTGAATAAAATTGTTTATCTGTACGAGTCGGAGAGATTCATGTAGGTTGGTGTTAGTTTCAGGTGGGAACAATTCCTGAGACAGGGTCGCGGCAGACCAAGGAGAAGATGAGACGTCTTGGATGGCTTCCTCATGAATTGGCGAGAAGAGGCACACCATCGTAAGGTTGATGACAAGAATCATTCCCCCTGGGTCGAGTCCCTTTACGCGCGTCGACTCATGTTTTTTCTTGGTTTCGATGTACTGTCTTTTGTTTCGCCTCGACATAGCTGTCACAGAGTACAGTCACATTAAAAACGAATACGGCTTTTTAATTAATAAAGTCATTTTGTTCATCCAGTTATCTGTATTTTAAATAATACATTGATAACCCACCAAAAAGTACTAGGTTAACATAAGTTCAAGGTAATCCCCGTATTTTAAGGGTCTTAAACGAGTGGCCGATGTAACCCATGTTACTTGTGGTCGGCGCATCACGTTTTCTTTTTTTCCATTCTCCCCTGTCAACCGTCACGCTAACATTTACTACTTTTTCTTTAATATCACTGCTCACACCATCCATCCATCGTTTTCTTGGTCTTCCTCTCCCTCTCGATCCATCAACATTCATATTCATAGCTCAGTTAACGTCACTACACATATACGAGTAAATACTCTCAAAATATAGCAAAAGTCAGTGGTCTTCAAGCCTAAAACTAGTAACGTTCATAGAACTAAACAACATACACAATAACTTAAGTTTACTTTAACGACTCATACTGCCCACCCACAAACCTAAAAACACCATGTCCATCAAACTAAAGCATAAAATTATCTCGAACTTAACAGGGCTCATACCCAGAGGCATAGAGGAGTCAAAAATATAACTTAAAAAGCACGTAAAACATAGATAAAAGGATCTATGGTATTTCGGACCATAACTCATGGGTGTATGTGTCATTAAAATATAAAAACAACGGACTAAGGTGTTTTTAAAGGTTTCTTACACATTATGTAATGTTGGATTGAAAAGTGTTTTATGATTGATATTTCAAATGTGATTTGTGCCCGTTTGATGGTAACAGGCTCGCCTAAATGGGACTTAAAAACATAACTGACGAAATGTGGGTGTACTACCATTAGGTACAACTCTGACTAATTCTTAGGGAATAGGCATGAAAAATTGCAAATATATCTAGTCCGTCAGTTAGAGTATTGGAAATTAATGGACACGTATTTTTTGTTTTTGTAAATCAATGAATATTGACAAAGATAAAACGCATCAAAACTCGGGAGTGGCGGCTCGTGACGTCAGAACTAGGTAAAAATTATACCAAGGCGTGACGTATTGAGATTTTTAAAAGCGTCATATCTTCGTCAATTTTGGTTTACGTAACAAAAGAAAAAACACGGGTCAAATATTTTTTTAATAATCTAACTGACGGACTAATTAGTTTTTTTTGTCGTCTCGCCTATTACAGGCATGACGTTATGTATTTAGAAAACAACAGCCTTGATCAAATACTTAGAAAAATAACTCCATAATTTTGACGACCAAGTCCCTTACTACTTATT
This sequence comes from Xestia sexstrigata, assembly GCA_941918905.2. Taxonomy (NCBI): domain Eukaryota; kingdom Metazoa; phylum Arthropoda; class Insecta; order Lepidoptera; family Noctuidae; genus Xestia; species Xestia sexstrigata. The sequence goes on from OW799226.2 coordinate 3,493,473, forward strand.
CTAATAACTTTACTCCTCACAATACTTATAATTTGAAATTCAAATCCATAATTTCCTTAACAAAAGCAATTACCACGATTCCTAAGCACGGAACCCATTTGAATTCATAAAAAGGAGGTTCTTACCATAATCTTGACACTTAAACCATAGACTTATCTACATATATATTATAAAGAAAAAAGGTAAAGTTTGTAAGTTTAGATGTAGGAGGTAATCCCCGAAATTACTCATTCGCTTTTAAATGCTAAGATATATTTTATGTATCTTAAAAGCAGAAACTTTATTCAGGCTAAGTTGCGGACTGTAGCTAGTGTACTAACATTTTAAGCTGAAGAGTTTGTTTGGTTGAACGCACTAATCTCAGGAACTACTGGTTCAAATTGAAAAAATCTTTTAGTATATAAAGTCCATTTATCGAAGATAGCTATTGGCTACATAACAACACGCTACGACCAATAGGAGCGGAGCATCATTGAAAAATGTTGCAAAAACGGGGAAACCCGCTCTCTCTCTTATGTGACGCAGACGAAGTTGCACGTCAGCTAGTGTCTTAAAAAGAGGTAAAGTTGAAATGTATTATAGGAGGTTATCTCCAAAATTACTCAAATGAACTAAAAAAAAATTTCACTGACAAAAAGCTACACTTTTGCCAATTACCAAAGGATAATTTTTCAACAATAAACTTCACGCGGAGTCGCGGATATAAGCCAGTGTAGAATCAAAAACTATGGTTTAAACATTTTTGTGTGCGACTGTACTTCTATGGTGGTCTTGAATCTATGGTAATTTGTAACGTGGAATCATTATAGGAGATTGTTCAAAAAGCTTGGTCATGGTTCAAAATAGGTTATAATTATAATGAACTTTATGGGATATAAAAATAACCTAAATGAAGACGATTTTATTTCTATCAGCTTTGACACAATTTTGTTTTGACAGTTTTTGTAATAGTCTGGAAATGTCTTCGTAGATTTTATTTGTGGAACTTCTTCATAAGCTAATCAAGTTACTGTAACTACACAGAAAATGGATGATTGAAGTGTGAAATAATTTCTAAACAACCAATTTTTGTAAAATCAGTTCTGTACCTAATTTTATTTTTTTATAATAAATAAACACAGTGCAATTATTTAGGCAATGATTCAAAGTGTCAACATTAACATCATCATCAGCTTATTAATGTTCCCACTGCTGGGACACAGGCCTCCTCTCTATGAGAAGTAATGGGCTACAATCCACCACGCGGGCCCAGTGCGGGTTGGTAGATGTCACATGTCTTCGAATTTTGTGGTTCTAGGACATGCCGGTTTCCTCACGATGTTTTCCTTCACCGTTTTGAGAGCAGTGGTGGTGAAATAAATTACACAAAGTAATGTGCCTGCCTGTGTTCGAACCCACGACTTACTACTATTCGTAAGTCGCGGCCGCCACCACTTGGCCACCGCTGCTTTTAAAAAAGTTTTAAAGTGTCGCCTAGGATTTATTAGTACTTACTCGAAAATCTTCAAATCAAACGTCACTCTCCTGCTCTTTTCCCAATTTATTTGCAGTCGCCGCATCATGTCTTCTTCTTCCATACTTCTCTATTACTCGTCATCTCATCAGACACCTTCTTTCTAGCCATATAATCCTTCACATACTCCAACTATCGTTTCTTTGGTCTTCATCTACTAAAGCCATCCACATTTATATTCAAAACTTCACAATATAAACAAAACCGGAGGAGCTCATGGCTAAATAATAACAGCCGCTCGGGTCGATCGTTGGGTTTAAGCCGTGCTTGCCTAGGTTGGTCTGTGGATGGGTGACCACCCATTATATAGTGTTTCCCGAGTTTCCTCCGTGCCTCTGAAAGCACGTTAAGCTGTTGGTCCCGGCTGTCATTTCTAGATGTTTGACAGTCGTTAGGTAGTCAAGAGGCCCAAAAAGTCTGACAACCAGTCTTACCAAGGGGTATCGTATTACCCGGTACTAACTGGGTTGTGGAGGTCAGATAGGCAGTCGCTCCATGTAAAATACTGGTATTCAGCTGCATCCGGTAAAACTGGAAGCCGACCCCGACATAGTTGGGAAAAGGCTAGGCAGATGATGACAATATAAACAAAACCATTATCTCCTCTCAATCAAGGAGGGAACTCCTTGATTTATTACCCTTTCAGAAGACATCGTGAAATCCCTCCAGCTATTTACGAATTCGTGACTGGACAGATAAAATCGCCGTGACCACGACTGTTTACGAGATATTTTATTTCAAAGAAATGCCCATTGAATGAAATGGTTTTTTTTCTACAATATTCTCGAAAATAAAAAAAAATATAAAAAGTTGGATCAATACTGGTGTATGTTGTAGGTAGAGTGAGAAATAGGGATTTTTGTAAACTGTCTAGAAAACATGTTTCTTGTTTCAGCGTTTTAATAATTTCCGCTTGCTTGTGTGTATTAGTTGAGTTCATTTCTTTTTCTTTGAAAAATCTCCAGTTGAGTCAATACATATTACAAAGTTTTCTTTGAGCGCGTTTTATGTGCACAAATTAAAGATCGATGTGTTTTGGACTAGGTTTAGGTCCATACTTTATTTCAGTTATTTGAATACTGTCATGTTCATTCTAAAGTAAACTTGCTAGATCAATATATTTAGTCTGTATAGATGACATATTTGTCACTGTTATGCCTTCGATTCGATAACCTACTGATACGGATGCTGCCATCCATCCTCCAGCTTCACAATAAGCCATTAAAAGTGGCTTTTATTCATGTATTACATCATAGATTTTTATTGAATCCATTGTCATCTTCAAAATAAGTAAGACCAAGCATGCAACATCGTCGCTTACCATCAGCTGAGATAATGTCCTACCAATATATAAAAACCATCATAAAATCTAACCTACATCTCTCACAGAACCACACCGCCACCGTTCACTCGTCCTCCTGTCCATCCATCTGAGCCCCCAACAACAATAGCTGCGCGTGCGTCCATCACCTGCCGCCGGGCGGGTGTTGTAAAGGTGCACATAAATCTATGGCAGGAACGTGCTGGGTAGTGTGGCTATGATTTTGCGAGAAGGAGGGAAGTCTTGAATTGTATTTGTACTTTTAGAGACAAGTTTTAGGTTGGTATTTTTTTAAATCTGTTTTTAAACTGCGTGAATCTGCACAAAGTCTTGCCTTGCCTTTAGAAGTCAAAAGTTACAAGTATGGAATGGAATTCTTAGAAATGGCTTAAGAGCCTATACTACCTCAAATTAGCAACTCTGTATGTGGTAGTTCAAACTTCGTTTGAAATACTGTTAGAAATAAGTTCTAATCAGCTTGCACTACAAAGTGGTTGTTACGTCAGTCACTGCGGGCCGAATAGTGCGAAATTAGTGGTTTTTTGCGATTTACAAAAAATCTATTGATTGGACTAAAAAAATAAATAATATAAGACCTGCTTTATAGTTAGTTCAGTTAGTATAAAAAGTTTCATGATCTAATTTGAAGTATTTTATGATTGCCAGCAGTTTATTGTTCAGTTTAAAGGTAACTTTGGGATTTTTCCCTTTAAGAAAATTTTATGGAATCGTGTTTTCGCCAAATATAGGACTTACCATTAATCCTCAACTTTAACATATATTTATTTCAAAATTAGTGCTGCAGTGTTTTAGGCGTAACGAAGGTTCATGCTAAGCCATTTGAGGTAGTATAGGCCCTTAAGTTAAGTAACCATGGGTTTAATGAAGCTCTGCACTTGTAAGATCAAAAGAAGAGAAACTTGCCTTTTTGGGTGTTGAATAAAAAAGGTTGTAAAGTTAACCAAGAGATATGATATTTGCGTGAATGCTATCAGTAGATAGCATACTACATACTCTTTGTTTTATTTCACGACATAAAACACTAATTCAATTATAACACGAAACGCTATAAATATTTAGCATTGTTATCTCTCCAACATTATCTTTTTTATTCTAGCTCATAAAAATAAACACTAATTAGATAGCCTAATTAAATTAATTAATACTTCGTGTTAATGACACTCCATGGTTCTGACTTTCATGGCACCCTTTATATTAATGTTTCCTTCTCATGCAAACATTTTATTTGTCTGCTTTTAGTATGGTCTTTATTTATGATATGTCTATGACTTTTGGCTCCACCCTGTATAATTGCAAGGTATTTGCAAGCTTTTAAGTACTTAATGTGTTTGTTTTTATTACCATAAGTCTAGGTACTAGACACGCAAATATGCATGCACAGCGAAAATACACATAATAAACACGAGCTTTTAAAAATTTGGGGACATCGTTAAACAAAACCAAACTTTTACCAAAAATAAAAGTTTATGTCTTGATATTCCTCACACCGCTACTAGTAACATTTTTGGTTTATTATACCTAATGAATAATTTCTCTAAAAAAATGTGTTGGCAAAAATAAAAAACAAGAAAAGTCTCTCAAAAAATTCCATCATGGTCACTCTCAGTACCTTTCCATAGTCATTATAACATACATGAATAGTACCAATTGAAGTTACCTTTACAGTACTGGATTCTTTTGTGTTCTTTCTTTCTTTGACATTTCATGGAAGCAGCGTTTTAGAAGGTTCTAGTGCCTTGAACAACAGAGTGAAGTTTTAAGTGCCTGCGAAGGCTTTTTGTTTCGTTTCATCGTGTGAGCATGGTGTTTTCCTTTAAGGGTGGTCTAGGAACTATTAAAGGTAGATAATAGGACATCTGTAGGAGGTATGGAAGATTTCATATCGCCATGGGTTTTTCAAAGCCGATCAATTTGATAGGTCTCGACTCACGGTTGATAGTTTCCACTTTAATAAAATAAAATCTTTTATTTCAGACATTATAGTCCATAACGTTTTAACAATATCACATTAAAAAATAAATAAATTACACTAAAAATTATTACAAATACATAAAAATTAAAATTAACATTTAAAAATTAAAAAAGATTACATTTAAAAATTACAAATTACATTAGAAATTACATAGGTACAAATTACATTAAATTATTAAACATTAAAAATTAATTAATTTAAGTTATTGCCACCCACTGGGGCCCCGGGCACACGCACTTGTGCTTGAACCCAGTGCCCCAGAAGGGGGCTGTCCAGCTTGTGGCTGAGCATATTCAGGATGGTGTTGGCGCTCCACCGCGTACGGAGCATCAACGAAGCGATGCGGCGCCGCAGCACAGTATGAAAGCCATCTGTGTGCGCGTGCGCAAACATCGCAGACGCACTACACCAGCGGGGGAGCCCCACCAGCACCCTGAACGCGTTATTATATTGTATTCGGAGAGCGTTGATGGCCCGCTGCGTGTAGTTGACCCACAAATTGCAGGTGTAGAGAGTTTAGCAGAATGCTTTAAACAGAGTTATCTTTACCTCTAAACTACATCTCGCAAATCTGCGTGCCAACATGTTACAGCGGACCGCCATCGCCCTCCTCTCCCTTTCTATATCCCCATCATCTTTTAAATGCTCGGTGACCACATGGCCGAGATATTTAAACTCCCTCACTCTTCGAAGAGCGACGGCGTTTAGCAGCACGGGTGCCACATCCTCCAGTTTACGACCCCTGGCTTGAAATACCAGAAGCTCACTTTTGCTAACATTGTACAGGAGACCGTGTGCCCTCGCATACTCTTCACACACGCCTATCAGCCTTCTGAGCGCGGCCATTGATGGGCTGAGCAACACCATATCATCTGCGTAACTAATGCTGTTGATACAGTGTCCATCAATCGAGCATCCCACTCCGGTGTCCCTCAGCTCATCAATAAGCCCGTTCACGTACAAGTTGAAGAGTGAAGGAGATGTTAACCCCCCCTGCCTCACTCCACACTCCAACCCGTACTCGTCAGAAAGCTCGCCAAGCCATTTGACCTGGTTAGTTTGGTGGCCATACCAATATTTAAAAATATTAATTACTTCACCGGGCACACCCGTATCCTTCAATTTGCGCCAGAGAATATCATACCTAACCAGGTCAAAAGCCTTGGAGAGATCAAGAAAGGCTGCATACACAGGCGTGCTCCTGTCTGTGTAATACCTGACAGTCTGCTTGAGAGACATAACCGCACATTCTGTCGAAAGTCCTGGTCTAAAACAGAACTGTGCGTCGTTTAAATTTAGGTGTTCTTTAAGCTGTCTCTCAAGCAGGCCATCAAGCACCTTAGCTGTGGTCGTAGCCAATGATATCGGGCAGTAGTTGCACTTGTCGGAGTTATCTCCAGTCTTGTTTTTAATTATAGGCACTACCACCGTCTTCATCAGCTCACTTGGCAGGTACGAATGCCTAATACAGAGCGTAAACAACAGTCCGAGGAGCCTCGGGAGGTGTGGCCCCGCATGCTGAAAATGTTCGATGCTGAGGCCATCATGTCCGGGCGACTTCCCTCGAGTCATGCCCTTTATTATTAGAGCAACCTGTTTTGCTGTGACACGTTCAGGCACCGCTGACACGACGACCCCAGCATCCCTGGTCTGCTCACCTTTTAGCGGAGACTCCACTTGAAAGTGACATCTTAAATAAACTCTTAAACAAAAAATAAAAAATAAATGTTCTAAATGACGCTGAGCTCTTCATGTGTTGTGACTTTCAAAATAAAAACATGAACAAATACAGAGACCACGGTATTTTGGAAATCCACCTGTCTTTAAAATTTTCAAATAGCATACAAAGATCCATAATAACATGAAAAGCAACGCCTGGACTGACCTTTTACGGTAAGATCTCTCAGTATTGCTTGGTCCAACAAACGTTATGCTCTCAGTCACCTTTGGCTTATAGACAGACCTAAGGCCTTAATAAGGGTAAGTTCAAAATCACCACGCCTAGCAAATGTTGAGGTTAGATACTACAAACAGAAATATACGAGGCCGCGCATTTTCTCCCATGTAACCATCTCACGCCCACAAGTGGTGTGCTTTGGCTTATTATCAAGGACCACACATGAAAGAGTACACCTCTACCTACACCTCTAAGGATCACTTGAAAGGTGGTTGTACAAACAAAACTAAGATCTTAATCATTGCTTGTTTAACTATCGCCCACAGAAACTACTAACCTTTTAAAATCGTTTTAGCGACTTCCTTAAAAGATAGTTTGTTATTTACAATTAATAAATCGTTTTATCTTTGACTGTAACTCGTAATAATGTTGTAATATCCTCAAAAAACCACTAATTCACAATCACAAAGAATCTTCAAAACCCTTTTAAAATATAACAAAATATCCCAAAATGGCGCCACACTGAATCATAAGGCGGAAAATTTAGGTTTCGGTCAAAATGCGAAATCAGACAATTCTAAACTCTACCCTTTTTGTGTTAAAATGCTCTTTTGTTTGCAACACCTTGATTATTTGCCTTCTGATCAGGTATCGCGTCTCAGGAATTTGTTAAAGAAAAAATTAACAGCAAAAACCCGCGGTTTCTTTTGTGGCCCCGAAAAGCTAAAAGATTATACAAAATGGGCAAACTTCGATGTTTGGTTCTGATTTTATCGTCGTTTTAAAAAGAAATAATATGAATTGGACTTGACAAAAACTTTGTTGTTCCTTCAAACTCGATTTTGAACCCAATATCATGAGAAAATAAGTTAATTTACGCCTTTTTCGAAGTCAACAAGAAATTCGACAGTATTGTGTTTTTATCTGAACAAGTCCGTGCTCTTGCTAAATGCCCGTTAAAGTTTTGATGGCTTTCTCGTGTTTTTACTGCACTTCTAAAATACTAAGAGATGTGACAAAGATCGTTTTTTTTTAACAGTTAATGGGCCATTAACTTTGGACTACTGAACAAACCTCTGAGATGAAAGCAATAAATTAAGTGTTAATTGGTATAATTATATCACTTTCATCACAGTTGGAGTGATCTTACTCTTACGTATTACTCTTGTTAATTCATGTAGTAATTATCTCAAGATTACATATCTTCAGTTCAAAGCATATGTAATTACGATCAGCTTGTTAGCCCTTCACGTTAAAACTGTAATTACACCAGCAATAAACTTCACTGTGTAACTCCGACGCAGAAACTATAAAAATCAGGTTTTAAAAGCTCGAGCAAAAGCAATCTTGAGTAATCTTGTATTAAAAATTAACACTACAATGAGAAAAGAAAAAAAATACCTAAAAACACGATAAGGCCACAAACTCGCCCAAAAAATGTTGTTTCCGACCCCAAATAAAGGTAAAAACTTATGTGAAAAAAATCTTAAGTACTGAATCATAAAAGACAAGGGGTTGACAAGATTACAATAACTTACATAAAGATAGAAAAAAACCAAAGAATTTCGGATATATTCAACAAACAAAAAAAAACTGGATGTTTTACGGTATTACCTAATTCGATCACCGCAGGGAGCATGCCGTATAAAAAGTTTTCGAATAAAACAATAACTTTTATTTGAATAATATTTATATAAAATCTCGACACGCTTGAAAGGTTTATTGTTTAAACTTTTTACATTGCTTTTCGACTTGTTTTTTTTGACTCAAATTGCATTATGATTGAAGCCTCACCTAGTAACCTTGGCTTCAGAATAAATTATTTTTAATGTAAAATTAAAATTTTTAGACAATGGTGTCGATTCTGTTGTGCACAAACAAAACTTAATTTAGGCTATTGCTATCATTTTCTCGCAAATAAAACGAGAAAGAGACGGACGTAATTTAGAGCTGTCAAATTTAGTTAGAACTAATATTTCCATACAAATGAAGGGTGCACGTAAAAACATGTCGACTAAAAACATGGTGAAGCGCAAGGCATAAACTAGTTTGACATCTCTAACTTAGTTCATAGCTATAGCCTTCCTTTCCTCACACTGCCTTTTAGTAAAAGATAGCAATAGCCTAAATTAAGTTTAGTTTGTGCACAACAGAATCAACACCACTATTGATGCTTTATTATTCTGTGGCCTAAGCTTTACAGTTTCATCTAAACTAAATATTAAGCGCCTTTTTATAATAACCTCACTTTTCTTCTCTTGTTTTTAATTGACCAAGGGGATATTTTTAACCTCACTAGAGGTTTTTACTCCCCTTGCAAGTAGAGGGCCGACTGCCCAAAGTATACCAGACAGAATTAATAATACAATCATTCATGGAGGCTTTTAATGCACTCCAAAAAATGAAACTGATGGATATGATAAAAATATTTCGAACCTACTCACCTTTTCAAAAACCTACAACGTATTTAATTATGTTAATCAGACATAGGTCTAAATTAGGTCAGTAATGACATGTGGAATATTGACAGTGATAATTTCAAATGGCGTTAGCGACTTTGTTCGTGGATATTCGATTTTGAACTTTCGGTGGTGAGCAAAAGGTTGAAAATTCAACATCAAGCCCAATGTCGCTTACCTTGTATTAAATTTTCACCTTCAGTATTGTTAGTTGTCCATCCACTGCCTTGTCATGGCGTCCCTTGGGGCTAGGGCTTTTTAATTAGGCGCTCATCCAAGTGATGGAGGTATTGACTTTGACATATCAGCGATGAATACAATCAAGTTTGGGTGCGTATCATCCGTTCGATCGCTTTTGAGCAGCCTGTAGATTCTTTTCAGAGGCTTTTATTTATTAGTAAGTGTGTCAAACTTGAATTTTCATTAATTTTTTATTCACCTTTGCTTTAATTTTAGTTTAAGTAAGTAATAACAAACTGATTTACAAATCTTATCCAGAAAACTTTGCATTAATTTAAATATAGTGTTCTTATAAATTGGGGATTGTCTAACATTATTTGTGTTCAATCCAGTATGTTTTCTTCTTCTAAACATTCTAACATCCGTCATCTCAGTTTTCGATCCCGTTTCTAATAGATACTTTTTGATGGTCATAATTTTTTGACTCTCCTAACGCAATTCAAAGGCTACCCGACATGTTTGTCCTTTTTTCCGTACCTACATCTCCATCATTTTTTATCTCAATATTACTTTATTCAGATTTTTTTATAAGTCATACATTTTTAACTTTCTAAAGTTGCAAGCGCCAGAAACCCGATATCTATCAATACCCACCTAATCTGCCAAACATCTATTAAAAACCAATTACCTTACTCAGAATACAAAGCAGTTTTTACATAAATCAGAGACCAACCCAATGTCTATGGCTTTATCGAATGGCGCCAACAATGGCTGACAATCGTTGTAACACAATATTGCACGATATCTGTTTGAAACTCGAACAGCTGCCCTGCCTAACGGTATGTGACCGTTAGCGCTCACGATCGGGAAATTCGCGATATGACTGGTTTTGTGGTGACGTCATTTTCGCTTGACATGTTTGACTTGACAAGTACACTCTACTTGTTTATTGATTTCTGGGTATATTTTCAAAGTTAATATTAGTATCCAAAACGTAACTTCCGACATAGTAGAATAGAATAAAATACAATTCAATAAGTTTCAACCGTGTTATAAGCTTGTTATTGTTCTTCGTTTTTTCTAAAATTTTGGAACTTAAATTTAAAAGACTCGCGCAAAGAAAAAATCAAGTTTCCAGTGTCTGAAAGCTTGTAAAAGTAACTTTGGCTAAAAAGTCTTACTTTAGATTATGTGATTGGTTGACAGAAATAACTACATCCGTCAATCACTAGACATACAATTTAATAACTGATCACATTGAATAGCGCTTGAAACTGGGATTTACTACTCTAAAATTACTAACTTGCCGTGGACATAATATTTTAACAACTATTGAGACATAAAAATAAATACCTCAGATACAAAGCAAGCAATTTTGTCTTATGTATTCCAAAACCGTTACATGAAAAGACATCTCTCGACATCCAACACATTTAGTCATACAATGTAGGTCGCACATCAATATGTCATAATAGTCATTAAACTGCATGAAATATTAATAATAATTTGTAATAATAACTATTTGAGCCCCAAAACGGGCCTCCCCATACTCTTTAATGAAGACATAAGTCATAATGACGATTGTAATCAAAATGCGGCAGATGTGCCCGCCATCCGCCATATTGTTTTTGACGTCATGTCATGAAAGTTTTTTTTTTAATGTTACGCGTGATTGGGCAATGGAATGCTGTGTGCGGAAGCTGAAAATTACTTTTTTAATGGATGTTGAGTGGAACGAAAACGTGGGTCACGAATTCATGATCACGAAATATTTTGGCAGATATCTCAATATTACATGGAGGAACTTTAACATAGTAACTCGCGAACTGTGAGTATAATAGGTGCATCTTTGCCTAACATTGCAGGAAATACAACTGTGATATGTATATATTATATATCAGTCTATGTACGATAGATACTAAACTTGAGCTGATTGTCATTTTTGCTAAATGGACACCTTTACTCCGTTTAATAGCCTATTGTAGATTATCCAATCTCCAGACTTTGATTTAATTTATTCGCTTTCTTAAGAAATGTTCCTAATTACTTACCGTTAAAAGACACTATCATGCATGATGTTTAGTGGACTCTGCTTACCTGTAAACAAAACAGAAAATAGTGATTAGATTATGATTGCACATTTCGAAGTTGGAACAACACTATTGGTACTTCTTCACATAAAAATACACACATGGTAAGATCACAATTCACACTCATTTTTAAAGTACTAATAATACTAGTAAATAAAATATTTATTTCAAATAAATAACATGTTTATTTCAAATAAATAAAATGTTTATTTCAAATAAATAAAATGTTTATTTCAAATAAATTCAATGTTTATTTCAAATAAATAAAATGTTTATTTTAAATAAATAAAATGTTTATTTCAAATAAATAAAATGTTTATTTCAAATGAATAAAATGTTTATTTCAAATAAATAAAATGTTTATTTCAAATAAATAAAATGTTTATTTCAATCACAGAAGGTTTAAAGAAACAGGATTTGGACCTTGGTTTTGGACCTATTAAGCAAGGCGATGCTTGTGTTAGTTGACTCCACTCTTCCGCATTTACATTAACATTATAATGCAATTTAGTAATCAGTAAGTAACTCGTAAGTCAAATTATATGCCCTCTTTTGTCCATCTTTAAGTTACCTATATCTCAATTAATTATTAAAAAATAATTGCTAGAGTTTGCTAATAACACGAGATTAGAACAATAATATTAAAATTCCGTTTTAAAACTGTCGTTATCACCTCTGATCTTCCATAGCACTTGTAATTTCAAAACATTCAGCAATAAATATCAAACTGTTATGCAAATTAAAACAGCCTTCGCAAACTTCAATATTCATACCACAAATCGTTAATCTGACCCACAAATCGAACCTCACGAATTAAAATAAAAAGGCACTCATTAGCATATACCTTCCTTCATTTTTGCATACAAACTTTCCAGCCCAATGCTGTCCCACATTTGTTTACGACTTATTGTTTTATCCATTGCCATTCATAACTCGTCATGGAAAAAACACAGTAACATGTCGTCAATGTACACCAAGTTCCATTGTAACTACTATGTGATAAAAACAAAGTCGTTTGATAGAATATAACGGTCCGAAATGACATCAGGTGAGGACCATAGATATTAAATTGCAAGGAAGAGAGTGGAAATGCATCCTTTCAATCCTTATTGGGATCTGTAGAAAGCCTTTATAGAACTCGTTTAATTCTAAAGGTGTGTGGCGTCCCGAACAAAAGTAATGGAGGAACGTTTTTTGAATTGGATTCTTGAGCTTCAACTTGAATGGATTTGCGGATAAAATCTTTTCCTTTCTTTTTTTTCAAATGAGACCTCTGTTGGAAATGCTAGGCAACAACCATTTTTTTTTAAGAAAACGTTATATTTGGTTCAACATTGTCCCCCTATAAAACGTAGCAGCAATCAGCATATTAAGTAAAAGTAATTGATAAGTAGGAACACATTTTTCTGTACCTATGTGTAATTGGTCGAACAATGATTCAGAAAAAACAAGGCGATTGGCTTTGTTTTCTTTTAAGCCCAAAAAATTTGTACTAAAACCCATATTTGGAAAACACATTTTCTAATCCTATTGTCGCTTCTTCGCCATAACGAACAGAAAGACATTTATTTCGAACTCATCTTACAAGGTCTTGCCATAATCCCATAGAGTAACATTTCCCATACAAGTATGTTGCGTAGGCTTGTGAGTCATGGACACCATTGTGGCTATGGTTTATGACGTCATAAAGACCATAGAGCATTGAGGCTGAGCTAAGTCTATTGTTGTCTCAAATTGATAGGAGATTGGGAGATCGTCATCTAAGATTATGATGATGTTAACTGAATGAATTTTAAGGTATTATTATATCACAAAAGGTCTGATTCATTGTACGTACAGTGTTTCTGCGTTGTATACCTATAAAGTGAGGATCATAAACTTAACAGTGAATCATCGCAAAGCTTGACATACATATGTTTTTTGGGAAACTGATGACACGTGATTGGATTTTGCATGTTTGCTACGTGACTTCCTCTTCCATATTCCGTAATATTAGACTTGTATACCGTGGCCTTGCATGTTCCAAATGATGTATACGATATTCTACATCGTCCAAGACACGACTACGCACTTACACAGCCTGGAGTAAAGAAATACTGTGTAACCAAAAGTGTCTCCTACTTTTTCTGCTACATTACTTATACCATAAACGACTACCTAGTGTTAAGCGACACTTGTGTGCATGTTCTAAGTAACAGTCTTTCATTTGTTATCTCTGTCACTCTCTGTGTTTTGTGTTCTCACAAACCACCGCTCGTCCGCGCGGTCGATTGGTGTACTTACGGATATTAGGCATGAACGGATTTCATACAAGTCAATGCGACGTGAGATTCGCTTTAACGCCCGACCACGCGGATGAGCGGTGTTTTCTTGGCATCGTTTCTTTCGTGGCTGTTTTCTTCCAAAATTCTCTCGTCATCCACACGATCTTCCTAACTTTGCATACAGTCGCTCCCAAAAACAAACGACCACTGTAAAATGGGGTGACCGGTACTTTGCTGTTACAACCCCTGACATACATTACTGGTAATAAAAACCGATGGACGGACACTATTTCAGTTTTACCCCCCTTTCATGGTAATCAATATGAAAGGTTTGAGTGGAATTCAGTACTAGAGTGATTGGCGTGTAGACTGGTGTGGGATGGGCCATGTTTTACGCATTTTTTTGTGTTTTTTGAAGCAGTAGAAATGAAAAGTTTTGTGTTATTAAATTTTATCATGAATACTGACAACGGGACATTAACTATGTTTACTAATTGTTATTGTTATATTGTATGTTAATGATAATGTTAGTGACCATGTCAGTTTAAAAACTGCTATTAAATAGTTTACTATTGTCACTTTTTTTGGTTTGTTTTAACAAACTAAAAAAAAGTGTCTTCATTGGGATTTCTAAATATCTTGACAACATAATTCTTTTAATTTCAAACTTAATAATTTTGGATCTTTTACTTGATTTTTTAAAGAGCCAAAAAGATTAATTATCACGTTTCGGGGTTCATTTAAATGTTACTTTTTCTATTAGAGATATGTGAAAACGGTACCAAATATTAAAAAAAATAATGTTTCATCAAAATTTAAATGTAAGTTTACATAAACCAACAGCACTCTTGAAATACAATATTTTATTGAGGCACCATATAAAATAAAACTACTGCCTTCTCAAAGATTCTTTTACACAAATCAACAAAATTCCTTAACAAGACGATAAACAACTATTTCCCTACTTCCAGTTTTCAGGGGTGGTTTCCTGAACCCTCACGTATTGCCGGCGCCGCCATGACGCGACGCGTTGCCATGGCAACCAGGCTTGTTTGGGTAGCCAGTATGTAATATGAACTTGTTTTTGGGATACCATCGGATGCATCATTCAATATGATTTATGTGCGGTGACATTTTAATAATTATATTATCGTTGTGATTGAATGAGGGCGTTTATGTTTAACATGATAACAGGAAAATATCGGATTATTTCTGCTCAGATTGCCTGTAGAAATGTGACGATATCTTCAAAATATACAGTTTTTAAATGACGTTTTTAGAGCCTGCTTCCGGGTATGCATGCACTATCTACCAGAAAATATTGGTAAACATTGGCGTCGATTCTGTTGTGCACAAACTAAATTTAGGCTATTGCTATCTTTATCTGTCAGCTGCATCCGGTTAGACTGGAAGCCAACCCCAACATAGTTGGTTTCTTCTGTCCATTGAACATAACTGCAGCTGTCATTATCAGGCCAAAGCGTACGCCTCGCACAAACCATGGTCACCCTACATTCGCACACATATTTCGGGTGTCCAGAGAAAGTGTGCCACGCGTGTTTGTTCATAGGTACAGGATATGCCTGTTAGTGTGTTGCTAATGTTAATTACTTTCTTTTGCGCTGTTTTACATCACCCTGTGTGTGGTTTGTGTTGGGCTGAATTTTGCTTAGACGGTTTGACTAATAAACAGACAATTCGTGGGGAATTTTTATTAGAATATGTGGCCCGCGATTGTTTTTCAGCTTTTCAGCGATAAATCAAAGATTTATGCAATGGAGGAACTGTATTGGTTTTTGAACAAGGTTTTAATTCCGGGTTAAGCTCACGTTTGTACCTACATAAGCTATGCTATTTCGATTTCTTCGGATGATTTTTATTATTGTGCGTGCATTATAGAACAAAAATAAAGTGAGGATTCCAATAAAAATATATTTTGCTTGTGAATTCATTACAAGACAAATCATGACACAAAACGATCGAACGATTGTATGATCTGTTAAATAAATCATTATTATTATTAAACTTATGTCTTACACACGGGTGCGTCTTTTCAGGAATTATTATCATGATGATTCACACACCTTAGCTTTATAAAAATAACCCCGAATCCACAAATCATCAAATCACCAACAAACCTCATTGTATAAATCTCAAGTAAGTATGAAGACATAAACAAAAATCTCTTAACAAGTTTGAAACTCAAAGGTCATCTTATGTCATCACCCATTCACACACTCGTCACTCAATCAATCAATCTTAAAATAAAATAAACAAATATTAATCTTGAAACTAAATATTTTCATACTTAACATTTTGTACTAAAATGTGTGTGAACACGTCATTTCTAAGAGAGATATTGACTCATTACCATTGAGCTTAATTCACGGTCAAAAATAAGGCAAACATTTTACACCAATCATTTGCAGATAGCAAAAAACAAAAATATTAGCATAGAAGAAGTCGCCCCTAGTCAGTCCGTCAGTCTAGATAATGTAAGTGCGATTAATGGGCAGAAAGCCGAGGTGAATTCCTCGATAAAGAACAGAATTTTTTTTCAAAGACACGGAAAACCGCTCGTGCAATGTTTCGTTAAGATTTGTGCCCAAGTTTCAGCATGGCTCGCTCCTATTCATTATTTGCCTAGCCTTTTCCATGGTTCGTTCCCATTATGACACTTAAACTTACTCTACTAGCCAACTCCTTTGGTAAAAGTAGGCGTGATGTTGTGTTATTTGAAATACTAATTGAAAACGTCGTTTAAATCTGAATGACTATAATCTATAGCACTTTACCACGACAAAAGTGATTGATTACCCAGAGAAATTGTGATTCATAAATTCGTAACGAATCAATATATTGGTCCGAAGGAATTCCGAAGGAAAGTTTATAAGAAAAACATGATTATTACTAAGCCCAATAAGGGCGTATGTTAAAATCGAATGTTACACAAATTGCACGCATAAAATATTTAAAAGGGCTTCGTGAGATGTATGTGGAATGCGAGGTTTACTTCCTGTCTGAGAATATTGGAGAAACTGTGTGAATAATATAAGAGGGAGGTTCTGAGAAAGATACCTTTGAAGAAGAGGATTTCTTTAGAAAGCTTCGAAACCCATAAATCTGAAAGCTTTTGCTGAAAATACCTGAAAATTGGATTTAAAAGCGAGACAGCTTTCACGTCGTTGCTTGTGACTGGAAACACTTATAGAAGACTTGATTTCCGTACCTATTCTTTAACTTCAAAGTTCGTGAATCGGTTTCTTCTAAACAAGTGTGTACATCAGGCGATATGCGGCCAAACGCAAGCCTATTCAGCATTAAAAAATAAGTTTTGTATAAAACGATTTGTAGAGATATTTCAGAAAAAGTTGTTTTTTGAAGTTGTTCAGGGCCCTAAGGGTAACTAACGACACCCTAATACTAAGCCTCCGCTGTCCGTTCGTCCGTCCGTCTGTCTGTCATCGGGGCGGTATCTCATGATCCGTAATAGGTAGACAGTAGAAATTTTCACAGAATGTGTATTTCTGTTGCCGCTATAACAACAAATAATACCCCACTACGATGTCTGTGACTTTTAGGTTTCTGTAGCGTAGCATCGTTTGTCTCCATCATCAGTACCTAACCCATAATAATTCAGAACCACACGGGCTCACGTTATCAAAATTAAATCGGATAGTAATCCGATTGAATTTTGATAACGTGAGCCCGTGTGTCGATTTTGCGATCGCTTCGCAAAATCGATAAACAAAACATTTTTCACATGCAAAAGACATCACATCATACCTTCAGAGAATATGGGACATGAGCCAAATAACTTCATTTAAAATTCAAGCCACATTTAAACGGGGAAAAAATAAAACCACAAAACAAAAAAAAGTAAGTAACAAAATCGAAAATTCTGAGAATAAAAATCGAAATGGCACTATTGTTACTGCTAACAGTGGAAGTGGCATAAGTATTAAGTTTGGAATATTTTCACGTAGGCAAAACATTGTCGATTCAAGCTTTGATCTACGTATGCTGATTGTAAAGCTGGTGAGTGTGACAAGCTATGCTATAGCTAGAAAGAGGCTAGTTGTAAGTACAAACACACATCAACACGGTCTAGGGATATTTCATACTCAATTAAATAACTCGAAAAGTACTGGCCGCATTGGAATCTTTTATACACCGATTTGTTTGTAATTTATCTCAGACTAATTCCAAATTCAAATTTTTGAAAATTCTTTTGTTTCGGTGGCATAAAAATGTCTTGAGAGGGAATTTTCATTTGTGCGAAATTTAAAAAACAATACGAATTACGTTTAGTTACAGTTTTTTTTTCATTTTTAAACGAAAGATAAAGTTAAAATTGAGGTATTGTAGCCATGCAAAGCCGACATTTGACGAGGGCGGAGATGTTACGAGCTGTGGGAATGCTGGAAGCTGGATCTGTTCAGCGTAATGTTGCTGAGGCCATAGGGACCCATCAAAATGTAATTTCAAGATTGTGGACACGCTATCGTGCCACAGGTGAAGTAGCGGAGAGGCACCAGGGGCCAAGTCGCATCACTACCCCCAGACAAGACCGATTTTTGCAAATTACTGCGCGAGCACAACCAAATGCAACGGCGACTCAATTGGTCCAAAGGCTGCGAGTGGAACACCAAGTGCTTGTGAGTGACCAAACTGTAAGAAGGCGACTGCATGAAAGCAATCTACGCTCTCGTAGACCACTCCGGGTCCCACCTTTACGGAGAGGCAATCGTGGACGACGATTAGAATGGGTTCGGAACCACGTGGACTGGGGCCGTGACCAATGGTCCAATGTGCTGTTCACGGATGAATCCAGGTTCGGCTTCCATCCAGATTCACGAAGGACGCGTGTTTGGCGAGTTCCTGGACGATGGAGCCGTCTCCAGAACCCTCAGGAAGTTCACCCATACCAAGGAGGAACAATTATGGTTTGGGCAGGAATTCGTCTTGGAGGACGGACGGATCTCGTTTGGGTGCGGGGCAATATGACGGCAGAACGATTAGTCCAACAGGTGCTGGGGCCCGTAATCTTGCCCCACAGAACACAAATGGGGCAAGATTTCCTGCTCATGCACGACAATGCCCGGGCACACACGGCGAGAACGGTAGCAGCTTGGTTACATACACATAATGTTAGGGCCTTAGACTGGCCTGCTCAATCGCCAGATCTAAATCCCATTGAGCATGCGTGGGATATGCTGCAAAGAAGAGCTCTAAAGGAAGTTCCTGAAAATCTGGCTACAGAAGATCAACTTTTTGCGCACCTCAGAAGGACATGGGACAATATTCCGCAGCAAGACATTGACAACCTTGTTCTGAGCATGCCGAATCGTTGCCGATGTGTTATGAACATCATGGGCGCTTTCTCAGACTACTAACTTCAAGTTTATAAACACAAATTAAATGATTTTTCTATTTTTTTCAGTTTTTACTCACAAATTAAAAGTTCATTCATATACGGTTTCCGTCTATGCTTCATTTTTTTTCCATAAAATCCTGAAATTTTAATCTATACCTTAACCATTATTAAAAAATGGTAGAATATTAAATAACGTATCTTTTAAATATATACATGTCATATAAATAATTAATACATTGATAGTAATTCGCTTTTTTAAAAATATCCCTAGACCGTGTTGATGTGTGTATTATGGACTATTTCTGAGACCTAGTTATTTTTGACATCAAGGTTTTCAGGAGACCGGGGTTACGGGACTATTCGAAAGAGATACCGTGGCCCCGGAACACAAAGGGCGATGAAGGAACATGGATGGGTTTTAGTCAGTAAAAGTCTGACACTCCCTCCTGCTCCGCCCAGAGCGGGAGGAGTCATTTAATGATTTCCCATCCGAAAAAAAAAGCTTTTCAGGAGAGGCTTCGTAGCTAGCTAGGTATTTATAAACTTTCAATCCTTCATTAGCATTAGTTTTAATTTTAAACAAAAATTCTTTAGGGGCAATATCTGTGGATAAAAAATATTTACCTAATTCTGAAAATTTTCAGTTTAGTGTTGTGAAAATATTTTAGATTCGACTATGTCTTGTTATAAGCACACAATCAGTAATTTTCCCTAAAATTAGCAGCAGTCAATCGCTTAGCCACTGCGCGAACCATGCTGTCAAACTAAACTATAAGCTTCCGAAACTGGCACTACAAAACGTAGCTTCAAACATAACGTAGCTTGACGACCACTATATAGGTACAACATACCTCCATACTTAAACTCTTAACATACATAGTTAAAACTTCTCAAAAATTCTCAGTACTTCGCATAGTTAAAGTTAGCGTGATTTGGTTTTAATGCAGTTATTTTGAGACCAGATAACGTTATTGGTAACGTGTGATGAATAGACAATAGGTAAACGGGTTTTATTGACCAGTAATGTCTTTAATCTCTATGGTTTAATCGTTGGCTGAATAGAAATTGAAGGAAATTGGCGGAAATTGAAATGAGTTGTTTGGCGTTTTTGGTTGTTGTTTTGCTGTGGGTGGTCTTTAGGTTCTAGAAACGTTTCATATGTAGGTATCAAATTATCGTAAAGCTCTCACATACTAATCTCAAGGCCTAAAGAAGTCCGCTCTGCCAAGATAGTCACGAAGAATAAGAAGATCAAAGGTTCAAAATCACTGCCAATTAATCAAAGAACTTTGGTAAACCTTGACGGAGCTTTGAGAAATGACAAAAAATTGTTTTTAAAGCGCTTTGTAGAAAACAGCGGCTTAGCTTTTCGCTTTTTTAGCTTTTATCTGTATCGCTTCTTCTTTATCGTGTGGTTAGAGCCTAACCTGGTTTCAGAGTTTTGATGCCATCCATGAGCCTCTGACTTGGCTTTAAATGCCATCTCTCAGGCATGCTGGTTTCCTCACGAAGTTTTCCTTCACCGAAGCAAGTGATAAATAATTATCACATGATTCATGTGCTTATTGTATAAACAGTAAGCATATGAATCCGAAAAATCAGTGGTGCGTGCCTTGGGTTCGAACTCGAGACCTATGATTTGGTCAGTTCGACGGGCACACCATAAGGGCCTATGAGAGACGTTTTGTGCGCCACAGACTCGATCGCACAAAAAGGCTGTCGTCTGTGCAGGCCCTTAAGCTATCACTGCTATAATCGCTGACAGTGTTACTTTGACTAATCCCTTGGGTAATTAAGTTTACTTGTTAATGTTTCCAGATTATTAAAGATTTACCATGGGCCTTGTTAATCAACTGTAAAGGTTTCTCTTCAATATATTTAAAAGAAGATGCAGCAGTTGACATGGCGAATCAACCTTCTAGAAATCACAAAAATTTTGATCGTAATATCATAATTTATACATAACACCAACAGTATTTTAATAAATTATAAATGCAAGTTTAATTATTGACACAACAAATAAAATTACATCAGAAGCCGCGCCCATTTGACTAACAAATTACTATGACAGGTAGATAAACATCATTTACATCCATTTCTTACGTATTTCCCGATGTTTTTGTCAAATAAACTGCTTTGACTGTTAGTCCGCGATTTCATTTGCATATCATAAACTTTACCCTTTACGTTGCTCAAGAGTAAAACACACCAAAACATTGCCTACTACCGATGATTTTTTTTAAATGGTGAGAATAATGTACTAACTACGTACGTGGTAAAACCGTTTGTGCGTCGGTTCCCTTTCTACCCTTCCATTCTTAAACACTCCTTATGCTTTTTCTACATTCATACGTCCCACAAACAAGCCGGTTGCGAGTACTACTGCACATTTCTGAAGAAAATCTCCAATTTGGTCAGGTTTTGCAACACAATGTTCGTCTTTATTGGTCTAGACTGTCTGTCTGGCAATCATTAAGCCAGTACTGAAGTTTTATGTGAACCAAAGATATAATGACTCAACGTAACATTAAACATACTAGAAAAAAAAACATTATACTTTATGTTAATGTCCACTAAACGGTGATTTGCATACCAATCGATCATTGTGGCTTGATTCAGTGGTGCGAGACCGAATTGATTGTCGGACTCGATTAATATTGACGCGTCATCCTGATGACTCGGTTTCAATGATCAACTGGTTTTTTTGTATTGAACTAAGGATGTACATATAATAGAAAAATAGATACATTAAAATACAACGCCATGACTGGAATAAAAAAAGAAATATGGATACGCGATTGATTTTAAAGAGGTTTGGCATAATGTTTGTGGTAGAACAAAAAGTGGATGACAATATACATTCAGTCAAAATAGTATCGGGAATGGATGATTTGTTTATGGTTCCAAATTCAAATTTTTGTTTTTTTGTAGTTGTTAGATTGGCACAACTGTTTTCCATTTTGGCGCGGAGTTTGAGTTGCATCTGTTATTTATATTAAATACAGTGCTGGTTTTAGTAATATCATATATAGTGTGTATTGCGAATTTCATAATGGACAAAAATATCGAACAAAGAGTTTGTCTTACATTTTGAATCGCCAATAGAATTTCGTGTTCGGAGTCACTGAAAATGTTACAGAAGGCTTACGGTGAATCGACTTTATCAAAAACTCGTGCTTATGAGTGGTTCAAAGCGTTCAAAAGCGGTCGAGATGTGATGGAAGATTTGCCTCGCTCTGGTAGGCCGTCAACGTCTGCAACTGAAGTTAACATCGCAAAAGTGAAGAAAATAGTGACTGAAAATCCCCATTCAACTCTGAGAGAGATAGCCGCCGAACTTTCTGTATCTCACGAGTCGATCCGTACCATTTTAAGTAATCATTTGGGTATGAAACATGTTGCTGCTCGGCTAGTCCCAAAAGATCTGAATTTTCTCCAAAAACTCAATCGCATGAAAGTCGCTGAGGACATGCTAGAACGAGTCAGTTCGGACCCAACATTCATGAAACGCATTGTTACTGGTGACGAGACGTGGGTTTTCGAGTTTGACATGCAAACTAGTCAACAAGCTTCGGAGTGGCGCCTTCCAACTGAACCGAAACCGAAAAAACCACGCCAAAGTCGATCAAAAGTCAAAGTCATGTTGACTGTTTTCTTTGACTATCGCGGTGTTGTGCACTCTGAATTCTTACCAGAAGGTCTAAGGGTAAATAAAGAATATTATTTGAGCGTTATGCGGCGTTTAAGAGAGCAAATTCGACGAAAAAGGCCAGATTTGTGGAAAGAAAATTCTTGGATTTTGCACCACGACAATGCGCCTTCGCACAAGGCTATCATTGTGAACGAATTTTTGACCAAACACTCAACAAATACCATCCAGCAACCACCATGTTCACCAGATATGGCTCCTGCTGACTTTTTTCTTTTTCCTAAACTCAAATTACCACTTCGTGGCACCCGTTTTCAATCGATAGAAGACATAAAGGAGAATTCGCGGCGAGAACTGAACTCAATTCCGGAAGCAGCGTTTAAAAAATGTTTTGATGAATGGATTATTCGTTGGCGCAAGTGTATCGTTTCTAAAGGAGCATACTTTGAAGGTGATAAAATAAATTTGGATGAATAACAGACATTTTGTGTATTATTGATCTTTTCCCGGTACTTTCTTGACAGAGTAGTAAGATCATGTCATGATTAGATCCAGTGAAAAATTTAGTCGTTCTGAATGATTAAACCTAAACAATTGAAATACATAATTAGTTCTAAATAAATAAATAAAAATCGCTGGACATGAACACACAGCGCCATCTAGTGCCACATTAAGCAACGAGGCTTGTGTCGTGGACACCAGATAGTTGATATACTACATAGATACTTTTTGTTTGTAAATAAATACTTATTATACATATAAATATCCATGACTCGGAAACAAATGTCCATGCTCATCACACAAACATTTGCTCCAACCGGGACTCGAACCCGGGACCCTAAGAACGTAAGGCAGCCTCACCACCACTACGCCATTCGGGTCGTCAAATCAGTCTTAGTCACTTTTTATTCCCCGACTACGGAGCCCAGCTTAGGAGCATAATGAGTTTTAACCGTAATGCCAATGAAATGTCAGAAAGAGGTGGCGACGATCTGCATGACCACCGTAGAAACGAAAGAGAATCGACAAATCTTTTGTTCATCTGTCATTGAATCGACAAAATGACAGATAAAAAAAGGATTTGTCTATTCTCTTTCGTCTCTGCAGTGTTCATGCTATGCGGGCAGGACGCAAATCGCGAGAGCTGGTTCGAGGAGGCACGTGAAAAGAGCTCTTGAAACTAATTGGTTGGACAGTACAGGATAAAAAAATGCCAATGCAAAACGTCAAAATAAATTATTTCTAACTGGCTACACTTTGCACTTAGGTGACATAGGTAACATATTATTATCATCAATAATTACATAGGTAAGTATATTCAAAATAAAACATGACAAGAAAAACCCTTTTACCAGAACTGCAATATTACCTATGTCTTAGATTTTGTCAAATGTTGTATATAAAAAGACACGAACATAATAATATGTCTTGTCGCAGGTCAGCAAGCTTGCTAGACCAGTTACGCTTACATTTCAACCAACTTATCTGTTCATGCGGGATAACACAGAACTAATACAAATGTACCAAGTTTGACATATCGATGCATTCTTTCTTGACAAGCAGCGCCACCATAAACTGCACACTTAAAGTGGTCGTACCCTACGACGCTATTTCACACACGCGCCACAATTAACCATAGAGTATAGAGGTCAGTGTCATATCAGTTACGCGGCAAGGTGAAAAGGACACTAATGTGCATTATGGCACTTCTAACCTAAGATAAGATGGCGCCACGGCTTTTAATTCCAATAATAAGTCATTTATAGATAAGCTAATGACATTAGTATCGATAATAAGCAACTATGTTAGCGGATAATGTTTCCCGGTGCTTTCTTTCTAAGATAATTAGCCATTTTTCTTTAAAAACAGTGAACTTACTGCGCCAAAAAGTATGAACACTCCCTAAACCACACTAGTTTCCAGGAAGTTCTAGACAGTTAGTGCAGACAGTGATATTTTACCATCAATTCGATGACGAAAAACTGATTCACATACGTTACCGAAAAGCATAATGTCAATTCAGTTGAAAGTCGCTGTGGAAATTCGTACTTACAAACTATACGAAACGATTTTAGGCCAAAATATTGTTAACCTCCCCTGATTTTAACTGAACAGGCTTCCAAAGCTACAAATCCACAGGAGCCACAAGTACCTCCATAACGTGATTAATAAAGAAAAGAACATAAACAAAAGTCCCAAATAAATCAAATACAAATTAAAACTACCCAGAACTACGTGTTACTTATTTAGAATGAGTTATAGCATAAAAATATAGTAAAAAAACCAAACGCATCGGAAGTGAGCCATAAATCTTTTGATGTTTCGGGCCAAAAGCGCGCGCATTGAAACAAATATGGCGGCCAAATTTGAATGCGTTGGAAATGAATGAATTCTCATCACGTGACAAACGGTTGATTTTAATTGTTACCACCTTTTGAAATATTGTAGTTTTCCTGTATTTTCGATTTGTAAGGGAGATCGATAGCTTTATTGTCAAGTACTTTTAGTGTAAATTCTATTGTTTTCGAATTAGTAACACTGTTTTTGTTCATTTGTGTTCATTGAACTCTTCAATGCAAGCTTCAGTTTCAAGTACTCTTGACTTTATCCGTCAATTGGGGATTGTTTAGTCTGGAACAAAGAATTTGAGAACCTGGGCACGGTAATATTATAATATTACCGTGACCTGGGTAAGAGGTGGTATTTTCACACAAAGAAAGCAGGGGATTCCTTATTACTAAATAGAAATAACTGTACACTACAGTTATTTCTATTTAGTAATAAGGAATCCCCTGCTTTCTTTCTTGATCATAAATTATAATTTACTTTTGTAAGTGTTACATGTAGGTAATGAAATGAAGTTGATGGTTAAAGATTTCTGGGAGAGTATGAGGTTATCTTCATAGATTTGTCAATCAATGACGAACCTCTAGAATTAAAGGAGGTTAAAGTAAATAGGTATCCCTGTTATTTCTTAAAACATTTAACAAAACCACCCACTGTCCGACAAACGATTGTTTAATCTTAATTTATTTCTTTCTTTAGAAGTCTTTCAAACCTCTAACTATCCTACCTACCTCACTAAACGTGTGGCGGTTAACTAAACTCCCTAAATCAAAGCAGACACAAGCAATTAACACTAACAAAAGTGAACTGAACAAAGTGAAACTCCGAGCCTTATTAATCACTAAACAAAGATAATACGCACTTTCACTGAGTTGCGTTGGCTGTATGTTTGGGAGACACACGTCATGTCAAAAATTTAGCTAACGGACGGTTCAAAAAAGCACGTTCGAATCTTGAAAACGAACAAATATCTTTCAAATTGTGGAATTAAAATAACTTAAAATTTATCCCTAGGCAATCAACTCCGCTACCACGGCATGAGCGACACTTGTATAACTTCTGCCATCGATGTAAGGAGAAGAAGAGTAATTGCAGTTCTAAAGGCCAATGGTCGTAAACCAAAACTTCTCGCATTAACCGCCTTTTATCCGCCTTTTATCCAACTTTTGACCTGTAAGGAACGCAAGACATAGGTACCTAGCTCACGGAACACTCGAAGTCATCATCTGCCCAGCCTTTTCCCAACTATGTTGGTGTCGGCTTCCAGTCTAACCGCATGCAGGACCAGTATTTTACATGGAGCGACTGCCTATCTGACCTCCACAAACCAGTTAGTACTGGGTAATACTGGGTACTGGGTACCCCTTAGACGGAAAGACGTTACTCCGTAAAACGTTGTCAGACTTTCGGGCCACTGATTACCTGTTAGGACTGTCAAACAGTCAAACATTTAGAAATGACAGACGGGACCAACGGCTTAACGTGCTTTCCGAGGCACGGAGCAAACTCGGTATGTTATGGGTGGTCACCCATCCACAGACCAACCTAGGCAAGCGCGGCTTAACCCATGATCTCTTCTCTTTGATCAACTTTTAACCAGTGAGAAAGCCAAGACATATCTCATGAAACGATAAAATTCTCGACAAAATCGTGACACAACATGTCTTGACCGTATGGTGCGTGGTTAGAAGTGCTAATCAGATGAACGTAGATCTCATTAGTAAGATTAGTCGATAGTTATCGTAGTTACGATGTGTGTAAAGAATCGGTACGATTTGTTGTTAGCGCTTTCAGTTTCGACAGCGTACCTACTCGTATAGCGTAGTTTTTCTACGCATACTACAAACCCAAACATTGAAACCCTTAGGTTTCAATGTTTGGGTTTGTAGTGAAAGCCTAATAATGTTTGGGCAATGTCTTTTTTAAACTCTTTGGCATGTCTATCATCATAAAGCTTTTAGAATCCAATGGATAAAAAAAAATGGACTGCCTCGTTGTCTAGTGGTTTTTTTCCATCAGGTGCTTCAGAAGCAGCCGCGGAGTCTGGATTTGTACCCGGTTAATGACGATAGGCTCGCTCCCTATCAAATGGGCCTTAGACATTACTGGCGAAATATGGGTGTACTACTAGGTACCTTTGCCTAAACCTTCGGGTATCACAGGCGTGATGTTATGTTATATTTATGGGTAAAAAAACAGTAAGATCGAATGGAGAATACTCATCATAGAGTGATAGAAAATAGGACATTCAAAGGTCCATGTGAATTTTCCTTCGAAAGTTATGCCTTGGCCATTAAACACAAGTTTTTTTCTTTACCTACGTGGGGGAATGTTGTGAGGAAAGTTTTAAGTACGAATGTGGATGGGTATAAAAGTAAAGGAAGACCAAAGAAACGATGGGTGGACTGTGTGAAGGATGATATGGCTAGAAAGGAGATGCAATGATAAGTAATAGAGAAGTATGGAAGAAGCAGACATTCTGCGCCGACCCCAAATAATGGGTGGAGAATAATGACCTACGGAGGGAATCCCTATTAATAACCCAAAAGGATATAAAGCTCAAGTTTTACTTTAGAAAACCTAAACCTAAACCTAGATTACCTATAAGAACCCGGGAGATGCCAGACCATGACAAAAAAATGCAGGAAGAAAAACAAGCCTTGCCAACACCATGATTCTAAGACAACATTGGCATAACAAACGAAGTAAATAAAATAAAACTGTCAACTTTAATTAGCTATATTTACCTACGCTCACCATACATGGGTGTATGACACAACTAACAAAACAATCACTATGTATGTATGACTTGTTTGTATGACTGTATCGTCCTGTACCTACACGACCTCAGGCGATCCGACGCACGTCAAGAAACACGCGTGTGTTACTTGTTTCTAGTGTCTAACCGATGCTTCGTGTTCGGCTTCGGTTTTAAGCGGAAGGTTTTCGGCAAACCCCGAAATTGAAAAAGCGCGCACGTGGGGCAGGGATCACACATTTCGAAGTATTCATATTTTGGCCAAGTTGCACAGTATAATTTTAGTAATATCAGCTATTTATAATTCAGTCAAAATTTTAAATTTAAAAGTAAAAAAAACACATCATTAACTTTTCGCCAGTGTTGAAATTAATTTCTTAGGGTTATTAAACCTTTAGCTTCGGCCGGCGTTGGCCCTGACTGTTATTTGTGAATCCTTGAAGTTGACAGCCGTTACGGTCATTCAAAAGCCCGAAAGTGGTAACGAGTCTATCGTATTACCCAGTAACTGTGTTGTGAAAATCAGATAGACAGTCGCTCGCTATAAATTACTGGTATTCAGCATGCGGTTAAACTTAAAGCCGTGTTGAGGAAAGATTTAGTAGGATAATGTTTTAGTCGCAACACACGTGTCGCGTATCATGCAGCTCGTGGCCAAGCCCTGACTGCATGTTTATGACTATGTATGTATGTGTGTATGACTCAAGAGCATCTGAACGCGGAACTAAACGTTCAATAAGCTCTATTGGAGTTGATTTGCTATACTTCAGTGAGAGTGTCGCGCAAGCGCACGTATCGGGTTTTATGTTGCAGACGCATGATAGGTTTGCGGCAAAACAAAATAAACATGAAATTAATACGTGGAGTTAAAGGCTTTGTTTCCTACATTATGCGTCATGCCAAGAGGGTAAGCAGAGTTAAGTGACCTGCAGCTGTGATCCATTTTTTTACATGAAATTGTTAATAGCGCCTATCTATCTCGAGAATAGTTAGCACCTTTTTTCAATAATGAAATACAGTGTTGGTATTTGTCTTCTAGCGTAGGAGCCAATTTAGCATTAGCTCGGTAGCAAATTGATATTTAAATTGTCTAGTGTTCGTCGCAAGCTGACTGCTGAGCCTGAGGTCCTGGGTTCGATTCCCGGGCAACATGTTATTGGGTTTTTCCATCAATAATTTTTCTCAGTAGTAGCCATGGAGTCTGGATTTGTACCCGGTTGATGGCAATAGGCTCGACCCCTATTACCTGGGGATAACAAGTCGTGATGTTGAAAAGCAGCGTCGGACACTATTGTCCGGCATTTTTGCTGAACTGGGCCTATTTGGCGCAGCCGTGAGGCACACAGTGTCACATTATTTTATTTTTTGTTTAGTTTTAAGTTTTTATTCATTTTTTGTTCCTCTTATTTTTTATACTGTGTGCGCTTGTGGCGTGGGCCAAATAAATGTGTTTTCTTTCTTTCTTTCTTGATGTTATGTTTATCCATTCAATTTTACCTGCATTTAGCCCAGCAGTAGACCATAATAAAGACCATGAACCGAGCTGATAATTTAATGAACGTTTACCTGTAACAAAAACAAAACAACACAATAAATAAACAAATCGCACATTAACTTAATGAAACGTCACACCATATAGCCCAACTATTAATTTCCCCCGACCAGGTTCCACTCCAGTTAAAAAGAGAACTGGTATCACCCGTTAATGAGAAATAAAGCTGGTCTAGGGGACTAGCCGGTAAATCATAGACCGAGGCATCGTAGCTTATCACCCACGGGCTTAAGCATGAGAAAATTAAAGTACTATAAAATAGGTGGTACAGTTTGAAGTTACAACTAGTTAGTCAAACTTGAATTGGAGCTTTATCAAGTGGTAAGCAAAATGTTGGGAAAGTTCAGAGTCAAAATCTTATTTCAATTCGGCGTACGGGTTCGGGAAAAACATCGTGAGGAAACCGGCATGTCCTAGAACCTATAATTCCAAGACATGTGACATCTACCAATCCGCAGTGGGCCCACGTGGTGGATTATAGCCCATTCCCTCTGATAGAGACATTATGATATGATTATTATATGCTATGTATATACTGTACGTGTTCGTTTACAGGTCCATTACTACCCGATCTTAGGAGTTTGAGAAATGTTAAGCTTCATCTTTATCATCGTTAGCCAACTGATATACCTATATAAACTTCTATCTTATTATTCTTTTGTGCCTGACATTTCGCCTGATCTTATTTTGTACCTAACGACATCTTTACCTGTAACGAAGTTTTATCCTGTTGTCAAATCTTCTGTCTGATTTCATAATACGTGGCTCTTGATCACAACACAATAGATAACTCGACATTTGACGACATTTAATGTTAAGACATTTGATTCTAGCCCTGCCATGGAAACTAGTTATAATCTAAACCGCAAGTATATTGACTAATTTAACAAGAACTGACCTTCACAGGCCCAGGTAATAGACAAACAAATAGCTTAAGGTGGATGCTCCAGGGTAGCCCGCGAAATTCATACATACAACCCTCCAAGTTCAAAATCATCAATACAACCCTCCAAGTTCATAAAGGTGCTTTTTTTTTGTTTCCTACACCTTTATGAACCTGGAGGGTTGTATTGATGATTTTGATGATTATAATTCTGTAACCACATACGTCTTGCAGCCGCAAATAATATTTTAATCAACATACAACCTAGCACTGGCCTGAAAATTGCAAAAAACGTAAGAAAATTTGAATTTCGTGGGCTACCCTAGAGCATCAGCCTTAAAGGCCTATTGACCGACTGGACGGTCTGCATAAACAATTGCGTCCGACAAACATTTGTGTTACCGTGTGTGACAATTGGCTTGGTTTTTTAGAACTGTTTTGCTGGCTGTGTCCATTTTGTTACCATAGACTAACTTCGTTTGCAAACTGTGCCTTGTCAGTTTCCTCTATTAGATAACAATATTCTGTCAGTTGGTCAGTATGGAGAATCAAAATTTATTTAGCAGCATCATTTTGCCTTTGAAATAATGAAAATGATTAAACAATCTCAAGTAATATTTTTTCTATGACTCATGTATGACATATTATGTAAATGATTAAGAATATATAATTTATTACTGAGTCAACATTTATGAACATTAATGAGAAAAATACTCCATGAATCATAATAACGTATTTTCCTGGTTTTACTAATTATATTATTTATTTACAGATTAATAACGTCATCTTAGAAAACCGCGCCATTAATATGAAAACAAAATACTCGCGTTCAAATTTTAAAACTGACAATTTGGCAAATAATGGCGATCGAGTAACTCTAGCACCATAGACAATGACGCAAATAGACGTATATTTTCAACTTGCAACACCGAAATGGCAAATAAATTGAGCAGATTCAATTGCCACAAAATGCCATGGGGGATATGACCCGTGTCACTTTGCAATTTAGACGTATTTGACCTACCCTAACACTTGGTTTAAATTGGCAAGCCCGCAGATTGAAATATACCAAGCAATAGATTTAATAGATTACACTGCACAGGGAGATAAATTGAAACATTTATTTAGGCAATATTTGCGTTTTATTTATTATAATGCAATTAAGTAGTTAACGTAATACTTCATGGATTACTGCATTTTTATTATTTCTCCTCATCACTGGTCCATACCACTAGTCCACGACTGATAGAAAAGTATGGAAGAAATAGACAAGCTGCTTCCAAATATTCAAATTAGAATGAGGACAGGAGAAAGATCCTCAATTAAACAAAGAAGTCCTTAGTTGAACAAATGAAATGAAATCAAATTATTTATTTTGCAAATAGGATATTAAATCACTTTTACACGTCAATATTTTGTTTTAGGAGAACGTTGGCGCCGGCATTTCCTAACTGACTACCCCTGAAAAGAAACACCGAAACAAACTCAGGGATCGTGGTCTCTTTTAAAGTCCAGACACTATTATTTGAAATGATATCAATGTGAGTGTGATCATGTAGGCATTGTCTGGTATGGTCTTTTGAGGAAAGAGCCATAGCAGGTTTGACCCGACAGACGGCACGCATGCATCAGTCATCGTGTAGCTCAACCACGTTTTAAGGAGCTCAACGACCATGTAACAAAACCGAATAAAAGAGTTGAAAGAGTACAAAAAACAAGCCCTTGAAAGAACGAAAGTAATTACTCTAAAACAAGTTGTATCAATCAATAAATCAATCAACGTTTTAATCTTTCAATCAATAAAGCGATCGATTGGTCGTAAATTAGGACGCTTGTAACACCTTTGGCATGACGATTGACAATTAATTAACTAAATTAAGTATTTTTGTTTACTTTACTAAATTACTAAATACTAATAAATTGTTTATTCCATGAAACTAAGTAGTTGTGAATAAATTAATATTCATGAAGAGCGAAACACGTGTATAGGTAACTTGGCAAGTCATTAACACGATTAATATTGATTAACAATATAAATTGTGTAATACAGCAGTCATACGTAACACCTGGAAAAAGAATTCTTACCCAGATCTTGAATTATGTACCTAGTTCAATTTATTTATCAATCATCTCAGTCTTTTGTAGTCTGGATATAGACCTGTCCTAGAAATTCATAAGACCTATTTATAAACCTTTTTTTCACTTCTCATGCTCTTAAAGTACGCCAATATAGCCCTACTATGCGGGCCTAAAGTGGCCCTTTTAGGCCCTAGGGCGTAAAGTAAATCTCGTACTCGTGACTTGTTGAGCCACGAGTACGACGTGCTCTCCCCCGGCTGCCGCGACCTGCTGCTGCGTGATGCGCACATTTAGCTTCAAGTAAAAAAATCTGACGTGATTTTAATTTTATTAAGTAATATTTAATAAATGTTTTTGTACTAAATTGACAATTTTTCTCACACTCAAAGTGAAAAGTACAGTGTAACACACGGCGCTAAAATCCCATTATAACTCGGTTCCTATTTACTACCTCGCTAAAGCTCGGTAGTAAAACTACCTCGTATATAATGGGTCATTTTAGCCCCTTATATTACAATGTACTATTGTAACCTACAGGGTTTAAGCACTTCCAGGTCCTAATTTTCTTATGATTAAATTGTAACGCGCTCTTGGCTAAGGTCGGCTCGTGGATGGGTTATCATCCATTACACACCGAGTTTCTTTCGTAGGTATCTCGGTAAGCACATTAACAACAACAACGTTCATTTATTTCCGGGCATTTTTGGCCCATAGCCTAAATACCTTACAGACTAAAATACATGGGATAAAATAAAAAAACTACACTACTACTACTTTTAACAGCAGGCTTTCATTTGAAAATATTTGACAGTCGTTACAGTCGGTGACCCGAAAATCTGACAACCAGTCTTACCAAGTAACTACTAAGTATCGTATTTCCCAGTACTAACAGGGTTGTTGAGGTCAGATAGGTATTCGCTTCATATAAAATACTGGGAATAGGCATGAAGACAGTTTCAAAAAATTGCAAATCTATTTAGTCCGTCAGTTAGAGTATTGGAAATTAATGGACACGTATTTTTTGTTTTTGTGAATCAATAAAAATTGACAAAGATAAAACGCATCAAAACTCGGAAGTAGGGGCTCGTGACGTCAGAACTAGCTAAAAATTATACCTAGGCGTGACGTATTGAGAATTTTAAAAGCGTCATATCTTTGTCAATTTTGGTTTACGTAACAAAAGAAAAAACACGGGTCAGATATATTTTGATGATCTAACTGACGGAGTAATTAGTTTTTTTTTGTCGTCTCGCCTATTACTGGTAGGGTAATAAACTAAATCTGTAACCAACCGATGAACTGCGCAGAACCATGAGCACCCATGAGCTGTACAACTTACGTAGGATTGTACAAGTGATGTCAAGCTAAATGCTCATAAGTTATGAACTTACTAGCTAAGACCCCCTGCCCGCGTGAAGTTCGATAATTGTCCCACGAGATCATACTACCGGGATAAAAAGTAACCTATGTATTAATCCAGAATATAAGCTATCTTGATACCAAATTTCATCCAAATCCGTTAAACCGTTTGAGCGTGAAGGTGTAACAAACAAACACATATACAAAGTTTCGCCTGATAATATTATGAACTTATAAGCAAAGGTAAGTGAAGGTTCGGACCGTTACGTGCAGTTGTTAAAGAGGTCGGAGGTCAAGTTGGTGATGGGATGTTGCTGTAGGTCGCGAAAACTATAAACCTTGGCATATTAAACGTTTAAACGCGTCTGTAAGTCGGCGTAGAATGTCTTCTTGTTCCATACTTCTTCTCTACTTATTATTCGAGTTAAATATCCCTAGATAGAAAAAATACTACTACTTTGTCCCGGTTGTCTATTGTTTGCCCGAAGATTATATGCCATAATCATCATTTTCCCGAATTTCATTTACCCGAATTTCATTTGCCCGAATGTTTCATTTGCCCTAAAAGACATATGACATACTTTTAATTGCCCGAATTTTAGATACCATAAGATACGAATGCCATAAGTATTGTTTGCCTTATTTTTATGTGTCATAATAATTATTAGACATAATATTTAAATGGCATAATATTTAAATGGCATAACAAGTATTAGACAAATATTTAAGCCCCGTAATAATCATTACATTGTTGATGGTGTGTTAGGTCGACGGAGCCCCGCCTCGCGGGGCTCCTACTTCTGTGTGGTTTATAAAAAAATAACCACGAAGGGGATGGCGGGGTCTATTCGCTCGCTTCGCTCGCTCACACGACCCCGCCATCCCCTTCTAACCTAACCTGTCCGAGTCGGGGTGCCCTAAAGTCCCAATTGCATCCAATTTCTCTTGATATAAACAACCGTTACACACCCGATGTCGATGGCAAATTATGTTATGGCATTTCATAATTATGGCATGTGATAATTAGGGCATGAGATAATTAGGGCTTACAATGATTATGACAAATGATGTTATGGTAAGTGACTTTATGGGAAACAATGATTCTGGCACGTGACTAATATGGCAAATGATATTAGGGCAAATAAAATTCGGGTAAACGGCGGTATACCCTTTGTCCCAAATAGAAAAAATATATCTGATCTAAGTAACATAATCTGTGATCGATATTGATGGCTCTTATTAAAACCTATTGTCTTCCAACTATCTATAGAAATCTATTCCTAAAAGGTCTGTCAAAGACATTGTAAATATTTGCACCACATAGACAAAAAAGTTTTTAATAAAAACATTACAGGAACTCGCTGACCAAATTCCTTTTTAAAAAATCGAAAATGAAACTCGAAAATTTACGGCAGTTCAAATTGTACCAAGTCTCACATTCACCGTAATTTCAAAACTACTTGTACTCAAGTACATTCTTGAGAGGTTCCTTCCTCTCAAACGCAGTTAACTTTAATAACTCATAGTAAATAAGTAAATATTTAACTTAAGTATAGCTGTAATCAGCACTACACCATACCTTGGTGATTCATTGATAAGACATCACGCCTATATTTCTCTGAAGGGTCAAGCAGAGTTGTGACTAAAGGGTATATTAAATAGATCCTTAACGAAGCCGAAAGGCACTTGTTTTCCTCGTCATTGGGATATTTTTTTTATCCTGGACCATACCTGGGAACCTTCTAGTTATGGAGATATTGGAGGTCAAAGCTATATAATCGACATCTAGATCTACACTAATATTATTAAGAGGAAAGATTTGTATTTTTGTGTGTATGTTTGTACCGAATAAACTCAAAAACTTCTGCGCCGATTTCAAAAAATCTTTCACGATTAGAAAGCTACATTCACCCTGAGTAACATAGGCTATATTTTATCCCCGTACTCTCACGGGAACGGGAACTACGCAGGTGAAACCGCGTGACGAAATACCTTCAATAACCCGTTTACTATTAAATGCATCCATCAACACAATGTTTTGGGTGCGCAACATTGAGTTTTACCGTAAAAGATGATTTTTCGCTCCAAAAAAAAAGTCGTTTCCCAGCAATAATTATTGCGTAAAGTTACTTTGATGTACGGTCGAACAAGCTATTTGGTTTACATTTTACAATGTAATTTGTGGGTTAAACTGTAAACCAAAAAGCTTGTTCGACCGTACAAGAATGCTTCGTTGACGACTTCGTGGAGGGTCCTGTTATAAATTGTAAGACAGCCATAACCATATAAAATATAAACTCTGACGCCTCATAGGCGTCATGTAACGTTTCCCACCATTTCCCGTGGTTGTTGTTTTTGAGTCAGTCATACCTTGAACTTCGTGGCGGACACATTACAATCATATCTTTGTGAAAACTACCTATTACTAATTTCATTAAATTCTTTTAAGGGGTAAAAATAGTTTTTTTTTAACCTTCCCCGTAACAGTCCGTTTACACCCAGTACAGTACACCCATGTTTCGCCAGTTATATTTTAAATCCCATGTAATACGGGACGAGGCGATTGCCATCAATCGAGCAGAAAAAATCTTGATGGAAAAACCCAACAACAATTTTCCCGATCTGGGAAACGGACCCAGGCATTCACATTCAACAGTAGCGCTAGTAATCACTAGACTGAAGTAGACTGCCTAAGCCTTTGAGAATTACAGGCGAGATATTATTTAATGTTGATAAAGAGGATGTGTTACAACCCTGAATAAATTACGTTTGTTTCAAATGACGTAAAAACAAATGAACAGCACACATTCTAAAAACAAACTTTCAATCATAACGCTGACATAACCACAAACGAATAACATTGTCTGTGGTCAGAAATAAATTATTTGGTTCATGAATAATCTTGCGGTTTTAAATGACAAAACCAACTATATGTATGAAGAACATGTGGATTCAAATTGTGTGACGGGAAAGATCAAATTTTTGCAACGAATTGCAACGACTTTCCTGTATTGCAATATATTTAGTGTTATTTAATTTCCTAGTGTCTTACGGTAAAAATGCCAGGATAGCCGGTAGCCGGACAGTATTTTTTGCGCAGTGATACTTAGTTTCATGTACAGAATGCTGAATTGACGACGTCGTAAAGGGCCCATTTTACACCTTATATTTTACGCCGCAAAGAAACTTCTCCAAAATCTTCAAATCTTGCACCAAACATGACACAATAAAACTATTGAAACCGAATGAAAGGTAATTTAGCTCCTCAACTTACTGTACGGTATGCCACTTTGGCCTGACCCTTATTGATACAAAAATGAATAACCTAAAACCGGCCCCCTGAGTTTGGCCCTCCCTTGCCAATCCCCATAGAGTCAGCTAATTGAACGATTGTGTGTATCATGGGGGAACCGATATCTTCATTTTTATGGCTATCGATTGACCGTCACTTTCAAAGTCGTATTGATTAGATAGCCATACTGGTATCAATGGGGTTTTGATAGCCATTTAGATACGGCTATAGTTTTTTGAACAATTCAGGAACTTAAGGTCATAAGAATAGAAATTATAGTCTACAGAGAATAAACTCGGTACCTATAGTTTGTCCTTTGTGGATCCTGCAAGTGTATAGGGAACTGTGAAAGCACTATTTTAAAGAATTTGAAAGAAAAAATATTTATTTGCCGCAGGCACACGACGCGACGTGACAAACATAGGTACAAAGCTTATAAGACGTTAAACATATAACAGAACGGAACAGAAAGAAGAAAAAAAGAAAGAAGTTGACAGCTAGCACGTCGTGAGTGCGACAAACAGGTTAAACCACTCAGCATGATGTTGTGCTATGGGGAGCCCACAGCACAGTGCTGGTTTTCAGTGGTCACCCTTGAAAAAACGTACGGAAGCCAATACAGTGGTATCTAATTATATATACTCGTATGAGTAACTAAAATAAAACAGCCAGTACTTAGATTATAACAAAACAAAGCTTCGCTTTTTTTACAACGGTACCTTTTAATGGCAATGAAAACATTGGTTTCTGAAAAATCTTTTTCCGTTTGAACAGCACGCCTGTAGTCCCCTAAGGATTAGGCAGAGGTTTACCCATTAGTATTACACCCACATTTCGCAAGTTATTTCTAAGTCCCATGTAAAAGGGGGCGAGCCTATTGCCATCAACCGGGATCACAAATCCAGACTCCGTGGCTGCTACTGACAAATTCCTATACAATTTGCCCGACCCGAATAGGTTTACCACCAAATTAGACTGTTTACTTCCAAAAACTGCTGTTAAAACATGGATCGGATCAGCAGAAATGAGGATACTACAATGGATTCTGCTTCGATTCGCGATGTATATTCTTTTAAGGGAACCCAAATGAAATGTCAGGCATACCCAAATCTTCAAACAATTCACACCCAGCAGGATTCACTTAGGCCCCTCCAAAAACCGTTTTTACACCCGCATAACCTAAAAACGAGTTAAGTTAAGCATCCTTAATTATAACAAATGGTACTCACTCATTATATCTCTCTGTCTATTAAAGTACGTGAGAATGGGACAGATGTAGTCCTGAAGTTACGTGGGAAAGAATGCTTTAAATAAGTATTTATTGCATTTGTTTATACTGCAGTACTTATTAAGGAGAAATTGGAGTCAATTGCGTGGGTTTGTTTTGAATATAAAGTGCTTGAGTTGTAAAAGCTAATTTGAGACGTGTCAGTGACATTAATTATGTCTAGGTGGTGAATAACATGGGGATTTTGGTCAAGATAATATCTTGACTAAATTATAACTCAAATGGAGTTGGGCAGGACAAGGCGCGGTGCTGGCAGGTGAAGTAAAGTTGTGACCGAGTGGCGTCCTAGGAATGGAAACAGAAGTGTTGTTCGTCCGACATTGTTGCCATCGCGTGAATATTCTGGATGAGGCTGGCACAAGAGCGTGGAGCTTGGTACAAACAAAGAGAGGCCTTTATCCAGCAGTGGGTGGGCTGTACATGAGGATCAAATATTAAATAATAACAGTTGCACGGGCTATCAGGGGTAAGCAATGCTTGCCGAGGTCTGGACGTGGATGGGTGGCCCTTTCATTAGATATCGAGACTGCTCCGTGTCTCGGAAATCACGTTAAGGCCCTTCTAACCCTTAAATTTGCAACTCTATTTGTGGTGGTTCAAACTTCGTTTGAAATACTGCATAGAATAAAGTTCTAATCAGCTTGCACTACAAAGTGGTTGTTACGTCGGTCACTGCGGCCGAATAGTGGGAAATGAGTGGTTTTTTGCGATTTACAAAAAATCTATTGATGCAGAGCTTCCCAAACTTATTTTAACTGCGACGCCCTTGGGAAGTTGCCATATTTTTGCGACGCCCGTTTACAGCGGCCCGGCACTACAAGCAGGAACAATTTTTACGGTGGTCGATTAGCTTAGAGCTCAGCAGTGACTCGTACGTTCGAGCGATCGCTTTGTGTAATTCCTGAACGCGGCACAAGGGGGATTTCCCGGTTTGTCGATGGTTGTAGGTACACAGACAGCCAACCTATTTGATCGCCTCACGACGCCCCTGGTGTAATACCGCGGCGCCCCAGGGCGTCGCGACGCACAGTTTGGGAAGCCCTGGATTGGACTAAAAAAATAAAACACATAAGACCTGCTTTATATAGTTAGTTCAGTTAGTATGCAAAGTTTCATGATCTAATTTCAAGTACTTTTTGAATACCAGCGGTTTATTGTTCGATTTGGAGGTAACTTTGGAATTTTTTTCTATCGAGAAATGTTTATGGAAACGTGTTTTCGTCACACATAGGACTTAGCATTAATCCTCAACTTTACCATACATTTATTTCAAAATTAACGCTGCAGTATTTTAAGAGTAACGGAGGATCATGCTAAGCCATTTGAGGGATATATAGCCCTTAAGTCTTCGGTCCCGGCTCTCATTCGTAGATCTTTGTCATTTGTTGCAAGGTATAGTAAGGTAAGTATTAGGTATTAGAAACCCGAAAATCATACTTCAAAGTCAAAATCTCAAAACATGCTTTCAACCATATTTTATTACCTTTGCGCATCTAATGATTATGATCCATGTGAGTAATTCGTGAATCACGCGCAAATAATAATTTTAGAAGGTGTTAACTAATAATAATTATCCTTTTAGCACTGCAATACGAAACTACAAACAACACAATCTTCAGCTTAGCAGTTTCTGGGACAAATCGCACATGACAAACACATTTTTATCTCGCGTTTACGCTAACCGGATGCTGTAGAGAGTTGATACAATTAGATTTTATTGCAATTCCTTTTGAGAAAGATAAAAAATCTTTGAGATAGCAAATTACGAGCCGACTGTACAGAAATGGTGTTATGTGTTTCAAGAATGTTAATGAAGGTGAAATAGAATTTATTGGTCTTTGATATTGGCTGAGTAATAGATCATTTTCTTTGGTCTGAGAAAACTTTTAGATGTCTGTCTGGAAACTAAAAGAAATAAAATGTAGCTTTCGTTAAACTAAAATGAGTGAATGGATAAAATCTCACTGATTTCAAGAAACGTAGGACGCCAATCTAAGCCACATACGATGGATCTAATAAATTAAAAAAACCGGCCAATTGCGAGTCGAACTCGCGCACGAAGGGTTCCGTACCATTATCTGTACAACATTATACAAAACGGCATAAAAGTCACGTTTGTTGTATGGGAAATTTAAACATTAAATATTTATTTTATTTTAATTTAACATTTTTTTTTAAAGTGAATATACAACTAAATATTATGTGAATTTGAAACACTGTTTTAAGCTTTCACGGTTCATAACTATAGGAACAACAATCAAGGAAGATATCCCGTAAGTGACATTTTAAGTATAAGTTATGTGAATATTTCAAGGGTCTACCTGTTGGCGTTATTAATATAGAGCAAAAATGACAAAAAAATCACGTTTGTTGTATGGGAGCCCTTAAATATTTATTTTATTCTGTTTTTAGTATTTGTTGTTATAGCGACAACCGAAATACATCATCTGGGAAAATTTCAACTGTCTAGCTATCACGGTTCATGAGATACAGCCTGGTGACAGACAGACGAACAGGCGGACAGTGGAGTCTTAGTAATAGGGTCCCGTTTTTACCTTTAGGCTACGGAACCCTAAAAAGAAATGAAGTCAAAAGAAAAATCTAGAATAGAGATCCGCGGAAAGCGGAAGCTGTTGGTCCCGGCTATCATTTGTAGATCTTTGACAGTCGTTAGGTAGTCAGAGGTCCAAAAAGTCTGACAACCAGTCTTACTAAGGGGTATCGTATTACCCAGTACTAACTGGGTTGTGGAGGTCAGATAGGCAGTCGCTCCATGTAAAATACTGGTATTCAGCTGCATCCGGTAAAACTGGAAGCCGACCCCAACATAGTTGGGAAAAGGCTAGGCAGATAATGGAGAGATCCGCGGAAAGATCTAGAACCTAGCAGAGGCTGAAAAGTTGACCAGGGCAACATTGGAATTGAAAAGTTTAAAATCTTGTCGTACCAGCCGACTCTAGAAGACGATGTCTTCTTCAAAAACAGTTATGGCAAAACATATTCGAGTATGGTAGCAGTAAGTACCTACGTATGAAGAGGTAAGAGTACCTACCATAACACAAACATATCCTTGAAGGAGAAAGCCATATAATTTATGGGCTAAGTTTGCTCAGGTCAAGTTGAGTGCTATTAAAGACTTTCCTTGACACCACGGTTTAACTTAACATAAATCAATTGCCGCCATATTTTAGCATAAACGGTGTCTTTTATGAAGAAAGTTTTGTTTATCAACTTAGCTGTAAAATGGAGAATTATTATGTCTGTGAGTATGTCTGTGGCTGCTACGAAGAAATCCGTGATGGAGAAACCCAATAACACTTTGCCTGACCCGGGAATCGA
Source organism: Xestia sexstrigata (assembly GCA_941918905.2). Taxonomy (NCBI): domain Eukaryota; kingdom Metazoa; phylum Arthropoda; class Insecta; order Lepidoptera; family Noctuidae; genus Xestia; species Xestia sexstrigata. Next base: position 3,535,112 of record OW799226.2, read on the forward strand.
ACCCAGGACCTCATGCTAAACAGTCGCGCTTGCGACTACTAGAGTAAACTAAAAATGCATTGTTCAAAACGTAACTAGAATTCAGTGTACACAAAATAACCTCAACCATCGTCATCTGCCTAGCCTCGGCTTCCAGTCTAACTGGATGCAGATGAATAAAAAAAATAAAAAAAACCGCTGGACATTACACACAGCGCCATCTAGTGCCACACTAAGCAACGAGGCTTGTGTCGTGGACACCAGATAGTTGATATACTACATAGATATTTTTTGTTTGTAAATACATACTTATTATACATATAAACATCCATGACTCGGAAACAAATGTCCATGCTCATCACACAAACATTTGTTTCTACCGGGATTCAAACCCGGGACCCTAAGAACGTAAGGCAGCCTCAGTACCGCTGCGCCATTCGGGTCGTCCAATACCAGTATTCTACATGAAGCGACTGCCTATCTGACCTCCACAACCCAGTTAGTACTGGGTAATACGATACCTCTTGGTAAGACTGGTTGTCAGAATTTTTGGACCACTGACAAAGATTTACAATTGGCAGCCGGGACCAACGGCTTAACGTGCTTTTCGAGGCACGGAAGAAAATCGGTATTTACTGGGTGGTCACCCATTCACAGACCAACCTAAGCAAGCTCGGCTTAACCTAAAGATCGACCCGAGCGGCTGTTATTAGTTTGCCACGAGCTCCTCAAAATAACAAAACAAAATAATCTCAATCATACATACGAAAAAACATTATCGATAAACCTACTCCATAGTAAATTACAATACTAAATCTTTTCTCGACCCTAAATCAGCGTCAATTGAAGCCACTAATAGTACATTTCTTCGATAAAAAACCGCATCAAATTCGTCACAGACATGTATATTAAATGTACAGTATATTATACATTGTATGTATAGCTCTCCCCTTACGAAAGTCACGTCGATTCGATCTGCATTCTTGTGCTGTGATTCAGTGACGGAATATTATTGGAGAAATAGCGCTAGAAATGCTATGACAAGATTTATTGGGCTACTGAAAGGTATTAAGTGGTGTAGCGAGTGATTTTGAAGTTATAGAAAATTATATGTTTAATTTAAAATACAGTCTTTATCAGAAAAGAACAACAGAAGAAAATTCGACTATAATGTGTGCCTGTCTTTCCCTGAAAAATATTGACGCCGTAAAGACGCTTAACTCTTTGCCGAGATTAAAAAAAAAAAATCACCGCCGACTATAGGCATTGAACCAATGTGGACTAAGTATAGGTATTAGTCATCTGTGGCAATTTTGATTCCCGCACACGTGTTGGAAAATGAGAAAAAACGCACGCGTTTGAATAACATTGCATGTTGAACCTAATCGTAGTTCGAAAAGAACCAGTTTTCGAGGAAGTGTATTGAAAAAAATATAACTCAAAACTATTGTTGGAGTCTTCTGTCATCGCATAGCATAGCTCCATACTTTCATTATACCCACACCCTTGTCATACACTTCGTTAGCTCCGTCTTCACTAGATATTTCGGGGTGATCTTGTTATTTCTCTTCATAGGGTGGAGAGAGATATTTTATTTGCATCTATTACCATAGCTATCAAGTTTTTTTTTATCTATCGTAGTCTGAGACTCCGGGGTGAATGCGTTCGATTTTATATTTATGTTAGTCAGGGAATTGGATTGGGACGTAAATTATTGAATTTTGAAGTTATGTGTGAGAAATATTGGGTTTATCTTAATATGGGTAGATTTTTAATTTTTCTAAAGTTTCGGGTACACATTGAAAATGTGCTGTGGTTAAGATATGCTTCAGGTCAGATGTTCTATGAACTAGATGTTTGCTGAATAAGATGTGTTCTTTCTAATTCATAAACTAGTTTGACAGTTTCTCTGCCACATACAGCCCGCGTTTCTTCGAAGAAAGAATCGACGAATCATTTGTTCATCTGTCATTCTTTTCAACAATTTGTCGATTATTTCTTCGAAGAAACCAGTTTCTACGGTGGTCATGCTACGCGGGTAGGTATACCGCATAGATTGAGCTAGATAACTTATACTTATCTCAGACTTAAATCAATATGGTCATAGATTTTAACAATAAGAAAGAGATTTTTTTTTTCAAACTTCACCCTTATTAAAACTGATTCATCAATTTTGACCTTTTAGTCATCTAATTGCCCTAATCACTAACCCGTAAATGATGACATGTCATCACCTTGACATCACCAATTCACCATGACAAATTAACAAAAAAAAAATTAAAACAATGTGTAACAAATTAATTCTTACGGTTAGTTTTAGGATATAAATAAAGATTGTAAAAATAGATTTGTTTAAAAAGGGTGCTCAGAAAACGATGAAGTTATATTTCAAGTTTTGTGAGGTCTTGGTTAAAAATAGGATGGAAGCTAACTAAGTAGTCTCAAAATGAATGATGTAACCAAGATTTTGTAACAATATTTTGATTTTAAAAGAGTGTCCATGGAGTTTCTTGCCCGTTCTTCTCCATAGAGATCTACGCTAGGGAATGTGCAACTACAGCACTTTCTCAAGTTATTATGCCTTGTGACTGGGACTGTAGCTTTGATTTTCTTTTTTGTATTTTTGACATTCAAAAGTGCCGTAATGGTCTAAATGAAATAAATGCTTTGAGTTTGAGTTCCATTTTGTTTCAGTCAGTCTTTGAGAGAGACTATTATAACCCACTCTTGGAAGATGGGTCGCAGTTCTTGGTATTAATAGAAGAAAGCTACAGTGAATTATTTTCTTAACATAGGCCATACAAGGTGTCGCTTTGCATCCTGGTCAAATTCAAGGGATGGGGGGGATCAAGGGGTTCTTTCTCCATGGGACCACCATCGTAATCGCGAAAATATAATCAACGGCCCCATACAAAATTCCAATACCAACTCGATCATGTAGGTATGAGAAAGCTGATTATTTTTACGATTACGATGGTGGTCCCATAGAGAAAGTTGTTCAGTTTGATGATCTGTAGCACACCCTTGAATTTGAGCAGGATGCAATGGCGACACCTTGTATAAACGTCTTTTATTTTAACAATACAGCAACGTTCATAGAGTTTTATGCGTCGTCGTCGAGAAAACGAGTGACAATTTTCCTCACGCATTTTGATTTAAAGTGGATTAAGAATTTCCTTCAATATCCTTAATTTATATTCTCTCATGTCGGTAACTTCAATCTTATGCAATGTTAAAAATATTAGCAAGCCAGCAATATAACAACAGCAAGGCTGTCTGCGTCTTACGAGTATTAAGGCTCATCACTCGAGTCGGCCATTTTGTTAAAATCACATAATTATCACTTAACTCAGTACTTTATACACGTCAACATTAAAGGGTTATAACCCTCTCGCGCTGACGGCTTGCTTCGTTAACCCTAGTTACGTATTAAGTGACGAACGATATGGTTATTTTACGGTTTGTTTGCTGTATCGCTTATAGCATTATGGGGTTAACTTCACAGCTGATCAGTGTATGAGTCACGGTTTAAAAAAAAAATAGTGAGTTCTTTTTTGAGCTTGTATATCAAGCCTGTAATCTCCGACGCGGCAGGCAGAGATGTAAGATTGAACAGGTTTCGGTAAGTATATGTTATTATGAGTCTCCTGTCTGAAAGGGCGAGCCTTTTGCTATTAATTAGGAATCATTCCAAACACCAGGATGCTTCTGAGAATCTCCTTTAGGAAAACCCAATAACACTACTCGACCGAAGGACTTTCGGTTTACAAATTGCTGGTCTCAGGTTAGAGGGTTTGAAAATCAAAAAGTTGTACTTTTACAATTTGTTGCGCAAAATTCATGTTCTCGAAATCATCTGGTTTATTTTTTATTTTTATCAAATCCTATATTCTTGCAAGACCCAAGTTTTATTATTCTTTTGCGACAATTTTTTATGGCATCTGCTCATTCCCAAGCCAGTATCAAAACCAATCATCTGTCAAAGTTTTATAAAACCGCTGTAACCCGAATCTGCTCGCCTAGTATTAAATTACGCAATTCTATTCGCAATTAATTGACCTTGGCTACACTTTTCTTGAAACGCGGAAGCTCCTTCATCAGTCGTGCCAATTAGTTAATTACAATTGATTAATAACGCACATTCGCTAAAACTAGAGCACTGTACAAGGAAGATACGAAGATCTATTCTTCTCTCTTTCTCTGCCCATCTTGTATGAAGATAGTCGATGCTGTGAAAGAACAGACTAATAATACGCAATATCTTCCATACTTCTCTATTACTCGTCATCTCATCAGACACCTTTCTAGCCATTTCATTTTTTACACAGTCCATCTATCGTTTCTTTGGTCTTCCTCTACTCTTATAAGTACCCACTGTATTCGTGTTTATATAGAAACGGGAATCGTCAAGATGTTCCTAATAATAGGAGACCACAGTCCCGTGCAGATTCCTGTTAAATTGACATTTACCTACGTGGTTCAGCTGCTGACACTGAAAATCAATGACAATACAGATTGGTATTTCTGTGTCAATCTTTCAATTGCTACATGTGCCAAAACAAAACCTTGTGTTTATTAACATTGACCCCTGCAAGCAATAAGTATCAATAAACGATGCACCTTCTATTAAATGTGTGATTCATACAGCTTTATTTGTGCCAATCTGAGAGCGAGTCACTTGACTCGGTCTTGTGTTGTGGAGAGATTGTGAAATCGGACAGATGAGTAAATTGCAATATTTTTATAAAATCTATTCCTAAGCCCGAAGTTATAGCGGCACTACAAAAAGTACTACGCAACATAGTACAAAAACTACTACCTACAGCTCCAATTATGTCACAAATGAAGAACTAACATCAACATTCTGAGTATCCGTGACTTAAGTACTTGTATGTAGAAAACAGTAGCCCACCGGAACCAACGCCCGTCTCCTCCCTTTTTTATGGAGTATTGAGGAACTTTACATCCTCTCTTTTAAACTCCTACAGAGTAAAGTAATGTCAAACTTAAACTAAAAAGAAAACTAGTCTGGGTTTAGATACCATTATACCTACCAATGTTATATCAAAATTTGCTTTTTTAAGAATGGATTAACAACATAAACTCACAAACCGCTAACAAACATAAAATTAAAACCATGTAAAAGGTTAATTGAAAACACCATCTCTCACATCACAAATTACTTTTTACGACCATAGACTCATAATAGACAACCTTTCCATCAACTAGTAGCGTTATGTCAAATTTCGCGCCAATCCGCCATCTTTGTTACGCTCCTAAACACGCACGATAAAAAGCAATTGTTATGGTGTATAAGTTATCGTGTCACGCAAATTAAAGCTTGTTAGATAGTGGAGTCTAATGAGGCCTTTCAACAGGTTCGACGTAATTTATTGCTGTCAAGGTAATCTGTTGAAGTTAAGCTTCACTCGATCGTGAACTAAACCTTGGTTGTTTAAATAAAGACCTATCGCTTTACGATCTCCGACCACCATCAGGAGGGGCGGCGAATTTAGGGCTGAGTCGTCGCCTGACCAGCCAGGCCCAAAGGAGGAGGCGCGCAGTGGTTCCTGCGCACCTTCAAGGTGAGCGTGCGGGCTCTGGCCGCACTTGGTGATGGGGCCCACCGGAATGGCGGTCTGATACCAGTTGGCGGTGCACGCGAGTGTGTTTGTATCTCCCGGGCCCCCGACACATAATAGTAGTAGGAACAGTAGGTTTTCAGTCGGTTAGAGTCCGACACAAACCTCCGCTCGCCTTAGTTAGACGGAGCCATCCCTGAGGACTTTACTCGTACAACACAAAAACAAAAAGCTAAAGGCTTTTTAAAGACTGTGCACTGTCCTGTGTTAAATATAGTTTTACTTCATGCTTGCGACCCGCCCCGGCTTCACTCGGGTGCAATGTAGCATTAAGCATATACACATAAACCTTCCTCTTAAGTCACTCTATCTATTGCTGAAAAACTGCATTAAAATCCGTTGCGTAGTTTAAAAGATCTAAGCGTACAAACAGCGGGAGCGACTATGTGAGCTTTTCGGATCAAAGAACAGAACAGTGGTATCAGAAATAAGTATGCTAGATACTAAATTAGTATACCAAAGCACAGAGACCTGATATCGGTAAGAAATCGCACACTCAGTGCAAGATAGTGCAGTTATCAGACTGCCTTCTCAAATAAGTGTCGGAAATTAAAAGCAGGATGCAACATGCTTTTTTTAAATAACAAAATACCACAGTTTTTTCAAACTTTCGTCTACATCCGGAGTATCCACGATTTGCATGTCAATAGGTCATTCATTACAGAAATGCTACGGTAATTATTCACAGTAATCATTTAATGAGCGTGAACCGACAAGAATGGATGTCACGCCGCGCCGGCCGGGGTAGCTATAGCCACCCCCGCGAAGACTCGGGGCACAACCACCAGTGTTCTTTGAACTCTTACTTTGTTTTTATTATGCGACTTAAAGGGTTGTGTAGTTGTGGTAGTAACCGCCCAAACTCAAAGAGCCACGCCAAAAACAATCTGGATCCCAAACCCAAAGCATTCATTTCAAATAGACCCGTGCTAGGCACTTTTGCATAGTCAATAACCCTCCTTTTGTGCTTCGCCGCAGTCGGGTAAGAACAAACTAACTACAGTCCAGCCAAAGGCAAAATAACTGTGAATGGGCTGTAGTTGCCCATTCCAAAATCGTAGACCTCATGGAGAAGAATAGGCAAGATATTCCATGGACACTCTCTTCATCTAACTAAAGGACGAATGGAATTGATTATTAAATAACTTACAGAGTAATTTTGTTTATTGAGGGTAGCCTTAAATTACCTGAAACAAAAAATATACAATGGTTACTTATTGTCTTAACAATTCATTAAATAGTGTTTTTAGAAGTGACTAATACACACATCAAAAATGTCTAGGGATCAAGCATTTTTATGCGGATTTCTTGAGATTGAGATGTGGCTTTGTAATAAATTTATGATTTTATAAATTTATATGGATCCTTTTTGGTGCATTTCATAATTTGAATCAGGAACTCTCAATCAAATTCGAGTAAAAGATGAAAATAAGCTGTCAATATTTTCCCTATAAAAACATACAACGCATTGAAGACATTATTGGTGCTACTGTTTCCCTACTACTGATTAAAACCAACGTTATTATGGAGCGGCGACGTCATTTAAGCAGGGAAGAAATGCTCAGAGCCGTGGGAATGATAGAAGCTGGTTCCCGGCAACGTACTGTAGCTTTAGCTCTGAATACAAGTCAGAGTGCTATCAGTCGACTTTGGACACGTTACCGACGCACTGGTACCGTGGCTGAGCGCCATGGAGGACGGTATCGCTGCACCACACGGAGACAAGACCGATACATTCAAATCTTAACTCGAAGAGCTCCAACAATAACCGCCATGATGTTAGCCGTGAGGCTTCATCACTCTTCAGGGAACTTAATTAGCGACCAAACAGTCAGAAACCGCTTGCATGAAGTGAACCTTCATTCCCGAAGACCGCTACGGGTACCACCTATAGCAATGCACAATCGTAGGATTCGATATCAATGGGCTCTTGAACACAGAAATTGGGCAGAAGAACAATGGCGTTTCGTGTGCTTTTCTGATGAGTCTCGTTTTGGTATGAGACCGGATACAAGACGTATACGACACTGGAGAACCCCTGGACGCCAACAGCGATTAAAATCCTGCCAGGAAGTCCATCCTTATAGTGGTGGAACCATCATGGTATGGGCGGGTATTTGGATCGGCGGAAGAACTGATTTGATTTGGATCAGAGGCAACCTCAACGCTCAAATTTATGCTGAGACGATTGTATCAGACGTCATCGTTCCTCTACAAGTGCAAATCGGTCCCTTATTTCAGTTAATGCATGATAATGCACGACCGCACACCGCAAGAGTTGTAAGACAGACTCTCGCCGCAGCTAACATCAATGTCCTGCCCTGGCCTGCTCAGTCGCCAGACTTGAACCCGATTGAGCATGCATGGGATATGCTACAGAGAAGAGCTCTGCCGAATATGGAGGGTATCCAGTCGCAAGAAGACCTTTTTTTGTTGTTGCAACGAACATGGGCGGCCATTCCACAGCGTGATTTGGATGAACTCATTTTGAGTATGCCAAACCGATGTTCTTGTGTTGTTAGTGTTCGCGGTAGAAACACGGATTATTAATTGTTTAAGTTACCCAATAAAATTTTAAAGAAAACTGTTATTTCAGTCTTTTTTTCGAACTTTAATGTTAGTGGTTCAAATGTCAAAAATCCCTTTATTAGGAAAATGGCAAATTTCTTTATTAATGCAAAGGTGACTTGGTTTATCGTTACTGTGACAAACGAAAACACTTTATTTGATGAATCCTTAAAGAAAATTTTAATTAATATCAATCAGGAGAAAAGTTATTGCAAAAATATATGTTGATCCCTAGATACTTTTGATGTGTGTAGCTTGTACGGCTTAACTCGCGTGTATTTCGGTAATGTCCCACGAGATCGTACTACCGGGATAAAAAGTGTCCCATGTGTTAATCAAGGTTATAAACTATCTATGTGCAAAATTTCCTCCAAATCCGGTGGGAAGTTTTTGCGTGAACATCCATCCATCCTCACAAAATTTCGCATTTAAAATAAAAAAAACTTCCTTCCTCACTAAATTTCGCATTAAAATAAAATAAAACTATCGCCTAGGTCTAAGTAATCAACAAAAAATACTTCGTAAATTCCAAAAACAGCGATAAAGAATCTATGTCCTACTCCATATTTAGCATTGCTCATAAACTACACAAGTCTAATACCTAGCTCTTTTTTGCACTTTCAGCCACTAAACCCCAACAGGAAATTGCAATTCTGATAAGCTATTTCCGCGATAACAAGAATTAATTGATCTTAGAGAGGTAATACACACATACTTACATTCTTCCATAACCGAACTCTCAAATACACATTTAGTTAATTTACTCGTTATATATTTATTTGTCCCCATTTATTTATACATTTTGTTTGAAACTGTTTTCCGTCGCTTCCCCCTCAAGGTTCATTGGAAGACTAGCGTCAGACAGCATCACCTGTCTGGGATGAATGCTGAAATGGGCCTTTTTGGCGCAGCCGTAAGGCACACAGCACATAAGTACTATGTTTTCCTCTTTATTTTGTATCTTTTTTTTTATATACATGTGTGTGTTTAAATAACTGATGTCAAATAAATATTTTCTTTTTTTTTCTTTCTTTTATTGTTTGAACGCGTGAAAAAAACTAGTCGTTATTATTAACGTTATATCGAAGAAAATCGAAGCTTTCGTATCGCAAGTTAATTTTGAAACCGAAACTAGTCTGAACCTAGTCAGACTGCTTATTTGCATACTTTTCGTTTTCAGTGGATACGTTAATCTTGTAAAAAACGTTTTCACCACAAACTACCAACACATAACATAACATCACATCTGTAATCCCCAAAGGGTTAGACAGAGCTGTAGCTAATAGTACAGCCACATTTCGTTAATTCCCATGTAATAGGATGCGAACCTTTTACCTTTTACTCCACCTCTACCAGACTCCGTAACTGCTATTGAGAAATTCCTTAAGGAAAAACCCAATATTACTTTGCCCGACCTGGGAATCGAACCCAGGATCTCATGCTAAACCAACGAGGCAGTGTATCTAATTTTATCTAATTTGGTTCCGTACTTTAACCACAAAAAGATAGATGGTAAAGTTACCTTAATAACAGGCGTTCTGAGGTTTCTGCTTACCCCCCTGGGAGAAAGGCACGATTATGTATGTTATGTTTATGGTAGTGTTAATCCTTGTCAAAAAATTCCTAACAATTTAATCAACTTAACCATATAAACATTAATCTTACTACACAAAAACTAATTACCTGAAAAGCTTTTACTAATATAGAAACAAAGCGATACTATAATTAAAACAAAATTAATACATTTAAACAGTCCGCTAAACTTTAAAGGTTATGTTAGCACCTGTAATTAGTAATGTAAACATTTCGGTAATTATAATCATAACTTCAATTTCTTTAACGACTTCGTAATTATAAAGCTTTGAAATATGTAACGATTTAATAATGGCTGGTAGTAGCTTTTATACATGAAAAAGGGTGTCGTATTGTATTGTTGTAAAAATAACTTAAATGCCGCACATATGTTGTTTTCTTTTTATAACTACCCACTACACTACACTACTACAACAGTCCATAACGTCCACTGTTGGACATAAGCCTCTCCCATGATGGGAGGAATTTCGCTTGGCGCCTGCCAAGCGTGGAGATTACGGCAAATTCGGATTGGAGATCGCAGTGATGAAAGATTAACAGAAAACGCTGCTGCCCATTCTCTGGTCTACGGAGGCGCAAGGTGTTCTGCCTCAGACATTAGTCGCCTTATACGACACCCTTGAGTGTAATGGGTTGGTTCTATTCTACTCTGCCGGATACCACACGGCTGAGTATATAACTACCCAGAAAGCCGCTAAACTTAAAGTTTGCCGTATCATCATCTGCCTAGCCTTTTCCCAACTATGTTGGGGTCGGCTTCCAGTCTAACCGGATGCAGCTGAATACCTGTATTTCATGAAGCGACTGCCTAACTGACCTCCACAACCCAGTTAGTACTGGGTAATACGATATCCCTTGGTAAGACTGATTGTCAGACTTTCGGGCCACTGACTACCTGTAACGACTGTCGAAGATCTATAAATGACAGCCGGGACCAACTGCTTAACGTGCTTTCGGAGGGACGGAGAAAACTCGGTATGTAATGGGCGGTCACCTATCCACGGACCAACCTAGGCAAGCGCGGCTTAACCTGAATTCAGACAATTTCGGCACCAAGGTGGACCTGGACGACCCCTACTTTTAAAACTGAACTTGTCCAACCCGCTGCCGTTAGTATTCAAAATTGCAACGGCCAAGCATAAATTCTATTTTTAAATCTACAAGGACCACACAGGTCGCTAACCCAAAACATACTATACACATTAAAATTTCAATCAAAATATCTGTTATTTTTGTACAAAACCACGAAGCAATAAGTATTTACTTACATCCTAATTATATTCTACAATGGTTCAACTAAAACTGGTTAACGGAACCCACTGTTTACTTTATGCTTGTAATTCATAAAAACCCAGACATTTTTAAATTTAACGGTAATTCTGTTAGTCTGCTACTAACGTTGGGGACTTTTTAAGGTGATTAATTTTATTTTTTGGGGAAATAATTGATGCTGTTAGTTGGCTGTTAGTTGTTTTGTGTTTAAATACATATTTTTAAAGGATTATGAGTTAGCCTTTGGTATTGAAAGGATGAGGCTAAAGATGGCGACAGATAGGAGAATATGTAATAATAAAGTGGTGCAGAAATCGGTGCGCATTGTTAGGAGGTTCCACATTCTTGAACCATTTCAACCAGTAGTTTGTACCTTCCGTTTTTTATAATTACCCGACTAAAACAAAGTCAAAAGGAATGGAGTCATGTATTTTTTTTAGCCTATACTGTCCCACTGCTGGGCAAAGGCATCCCCCATTCCTTTCCAACTCTATTGATGTGTTCCCTTCTCTGGCCAATCTATCAGGAAAGAGTCTAAATCGTCATGCCAGCGCTTCTCGGTGACGACGACCGTCCGAATTTACTGAATAACACAATGCCTTGGCAAAAATGGTTGTTAGACCTCCAGGCTTCTAACTACTAAGAAGAACTAAGAACCAGTAAGAAGGTTTAGTCTAGACAATAGGCTTGTGTCTTGAAAAAATCTAATTAATCCGTCATTTAGATTATCAAAAAATATTTGACACGTATTTTTTCTTTTGTTACGTACACCAAAATTGACTAAGATATGACGCTTTTAAAATTGTCAATACATCACGCCTTGCTATAATTTCAGGGCGTTCTGACGTCACGAGCCCCCACTCTCGAGTTTTAATGCGTTTTATCTTTGTCAATATTCATTGATTTACAAAAACAAAAATACGTGTCCATTATTTTCGAATACTCTAACTTACGGACTAAATAGCTTTGAAATTTATTGATGGTGGAAACTAGCCTACTGTCAATCGCCTTCAAAACGCTTCGTATTTCTACAGTGACTGTCAAAAGCATCGACATAAGTTTTTCATTACCTTACCTGAATCCATCACATTAGTGACTTGTTTAACGTTGTTAACACTGATAGAATGTCACTTTGTCTAAGCTTTCAAGAGTTCATCAACACTTGCCTACTACTTCACAACTATATTACTTCCATACAGCTATATACCAGTATTTTACATGGAGCATATCATGCTAAAATCACTGCTAAAAGTCTCATTTAAATTGTCCTACCGCTACCCCACCAAACCTTACCTTAGACCTTAGACCTTAGACCTTTATGATAAGATAAATGTCATGAGTGTTCGTAAACTCTTTGTTTATGAGGTTTTACGCAGATACCATAGACTCGTTATTCCTACATTACCCAAATCCAGCAAAAGAAAAGTGCGATGTCCAGTGCCTAAATAAAACACAGAAATTGCTAATAAACGTTAAAACTTTCTAGTACCACGCCTATACAATAAAATATCCGACACTATTCAAAACATCAGATCGCTCAAAAACAACCAAGCAAAAATTAAAATTATTGCATGGTTGAATGGCATGGAGTATGAGAGCATCGAGTCACTATTTGTTATAACGGTATAAGTCACACACATGCACACACACATACACACACACACACACACACACATACACATACACACACACAAACACACACACTCAGTCACACACACAGAAACACACACATTTTTGTTTATTACAATTTTTCTAATATTTACCTAATTAAAATTATTATGGACATGTTAATTTATACTTTATTGTGAAGGGAAGGAACTGACCTTTCAGGATACAGTATCATACTAGTCTGGAGGTCAGAGTCTCACCTGAAACTGCACTTGTAAAGTTCATAATAAAGATTTGTCGATTGTCTATTGTCTATATCTGACCTCCACAACTCAGTACTGGATAACAATTAAATACAGCCAGAAATAACTCAAGTGCAATCCCGCAAACCCCGATAATTCTTGTCCCCACATATTTCAGATCTTAAAGTTAAGCTATCGACGTGCTCAAGCTGTACTTAAGTAAGTCAACGGTGCGTCAGCGCTGAAAATATTACGCCCTTTATAGTTTACGGGCTATGGGAGACTGGGCTGCGTTTACACCGATGTGTAACATTTGTATTAAAATAAAATAGTGATCGTAGTACGCTGTTTTGGTTGTTATGTTCATGACATTCCTAAGTTAGATTCATTTTGATTTAATACAAAACTTTTTTTTTTTAATAAAACCGACTTCAATTTTTTTTTTTTTTGCAAAAAAAGTTTTTTATTTTTCCATTTTTAGTTGTAATATCCTATACAAATATTAGCTATACATTTATTTTACATTGTTAATAATACAATCATGGTAATAGGCTTATCCCCAATCAAATGAAAACTAACATAACTGTCAAAATCTGCTTGTACTGTACACATCTGCGTTCTCTCTCAGAGCATACAGGCGTGATGTTACGTCATGATGGTGTATAAACATCCAAGCGATTCCAGCAATCACTGCAGATTTGCCGTCTATTTTTGAAGAGTTCCATTGTATAACTCCGAAGATCAGCATCAATCTTCACCAAATTTAAATGGGACCACACGGAAAGCACCAGCTTTCAAAAAAAAAGAATCATCAAGATCGGTTCACCCAGTCGAAAGTTCTGAGGGAACAAACTCAAAAAAAAAAATACAGTCTTCCTCTTTTTGGAATTCGGTTGAAAATACTTCAGAGCAGAGATGCCTTTGCGAGATGTGCCTGATAGTGATGCTATAACTGAGACTAGACTAAGTATTATGTTAGCAGTTTTACTAGGACTTCAGTTTTCAAACATTTGAAACTTTTGAAATTACCTCCATGGGAACACAAGGAATATTGTGGGTATGATCTGCATAATTGGAAAATTGCCCTCTGTCAATCCGAGAGTGTTGTTTTTAGCATGCTGCTGCCCTCACAGAATCCCCTGTATTTGTTAATGGGCAATCAGCTATTTAAGTAGTCAGACTAAATCGATACATACATGAAAGTTTTGTTTTACATGACGGGTACACTCTTCCTTTAAGGATACGAGAGATAAGTTCAGATAACTAAATCACGTTTGCACACCTGCTAGGTAACTTTTGCACACCATTTTTTAAAATGATATGTTACACTTCGATGTAAACGCACCCGTTTATATTAAGCACAGTGCTTAAAAAAACAAAAGGGTGCGAATTGTTTTAGCAAAACGACCAGCTCATTGTCTACAAACGATTTTGACGTTTATTGCTCACACAATAAAGATTTATTTAATTCGCACTCCGGATCGTATATTTAGCTTGACAAGGAAAGTGATTTTGAGAAATAACACTGTGTAAGTTTATTTTTACCCTTTTTAAGAAGTGTGTGGTTTATTAGCTCAAGGAGTCTTGAGTTTTAAAATGCCTGTGTAAGAGTTTTCAAGCAAACTTCCTTGTAAGTATGAATATGACAAGAAGTTGCAAGAACACAAAGGAAACAGTTGGCAACGCCGAATACCCCGAAGTTTAAATTAAGTAAAGGGGCACCTATAATAATAATAATACCAAACTGTTAATGTCCACTGCTGGGCAAAGGTCTCTTCTCAACAGAGAAGGCACGAGCATTGATCACCACGCTTGCTCAAGACAGGTTGGTGATTTCAGACTTTTATTAATTATAGGTCCAGGTTTCCTCACGATGTTTTCCTTCACCGATGTCTGTGATGTCCAAGATAAACTTAGAAAGTACATCACCATCTGCCTAGCCTCTTCCCAACTACGTTTGGGTCAGCTTCCAGTCTTACCGGATGCAGCTGAATACCAGTATTTTACAGGGAGCGACTGCCTATCTGAACTCCACAACCCAGCTTAGTACTGGGTAATACGATACCCCTTAATAAGACTGGATGTCAGACTTTTTGGGCCACTGACTACCTGTAACGACTGTCAAAGATCTACAAATGACAGCCGGGACCAACTGCTTAACGTGCTTTCCGAGACTCGGAGGAAACTCGGTATGTAAGGGTGGTCACCCATCCACAGACCAACCTAGGCAAGCACGGCTTAACCTAACGATCGACTCGAGTGGCTGTCATTATTTAGCCACGAGCTCCTCGAGAACTTAGAAAGTACATATGAATTGAAAATGTCACATTGGTACTTGCTTGAATTTGAATCCATGACCTCGTGCATGAGAGGATGTTTCAGTCCCTTGAAATAGGGAGTCTTCGGCCATAGGATTTACTGAATGCCCTACCTTTATTCCCGTCTAATGGACAATCCCAATAACATCCAAATCCAGGACATTAGCAGTAACGCTTGTATCTACTACAGCAACGAGGCATTCGAGATGTCTCCCTTCTGTTGCAAATAAATGCCATTTAGGATATCACCCAAGAACAGTTGAGGATTTCTAATTCGGTCAATTGTAGATCTTTGACAGTCTCTACAGGTAGTCTGTGGCCCGAAAGTCTGACTACCAGTCTTACCAAGGGGAATCGTATTTATGGTATTAACTGGGCTGTGGAGGTCAGATAGGCTCCATGTAAAATACAGGTATTCAGCTGCATCCGGTTAGACTGGAAGCCGACCCCAACATAGTTGGGAAAAGGCTAGGCAGATGATGAAGACCCAGATAAGGAGAAGGAAGTCCAACTTATAAATTAATCTTTGACTTCTTAATCCCAGCATACCTTATTAAAATCTATACCTAATTGGAATTAATGAAATACGTTAATATCTATATTTACCAAAAACTATAGAAGACGACCTTCACACACTTTGAGATCATTAGTCATAAGTATATAGCAAATATCAAATATGGCGGCCAAAACATTTCATATTTACGCATTATATTCATGGTCTCATAAACACAAATATTTAGATATTAATATCATCGGCACCTGTACCCTACATTTCAACTGGAACAGGCATAGAGCTAACGATAATCAGTCCAATGTTTCCCACAGCTGGGATTCAGGCCTCCTCTCTGTTAGATAGAGTGGGCTATAGTCCACCAAACTGGCCTGGTGCGGGTTGATGTATGACACAAATACACAATGGTGTGGATTCTGTTCTGCACAATCTAAACTTAATTTAGGCTATTGCTATCTTTTACTGTCTATAGCTATGAACTAAGTTAGAGATGTCAAACTAATTCATGCCTTGCGCATCACCGTGTATTTAGTCGACATGTTTTTACGTGCACCCTTAATTTGTATGGAAATATTAGTTCCAACTAAATTTGACAGCTCTAAATTACGTCCGTCTCTTTCTCGTTTTATTATAGAGATAAAGATAGCAATAGAGTAAATTAAGTTTAGTTTGTGCACAACAGAATCGACACCAATGTCTTCGAACTTTTCGTTCTGGGCCATGTCGGCTTCATCGCACGGACAAGTATGGGTAAAGTAAGGAATGAGTATACTAGAGGAAGCTTTAAAGTTATGAAAGTTGAAAGGGTATTGACTGTCATGGTACAGACATGTGAGGAGGGACGAATGGCATGTGAGTAAAAGAGTGATGAATATAAATGTGGATGGATGGAGAGGGAGAGGAAGACCAAGGAAACGATGGATGGATTGTGTGCATATGAAAGAAAACGGTGTGAATGATAGTGTTACGGTTGACAGGGGAGAATGGAAGAAAAAAACGTGTTGCGCCGACCACAAGTAACATGAGACAAGGCCAGGAAGATTTTGATGAAAATCTGTATGACTGGAGAACAAGATAAAAGAATAAAAATAATCAGGAAGAAGGTGAAGTAACCAAAACATCGAGTTGATACCTTTCCTAAGATCTAATAAACATCACGCAGACCACTAAACGTGCATCGACAAACTAAGCAATCCCTTCACTACTCCAACACTACAAATCTCTCTAGCAGAGATAATACAACATTTCTAGTAGGTCTACGTTCATTACAGTCTTTATAGCGACTCGTTGGCGCAATATTTGCGTCTCCGAGATAAAATATGGCGTCGGATATAATGACGCAAGATGATAGCACCAAGGTACTGTGTGAATTATTAGAGATGTAAACTGTGAAAAGGAATTGGAGTAGTGATGAAACAGGACACCAGTAGCCGGAGTTCTGTAGAACATAAGATCTGACAAAAACAACATTAATTTGGCGGAAGAGTAAATATTGTAAAAGCACATTTTTTCAACTATATTTGAGTAGTATTAGGGATCGAGGAGAACTAAAGAAACTATGGACGGCTAGAAAGGAGTTGACTGCTTAGATGACGAGTAATAGAGAAGTATGGAAGAAGATGACATGCTGCACCGACCCCAAATAAATTGGAATTAGGGCAGGACAATGATGATTTAAGTATCCTAGTAGTAGTAGTATAGAGAGCGAGGGTATTGCTTGAACAGGGCACAAATCAAGAGTCCAGGGCTGCTACTGAAAAAATCCTGGTGAAATAACACTGCCCGACCTGGGAATATAACCGAAGAATGGGGTAGATGACACACCATTCAAGTGAGATACTTTTTAAGATCTGTCAAAACGCAGTTCTCTCATTGATTTTGTATGGCAATAGCCAACTGTGACGTCACTGTTTATTCAACTCAATGACTCAACTATTTATTGATTTCAAAGCAACTAAAAATCGAATTTGGCAATTAATTGAAAATAAATCGGGTTTTGAGGGCCAAAATAAAGTGTTTTTTTAGAGATAGGTGTCTTGGAATTATTGTTTTATGTTGTCATCTACCCTATTAATCGTGAGGTAAATTTTAGGCCTGTGAATCGAACTTTTAGCACTAGACTAAAGAGGCAATCAAATCCATATAAATTAAATCCATTGCCACTTGTATGTATTACTTGAGGACGGCTCGACGGATTTGGCAGTTTTAATATGAACGAAAAAAATAATATTTTTTTTTTTGTTAAAGGCATTTCTCATTTTCTTCATTAGTAAATTGCACCCGTGTAAAGCCGGGACGGGTCGCTAGTTAAACATGTACTATCACCAAAAAATGAATCTGCTTATTTGTCAGCATCATTTTTCGGTGTAGTGAGTAGGAGTGAGTATTCCCCAAACAAGAAGTAAGTATTCCCCTTTCTAACTCGTTAGCCACGTGTCTCCACCCAACACAAGTAGTAAGGGCCTCAGATATGTTATCACTATTACGAAATGTTTGATAACACGCCTAAAATCTCATGTCTTCCGTGTTTTATAGGGCAGTTGCCATACGGTGTGAAGGAGATGGCCTTTTTCTTACAGATGATGAAAAAACTTTAGTTGAATTATGATGGACCACCAGCAAAATTAAAGTCCTCATCCGTGGTTATTTCTTCAACGGACATCATATATTACTTTTTCTTGAGCGTCTTACTTTTTGTAGGAAATTCTTTATTCAAAGTAGTAATTATTTGGTTGGTAACATCATCATCATCATCAGCCAAAATGTTCCCACTGCTGGGACACGGCCTTCTCTCTATGTGATGAAATAAATTACACAGAGTAATGCGCCTGTCTGGGTTCGAACCCACGACTTACGAGCTTACCTGACACCTGTACCTCTCTTCAAATCAAGTATTTTACCCGATACTAATACCTCGAATGCGTGTTAGGTACGTGTCTTCGAACCCACGACTTACTGTTCGTAAGTCGAGGCCGCCACCACTGGGCCACCGCTGCTCGATCGGTAACATAGGCATTTGCCAAACAAGATCATTGAAGTCAAAATAATATACTAATTACCAAGTTCCAGAAATGTCCATAAGTATTTGAAGATTATAAAATGTGTTCTATTTTTCTAGGTTGTGGAGGTCAGATAGGCAGTCGCTCCATG
Organism: Xestia sexstrigata; assembly: GCA_941918905.2. Classification (NCBI taxonomy): domain Eukaryota; kingdom Metazoa; phylum Arthropoda; class Insecta; order Lepidoptera; family Noctuidae; genus Xestia; species Xestia sexstrigata. Next base: position 3,553,995 of record OW799226.2, read on the forward strand.
TAAAATACTGGTATTCAGCTGCATCCGGTTAGACTGGAAGCCGACCCCAACATAGTTGGGAAAAGGCTAGGCAGATGACAATGTGTTCAATTGTTCTTCTTTACTGCTTTAATACCGTACAGCACATATCGTGATCGTGGTGCTCAGATTAGCCAGTCGTCAAGGTTAGCAATGAAACTGACTGTCCAAATCCCAGGCACTGACTAAGATCCCGTCACTCAAATTGCCCTAGGTCGTTTAGAGATATCGTCACTATAGCTCTCTCCTTAAACGCACCCCAGTAGCTCAGACATACAATTTAATGGATCATATACGCACGTAAATAACATCGTTTCAGTCTATTTTTAGCCCGAAACCATTACGCCGACACCACATTGGATGTACGGTTGTAAATCCTCTTGAATCCATCTATAACGAATGGAAATGGCTGTTAACTGAATAACTGGCGTCAACTAAACTGCGTATGGTCTTAAACCCTGGTTAACTATTTTAAACGTCGCTAATTTTTTAGTATAGGTATGGTATAATAATTATTATCTGTGATGTACGGAAAGCCAGAAAAGATTCGCCAATAATTGGAGTGTGAGAAGGACCGATGACTGATGTAGTGGGGCTTTAAGTGGATGACGTGTGTGCGATGCCTCTCAGCTAGGTCAGACTGAACATGGAAGTTAGAGGATAAGGTATTGTGGGGCACCTTGGGAGAGGCCTATGTCCAGCAGTGGACTGCGACATGCAAAATAGCACACTAAGATCTCAAAAATAGCAAGAAGTTCTAACATAATGGTATCGATTCTGTTGTGCACAAACTAAACTTAATTTAGGCTATTGCTATCTTTTTCTCTCTAATAAAACGAGAAAGAAACGGACGTAATTTAGAGCTGTCAAATTTAATTGGAACTAATATTTTCATACAGCTGAAGGGTGCACGTAAAAACATGTCGACTAAAAACACTTTGAAGCGCAAGGCATAAACTAGTTTGACATCTCTAACTTAGTTCATAACTATAGACGTCCTTTTCTGCCTGACTGCCTTTTAGTAAAAGATAGCAATTTTGTGCACAACAGAATCGACACCAAGTCTCTCGAACCTGTATTTTGTCTGGATTATCTGGATATCCGAGTTCAAACATGCATTTCCCAACATATCTAACTTGCCGGAAAAACGGTTCCCTCATAATATTCAACCCAAAACAACAGAATTAGCTCGTTCAGCATTCATTATACCAGCAATAACGAGTTACCGCACACAATGAAATTACAATATAAACAATACACGTTCAGATTTAATGGATTCATCAATCAAGTTCTTGATTTACGTCGATTCTGATTCATGAATACGCGATTCATTTTTGATTGGTGCATTATCTTGGATTATATCAATAAGGATATGGAACGAGATATAACGTTGCAGTGTTTTGATAAGTTTTGTTTTGCTCTAATTAGATTATTGTTGTTTCGGCTTGTTTGGTATGTGTTTGGAAGTAGCTTGATAATTTTAAGCAATAAAACATGTAAGTATTCAAGTAGATATTTCGAACGATATTGGGACCAGTTGTTGGTAATAACTTCGAGTAAATGTGACCAGCAACGTTAAAAATTTTGACGTGTTTATGGAAATATCTTACTAATATGTATTATAAATGCGAAAGTTTGTGAGAATGAATAAATGGATGATTGTTACTCTTTTACGCGAAAACTACTTAACGGATTTGGATGAAATTTAGCATACAGATAGTTTAAAACCTAGATTAACAATACTTTTCATACCGGTAGTATGATCCTGTGGGGCAGTTACCGAACTTCACGAGCGCGAAGCCGCGGGCATAAACTAGTCAAAAAAAAGTCATCCAAGTGCTATTTTGAATTTTTGATCTTATATCAAAAATTCAAAATAGGACTTGGATGACTTTCTCATTATTTGGCGAGAAGAGGCAACATCGAGAGAAGTGGAAATTAGTGAAGGCCTTTGCCAAGAAGTAAGGACACTAATGTTACTCTCCTCTCTACACTAAGGTGGCTCTTACAAAAAAAAGCACTATAAGATTTTCAACTAAGGTCCTTATGATCCCGGGAGGTTTTCAATTTATTAACAGAAAAAGTGGGAATAAGGCATTGTGATAGAGTGATCGTTTAGACTTGCTACTTGATTTGGTTAACTCATACAGTCTTCATCCATAACTCAACTACACTGGACAGCAAATAAACCGAGCCACCCGCTACCTAGGCACTCTAATTCGATTTTCTCAAAAACTAAAAAACCTACAATTATCAAAGTTGTACCTACAGAAAGTGCGTTTCATGGTGATTAAAATGAAAGGAAACTCATTGGGTTTAATCAATATTTCAGTGTTTATTAAGGATTTTACAAAGAAGAGTCGTTTTCCAGTCGTGACAATCGTTAGTACTGATAAAGTGAAAAAAAATTAAAGCCAAAAACAAAGATAAAGTCAAAAAAAAGTTTTTAATCAATATTCCGTATTCCCTCCCCTTGCTCGGATAACTGCCAGCATCCTTGTATTCATCGACCTTACGAGCCTGACGATAAAATCTTGAGGAATTGTATTCCACTCCTCTTCAATTGCGATTCGCAGCTCTGGAAGCCTTGTTGGAGCAGGTACCCGGGCTCGAACCCGACGTTTCAGCTCATCCCATAAGTGTTCTATCGGATTCAAGTCCGGGCTTCGAGCTGGCCAGTCCATCGTACGAATGCTGACGTCGCGTAGATACTGGGTCACCACATGAGCAACATGAGGCCGTGCATTATCATGCATCAATTGCATATCCTGTCCGATATATCCTGCGTAAGGTACCACATGGTCTGCGAGGATCTCAGTAATGTAGCGATGAGAAGTCAGTCCATGTGTACGGCCCGTCGGTTCGATGAAAACTAACGCTGTATGTGCTGTTAACGAGATGCCGCCCCAGACCATTACAGATCCTCCTCCATAAGCAACAGTTTCCTTGATGCAACACTGAGAATAACGTTCTCCAGGGCGACGATATACTCTCTGACGTCGATCACTTCCATGTAGACTCACCCTGGTCTCATCAGTGAAGAGTACATTACTCCACTGCTCTAATGTCCAATCCCTATGCTCTCGAGCAAATTCAAGTTGTGCTCGACGGTGTGCTACCGTTAATGCTGGGCCTGTTGCAGCTCTTTTTGGGGTCAGGTTCCGTTCAGCAAGTCTCCTTCTGACGGTATCTGAACTTATGACCACTTGGCGTTCGTCACGCAGACTTTGTTGGACTTGAACTGCGTTGAGGTGGCGATTTCGCAGAACAGTAAGGTGGATATATCGATCATCTGCTGCTGATGTAGCCCTAGGTCTGCCCGTACCTGGACGGCGATCGAATGCTCCAGTCTCTAGGTATCGTCTGTAAACTCGTTGCACCGAAGATCTGCTGATTCGAAGCCTTCGAGCGACTTCACGTTGCGCAATGCCTGCTTGAAGTAATGCTACAGCTTGAGCTGCTTCCTGAGGTGTTGTATCCATTATTAATCGAAAAAAGTAGCAAAAACACACGCGTCTGAGCAAACGATGGACAAAAACTAAAGAAATGATAAGAAATATCCGACTACCCTCATTGTAGAGAAAAAGAACGCTAATTTCAAACTCTGGTGAAAACAGAGCAAATCGTTAGAATTGTGTTTGTTGCTTGATTAATGTGAGTTGACGGTACTTTCGAATTAATTTGCAGTCATTTTAATCACCATGAAACGCACTTTTTGTAGGTATAACTTTGATAGTTGTAAGTTTTATACTTTTTGAGAAAATCGAATCAGAGTTCCTAGGTAGTGGGTGGCTCGGTTTATTTGCTGACCAGTGTATAAATAAAAGCCACACACTTATCAAGCCAAGGGCAAAAACAAACAACTTTAACGTAACCTAACAGCTTATAAATCATATGTTCAAACAGTTTATTATTGCCTAAAGACATCCCACCCACACAGCAAACTAAAATTATTCTTATCCATCTGAACATAATCGAAGTAATTATTACAAAACGTTTGATGACAGAATGTTGACCGGTACTTCGTTTTGGAATTTTAAGCTAGGCGAGATTGCAAAATATCGCGTAATCTTGTAATATTTGAAGTGTAGATAATAATTTATTACTTAATTTATGTTTTACGCATACTTATGTACCTTAATAAGGTTGATTCGAGGTTAGGTCGTGGCTAATTAATTACAAACGCCCGGGTCGATCTTTAGGTTAATCCACGCTGGCCTAGGTTGGTTGCATGGGCCGTTGGTCTCGGCTGTCATTTGTAGACCTTTGACAGTCGTTATAGGTGTTCAGTGTGCTGAAAGTCTGACAACTGAATTGACAACCTGAAGAGGCTGCCTTCCGTTCTTAGGGCACCGGGCTCAAATCCCGGTTGGAGCAAATGTTTGTGTGATGAGCATGGACATTTGTTTCCGAGTCATGGTTGTTTAAATGGATAATAAGTATGTATTTACAAACAAAAAGTATCTATGTAGTATATCAACTATCTGGTGTCCACGACACAAGCCTTGTTGCTTAGTGTGGCACTAGATGGCGCTGTGTGTCATGTCCAGCGATATTTATTTATTTTAACTAGTCTTACCAGGGGTATCGTATCACCCAATGCTAACTGGGTTGTCGAAGTGAGATATGCAGTCACTCCATGTAAATTACTGTTATTATCTATACAAGGTTTATTCATCTGCATTCGGTTAGACTGGGAAGCCAACAAATTCAGACTCTGTGGCTGCTACTGAGAAATTCCTGATGGAAAAACAGAATATCACTTTGCCCAACCCGGGAATCGAACCCAGGACCCCGTGTTCAGCAGTCGCACTTACAACCACTAGACCAACGTGGCAATCTAGGCTCATAACTTAATGTAAAATCTGCCAAATTACTACAATTTCATGCGTACGTGAATAAACCTATGTTTGCAAAGAAATTCTGCGAGATAGCGCCAAGACCCTTATCAGTCATGCGTTATCAAATCAAGAACGTTACGCAAGATGAGATTCCGGTTTGTCGAAAAACAAGTTTGTCTTCTATCTGCGCCAGCTATAAAAATAGTTTCGTCATTAATGTTGGCTATGGTTACAGAGTGCATATTAATAGAGTTAATTCTAGTTTGAAGTTTATGGGAGTAAAGAATGAGTCTTCATGATGAGAAATGCTTCTAATCTGGGATTCTGGGCGTCAAAATAACAATCTAACAATCTTTCTGGTCGGCTAATCTTTCTCTGAAATACTTACTCATTCAGCAGTGATCCTACAATCTGTTTGTTGAAGGCAAAAGATTTTTTACATACGAAGAGGTTATGAAAAGAAACGTCATATAATTATGATCTCAAATGTCAATTTGAACTAGACGAGTGAGCAATGGTCAGTTTGCCTCTTGCAGGCAGAATAGAATTTTTCGAGTATTCCATATTCGAAAGTAGGTATATTGAATTGTGTTAGTTGAGCCCATTTAATATTAATTCAAACTAAAAGGAAGGAATAACAGCTCAATTTGAACCTAACCAAGGGTTCGAATCATATCGAAGAAAATTAGACCCATTATATATATATTACCATTGTTCTCAATAAATTAACAACACAATCGTAACCACAACAGCAATCATTTGACAGTTAAAATTGCATTCAACTGTCAAATACTGTGCATCTAACTGTCAAATTGCAATGTCATTGTCAAGCATAGACACTAGACCACACTGCAACTCTATTGTCTATGCTTCAAAGAAGTAATAAACAAAATAGGTTAACAGTTCTTCGTACTGGCATGTAACATATACGTAATTGTAATTAATTAAAGTATTGCGAGACAATGCAAGCTGTGGGTTTAAACGTAGAATTTTAATTTTCTTATTTACATACATTAATTAGTCAAATGTAATTTATATTGCCATAGTCGCGAACAAACAAGGTGTATTGTTTTAAGTTACTTTTACACTCAACAGTTAAGTGTATATTTATTATGATTTTTTTGGAGCAATTAACTGTTTTTTCTTTTGTTTTAACAGCCAACTTGAAACGCTTTAAACACTTTTTATTTAGCGTATTGATGGTAATCTAAATTGATTCCGCTCAAAATTCGACGTAGTATACAAACCTAGACAAGAAACTGCCTAGATTTTGTAGGAGTTTTTGAAATTAATCGAGAGTCGAGTCTAGAACTTATTAACGTGATCCTTGTCATTGTTGTGTCTAATTAACAGTATCAGCAGTGCAAATATCTTTGATCATTATTAAAAAAAAAATGTATTTTCTAGCATTATCTACTAATTTATTATCAGTATCACTTATATCATATTATAAAACAAAGTCCTCCGCCGCGTCTGTCTGTCTGTCCGCGATAAACTCAAAAACTACTGGACTGATTTTCATGCTGTTTTCACCAATGGATAGAGTGGTTCTCGAAGAAGGTTTTTAGTATATTATTTATCAAGTTTTTGTTATACATTTGCTAAAATATATTGATATTTGTTGGAGGTGCCGAAAAAAAAAAACGTTGTCTGGGAGATTTAGTTGGGAGCTGTAGTTAGCGGGCGAAGCCACGGGCATCAGCTAGTTTTATTATAAATGTCGATAGATGGAGAGGAAGAGGAAGACCAAAGAAAAACGGATGAACTGTGTGAGGAATGATATGAAGGAAAAAATAATAATGGAATTGAGAACCTCCTCCTTTTGGAAGTCGGTTAAAAAGGGAATAAATGATAGCGTGACGGTTGACAGAGGAGAATGGAAGAAAAAAACGTGTTGCGCCGACCACAAGTAACAGGACAAGGAGATGGTAAATAGCATTATTTACACAAACTTAACACAGTGTAAAGGACGCTTTAGAAATACAGTTACTATTTAGTAAGTACTAATGCCATGGCAACCTGCCACAACATACCATACGTGTCATTTGTTCGCAGAATGTAAACAAGTTTCTCGAACAGAAGAATTTAAATTACCTCTAATTAATAAATAAAAACACCTTCCAAGTAAAATAGTGCGATAACTTCAACGTAATACCGTGAAACCGGAAGGTTAAGCAGAGGTGTACTTAATAGTAAACCCACATTTCAGCCAGTTATATTTGTATAAGTTCCATGTACTTAATGGAGTTGTGCCTATTGCCATCAACTCCCGGCTGCTAATGAGAAACGTATGGGAAATCCTAGAACACTTTCCCCGAACTTACTAAACGATCTCAGGACCTCGTACTCAGCAGTAGCGTTTGTAACCACTAAACCAACGAGGCAATTAATAATTATAATACAATTACATTTAATACTAGCGGACGTCACGCGGTTTCACCCGCGTAGTTCCTGTTCCCGTGGGAGTACGGGGATAAAATATAGCCTATGTTACTCAGTAAACACGTGGCTTTCTAATGGTGAAAGAATTTTTTAAATCGGTCGAGTTCTTTTAGAGTAAAATCGTAACAAACATACAAACAAACAAAAAATCAAATCTTTCCTCTATCAAATATTATTAGTATAGATGAATCCAATTCGACTGCCTCGTAAGTCTAGTGGTCGAAAGCGGGACTGCTGAGCATGAGGTCCTAGGTTCGATTCCCAGGTCGGGCAAAGTGTTATTGAGTTTTTCCATCAAAAAAATTCAGTAGTAGCCAATAAAGTCTAGTTGGTGGCAATAGGCTTCCCCCCCATTTACATGGAACTGAAAAATAACTGGCGAAATGTGGGTGCACTACATATTAGGTACACCTCTGCTATCGCTTCAGCGATTGCAGACGTGATGTTTACTTATGTAATTTCAATTCCTAATCACTTTAATCCAATCAGACTTAGGTCTTATTTATCACCCTAGATTGTTAATCGCCAATCTCTTCACGGAAACTAAATTACGCTAAGTGTAGCCACTAATCATCAGATATTATAGGTTTTAAGAATTCCGACCAAAACACGAAATGTGCGTGACTGATAACCATGAGCACTGCCAAGCCCGTTTTGATGTAACCGTGAATATACGAAGGTATTTGGATGCGGTAGTTGGGAGTTTTGTGGAAGAAACAATTTAGTCGTAAGTCAGGTGAAGTAATACGTCTGTTCTTATCTCGAGATTTGTAAGTGTAAGGGCCGATGCCTGCCGGGGCTGCGGGACTGTTCGAATGAGATACCACGGCCCTGGAACACAAAGGGCGCTGAAGGAACATGGATCGGTTTTAGTCAGTAAAAGTCTGACACTCCCTTCCGCTCCGCTCAGTAGGCTAATTCACGTAAATAAAGAAGTGCAGTTGCAGTTACGTTTCGATCAAAACAACGCTTTTCGTATTCTCTACCGCTGTCAGACAGGCTCGCGTCAAGTTCGCGTCACGCGAGCGCAATAACGGCATTCTACTGTTGCGCGTCTGTGGTGCGTGCTTCGGAACGCAACATGATCGGTATTCTACTAAGTAAGAAAAAGTACTAAAATCTGTGCTGGGGTATTATTTTAATATTTTAATAACGTCATATTCATTGAAATGTAATCGATTCTATTCGATTATTTAGTGAGTAATATTTTTTCTCTCATATGGCCACACCATAAGTAAGTTTGGTACAGTTTGGTTGTCATACGGTTGACGTACAGTTCACGCGCAGCTTTCGCGCAGTTCAAAGATTACAAGAATACCGTTCATCACCTGCAACTGCACTACAACTTCAACGGCGCGTCATAAAATTACGTGAATTAGCCCTCAGAGCGGGATGATTTCCCATCCAAAAAAGAGGGCCCGCGCAGACCAGCAACTTTAGTCCGTAAATCTCATTGTCAACGAAATAAAAACATGACCATTTTTGGCGTAATCTACGGACAATAGTCCCCCTCCGCCTCCATAAATTGGATTGTGATTGAAAAGACAAACTCTTTTCGCTGTCTAATAAAAATGTCTCTACTTATAAGTTAGGCGACGAAGTCTCTCGATGCACTATTGTGCATCATCAAGATAGCTTACAACAGTCCACTGTCTGGACATAGGCCTCTTCAATCGCACAATCTCGATTCTCGGCAACTCTCATGTGATGATGTGAAGGTAGTCGCTCCACCGAGCCTAAGGGCATCCCATCTTACGCTTGCCAATTCGCGGTCTCCATTCAAGAACACGTCTATTCCCAACGGCCATCAGTTCTACTGCTAATAAGGCCGGCCCATTGCCACTTCAGCTAACTTGTAGCGCATCAATATAAATTAATAGTGAATAAATCCATCGCCAAACAAACATTTTATCAACTTCACGCCCCAACTGTCAAAAATAAAAACAAAAGACGACCCCGATATAAATGCCGCGTCCAAACTTCTAACACTGCCGTTGACACTTACAAATGTACGGGCGATAATACAGCGCTAATTAATTGTATGGGTTTCTTGAACCCTGGGCCGTGGCGCGGTAGCACCTCGTGTAACTGGTGAATAAAATGTACAGGCAGATATCTGTTTTGTGGAGAAAGTTAGTAATTGGGTAACCAACTTGTTGAGGAGCTCGTGGCTAAATAATAACAGTCGCTCGGGTCGATCTTTACGTTAAGCCGTCATTTATTTTCTAGCAACACGCGTGACGCTTGATCGCGTAGCTCGTGGCCAAGCCGTTATAAAGCTTTTATCGAGTAGTCAGACAGCTAGGCGGCCAATTCTTTTTGCGTAATTTGTGTTGATAAGACATACTTCCTTCCTTGAATTCTTTCGAATGAATCATTAAAGTTTTTAAGGCTTTTTATGAAGTCACTGGTGTCGATTCTGTTGTGCACAAACTAAACTTAATTTAGGCTATTGCTATCTTTTACTAAAAGGCAGTGCGAGAAAAGGACTGCTATAGCTATGAACTAAGTTAGAGATGTCAAAATAGTTTATGCCTTGCCCGTGTTTTTAGTCGACATATTTTTATGTGCACCCTTCATTTGTATGGAAATATTAGTTCCAATTAACAGATTTGACAGCTCTAAATTACGCCCGTCTCTATCTCGTTTTATTAGAGAGAAAAATATAGCAATAGCCTAAATTAAGTTTAGTTTGTGCAAAACAGAATCGACACCAGTGACTTCATGACAAGCCTTAAAAACTTTAATGAATCATTCGAAAGAATTTCGCGCGTAAAAAGTAAGGATGTCTGATCAATACAAATTACGCAAAAATAATTGGCCGCCTAGCTGTCTGACTCTCGATAAAAGCTTTATAACGGCTTGGCCACGAGCTACGCCATCAAGCGTCACGCGAGTTGCGAGAAACTATTGAAAGAAATTGTTTCCTCCGTAATCTCCACTTCTTCCGTAAACCTTTAACCTTTTGGAGGACTGCCTCATGTAAGTTTTTTGACGTCCAAAGAGCTGCTTATTAGACTAATTTGAACCTAAACTAATGATTTTATTTTCTTGGTTAGAGCATGCTACTAGACACCGCGACGCGACTTGCAACGCCACTATATACTTATTCTTCTTTATCGTGTGGTTAGTGCCTAACCAGGTGTCAGAGTTTTTATGCCGCCCATGAGCCTCTGACTTGACTTTACATGCCGTCAAGAAATATCTCTCAGACATGCTGGTTTCCTCACGATGTTTTCCTTTATTGATAATTATAGAATATGCACATGAATCCAAAAAATCGCGAACTCGAGACCTACGACTTGGCACTCCGACGGTCAGTTTGTTGTTTATTTGTTGTTGTTTTCTCGGTACAAGAAGCGTTGTAAGTAGTTTCACCTGAGGTCGCGATCGGGGCGTTAAAGCTTTATAACAAAAAGCGCCGCATTGAAGAAGATAATTGGTTCAAAAAATGACGTGTAATGGAGCCTTTACATTTTTATTATCGCCATTATACTGTCGTGCAAATAAATTGTAAATGCATCGTTATGATAATATGATTATAGAGGACCGTTGCGTTGCATTTATTTCGAGTTTTTAATAAGAAAGGTGGAGGTCAGCCAAGTAGCAGAGAGTATAAAATATACAAAGGTCATTTTTCAAATTGTTTTTTGAAAATATCTGTAAGTACTCTAAATAGTCTCAATGTCCTTTTCACACTTTGACGGCTGAACGTTATTATGACATGAATAAAATTTAAGACACACTTAGACCTGGATCAGGACATAGGATATTTATTATCCCGATAAAGTTAGATGAGGTAAAAATGACATTGAAATCTGTAACTACATGAATGAAAATATTATCAATCTTTAAGTCAGTACAGACGCCAGCGCAAATCAAGTTACTACAATCTGTCAAATGTCTTTAAAACATTTTCAACTTTATCGCTGAATCATTAGGTTCAAGGTTGATTGGGAAAATTTTACAGTTTCGGGTAGCTTGATTTGCTGGCTTCTGTACAATCTAATCTTGAGATATGAGTTATCTGTAATAGAACTAGATTTTTAAATAACGTAGCAAAGAAGCTAAACCTAAAAAATTTGGGTCACTTATTTCAGATGGTTGGAATCTAAAATATCCCTCTAGTTTTTCTTCTAACTGAATAGATAATAAAGATTTAATTAAATCCACAAAAAAATCAAAAAAATTAACCTACAAAATCAGTAATAACTGCATTTTTACTCAACCAATAAGGCGATAATTTACCATCGCAATTCATATCATTACCAGCCAGGATAGCAATTTAAATAAATAAATTGCACGTATTAAATAAAAATCACCATAATTTTACTCAGACAGAATAAACACCTGTCCACGAGTTGAACAAACACTATGTAAAACCAGTTTTATAAAAAAAGAAAATACCGTCCATTTACAGTTTATTTACCACAAGGTATTGAGATGGCTAAACTGAGGTTTCTCAAAACGGTGAAGGAAAACATCATGAGGAAACCGGCATGTCCTACAACCAAAAAATCGAAGACATGTGACATCTTCCAATTTGCACTAGGCCCGCGTGGTGGATTATATCCCACTCCCTCTCATAGAGAGGAGGCCGTTTCCCAGCAGTGGGAACATTAATAGGCTGATAATGATGATGATAAGGTTTCTGGAAATCATATTTATAACTAGCTGCTCCCCACGACATTCGCCAACGTGAAATTATTATAATAAAAGTATTACTACCCTATTTGAATCAGATTTTGTTAACAATATCATTGGTTTTTTTTTTTTTGACGGAACCCTAATCCTTTTTTAAAATAAAAGTAGAAACTCCTTATAACGTCAGCTATCTTCCAGTCCGTCCCGTCCAAAATTGTCCAGCCTTTTCGGAGATTAGCCGGAACAAACAGACAGGTAAACAGATTAAAAAAAAGACATACTTTCATTATGCATTCAGTAAAAAGCTATTATTTTGACATTACAAAGATACACTTCAATTTTATTTATTTGTATAGATTATTTAAACCCCAGGCCAGCCAACTTAATAGCTATCAGTAAATAAACTGTGAAGGACTGTACTCGGTTTTGACATAGAATTTTAAAACGACATTTCAATCATTGTCTACAATATCTATGGTTGGTAAATTGTAACCGATATTTGAATACGTTCCAAATCACCTAATGTTGACTATCGATCAATTTCAAACGCATACAGACAAAAAATATCTTGAGCTGTCTAACATAAAATGATAATACAAAATAACGAGACCATTCAAATTGCTAACCTTGAACAAATCTACTTCAGACTTATTTTACTTTTTTGCTGAACTGCAATAGACAATATCAATATCATTAATGTCTAGAATGAAGTCCACCTACATTGTAATCAATCTATTATCAACACAAAAAATAATGAAATCAGAATTAGTTCACTTCTACTTAAATAAAACTACAAGGTCGTTTTAAAACTATCGATATCTAAATTGATAAAATAAAAAAAAATGTCTGATGAACTTTTCTGTGGTCAATGACCTCAGGTAGTCCAGAAATAATTATTTAAAAACTTATAAACCTGTATTATAAGATTTTCAAAACTTACACTCCGTTTTTTTGTTAGTTTTTCTAAATAAAACCGTCGAATTCCTTTCTCCCAACGACATCCGATTAAAAAAACCTATTATCGTGACCCAAAAACTAATTTCCCGGAGCGCACACGTTAAAGAACCCTCGAGTTGACATCTGTTATGTTGACAGGCGTCGAGACAATCATTTTGACAGCAGCTGTCAATGAAAGCTGACAATTAGGGTCCCGTTATGGATATCTGTGATAATACTGCACTTAAAGTGAATGTGAGATTACTTTTATTTGTTTCGTTAGCCTACAATGAGAGTATTATTGATTGAGAGAAATTGTGGATAGTTATCGGCACAATAAAATTGGAAATAGTTTCAGTATGATTTGGTCGTATTTGAAGATACATTTGGCTTTGGCTTTTACTATAAAATTATATATTATATTATAGCTAAGTTAAATTGGTTTGCTCAACACTGCTATGAACAATTTTGTGTGAGCAAAAAATATCTTTCTCGATTTTTTTTAAAAACGTGATGAAAAAGTTAGACACCTATGCACATAATTATGATGTTTGGCGTTTCTTTAATGCTGCATAAGGTATCACGGACGAGCTGGACAAAACCAACGACCGATCGTCCATAATGGCCCTGGATCAGAAGACTGGAAGTCAATCACACAGTGCAGTGACACTATAGTGCGTCTATATTTCGTTTAATTATTATTGTGGAGTGCAACTCTCATTCTCATTTAGATCACATAAGACCATTTTTTACGAAATGACATTTGTATTTATTCATTCAGAAATTGTCTGAATGGTCGGCCGAGTGAATTATTAACTTGCCTTAACCTTCAAAGTGTTGTTGACTCTAACTAAAAATAGGCACGCAGTTTCGTAACTCTTTATTTTTTGTTGTTAACTGTACAGAAGAAATACTCCTTTTACCGAGACCTTCTTTGTTATAAATTGTGTATTCTACTTCTTCTTAGCATGTCGATGACAACAAAAATTAGGTCGGTCTAAAGACATTCAAATATTTACGAGCGATAGACGGAACAAGACGATGAAAATCGTAACTCGTAACGCAATACTTGTTTCAACTTAGTAACTAATCGTTCTGACTAGTGTCATACACCTGTTTGTCAGGTAGCATTCCTGTGTCAAAATCTTTAGCTACATTTATTTCAATATTTACTACACTATAATGTATGTATCCATGAACAAATATTTTCCAACACTTAACGACTTCCTTTCAAACATTTGCCTGAATCTGCAAATATTATTCCCATGATGTATCACACTTAGTAACTTATATACGGAAAGAGCAATGGCCTTTAAAGTGAAAATACCAGGATTTAAGTATCTGAGTCCCTGAACTAACACTGAAAAATAATCGTTTTATCAATGATTCATTAGATTCTTTCATGTTTGTCTTACACTTTGTAAAGTAACACACGATAAGTATTTCTCATTAGTAACTGTCATCAGTGTTTGTCTTTATAAATCTAAGAAAATTAAAAAAACTTCTAACTAGCCAGCATTGGTCTCTCATAAGGAAGAGGCCTGTGTGCAGCACTGTTAACGTTTTAGGCTGAGTACGCTGAGATAGCTTCTGAACCCTTCTGGCAGGAAGAAAGACGGAAGGAATGACGGAAGGAATGTCTTTACCTAGGAGCGGGATGCAAGCTGGAAACATTTTGAAAAGATTTGGAGTAAAGTCTTCTCTTGAATAAAGTCCTAGAAACGCGTATTGGTACAGAAAAAAAATGTCAACGAGCAAAGAGCATGCGTGGTTATTCCAGTTCAGTGCCAGTTCGATACGATATTCAAAACTTGAGCATCGTTCTTAAATACAGGCCTTTGACATCAGACATTTTTTTCTTTTTGCTATAAAATTCGACCTCGTCTTTTACAACTGTCATTACGTTCTCACAGTTGGCTGGTCACGTCGACCTAGAAACCTAAACTAGCCTGTTACTCATCCTAGAATTTTAGATTTCCTGGTATTGTTTTATTTTTGATGATGCTACTGTATACCTAGATTACTGGGCTCTATTTTTATGGCTATGTAGGTTTTGTGTCATACTTTTTCGGGTTTTTTAGTGATGTGAGAAACTGTTTACACAATGGTTTATGTTTAATAGAGTAAACGTCCGCTGAGTAACGGCTTTAAACGAAATAAATCATGCGTAACATAAATAAAAACTTGTAAAACTGTTTGTCAAAATACCTGTTATGAGAAAATACTCACATTTCGTTGAGTGGCCTTTAGAACAAACGTTACTCCATCACACATGACATAAAAATGTCTCAGTTTTATTTTCGTATTGAATAGGTATTGGCGACGCGGTAGACTTCGCAGGAGATGGCGGGACGAGCTGGATAGAACCAACGACCAGTTCCACATTGGCCCTGGATTGAAAGATTTGGGGGGAGGCCTTTTCCCAACAGTGGAATAAAAACAGGCTAACAGTAACAGGTATCGTAGAATTTGAACACAATTTTAAGCATAAAATAATTTTTTCTCAATGAGAGTCAAGGATCTCAAGTTTCCTGATTGGAAAGTCCACTTGCCTGACTGATCATCGTTCTACATGAAATACAATAATTCATCAAGTAAATCTCGCCAAGAAAATGTGCAAAGAAACTCACCTGAACAATGAGAAATCGCCAACACGAACAGCGCCATACAAATGGTTATACTCCTTAGCTCCATAGTGCTGGTCTTCTAAATATCACTTAGAAATTAAACAAAAACACTAGTCAGTTCACTTAGTAATAAAAATATTACTAAAACTGATCAAAAACTGTTAAAAACACTGGCACTATCACTGAAGGCACGCACTCCTTTTTTCGTAATTTAGGCACTTTTTCGTTTAATCTGAAAAAGAAAAATAAATCATAAATGCCTGCATGAATATTTTCAGTTGTTAAGACCTCGTATTCGAGCATAAATCTTGATTGATACAAATATTTCTTGTCGATTCGATCAATCGAGATTCGTTCTTGAGTATCGTTTCCAGAATACGGATCCCAATTTTCTCTTTTCGAATACGTTCCCATTATGATTATTTTTAAATGTTTATTGACAGCAGTGCATTTTGTTTCTATGGTCTGCGGTATCACAATTTATTTCTCGAATTTGCCATTTTTAATAGATAATTAATTCAGGTACCCTTTAGTTGACCTAACTGATAAAAAGCACTATTAATTAAAACATTTTGACGCGATAACCTAAAATTAATTCGATAATTTGATAAAATAAATCCGGCAAAATTAATTATTCAAACAAAAATAGAAAAACTAAATATTATTTCCTACTATTAGGAACTACTAGGACTTACTATTAGGTATTTTCTCCTACTATTTATTTACTACTTATTATTTTCTACTCAGCTGTCAACGGAAAGTGCCATATTGTGCATGAAGCATGCTGTCAGGTACAGAGGAACACCTGTGTATGCCTGTTTCCTCGATTTGAGCAAAGCTTTTGACTTAGTCTGTTATGATATTCTGTGGAAAAAGTTACAAAAAGTAGGGCTACCGTCAGAACTTGTGAATATCTTAAAGTTCTGGTATAGCAATCAAAGTAATAATGTACGGTGGGCGGGCACCCTCTCAGATCCATATAAATTGGAATGTGGCGTGAGGCAGGGTGGCTTGAGCTCGCTCCGGCTTTTTAATTTGTATATTTAAAATGCCCTAATCGAGGAGTTCGTGGCCAGCGGCTCGGTTGTCGCATAGATGATGTATGTGTAAATAATCTAAGCTATGCGGATGACATGGTGCTGCTGAGCGCCTCGGTTTGTGGCATTAGGAAACAGTTACAAATTTGTGAAAATTATGCAGGTGGTCACGGCTTGAAGTATAATGTGAAGAAAAGCGAGTATGTCGTCTTTAAGGCTGGTTCTAGGTGCCCCGCTAGCGTGCCCCTTATAAATCTGTATGGAGATTAGTTGGCTAGGGTACGTCAGTTCAGATATCTTGGCCATCTCATTACCGAGGACCTTAAGGGCTATATATCCCTCAAATGGCTTAGCATGATCCTCCGTTACTCCTAAAATACTGCAGCATTAATTTTGAAATAAGTATATGGTAAAGTTGAGGATTAATGCTAAGTCCTATGTGTGACGAAAATACGATTCCATAAACTTTTCTCGATGGAAAAAAATTCCAAAGTTACCTCCAAATCGAACAATAAACCGCTGATATTCAAAAAATACTTGAAATTAGATCATGGAACTTTGCAAACTAACTGAACTAACTATAAAGCAGGTCTTGTGTGTTTTATTTTTTTAGTTCAATAGATTTTTAGTAAATCGCAAAAAACCACTCATTTCGCACTATTCGGCCGCAGTGACTGACGTAACAACCGCTTTGTAGTGCAAGCTGATTAGAACTTTATTCTAACAGTTTTCAAACGAAGTTTGAACCACCACAAATAGAGTTGCTAATTTTAGGGTTAGAAGGGCCTTAAGGACGACATGAAGTCAATGCTGAGCAGAGTACGGGTTAGTCGCAACAGCCGTTTTATTTATGATAGCCAGTAGACTTGACTGTCTGTACATGAATCGATGTATTAAGGCTCACATGAGTATTGATACATCGATACATGGCTCAGGCAGGGGGCGAGTAGAGTAAGTTTGCATTACTAACACTAGTTACAAGTAATTGTACTACTAACAAATTGGATCTTAGTTATCTGAAATAAACGTTTTTTTTATTATTATTAATGTTTGCATACATAGTTTTACCTGTGGCTACAATCTTTGAAAAAGTCATCATAATTATTCTAAACAGGCTTAGAAGAACCGTTCTTTCTACACAAATCATTAGTCCACATTCTCAGCCTTATGTCGAATCAATCATAACAAAAAAAACAGGCCTACCAATAAAATTATATGTTAGCGAACTCACGCTAAACATAATCGGATTTGGTCGTTCATTTGATTGCGAACATAAAAAACTGTAGACATTATAAATGATAAACATAGACAAACTAATAATCATTTCATGCTAATTTATTTATGATCAAGATTATTTTCGAATTTATGGTTGCATCTGCAGTTTGGAACTATTCGACAAGAATCCGAATCGAACATCAAATAACTATTTAAAAGGATTTTAAAAAATCTAACGTCAAATTAATTATGGCTTTTTAAGTTAAAGAAACTTTGCGTCCATACGTTTTTCGAAAGCGAATCATATTTTCGCATCCGGCTTCGTTATCCGATTTTGGATCGGACGTAGTGCGAAACCACTAAGAACATTTGAATTTCACTGGGTATTGAATACCCTGGCGTTACCACCTTAATGAGGAAATAACATACTACATTGAAAAACGAATACTATAGACTAGACAACTCAAATCATTTCTTAAAAAGTAAAGGCCAGTGATAGCGTTCGAAATGCAAACACAGCAACTATAAAAACTTAATGGCATTCTCCCCAACTCTTTAAGAGTGTTGCCATCTAAATTATGGCCAGTAATAAACGTGTTTATTGCCAGAATACACATTATTTGTGGACGATATATTTTTAGTACTGTTATGATCTTTTATATTGGTTATTTTTGGCAGATATTGAGGCTAAATAGGTCGTTATTACTTGTTAAAAGTTCCTAAAAAACATACATGTGTTCGTCATTACCTAACTGAAAAGCAATATTGGACATTTAACAATTAGCTCTAGAGTTCATTGCTCTAGTTTTTGATATACTAAAGCGAGAAATGAATCCATTAGTATAACGTCAAAGACTGTGGATGGATGTCGTCAAACATACAGAATCCAGTGCCTGAACAAATATTTGTCCTCAAACGGGAAGTGAACCCCTGCCCCTACAGAAGGCGAACCCTCCTCGACTACGTGAGTATGAGTAGATACTTGACACACATTTTTTTACAATTCTATATCAACATTGTCGAGAACCCAAAACCTCATAGTAGGTACTGTACTAACACAAGATCAACTTGAACTAGCGAATTAAAAACGTTATTGGTGTCGACATTCATTAATGATGATGAAATAGAAAATAAGATTCTTGTCATGATTTTAAATAGGTAACTACATATGGGACTGGGCAGGCCATGTCTGCTGGTACAACTATGGCCCTAATTATCGCTAGATTGTAACTCTAAGACAGGAACACAAAAACGTTCAAAGGAACGCGCGATGATCTCTTGTCGAAGAGCTTCTGATCAAGGGGTTAAAACACTGAAGCAAAATAATCGACCTTTCCTTAAACACTTCCCAACATCACGCCAAAAGCAAAACCTACCCACCACAATACAATCTAACACGATGCGCGACGGTGAATATTTGTAGTTTTGGATTTGGAACTTTCGTCTCAGCATCAAAAGTTGAAAATCCTTTGCATGCTCGATGTCCCTTGCGACGAATACATTACAAAACCGTCTACATAAACATTACATAGCCTTACAAGATACCGTAGACTGACATTGTGACACTGGCGACACGTCGGGGAGATACGACACGACCCGATAGCCTGTGGTCTAGGTATTTATGGCACTATGTACTGTTAAACCTTATAGGTTAGGAAATAATAGCCTGGAAGTGCTAGGGAGAAGAAATAATGGTGATGTGTTTTTTATTGAAGATGAGAATTTTGTAAAGATTCAACACAGTTCGAATGAAGAAGAAACAAAGGAGTGAGTACCACAAATCTATCACCCCATATCTCACACGAAAAACATACCAATAAACAAAACACAATCAATAAAGAAATCATCAATTGCCCGTCTAATGCATACCAACAAGCTTCATAACCAAAAAACATTCCAACTACCCTCTCTATCTGATACACCAACGGCTTTAACATCAAAGGGACGAACGGACGGAAGGCCTGAACCAATAAATCTTTGGTTATTTTTAACTAACAGTGCCATAAGTATCGTCTTCCTGGTTTAAGATGAGGTTATTAATTATAGGCATGTAAGTACTTAGTACTGAAAATATCATGATATTTTAAAGGACAGAGATGTTAGTTATTGCTGGACTGCTTGATAGGTCCTTGCGGTGTTCCTTAGAAATCTTTTGTAAAACTTGTCTGGGTTGATAGATATCAATATCGCCTCAAAGCCTAGATATAGCTATTCAAGACGAAAATATTAATTTTCAGCATTTCGGAATTTCTTTTATTATGACAGTTGTTTCGATCAACATAACAACAACAAACAAAAACATCAGCCCATAACGTTCACTGCTGGACATAAGCCTCTCCTATGATGGGAGGAATTTGCCGTAATCTCCACGCTTGGCAGGCGGATTGGAGATCGCAGTAATGAAAGACTAACAGAAAACGCTGCTGCCCATTCTCTGGTCTACGGAGGCGCAAGGTGTTCTGCCTCAGACATTAGTCGCCTTATACGACACCCGTGAGTATAATGGGTTGGTTCTATTCTACTCTGCCGGAAACCACACGGCTAACATACTGATAGTTGATATCAAAAGCTTTCATTAAGACTGCGGCCTGATCCCACAATGCCCTGAAATAAAACACAAGTTAAAGGCAATATGATATGGCGAATATTTAATTGAATTGAGAATATTAATCTTCTAATGACGATAAAATTTTTAGATCCTCTTAAAGCTTTTATGAACAAGCGCTACATCCAAGATGGCCAAGCTTATTAGGCATCACAAAAGACGATCTAGCATACAAGGGTATAGATTTAGTATATTTTACGTAAGCAAAATATAAATTAAATGTGATTCAATTAAATAAATCTCATTCCAAATTAATGGACTAAGATTCAGTGTGCAAATGGAAATACACACTTCACTATTAACATTCAATTATTTAAAAAATCAATGCACATAAGTGCTAGTTAAATGTAAACATGTTCAAAGCAACTGTGGAACATATCAGCGGCTTATCAATGAGCCAGTCGTAACAGACGATGTAGGGAAAGTGTTACGTCACATAGTAGGTACAAGTGGTAATGGATTGACAACCTGTTGCTTTTTTATTTCGCTTCCAAGTTCGAAGCTTTTATTAGCTTTTGAGTTTAGTTTATCTATGAACGTGGCTGGAGTTGCCTTGCCAGCAGCCGTTATCGGGGTACCGACTTCATTCGTATGTTTGAGATCATCGATTTAACTTTTCACTGCTACCTCATGTTAAGTTTAGCTATAGATATGTAAGATTTTGTGTTCTTGTACTGCTGTCCATTTGTTAATCGATAAGATTAATAGAGCTAGGCTCTTTACTTTCCTTAGTTTCCCTTTTTTTTATCGTGTGGTTAGTGCCTAACCTGGTGTCAGAGTTTTTATCCCGCCTATGGGCCTCTGACTTAGCTTTACATGCCGTCAAGAAATATCTCGCAGGAGTCTCAGGTATGCTGGTTTCCTCAAGCAAGTGATAATTATACAATACGCACATGGATCCGAAAAATCAAAGCTGCGTGTCTTGGGTTCGAACTCGAGACCTATGACTTTGTAGTCCGACGGTCACACTACTAGACTATCACTACTGCTTGTCCTGTCGTCTGTCCGTCCGTCCGTCAGTCGGTTTCGTTTATGAATTAATTATGAAAGCAGTTCATACGATTCTGTTACTTTTCACGGTCCCTAGCTAGACGATCAACCTCTCTAACCAGGTGGCCTACCATGACGTCTTAAAGCAGGATCGTTTTAATTTTGTTCCAGTGTGGGTTAGAGACGGAGCTATAGAGGACGTCTAGCGCCATCTCTTTCCCACACTGGAACAAGATTAAAACGATCCTGCTTTAAGACGTCATGGTAGGCCACCAGTTAATGTTTTTAGCATGGCATTAGCTTTCTAACAGCTTGATCGAAAACGTCAAAAGGCAGTACAACGAGAAGCCTTTGTTCTTGTTCTTGTCCAAATTCACTATTATTCAATGGTGCAACACAATTTGAGGTCACAGAACCGGTCGTTCGGACCTCTGGTTCCCATGGAGGTTTTTAATTATGTTGTGATTATTGCGTATCTCGCCTAATAAATATTGATGATTTGGTGCAAGGGACGAGCGGCTAAAAACACGGGCATGGTTCTATTGGAACTTGAACTACATTGTCAGGAAAGCAGAACATTTTGGGAAAATACATTGTCTGCGGAAATAGTATTCAAAACACAATGAAATGGCGTCATTAGTTCCGACTTTAATTGAGAAGTGGATTGGATGTAAAGGTGATGAATACAATGTTAACAGAAAATACATTGTTGAAGAATAACCTCTTCTAGAAAATGACTATTGAAACATGCCTCAGAATGATATTTAGCGAAGTCTCTAAAGGTGCAAAGATGGCATAGACTACCTTTTTATTGTTTGTTACAAAATTTTCCTGTCTGTGTCTATTTTATCTATGATAGAAAACTTCTAGATCTTCTACTTTTACTAAGCGCTAAAATAGATCCCTAAAACCCAACCTCCCAACCCTCATTTCGTTTGGTCAATTATATTCTTCGTACAGATTCAATTTCCCTCTCATTGAGAGAAGGCCTGTGTCCCAGCAGTGGGAACATTATAGGCTGATGATGATGATGAGATTCAATTTCTTTCTTTTCTTTTTTTGATCTGATTTCATCTTATAACTTGCACCTTTAAAACGCTCTATCGCACGATTGCTGTACAAAATGACGGATGCTACTAATTTTCAAAAATAACGGGCTTGTACAAAACTGTATAATGTTAAACATTGATTGGTGAAAACTAATTTAAAATGAGATAATGATCTAGCATATTTTCGGTTCTACATGTTTATAAAATGAAAAAAAAATTAAGTTGTTTCAGAAATATCGAAATTATAATGAACTCTATCGTTATTTTTCTCACGTAATTTTAAAACTAGGTTAATATGTTATTAAAGTTATATTATATTACTACTATAATGATGGACACTAATTATGTCAACGCTTTTAAATTAGTTTATCCATAAAGTCCATCAAGTAAAGAATGTGAAGATACATAAAAATTAAATATGATATGGTAACACAAGTTTAAACGTCAATAACAAAATTGGCACATCCATGAATGGATGGATTGTATGACTAGTGATTGACCTAGAAAGGAAGTGAACACTGAGATTACGGTTAATAAAGATGATAGAACATTTTTTTTTAATGGGACAAGCCCGCCACAGTATTCCCAAACCACTGTAACTCCTGAAAGCCAGAATCAACAGTGGTGACCACCAGAAAAGCGCAGAGACAATGAAGCTCGACAGAAGATCTTATTAAAGGTGCCCGAACAAACTGTATAGCCAAGACACAAAACCGCCAAAAGTGGAGAGATTTGGAAGAGACCTACACTCAGCATTGGGTGGCCAAAGTTTGAAGAAGAAGAAGAAGAATTAAGCTCGAAGAAGTCCCAGAGAAACTGACATTCTTAAAAGAAAGACTGATGACTTCTAAAAAAGGAAAACATCACGAATTCTTTTTTTTTTCATACATTATTGTAAGTACTAATTACCTTGATGCTGCATGGTATAAAAACGCGTATTGTCATAATTAAATTTAAATTGCCGTGTCCAAAATGCAATGGTGAACAATTTTAATCGTTCCGTGAAATTGAGGACGGTACGCGAATTAAGGACACACGCTCATGAGCTTATTTTGTTGTTTCCGTATTTTGTTTTTTGTTGTCTATTTAATTTTGCATTTATAAATGTCTTATATCTTACACAGAAAAAGTACAGGTAGCCTGTAGCCTGAACGTCTGACGACCAGTCTTATCAAGGGGTATCATATTACTTTGTACTAAATGGGTTGTGGAGGTCAGATAGGCAGTCGCTCCATGTAAAATACTGGTTTTCAGTTGCATCTGGTTAGACTGGAAGCTGACCAGAACAGGTTGATCTTAAACAGAATTATTTTTACTACTTTACTTTATTCAACTAATGTTTCCTTACGGATTTGCCCGATTCCCCGGTTTTGTTTTTTTTAAAAAACGAAACAAATTGGCTGGCGCTTGCCCAGATTTGAACCCACCATTACGAGAGCCGAAGACTTATCACGATATTTACCCTTACAGCTCTCAGTAATATAATGATGTCCATGCGTCATGTCCGTGAACGGGCGCTGTCAGTTGTGACTGGTCATCTCTTAGTGGCCATGGCTTATTTTTGAATGAATTATTTTAAATTGTATTTTTTTTTTGTGTGTTTTTACTGTGGACACTTTTAACGTGCACATCTTGCTACATTGTTCTCACATAATATACCATCTCAACATGAATGATGTAACCAAGATTTTGTAACAATATTCTGATTTAAAAGAGTGTCCATGGAGTTTCTTGCCCGTTCTTTTCCATAGAGATCTACGCTAGGGAATGGGCAACTACAGTACTTTCACAGTTCTTATGTCTTGTGACTGGGACTGTAGCTTCATTTAATTTTCATCTTTGTTTCGACAGTTCAAAAGTGCCTGTAACTGGCTTATTTGAAATAAATGCTTTGATTTTGATTTTGATAGAAAGCTAAATACACAAATGGCAGTAAATTCCTCCCATTTCACTTAACAAAGAAACTTTCCCCTCAATCTAGAAGTCTAGACTAACCTATCACGAAAACACGATCAAACGGAAACAAAGGATTTAGAAAGGGAATTAGCATAAGAATAAACTAAAAACACAATAGACGGATGATAAATTAACTTATCTTAAGCATCTAGAATTCTAGAGCTGTTTTAACGTTTAGTTTAGTTTTGAACTCATTGAGAACAAAAAAACGTGGTTTGAATGAACTAAAAAGAACAAAAATATAGATACCGTTATACAATTCCTTCTCTTGAAAATGAAGAAATAAAGCAACTTGAATATATTGCAAAAAAACCGTCAACGCAATATTATAGTTCTTACAGGATATTGTTTTGGCTATTGATTCCAATTTCTGATTCAGACAGAGTGTTGATAGGGAGTTTGTCCCACCACTTGTACTCCCAGATTAAATATCTACTACTGCTTCGTTGGTCGAGTGATCGCAAGCGCGACTACTGAGCATGAGATACTGGGTTCGATTACCAGTTCGGGCAAAGTGTTATTGGGTTTTTCCATCATGAATTTCTCAAAAGCAGCTACGAAGTCTGGATTTGTGCCCGGTTGATGGTAAAAGGCTCGCACCCTATTAAATGGGACTTAAACATAACTGGCGAAATATGGGTGTACTATTTGTTACATCTCTGCACAACCCTTCTGGGATTACAGGCGCAATGTTATGTTAAATACCTAGGTGGTGTAGGGCAGGCGGTTTGAGGGACTCTCTATAACAATTTCCTCTACCTGGAAATCGAATCCAGGTCCCCTAGCTCCGGGTCTGCGGGACTGTTAGAAAGAGATACTGTGGCCCCGGGGCGATGAACATGGATGGGTTTTAGTCAGTAAAAAAGTCTGACACTCCCCCCTCCTGCTCCGCCCAGAGCGGGAGGAGTCATTTGATGATTTCCCATCAGGAAAAAAAGGTCCCCTAGCTCAGCAGTCACGCTTAAGACCACAAGACCAACGATTCAGTCACAAACAACAATAAATCCATCACAATTGACATAACGACTTCATCCAAAGCTCACAGACGCCATGGCTCGACCTTCAGCCACAATAGTTCACGTCCCATTGAACTCTGTAGCCGTGACCCTGATGATGATAGGTTTAACAATTGTCTTGTTAAATGTGGAAATAGACTGGAAACGTTTGTTGTCTAGGGTCGATGTGACGGGATATGGATTACTAGGATTCTAGTCAATTCTCGATTTGGGGCGTAATTGATTAACACATTAACATTGACAATGCAATTTATTCTGGCAATGCAGCAAGTCATTGCGTTATTTCTGGTGTGCAGCAGACGATTTTTTGAACTTAAGAGGTAATGTATTGAAAAAATCACGTGAAGAGTTTCCTCTGTGCCTCGGCTTTGAACTGTCAAAGATCAAGAAATGGCATCCAATAGGCTGCAATTTGTTTCTAGTTACAGGTGGTCATGTGGCCCGAAAGTCACAACTAGTCTTATTAAGGGGTATCGATTTCCCAGTACTAACTACGTGGTGCAGGTCAGATAGGCAGTCACTCCATGTAAAATACTGGTATTCAGCTGCATCCGGGAAGCCGATCCCAACACAGTTGGGAAAAGGCTAGGCAGATGCATGAACCAGTCCAACACAGATGTTTTATCTGATATTTTTTGCTGACTACCATCGAAATCAAAGTTGATTGCATAGGTTTAGGAAGCACTCAACTCCAAAAACATACCAAGACAATATGCTACTGCTAAAATCTAAAAGGTTCACCAGCTGATAAATCTTTTCAAATCCCTATTACAAAAGTAGAAAGCCAAGCTCAAGTCACATAATTTCTCACAAATCCGCTATCTCTTACTTCCTAATCCACTATCTCTTTCACACTAAAAGTGAACGTGACATTGGTTTTGTTTGTCCGTTCGTATGTTTGTCTGTTTACTTTGACAGTTCGACCGCGGTTCAGTATTCTAGTGACCTAAATCTTCGGTAGGTTTGTTTTAGTGACTGTTCACGTTGCATGGATGCTCACGCAGTGGTTGATAATCAAGGTTAAGCAGCTCTTGGCAAGGTCAGTCCATGGATGGGTGATCCAACACGTATCAAATTTCCTCAGTGGCTGGTTCAGCACATTAAACCGTTGGTCGCAGCTGACATTTATACATATTTAACAGTCGTTACAAGTAGTCAGTGGCCCAAAAGTCTGACAACAAGTAGTCGGGGTTTTGGAGATCAGATAGGCCGTTGATCCATGTAAAATACTGGTATTTAGCTGTATCCGGTTAGAGTAGAAGCCGACCCCAACATAGGTGGGAAAAGGCTAGGCAGATGATGAAAATAAAATAAAAATAAATAAATATCGCTGAACATTAACACACAGCGCCATCTAGTGCCACACTAAGCAACGAGGCTTGTGTCGTGGACACCAGATAGTTGATATACTACATAGATACTTTTTGTTTGTAAATACATACTTATTATACATATAAACATTCATGACTCGGAAACAAATGCTCAATGCTCATCACACAAACATTTGCTCCAACCGGGATTCGAACCCGGGACCCTATGAACGAAAGGCAGCCTCACTACCGCTGCGCCATTCGGGTCGTCAATAGTACATAATGACATCATCAGGCAAGTCTCTAATGTCAAAATAGATGGAGTTGGCTTACCCCCGTAATTAGCGGAAGGTTACAATGATAATAATTTTAATTACCATTTACTAGAGTGATCATAAAAAATATTGCGTTGTTAATAAATAACATAGGGAACCAGATAAGCCGTTTTATGCGCGTACGGATACGCGTGCTAACACGAGCCTAGTCGAGATACGTACTAGAAATCTAGATTCCTATATCCACGCACGCGTGTTAGCCCAGATCAGAGGACCTAGACTAACGGCCATTTTCAATAACTTACTGTTCGGTTTCGGTAGGTTGCTATCTCAGTCTGTCTGACATTTTGCTTACAGACGGTTGGAAAAAAAACGTCACAGAAAATCTTTCTTTGATTTTTCTATGAATCAAGTGACAGGTAGGTGACGTGGATAGGATATTTCAAGCTAACTTTTTACCGATAGCTGCGAGTCGTGACATATTAACTGACAGTTTTACGTAAGTAAGTTATAGAAAACGGGCCATACTAATGGGCCTTGCTCAGCAGTCGCGCTTGCGACTTTACTAGGCCAACGAAACAGTCAATCCTTTTGGAAGTCATTATTTTAAAACTACACACATCAAAAATGTCTAGGGATCAAGCATTTTTATGCGGATTTCTTGAGATTGAGATGTGGCTTTGTAATAAATTTATGATTTTATAAATTTATATGGATCCTTTTTGGTGCATTTCATAATTTGAATCAGGAACTCTCAATCAAATTCGAGTAAAAGATGAAAATAAGCTGTCAATATTTTCCCTATAAAAACATACAACGCATTGAAGACATTATTAGTGCTACTGTTTCCCTACTACTGATTAAAACCAACGTTATTATGGAGCGGCGACGTCATTTAAGCAGGGAAGAAATGCTCAGAGCCGTGGGAATGATAGAAGCTGGTTCCCGGCAACGTACTGTAGCTTTAGCTCTGAATACAAGTCAGAGTGTTATCAGTCGACTTTGGACACGTTACCGAAGCACTGGTACCGTGGCTGAGCGCCATGGAGGACGGTATCGCTGCACCACACGGAGACAAGACCGATACATTCAAATCTTAACTCGAAGAGCTCCAACAATAACCGCCATGATGTTAGCCGTGAGGCTTCATCACTCTTCAGGGAACTTAATTAGCGACCAAACAGTCAGAAACCGCTTGCATGAAGTGAACCTTCATTCCCGAAGACCGCTACGGGTACCACCTATAGCAATGCACAATCGTAGGATTCGATATCAATGGGCTCTTGAACACAGAAATTGGGCAGAAGAACAATGGCGTTTCGTGTGCTTTTCTGATGAGTCTCGTTTTGGTATGAGACCGGATACAAGACGTATACGACACTGGAGAACCCCTGGACGCCAACAGCGATTAAAATCCTGCCAGGAAGTCCATCCTTATAGTGGTGGAACCATCATGGTATGGGCGGGTATTTGGATCGGCGGAAGAACTGAGTTGATTTGGATCAGAGGCAACCTCAACGCTCAAATTTATGCTGAGACGATTGTATCAGACGTCATCGTTCCTCTAAAAGTGCAAATCGGTCCCTTATTTCAGTTAATGCATGATAATGCACGACCGCACACCGCAAGAGTTGTAAGACAGACTCTCGCCGCAGCTAACATCAATGTCCTGCCCTGGCCTGCTCAGTCGCCAGACTTGAACCCGATTGAGCATGCATGGGATATGCTACAGAGAAGAGCTCTGCCGAATATGGAGGGTATCCAGTCGCAAGAAGACCTTTTTTTGTTGTTGCAACGAACATGGGCGGCCATTCCACAGCGTGATTTGGATGAACTCATTTTGAGTATGCCAAACCGATGTTCTTGTGTTGTTAGTGTTCGCGGTAGAAACACGGATTATTAATTGTTTAAGTTACCCAATAAAATTTTAAAGAAAACTGTTATTTCAGTCTTTTTTTCGAACTTTAATGTTAGTGGTTCAAATGTCAAAAATCCCTTTATTCGGAAAATGGCAAATTTCTTTATTAATGCAAAGGTGACTTGGTTTATCGTTACTGTGACAAACGAAAACACTTTATTTGATGAATCCTTAAAGAAAATTTTAATTAATATCAATCAGGAGAAAAGTTATTGCAAAAATATATGTTGATCCCTAGATACTTTTGATGTGTGTATTTTAATTTGTATATGCTCCTAGGAAGCCCACCCATACTTGACAAAAAGTATCCAAAAAGAGTAAGTCTTGCCAGTGAAAAGTCAAGCGATTTTGAACCATGTGCAGAGCAATTACGTCACCTTGACCTGGCTTGCATTTAAACTGTCATGCAATCAGTTAAAGTATACGGGCAATTAAGAGTGACGTATTGCGTTCAGTGTAATTCGATAATGGAAACATTTTCAGGCAACTGAGACTTATTTCATCATGAAACCCGTCAACACCCAGCGACTATCGGCCCGTATCTTTCCTGTACAAATAAGGTTTATCCCTGAAAAACCCTATCAAGAGCAGGCCCATTTTGTAAAGAAAAAAACCCTGTAATGTAGCTATTGAGACTGTTTGTTCAGCTGCCATACCCTGTGAACTATTTACTTTGTAGTGCATGTTTACAGATGTCCTAGGTATTCCCCTGGACCCCTGACATTACCCTGAAAAACCAACGCGTCTACCTGTCTGTCTGTTCACGATAAACTCAAAAACTACTGAACGGATTATCATGCGGTTTTCACCAATCGATAGAGTGATTTATGACAATCACGGAAGATATCCCGTTAGTGACAATTATAAGTTTGGTTGAAATATGACGATAATTGACGAGCCTTGCTCTACTTTATTTAAACTGTATACACAATTAAAAAAACTGTACAAAGGCAGACTTAAGCCGTGCGAAGCTGGGGCAGGTCGCTAGTTCTTCATAAAATGTTAACTTATCCGTTCAGTTTATACTAAGCAAACATTGCTGACGCAAAACGTGATAACTTATCGATTGCACGTTAGATATTTACGTTATGTTTTTGTATGTAAGTAATATGTATTAGGTAAGTAGTTTCTGGAATGTATTAGGTAGGACACAGCCTATCTAGTTGTGGATGGTTTAAAATTAGAACTTCCGGCAAGCGCAGTCCCCAAATGTGAATTCAAGAGTTGCTTGTTCTACTAACACGACTGCAAAGGGTCCTGGGTTTTGATCCTCAGGTTGGACAAAGTGTTGTATCATTGAGTATACAATTTCTAGACTCTAGATACCCGTCAAAGTGTGTTTAAAGGCAGTAGGCTCAACCCTTATTGCTTTGAATATGCTGACCAATCTGGTTTACTTTACACTTCTGTTGACAAACACACCACCACATTTTATTCAGCCACATTCATGACAGCTGAGTCATGACAGCAGAGTAGGAAAGAGATGGCGCTAGACGACCTCTATAGCTCTATCTCTTTTCCACACTGGAGTGCATGACATTACAACAATACTGCTATAAGACATCATGGTAGTCCCCCAGGGTAGTACCTACCTGATCGAGCATTGATTATGCATGGTCAAATGT
The DNA here is from genome assembly GCA_941918905.2 of Xestia sexstrigata. Taxonomy (NCBI): domain Eukaryota; kingdom Metazoa; phylum Arthropoda; class Insecta; order Lepidoptera; family Noctuidae; genus Xestia; species Xestia sexstrigata. Next base: position 3,584,499 of record OW799226.2, read on the forward strand.
AATTAGCGAGCGGAACTCCGTATCGAAGTAAAGCGTAGCGTACAGTCACCAGTTACAACAAGCTGTCAAATTACTCCAAATGATTTTAAATCATAAAATATTGAATGAGATAATTTGACAGTTTAATGAAGTCAGACACAGTGACTTAATGAAGCCAGTCAGCTATTGATTACTAGTTCAAATAACGCCTAGTAACCCAGTGTTAACTTGTCGAGTTGTTGCATATTTATTAAGTAATTACTTACAAACAATAATAAGAAAATCGTAATTTATCAACTCTAGATACATAATTAGTAATTCGATCCTAGATCAGTAAGGAAATATTTACTATTATAATCTGTGACGAGATAAACTACGCTAATGATGATCAAAGATCGGTATGGCTTCCTTTAAGTTTTTGAGACGATATTTGAAAGACTTAATTCCAAATCAAGGACATTGGCATGGCATTGTGTCAAAATGGCTTTCCAGTTTGACAACTGTCAAACTAAGAGAGTAATGAAAATACTTGCCATTTTCAGTTAATGTCATTGTTCATTTAACATTATCACAATCCGCGATGATTTAATCTAAAAAACAAGAGGTGGAAGTGAACTTTTCAGAATCGCACTACACTTTTGAAAACAGTGAATCATGATACGAAAATGAAACTAGTTAGTGTTATATTTTCGATAGTAACTGTTAATTAAACGCCTACAATTGGCATAGTTACTGTTTTAGGCCTGTTTGGCACTTTCTGCCTAACTGTCTATTCAGTTCACGACTACCCACACTTGAACACACGAAAAACTACTATAAATTGTTAGCTGCTCTGTTTTTTTTCATATACTGTCTTTAATTGAAGACCTATTTTTGCTGTCCAAATTGCTCAAGTTGTCATCTTACTTGCGTTTTTGTCGTCTATGATGGAATTGGTTTCGTACCTAACCGAGTGCAGTTGAATACAAGTATTTTACATGGAGCCTTTGGAGTCCCACAGCCTTACTTGTTGCTAATGCATCAATACAAGCACAAAGCAATCCGTCTATTACGTTCCCGTTGATAGGTCACAGCTACGCCTCCTCTAACAAAGAGGAAATGTACCATAGACATAGTACCTATACACCTCGCGGGCCCAGTGCAGATTCGTGGAAGTCATATAACTTTGAAAACAAGCATTAAAACGAGACGTAATTCGGTACTTATCTCGCTACAAAGTTGTAGAATTTATTTCATCCTCGCTACAAAGTGCATAAGATTTTTTTAACCAAATAAATTAAGTACTTTTACTTTCCATACCTTATCATTGACATACGGCAATAAAGAAAAAAAAGTTACAAAACACGCACTGTTTGTTCGAATTAATTTCCTAACGTTCATAATACCGTTATTATGAAATATGTTAAGTGTCACAGGTCAGTGGAGCGACTTTCTTGATAAAGGGAGTCTTCAATGCAACGATTTATTGCATCTTTATCTATTTTAGAAGCGAATTGTTGAATTAAATTGTGTTTGTTACTGTTTAGGATGTTTTATTGGGTCTAATTTCGGTTGAAAATTGGCACAGCACGAATTCAATCATGATATCTCAAATGCACCAATACCAAAAAACCAACAATATCTGAATCATCAAATGCACGAATCACAAAAAGTTGTGAATTCGCCATCTTGGATCGCCATGATGGAAGATGGCGAATTTGAAGACTGATTGTTTTGTTTTATGATTATGACATAAAACCTTAGCCCGAATTACCCACTCAATAAGGTAGGTATATCGACATAAAATCGCTCGACATAGCATGTTTCTCAGCCTTTGAATCGCCTAGCGTCAATCGTCCTTTCAATATTATGTGTAGCGCTACAATAACCAAAAAGAAAGACTAACTTTAAAAATGGAACAAACATCTGTACCGCAGCACATTTCATTCACTCCCATGCATAAAAACAAACACAATTTTAAATAATACTATGTATATTTTGAATTTCGAACATCGAACCCAAAATTCCAACTCATTCACCGGCCATTATTGAATATTGAGTGAACGGAATGATTAGCATAACTGGTTCCGTTCTTGATTCTTGAGACATGGGTTCGAGCTGGTTCGAGTTGAACTCTCGTATACCTACTCCATTTTATGATGTTTTTAAGTCACAGGATAGAATGGCGATTTTGAAATTGGACGAATCGACAACACACACACATTTTAAGTAAGCCCTTGGGCCGTAAATTGTCCAACATTTCCGTATACCAGCGATTAAAATTTTTCTCCATCGGGGACACCGTAATTTTAATTAAACAAAGACAACACACGTTTTCTTTCTCATACAATTGAGATTATCAATGTTAATTTTTTTATATGAGGAAAAATCTTGCTGTAAAATCGTTTAAGTTACTGAATTATTTTGGAGATCCGTTTTTAAACGAACTGATATTCATTATTTATTTTTCTTTCTTACCTAACAAAATATTTTGTTAGTATATTCGCTACCACTTTAGATAAAACCTCGGAAAACCTATAAAACCCGTAAATAATTCATTCATTTATTCAAATATGTCCTACAGACTGGACATTACTTTTTGCAAACCATCCGCTTTTTCAAACGTGAACGACATCAAACTAAATCAGAAAACATTGTTGTTTTTTTTTTTTTTTTCATCACGCCTATAATCCCCAAACGGTTAGGCAGATATGTACCTAATAGTACACCCACATTTCGCCAGATATATTTAAGCCCCATGTAATGGGGGGCGAGCCTATTACCATCAACCGGGCCAAATCCAGACTCCGTGGCTGCTACTGAGAAATTCCTGGTGGAAAAACTCAATAACACTTTGCCCGACCCGGAAATCTAACCCAGGACCTCAGGCTCTGCTCTTTTCCGACCACTAGACCAACGAAACGGATCAAATCAGAAAAAAAAAACCATTAAACCTATTTACATTTAAGACTATACTCAAATAATCCGTCAATCCCAGTCATAGTAAGTACGTACCTAAGTACGTAACCAAGATAAAATTGTAGACAGACCATATCAATGAATGTGGATAAACACGCTGGCCGTATGTTTTATGTGAATATTACATTACGCAGATAATGTTACCGTTCATTTATATTGTACTGTTTACGTGCAAAAATATAATGGGCGTTTATTAAAATACGGTAATGATAATATAGTAATTGTGTTGATGTTATGAAATTAGAGTCCACGCGTCCATAAATGTCATACATATACGGGATGGCGACCCACTCCCTCTCATAGACAAGAAGGCATGTGACCTAGCAGTTGGAACGATACGGGCTGATGATTTCGCCATCTATCCATGGTATAATTCTAAAAGACCATGTTTTACTGTGGATCTATAAGACCAGAACGGCTAGAGAACTGTGTGATGACTAGGCAACAGTAGCTTCATTTTAATTTATGTATTTTTAGGGTTCCGTAGTCCTGACAAGGAACCCTTATAGTTTCGCCATGTCCGTCCGTCTGTCTGTCTGTCCAGAGGTTTTGCTAAGATACCGTTAGTACTTGAAAGCTGTAATTTTGTAGACGTGTGTATATCAATAACGCCGACAAAGTGGTAAAATAAAATTTTGGAAAATATTTTTTTTTAGGGTGGCTCCCCTCCATGTGAAGTGGGGATGAATTTTTCGTCGGCGTCTACTCCATTGTGTGGGGTATCGTTGAATAGGTATTATAGGTACCCCAAAGTTTGGGGTTGCTAATACTACTTTTTGATTTAATGGTCCATTTACGAAATATTAAACTTTAAGTGACTAGATGAAGTAGTTGCTTGTTTATAACGGGTGAAGACTTGCATTGAAAAACAAAATCTAAAGTAAAAAAAACATAATAAATTATCACAAGTTCACTGCGCGTGGCCCGACAAGCACTTGACCGGTTTTTATGTTAAGAAACCAAAGAGATTTAGAAGACTTACAGAGCGGACATTGGGAATATCAATTAACAATTTATCCCGAATGTTTTCATTTTTTTTAAAACACGAACGCTCGTTCTATCGATGCGATGCGTTCGAACGACTAACACTTAGAAACAAGTATTGGATTATGATTTTCTTCGTCTTGTCGCGTCTATCGCTCGTAATTATTTAAATGTCTTTGTAAAAAACCCCACTTAGCCCTTTTGAAAGTCATAGGAACACTGGTATTTTAAAAAAAGCAAAAAGACAACGGTGTATGATACAAAAGGATGCATAAAAACATGATTAAATCTCTTTAAAGGTCGGTAGTGTCAGAACATACGTAGGTATATTCAATATAACGGGAACAGATACTTTAATATAAGTGCCATATAAATCCATACGGAGAAAATAACGTTGATAAATTCAGCCTCAGTGCCAACTGCATCTTATAAATATTCCAATTTCTACTAGAAAATTCCTGTATTCACTACCTATCCAATTTTCTCTATAATTTCCTATTTACGAGATAAAATTCAGCTGGCATGATCAATGATTTTTTAACCGACTTCTAAAAAGGAGGTTTCTCAATTCGACCGTATAATTATATTATATTTTTTAGGAATTATTATTAGAAATTAATAAAATAACTAAACATAAATCTGGTTACACCATTTCTTGTTTACCATGGATCTATTAAGTATTATGATTTATCAAGTCATGATCAAACTCGTTCCTATTTTGAAACTGCCGAAGACCGTGGGATTTTTGTCAGTTGGCAACCTTGAAAAAATCATTTAGCAAACATAAGGGGAGACAACAATACAGGTAACTTGAGAAACGAAAAAAAAAAAAAAAAAAGGTGTGAAGAGTACTTTCAAAAGGGGTGATAGAGACCTTGAAAAATACCGGTTCTTCTCTATGAATTTAAATTTCAATGGCATGAATCGTTTAAATGGGATTAATAAATAATTAATTACATTTACGTCACGTAATTTGGCGTATAATGCTAAATTAATGCGGGTCCAGTTTTTGTTGCTGCCATTTTGTATGGTACTTACCAGTACCACGGTAAATGGTAATGTCGTTTGTCATCGGAGAAATGTGGTGATTAATAAAATGATTTTTTTTGTCAGTTTTTTTTTCTTGTGCGGCAACTGAGTAGGTACTTAGGTATTTCGTGAAAGAATAATTATTTTTATATGTCACCTCTAAAAATACAATACAATACATAAGACCTAACGTTAGTGCTTAAAATAACGACAAGGACACCTATTAGTCTAAAACTCTAGACAAAAAATGAGAATAATCGTTCGTGAGATTTTTTCTAAAAATAAAAGCGTTATTAAACAAATATTTTGTAAGTCGAACGTCTACGTCTGTTTTCCGCAGCTTCGCCCTTGGAGGTCGGATATCATGAGACAAAAGGTATTCTATGTCCTCTCCTAACCCAGACCATAGTCTTCCGGAGTGCCAAAATTCATCGGAATCTGTTCAGCCATTAAGGCGCTCGGCGTGAAAAGGCAATGGACGTCATTTTTTGCATCTAGAATACATATTAATGTGAATGATTTTAAAATTTTGCATAATTCTTATTCAAAGTAATAAAAATAAACGTAAATACTGCAAAGTATTTACGTTTATTATCTGCTGTACCTTTGACTTTTACGTGCGCCATTTTGCATATTTACACTAACAGTAGTGATGGGAATTTTTATCGATAGTTTTTTTTTTATATTATGGTCAAGTTTTAGTTGCTTTTTCATGCTTACCAAAATAGCTCCACCTAAATCATCGTGAAAAGTTTTTTATTGCATAAAACTATAAACCAAAAAATATATATAAACCTAAATAATTTCTAATTTTTAAGTATATGAATTATATAACTATTTTATGTTCGCTTGCATACTTATGTTTTTTTTTCAACGTACCAGTCGTAATTATATTACCGTTACAATATTGTTTACTCAGACTCCGGCTCTCATGGTTGTTTCGTTAATTATTAAATGTATGCGCAGTATGCGCTTTATTACAAAAGGCGAATAAAATTATACGGAGCTGTTAGTTCAAAACTTCAGATGTTCCATTTTTATTCCTTTGAGTTTTTTTCAGAACAGAAATTGTCAATATTTTGGCGAAACAACAATACTGTTAGTAATTAGTAAAATAAGTAAAAACAGAATAAAGTGACAATAGAAGGTAGAGAACTTGAGGATAATAAAAGTCGCCAGATTTAGTATTTTTTTCCTTGAATATAGGTTGATAGGTATTCTGAAATTCTAGTACAACTTCCCTATTTAGGGAAAACCCTAAAAATCATCAGATCCCGCTTCTAAATGAGTAACACTGATTCTACCTACCATCTTCAACGCACTTTACAAAAAGATACTTATTACGTATTCGTAAGTCCGAATGTCTAAACGTGTTGACAAAATATTGAGGTACATAAACCCTGTTAGCGACCTCAAACTATTATCAGTTACAATTTCGAGTTATCTCTTTGATAACGTCTCTTGATAATAATCGATACGCGAAGTAACACTACTAACCTATACTTTGGAACTGGATGAGGTGGTATTTTAGCTCTGATGCTCATAAAAAAAACTGGTCGAATTAGTTAGATAAATATTATTATTTAATTGTGTCAGGTCGAGACTTGAATGTGACCTTATGGTAGGTATTTTGTATGCTATAACGAGTCCATTATTGAAGATTTACGAAGCTAATGAAGACATTTTTGGGTGATCTTCTTTCTTAGAACATTTTTTTTGACAGAACTTAAACCTTTGAACAGAACTTAAAGCTAAACTTGCATGGTACGAAATTTGATTAAAAGTTTTATAAGGCCAGTTTACTTTGTTATTTTTTTTAGCACAGGCTTACTGCACAAAAATAACGCCACTGCAAAAATATTATAATAATAATGGTGGTAAACCGGCAGCCTGGACCTTGTTTCTTATGCTGAAGGGTCATCTATTTTTAATATAAAAAAAAATGTACTTATACTTAATTGTATGTTTTTTTTATTTAAAAATGTATTAGATAAGAGAAATGATGACTAAAGGAAATAATAATGGTGGTTAAAATAAGCCCAGATTACCTATTCCTGGCTATTCTGTTTGGCTCGAAAATCCGCTTCTTTGTAGCTATATTAAAACAAGGTCAGACCTTTCCAATACATCTAGTCATTCGAAATATGTACCTACATTAATTTAGACCGTGTTCGTAAAGCATTCCTGTTCAAACTAAAGCCGTCTAAACAATTTGTGTCAAAGTATCGAATAATTTAAATTCCTTCTTTTTCCATGTGGCCTTCAATTTAATAGTATACCTAGCTACAGCAATTGTATCCGAGTCTAGGCATACCTGGCATTAGTCATGGATAATAGGTATTACGAGAAAAACGAGCAGTTTCCTCTTACAATTACTCTTTTTTATCTCAAATCTCTGTTCTTAATTCGTAATTAAGGTGAATACTCCGACCAGCCCGCGAAATTCAAATTTTCTTAGGTTTTTTGCAATTTGCAGGCCAGTGCTAGGTTGTATGTTGATTAAAAAATTGTTCGCGATTGTAATACGTACTTAGTTACAGAATTATAATCATCAATACAACCCTCCAAGTTCATAAAGGTCTAGCAATGACTTTGACCTTGAAAAAATCGTTCCTCGACATTTATGAACTTGGAGGGTGATATGATTTTGATGATTATAATTCTGTAACTACATACGTCTTACAATCGCGAACAGTATTTTAATCAACATACAATCTAGCAGTGGCCTGCAAATTGAAAAAAAACGTAAGAAAATTTGAATTTCACGGGCTACCCTGGAGCATCAGCCTTAAAGAAAATTATAATTATTATCTTTTGTTATTTCTTATTTGACCTGTTTTGATGTAATTTGGGAATTGTAATTTTTTTCTTAAAATGTTGGTTATGAATATAGCGGAATAGACAATGTTTAAAACTTAAAGATATTTTACAGATCTATAAATTTGACTCATAGTGACCGCAACGTAAAATAATATTCAGGAACATCCCTATTGTGTTCTTACTTACTGGCTGGAGATTTTACTACTCTGGCCTTTAATTAAAAAAAATCATAAACAACTATTAGGTATGATAAGTCTTCCGAAAATAAATGGAAGCAATAAAATCGAAAACATCATGGCGGTCTTGGCAATGAATGTGAACAGCGGAAAACCATACCTACTAATTAATGTAATTTTCTAAGAATTCAATTGTTCTTAGAAACATATCACAAGATTTTAATTGACAATTTTCAGCCAGCTTTAGATGAAAGAAAAAAAAAATAATTATGTCACAATAATAGAAATCAAAATAAAGAATTTTCTAAAAATATTTGTCTCAAGAAAATAACAAAAACATAAACGCTATAGTAAAACCGGCGTAAGTGGGCCGCTTTGACAGCCAGATAGGTCAACGACACCGGCGGACGCAAAACGTGGAAATGTTACCACATTAGAAATATGCATATTTAATAGCTTTCTTTGACGGTTGTAGGGAAACAGATGTCCTCCTTATTATTCTAGAAAAAAAAACTTTGGTGTTTTTGTTTGATAAAAGTAGTCAACAATTCAACATATTCTAAAATTTCATGCCTCATCTTCAATATTCCGTAACAAAAATAATTTCTAAGTGCAAGAAAAACATATTTTCAAGTAAAAACCCACTCTTAACTAAACATTGCGCAAACCTTCAAGTAGGTTGTTAAACAGAAGTTGTGTTAACTCGTTGACCAATCTAGTCTTTATCTGATAAAGAATTCATGCCTATCGAAATAGTAGTAGCTTTAACTTACCTGCTTATGAAAGTAATAAAATTCATGGAGCAATTCATTTTTATACGACATTCATAAGTAAGATTACGATTTCGGAAACTGGCTGTACGGAGGAATTCCAAAGACATGAAAAATCTATCGATATCGATAAAAGTTTGAGTATCGAAGCGTGTGGCCCGGTGGGCCCTACCATCGATCGAGTTAGACATAAAGTTTAGAGCAAAGCTGTAATCCAGACAATGGATTTAAAAACACGTAAGTAAGTACAAAAAATAACAGAAAAAAAATTTGATACAACTGATTTTTACATTCTCACAAAAACATAATGCAAGTGACTACACATTTAAGTTAAATTTATTGACAAAAAGACCTTCAAGTTAACTGACTGCTTCTAACATTCGTTACTTCATGTTGGCACCTATTTCTACTGAATAGTAATTTATGCAAAAGCCACCTCCTGTGAGTTTTCGTAATAATTATGTGAATATTATAAAATTATGACTACTTAGTTGAATAATTATAATTCAACCAAAACAGAACATTTTTCTAAAGACGCAGGCACTTTTTTCTGTACAACGCACGGATGATGAGGTAATAACTTAGTTCCTAAACTTGACCTTCAGACGCAGAAGATTACCAAAACATAATTGGCAAAAAAATAAACACAACCTTTTGACTCAAGGCCCCTGCGATAATGATAATGAAAAAAATTGGAAACAAGATAGCTTACGATAAAAAAAATAATCTATTGATTAATTTATCAATGATTTCTTATCAATTTTCGTAAATTCATTTAAATAGGTATCTAGTACCTACCATTATCGTTTTCTTTGCAGTTTTAGTTTCCAATTTGGTAAAGTTCGGCATTTTCGCAATTAATTCATGGCCGTTTTAAATGAACGCTAGATAAATTGATCACTAAGAGAAAGTACCTAGATATAGAATAAAATATTAGGTACGCAGCCAACAGCTCTAATGTCTAAAATAATCCCTTACCGCTCCACAGTTATTTTCGCTTTCTATAATAAACAACTCAGACACAAAACGCTTAAACATAGGTTATATTTAGAAATAAAACCGCGACGAAACAAAATGCACCGCAAAAAGAATCCACTGTTTTCATTTTTTTTTTCACTGTCACGTCACCTCGAAATTTGAATATAGGTATAGAGAATTAGCACTTTTTACCACAGAATATGAATGAAAAAAAAATTGGAACACAAAAAAAAATACGGGAACGGACTCGATTTTTTTTTAGTTTAGTTTTACTAGTTTTAGAACAGTTTTGAAGTAAATTCGCTCGCTGTAGACATACCGTGTGTTATCGTTCGACGCGACTTGACTGCCGCGCGCTCGGGCTGAACTGAGCCGGCTTCAAACTTTTATTTTTCCGCTCGCATCGCTTTCCGAACAAGCGCGGTACGCGTGTTGAATCTTCTGCAAGGTTTTTCAGTGTGTGCGTGACTAGTGATGGGGTAATATCGATGGCTTTTCGTCAATGGTTTTGTCATAAATAAAATTTATTTTAAAAACGTGAAATTTATTCACAATAATATTCCCGATTTCTTCCAAAATATAAATTCCAACCAATGGATAGCAACGAGGTTTTTAAAAGCTAAACCATAATTCTTCCGCCATTATTCCATTTTATTTAAAGCTGATGCAGCATTTCTTACTCATCTATATACTTTTTTAGTAAATGCTAGATAAAATTACCAAAACTTCTAAACAAAACAAAAAAAGTACTGCAAAATGTTAAAATAATAGAAACAAATACATAAAAAATATATAAAATTGTAAACCGAATTGAGAACTCCTCTTTTTTTAAGTCGGTTAAAAATACTCTTATTAATGAATAAATATGTAGTTTTCAATATTCCCCTGGTCACAGTACGGTCCAAGCGTTTTTGAGCACAAATCATTATCATCTGCCTAGCCTTTTCCAAACTATGTTGGGGTCGGCTTCCAGTCTAACCGGTTGCAGCTGCATACCAGTATCTTACATTTTATTTTACTTGAGCAGGAATATTTAATAAAATTTTAAATACTACACCATGTAAAACATACACCCACCAGGAACAAAAATAATGCATAGAGAAATTGTACTCTCTAATTTTATTTAATTATTTATAAATAAGAGAGTATAATTTCTTAAATCAATATTGACAATTAATGATAATTTACAAATTTGTATTTCACAAACGCTGTTACACGTCACAAATAAATATAATAAAAGTACTTACATGAGGTGATGGGACTATTTTAAGAACACTTAAAGAAAGAGCGAACAATATTTATTTTTAAACATAAAAAAAATATTAAAAGGTAGCTCAGATTTATTTATCGACAACACAAACTCCCATCACTACGCAGTAACAGTATCCCACATTCACGTACACACTCACACTAACGTAGCCGTTGTAACTTTACACACACATACAAACATTGAGCTTAGAGCTTTAAGACGACCATATCACCGGAAACTCTACCTTATCATGTGAATTTTAAGGTTTGTATTTGAAAAACTGTACGACACACATTCAAACATCGAGCTTTTAGCTTTGAGACCAAACGCCATTTAAAACTCTACCTTGTTAGAGACAGCTAAGGTTGATAATTGAATGGTCTTACAAAAGTCAGTGATGCGCAACAGATTCGAATTACCGAAATAAATGAAAACGTTTCTGCCTGTTTTCTTTTATCTTTTATTTTCATATCTCGTTTAGCAATTATGAAAAGATTTGTCTGACTGTCCGTAACTTTACGTTGGAGAGTTACGACTTGAATGACTTCGCTTGACTTTTGAAGTCTAAGCGAAGTTTGCTTTTCGAAAGAAGGATATTTTGTCGCGTTGTGTATTTAGAAAAGTTGTCAACACAACAAAGGCAGTTAAAAATTTACATCTTCTTCTAATATATAATAAAAATCTCGTGTCACAGTATTTGTCATCGAACTCCTCCGAAACGCCTTGAACGATTTTTATTATGAAATTTTTTGTGTAGGTATATTTGGTAGGTCTGAGAATAGGTTTTTTAGTCTCACACTATACACATCAAAATTTCCACGCGAACGAAGTCGCGGGAAACAGCAAGATTAATCTGTCATCGTGCGAATCTGTCATTCTGCGAATCTGTCATTATCAGATCTTGTCGTTTTGCGACACCTGGCATTATGCGTTTCTGACAATTCGCTAATCTGTCATTTTGCGTTTCTGACGTTCTTCGCCCAAACCGTATAAAAAACACCAATTTTCTGGCCATTTCATCATTCACACAATACATCCATCGTTTATTTGGTCATAATCTACTTTATTAGCCATCGAGGCGGCGCCATTCAGCCATCGGAGGCACTTGTGGCTACGTAATAACAGTTGCTCGGGTCGACTTTTAGGTAAAGCCGTGCTTGCCTAGGTTGGTCTGTGGATAGGTAACCACCCTAACATACCGAGTTTCCTCCGTGCCTCGGAAAGCACCTTAAGCAGTTGGTCCCGGCTGTCATTTGTAGATCTTTGACAGTCGTTAGAGGTAGTCAAAGTCTGACAACTAGTCTCACCAAGGGGTATCGTATTACCCAGTACTGACTGGGTTGTGGAGGTCAGATAGGCAGTCGCTCCATGTAAAATACTGGTATTCTGCATCTGTTTAGACTGGAAGCCGACCCCAATATACACACATCAACACGGTCTAGGGATATTTCATACTCAATTAAATAACTCGAAAAGTACTGGCCGCATTGGAATCTTTTATACACCGATTTGTTTGTAATTTATCTCAGACTAATTACAAATTCAAATTTTTGAAAATTCTTTTGTTTCGGTGGCTTAAAAATGTCTTGATGTATAGGAGAGGGAATTTTCATTTGTGCGAAATTTAGAAAACAATACGAATTACGTTTAGTTACAGTTTTTTTTCATTTTTAAACGAAAGATAAAGTTAAAATTGAGGTATTGTAGCCATGCAACGCCGACATTTGACGAGGGCGGAGATGTTACGAGCTGTGGGAATGCTGGAAGCTGGATCTGTTCAGCGTAATGTTGCTGAGGCCATAGGGACCCATCAAAATGTAATTTCAAGATTGTGGACACGCTATCGTGCCACAGGTGAAGTAGCGGAGAGGCACCGGGGGCCAAGTCGCATCACTACCCCCAGACAAGACCGATTTTTGCAAATTACTGCGCGAGCACAACCAAATGGAACGGCGACTCAATTGGTCCAAAGGCTGCGAGTGGAACACCAAGTGCTTGTGAGTGACCAAACTGTAAGAAGGCGACTGCATGAAAGCAATCTACGCTCTCGTAGACCACTCCGGGTCCCACCTTTACGGAGAGGCAATCGTGGACGACGATTAGAATGGGTTCGGAACCACGTGGACTGGGGCCGTGACCAATGGTCCAATGTGCTGTTCACGGATGAATCCAGGTTCGGCTTCCATCTAGATTCACGAAGGACGCGTGTTTGGCGAGTTCCTGGACGATGGAGCCGTCTCCAGAACCCTCAGGAAGTTCACCCATACCAAGGAGGAACAATTATGGTTTGGGCAGGAATTCGTCTTGGAGGACGGACGGATCTCGTTTGGGTGCGGGGCAATATGACGGCAGAACGATACGTCCAACAGGTGCTGGGGCCCGTAATCTTGCCCCACAGAACACAAATGGGGCAAGATTTCCTGCTCATGCACGACAATGCACGGGCACACACGGCGAGAACGGTAGCAGCTTGGTTACATACACATAATGTTAGGGCCTTAGACTGGCCTGCTCAATCGCCAGATCGAAATCCCATTGAGCATGCGTGGGATATGCTGCAAAGAAGAGCTCTGAAGGAAGTTCCTGAAAATCTGGCTACAGAAGATCAACTTTTTGCGCACCTCAGAAGGACATGGGACAATATTCCGCAGCAAGACATTGACAACCTTGTTCTGAGCATGCCGAATCGTTGCCGATGTGTTATGAACATCATGGGCGCTTTCTCAGACTACTAACATCAAGTTTATAAACACAAATTAAATGATTTTTCTATTTTTTTCAGTTTTTACTCACAAATTAAAAGTTCTTTCATATACGGTTTCCGTCTTATACTTAATTTTTTTTCCATAAAATCCTGAAATTTTAATCTATACCTTAACCATTATTAAAAAATGGTAGAATATTAAATAACGTATCTTTTAAATATATACATGTCACATAAATAATTAACACATTGATAGTAATTCGCTTTTTTAAAAATATCCCTAGACCGTGTTGATGTGTGTAGTTGGGAAAAGGCTGGGCAGATGAGATACTCTCTCAATAGACATCAACAATATCAACATTCATACTCAAAACTTTCCTAACGACATTTTTCTCATTTCTCTGCATCACATGCCCATATAGAAACAAATAGAAGCTCCCTAAACTGCACACCAAGAAATCTTCCTTAACATCAGCTATAAACATCATAATATCACGCCTGTAGACCCCGAAAGGCTCAGAAGTATAATACCTACCTAATAGTACACCCACATTTCGCCAGTTATGTTTAAACCCTATCCTATTGCCATCAAACGGGCGCAAATCCAGCCTCCGTGGCTGCTACTGAGAAATTTCCGATTGAAAAACCTAACAAAGCACTATCGGACTATCGGAACTATCGGACAAAGTGTTAAAAGCTTTGTGAACCTTTTAACACTTTGTCCGACGGGAGTCGCACCCGTCCTGGGTCCTCATGCTCAGCAGTCGCACTACTAAACCAACGACGCAGTTCAGCCAATTAGACAAAATACATAAAGTACTGCTACTTAACCATTCTACATTAACAAAACAATAATTACTTGAGTTTAATTCTAAGAAACCGAGGCTACATGAAACAACAACCGTATTCCAGATAACAAATGGCTTAGTCTAGATAAAAACAGCCGCATATTACAAACACATAGCAGAGACTTAGTAGGACCAAAGATTAGTTAGTAACTGAATTGTAATTAATTATACTGCCATAAGTCATAGGTTTCGAATTCGAACCCCAAGACACGCACGTCGTATTTTTCGGATTCGCGCGCGCGCGTATTGTATAATTATTTACTTGCTTTCGGCAAAGGAAAACATAAAAAAAAGGAAAACGTAAAGCCAAGTCAGAGGCCCATGGGCGGCATAAAAACTCTGACACCAGGTTAGGCATTACCCCAGCACGATTAAGAAAGAAGAACTAAATTGTGTTCATAGCAAGCCTTAGTAGGGACGTCCCAAAGATGTAAAAATACTTAATAGGCATGACGACAGTATCAAAAAATTGCAAATCTATTTAGTCCGTCAGTCAGAGTATTGGAAATTAATGAACACGTATTTTTAGGGTTCCGTAGACAACTAGGAACCCTTATAGTTTCGCCATGTCTGTCCGTCCGTCTGTCCGTCCTCGCTTAATCTCTGTGACCGTTAGCACTAGAAAGCTGAAATTTGGTACCAATACGTATATCAATCACGCCGACAAAGTGGTAAAATAAAAAATAAATTGGAAAAAAATGTTTTATTAGGGTAAAGTGGGAAGTGATTTTTTTTTTTTATTTAAACCCTAACGTGTGCTATATTTTTGGAAAGGTATTTAAAAATGAACAGGGGTTTCCTAAAATCATTTTTTGATAATGTCAACAATTTCGGAAATAATCGCTCCAAAAGTAAAAAACAATGTGTCCCCCCCTCTAACTTTTGAACCATAAGTTTAGAAAATATGAAAAAAATCTGAAAAGTAGAACTTTATAAGGACTTTCTAGGAAAATCATTTTGAACTTGATGGAAACATTAGTTTTTGTACAAAAAAGACAAAAAGTTGTACAAAATAAGTTGCAGGAGCGCGGAGCGCTGCTGGAGCGCGAACATATTGAATACCCACCTTTAAACTCATAAGTGGGAACACTTATTGTGACGGACAGGAAACTACGGAACCCTACACTGAGCGTGGCCCGACACGCTCTTGGCCGGTTTTTGTTTTTTGTAAATCAATGAACATTGACAAAGATAAATCGCATCAAAACTCGGGAGTGGGGGGGCTCGTGACGTCAGAACTATTGTAGCTAAAAATTATACCTAGGCATGACGTATTGAGAATTTTAAAAGCGTCATATCTTCGTAAATTTTGGTTTACGTAACAAAAGAAAATACACGGGTCAAATATTTTTTGATTATCTAACTGACGGACTAATTAGACGTTTTTTGTCGTCTCGCTTATTGTAATATGGACGAGTCGGGCGATCTTGCTCTAATAAGTAATAGGTTTATTTGGCCAAAATAAAAGTAACAAATATACCAGTCTAACAATCATTTACTCCGTAACTGGGTAACACAGTCAGTACCCCTTAGCAAGACTCATTGCCAGACTTTCGGGCTTTAAGATCTACAAATTACAGCTAGAACAAACGGCTTAACGTGAAGAGGGAAATACGTACCAAAATAAAAATAGTAGCCAGTCAGCATAATGACAGCTAGTCTGACCGCTTCCGCTACGCCCCGGACGGACACTTCTTAGCGTGTCGATGGCAATTTAAATTTTGTCGGCCCAGAACAGAGCCACGAATTTGGCGTCCTCAGTAGCACCCATCAGTTCCTTCTTTCTCCGTGTGGTTAGTACCTAACCTGGTGTGCAGAGTTTTATGCCGGCCATGGGCCTCTGACTTAGCTTAAATGCCGTAGAGAAGAATCTTTCAGGCCCGTTGGTTTCCTCACGATGTTTTCCTTTACCGAAGCAAGTGATATTATACGATCAGTTCCTGTAATGACCACACAACAAGACACGATGCAAGAGACGATACACCACGTACACTTAAGCATTGAGGAGGTTATTTTAAAGCACAGCTTATTTAGTATGGAAAAGATACCACGTCTAGCTTTTTCTCCTAAGATAAAGCATGACATAAGCTCGCAAGCAGGTGGTGAGTGCTTATTCCTGGTAACCGAAGTAGTCAGGATAATGACGACGATGACAGGTGTCGGTCCAGCTATTTCCTTGTGTTACCTGCTTTGCATTTTAAATTAATTGGAGGTAGTGTCGGTAATAGCGATGAAAGTTAATAATTGGTTGGTTTTAATAAGGTTCAATTTTGAGATGGATGTGTGGAATGACAAGAATGGACAAAGTAAGGAATGAGTGAATATAAGTATCAGAAGAAGTTTGAAAGTTGCGCCTGTTACAGAACTGTTAAGGACGTCGTGTGTATGGACACATAATGAGGAAGTATGAAACGCGTGTTACAACACATGAAGAGGGAGAGGAGGGCCAAAGAATATATGGATGGATTGTGTAAGGAAGGATATGAAAAAGAAAGGAGTAAATGATGCCGTGACATCTGATAGGGGAGAGTGGAAGAAGAACACGTGTTGCGCCGAAAGAATGAGAGAAGGGCAGGAAGATGATGATTAATATTGGATCAGTGTTTCTGAATGTAGCAAATCGGTACTGTGGAGATTCGTAGAAGTTTTTGATTTTCGGGTTGCAAATCAATAGCCTAATCTTATTCCAGTGGCGAAGGATCCATACAACTCGATTCCTACCGGATTCCCTTTGAGAAATGGCACAGTCAGTATTCTATACACAAATAATTAAATCACATTAAAGATATTTACTCCGACTTACAAAAATTGACACTTCGCTACTGTCTTATTCCCAAGGTACAGGTCTGGTAAACATTCAAATCGATGGTGTAATATATGTGTGTGTGTGTGTGTGTGTGTGATTGTGTAATGATTTTGAGTTGGTCTAATAGTCGCAGTCGCGACTGCTGTAGACTCGATAGCAATAGGCTCGCCCCTATTACACGGGACAACATACCTGGCAAAGTGTGGGTGTACTATTAGGTACACCTCGGCCTAATTCTTGATAAAAAGCGTGATGTTACGTTATTTAGATGAAAACCGTTCAAACGGGTAGTTGATTTTAATTTTAGCTCTACACATATAATAGTATCACACCTTGACTAACCGAAGGGTCAGGCAGAAGTTGAGGTGTATGGTGAGATTTAAATTTTTGCACCTTTTCTTTTCACTAATGCTAACTCTATACCCAGCCAAAGCTGTTGACTTTTATTTCTCAACAAACTTTTATCCGAGGCTTCGCTTGCGTTAATTTAGAATTTGACAATCAGTTCGCTTGTAATAATATAGTGAGGGATTTTCTTTTTCTTTTTAGCTCTTCCCTAGTCGCTGGATAGATGGCGCTGAACTTAGTACATTAATGCAAGGAACGGAACCTAAGAAAACTGATTTTAACAAAGCGCGAGAAAACTAGGTTATATTCGGAAGGTTAAGCAAACGAAAGTGTCAGTCAACGAGCGTATCTGACGTGACGCAATGGTTTTTTTCCCAAGCGTTTTGGCTTTGGCACCAACTATCGTAGTCAGTTCAACGCCATCTAAAGGGTGTAAAACACCTCTTAACGAAAACGAAAGGCACTTGTTCTCCTCGTCAATGCGATCATTTTTTTGTTCTACACCACACCTGGGAACCTTCTAGTTACGGAGATATTTGGGGTCAAAGTTCCAACTTTTTGACATGTTTTTTTTTTACCCCAAAAAAAAAGTCGTTTCCCAGCAAAAATTTTTGCGTAAAGTTACTTGGTTTGATGTACAGAATTCTTGGTTAACGGCTTCGTGATGAGGTGTTTTACACCCTGTAAAGAGTTCTTGGAAACTAAGGTTTTTTTTAATACCTCAAAAAGAAAACCTCTATTAAATAAGTCTAAATCTATTATAATAAGAACGTTATTGTGGTTTTCCTCGAGAACAGTGGCCCTACTCTCTAAGGTTTCGTCCGTATATTCGGATCTATCCGTTTCTCTCACTCGCACTCATCTGCAGACGTGCGCGAGAGCGACGGATAGATCCGAATATACTTCGAAACGTTATAGAGTAGCCCGCCCCAGTACTTTTTTTCGGGATGAAAAGTAGGTACCCGATGTCCGTTTCTGTACCTACACCTGACCACGTATATTATGCAAAATAAAATTTCAGGCTGATCATTTCAGTGTACTGCTTGTAACAATTTAATATTAGTTAGGATCTCGGACACCGTGAAAAACTATCGAAGGTTTTAAGTAGCCTTAAAGAAAGATATCCTGCTAGCATAAAACTGCGATCATCAAACTGCAATCAATCCTGAAAATACACTAAAGAGCATTTTATGGAGGACCTCTAATTTTCAACTTCGAAAAATTATATCGTCGTATTACGGTAATTACGAATATAATTATATTCACCCTTTTTACGGCGTTGTCGATGGCAGCGCAGTCACCAGTATGCCAAAGTGAATGCATGTTTTACGCATATAGAGTAGGGTAGAAGGTGGAACTTCGTTTGTGACGCAGCTCACGCAGCTCATCATTCATACCTTGCTGCTGTCCCGAGATATATGACTATATCTTTCTTTATCGTGTGGTTAGAGCCAAACCTGATGTCAGAGTTTTTATGCCGCCCATGGGCCTCGGACTTGGCTTTACATGCCGTCAAGAAATATCTCTCAGGCATGTAGGTTTAATCACGATGTTTTCCTTCATCGAAGCAAGTGATAAATTAGTAAAGACTATAATGAATTTAGGTACCTCCCTAATTCATATTTTTAGGTTGTCGGTACTAAACCTAGTTTTCCTCCTACCATATTAAAGTTGGTGACATATTTGCAGGACAATTCGTATTAATATAAAAGTAATAAGAACGTAGTGAAGACTTAATAACATTTAATTGTTTATTTTCTTAGGTCATCTGATATACTAGATTGACTCCTGTAGTTGCGTGTTACATTTTTTTTAAATGATAAAATAGGCCTAAGTCGTGGGGTCAGGTTTTTCCACCAGGAATTTATCAGCAGCAGCCATGGAGTCTGGGTTTATGCCCGGTTTATGGCAATAAGCCCCTTACTACATGGGACTTAAACTTAACTGGCGAAATGTAAGGCAACTAACTCTTCGGTGATGGGACAGACGTGGCGTATAGTTTTAAGTTTCAACTAAAATAACATACACATAAAATCACAGTCCCCAAATTTGTGGAGAAGCACTTTTTTGTAGATCTAGCCCCCAGCGTCGGCCTGTTAGAAATAGTTTTCTAGCTCAGCATTTTGAAGCTTAAAAGATGTCACAGACAGACAAACATCACAACCCATCACATTAGAAAACCACCAAATATGCATCTTTAGAAAAGCTTACTCATAGACTGCATCTGTTATCTAGTCACGTGCCACCGCAGGGCTGGCGGCCATTTTGAGAAACAATATACTTGTAATGGATGACATACGGCGGGTGACATAACTGGAGCCTTTGTTGTAAGAGGTGCAAGGTTAGTCATAGGTACTGTTAGTAATGACCTATATTTAGTGTTAGTGAAAATAAGTACTAGGTACATTATTATCTACCTACTGACCTGTAGTATCTGCCTCTGAAAGCAGGAACGGTGCATCTGCGCAAATAATGTCAAGAAAAATAAGCCAATACTAGGTACTACTTACTTAGATAAAAATTTTTTTTGCAAAACATTAAAAACCTACTTCAAAAACACAACAAAGTGAAAAATAACTTTAGCTTCAGAAGTCGGTGGCATAGAAACTGAATCAAACACTTAGAAGTCACCGACTTCTGAAGCTAAAGTTATTTTTCACTTTGTTGTGTTTTTATAGTCGGTTTTATTTTTAGCAAAAAATGATTTTTGTTTTTCCATTTTTAGTTGTAATATCCTATACAAATATTAGCTATACATTTATTTTAACATAACATAACGTCACGCCTGTTATCCCCGAAGGGATGGGCTGAGGTACTTACCTAATAGTACCTATACCCACGTTGCGCAAGTTATGTTTCATTCATTCATTCATCATTCATAACACTTTGCCCAACCTGGGAATCGAACCCAGGACCTCATGCTGAGTAGTCGCCACCACTAGACCAACGAGGCAGTCATTTATTTCATATTTATGTCATGGTAATAGGCTTATCCCCTAGCTATCCCCTTCATTAAATAGTCTGATACCTGATGATTCGCCGGTAAATGACAATGACTACCATCAACAGATCAGAGCGTGGGCTGCTGTGCCACCTGAATCACCAGCGTCAGACCTTCCATCCATTGACGAATTCATTTATGTTGTCAGGAAACTGCCTCTTAACAAATCATCAGGTGAAGATAAAATATCTAATCGGATGATAATAGAAGCGTGTAAAACAGCGGGCGACGCCATTCTATCTGTTTTCAACCGATGTATTGCGGACGGCGTTTTCCCTCGCGTATGGCGACGTGGCTTTATACGAATAATTCCAAAAAGTGGTGATAAGCCACCGGACGACCCTAAGTCGTACAGGCCCATAACCCTACTGCCATCTTTAGGAAAACTCCTGGAGCGCCTTATCGTTCCACGTTTGCTGCCAGACGGGCCAAAGTTTCATAACAACCAATTCGGTTTCACTGTGGGAAAATCTACCGTAGACGCGGCACTTTCTGTTAGAAAAATTGTTAATAACTCGGAACACAAGTACGTGGTTGGAATCTTTTTAGATATTTCCGGGGCCTTTGATAACGCATGGTGGCCGATGCTACTACTTAAACTGAAGAATCGTGGCTGCTATAAAAACATATATAATCTTGTTTATTCTTACTTTTTAAATGGTTCCGCGAAACTCAAACTCGGTCATTATTCTATGTCAAAGCCCCTTACCATGGGATGTCCTCAGGGGTCGGTAATCGCTCCGTATGTATGGAATTTAGGTTTTGATGATTTTCTCGCGATTCCCCTTCCTCCCGGCTGTTCATTAACCGGTTACGCGGACGACGGCCTGCTGCTCATTCAGTCGAGTACTCGGGCTAGTCTCGAGAATTTAGCTGACACTTGCCTACGATTAATATCTCAGTGGGGCGATCGAAACCGTCTGACCTTTGCACCGCAAAAAACTTATCAACTAATTTTAAAAGGTAATCTTAAATCGTGGCCTAGTATTAAATTTAATAACGTTCCCGTGAAAAGAAAGCAATCCTTGTGCTACCTTGGTTTGGTCTTAGAGAGAAATTTTTCATTCATAGATCATATAAAAACTGTCGGTGAAAAAGCTAAAAAGAACTTTTATGCCTTAACGAGAATATCAAAATCTACGTGGGGTCTGTCATTTATAACTTTAAAGACCATTTATGGGGCTACTTACTTGGGGTGTATGTGCTACGGGGCACCTGTCTGGGCCGATAGGGCCACCATAGGAACGGCACGACGTAAATTGCTTCAAAGCCAGCGTTTGGCTTTGATATTCTTATGCAAAGCGTATAGGACGGTTAGTACTGAAGCCTTACCGGTACTTGCAGGTGTACTTCCAGTTGATCTTGAAGTGCAGCGACGGGCTGCAATTTACTATAACGCACGTGAGACCGCGGACGCAGACTTTTTAACCCTACGTGACCGTGTTAAGATTTCTAGATTATTCAAACCACAGACCGACGTCTGGGAGGAACTTTTGTCTGAATGGCAAGGTAGGTGGGATAATTCCATCAAGGGCCGACACCTCCACCAGTTCTTTCCATCCGTTCGTGAACGGCTGGCCAGGACATGGTTGGAGGTTGATCACTGTGTTGCCCAATTTCTCACCGGTCATGGTAACTTTAAGAGTAAATTATTTTCCTTCAAGCTTGTTGACTCGCCTTTTTGTCAATGTTCCACATCTGACTGCGAATATGAACAATCAGCACATCACATTTTATGGGAGTGCAGTCTTTGGCAGAATGAACGCAACATTATGTTGGATAGTGTACAGGTTACATCCGGAGTTATTTACTATACAGACCTTG
This sequence comes from Xestia sexstrigata, assembly GCA_941918905.2. Lineage (NCBI taxonomy): Eukaryota > Metazoa > Arthropoda > Insecta > Lepidoptera > Noctuidae > Xestia > Xestia sexstrigata. The sequence goes on from OW799226.2 coordinate 3,606,973, forward strand.
TGGAAACTAGAACAAATTTCCGTGCGTTCAAGCGTTTTTGCCATACCTATTATTGGAATCAAATATAACAGCTCACAACTTAGGACCCATTAATGTTAATATTTATCCGTGGTGCTAGGCAACTGGGCCTATCCCAGTTGTAAACGTCCCTTTGTGCCTATTGGCCTTGTTTCGTTCTGTCTCCTGCTGAAATGGAGGGAAGTGGAAATTACGGATTTTTCCTACTCCTCCACTATACTTTTCTGATTAATTTCGTTGCGGGATCCAAGACAGTTAAATTCATTCTCTGGGACTTCGTCGAGCTTCACTGTCTCGGCGCTTTTCTGGTGGTCGCCACTGTTGATTCTGGCTTTCAGGAGTTACAGTGTTTTGGGAACAGTGTGGCGGGCAGGCTTATCCCCAATAAAATGGAACGGTTCTATTTTATTGGGGATAAGCCTATTACCATGACATGTGTTACTTAAGTATGTTAGGTTCCATTGGAACCTAACATATTTAACTGTCGAAATGAGGGTGTACTGTACAAAAATCAAAATCAAAATCAAAATCAAAGCATTTATTTCAAGTAGGCCAGTTACAGGCACTTTTGAATTGTCGAAACACAGTTAAATGTAGCTACAGTCCCAGTCACAAGACATAAAAACTGTGAAAGTACTGTAGTTGCCCATTCCCTAGCGTAGATCTCTATGGAGAAGAACGGGCAAGAAACTCCATGGACACTCTTTTAAATCAAAATATTGTTACAAAATCTTGGTTACATCATTCATGTTGAGATGGTATATTATGTGAGAACAATGTAGCAAGATATGCACGTTAAGTGTCCATAGTAAAAACAAAAAATACAATTCAAAAATAAACATACAAATAAGCCATGGCAACTAAGAGTTGACCAGTCACAACTGACAGCGCCCGTTCACGAACATGACGCATGGATCAGCACCATTCAACTCAACCATTTTGAAGGGAACTGAATGATCCGACACACGCGCCACCATCAGCGAGACATTAGAGTGAGCGTGACATACTCTCAACCGCCAGGGCACATTCAAGTCAAGAAAAGACGTAGGATTTCAGTGAATGATAGCTTTCTAGTACATAGTACTCACACAATATGGGCTGTGCGATTATATAATACTAGAGATTGATTCTATACAATGCAAAGACAGTTGTACAATCTTCAGCAGCTCCAACAATTCTATTTAATACTATCAATTTATGCGCCCCTGTCCATGTGGAGCAGGACCAGCATTGAGCCACGCATTTTTATCTGCGATATAATCGCCCAACTTGTAATAAGCTTGCTTACATAGTGTGCGTTTGATGCATGTTTTAAATTTCGTCTCATTCAGTTCAAGAATACTTTGTGGAATTTTATTATAGCATCTCAAACAGTACCCCATGAAAGATGAGTCCACTTTAGCGAGTCTGAAGCCTGGCTGAACTAGTTGGTCCCTATTTCTAGTACTGTAATTATGTCTATCACCTCTTTTACCAAAAAGATGCAGATTTTTTCTGACGTACATTATGTTTTCGTAGATGTACTGACAATGTACCGTCATGATGCCAATATCCTTAAACAGTTCCCTTAGAGAATCGCGCCTACGAAGATTATATATGGCTCTGATGGCTCTTTTTTGCAGAATAAATATAGACTCAATATCTGCAGCCCGTCCCCATAGCAAAATGCCATAAGACATTATACTATGAAAGTAACTAAAATAGACCAGTCTAGCGGTATCTACATCAGTAAATTGACGAATTTTTCTAATAGCATATGCTGCTGAACTTAGACGCGCCGCAAGGGATGTTAAATGAGAACCCCATTGTAGCCTTGAATCAAGCGTAATCCCCAGGAAAACCGTTTTATCTACGAATTCAAGTTTCTCTTTATTTAATATTATTTCACAATCACTACTTTTAACATTGGGTAAAGCAAATCTTATGCATTTAGTTTTTTTTTCATTTAATACTAAATTGTTTGCTGTGAACCAATTATGGACCTGAACTAGGGCATCATTCACGTCATCTAGATTCTGGGCCCGTCTATTTATCTTAAAAATAAGGGAAGTATCATCAGCAAACAACACCATATTTTGAGGTTGGTTTTTCAATAAATAGGGTAGATCATTTATATACACGAGAAAGAGGAAAGGACCCAATATTGAGCCTTGTGGAACCCCCATTTTTACTTTTAAACCTTGTGAATTAACACCATTTATTTGAACACGTTGTTGTCTATCACTCAAATATGATTTTACCAAACTAAGTGCAAGTTGACCTAATCCGTAATGCTCAAGTTTCAAAAGTAATGTGTCGTGATTTACGCAATCAAATGCTTTGGAAAGGTCACAAAATATTCCTATGGCGTCTTGAGACTCTTCCCAGGCAGTAAATATGTGCTTTAATAAGGTTACACCGGCGTCAGTCGTACAACGTCCCTTGATGAAACCATACTGTTGATCATGTAAAATTTTGTTGGTGTTAAAATGATTGAGCATTTGATTAAGCATTACCTTTTCAAACACCTTGCTAAAAACTGGCAACACGGATACAGGTCTATAATTATTAGTATCTTTACTGTTCCCGGATTTGAAAAGAGGTATGACTTTACTGTATTTCATTAGATCAGGGAAAACTCCTTGGTCTACACACAAATTAAAAATTAAAGCTAAGTATGGGGCTATAGTCTCAAGTATGGATGCACAAACTTTGATAGACATTCCCCATAGATCTTCGGTCAGTTTGATTTTTATTTGCCGGAAAGCTTTAATAACTATCGTAGGGTTTATGTGTTTAAATTTAAATTCAACCGTGCAGCCAGATACATTCGCCTTTAATAAACCAATTGAGACTTCAGGTGAGGAATTAAGAGCTTCCGTCGTCTTTAATGGTATATCGGTAAAGAAATTTACAAATTCTTGAGCTACTTCCAGATTAGAGCTTTTAGGACCACATGCTGAATCTAATGTGAAGCTAGTGTTACTTATTTTTTTCCTGTTAGTCTCATTATTTATGACTTTCCAGACTGTCTTTATTTTGTTTTCTGCTGTTTTGATTTTGTTGCTAATGTGCAGGGCTTTAGCAACCTTGCATGTATTTCTAAAAAATTTTGAATACTTAGCAACATACCGGTTAAAAGTTTCGGTGTTTATATAAGGCTTAAGGCCATAAAGCTCAAATAGTCTTTCCCTACTTTTTCTGATACCTCTAGTTGCCCAATCACTAAATATGAATTTAGGGCTAATACTTTTTGTCTTCTTTTCAAAAGTTTTGTTGAATTCCGTGTGAACTATTGAAAAGAAACGATCATACAATTGATTTATATTAATATCGTCATGGCTCATAACACCTAACTTGTTCTGTAGGGAAATATTATACCTATTTAATTTGCTAGAAGTTATAGGTCTAAATTTGATCTGAACTTTTTGCAAAGGTGTATTACACCTAAAAGTTACAGTTTGTCCGCTATGGTCAGACGGCAGACAGTTTACTATGGCTTTATCTAAGTAATCACAATCGCAGAAAACATTATCTATACAAGTCGCAGAAGATGGAGTGACTCTAGTAGGTTCTATAAAAGTGTTGGTCAAGTCAAATGACTTAAAAAGATTTAACAACCGACTGCTATTTGAACTTTCTTCTAAAATATTGATATTGAAATCACCACAAATAATTGTAGATTTATTACTGGCTGCAATTTTTGCCAGAACATCTTCCATTATTGATTCAAATAAGGAAAAGTTTTGATAGTTTGGGGGTCTGTACACACACACAATTACATGCTTATCTAGCTCAACACAGGACAGTTCGACGCAATGTTCAACAGAGAGACCTACTATGTCATTTCGTTGCTTATATTTGAAACCTTTTTTTATTAATATTAGGGAACCTCCACGAAGCATAGTTTTACGGTTAAAGCAGCTACCCACCATATAGTTTTCATAATTAATAAGCATTTGGTAATCCTTTAGCCAATGTTCAGTAAAACAAATAATGTCAAACTTACTATTCTCTAAAAACAATTCAATTTCTAATAATTTGGAAGAAATGCCTTGGATATTTTGGTGGAATAATTTTAAGGTGTTCTGCTGAGGCCCTTTTTTACTAACTATCTGAGTGCAAGAAAATACCTTGCTGTTGGAAGGATTAACAATATTGTTAATGGTACCTTCTGTTGTCTCACTTTCTAGTTTAAATTAATAATAATATTTGGAGTAAGGCCGGAGACTTCCGTGCCATCCTCAGACAACAAGACCCTATCACTAATAGAGCTTAATTGAGGATTTTCCACGGTGACGCATGGATCCTCCTCAGAATGTTTGTAAACATTTATAGCACTAATGCTATCTTCATTTAAAGTCACCTGTACATTAGTATTATTACTAATAGTCGCAGTGTTAATAATATAACTAAACTTAGACATACTATTTATGTCTGTGTGAATATTATAAGCTAATAGCCGAGCTATTTTGTGTCTACAACTAATAGGTAGAAACACTTTACCCCGAGTCGATCTAAGTTTATCAACAAAAGTGTTGATATCAAGATATATAAGTTTGTCACTATAATGACCTGCTAAAAAATATAAATGTTTATTTAACATGTGAATATAATTGTTTTTTCTGTTACATAAACTTTCAAAATATGGAAAAGAACACAATATTATTTTATTACACTTTAACTTCAACAACTCTGAAACACAGTCAGTGATGTCTTCCTTTTTAATCTTTGAACTATTACCAACACATATTGTAATGGTGGTACTAGGATCACAAACAGTCTTTGTTACTGATGCCATAATCTGTTTGTAGGTTGACCCTGGCATACAATTGTTTTGGGTACAATAACTCAGGTTATTACTAATTAATTTACCTAGCCCCCTACCTATACTGTCAGAGAACATAACTGAATGATTACAATCATGATTACTAGAAGAAACAAAATTACCAATCTCAGGCAGACTATCATACAACTCAGGGTGTACCACATGTGAATAATCTAGTGTTATATTAGTTGTTTGTTGGTTCAATATGCTGTCCTGAGACAAATTCTCAACCTGGTATGGGTCCTCCATTACCTCAGGCTGGATAGTATCATGGTTGGTAACTGTCTGGCAACTACATTGACCCATTACCAACTCATTTGCTGCAGAAATATGTTCCCTAATTTGGTTCTGAGAAATCTTATACCTACTAGAAAGGGAACTTAGTGAGTCCTGAAGTACATGTATTTCAGACTGCAAATGCTGAGTATCAATTTCATAAATTTTTATACTGTCCTCTAATTTAATTTGATAATTATTTAACTTATTAACTAAATCAACACGCTCTTTCCTCAGTGGAATATGTTTGGAAAAGAGTTTGTGTTGTTTCCTATATTGATAACATTTTTTAATTATTCTATTCAGTTTTGCATATTTTTTAATTTTCTTATTGCTAACTGTATAGTTTTGTTTTAGTAAGGAATCTTCAGTCAGATCAATGGTTATTAAGGAAGGGGGGTTACAATTACTATTTAATAATTCATTATATAAAAGGTTTGTTTCTGAAAGTTGATTACATGCTTTTTCTTTCTGTAACTTCATTATACAACTATTGGCATGAATTAACTTATCTTCTAGGTCCCTAATTTTATATAAAGCCTCCTCATACAAGTTACTACAATTATGGAAACCATCCGTCACCACCTTCAGTTGATCCCGTTCATCAACAACGTCCAAGTATTGCTGATGTAGGTCTACTAGCTCCCGTTTTAAGCTGGAGTTTTTGCCATTAACCTTATCGACTTCCACCTCACTCTCTTCTCTCTCCTGTAACAGTTGTTGGACTTGGAGGTTGGATTCTTTGAGTTCTTGGAGGGCCGTTCTCAATTTTAGCTCCATATCCTGAGCAGTAGCCTTACGGGTCATCACAGGCATGGTTTCAGGATTGGTTACTGAAAATTAGAAGAAAAGAAACGGTGTGAACTAATAGAATAGGCAAATAAAGGGAAGTTAGCGATGAAAGGGAAAGAAAAAAGTTATGAAATGAAATGAGGTAGGCTGCTTTAATAGCTTTAAAAGATTATCTAATTCAATGTAACTACTTGAATAAACGTCCAGTTTCAATGGTTCTATTGTCTTAGGGATTTACTTTTTCTTTTAGAGAGAAGTGGGTATGTTGCATAAAAAAAAAAAAAAAAAAAAATATAAGTAATAATAAGATATTAATGCAAGACAATAATGCGCAATAAATTATCTTTAACGATATATCTAATCATTTGCATTGAAAAGATTGATTCGAATAAACAATCAGAGTTATGGAATTACTCAGTTTTGTTGTTCTAAGACCGGTTGTCAACAAAGAGATTTAGAACCAGTACAGGGTAATAAATCAGCGAAAAATCATACTAGAAATGGGCATGGATGTGTTACAGAGCTAAAGAGACGTTTGTGCTGTTATTAAATAAAAAGTAAACAATACTTCCCCTGAAATATCCGTTTATGTCCGTAGTTAGAACGTCAGCTGTTTTTTTAAGGTTACCGGTACCGTTGTAGTGCCGAAAACTTCATTAATTATCAGGATAACAATTTTCCTGAGTATTTATGCATTTATGATACGTTTACACAAACAATTACACCTTAATATAACTTATTTACTAATTAAATTGAATTTTAAATACGGAACATAAAATTTTACATGTCACTCAGGCAGTGTTGCCACTTATCTCCGTACACATCTGCATACCCCCTCAGAGCATACAGGCGTGATGTTATGTTATGATGTTGTGAAAACAACAAACAACGACCTATTTGCTGTCTATAATTTAAGAGTTCCATTGTATATCTCCGAAGATCACCATCAGATCATTCACCAAATTTAAACGGTACAACCGCGAAGCTATTTTTTTCTAAACAAAAAAAGAATCATCAAAATCGGTTAACAATTGGCTAAAAAAAAGGCAGAAGATACACTCACGAAAAATAACAGACGAATTCATAACCTCCTCTTTTTGAAAGACGGTTAAAAAGTCGTAGCGTCATAACGACTGCAAAGAGAAGTGTTGGTCATCCGGCGCATTGTTGCGGCTGGCACAAGAACGTGGAGCTTGGCACAAGCAAAGAGAGGCCTATACCCAGCAGTGGGTGAAGTGGGGCTGTAGATGATGATGATTAAACAAAATAGGCAAATCTGGTCTTCCCATTCCCTTTCAGGCACTCCTTTTATCTACGCTGCCAGATTAAAAATCACTAGGTATACATATTATAAAACAAAGTCGCCCGCCGCGTCTGTCCATATGTATGCTTAGATCTTTAAAACTACGCAACGGATTTTGATGCAGGTTTTTTTAATAGATTGAATGATTCAAGAGGAAAGTTTTAGTATATAATTTGCGGGCGGGCGAAGCCCTGGGCATCCATAAGGTAATAAAGCATATTTGAGATTGTAACATTTACGTCTGATTATTTTTGCCAGAATACGTTTTGGCAAAGCTCTCGCAAATTATCACCACGTTCAGTTAGGGCCTGATGAGTTTGTAAAATAAAAAGCTAACGAACTGGAAGCTCTATTAATCAATATAAAACTTAGGTATTCCTAGAACAATAATAATGAGGGATTTTCTTTTTCAACTCTTCCCTAGTCGCTGGATAGATGGCGCTGAACTTGGTAAGTAACTGCAAGGAACGGAACATCACATCATTTCACTTGGATGGAATGGTTATATTCGGAAGCTTAAGCAAACGAAAGTGTCAGTCAACGAGCGTATGTGACGTGACGCAATGTTTTTTTTTTCAAACGTTTTGCCTTTGGCACTTGGTAACGTAGTCAGTTCAACACCATCTACCGAGTTCTTGGCAACTTTGTTTTATTTTAAATACTCAAAAAGAAAACCTCTCATTGTGTTCATTACTTATAAATTAATTAAAATGAATAAATTGTTCCACAGCTGATTATAGAAAGATCCCTGCCCTCCGTAATCGCTAGATTATAACTTTTAGAAAGTTCTTAGGCCACGGTATTGTATTAGCAACTCCATTTGAATACAATTAAGGAAGACAAACCAAATCCAACATTATGGTAGAACAAATTGTTATGGAACAGGAGGGAGAACATTCCAAAGATCAGAGATCATCGCGGAGGATCATAAGACGCAAAAAGCATGCAACTCATGTTCTTAACCGCAACACTGCAGCCGCGTTCCTGTGACAATTTTAAAAGAATGACCAAACAGGTTGCATCATTTTCTTACTGCAGGATCACATCATCCTTCTTTTAAATAGTAATATACACACATCAAAAATGTCTAGGGATCAAGCATTTTTATGCGGATTTCTTGAGATTGAGATGTGGCTTTGTAATAAATTTATGATTTTATAAATTTATATGGATCCTTTTTGGTGCATTTCATAATTTGAATCAGGAACTCTCAATCAAATTCGAGTAAAAGATGAAAATAAGCTGTCAATATTTTCCCTATAAAAACATACAACGCATTGAAGACATTATTAGTGCTACTGTTTCCCTACTACTGATTAAAACCAACGTTATTATGGAGCGGCGACGTCATTTAAGCAGGGAAGAAATGCTCAGAGCCGTGGGAATGATAGAAGCTGGTTCCCGGCAACGTACTGTAGCTTTAGCTCTGAATACAAGTCAGAGTGTTATCAGTCGACTTTGGACACGTTACCGAAGCACTGGTACCGTGGCTGAGCGCCATGGAGGACGGTATCGCTGCACCACACGGAGACAAGACCGATACATTCAAATCTTAACTCGAAGAGCTCCAACAATAACCGCCATGATGTTAGCCGTGAGGCTTCATCACTCTTCAGGGAACTTAATTAGCGACCAAACAGTCAGAAACCGCTTGCATGAAGTGAACCTTCATTCCCGAAGACCGCTACGGGTACCACCTATAGCAATGCACAATCGTAGGATTCGATATCAATGGGCTCTTGAACACAGAAATTGGGCAGAAGAACAATGGCGTTTCGTGTGCTTTTCTGATGAGTCTCGTTTTGGTATGAGACCGGATACAAGACGTATACGACACTGGAGAACCCCTGGACGCCAACAGCGATTAAAATCCTGCCAGGAAGTCCATCCTTATAGTGGTGGAACCATCATGGTATGGGCGGGTATTTGGATCGGCGGAAGAACTGAGTTGATTTGGATCAGAGGCAACCTCAACGCTCAAATTTATGCTGAGACGATTGTATCAGACGTCATCGTTCCTCTACAAGTGCAAATCGGTCCCTTATTTCAGTTAATGCATGATAATGCACGACCGCACACCGCAAGAGTTGTAAGACAGACTCTCGCCGCAGCTAACATCAATGTCCTGCCCTGGCCTGCTCAGTCGCCAGACTTGAACCCGATTGAGCATGCATGGGATATGCTACAGAGAAGAGCTCTGCCGAATATGGAGGGTATCCAGTCGCAAGAAGACCTTTTTTTGTTGTTGCAACGAACATGGGCGGCCATTCCACAGCGTGATTTGGATGAACTCATTTTGAGTATGCCAAACCGATGTTCTTGTGTTGTTAGTGTTCGCGGTAGAAACACGGATTATTAATTGTTTAAGTTACCCAATAAAATTTTAAAGAAAACTGTTATTTCAGTCTTTTTTTCGAACTTTAATGTTAGTGGTTCAAATGTCAAAAATCCCTTTATTAGGAAAATGGCAAATTTCTTTATTAATGCAAAGGTGACTTGGTTTATCGTTACTGTGACAAACGAAAACACTTTATTTGATGAATCCTTAAAGAAAATTTTAATTAATATCAATCAGGAGAAAAGTTATTGCAAAAATATATGTTGATCCCTAGATACTTTTGATGTGTGTATATCATTTTATTTACAATATATACCTACATACTACTTACAACTACAACTATAAAGGGTGTAAAACACCTCTTAACGAAGCCGAAAGGCACTTGTTCTCCTCGTCATTGCGATCATTTTGTTGTTCTACACCATACCTGGGAACCTTCGAGTTACGGAGATATTGGGGGTCAAAGTTCCAACTTTTTGACAAGTTTTTTTTTTTTTTTTTTAATACAAGTTTTTAATGTAAGATTTTTAAACACCTCCACGACCCCCGTACTATTCAAACCATCCATCAGCACAATGTTTTGAGAGCGTTACATTGAGTTCTATCACAAAACATGATTTTTCACCCCAAAAAAAAAAGTTGTTTCCCAGCAATAATTTTTGCGTAAAGTTACTTAGTTTGATGTACAGAATGCTTGGTTGACGGCTTCGTGATGAGGTCTTTTACACACTGTATATAATTAATGATTAAACGAACTTACCTGTATGTGAAGTTCTATCATAATTATACTGGATGTTTCGTCCGAAGAATTAGCATAACACATGTAGTCCCGCGCAACAGGCTGCCATTCCAACACTATTTGAGAACCCACAATTTCTCACTTTTTTTTTTTTTTTTTTTATTGTGGGTAGATTTTTCTTCGTTCGCTCTGCTCCTTCAATAAACTTCATTTAGTTGAGAGATGCTACAGTTAAACTGAAAATATTTCACGATCCGATGGTATCTGGGATAGGAACACCACTGTGTGAGAGTTCAAGGGAGGGAGGGATGCTAATTCTTCGGACGAAACATCCAGTATAATTATGATAGAACTTCACATACAGGTAAGTTCGTTTAATCATTAATTATACCTAATGTTTCGTCCTCGAATTAGCATAACACATGTAGACTTTTAGAGCCTTCGTGAAATATTCAAGATAAAATAAACGATTGGAAATCATTATTTGTTTTATTATTCAATACCAGTAAATATAATTAGTAGGCACTTAAGAGACTGAATTACTTAAAATAGTCCTAGCGAGTGAATCATTACTAGTCACACAGGATCTATTATAAAATTTGGCAAATGTGCTAGAGCTTTCACTCCAACCCGCAGTTCGTCTGATCTCATCCAAACTTACTCCTAATTTGCGAGCAGCTGAAGTAGCTGCGTGCCGTGTGGAGTGGGCACTGAAAATGGATACGTCTATACCACTTAGACGCAATGTATCTTTTATCCATTTGCTTATAGTTTGAGAACAGACGGACTGAAAGGGTTTTCTGAAACTAATAAATAAATTGTTGTTATCATTACGCACTGAATGTGAATTATTTATATAATGTACTAATGTACGAGCCGGACATATTTCCGGTTTTTCTGTAAAGAATGGAATAATCAAAATAGGTTGAACTGATCCTGGTCGTGACGTTTTAATAGCTTCTGGTATTTTTATAACAATTTCTGATGACAATATTTCAATGTTCGAAACTTTAATTTTAGCAAGAGTTTGAACTCTGTGGGCTGTAATTAGAGCAAGCAACGTAACTAACTTTTTTGTAAGTTTATCCCTAGGTAAGGTTTCGTTTGGATACCATGTTGATAGAAAATTTAATACAATAGATGTATCCCAAGTTACGTTATATTTAGGCAAAGGTGGTCTTAATCGATATATTCCCTTTAAAAATCTTTTGATTCGATAATTATTACATACATTATCTCCTAAAATTATGTTTAAAGCCGATCTATATGTATTCAACGTGCCAAATTGAGCACCATTATTAAACATTAAAGTAAAAAAATCAATTATGCTAGTGATTGAACTATTAAACATGTCTACATTATCTTTGGAACAGTAATCAAACCATTTCTTATAACAGCAATTGTACTGTTTAAATGAATTGTCTGATAATGAAGATAACATGATGGGTATTGCAGATTGCGATATATTTTTCTTCATCATGGCTGTTTCGATAATACTCCTGCCACCAGGGTAATGGATGAATGGAGGTTTCGGTTGCTGGAATAATGATTTAAAATTAGATTTTTGCTAGGTTTAAAAGTAATTAACTCTGAAATTAAAAGACTTTTAAATAGTGGATACCAGGGCTGGGTAGGCCATAATGGTACAACCACAATTCCTCTTGCTTGGTCGGTACAAATTTTTCTTAATGTTTTTAGTATCATACTAAAAGGGGGAAAGGCATAAAAATAGAATTTTGACCATGATATTGTAAAACAATTTACAGTAAAGGCATCTGGGTCTCGGTGCCAGGATACGTATCGATCACACTTTTTATTAACTCTACTAGCAAATAAATCAATATTAGGAGTGCCAAATTCTACTATAATTCTATTGAAAGCATAGTCCCCCAGTTCCCACTCAATGTCTGGGTGGACTCGGCGTGACTCCGCATCTGCTATGACGTTCTCTGAAGAACGAATATATGATGCATAAACGTGTAATTGACGTTCTTCACACCATTGCCATAACTGTCTAGTTAGTGACGTTAAATGTGGATACTGAATACCGCCCATGCGGTTTATGTATGAGATAGCAGTAGTGTTATCTATTCGTAAAAGTATTTGGCAATTTGTATAGTCTTTCGCAAATACTTTAAGACCAAAATAAGCAGCTAATATTTCTAAATAATTTATGTGAAATGTATTCTCCTCCTGACTCCATAGACCACTAGCCGTATTACCTCCACAGGATACCCCCCATCCCTTTGTTGAGGCATCTGAATATATTTCTAGGCTGTATATATCCTCTTTGATTTTATAACTAGGATTCTTAATGGATCTTGACCACCATTCTAAATCAGGTAATAATTCTTTGGGTATGTTTATATATTTATCATCATCAGCCTTGAGTTGAAGGTACTTATGTCTTTCGAAAAGCTTGGTATAGAGCCAAGAATATTCGATAGCTGGGCACACTGATACTAAGAGACCTATGAAACTAGCAAAGTCTCTCAATTTACATTTACTTTTATTAAGGTATTTTTCAATCTCCGATTGGACTCTTTGAATTTTTTGTAATGGAAGACCAATCTCAAAAGCTTTTGAGTCTATAATGAAGCCTAGAAATTTACATGACAAATGGGGCACTAAAGTACTTTTGTCCTCGTTTATTAAAAAACCCAAAGATGATAGAAGTGTTTTAGTTTCTAACACATTCTCATAGCATTGTTTAAACGTATTTCCTATGAGTAAAAAATCGTCTAAATAAATAGTCGATAAATAACCTCTGGAACGTAGTAATTTTACAACAGGTTTCATCAATTTGGTGAAGACGAATGGAGCTGTGTTTAGTCCAAAAGGTAAAACATTAAATTGATACAAATTCTCTTCCCATTGGAAGCGTAAATATTTTCTAAAACTTGGCTTTATTTTCACCAAAAGATAAGCATCTTTTAAATCTAGAGTGCTCATGTAGCAATTGTGTGAAATCAATTTAATTGCAGTTCTTAAGTCTTCCAGTTTGAAATGTTGAGTATCTATAAATTTGTTTAATGATTTTAAGTTCAGTATAAACCTAGTTTTACCATTAGGTTTAGGAATTAGAAAAAATTTAGATATAAATTGACCATCGCATGGTTCACATATTGAAACTGCTCCAATAGAAAGAAGATTATTGATGGCATCGCAACACAAAGTTCTTTCTGGTTCAACATATATTTGAGCACAGGGTGCGCAATGTTGAGTGACCGGCCTAGAAAAAGGTATTTCATATCCTTGTATATAAGATAATACAACAGGGTCATTGGTTATTGCTGACCATTGGTTATAAAATAATGATAATCTACCTGCGTAATTTACCATATTTAGCGGCGACTGCGATTCGGCTGATTGTGTGAGGCTCGTGACGAGTTCTGCTGTCGATGTTTCATTGGTGCCGGCGCTGATGTCTTCGTTCTTGGAGCTCCTGCTGTCGGCTGCCTGCGCGGCGCAGGAGCTCCCCTCCAGTTTAAATTTCTTGGTGTGGATGTATTCACCTTCTGACCCTGAGGTCTTGGACGAGGTGTTGGGTTATTCTTGAGGTCTGCACAAGATCTATTAATAGCTTTAGCTGATTTCAGGGTTTCTGACAAATTTTCACTAAAAAGAAACTTATCAATTTTTGTATTTTGTAATTGATCCCTAATATCTTTCTTGAGGGTACATAGAATGAAATTCTTTCTAGTCATTGTATCCTTATGTTGGCTGTCACACACAATTCGCCCAACATCCATCAGTGTTTTTACCATTGAATCATCTTTTTCTTTGGACAACAGAAGCTGGGTTATAACTTCCCCAATACCGGATAAGGCAACAGACAGTTGCTTTTGTTTCATTTCGATGGCTTTGTCACGTTTGGAAACCACATCTGACACAGCAGCTTTGATTTCGGCGTTTAAAATCGGCGGATCTATCAATGTACAGTTATTAGGTGTAAGATACCTATTCGTTAACTGGTCTCGAAGGTCCTTAGACAAGCCAACGGTCGCCCAGTGCTCAAACCGAAGCGCCAAATCCTTTTGTATACCTTTACCATAAACCTCATTTGAGGTGGGATCTTCGCCAAGTAAGGCTAAAGTGGAGCTATCTAGTTCATTATTATCAAGGTCAGTGACCTCGGTCACAGCTGCTAATTGAGGCTCCTGAGCGGTAGATGTGGAGGCTTGAGGTTCCTCTGTGATGGATCTCTGATCATTATTAGGTACACTGGGAGGACTGTTTTCCGTGATAACTTCGGGTACTTGAGTATTATATTCGTCATCGGATATGAATATTCCGGGTTCCATTGTTTCGCTATCTGTAATCACCAAAAGTGATGTTGTATAGCAGCTACTTAGTAGGTACTCGTAGGTGTATAGCTTCACATAAACCCTACGGTATTACTAATTAGTAAAAGAACAGCCAATGTGGTGTTCGTGCTACTGCACATCGAAATGTAGGTATTCTACATACTGGTAAACTTAAATACTTTATGTAAGGGAACAGCCCCACTGTGCTGACCGCATTACTGATTGCAGGAGACAGTCCCAATGTACTGTCCGCCTTTAATGTAAATATATGGAATGATTGTTAAGGAATAGCCCCATCGTGCTATCCGCAAAACACAATTTGATATAACAACGTGGTAATTTATTTGTTACGGACCCCTGCCTTGTTTCTTGTTGTTAAGGAATAGCCCCATCGTGCTATCCGCAAAACACAATTTGATATAACAACGTGGTAATTTATTTGTTATGGACTCCTGCCTTGTTTTTTGTTTGTTAAGGAATAGCCCCATCGTGCTATCCGCAAAACAGAACTTGTTTTTTTTTTTTTTTTTTTAAACGGTGCAGTTTATTATATTGTTATGGAATAACCCCATTGTGCTATCCGCAAAACAAAACCTAATATTGTATAGTTCGTAAAGGAACAGCCCCATTGTGCTGTCCGCATCACTATTTTGTCCACGTTAATAAATAATCCGAAATTCGTACCTTCATGTTCTGACCGCTGTGGCGTAGAACTCCGTGATGATGAACTCCTTCCTTTGTTAGCATGACGCATTAACTTTCGCTCCAATTTTTTAATCTTCCTGCTAATGTAATCGTAAGTATCACTATTACGCTTCCTTTTGGGCATTATTCTTACGATTTAATAACTTTTTGCTGAAAGAAACTGACGATAGTGTTGAACGGCGTCGCACTAAAACGCGAATGAAGTTTATTGAAGGAGCAGAGCGAACGAAGAAAAATCTACCCACAATAAAAAAAAAAAAAAAAAAAGTGAGAAATTGTGGGTTCTCAAATAGTGTTGGAATGGCAGCCTGTTGCGCGGGACTACATGTGTTATGCTAATTCGAGGACGAAACATTAGGTATAATTACAAAATAAAAGTAAGCCTACCTACATAAATACAACGACGTCAATAGGCGTCAAAGTAAGTCGTTCACAACTAGATTATGCAGTGTCAGTATGGAATCCTTTCTACAAAAAATATTCCGAAATGGTTGAAAATATACAGTACAAATTCTTGCGTGCTATGAACTATAGGTGTCATAAATCCTACTTAACATAATCTCAATTACTCAGCAAGTACGAGCTCCTTCCCCTTAGCTCTCGTAGGAATTACCTCGAAGCCACAGTACTATACAAAATTGTCAGAAACAAGTTTAACTGTACTAATCTGAACAGTATGATTTGCTATGCTGTATCTAGAACCATTCACAGGCGGCAGGTGCGCGCAGGTACTCTTTTCGCTTTGAACACTTGCCGAACTAATTCAGGCCTGCGCTCACCTGTCCGCCGTATGGTTGACACTTATAACATTACCTTTGTAAACATTGACATCTTCAATTGCACAATAAGTAAATTTAAAAGCCTCATTCGCCGTTCCCTATTAAATATAACAAGTGCTCTTATCTAAAGTAATATTATAATCATGTTATCTAATCTACAAACTTTTATCATAAACAAATTTTCTAAAAGTTGTTAGTAAATATACCATTTAATTTTAATTAAGTAATTGCTACACGTACTGCCGTAGAGCCGTGTGGTATCCGGCAGAGTAGAATAGAACCAACCCATTACACTCACGGGTGTCGTATAAGGCGACTAATGTCTGAGGCAGAACACCTTGTGCCTCCGTAGACCAGAGAATGGGCGATCATGGGAGAGGCTTATGTCCAGCAGTGGACGTTATGGGCTGTTGTTGTTGTTGTTGTACACGTACTGCTATCAACTTTGTGTCTACTTGTGGACAGTGTTGTGGGTTACGTTATAACCAAATTTCTATTTTGTAAAACTAGTTGTAAGTCCTTATAATGTAACTGTTTGCTGTTCCTTTCAATAAAAAAATAAAATAAAGTACTCCTCAGCATCGCTGTCATTCGGAAATTAATTTTAAATTATGTTATAGTCTATTATCCGAGGAGCTCGTGGCTCGAGGAACTTGTAGCTAAATAATAACAGCCGCTCGGGTCGATCTTTAGGTTAAGCCGTGCTTGCCTAGGTTGGTCTGTAGATGGGTGATCACCGTTACATACCGAGTTTCCGCCATGCCTCGGGAAGCACGTTAAGCTGTTGGTCCCAGCTGTCATTTGTAGATCTTATACAGTCGTTACAGGTAGTCAGTGGCTCAAAAAGTCTGACAACCAGTCTTACCAAGAGGTATCGTATTACCCAGTACTAACTGGGTTGTGGATGTCAGATAGGCAGTCGCTTCATGTAAAATACTGGTATTCAGCTGCATCCGGTTAGACTGGAAGCCGACCTCAACATAGTTGGGAAAAGGCTAGGCAGATGTTATAGTCTATTATCCAACCGGCAACTATAGGAAGATGTTTCTCCTAACTTTATGATACCCGAAAAATCTGACAAGAAAAAGCGTAAACTTATGAAATTGTTGAAATGGTGGTGTGTTTCTTATGTTTTCTCTCAAACCCAAAATATAAGAGTGGCTTATTAATCTCGTAGCCATAAAGGAGTTGCAAAAATCTAAAAGCTTGGTCCTTCCTAAGCCATACGACAAAATGGTTGTGTAAACTGTGCGCGGGAAAAACTGACAGTTCATTTTTTTTTTTCAAATCTAGACCAAAGTAATTCTTCACTCGCCCGCGCCGACATTCAAAAGATAGACCGATATGAAGACAATTAAGTATGTCATTCATTATCTAAGTACAATATAAACAAACAATGAATAAGAATGATTCCTAGAATCATCTTAGCGTTATCTTCTGTTAAACGTTACACTTGTTATTGCAAAATGCAATTATTACTAGACTTGTAAGATGCAGTCATTCATAATTTTATAATTATTGTCTGAATGAAATCATCGTGTGGTCTAGGGAGTCTGTGATTTTCCTAGCATATTTTAACCAATACCAGACATGCTAACCATTCCTCCTAGTATTCTAACACCTCTATGGAAAATTACTGTATATACTATATAATACTTCTCGGCCGTGCACTGAAAAAAGTTTAGTGTAGTGTAAGTGTGTGAGAGTATGTGTGTGTGTATGTTTGTCGTGTGTGTGTGTGTGTATAAATATTTTAGAAAAAAAAACAAACTGGCGCTTTTTTCCCACGGGGGTACAGACAGAAACTACAGAACGCCACCTGCTACGATCCTCACATACTCCTTTTGCTTCGTCCGCGTTCAGAAATCTGGTCATAAACCAAAGAATACTAAACTTCATCGCTTATTAAACACTTACAATTATTACATAAATTAGTTGTAGGTAAGTATAATTACCGATACCCACGTAAAACATAGATAAAAACCATAAGCCACCATTAACGTAATTCTTTCTACATTATTAAACTATTAATATTGTCGTTCGTAAAGTGAAACCACTTATCCCTTTTAATTGTAGGTAATGTTATCTGTAGTGACCTTATGGTAATTAACTGGCAACATTGAAGAATACAAAGTTTTGGATGTGGCAACATTAACATTTGTTAAATTTTCGTTGCCTTGTGATGCGGGCAAATTAGCAATACAAAACTACTTTTCAACACACTTGCTCATCAAATGGCCCTAATTTCACCGCAATTAGGCACATAATGACACCTGTAATCAAACTGTGACTTTTTCATTGCATTCACAAGTGAGTTATAGGTTTTTTTTTTATTTTATTGGTTGAGGTGCTTGTTGCTTTGTTCTTAAAAAAGTTTCGATACAAAAAGATCGTGTTCAATAGTACAAATAAATTAATGTAGGTACCTATTGCTTGCTCATTTCATGCAACTACGTATTTAAATAGATAATTTCAACTTGTACGTTTTTAACAAATAAAACTTTCACTGAAATATAACTTTTGTTTTCTCTGTTTTAAAGAAAACTTTGAATTCTCCATTTTGTACGTGGCTAAAACGCTATCCGCGAAAAGTCAAAAAAAAGAAACCTCATTCTTTTAGTCTATGGCCGATCGCCACAAAAAAAAATCACCAACTCGTTTTCACTGTTGAAATTATAGTTATTTATTAATTAAAATGTCTACAAGTAGGTACTAGTTATAAAGAAAATGAAAATGTTGTACACCGCCCGATATTAAGATGTAAAGCCCTTAAGGTGGATGCTCCAGGGTAGCCCGCGAAATTCAAATTTTCTTACGTTTTTTGCAATTTGCAGACCAGTACTAGGGTTAATGTTGATTACAATATTATTTGCGGCTGCAAGACGTATGTAGTTACAGAATTATAATCATCAAAATCATCAATACAACCCTCCAAGTTCATAAAGGTGTAGAAATTACTTTTCCTGTTTTTTTTTTGTTTCCTACGCCATTGAATTTCGCGGGCTACCCTGGAGCATCAGCCTTAACGTTATGGAAAGTTTACTAGGTAGGTACCTGAAACTCCAAGGACAAAAATATCGATTATCTACTAAATAAAATACTTCACAAGTGTGTTGAGAAACGTTGCCGTACGATACACGTGTATATTGATGATTATCGTCCTCGGCTCTCTCCGCCTCAGCGGTAATCACCAACATTACACACTAGTACCATAATGTACTATTATGCCTATGCCGGAGATGATAGGCGTGAAAAACCAAGAATTAGGGCTAGGCAGAGATATATTATACATCCACATGGCGCCAATTATGCTGGAGTCCCATGTAATATGGGGCGAGCAGGTGAGCCTATTGCCATCAACCGGGCACAAATCCAGTCTTCGGGATACTACTGTGAAATTCTTTAATGCTAAAAGAGTATACCTACTACTTTGTACCTAACGTCCAGGCAATCGAATCCAGGACCTCGTGCTCAACAGTAGTCCTTGCGACAACAAGGCAGTAGGTACCTACAGATCATAGTCTTTCTGTGAATATTAAAATGTGCAAACTTATAGTGACCTTTGAGCTGTGCCCTCTGTATCAATACAGACAGAGCGTCTAGAACTTCACTTTCACATTACAATGTGCTAGAAATATCCTTTTATCGCCATTTCGCGTTGTTATCGCGCATATGATGCACAGCGGTGCCTGTGACGCAACTGAGCTCAAATTAACATTGACACTACGACCTATGGCCTCTACAGCCAGCGAGTCGATGAACGCCTTTATATTAAAATATTATTTTTTAGGTAAAAAAAGGAGCCCCTATAAAATCACTCTCTTGTACATCTATCTGTCCGTGTATTCGAAAACCTATAGGTAGGGTAGTTCCCGTTGACCTAGAATCACAAAATTTGGCAAAAAGCAAGGTCTTACAGCACATGTAAAGGAAAAAAATTGAAACCGTAAATATGTACTTAGTTTAATAACGAAAACCGGCCAAGTGCGTATCGGGTCACGCGCAGTGTAGGGTTCCGTAGTAGCCCGTTTTATTTAGATTTTGTTTTTCAATGCAAATATTCACCCGTTATAAACAAGCAACTACCTACTTCAGATTAGTCACTTTTTAAAGCAGTGTTTTTCAAACTGCCGGTCTTTTCAACAAGCCTTTATATGGGGGTGTCGCAAGAGGTCGCGAAAACTACCTCAATAAACAAAACAATGAAACCTAGAAAAAGAGATTTAATAAGAAAATGTTAACTAAATACAAACATGGTATTTTCATACAAATTAACAAAATAAAAATCTAGTACTCATCCATCTTATTGAGGTTTCGCTTGTTTGTCATTAATTAATCTAATTTCTCCCATTGTGGATACGTTCTTACTACATTGAGAATTAAATCGAATTCCAAATTTAAAGAAAAATATGTGAAATACGTAAGTATATTTATCCGAATCCTACTTATGCAAATTTGTATGGATTTATTATTTAAAACATAATAAAATAAATTAAAAAAAACCGAAGGGTCGGGCGTCGCCAAATGTTTTCATACTAAGGGGGTCGTGTCATGAAAAAGGTTGAAAAACACTGCTTTAAAGGATTTATTCTAAGGATTTTGTATTTGGTACAAAATTATCCAACCCCCAAGTTCAACGACTGTTACTGCTAAACTAATAAAGTTATCTTAACCGCTATAGTTTTCCTTTAAAGTTCATGAAATGCACTATCATTATGATTTTTTACAGATTTTTCAAGATTAGCTTTTAGAGAAAAAAGGGAGGGGGAACAAAAATTTCCACTTTAAAGTTTAATATTTCGTAAATGGAGCATTAAATCGAAAAAGTATTAGCAACCCCTAAGACATTTTATTTAAAATTCATTTGTAATAAAGGTCTCTTAGCAAAACCTCGGACAGACAGACAGACGGACATGACGAAACTATAA
Organism: Xestia sexstrigata; assembly: GCA_941918905.2. Lineage (NCBI taxonomy): Eukaryota > Metazoa > Arthropoda > Insecta > Lepidoptera > Noctuidae > Xestia > Xestia sexstrigata. The sequence continues at coordinate 3,627,965 of OW799226.2, forward strand.
GGGTTCCTTGTCCGGACTACTGAACCCTAAAAAAAATGCGATTTTAATATTACAAATGTAATGCGGTTGGTGCAATAGCTGTTTCATGTGATCGAAGAGCAAAGTTAGGTATGTCCTTTAAAAAGTTTGTACGGAACCCTCGGTGCGCGAGTCCAACTCGCACTTGGCCGGTTTTTGAGTGAATAGTCTAATAGGTACCTACTGCTTATGGCTAAACAAGAACAGTAGCACACAGGTCGATCTTCAAGGTTAATTTGCGTTCTCCAAGGTCGGTTCGTGGATGGGTGACTATCCATTAGGTACATACCTGGTATGAGATTCCTCCGTGCCACTGAAAGCACATAAAGCCGTTGGTCCGGGCTGTCATTTGTAGATCTTTGACAGTCGTTACAAATCAGTGGCCCAAAAGTCTGACAGCCCGTCTTTACCAAAGGGTATCGTATTACCCAGTAGGTACTAACCGAGTTGTGGAGGTCAGATAGGCAGTCGCTCCATGTAAAATACAGATAATTATTCAGCTGCATCCAGTTAGACTGGAAGCCGACCCCAACATAGTTGGGAAAAGGCTAGGCAGATGATGACTAGGTAGCTGAAAAAAAAGATATCCTGCTAGCATATAACTGCGATCATCAAATTGCCATTAATCCTGAAAATAGCAATAGCAAGCATTCTATGGAGAACCTCTAATTTTTAGTTAAAGGTAATCTGTAGCCCGAAGAGGTATCATATTACCCAGCAACCTAGCACTAACTGGGTTGTGGAGGTCAGATAGGCAGACGCTCCATGTAAAATACGTTAATCAGCTTCATCCGATTTAGACTGGAAGCCATCCCCAACATAGTTGGGAAAAAGCTGATGATGTCTCTATAATACTTGAAAAACAAGAATATTTATTTACTCGAGCTGTTCTTTTATATATATGCTGAAATACAATTTGTCGAGTCATTTTGGAACAATATTGATGTACTTATAAAAGTAAGTTTTTATTGAATTTTGCTGCTGACTATACCCATGTATTTTATGTAGGTAGGTAAGTACTGTTGAACAAATGTTATTAGGCACTGGTAGTGTTTTATTTAGGACTGCGACTTGCGAGCAATTAGCGGTTTTTATCCGAAACCAGATAGGTCATGGAGTCTTGCCTAAAAGAACCAAGCGTGGATGGCAGAGAACCGATTTTGACACTTAACATATAACATCACGCCTTTAAACCCCGAAACCCGCCTTTAAGGCCCTTCTAACCCTAAAATTAGCAACTCTATTTGTGGTGGTTCAAACTTCGTTTGAAACTGTTAAAATAAAGTTCTAATCAGCTTGCACTACAAAGCGGTTGTTACGTCAGTCACTGCGGCCGAATAGTGCGAAATGAGTGTTTTTTTGCGATTTACAAAAAATCTATTGATTGGACTAAAAATATAAAAACACATAAGACCTGCTTTATAGTTAGTTCAGTTAGTATGCAAAGTTTCATGATCTAATTTCAAGTACTTTTTGAATACCAGCGGTTTATTGTTCGATTTGGAGGTAACTGGATTTTTTTTCTATCAAGAAAAGTTTATGGAATCGTGTTTTCGTCACACATAGGACTTAGCATTAATCCTCAACTTTACCATATACTTATTTAAAAATTAATGCTGCAGTATTTTAGGAGTAACGGAGGATCATGCTAAGCCATTTGAGGGATATATAGCCCTTAGGCAGAGGTGTAGGTACCTACCTAAAATAGGACACCCACACTCCGCCAGATATGTTGAAGTCCCATGTAATTACAGGCGAGCCTATTGCTAACAACCGGCCACAAACCCGGACTATGTGGCCGAGGTGTTCCTGAAGGAAAAACCCAATAAAACTTTATCAGATCTGGGAATTGAACCCAGGACTCGGTTTCGAATCTTGTGACCAATAATAGCCCCTATCCTTAAAAATGTTGTGAGGGTAATACCATGCTGAAGGAGCGGTCCAAGACCGAAGACCCTTGTGCGTACTGCGCTTTGGGTAAGGACCACAACAGAAGCAATAAATTTAAACATTAGGTATACAAAAGTTTTAATTGGCTCGATTACATAACAAAATTAACTTCAAATTGAAGTGTCAGCATATTTCATACAAATCTTACGATAATCCTAAGTTACAGACATACAGACGCCAACACATTAAGCTACCCGAAACTGTCAAATTTTCCCAATTAACCTGGAACCTAATTCTTTAGCGATAAAGTTGAAAATCTATTAAATAATTTTGACAGATTATAGTAGCTTGATGTGCATGTCTGTACATTTTTACAAATTCACGTTTCTTAAATTTTACGTTTAACATGTTCATAGATAAAATATTATATAAGTATATGTATTTGTATGCCATTCTATGGGGAAACATGTAAGTTCACAACCCTATATAGACCTTTTTTATTTTTTGTGGATGGGAAATCATCAAATGACTCCTCCCGCTCTGGGCGGAGCAGGAGGGTGTGTCAGACTTTTACTGAATATAACCCATCCATGTTCCTTCATCTTTGTGTTCCGGGGCCACGGTATCTCTTTCGAACAGTACAGCAGCCCCGGCAGGCATCGGCCTTTGCGGACCCCTTACTTTTTGCTGACTCTTTTTGAGGCGCGCGTGAAACACGAACGCGGCGTCGACACGGGACTGTCGTCATGAGACGAATGGACGGCGAGCTAGCCCATTGCCCACCGTCCACAGGCCCGCGCCTAAGGTGGCTGGGGGCCACCACGTGGGTTCTCTCCCTCTCACGTACCGCCACCTCCTTCTCTAGCATAACTGCTTCGCAGAAGGAGGTGACGGCGTCCCATTCCGTCTCGCTCCGGACCATGGCTTGCACCAGGGCCGGACGCGAGAGTTTTTTTTTTCAGATGGGAAATCATCAAATAACTTCTCCCGCTCTGGGCGGAGCAGGAGGGAGTGTCAGACTTTTACTGACTAAAGAAGGCCTTACGCCAGCACATCAGGCAACTACAATCTGTTAAATTTCTTTCTGCAAAATTTGTCGCAGTTTTTGTCTGTCTCAGACTTGTACACCCAAAAAGTCTGTCGTCCGCGTTGCCCCTAATGCTCTCTTTGGCCGACTCAAGATGACGATTCTGCGTAAATAATGGTGGTCGCTCTCTGTACCAAAACCATTCATACCCTATAATAAACTATTTCTTCTTTATTTTCAAACCCAACAGTAGATATAGCCACATAACTATCATCAGACGCGACCAAACTTTCTAAATATGCATGCACCCTATGGATAATCTTAACGGCCAACTTCAAACGCATACCAAAAAACTTTATAATTTTGTCCAAACTGAAACCAGTATGCTTCTTCATTAAATACATAGCTAAAGCTTTTTTGAGGCACCAAACTTTATTTCTTATTGGTTGGGTATCTTTCAGCATTTTTTCGAAATTCGTATAGTTAACACCTAACAAATATTGACATAGGTAATCATCATTTTTTATTTCCGACACAAAATTTCTGCAATAAGAGTTGCATCTATTGTTTTGAAGTATAGAGCATAAGTTTTCTAAATGGGCAGCACTGAAGTCTGTAATTTTACTGTCATCGACTAGTTCCCGCCATACTTTGTGAGTGTTGATTTGATGTTGTTTGCAAATACGGGACTTAGTCGGGATGTAGTATGAATAATCAATCAGTAAGCGTTGTAGGATAGCTCTAGGAGGTCTTAACCGTTCTTTTTGTTTACAATTCTTGAAGACACATCGGGCGGAAGTGTCAGCAGCTCGTTTGTAAGTTTCCATACATATTGAGAGCGGTAAAGGGTTTTTATCAGGCACATTTTCTTCCTCTGATTGTGACTCTGGTGATGCAGGAATGTCTAGTTCACCGTCCCCTAGTAATAGCAATGATTGTAACGGTTCAATTTTTACTGTTACTTCTTTTGATTTGGAATGTGATTCGTTTTGCTTTTTCACAGCCCGGTCTGCTTTTGCCCAGCACTTTGTGCAAACACTCTCTAATCGCTTCACCTGAAAATAAAGTTATATTTTAGAAAAAATAATATTTTTTAGTTTAGTTTTAAACCAATTTTAAACACTTAATGAAATGAAAGGCGCAGGAAAAGAATACCTGCAAGGATATAACGGGGAGGCCTTTGCCCCGAAGTGGGAGATACGTTTATATTCATTATATCTGAGTAAATATGGAGTATGTAAAGAATTTAGCAGGGCTTGTCCTGTACATTCTACCAACCTGCATGAGAAAAAGGTGTGAATTTATATGTTCTTATATTTTATACTTACCTGATGAGATGGGGTCCACTGAGCAATAACAAGCTCAGCTATGTTCAAGACGCTCAGACACATGGGCGTGCGCAACGAAGAGGCAATTAGACCAAGCCTACCCTACCAACTGGGGGAATTATTATAACTAATGAACTATGTAATAAACTAACACTTTGTACAAAATATTAAAAAAAAGTTCTAACTCCTGTTCGAATACTTATAGCAATTTTTCGCGCCCGTGTTACGTAACTAACACTGTACTGGAAGTTGCTACGAAGCTCGACGCACACACGCCGGACGCATCTTATAGGCAAGCAATCCACTTGCCTTAATCCCATTGATAAATTTACGCACACAGCGGCACATTGGTGCATATTTTCGTGTGTATGAACCGCACACATGTATAGATTGCAGCCATTTGTGGGCGGTAACTCCTGCGAGTGTAGCTGGGCTATGATTGGCTGCTACAACACAAGGCCAGGATTCAAGGTGGATGTTCTTTAGCCCGCGAAATTCAAATTTTCTTACGTTTTTTTGCAATTTGCAGGCCAGTGCTATGTTGTATGTTGATTAAAATGTGACTACATACGTCTTACAGCCGCAAATCATATAATCATCAATATACAACCTAGCACTGGCCTGCAAATTGCAAAAAATGTGAGGAAATTTGAATTTCGCGGGCTACCGTGCAGCAATGCACTAAGCAGGGTTGGTTCCGGTTCCTTTCCAAATTAAATATAAATTTAGTGGATTTTGTATTATCCTGCAAAATTTTGTTTATCACTGTTGTGAACCAACTCGATATAAAAATGATGCAATTTTATTTGGTCGTATTTTTCCATCGACAAATTAGAAATTATATTTTTCTGAAGGAAGCCATTATTGTTTCATTGTGACAAGCAATTTATATCGCGATCTTGAATGTTTTAATTTTAACATATTAAGTTATTTACACATTTGTTTTGAAACAGAAAACGTACATTTAACAGTAACAGTAGTGTAAATATTAATTTTGTTGTGTATTAATTGTTTATTCACCTAACAATGGTGTTTACTTGTGAAGTTTGTGCTGATAATGTGTGTTTGTTAGAAGTTAAAGGCAATAAGTTTTCTCTATTATCGTATAATGACAAGCTTCAAGTTGTGTCTAAAGGTGTACCCGAATTACGAGAATTAATCCAAAAATATGGTAATCCAGCGCGTACTCGTCATTTCAATCCTCAAAATTATGCAACATTTACCTGGCTGTGTGGCTGTATACATACAAATAAATTATTTTGTTTTCCGTGCATTTTGTTTAATACTTCCAGTAAGTGGAGTGAGGGATTTATTGATTTGCATAATTTTCATTCCTCGGCCAAAAAGCATGACCTATCAGAAAAACATATAGAGGCTTGCTTAAAGTTAAATACATTTGGTAAATCACGTATTGAAACTAGTATTAACAGCCAGTTAAGATTAGATATAGAAAGGCATAATTCTAAAGTAGATAGGAATAGAAATATTTTTCAAAGACTGATCGATGTCGTATGCTTTCTGGGAAAACAAGAATTAGCTTTTCGCGGCCACGATGAATCATTATCATCAATGAATAGAGGTAATTATTTAGAAACAGTAGATTTATTAGCAAAGTATGATGGAGTTTTAGAAACCCACTTACAAAATGCAAGTACCTCATTCACGGGCATGTCGAACAGAACGCAAAATGATTTGATCTCGAGCGTTGCATCTGTGATGAGTGATATTATTAAAGACGAAATTAAACAGTCCGTTTTTTTTCACAGTAGTACGAAACGAATGGCGTATTATAACGACTTTGCCGTTATGAAAAAGCTGCCTCGTGTCGCGGAAACAAGGTGGACATATCACTCGCGCACGTTAAATATAATTAAAAACGAGTCCACACACCTCCTCCAGTTGTTTGAAGAAATGAATGAAAATACACAACACTGGGATGGTGATACATTGTCACAAGTCACTTCATTTTTATTTAACATGAAAGAATTTGAATTCAATTTTTTTTAAAAACCTTCGCGGATATTTTTGCTGAAACCGATGTTTTATACGACATTATACAGAAAAAAACTTGTGACATCGCGTATTGTGTTAAAAAGATAAAACAATTCGAGTCATTTTTAGCTCGTTACAGAGACAAGTTCGAGAACAATTATGATGCAACTGCCCTCATAACGGCATAACCGGACCACCCAAAAGAAAGCGCAATGTCGATAATATAAAAATACACTATCGGCGAATTTTTAACGAAATTATTGATAATGTACTCACCGAATTAAGAGATCGTTATATGAATATAAAAAATTTGAAATTCTTTGAGTTACTTTCTTATGAGAATTTTAGTAAATATAGTGAACAATTCCCTGAAAAAGAAATCAGAGAATTCACTAATACTTATCAGGCAAATTTTAATTTTGATAGATTAAAAAATGAATTGCGCTGTATTTATAGATCGCCTGAATTTGCGAATTGTAGCATATATGATATCATTCAAAATTTGTATAAAAGTAACTTAGATAAAGTTTTTTCAGAAGTTTTGCGTTTGGCGAAGTTTATTGTTACTATCCCAGCAAGCAGCGCATCGGCAGAACGTTCATTTTCGTCCTTAAAACGTATCCACACCTATTTACGAAACACACAAAGTCAGCAACGACTCACAAATCTATCTTTAATTTCTATAGAAAAAGAATTAATGGTCGAACTACGACGCAAGCCTACTTTTTATGACGAGGTCTTAAAATCATATTTGAAAAAGGATAGGCGAGTAGATTTAATTTATAAATGAGTTGATTTTTTTACAGATTTCAAATCCATAGTTAACTTATTAAATATATTTATACATGCGAATCACAATGAAATAGGGCGTTCAAAGGCCGCTTCGGATATCTTGCAAGTGACGTGTTCTGTAACTATCACCCACTCACTTGGTTAAGATATTTGAGGTGGCAGAATCTTTCTTCTGTTTGCATCGTTAGAAAATCGTGAGTTGAACCTTGAATAATGAGGTGAGTTCTTGAATTCTTGCATTTATAACTTTTGTTTTTACAGGCTTATTTTCAAATACACACATCAAAAGTATCTAGGGATCAACATATATTTTTGCAATAACTTTTCTCCTGATTGATATTAATTAAAATTTTCTTTAAGGATTCATCAAATAAAGTGTTTTCGTTTGTCACAGTAACGATAAACCAAGTCACCTTTGCATTAATAAAGAAATTTGCCATTTTCCTAATAAAGGGATTTTTGACATTTGAACCACTAACATTAAAGTTCGAAAAAAAGACTGAAATAACAGTTTTCTTTAAAATTTTATTGGGTAACTTAAACAATTAATAATCCGTGTTTCTACCGCGAACACTAACAACACAAGAACATCGGTTTGGCATACTCAAAATGAGTTCATCCAAATCACGCTGTGGAATGGCCGCCCATGTTCGTTGCAACAACAAAAAAAGGTCTTCTTGCGACTGGATACCCTCCATATTCGGCAGAGCTCTTCTCTGTAGCATATCCCATGCATGCTCAATCGGGTTCAAGTCTGGCGACTGAGCAGGCCAGGGCAGGACATTGATGTTAGCTGCGGCGAGAGTCTGTCTTACAACTCTTGCGGTGTGCGGTCGTGCATTATCATGCATTAACTGAAATAAGGGACCGATTTGCACTTGTAGAGGAACGATGACGTCTGATACAATCGTCTCAGCATAAATTTGAGCGTTGAGGTTGCCTCTGATCCAAATCAACTCAGTTCTTCCGCCGATCCAAATACCCGCCCATACCATGATGGTTCCACCACTATAAGGATGGACTTCCTGGCAGGATTTTAATCGCTGTTGGCGTCCAGGGGTTCTCCAGTGTCGTATACGTCTTGTATCCGGTCTCATACCAAAACGAGACTCATCAGAAAAGCACACGAAACGCCATTGTTCTTCTGCCCAATTTCTGTGTTCAAGAGCCCATTGATATCGAATCCTACGATTGTGCATTGCTATAGGTGGTACCCGTAGCGGTCTTCGGGAATGAAGGTTCACTTCATGCAAGCGGTTTCTGACTGTTTGGTCGCTAATTAAGTTCCCTGAAGAGTGATGAAGCCTCATGGCTAACATCATGGCGGTTATTGTTGGAGCTCTTCGAGTTAAGATTTGAATGTATCGGTCTTGTCTCCGTGTGGTGCAGCGATAGACGACTGCACGCCGCTGCTCAGACAACAATGGTGATGGCCGGCATCTGTTCAGAGAGCGACCACAAGGCAGGCAAGTGCTTTTGTGGCCAAATCTCCTTGATTTATTCTCACTTTCTAGAACTAAGTGTAGTAAGTTATAGCATTCACTGCAAACTACATCACTGTCTTCAGGCTGCAATTAAAAAAAAAAACTGTCTTATGGTGGTCTAGTTTAGGACTTCACAACCAGTGGGGCGTGCCTCCCTTTGAGGGCATAGAGAGATGGCAAAGGGTGCGGGGCATGCGTTTGGCACCAATATGGAACATGACCAGAAAAAGTTCAGGAAGAATTTCTAGAAATTAAGGCCCATTCAGCCATGACTTCCATCAATTAACATTGGAGCAGTTTTGGATCAAACAATTCCTTTTGTCCGCAATAGCTTTGCGAACACTTGTTCCGTTTTCCTCGTGACAGGTTTTATGTCACAATAAAAAATGTGGGAGGGAGTCTAAAAATGTTATTTATAATCTGGGCTTGACACAACAAAAACCTGTGGAAAACCCTGGTCAAGTTAGTCACAAAACCTAGACTGATTTCTCAGCAGCCACAAAAGGGATGAATGAAAGTAATGACTAGGTACTGTGCATATCTTAGTGTAACGCAAATGGATAAAATAAGTAATGATTACTTATGAGGAAGTCTGAAAGTAGCGTCGGTGACTGAAAAGTTGTGTGGTAATCGGTTATCGTGGTGGACATGTGAGGCGGAGGTCTGAGGTAAAAATCGTATCGTAGAGCAATACCTTGAAAAAAATTAACAAATAATTTAATAATTAAGGTCCCAATTACCTCCTTGCATGTCCAATCACTCAATAATTTTAGTAATTCTTCGGTTTCATCGGCCATCCATCGCCTTTTTATTCGTAACAAACATAAACCACAATTAATGCATTGAAGCGTCGTTTGAGAGTTCATTATGTTACGACGAACAAAAACTTATTTTCAGTTCATAAACAAAACATTGCAGCTTTATCCCAAATATTTGTATTTTCACAAGAAATGAGAATTAAACAAAAACAACACGGTGTCAACAAATATTACAGTATACACACCACAGAACATACACACAGAGTACATCATAATCCTAGTACAGCTTCACTGTTTCGTTTCTGTCACACAGAGTACTTTTCAAACAACCAAACAAGTTATCTGACATGACAATAAGGTGGATGCTCTAGGGTAGCCCGCGAAATTCAAATTTTCTTACATTTTGTATGTTGATTAGAATATTGCTCGCGACTGTAAAACGTATACTATGTAGTTATAGAATTATAATCATCAAAATTATCAATACAACCCTCCAAGCGCATAAAGGTGCAGGAATGACTGAAAAAAAGTAATGGGGTGGGTAACTGGTGGAACTAATGGCGCTAGCAGCGCATGAACCAAACATCGTCATTGGTTGAAAATCTGTCAATTTCATTTTAATTTTCAAAATAGATTGACCTCATTGGTTAGATTGGGTCTAAGCTATAGACGCGCCATCTACAATCAGCTTTGACCAGCCTTTCCCATTCCTGCACCTATGAGCTTGATATAAAAACATATAAATTCACACCTTTTTCCCATGCTGGTTGGCAGAATGTACAGGACAAGACCTGCTAAAGGGGCAGAGCCAGCTCACATACATGCAGTGACGCAGAATAAAGGCAAAACGAGCCAACTGACCCGTTTTCGAGTCTTCCCGATTGCGCGCTCACAACATATCTGTTTATTAGAATATCATTGGGTTGATCCCTGAAAATTAAATGCGAAAAAGCTACTCTAAATATTTTTAAGTAACATGTTATTTATCATCACGTCTGTATTCTCCAAAAGGTTGGGCAACAGAATTCTTACTGATGTACTGGCTAAGTGTCCCTTCTTCCACCCTATAAATGGGGGCCCGAGGCTGATCGGTTAATCGATGACAAAAAGGTAGCTTGTTATGCGCGCTCCACATTCTCGCGAGATGCTCGCTGAGAATCTCGGCAAGAATCTCAGTGAGAATCTCGCGAGAACTTCTTTGGGTACACACTCGCAAAGTTCTCAATACAGTTCTCACGCTCGATGACGATGGACGCAGAATTAACTGTTGCGACAAGCTTATTGCTGTGCGCATTTGCATATTTATAATTTTTAATATAGATATTACAATTTATATATATTTTACATGACGATTTGGACTCGTTCCTTACTGATTGGCCAGAGGAGGCAAAACACCGGACAGATGGAAATAAAAGGGGGAGGCCTTTGCCCAGCAGTGGGACAGAATATGCTAATTAAAAAAAAAAAAAAAATTATATAATATAATTTGTATTTTTTTTATTCCACATAATCCGTTCTGCTTGAAAATATTCTAGAAAGGTCAATTCTAGTCCGTTCGTCCAAATCTGGCTCTTAATAATGCTCATACAATACCACGCACAACTCTTCTAATCGGCGAGTCGCTCGCTGGAGTCAACACAAGTTCTCGTCTGTTCTCCTGTTCTCACCTCCTTTGTCTCGCGCCAAAAAACCGTCAAAAATCGGAGACAAAGGCGAGAATCTGAGAAGATTATAAGAATCGGTTCTACATTCTCAGTTCTTGTGTTTTTCTCGCGTTCTCGCGAGATTGTCGCAAGAATGTAGAGCGCGCTTTACATTATTCTAATTTATTCAATCTTTACAATGAGGAATTTTCCACTGACGTTTGTCATAACGCTTTAGTATATATCAATAGATGGTGCTGATTAGCTTTGGAAATATTTTTTAAGTGGCGTTCTAATAAAATCCAACGAAAAAAGACTTTTACTAAAGTCTAAATCTAATATCAGGTAAAATCTTTGAACAGGGCAAAAAAAACTCCTAGACACATGACAAACTCATTGTATAGTAATATTTCTTTATTATTCATTGTTCTATGTTTATAAAGCGAGAAACGTAAAGAACCTTTTTTTCTCTCAAACATTTTCACCCTAAAAATACTGTTCTTTTGCATCACTGAACTGAACTGAAATTTTTTGCATGGTTTTTGCTTTTTCTTCTGAATGTTTTTGCGTTAGGTACGTCTAAACTCCTGGTGCGTCGAGTCGAGCTTAGGTTCCTCCGTATTTCAGTTAAGGCTTTGTGGACATAACAACGAGCCATTTTATTATTCCCAAGGTTCATCAGCGCCATCTAGTTCGTTCATAAAAAGCACTGGAAAATTCCCCATTCTGTAAGGTGTTTGGCCACACAAAGTCAACGTCTATTTTGAGTGCTCATACTATGACTAATACCTGGCTTTCTACATACCAAATTCGGTACCGGTAAAGTGTGACACATACTAAATAAGTAAACTGTTTAGCAACACTAATAAATCAATCGTACTCAAATATACTAAGCCTACATACATTATCTGTACAGTCAAGCATGCGAAAGTGTTTGTCTGTCTGTCTGTGTGCTTGTTTTCGTTAGTAGCTCTTCGATTTTGGATCGAAAAAAGCAAAAAAGAATTTTCGAAGTTTCTTTTCGAGTAGCTGCTTATAAGTAGTTCTGTAGTTTCGTAAGAAGATAAGTTACTACTTATCTTCTTCCTTCAGTAGACTGCTCAAAGTTGAGGATGACCTACTGCTCATGCTCAACTTTGAGCAGTCTACTGAACGTTAGTTATAGGTCTGAGCATGCCATTCAACTCAATCCTCACCTATTCGTATCCAACTGCTATCAGCCACCCAGAAATGCGCAGTGCAAGGAGGTCTGATACCAGTATCTTACCTCCTTGCATTGCGCATTTCTACCCCACTCAAGAAAGTCGTCATTTTAAACGTTAGAGCGTTTTGGCGTTTCAAGTTCTAAAATACAGATAACAAGAAAATCCAGGGTAAAAAGCAAAGCCGCACTAAACGACAACGCGACCAACTTTACATATCAAATGTATTTTTTATTACTTTATTACCCCATACGAGTACTACATACATACATTTATTTTTTATTATCTGTGGTAGGAGGTAACTTCATGATTGGTAGTCATTTAACAACAATTTTTTTAACGGAAGTTCTCATTGGTACTTGTTAAAATTAATATAAATAGGTGTCTGTTACAGGCATAATAAGTATCATATTCTTAGATCAGTACGAATTATGTTTATAATTTCCTTGTCCCTGCGGTTATAACCGCAAAATGGCAAATGACGTTCTAAATTGTAGGTTCTCTTGATCAAAGCAAGCTTTCACTACAATTAGAATGTAAGAGACATTTTTGATCACAAGTGGCATAAAGCTAGAATGCCAATGCCAATGTAATATACCTAAGCCTTTAACGATGGTATCACTGTATCAGTGTTGTGATTGTTGTTCGAACATGTCGAAAACTCCAATAACATTTTTTTTAATCCGGTCTACAGTTCGTTTGCACCGCAAATAACTAAATCCAATTAGCGCTTAACGAAATTGAAACATCGTTCTATATGAAGATCCTTTGAATTTAATTGAGATCGCCATAATTAGAGATGCATAATACTTAAACGGTTCCACCAATTCGGTGTAGAAAAGGTATTCTTATGGTGGAAAATCTGTAAACACCATGAACTACTAGCATCATAATTCCGACCATAAAACGTCCACTCCTGAGTGCAATTAGCCTCCCCTAAGCACCAGCTTTACTACAGGTCCTGTGGTGTACCTACCTATTATTCAGCTGATCCTTATTGACCTCATTGATGGATGTGAGAGGCTGGATGTAGTTGCAGCCTGTCCATCATATCACATTCAGTCCATCTTTCATGCTGACCTCGTCGATTCGCGACCCTTACTCGACCAAGGGTTTGTCTGATTCTGCCATCGATCCTTCGACGCGACAGTCATATTCAGCCCGCTGCCTCTTTCTGGTATGCATTTTGAGAAACGACAACATCGCGTCAAATCGAGCCCTTCAGGATCCTTTGCATTAAACTACATCTATCAAAAATGAGGTAAGGTGCAGGTAGCAGCCCGGTGCAATGTTTTTAGGGTACGCTATAATTTAAGCTAAACTCTGATGCGGCATGTCTTTAGCGCCTAATCCAGTCTAATAGCTACCATTTACATTCTCGCCATCAACGCAACACAAATATTATCTGCCAATTATTCTAATTGATTCATTGCATTTAATTAAGAAAGCCGACTTAGGTTTTATTTATCAGCTAGACTTTGTGAGGAAGTAGACTCGCGGCACGATTGATGTCATGTTAGGGGTGTTGATTGATTGCATGCTGTAGAGTGACCGTACTTTTCAAAAATTGTTAGGACCTCTAAGTTTGAACCTCTAATGTAGTTTCTCAACTCAAAGTAAGCCAAGAAAGTATAAAACCATGGTTAACCTGTAACCTGCTTTCTGGTTTACTTAGATCAAAAAGCTGGGTACTATAATGTGTGAATGAAAGGGAATGGCATGTGGCTGAGATGAGAATGCCAAGGGGGATGTGTCATACAATGTGTGGTGTAACGCGAATGGATAAAGTAAAATGTGGATGTCTATGAGAGTGGAGGAAGACCAGAGAAACGATGAATAGACTTGCTATGTGAAGGATGATATGACTTAAAAGGAGGTAACTGCTGAGATGACGAGTATGGAAGAAGAAGACATGCTGCACCGACCCCAAATAAATCGGAAAAATGAGGGATTTTCTTTTTAGCTCTTCCCTTGTCGCTGGATAGATGGCGCTGAACTTAGTACGTTACTGCAAGGAACTGAACTTAAAAATACAGATTTTAACAAAGCGCGAGAAAATTTGTTATATTCGGAAGCTTAGGCAAACGAAAGTGTCAGTCAATGAGCGTATGTGACGTGACGCAATGTTCGTTTTTCCAGGCGTTTTGGCTTTGGCACCAAGTAACGTAGTCAGTTCAACGCCATCTAAAGAGCTCTTGAAAACTATTTTATTTTTTAATCCCTCAAAAAGAAAACCTCTGATTGCGATGAATTGGAGAATGGTGATGACGTGTAAAGTATACCCACCTACACCTTACCTATGTTATTCGAGCTCTAGCGAAATATACACATCAAGCAGTCTTTTACAAAAGGCTATAACTTTCCCAAAATCATAGCCACCGCCTAAAATTCCAAATTCAAATTCAAAGTGAGCGGTATCGTACGTCCAAATCTAACCGATTTTTGGCTACACGAAGTCATGAGTCAATTCTATTAGATATTTGACTCACACGTCCCTTTTCGGTTCGCTGTCCCGCATGGGAGCGTGAATGAATTACTAATTACTGTTAAATTGTATGGGATCGATCTACGGCATCGTAAGAGGCCCTTAGGGATTTTTATTAGCGGCAATTCCGTTGAAGTTAGACCACATCCACATACGGGCCGGGTTGCGTAACTGACAAAAATATTTAAATATCTAAGTCATTGAACTATTACTACTACGCATAGAGAAGACAGCGCGAACAACATCTGTGCTCCGTTCAACTGCGGTCAGCCGGCCGCAGTTCATTCAGTCGCTTTTTTGCCACAGCATCTTTAAAAAAGATGTGATATACTAATAAATGTAACGTGATCTTGAAGGTTCCGTGTGTCGACCAGTCTACACTTATCCCGGGCAGCGGGTGCACGTACCCGTGAAGTGGTTCATCTACTTACTGATAATTTGGTGATTTTATTTTAAACCCTAACTATTGTTTCTAGTAAACACCACATTTATATACGGGGTTAGCCCTCGATGATCTTAGTACGTCTAAAGTAGTCTAACGTTATGTCTTATTTTGTACTTACTGGCAGGAAGTGTTGGTCTTTAAAAGGTTCCACTTTTTTGAATTTATTTAAAATAGTCCTAAAAATTTCATTTAAAATGAGGTCTTGTGTTTAAAAATACTGTAGATAATATTATCTCACTTTCAATGGGGGCTATCGCGAATGAATTCGCCGTTAGAGGCGTTCGTTTAAAGTAAGGTCTTCAGAAATGTCAGATTTCATAGTGCATATAGTGTTTTTACTAATATTCGCGATTGTGTTCAAGATAATTAAGATTGATTATTCATCCGACTTGAATATTTTATGT
This sequence comes from Xestia sexstrigata, assembly GCA_941918905.2. Lineage (NCBI taxonomy): Eukaryota > Metazoa > Arthropoda > Insecta > Lepidoptera > Noctuidae > Xestia > Xestia sexstrigata. The sequence goes on from OW799226.2 coordinate 3,643,433, forward strand.
AGCAAGTTATGATCTAATTTGTTAGTATTTGGAGAAGAATGCTCTTTAAATGTTTTAAGCTTGCTCATTTTATGGACAAAATGAAGTTTACACTATGTTGTTAGACGTAATAGAATACACATTGAAGTAATTGGTATTTTCAAAATAGAATGAATGACTAGACCTTACTCGCCAGTGGCGCCATCTGGTGAGCTCAAAACGGTAGCAATGTTTGCCTAGCACAATAATAATATCTTAATCAACTTCACCCAATGCACTACGCCTATCATGATGTGCCAAGAAAGACTTTCACAGATCCCCGTCACTAAGCTCGTTAGAACTATTAAAATCAAAAGTATTAATCTTTCGCTGAACGTAAACAATACCTTTGTCAAGCAATGTACGGTCGAACAAGCTATTTGGTTTACATTTTACAATGTAATTTGTGGGTTAAACTGTAAACCAAATAGCTTGTTCGACCGTACATACTATGTACCAAAATCATTAACAGCTCGTATAACTTCCCGCCTCCGCATCTGCCTACCTCTTCGGAAAATAATAAACAAGTAGTGGTGTTACGGCTGATTTCCAAAATAACACAAGGATTAGGCAGAAGTGAGTTGTGCACATTTCGACATTTTTGTTCGAGTCCCATGTATTGTAAAAAGGGGCGACCTTATTTCCAAAATATTTTATGTCTTTCTGTCGCTTTCGGTAATAAATAACATTACAGACGGCTACAGCCTCGTACTATATTCTGTGATACAGCTTTTACACCTATTCACATGATTATAGCCGCACCGCAGTCGCCGCAGTCGCTGCATTTTTTTTTTCTATGCAATCTCGCACACAGCATAGACATAGATTGCACACAGACACAGATTGCATAGAACTAAATACGAAGAAAAGGACTGCGGCGACTGCGGTGCGGCTAGGTGTGCGTTCACCTTTAATATTTACGACTTGCATTGACCGCAGCATTCATTCAAATCACTTACGCGTTGCGTTTAATTTATTCACTTCGCGATAATCGATTCAGCTGAATACCGATTTTCCTCGTTTACATAATATTGCACAAGGAAAGAAATAAATACACGATACTGCATTTTAGTTAACTTATTCCTATATTTTGCTGCTTATTTAAACCTTGAGGAAAATGTTGACATAATAGGAACGTGTCACGAAATCACGACTAGCTAAAACAAATTGCAAAACGGAGATGTCAACTCAATTTTGACAGAATATTGTTTTCGTCGATTTTTCAACTTTGGACTTTGGTCGACTGTGTTTCGTTGTTTTCATTTTGCGTATAGCCATTTGCGAATTTTGACGTGTTTCTAACTAAATTAAAGTATTCAAAAAAAGAACAATGTCTTCGTTAATCAAAACAATTGCTTTTAACCAACCTAGGAAAGTAATTTCAAGTAAGTATTCAATGTTTTTGGTTAATCATTTCACTGATTTAAATATTGTAATTACTGTGTTTTTTTGTTGTTTTTACGTTTAATTGCTAGTTTTATTAGGTTCTAAATAATAGAATCATTGTTTACCATATTATTGTTTGTTTGTTTGTTTTTACTTAGATTATTTTTTACGAATTATTTGTCTCTATTTGATAACCGGTTTTTATCCAAGGATAGTTCAGGGAGGCATAACATGGACTTTGTACCTCGATAAAGCGAGAGATTAACTTAACGTCGTCCAAAGTCCGTTCAAGTGCAAACAAACAGCGTAACACACTGTAAGTGTGAAAAGTTCTGAAGATGTTTGAATGTTTGCTTGCTCAAACACTCATAAACAGCTGAACTGATTTAAATTGAATTCAGCTCGTAGATAGATCATGTCCTGCACTGTCTCACATATTCCATAGATCTGACCAACATTGATGAATGAATACATTGTGAAGATACCCGAGCTTTCTAGTAATTAAAATTAGTTATTTATATATTTTTATACCTTTCCAGATATCTTGATCCGCACATTCACAAAAGCTGAATTACCTCAATTTGAAACGCTAGCTGTGTCCGAACCAAAGAAATATGTGTACCACGTTGAGTTGAACAGGCCAAAGAAATCAAACACATTAACAAGGACTATGTGGCAGTAAGTGTAGCAAAAGCTATAGAACATGACATTTTGAGTAAATAACTGAAGCTAAATATTAGTCCATATAAAAATAACTTTAGCTTCAGAAGTCGGTGACGTTTGTTTGATTGATTTAGTTTTTTTGTCACCGACTTCTGAAGCAAAATTTTTTACTCACTTTTTTGGGGTTTTTGAAGTCTCAAATCTTCACCAAATTTAAATGGGAGCACCTCAGGGGCATACACTTTCAAATAAAAAAAGAACATCAAAATGGGTTCATAAACGACTGAACGCGCCCATAAGCGCATTTCTAAACGAGACGGCGGAAGCAGCGGGGCGAGCGCGGGGGGGCCGGACGCGGTCGCCGGCAGCGCGCGCGCCACCTTCCTTTAGTCGGCAACAGACACCGGTCGAATACGCATTTTATGTCGCGATCGTGCGTCCACCATTATAAATGTAATGTGCCTTCTCACATGAATATAATCATTCTACAAACAAGGTTGAGTAGTCTCATTAAAACTATCCTCAACAACGACGATGTTATCCGTGAACACACATAAAAAAATAAATATAAATACGGTTTCATTGAGAAACCTCCTTTTTTGAAGTCGGTTAAAAACCATACAGTAAAACATCCAACATTAATCTGTAATACATATCTATAATTTTCATCAATTTAAGTAACTTTCCCAGAACAAGACTGCTTGGTTACAGAAATATGTGAATGTGTGAATAAAAAACTGTTATGTTATTAACAGTTTGCTTTTTGTTTTTTTTTTCAGAGAAATAAACACATGCTTCTCCACCCTGAGCCACATTCCTGAATGCAGAATTATTGTGCTGTCGGGGCAAGGGAAACATTTCTGTGGAGGCAAGTAGAAAATTATATACCATACTATGTAGTACTTCAAGCTCGTGGCTAAAACATAACAGCTACTCGGGTCGATCTTTAGCATAATCCAAGGTTGTCTAGGTTGCTCTGTGGATGGGTGACCACCCATTACCCTTTAAGTCATTCGTGGTACGAGTTCCAACCCACTATCTACAGACCTGCTTGAAAGAGGACTTTTGGCCAGAGGGTGTCGTATATCGACGTTTTCGAGGACGGTTACGCGACACCACGCAACGTAACACGACGCCGACAACGTTACGTGAATAGTTTTAGTTTCTTATGGTTTTAATTATGTATTAGTTTATTCTTGTTATATAATATATTTATGAGCCTTTTAGTTGCCTGATAATAAAATGATTATTATTACATACCGAGTTTCCTCCGTGCCTCGGAAAGCACGTTAAGCAGTTGGTCCCCAGGTCTAGTAAAGTGAAATCGGATTTCTCCATCAGAAATTTCTTAGTAGTCGCCCAGCCTGGATATGGCGGATGCCGTGGCTGGGTTATCGGCTTCTGCGCCTCGGGACGTGGGCTTGACTCCCAATCTGAACAAAACAATATCCAGTTCATGCATGATATGCCGACAACAAGAATTAAAAATCTAATTCTTATTGGAATGGGGTAGATGACACACCAATCAATTGAGATACTTTTTAAGAGCTGTCAAAACGCGGTTCTCTCATAGATTTTGTATGGCAATAGCCAACTGTGACGTCACTGTTTATTCAACTCAACGGACTTGATTTCAAAGCAACTAAAAATCGAATTTGGCAATTAATTGAAAATAAATCGGGTTTTCAGGCCCAAAATAAAGTGTTTTTTTTTTGTGATAGATGTCTTGGAATTATTGTTTTATGGTGTCATCTACCCTATTGCTTTCGTTTTCAGCCATTCATTTAACTGAGCCCAAACAAATAATAATCTCTGTATACATATGCATGATCTAGACTGCCTCGTTGGTCTAATGGTGGCAAACGCCACTGCTGAGCAAGAGGTCCTGGTTTTTCGCCAGGAATTATCCAGTAGCAGCCACGGAGTCTGGATTTGTGCCCGGTTGATGGCAATAAGATCGCCCCCTAATACATGGGCGAAAAGTGGGTGTACTATTAGGTACTCCTCTGACTAACCCTTCCGGGATTAGAGGCGTGACGTTATGTTATATGCACGATAGACCAATTACATTACTTTCTATTTCAGGCATTGATTTACAAACCCTAGTGCAAATGGGAGCTGAAGCTGACGAACTGGATGACGTGGCGAGGAAAGCTCGCTTCCACTATAACTTCATCAAATATGCACAGGTACTCTCTACACTTTGATCTCTTTTAACAAATTGCAGCTTCGTATCTAAGTTTCAATTTACAGCAGAACAAAGCCAATGTTGCTTTTGCTCGTCGATATAGGTATCACTAATTATATAATCGTATATGTGATACGTTTTATAGTAAAACGATACGATTGACGATACGATACGACACAGGTGTAAAAACACCCTTAACGAAGCCGAGAGACACTTGTTCTTCCTGTTATTGCGATAAACATCCATCAGCACAATATTTTGAGTGCTTTAAAAGGTGCTGGACCGAGATTTTTCGCGCCAAAACAAAATCGTTTCCCAGCTATATTATTTTCGGGGCTGCGGGACTGTTCGAAAGAGATACCGCGGCCCTGGAACAAAAAAGGCTAAGAAGGAACATGGATGGGTTTTAGTCAGTACAAGTCTGACACTCTCTTCCGCTCCGCCCAGAGTGGGTCAGTTTCATTCGATGATTTCCCATCAGAAAAAAAAAGCTATATTATTTTCGCACTGTTACTAAGTTGTAATGTGCAAAATACTTGATTGACGGCTTGAATGGTCCTTTTAAAATATTGTACTGATTTAACCTCGACCTTTTCAAATAAGTAAAACAAAAACAACACAAATAATCATATTTATGTTACAGGACACCATAACGTCCCTAGAAGACTGTGTTAAGCCAGTAATTTCAGTATCACATAACGCTTGTATTGGAGCCGCAGTCAACTTGATCACAGCGGCTGACATGAGGTAAGATACGGATCATTCAGTTGTTACTGTTAGCCTGTGTCATTCTCATCCCACTGCTGGGCATAAGCCTCTCCCCATGACTTTCAAATCTTTCGATCTGGGGCTAATGTGGACCACTGGTCGTTGGTTCCACAGAACATATAAAAGAGGTTTGAAAGGAAATAGTTCCTGATTTGTATTAGAACGCGTGTCGCCGCTTGTCTCCCACTCTTTAACTCAACTACAAGCAAGAGACCCAAGTCCGTGCCACGAAAGATGAGACCTGTCACACCACTTGTATAAGAGTTAATTGTGTAACGAAATACTTCTTTCGACATACAGGTGTACACGTCGTAAACCATCTTCCTACTTTGTCTTCTTTAATGTTTTACCTCGAAGCATAATCTAGATTTCACAAAGTTTCACTCGTTTCAATTGTTGTGACAGGTCGCATCTTTCGTGGCACAGATTTGTACGTACGGTCGAACAATCTATTTGGTTTACAATTTAACCCACAAATTACATTGTAAAATGTAAACCAAATAGCTTGTTCGACCGTACGTGCATCGCACACAAATAAACTACTCACACTCAGATCGCGAGCTTGCTATTGATTGTCACACTAACGCAAAAACTGTGCTTGACGTGCACTCACACATACATGTTACGGTGACCAATGAGCAATCGATTGACATATGAGCGTTCACTTATATGAGCGGCGCGACAGCCCCGCCCACACGGCCTTCTTACCTCTTTTATCTGTTCTGTGGTTGGTTCTGACCAACTCGTTCAGCCATCTCCTGCGTCTATTGGTCTATATATATATTATAGACCGGCCGCAGTGTACTGCATCATTTGGAAAGGTTTGAGTTCCTCGACAAGAGCCAATCTCTTCCAAACCTCGTTAGTATTTCCATGGCTCTTCGGTAGCTCAAAGCATAGTATAATTAGTCTATAATGTTCCCACTGCTGGGACACAGGCCTCCTCTCTATGATGGAATGCAGGGCTATAATCCACCACGCGGGCCCAGTGCGGGTTGGTAGATGTCACAATGTCTTTGAATTTTTTGGTTCTAGGACATGCCTGTTTCCTTCCGATGTTTTCCTTCACCGTTTTGAGAGCAGTGGTGATGAAATAAATTACACAAAGTAATGTGTCTGCCGTTCCAACCCACGACTTACTGTTCGTAAGTCGGGGCCGCCACCACTGGGCCACCGCTGCTACCTCCTCAGCTCAAGGCATGCAATCCAATGCATTTCTACATTTTCGACTTTTCCATCAGCATTATCGCTGATATAATTTCACATTTTATCTCTACAACTTCAAGATTAGCCCCTATCATCATAAGGACTATAATAAATCAAAATATCATCACTACAGATACTGCACAGAAGACTGCTGGTTCTCAGTTCGGGAGGTGGACGTCGGATTAGCTCCTGATGTAGGCACACTGCAAAGACTGCCAAAGGTAAGGCCAAAAGAAACACTAATAAGGCTGCGAAATGCTAATTTTATTAAGTTTTTTGTCAGTGTCAGGTTGTGTAAATAATAACAGCCGCTCGGGTCGATCTTTAGGTTAAGCCGTGCTTGCCTAGGTTGGTCTGTAGATGGATGACTACCCGTTACATACCGGGTTTCCTCCGTGCCTCGGAAAACACGTTAAGCCGTTGGTCCTGGCCCAAAAAGTCTGACAACGTGTCTTACCAACGGATATCGTATATTAAAGCACTTCCTTCATAATGTCCAAGCATCTAAACATTGTCATTCTGTTTTTTTGGATTCTAAAAAAAAAAAAAAAAAATTACCCAATAAAGCTTGATTTCAAACTGTGGGTTGCAACACCTTGGCCTCGACTTGTATGACCAGTAGAAACTAGAAACCCCGTTTCCTGACCCCTTCAAGAATACTACGTAATATTCAAATGCCCACCTTGGGCCCTATCAGAATACCAGTGCTGTGATATTTCTTTTAAATGTTAAAGCACCATGCTGAGTTTGGAGCCTTTTGGCCTCGAATAGGACCAATTTTAGTTTAATTTCTTAATTTGAAGCGTTTCTTAAGTTTACTTTTTAATTTTAATCATTTTGTTTTGTCTCTGTGTGAAAGAAATAAATACTTTTTCTTTCTTTATTTTGAAGCTAAATAATGCTAAACGAATGTTATAATTCCAGGTAGTCGGCAATGTATCAGTGGCCCGAGAACTCTGCTTCACCGGCAGAAACTTCGACGCAAAGGAGGCGAAGGAAATCGGTCTCGTCAGCGAAGTGTTCCCTGATAAGGAGACGTAAGTTCATATCATTTTACTGGCTGTTAATTAGTATTGGCCGTAACCAGCCAGTACTGGAATATAGAATAGCTTACTATTATTTTAAGTCATCATTTCAGCCGCAAGACGTCCACAGCTGGACGCCGGCCTCCCCTACGTGTGGCCACATGTCCCTCCCGTGCGCCTCGCACCCAGCGGATCCCCTCCACCTTCCCCAGGTGTCCGCTCCACCTAGTGGGAGCCCCATCGGCCCCATCGGCCACCCGTTCTGCGAGCAATGTGCCCTGCCCACTGCCACTTAAGTTTGCCAATTCTTCGGCTAAGCCAGTAACCTTGGTTCTCTGCGGATGTCTTCATTTCTGATTCGATCAAGCAAGGAAACTCTGAGCGTTTAACGTTTACTATGAGCACAGCCAAATTGTGGAACTCTCTGTGTTCCCACCCACATTTAACCCGCCTGCCTTCAAAGCAAGAGTGAACAGGCATCTTCTGGGCACGCTCGTTCCATCATAGACCTCACGCATCCCTTTCCACCAGGCGTGATCGAGGTCAAGAGCCGGCCTAATTTGTAATAAAAAAATAAATTTAAAAAAATATCATTTTACTGGCTGGTAATGGCCAACCATTACCAGCCAGTAAAATGATATTTTTTTAAATTTATTTTTTTATTATATTGGACAGGTTTTTCCAACAGGAATTAGTTCAGTAGCAGCCACGGAGTCTGGATTTGTGCCCGGTTGATGGCAATAGACTCGCCCCCTATTACATGGAACTTAAACATAACTGGCGAAATGTGTGTGTACTATTTGGTACACCTCTGCTTAACCCTTCGGAGATTATAGGCGTGATGTTATGTTATGTAAATAAACATAGTAGCTTGTTTATCATGAATGAAGTCTTACAACTGATTAGAACATAACAATTACAAAGTTTTTCTTTAACTCTTAGTTTTCCTTAGTACTTGCATCAATAAAGTCAATTAATTAACCACAATTACATTCAAATCAAAGCAATTTGAAAGCAGCGGTGGCCCAGTGGTGGCGGCACCGACTTACGAACAGTAAGTTATGGGTTCGAACCCTCACAGGCGCATTACTTTGTGTAAATTATTTCATCACCACTGCTCTCAAAACGGTGAAGGAAAACATCGTGAGGAAACCGGCATGTCCTAGAACCGAAAATTCGAAGACATGTGACATCTACCAACCCGCACTGGGCCCGCGTGGTGGATTATAGCCTATTCCCTCTCATAGAGAGGTGGCCTGTGTCCCAGCAGTGGGAACATTATAGGTTGATGATGATAACATTCAAATCACGGAGCTCGTGGTTAAATTATAGCAGCCGCTCTGGTCGAACTTCAGGTTAAGCCGCGTTTGCTTCGGTTGGTCCGTGGATGGGTGACCACCCTTACATACGGAGGTTCCTCCGCGCCTCGGAAAGCACGTTAAGCTGTTGGTCCCGGCTGTCATTTGTAGATATTTGACAGTCGTTACAGGTAGTCAGTGGCTCGAAAGTCTGACAACCAGTCTTACCAAAGGGTATCGTATTAAACAGTCCTAACTGCGTTGTAGAGGTCAGATAGGCAGTCGCTCCATGTAAAATACTGGTATTCAGCTGCATCCGGTTAGACTGGAAGCTGACCCCAACATAGTTGGGAAAAGGCTCGGCAGATGATGAATTACATTCAATTCAAATTAAATTTTGCGAGATATTTTTCTAATAAAGCTGTCGATATAATTACTATGGTGTTGTTTTTTGTGAAATTAACATTGGTTAATTATTTTGTTAAAACTTAACATCGGTTAATTATTTTGTTTTGTTTACAGTGCCTTAGCTAAAGTATTCGCGATAGCAGAGAACATTGCAGCTAAGAGCCCCATCGCTGTGCAGACCACGAAGGTGAACCTCGTGTACTCTCAGAGCAGGCCTAACAAGGATGGACTGGAACATATTGTAAGTAGATATTACACAGTTCGAACACCGACGCGAAGACGGTTACCACGGTCGTATTCAATACACCATTCAGACCCCCCCTACACAGATTTTTTTCAACGGTCATTAAAAAAAAAATCAGTTATTCCATACATTTTGACCGTGTAGGTATTGCACTTTTGTAGAAAACAGCAGTTTTTGTAGGATTCCGTAGCCAAATGGCAAAAAACGGAACCCTTATGGATTCGTCATGTCTGTGTGTCTGTAACTTCTAAAATAAGAGAATGATAAAACTTAAAAAAATATATGATGTACGTTACCATGTAAACTTCCACCGAAAATTGGTTAGAACGAGATCTAGTAAGTAGTTTTTTTTTAATACGTCATAAATCGTAAACCGCAATTTACCTTTCATTCAATAAAGTTTTGTGCGGAACCCTCGGTGTGCGAGTTCGACTCGCTCTTGGTAAAAACGGGACCCTATTACTAAAACTCCATTGTCTGTCTGTCACCAGGCTGTATCTCATGAACTGTGATAGCTAGACAGTTGAAATTTTCACAGATCATGTATTTCTGTTGCCGCTATAACAACTACTAAAAACAGAATAAAATAAATATTTGTTGTTATAGCGACAACAGAATAATAATAATTGTGCACGACCCATGAGGTAACCTCGCTCGGGGGCGCGAGTAGTGGCAATAGCTAGATAATTAACAGTGATTGTAAATACGAATATCGACTTGTGGTTTCGATTCACGTTTTCTAAGTCGACAATTACGTTTTTGTATTTCTATTTTACGTTTTCTAAGTCAATGTTGTATTTTTACTTAATATTAGAGTGTTTATATGTGTTTTATGATTGTTTTGAATGCATATTATTGTTTTATGAGTAGATTTACGCTTATATTGTTGATTGTTACAAGTTTATGTTAATTATTTTACGTAATTCATATTTAAAATAGGATCTTCATGTTTAGAATAAGTTAATTACGTGTAATTTAGTATAGATAAGGTTTTTTAAGTCATACTTTGTGAGCGCTGTACCGCTACGATGTCCGCAAACAGACTGAGCGAGTGGGCGGGGCTACTCGCGGTATTTATACTGCTGAAGCGGGGGGGTAGGGCCCTTTATATATGTGCGCTTCTTTATCCTCACGCCGTTGCGTGATGGGACATCGTAGAGGTATGGTGTAAACGGATTTAGTTAGATTTAAGTGTAAACTTTAGAATAAAGAAAGACTCGCCAGCTCACGGCATCTGTAAAAAATGTTATGAATAAATAAAGCGAAGCGGGGTGAGGTAATGGTCCGCTGGCCAGCAGTAAAGTTTTTGTATAAAAGAGGGGGATGTTTTCTCAACCGACACAGTTCGATCTCAGCAGTCTACGAGGAAACACGCTCGTAACACCCCAATCAAAGCTAAAATTACACAGCACTAGCCCTTACGTTACATCAATAAAAATATATAACAAGATTCCTAATGACATCAGAATGGAAGAGAATGACAAAATATTTTTAAATCGAGTCAGAAACCTATTAATTCAAAAGTGCTACTATTCATTGAATGATTTTTTTAATGATGACTTCAAAATGGATTGACTTTTACTACCTTTACTTATTTATTGAATTATGCTTTTTATTTTATTGACATGTTGTATTTGATTCTTAATATCTTTTTAACATGATTGTATTCGGATTATTATTTTAATGACATGATGTATTTGACTTTGACTTTAATTTTATTTTATTGACATTTTGTTCTGATTATTAGCTTTGACATGATTGTATTTTGATCATTATTTTTAGTGACACGATTTATTTGACTTTAATTTTATTTTATTTTATTGACATTTTGTTCCTCATTGTTATCTTATTGACATGATTTTATCTCGATTAACTATAATTCTAATTTATTCGTTTTTTTTTTCTTTTTTATTCTCTATTTTAAATTTGAATGAATGAACTTACAAATTTTTAATTAATGAAGATTTTATTGCTATGTATATATATTTTAATGCTACTTACTCTAATATTATAAATTGTTGTGCCCGACAGGGTCCATGTGAACTTTATTTTAATAATAAGATCTTGTAAAACACATGTGATATGCAATAAAGACTTGAATTGAATTGAATTGAATTGAATTGAAACATCTCCCTGAAGAACAAGTGCAAGCTCCCGAATAAGAATCCTCACCACCGTTTTCTACGCATCAGACCTTCCGTGTTTTATTTCAAGACGGCGTTTGGGCGATCCCAAACAATAATAATAAAATCGTTTATTTATCCGAATAATAGACACAGTTCAAAACAAGGTGACAAAAATACAATACAATAAACATATAATTTAGATTTGTGCACAGAAGATTTATGTCTACAAAATAAGTCTATGCATACAAAATAATAATGAACCCTGTCTCTTTAACTAGGAGACCTGTATCTTAAGAGATAGGCAGAAAGACAGAAATACATCATCTGTGAAAATTTCAACTGTCAATAGCTATCACAGTTCATGAGATACAGCTTGGTGACAGACAGACAGACAGTGGAGTCTTAATAATAGGGTCCTGTTTTTTTCTTTTGGGTACGAAACCCTAAAAAGGCTTGAATCTGTTTTGAATTTTCTGCAACCTGATGCTGGTAATCACATTAATGGTACTATTACTGTTGCCTCGTGAACCTGTATCCTCAATTTAACCAATTTCATCTTTTAAGTTTTGTGTAAAAAGTAACGCATTATTTTTGAAACATATCTATGGTGTATGGTGTTAATCGATATAGATTATCTTTAGTATTTATTTGGGAGGATTTATTTGATGATTTTACCATCCAAAAAAACAATGGAATTATCGTAAAATAAAGGCACCTTTTTTTTTTGTTACAAAATAATTTTACAGTAATCGCACTTCTTTTTTGTTTTAAATTGGTCCCGAGCGAAGCCGGGGCTGGTCGCTAGTGTAGTATAAAGGCCTACGCAGACCGGGACGGCATGTCAAGAGATTTAATTTTTTACCAATGGACATTCAAACGTATTGACATAGAAATACGGCATAAATTGCTATGCTTTAAAATGATGCCGTGGCATCGAAAGGGATTTCTATTAAAAGACGCGCCAGGGTCGTATTTCCATATCAATACGTTTGAATGTCCATTGGTAAAAATTTAAATCCCTTGACATGCTGTCCCGGTCTGCGTAGGCATTTAAGATAACGACACGGCTGGCGACTGGCTGCGAGTCGCGGGTTCGATCCCCGCGCGTAACAAATATTTGTATGGTCTACAGGTAGTTGTTCCGGGACTTACCGTTTGTGTATGTGAGTTTAAATGTTTGTAAACTCTCCCACGATAAAGGTGAAATTCTTAGTGTGACATTATTAATAAGTTTTATTTGTTTCACAGCGCTTACTGAACTCTGTGAACAACCAAGGCGAGGATTTAACGAAGGCAGCTATCGCACAAGCCACTAAGAGTCCAGTACCAGAGTTTGACAATGTTTAAAACTATACATATTGAGGTGAAAGCAGGGTAGCCCGCGAAATTCCAAGTTCCAGCAAAGTCATCGCTAGACCTTTATGAACTTTGAGGGTCGTATTGATGATTTTGATGATTATAATTCTGTAACTACATACGTCTTACAGTCGCGAGCAATATTTTAATCAACGTACAAGCTAGCACTAGCCTGGAAATTGCAAAAAAACGTAAGAAAAATTGAATTTCGCTGGCTACCCTGGAGCATTTACCTTAATATAAAAATATTAAGAATGTTTCCCTCTGTGATGTAATGGCAGGATACTTTTTTAATTGTATAAATAACTAGCGGACGTCATGCGGTTTCACCCGCGTAGTTCCCGTTCCCGTGGGAGTACGGGGATAATATTTAGCCTATGTTACTCGCTGATAATGTAGCTATCCATTGCTGAAAGAATTTTTTAAATCGGTCCAATAGTTTTTAAGTTTATTCGTTACATACAAAAATTCAAAAATACAAATCTTTCCTCTTTATAATTATAGTAAAGATAAGAATGTTTCCCTCTGTGATCGTAATGGCAGGATACCTTTTTAATGTTATAAATGACATAGACTTAACTAACTCTTTTTATATGAAAATTTTGTAGTAAATGGTGTTTTTTTATAAGTATAACATATTCATGTCTTTCTCCTAAAAGTATTATATTAGATTGTTAAAATAGAGTTCCTATTGGACTGCTGCTATAGAAGGTGAAATATTTGCGAAAGAACTGTATTTATTTTTCTAAATGAGCATTCATGTCGCAATTTGAAGAGAAAATCAACACATTTCACATTTCACGATTTAGAGATTTCTTGATCCACTGTCACAATAAAATTCTGAGGTCGAGATTTATAAACGTTACTTAGGACTTTGAATAAGTGTTATTCCTGACACTGATGCATGCACAACCGTAAAACTAAGGCCTGAATTCTTGTCGCGCTGACGGTCGGTCGCGTACAGGCGGTCGTGACGTCTGCGAGAACAAAATACGGCAGTCGGTCGCCGCTGACGTCAGCGTCGCAGTATGGTGCTATACAAGGTTAGTTTTCAATGACCAGCCAAAATTTAAAATTAAGATCTAGATATTAAACCAAAAGTGCACTTTGAATATTATTGAAATATAAAATAAAATAATAGCATTCATTTGAAAATGTCCTAAAAATTTCCTAAATGATTTATCATTTAGGAAATTTAAAAACAAGTAAATTTAAAACCTAGTGGGAATCGATGCACTTGTGTGCGTGTGGGCTAACTGCTACCTATCTAGGATGTTGAACTGAATTGTGCTGTTGCAATATCCACACATTCGCTTTTTAGTGATAAACAGGAATGACTAAGTTTATTTTTAATGTTTGTTTTTTTTTTATTAAATCGAAAATATTATCGATTATAAACCATATCTGAAAATTTGGCCGGTCATTGAAAACTAACCTTGTGAACACAATGTATACTCGTACGCGACCGGCCGTCAGCGCGACCTAAGTAATGGGGAATTTTCCAGTGACGTTTGTCACAACCCTTCAGTATATATCAATAGATGGCGCTGATCAGTCTTAGGAATATTTTCTAAACGGCGTTCTAGTAAAATCCAATGAAAAAAGTATTTATAACGTATTATAATATAGGTCAATGGTAAAATCTTTTAGCAGGTCAAAAAAAAACTCTTCTAGACACATATCAAACTCATTGTATAGTAAAATTTCTTATTCATTGCTAAAAGTGAGAACTGTAAAGAACCTTTTTTCTGTCATTCTGTCAAACATTTTTAACCTTAAACGTCTACTGTTTTTTTGCATCACTGAACTGATCTACAAGTTTTTGCATAGTTTTTGCTTTTGTTCTTCCGAGTGTTTTTGCGTTACGTTTAAACTCCTGGTGCGTCGAGTCGAGCTTAGGTTCCTCCGTACTTCAGTTAAGGCTTTGTGGACATAAAAACGAGCCATTTTATTATTCCCAAAAGTTGATCAGCGCCATCTAGTTCATTCATAAAAAGCACTGGAAAATTCCCCATTAGTGGGACATGATTTAGTATATAAACATTAATATGCCTGTCTACAACACAGGACTTTACTTCCTGGTTTTAAATAGCGCTATGTATAAATGAAAAGTGCGATATTCTATTTTAAGATAATATTTTTAAAATGTATATAGTTGTTACCTTTTATATGAAACGTATTTACTATTCAATAAATGGTTTATTTATTAATTGTTTTTGTTTTCCTTACATCTGTATGGGTATCAATAATGGGTATAAGAAGACCGCCCGTCATTGCGATTCTTTTTTTGTTCTGAACCATACCGGAACCTTCTAGTCGTGATCGTAACACATAAGCATTTACAGAATGGGGTGGCAACTGTGGAACTAATGGCGCTAGCATCGCTTGTACCAAACATCGTCATTGGTTGAATGACCTGCAAATTGCAAAAACAACAAAATTTGAATTTCGCGGGTCAAACCGACCGGACTGACTGGGACACTGCAGTTTGACAGATACTAATTCAGTAGGTACATTTTTCGGTCAGTAATCAGTCCGTATCAGTATTGGTATAACCGCACCTTTACAAAACGCTGTGACAGATTTTCAAGGTCGTTGGTCGCGGCTGATATGCATTGTACCGTTGTACCTATTACCGGTCCGCAGAGCAGCGGTGGCCAAGTGGTGGCGGCCAGGACTCACGAACAGTAAGTCGTGGGTTCGACCCCAGGCAGGCGCATTACTTTGTGTAATTTATTTCATCACCACTGCTCTCAAAACGGTGAAGGAAAACATCGTGAGGTAACCGGCATGTGACATCTACCCATCTACCTACCAATCCGCACTGGGCCCGCGTGGTGGATTATGGCCTATTCCCTCATAGAGAGTAGGCCGTGTCCCAGCAGTGGGAACATTCATAGAATGATGATAATGACAAAAAAACTCAAACATCACTGGCGAAATGTGGGCGTCCTACACTCCTACATCTCTGCCTTCACACATTTTTAGGGTTCTGTAGTCCTGACAAGGAATCCTTATTTCGTCATGTCCGTCTGTCTGTCTGTCCGAGGTTTTGCTAAGAGACCGTTAGTACTAGAAAACTGTAATTTTGTAGGGGTGTGTGTATCAATTACGCCAACAAAGTAGTAAAATAAAATTATAGAAAATATTTTTTTTAGGGTAGCTCCCATAAACTGAAGTGGGTTTGATTTTTTTTTCGTCGTCTACCCCATCGTGTGGGGTATCGTTGAATAGGTCTTTTAAAATGACTGAGGGGTTGCTAACACTATTTTTTTTTTCGATTTAATGCTCCATTTACGAAATATTACTCCTTAAATTGAAAATGTTTGTTCCAGTATGGCTTCCCCCGGGCCTCCCTCTAAAAGCTAAACTGCTGGCTTGAAAAATCGGAAAAATTCACAATGATAGTGCATTTCATGAACTTTAACGGAAAACTATAGCGGTTAAGATAACTTTATTAGTACAGCAGTAATAGTCGTTGAACTTGGATGTTGGATAATTTTGTACCAAATACAAAATTGAATTAAGAAAGTGAATTTAAGTTTTAAAGTGAAGAAGTAGTTGCTTGTTTATAGCGGGTGAAGGCTTGCATTGAAAAACAAAATCTATTCGGGCTACAACGGAACGGTTTTTTATGTTATGTATATTATTATAAGTTAGGTAATGTTTGTACTACTAGTTTGTCCTTTGCCTAAACATTCGGGGATAACAGGCGTGGCGTGTTAGTTATTGCACAGAATAATATTGCTTATTGTACGGAGAGGTCATTCACACGGTATCCCACGCACGGTGGTCGATAGATCGCCATTGCACTTAAGTTCACCTAGTAACCTTTTCAGCTATGTAGGTGACGTATTTCCGACAATTCACTTATCAATATCAAAATTATTTGCTGGGAAACGACTTTTTTTTTGGGGTGAAAAATCATGTGTTAGCGTAGAACTCAATGTAACGCACGTTCAAAACATTGTGCTGATGGATGGATTAAATAGTACCTAATAAAAGTATTATATTAGGTCGTTACTTAAGAAATTGGCGTTTTGTATGCGAGGAACATAAAGTCGTTTATTTATGTAAAACATTTTATTAATCAAAGTATGTACTATTGCTATCTATGCACTTTTGCCATCTCATAGGTAGTTCATTGATCCCTTTACTAAAAAAAAACCATTCGGACAGGAATCAATAAAATCTCTGAAGGCGGTTTGGACTGCCCCATCGGAGTTGAATTTTTTCCCTTGCAAGAAGTTATCTAAATTTCGAAAAAGATGGTAATCTGTTGGAGCAAGGTCCGGAGAGTACGGTGGATGTCTTAGACATTCCAATTGAAGCTCCTCTAATTTGGTAGCCGTCTGTTGAGCAGTGTGTGGTCTAGCGTTGTCCTGAAGCAGCAGTGGCCTAGAGCAATCGCTCTAGGCCACTGCTGCTTAAAAGCTAACTGCTAAACAACCGAGGCTGGTCAATCGACCAGCCTCGGTTGTTTAGCAGTTAGCTTTTCCATCATGGTTTTCAGTTGCTGACAATATACATCTGCCGTAATCGTCTGGCCAGATTTAAGAAAGCTGTAGTGGACGACACCGGCACTGGTCCACCAAACGCTCACAAGTAACTTTTTTTGAGTCAGTTTTCGCTTGGGGCATGATTTGGCTGGTTCGCCAGGGTTCAGCCATTGCGATGAGCGCTTCCGATTCGTATCGTATAGGTTCCACTTTTCATCACAGGTAATGATTCGATTTAAAATCCCTTCATTATTGTGCCGGCTGAGTAATGTAATGCAGCAGTCGACGCAACGCGCGTCGACTGCTGCATTACATTACTTGTCGATTTGCTTCACTCAATTCGTGAGGTACCCACCTTTCAAGCTTTTTCACCTTCCCAATTTGCTTCAAGTGGATTAAAACAGTTTTATCCAAAGAGTATAATAATAATAAGGGAGAAGAGGGGCTCTCTTCTCCCTTATTATTATTATACTCTTTCTTGTGCCATTTTTAAGCATCCAATTTGAAGCGCCATCTGGATTTCTTAACGAGAACTAAGGCTCTATAGGTAGCTATAGGTAGATAGGAATGTATGTATACCTTCATATAGGTCAATATTTGTTTACATAAAGGTGATCATCCAAATTTTCTTGTTTTTTTTTGCAAATAGCAGCTGTTTTGTTTATGTCGTATGTTGATCATAATGAAATTTGCGAATACATAACATAATGAATATGAGCCATCTTTTTATTCGCGAATTGCATTTTGATCAACTATACGATGTAAACACAGCTTCTATTTGCAAAAAACAAGAAAGAATTTCGCTGGCTACATTCATATTTGAATAGAATTGACAGTTACATAGAGAATTTGTAAATAATTAAACATAAGATGGACTAACGGAACACATTCAAGCGCAAGCGCAAGTTGCGGAGGCCATTATATGATGTTGCCAGTTTATGTTAGACAAAAAGGATTTCCGAGACAAGATTGTGGTATAATTGATAATACGAAACAGATAAAAACGTGATAATTTTGATGAAAAATGTAACAATTATTCTCATTAAATTATAGAATTTAATTATTTGATTTTCATAATTGAACAGAGACATCTATCGTTAATTATGAAATACATAGTTTATTGGTTAAGTAAAGTAGATGGCGACTCTTTCTTCACTGAAGTTGTACATGTTCTAACTGTCTCCCCCCTGGTTTTATCACTAACACCGCAGCCTGCAGCTAACTCGGACGTGGTTTGCGATAGATCCGCTTCCACAATAACCTGCAATTCATGATTATCAACTTTGGTCTCCGGCCGTCCACGGGGCTTGTTCTGCAGGTCGAAATTTCCAGAACGAAAACGTTGGAACCAAAAACGCACTGTGTTTTCTTTTGCGACACCGCCGCCATATACATCATTAATCCTTCGAGCCTTTTTTGCAGCACTGGTGCCACGGTGGAACTCGTACTCGTATATAACGCGATATTTCAAGTTTTCCATTTTGTAAACTGAGTGACGCAAAGAAAAAATACAAAAGAGGAATAACAAATGAATTATGGTTTTCGAAACACAAATACACACGTCAACACGGTCTAGGGATATTTTTAAAAAAGCGAATTACTATCAATGTGTTAATTATTTATATGATATGTATATATTTAAAAGATACGTTATTTAATATTCTAGTATTTTTTAATAATGGTTAAGGTATAGATTAAAATTTCAGGATTTTATGGAAAAAAAATGAAGCATAGACGGAAACCGTTTAAGAATGAACTTTTAATTTGTGAGTAAAAACTGAAAAAAATAGAAAAATCATTTAATTTGTGTTTATAAACTTGAAGTTAGTAGTCTGAGAAAGCGCCCATGATGTTCATAACACATCGGCAACGATTCGGCATGCTCAGAACAAGGTTGTCAATGTCTTGCTGCGGAATATTGTCCCATGTCCTTCTGAGGTGCGCAAAAAGTTGATCTTCTGTAGCCAGATTTTCAGGAACTTCCTTCAGAGCTCTTCTTTGCAGCATATCCCACGCATGCTCAATGGGATTTAGATCTGGCGATTGAGCAGGCCAGTCTAAGGCCCTAACATTATGTGTATGTAACCAAGCTGCTACCGTTGTCGCCGTGTGTGCCCGGGCATTGTCGTGCATGAGCAGGAAATCTTGCCCCATTTGTGTTCTGTGGGGCAAGATTACGGGCCCCAGCACCTGTTGGACGTATCGTTCTGCCGTCATATTGCCCCGCACCCAAACGAGATCCGTCCGTCCTCCAAGACGAATTCCTGCCCAAACCATAATTGTTCCTCCTTGGTATGGGTGAACTTCCTGAGGGTTCTGGAGACGGCTCCATCGTCCAGGAACTCGCCAAACACGCGTCCTTCGTGAATCTGGATGGAAGCCGAACCTGGATTCATCCGTGAACAGCACATTGGACCATTGGTCACGGCCCCAGTCCACGTGGTTCCGAACCCATTCTAATCGTCGTCCACGATTGCCTCTCCGTAAAGGTGGGACCCGGAGTGGTCTACGAGAGCGTAGATTGCTTTCATGCAGTCGCCTTCTTACAGTTTGGTCACTCACAAGCACTTGGTGTTCCACTCGCAGCCTTTGGACCAATTGAGTCGCCGTTGCATTTGGTTGTGCTCGCGCAGTAATTTGCAAAAATCGGTCTTGTCTGGGGGTAGTGATGCGACTTGGCCCCCGGTGCTTCTCCGCTACTTCACCTGTGGCACGATAGCGTGTCCACAATCTTGAAATTACATTTTGATGGGTCCCTATGGCCTCAGCAACATTACGCTGAACAGATCCAGCTTCCAGCATTCCCACAGCTCGTAACATCTCCGCCCTCGTCAAATGTCGGCGTTGCATGGCTACAATACCTCAATTTTAACTTTATCTTTCGTTTAAAAATGAAAAAAAACTGTAACTAAACGTAATTCGTATTGTTTTCTAAATTTCACACAAATGAAAATTCCCTCTCCTATACATCAAGACATTTTTATGCCACCGAATCAAAAGAATTTTCAAAAATTTGAATTTGGAATTAGTCTGAGATAAATTACAAACAAATCGGTGTATAAAAGATTCCAATGCGGCCAGTACTTTTCGAGTTATTTAATTGAGTATGAAATATCCCTAGACCGTGTTGATGTGTGTACATCAGTAAATAGCTGTATAAATTTGAATTTGGAATTCCTAACCAATGAGGAGTTATTTGAGAGTGGCCAGTACGACAAAACACCAATTTCATACGTAACGACCTAATATTATCTGTGGTAAAAGCAAAAGTAAAGGGTCGTGGACGTGTTCTTACATTAACGCCCTTCTAACCCTAAAATTAGCAACTCTATTTGTGGTGGTTCAAACTTCGTTTGAAATACTGCTATAATAAAGTTCTAATCAGCTTGCACTACGCTGCTGTTACGTCAGTCACTACGGCCGAATAGTGCGAAATGAGTGTTTTTTTTTCGATTTACAAAAAATCTATTGATTGGACTAAAAAAATAAAACACATAAGGCCTGCTTTATAGTTAGTTCAGTTAGTATGCAAAGTTTCATGATCTAATTTCAAGTACTTTTTGAATACCAGCGGTTTATTGTTCGATTTGGAGGTAACTTTGGATTTTTTTTCAATCGAGAAAAGTTTATGGAATCGTGTTTTCGTCACACATAGGACTTACCATTAATCTTTTTCAGCTATTTGTCATTACTATAGTCTTAGAGAGATTCATTTCTAGTACCACTTTAACACTAGCTAGATGCAGAGTTTCGACCATGTGCTGTAGCTGGGAGCTGGACTCTGATAACAACACTAGGTCATCTGCAAATCTTATAAGTGGCTTATACAGTCATATAGTCGCCCTTTATAAACAGCCCTAACTTGCTCCAGTCTAACTTACTAATGATAGCCTCCAGGATTGCTATAAATATTTTTGGAGATAGTGGGTCGCCCTGCCTTACTCCTCTTTCTATAGGAAAACTAGGTCCGAGAGTTTCCAGCTTGATTCTACTTTTATTATTATTATAATATGCTTTTGATGACATGTGTATACACGTCATCTACTCCCTGCTGTTTTAAGCTTTCCCATATACTTATGTGTGTGACCGTATCAAATGCTTTTTGATAGTCGATAAACGCAATGTAAAGCGGTCTCTGTTGTTCTTGATGCTTTTTTATAATTAGTTCGAGTGTGTGTATATGGTCAACTGTAGAGAATCCTTTTCTGAAGCCTGCTTGCTCTACCGGTTGTTTTAATTCCAATGTACTACTGATTCTTTTGTTTACAATGGTAGAGAAGAGTTCTGTTTGTAGATGCTCGGTAACAAGCTTATCGGTCTATAGTTGCCAACAATATCTTTTGGGTCGCCCTTCTTGTAGATAAGTATAATATTTGATTCAGACCATTGTGAGGGTGTTTCAGATTTTTGTAGTATCAAGTTAAATAGTTCCGCTAACGGTCCGCCTAATATTGGGTGTGCTATTTTCAATAATTCACTTGTGATGTGGTCGGAGCCAGGGCTTTTTTTCTAATTTCAAGCTCTTTATTGCTTTTATGACTTCAATTTCATCAACTGGCTCAATATAGCTTTCATTGGCATTCCCCTTGGTAGTATTTGATGATTGGTCTTTCGGGTCTTATCTGTACAGTTTTCTATAGAAGTCTGATGCTGCATTGATAATGTTAGTTCGGTTGCATAGAATTTTGTCTTGTTTTCGTAACCCTTCTATCCAAGTCTTACTTGTTCTGAGTGCCTTTAATGCCTTTTTTGTGCTTTCTGTGTGTTGTAAATGACGTTCTATGGTATCTTGTCTAGATTTGGCATAGTCTCTTTTTATGTATTTATTTGTTATTTTGTAGAGAGCCGAGAGTTCGAGTTTTATTTTTTGTTTCTTGTAGTTCTTTTCTTCTTTTTAGTAACATAGCAGTGCGGTCTGATAGTATTTTGTGATGTTTATGTGGCTCCCTCGTATTTTCTTGAGCATGTTTCAGGCTCTGGCTAGCATCTTTTATTTTATCGTAGTAGGTCTGTACTGAGGTATTTCGCAAGTTAGTGGTTGGGTAAGGTAACATTGTCATTAATTTTATTATATTTTATAACTTCTTCGTTTTTTAATTGGATTACGTGTGTTGGGGCGTAACTCCCAACAGTGAAAATGTTATGTACTTGTTATTCTTGTTATGTAGACTTGTATGTTATGTTATGTAAATGAGTAGACAAGTGATTCCCTTGATGGATTTATTGCTACTGAATTATATTGATACGATTATATACTAAGTTACAGAAATGCACACCTAAACAATATCGATATGCATAAAATGAGTATGACGTACAAACTACCGAATGGTCAATGTACAGCGTAGCTCGTACATATTGCCCACTCACAAAATGTAACAGTACATAAAAATGTTAAATGTTATGTTAAAATGTAAAAGGGATTACAATCTAAAAATAAGTTAAATAATCCAAGCCTTATACAATAACATGACAACGCGCAATAGGCGAAGTTGCCATGTTGAGTGTGTGTGCACTCGATAAGTGCATTACACTGTTGTCATCTGTGACGTCAGATGCCGCGTTGTCTACGATGCTCGCAGTCGACCTCCTTCGTGGCGCTGGATTTTTGACCCCTGCAGTGTTTCCGAAGTCGTCATATATGGCACCTGCTATCGCTGCTGCTGCTGCCAATAAGTATATAACAACGTATTGGTGGACATCGTGATGTGTTGTCCGATCTGATAAGGATGTTGTATTCGGCTTCTATAATAGTTGGCTGATTTTTCAATAATAGAGCCAGGTGTTTCTCATTTTTTTGGAAGAGTTCAATGTCTCGTTGATATTGTTCGGCGAATTGGTCATCCAATACTCCGAACAGGGAACGTGCGATTGAACCGACACCGTGGATAAAGCCGCGTTTGCTTCTTATGTTTACCTGACCTTGC
The DNA here is from genome assembly GCA_941918905.2 of Xestia sexstrigata. Lineage (NCBI taxonomy): Eukaryota > Metazoa > Arthropoda > Insecta > Lepidoptera > Noctuidae > Xestia > Xestia sexstrigata. The sequence goes on from OW799226.2 coordinate 3,666,542, forward strand.
GGATTCAGCAATAAGCGGTTGTAGTGTTCGAGTTCACCGAACGCGTGACGTAATGGTAATGCAATGATGTCACATTGGGTCTTCTGATTCAATGTTGAACATATGTTTTCGAGATGATCATTGAATTTAGTGAACACTGCTGTACCATGCCAATAGGGTTTGACGTCGTAATAGGCAACTCACATAATCTTCCACTCGTCGCGAATCAACTTCATGTCGGTTGCTTTATCGAAATATAGGCCTTGTTGCAATTCGGTAAAGTTTGTTGTGTTTGCTGTCGCGGTTGCTGGATTCAGTAGGTATAGCAGGGTCATCACTAATCCGATGAAGTTGATTTTGCTTGTTCTTGCAGTTTGTTGACATCTTGTTGTTTCCTCGTATGTTGCTTGTTTTTTGTGTTCTTTTTCGGTGTTTTGTGGTTTGTAGTTTTCCTCGCCGTCTATTGGTAAAATAGATAGCTTTGTTACGGGTCTCTTTATGAGGCCGTTTCTTGTTTTCAGGGTTACGACACGAACATACCCGTCGTCTCCCGGATGAAGGTCTGTTATTCGACCCATCATTTTCCTGCGGGCCGCTGGTCGTCACTAATAACAACCAAGTCACCAACTTTCAGGTTGCTCTGCGGCCTTTGCCACTTTGTTCTTGCATACAAATTGGCACAGATACTCATTTTTCCATTCCTTCCAAATTTCTGAGTACATTTTTCTAGTCAGCTCCCATCTTGTTCGGGCGTCTTCTCTTGTTTCGATGACAGTCAATCCTGACCTTCCTGTTAGAAAGTGTGCTGGCGTTAGACAGTCAAGATCTTCTACATTTTCACTCAGCGCACACAGAGGTCTGGAGTTGAGACAAGCTTCTAGTTTTGTTAAGATTGTGGTGAACTCCTCGAATGTTAACCTTTGCTCACCCACCACTCTTTTCAAATGGTGTTTCAAGCTTCTCACAGCTCGTTCCCACAATCCACCCGCTGATGGCCACGCCGGGGCGTTGAAATGCCACTGTATGGCCATCTCGGTGACTTTTTTCTGTAATTCTTCGTTCCTGTAGCTGTTTTCTATTTCCCCGTATTGTTCCATTAACAGTCGATTAGCGCCGATAAAGTTCGTGCCATTATCGCTATATAAATGGCGGGGGGCTTCTCTCCTTGCTGCCATTCTGTTTAGGGCTGCCAAAAATGCCGAGCTGGTAAGATCAGACACTAATTCAATGTGTACTGCCTTTGTTACCATGCAAATAAAGATGGCTATGTAACCTTTTGTTGTTTTAGCCCCTCTGCCTTTATTCATCTTGACTTCGACGAATCCCGTGTAGTCCACTCCTGTATGATAGAATGGCGGGGCAGGGTTTACTCTTGCACTCGGTAGTTCACCCATGATTTGTTGTTGTTTTGTTGGACTTATTTTGCGGCACGTTACGCATGTTCTGACTTGATTCTTCGTTACTCGCACGCCACCGATGATCCAGTATTTTTGACGAAGGTGCGATAAAGTGAGTCGCGGTTCTCCACGAAACGTCATTTGATGGGCTTGATCGATGAGTAAATGCGTTAGCTGGCTGTCGTAGGGAATGATCATCGGATGTTTTATTTCTTCTGTTACTGTTGCGTTGTTCAATCTTCCCCCAACTCTTAGCAAGCCTTCTTGATCAATGTAAGGATTGAGAGGTAGTAATTTGCTATTCGATGTCACTCTGCCGTGTTTACGTAAATGAATCATGTCCGTTTCAAATACCTTTTGTTGGGTTTGTTTCACAATTGTTTTAGTTGCACGATTTATTTCTTGCAACGTAAGATAACTTGGTAATTGCCGATGTTTCGAGTCCACCGTTCCAAGTTTTAAGTTCAATGCTCTTTGTATCCATGCGACTATTCGAATGACATGATTAATTGAGCTGTTTTTGTAATACTTGTTCGATAATATTGGTTGTTGCTGCTTTGACTTTTTTCTTTGCTGCTGTTTTTATATCTTGATCTGACGTGTAGACCTTTTTGACTTGGTTTTTTGTTTCAAACGATGACAGCCACATAGGACCTTGCCACCATAGTTTGTTTTCTTTCAGTTGACCGGCGTACTGGCCTCGGCTTGCGGCGTCAGCAGGATTTTCGATTGACTTGACGTAATCCCAACATGTGCGCGGTATTACAGAGTTGATTTTATGGACTCGATTCTCTACGTATGTTTTCCATCGTGATGGGTCGCCTTGTATCCAACCCAGGACCACCATAGAGTCAGTCCAGCCATAGACTCGAATATCATGTTGACGTAAGGACTCCTTAATCTTCTGCATTAATTTGGAAAGTAGATGTGCTCCATTTAGTTCCAGCCTAGGCAACGTTGTTACTTTTCTGTGTGGCACAATTTTAGATTTTGCAGCGACAAGGGTGACGATTGTTGACGGGTGAACTCGTGCGTAAATGACACACGCATAGGCATCCAGGGAGGCGTCACTGAAGCCATGTAGTTCTATTGCTTGTTTCCCATCGCATCTGAGCCATCTTGGTACTTCACACAAGTTTATCGCCGCTATGTCTGCTTGTATTTTGCACCATTCCTTGTGTATGCTATCCGACACTTGGTCATCCCATTGTAATTTGACCTCCCACTGTTTTTGAAATAATAACTTTAATTTTGTGGATACGGGAGCCAGCCAGCCAAGTGGGTCAAACAGTTTTGATATTTCAGCTAATAAGCTGCGTTTTATCAAACATTGGAATGTGAATTTGTCCTCTGTCGGATTCCAGCATAAGCCCAATGTTTTTGATGTTTGATCCGTTTTGAAATTGAAAATAGTGTTTTCATTATTATGTTGTATTGTAGCGTTTTCCAAGAGTGCAGGTTCGTTTGATGACCATTTTCTGAGGTTAAACCCACCGCTCGTAAGTAGTAGTTTTAGGTCCGAAATTAGCTCTTGTGCTTGTTCAAGGGTATGGGATCCGTGAACGTGATCATCGACGTAAAATGACTCCTCCACTACCTTTGAAGCTTCCGGAAAATGTTGACGCTCGACCTCTGCCAATCTTCGTAATGTCATTATGGCCAAGAACGGCGCTGCCTTGGTGCCATATGTTACTGTGGCGAGTTGAAAGGAACGTAGAGGTTGTTCCGGCGATTCTCGCCATACAATCTGTTGTAGGTTTTGGTCACAGTGGGCCACTAAAATACACACATCAAAAATGTCTAGGGATCAAGCATTTTTATGCGGATTTCTTGAGATTGAGATGTGGCTTTGTAATAAATTTATGATTTTATAAATTTATATGGATCCTTTTTGGTGCATTTCATAATTTGAATCAGGAACTCTCAATCAAATTCGAGTAAAAGATGAAAATAAGCTGTCAATATTTTCCCTATAAAAACATACAACGCATTGAAGACATTATTAGTGCTACTGTTTCCCTACTACTGATTAAAACCAACGTTATTATGGAGCGGCGACGTCATTTAAGCAGGGAAGAAATGCTCAGAGCCGTGGGAATGATAGAAGCTGGTTCCCGGCAACGTACTGTAGCTTTAGCTCTGAATACAAGTCAGAGTGTTATCAGTCGACTTTGGACACGTTACCGAAGCACTGGTACCGTGGCTGAGCGCCATGGAGGACGGTATCGCTGCACCACACGGAGACAAGACCGATACATTCAAATCTTAACTCGAAGAGCTCCAACAATAACCGCCATGATGTTAGCCGTGAGGCTTCATGACTCTTCAGGGAACTTAATTAGCGACCAAACAGTCAGAAACCGCTTGCATGAAGTGAACCTTCATTCCCGAAGACCGCTACGGGTACCACCTATAGCAATGCACAATCGTAGGATTCGATATCAATGGGCTCTTGAACACAGAAATTGGGCAGAAGAACAATGGCGTTTCGTGTGCTTTTCTGATGAGTCTCGTTTTGGTATGAGACCGGATACAAGACGTATACGACACTGGAGAACCCCTGGACGCCAACAGCGATTAAAATCCTGCCAGGAAGTCCATCCTTATAGTGGTGGAACCATCATGGTATGGGCGGGTATTTGGATCGGCGGAAGAACTGAGTTGATTTGGATCAGAGGCAACCTCAACGCTCAAATTTATGCTGAGACGATTGTATCAGACGTCATCGTTCCTCTACAAGTGCAAATCGGTCCCTTATTTCAGTTAATGCATGATAATGCACGACCGCACACCGCAAGAGTTGTAAGACAGACTCTCGCCGCAGCTAACATCAATGTCCTGCCCTGGCCTGCTCAGTCGCCAGACTTGAACCCGATTGAGCATGCATGGGATATGCTACAGAGAAGAGCTCTGCCGAATATGGAGGGTATCCAGTCGCAAGAAGACCTTTTTTTGTTGTTGCAACGAACATGGGCGGCCATTCCACAGCGTGATTTGGATGAACTCATTTTGAGTATGCCAAACCGATGTTCTTGTGTTGTTAGTGTTCGCGGTAGAAACACGGATTATTAATTGTTTAAGTTACCCAATAAAATTTTAAAGAAAACTGTTATTTTTCAGTCTTTTTTTCGAACTTTAATGTTAGTGGTTCAAATGTCAAAAATCCCTTTATTAGGAAAATGGCAAATTTCTTTATTAATGCAAAGGTGACTTGGTTTATCGTTACTGTGACAAACGAAAACACTTTATTTGATGAATCCTTAAAGAAAATTTTAATTAATATCAATCAGGAGAAAAGTTATTGCAAAAATATATGTTGATCCCTAGATACTTTTGATGTGTGTATGTCTGTACATCTTTTCAATATCAGCTGTATAGGCGTATTTATATTGCCTCCACTGTATCAATGTTGTTTGCAAATCTTGCTGTAAATTTGGACCTTTGTACATAAGGTCGTTCAAACTCCATCCTGTAGATGTTTTAGCGGATGCATTAAACACCACCCTGTACTTGGTTGTTGTTGACTCAGCGCGTTCGACGCCGTGGTGCGGCAAGTAGCAGTCGAGTGTCTTGTTACATGTTGATTGTTTCATGTGACCTAAGTCAATGTACTCTGCTATAAATTCTTTATAGGCTTTTGATAATACTTGTTGTTTTCCCAATCTTCGTTCTAATGTTTTGAATTGCGCAATTGCAATCTGTCCCAGTCATGTTTCATGGGTAGTCTCACTTCGTATCTCCCATTTTCCAAACGTTTTGTTGTTTTTGCGTAGTACTCAATGCATTTTTCATCTTCCTCCGAAAAATGGGCTTGATCCTTAATATCTTCGGAATCTCAAAACTGTATCATGTCTTCCAGATTGTTCAATACTACGTTGCAATGAAATGTTCGGACGTTTCCGCATAGTAACCATCCTATTTGAGTTTGTTGTGCGATAGGCTGATTGACGTCATCGCTTCTGATCATTCCTCCTAGCATGATCTGGGAGTAAATGTCTGCTCCAAATAGCAGATCTACTGGACGGCTGCTATTGAAATCCGGATCCGCCAAGCTGATATTTTGTATATGAGGCCATGATGGTTTAGCGAAAGTTTTGTTTGGTAGATTCTTGATTAAGTTTTTCATAATGTATACGGTTTTACTGAACGTATAGTCGCTGACGGCAGAGCTGCATGAAATTGTTATTATGCCCTTGCAATTGCTCTCCTTTTCCCCAATTCCGGAGACAACTCCTTTGCATTTCTGGCGTTTGTTTCCAAGAAGTTGAGCAGCGCGTTCTGTTATCAATGATATCTGAGACCCTTGATCGACAAGAGCTCGCATGTTGTACTGAGTTCCATCAGCTCCCTCTACCTTAACAATGGCGGTTGCTAATAGAATCTCCGAAGCTTCATTATTTTGAGAGGCGTGAGATGAAGAATTGGTTGGTTCATTGTTTTTGGCAGCGGCTTCGTGCATTAACGTGTTGTGCTTAGCTTTGCACTTGCGACATCGGTTGCTTGATGTACATTTTTTGCCTTTGTGGCTGTACAGACAATTAATACATACTTGCAATTTGTTTATTGTGCTAAGTTTTTCGTCATTCGACATTTCTAAAAACTTTGCACAAAAATAGAGGCTATGCTCGTCGTTGCAGAGTGGACAAATAAATGTTGATGCATGGTAAGATTTCGTAACCTTGTTGTTACTAATAGCTTGATTCATGCTATGACTGTTATGTTTCTTGTTATGGGCTGCTTCTTAATGCTGATTTGTTCCAGAACTTGATTTCTGATAGCTGTCTTGTTTACGCTGCGACGATTCCATTTAAGTGAACTTCGCTTCTAGGTAGTCTAGAAACTCCTTTAATGTAGGTAATTCTCGCGAGTTCTTCAGTGATTCAATGTAATCAGAATATGTCCCAGCGTCCAGCTTTTGCGCCAGAATATGTACTAGTAGCGGATCCCAGGTTCTGACATCCACTTCTAAATTCTTGATGGCGTGCACACATTCGATTGTAACGTCATGTATTTTCTTAATTGGTGCTAAGGACTGTTGTTGCATGGTTGGCAGGTTGAAGAGCATGTTGATGTGCGATGTAAATATTAGTTTCTTATTGTTATAGCGGTTGTTGAGAATGTCCCAACACACTAGATAGTTATCCGATCTTATCTGTAGGTGTTGTATCAGCCGTTCAGCTTCTCCTTGGACCTTGCTTTTCAAAAATTGCATTTTCTGCGCATTTGACAAGGATGAGTTGTTATGGATGGCTTCCATGAAAAGGTCTCTGAATGGTATCCACTGATTAAATTTGCCGTGAAAGACCGGTATTTCTAATTTTGGTGTTGTTTTTTCCCGATAAGCTCCGGACCACATCTTTGTATTTAACGCCTTCTTCAGATCAATATATTGGTTTTCAAATCTTGTATAGCGATCTTCATATATAGTATTCTTGTCCCCGTTGAGTTCGCAATCTATCTCCCAATGAAGACTGTCAATAGCCGACCAACGCGCTTGTAATGTTTGCAACGCATCTTGAAATTCCCATTTTTCAGAGATAAATTCCACTTGAGTGATGGCGACTGCCCTCATGAAGGCCTTGAAGTTGGCCGATTGTTTGCGTAATAAATCGTCCAGCTTACTATTGGACCCTGTATCCCTCTTGTTAGGGCTTTGTTGTTGACGAGGAGGCGGTTGATCCATGTTGTTATTACCGTTGTTCTCATTTGAGTTACAGGTTTCTTCTCCCTCGTCGCTCTCATGTTGTTCTGTTTTGCTCGATGTACCTGTTGTCTCTTGTTGAGCGGTAGCTCCGAGCGGTGGCGGTTGCACCGAGGGTCCTACGGACCGCTTGTGCGTCGACACTTGTTCATGTTGCAAGAGGATTAACTCCTTAACTTCTTTATAACACTGCAACGCTGTGTTATATAAATTACTTGTGAAATAAAGATGACTCACACCCACTTCTGTAGACAGACGGTCATGGTTGAACTGAAAATCACTCCATAAGTTTTCCAGCATCTGCAAACGCCGTTTGAAGTAGTCCGAGTTCTTCCTGTCCCAGCCATCCTTTTTGATGTTGATGCCGATTTTCTTGATGTTCTCGTACAGTTCGCGCTGATTCTCGTAAGTATTTGCTGATAACGTCATGTTGTCAAACTATTCGATGAATTCACGACGAACTCTTGTTCTGGTTTAGAGTAGTAGACTGTTGCTCCACACTCCTGGTTCTTTGTATTGGGTAACCTTTCCCTTTTACGATATGCGCCTTCTCAATTAGGACTGGGGCGACTCGCTTGTGAGAGACCAGTCCAACCGATTCGCGACCGTAAAAGATGCCGATCACACAACACAAAATTGCTCGAAGGACCAAATGTTGGGGCGTAACTCCCAACAGTGAAAATGTTATGTACTTGTTATTCTTGTTATGTAGACTTGTATGTTATGTTATGTAAATGAGTAGACAAGTGATTCCCTTGATGGATTTAATGCTACTGAATTATATTGATACGATTATATACTAAGTTACAGAAATGCACACCTAAACAATATCGATATGCATAAAATGAGTATGACGTACAAACTACCGAATGGTCAATGTACAGCGTAGCTCGTACAACGTGTTTGTTTCATTTCAAAATGAATGCTGCAGGGAGCTGTGCTTAAGATGACATAGTCAGATAAGATGACACACCTTCAATATTCATTTAAATATTCGCGCTAAAGGTGAACCAGTGACGTTTTTGAAAGTGCCTGTAGGAGGCGCCATTATTGCAATTCAATATGGCGGAATTTTAACGCAAATTGGAACGTTGTAAATGTTTTCGTGATTTATAGTGTCAAAAAAGTTTGATTACGCTTTTGTTTGGTAGTGAAAATAAACATAAGGTAAGGATTTACAAGTTCAACTAATTTTAATTGTAATTAAGGATTATTATACGTCACAAATATTGATAAAAGCATATTCTAACCTAGAAAACATTGCCACGGCAATTTTAATAAAATTGCATTCTTTATTTGGTAAGATGACATACTAGATGAGGGTATAAGATGGCATACTATGTCATCTTACCCTTACAAATCTGACTACTACTTACTGAATTATTGTTTTTGCTTTTACACAGGATGCCTGGCAACTACAAACGTACGTCAACACGGAAGAGCTGGTCACAAGAAGACATGGATAAGGCTATTGAAGCTGTAAAAGAGAACAAGATGGGTTGGCTTTTGGCATCTAAACATTTTAATGTGCCACAAGCAACCCTTCGTCGCCATTATAATAATACTCCAGTAAATCTTGGTCGTTTTAAACCAACCTTCAACGCAGATATGGAAAAAGCATTAGTGGATCATGTGCTTGACTTTGAAAGTCGTTTTTTTGGATTTAATACGACCGAAATGAGAAAATTAGCTTTTGAATTTGCGGAAAGATTGGGGCTGGATCACAGATTCGATAAAGAAGAAAAAATTGCTGGCTGGGATTGGCTAAAAGGGTTTAGAGAACGAAACCGTACTATCTCACTCAGAGCTCCAGAGCCAACGTCAGCTGCAAGAGCAAGGGCATTCAATAAGCCTCAAGTAATGAAGTTTTTTTCTCTTTTGGAAAAGGCAGTGACTGATAATGGGATTCAAGCGCATAGAATTTACAATATGGATGAGTCTGGACTTAACACTGTTCAAAAGCCGCCTAAAGTGTTTGCATCCAAAGGAAAATAACAAGTCGGTGCTGTCACTAGCGCTGAACGTGGTGAACATTTCACAGTTGTCGCTTGTGCTAATGCCATTGGAAATTTTATTCCACCTGCACTGATTATACCCAGAAAAAATCACAAGGCCGAATACTTCGATTGTGCTCCACCAGGCACTTTACAACTATGCTACCCGCGCCCGCGCGTTATCGTAATTGTCGTATCGTTCGTGTAATATATTGTGATGTGGGTACACGAACAATAAATCAGTCTCGCATGAACTGTCTTTGGATTTGCATCGATATTCCACAGTGGCGACGAGTAATTATAAAAATCATTAAAATATCAAGATGCCGATCGGAAAAATCCACGTATTTGATCTGGATGGAGGTGAAAACTGGCCAGCATATGTGCGTTTAGTGGAACAATTCGTATTGTTAAACGACATAAAAGATAACCTGCGCGTGGCCACGCTGGTGACGCATGTTGGAGCGCCGACCTACCGATTGATGTGTGATCTGTGTGCTCCAGACAATCCGGAGCATAAAACCTTCACCACGTTAGTCGAGCTTGTGAAAAATCATCTGGAACCCAGAAGATCAGAAATAGCAGAGCGCCACGTGTTTCGTCAGCGGCGGCAAGGTGAAGGCGAAAATATCAAAGTGTTTTTACAAAATTTGAAACACTTGGCTACCTATTGCAATTTTGAGAACCAGTTGGAAGTGAACATTCGAGATCAATTCGTGTCGGGTCTTCGTAGCGAAGAGATTCGGTCTCGCTTGTTTGCGGAGACCACTCTCGATTACAAGAAGGCAGTGGGGCTGGCGCTGGCGCTGGAGGCGGCCGAGCAGCACGCGGCTAAGGCCGTGGAGCGCTCGCCGGTCGCGCCGTGGGCAGCAGCCGGGCCGGCGGGACTCCAGGCAGACGCGGGCGAGCGGGTGCACCGGGTGAGCGTGGACAAGCAGTCCAGCGCCGCCGGTCGTGACGTCGTGGCTCCGCGACGCAAAGGGTGCTGGCGCTGTGGCCGGGACGGTCATGCGCCCCACAGGTACCGATACAAGTCGTATGTGTGTGACAAGTGCAAAGTGAAGGGCCATTTGGGGTCCGTGTGTGATAAAAATGATGTGAGTGCGGGCAAGTCTGGTTCTAAATATCAAAACTTCATTGAAGCAGATTCGTCGGAGTCAGGAGGTGAGGAGTTCGAAGGACTGTATACTATTAAAGGTCGGTCAGTTCAAAATGTAAAGGACGGTCCCTATTATTGTGAACTCATTATTGAGAATCAAACTGTACTATTTGAAATCGACACGGGCAGCAGGATATCGGCGGTATCTAAAATATTCTACGATCAACATCTTTCTAATTTACCGATTGAAAAAGATAACATTAAATTACAATCATATACAGGTGACGCAATAATACCGTTAGGCCGGGTCTCGGTGCAAGTCAGTTGTACAGGCGCAGAGGACGCCATATTATTGCCTTTGTTTATTATCGAGCACGGCGGACCTCCGCTTATTGGACGCACCTGGATGCGTGAACTTAAATTAAAGTCTTTAGATTTATTTCATTTAAAAGAAGATGTAGATCCAGTTGTTTTAGAATTGAAACAAGAATTTCCAGAAGTATTTACAGAAAGAATTGGTACTTATAAACATAAGTTATCACTGTACTTGACTGATAACACGCCGGTATTTTGTAAGTCTCGCCCCCTCCCACTTGCGCTGCGCGTGCCAGTGGAAAATGAACTTAAACGCTTACAAGACGAAGGTATAATTTACAAGGTAGACAGATCCGATTATGGAACTCCAATTGTGCCAATTATTAAGCCGGACGGTTCTATTCGTTTATGCGGTGATTATAAAGTGACCGTGAATAAGTTATTGAAAGATTTTCATTTTCCATTACCGAAAATTGAAGAGTTATTTGCAACGTTAAGTGGAGGGGAGCAATATAGTAAATTAGATTTCAAAAACGCATTTATGCAACTTGAATTGTCAGACAGTTCGCAACCGCTTACAGCGATAACTACACATGTAGGGACATTTGTATACCGCAGGGCCCCTTTCGGACTTAAGTGCCTACCTGAAAAATTTCAAAAAATAGTATACGATACTCTAAATGGTCTACAATATGTGGTAGCTTTTATTGATGACATTTGTGTGAGTGGTAGGAATAAATCTCATCATTTGGAAAATTTACGGGCGGTACTCACTAGATTAAGAGAAGCTGGATTAACAATAAAGTTTTCTAAATGTGAGTTTTTAAAAGATGAGGTTTGTTACCTGGGGTATAGAATTAACAAACACGGTCTTTATACAGATACATCAAAAGTTAATGCCATAACGAAAATGCCCATCCCCGAAAATGTGTCTCAGTTAAGAGCTTTATTGGGTTTCATTAATTATTATGCACGTTTTATACCCAATCTTAGTATGATTTTACATCCACTACACGCACTTCTAAAAAAGGGAGTTAAATGGGCATGGTCGGAGAACTGTAATGCCGCTTTTGAGGAGATCAAGGTAAGATTGACGAGTGACCCGGTGCTGGCTCACTACGCACCGGCGCTGCCCCTGGTGCTGGCCGTAGATAGCAGCGCGTACGGCCTGGGCGCCGTGCTAGCGCAGCGCCACCCTGACGGCGGTGAGCGACTCGTGTGCTGCGCCTCGCGCACGCTCAACGACGCCGAGCGCCGCTACAGCCAGGTAGACAAGGAGGCGTTGGCCATTGTATACGGAGTCACGAGGCACCATCAATTTCTCTTTGGTAGGCATTTCACATTACGGAGCGATCATAAAGCATTAAGCTATAATATATTCGGGCCTAAAAAGGGTATACCGCAAACTGCAGCCAGCCGCTTACAGAGATACGCTGTGCGCCTGGCGGCTTATGATTTTAACATCGTGTTTGTAAAGTCACATATGAACAGTAATGCAGATGGGTTATCACGATTACCTTTACCGAAAACCAAGGTGGAGGACCAAGACGACGCGACATATCTACATTTTGTTGAAGACAGTTTCCCTCTCAGTCACAAAGACGTAGCACAGGCGACTACAAAAGATAAAATTTTATGTAAAGTGTACGGTTACATAATGAGTGGATGGCCTCTCATAGGCGATTCAGAAGAAGAGATGGCATATTTTCATCGACGTGAAAATCTACATATAGATCACGGGTGCATAGTTTGGGGATACAGGATAGTAGTGCCGGAGCAGCTGCGGGCGCAGATCTTGGAGGAAGTGCACGCGGGGCACGTAGGCGTAGTGCGCATGAAGAGCATCGCGCGCAGCTACGTGTGGTGGCCGCGTCTGGACGCCGACATTGAGGCGCGCGGCGCCTCCTGCGCCGCCTGCCGGGCACAGATGGACGCACCTCCGCGACACACTCCCGTACCGTACGTATGGCCCTCGGAACCTTGGACGAGACTTCATATAGATTTTCTACAGTACCAAGGTAAATACTACTTTTTGATACTAGACTCGCACTCAAAATGGATTGAAGTTTTTCTGATGGGGACCGGTACATCGGCTAATTCAGTAACAAACAGACTAAGAGAATGCTTCAGCCGATTTGGGCTGCCAAAGTGCTTGGTGAGTGACGGCGGTCCGCCATTTCGATCCCAGGAATTTGAGTTATTTTTAACCCGCAACGGAATCAAACATATTCTAATAGCCCCTTACCATCCATCGAGCAACGGCGCCGCCGAGAACGCCGTCAAAACAGTCAAGAAAGTAATTAAAAAAGCAGCTTCTGAAGGTGAGAATATCGAGCGAGCAATAAACAACTTTCTTATAGTGTATAGAAACAGTACACACACAAGCACACAGCGCGAGCCAGCCGTGGCGTTGCTGGGACGGAGACTGCGCATGCGCTTGGACTTGCTGCGCAGAAACACTGCGGATGCGGTCGAAATGGCGCAGACCAAGCAGGTTGAACATGCTCAAGGTACAGACAGAGAGGTCCAGCTTGGAGACAGAGTGCTGTTTCGAGATTACTCGAGAAACAATCCCAAGTGGATGGAAGGACAGGTCTTTGAGCGCACCGGAGCAGTGACATATAAGGTAAGATCGGATCAGGGGGAACACAGAAAACATATTGATCAAATAATGCCATTACGAAGACACACACGGTACTCTAATCCAATTATCACAGATACTGATAATCAACCGGTAAACACTGAAAAAGAAACATGGGAGTCTGCACCTAATTCACCGCTGACGTCATCAGCATCACGTCAGACTTCACATGACTCGCCCGTCATACATGAGACTCAAAGCGATTACGCGGCTGAACCGTCCACTTCCGGGGATTGGGTCAATAATAGACATAGAAACAAAAACATTATAAACATTGATTAAGGCAGTTTAATCATGGATGTAGTAAACTGTAGTAGGTATAAAAACCGTGTTGGTAATAATATAGGTAGATGTTTGATTAATTACATTTAAGTACCTACTATGTGTTTTTTTTTAATTAGTTAACCTTATGATTAAGTCTAAATTATCGTAATAGAGCGCGCGCGCAAAATAAAAAATAAAAAAAAAATATATCGATGCAAATCCAAAGACAGTTCATGCGA